>CM065484.1:18570894-19932000 GCA_032873175.1 Leptopilina drosophilae | reverse complement strand
TTTTCCGAAATTGAAAAATCGTCGTTTTTTTCGTTTTTTTTCTAATAGAAAAACTAAAATTTGTCAAATTCTTCAATTTTTATGAATTTTTCCTTTCCTAATTATATGCATTTGTAAATTTTGTATAAATTCGTAATTTGTTTTCATTTTCCATCAGAATTATAAACGAAAAATCAGTTTATATGCGATTTCCTTAGTATCTGAAAAATAAAAATTTGTTGATTTCTTCGATTCTTCTTTTACAGAAGAATTCAAAATTGCTATTTTCGACTAGATTTAAAAAATTTACTTATTTTCTCGTACAATTACACTTGAAAAATAAGTTTTTAACAGTATTTAAAAATTTTTCGAAATTGAAAAATCGTCGTTTTTTCGTTTTTTTTCTAATAGAAAAACTAAAATTCGTCAAATTCTTCAATTTTTATGAATTTTTCCTTTCCTAATTATTTTCAATTGTAAATTTTTCATAAATTTGTAATTTGTTTTCATTTTCTATCAGAATTATAAACGAAAAATCAGTTTTTATGCGATTTCCTAAGTATCAGAAAAATAAAAATATGTTGATTTCTTCGATTCTTCTTTTAAAAGAAGAATTCAAAATTGCTATTTTCGACTAGATTTAAAAAATTTACTTATTTTCTCGTACAATTACACTTGAAAAATAAGTTTTTAACAGTATTTAAAAATTTTTCGAAATTGAAAAATCGTCGTTTTTTTCGATTTTTTTCTAATAGAAAAACTAAAATTCGTCAAATTCTTCAATTTTTATGAATTTTTCCTTTCCTAATTATTTTCAATTGTAAATTTTACATAAATTTGTAATTTGTTTTCATTTTCTATCAGAATTATAAACGAAAAATCAGTTTTTATGCGATTTCCTTAGTATCTGAAAAATAAAAATTTGTTGATTTTTTCGATTCTACTTCAACAGAAATATTCAAAATTGCTATTTTCGACTAGATTTAAAAAATTTACTTATTTTCTCGTACAAATACACTTGAAAAAAGATTTTTTAACAGAATTAAAAATTTTTTCGAAATTTAAAAATCGTCGTTTTTTTTGTTTTTTTTCTAATAGAAAAACTAAAATTCGTCAAATTCTTCAATTTTTATAAATTTTTCCTTTCCTAATTATTTGCAATTGTAAATTTTTCATAAATTTGTAATTTGTTTTCATTTTCATTCAGAATTATAAACGAAAAATCAGTTTTTATGCGATTTCCTTAGTATCTGAAAAATAAAAATATGTTGATTTCTTCGATTCTTCTTTTAAAAGAAGAATTCAAAATTGCTATTTTCGACTAGATTTAAAAAATTTACTTATTTTCTCGTACAATTACACTTGAAAAATAAGTTTTTAACAGTATTTAAAAATTTTTCGAAATTTAAAAATCGTCGTTTTTTTCGTTTTTTTTCTAATAGAAAAACTAAAATTCGTCAAATTCTTCAATTTTTATGAATTTTTCCTTTCCTAATTATTTGCAATTGTAAATTTTTCATAAATTTGTAATTTGTTTTCATTTTCTTTCAGAATTATAAACGAAAAATCAGTTTTTATGCGATTTCCTAAGTATCTGAAAAATAAAAATTTGTTGATTTTTTCGATTCTACTTCAACAGAAAAATTCAAAATTGCTATTTTCGACTAGATTTAAAAAATTTACTTATTTTCTCGTACAAATACACTTGAAAAAAGATTTTTTAACAGAATTAAAAATTTTTTCGAAATTTAAAAATCGTCGTTTTTTTTGTTTTTTTTTCTAATAGAAAAACTAAAATTCGTCAAATTCTTCAATTTTTATAAATTTTTCCTTTCCTAATTATTTGCAATTGTAAATTTTTCATAAATTTGTAATTTGTTTTCATTTTCTTTCAGAATTATAAACGAAAAATCAGTTTTTATGCGATTTCCTTAGTATCTGAAAAATAAAAATATGTTGATTTCTTCGATTCTTCTTTTAAAAGAAGAATTCAAAATTGCTATTTTCGACTAGATTTAAAAAATTTACTTATTTTCTCGTACAATTACACTTGAAAAATAAGTTTTTAACAGTATTTAAAAATTTTTCGAAATTGAAAAATCGTCGTTTTTTTCGTTTTTTTTCTAATAGAAAAACTAAAATTCGTCAAATTCTTCAATTTTTATGAATTTTTCCTTTCCTAATTATTTTCAATTGTAAATTTTACATAAATTTGTAATTTGTTTTCATTTTCTATCAGAATTATAAACGAAAAATCAGTTTTTATGCGATTTCCTAAGTATCTGAAAAATAAAAATTTGTTGATTTTTTCGATTCTACTTCAACAGAAAAATTCAAAATTGCTATTTTCGACTAGATTTAAAAAATTTACTTATTTTCTCGTACAAATACACTTGAAAAAAGATTTTTTAACAGAATTAAAAATTTTTTCGAAATTTAAAAATCGTCGTTTTTTTTTTTGTTTTTTTTCTAATAGAAAAACTAAAATTCGTCAAATTCTTCAATTTTTATGAATTTTTCCTTTCCTAATTATTTGCAATTGTAAATTTTTCATAAATTTGTAATTTGTTTTCATTTTCTTTCAGAATTATAAACGAAAAATCAGTTTTTATGCGATTTCCTTAGTATCTGAAAAATAAAAATATGTTGATTTTTTCGATTCTTCTTTTACAGAAAAATTCAAAATTGCTATTTTCGACTAGATTTAAAAAATTTACTTATTTTCTCGTACAATTACACTTGAAAAATAAGTTTTTAACAGTATTTAAAATTTTTCCGAAATTGAAAAATCGTCGTTTTTTTCGTTTTTTTTCTAATAGAAAAACTAAAATTTGTCAAATTCTTCAATTTTTATGAATTTTTCCTTTCCTAATTATATGCATTTGTAAATTTTGTATAAATTCGTAATTTGTTTTCATTTTCCATCAGAATTATAAACGAAAAATCAGTTTATATGCGATTTCCTTAGTATCTGAAAAATAAAAATTTGTTGATTTCTTCGATTCTTCTTTTACAGAAGAATTCAAAATTGCTATTTTCGACTAGATTTAAAAAATTTACTTATTTTCTCGTACAATTACACTTGAAAAATAAGTTTTTAACAGTATTTAAAAATTTTTCGAAATTGAAAAATCGTCGTTTTTTCGTTTTTTTTCTAATAGAAAAACTAAAATTCGTCAAATTCTTCAATTTTTATGAATTTTTCCTTTCCTAATTATTTTCAATTGTAAATTTTTCATAAATTTGTAATTTGTTTTCATTTTCTATCAGAATTATAAACGAAAAATCAGTTTTTATGCGATTTCCTAAGTATCAGAAAAATAAAAATTTGTTGATTTTTTCGATTCTACTTCAACAGAAATATTCAAAATTGCTATTTTCGACTAGATTTAAAAAATTTACTTATTTTCTCGTACAAATACACTTGAAAAAAGATTTTTTAACAGAATTTAAAATTTTTTCGAAATTTAAAAATCGTCGTTTTTTTCGTTTTTTTTCTAATAGAAAAACTAAAATTCGTCAAATTCTTCAATTTTTATGAATTTTTCCTTTCCTAATTATTTGCAATTGTAAATTTTTCATAAATTTGTAATTTGTTTTCATTTTCTTTCAGAATTATAAACGAAAAATCAGTTTTTATGCGATTTCCTTAGTATCTGAAAAATAAAAATATGTTGATTTCTTCGATTCTTCTTTTAAAAGAAGAATTCAAAATTGCTATTTTCGACTAGATTTAAAAAATTTACTTATTTTCTCGTACAATTACACTTGAAAAATAAGTTTTTAACAGTATTTAAAAATTTTTCGAAATTGAAAAATCGTCGTTTTTTTTCGTTTTTTTTCTAATAGAAAAACTAAAATTCGTCAAATTCTTCAATTTTTATGAATTTTTCCTTTCCTAATTATTTTCAATTGTAAATTTTACATAAATTTGTAATTTGTTTTCATTTTCTATCAGAATTATAAACGAAAAATCAGTTTTTATGCGATTTCCTAAGTATCTGAAAAATAAAAATTTGTTGATTTTTTCGATTCTACTTCAACAGAAATATTCAAAATTGCTATTTTCGACTAGATTTAAAAAATTTACTTATTTTCTCGTACAAATACACTTGAAAAAAGATTTTTTAACAGAATTTAAAATTTTTTCGAAATTTAAAAATCGTCGTTTTTTTCGTTTTTTTTCTAATAGAAAAACTAAAATTCGTCAAATTCTTCAATTTTTATGAATTTTTCCTTTCCTAATTATTTGCAATTGTAAATTTTTCATAAATTTGTAATTTGTTTTCATTTTCTTTCAGAATTATAAACGAAAAATCAGTTTTTATGCTATTTCCTAAGTATCTGAAAAATAAAAATTTGTTGATTTTTTCGATTCTACTTCAACAGAAAAATTCAAAATTGCTATTTTCGACTAGATTTAAAAAATTTACTTATTTTCTCGTACAAATACACTTGAAAAAAGATTTTTTAACAGAATTAAAAATTTTTTCGAAATTTAAAAATCGTCGTTTTTTTTGTTTTTTTTCTAATAGAAAAACTAAAATTCGTCAAATTCTTCAATTTTTATAAATTTTTCCTTTCCTAATTATTTGCAATTGTAAATTTTTCATAAATTTGTAATTTGTTTTCATTTTCTTTCAGAATTATAAACGAAAAATCAGTTTTTATGCGATTTCCTTAGTATCTGAAAAATAAAAATATGTTGATTTTTTCGATTCTTCTTTTACAGAAAAATTCAAAATTGCTATTTTCGACTAGATTTAAAAAATTTACTTATTTTCTCGTACAATTACACTTGAAAAATAAGTTTTTAACAGTATTTAAAATTTTTTCGAAATTGAAAAATCGTCGTTTTTTTCGTTTTTTTTTCTAATAGAAAAACTAAAATTCGTCAAATTCTTCAATTTTTATGAATTTTTCCTTTCCTAATTATATGCATTTGTAAATTTTGTATAAATTCGTAATTTGTTTTCATTTTCCATCAGAATTATAAACGAAAAATCAGTTTATATGCGATTTCCTTAGTATCTGAAAAATAAAAATTTGTTGATTTCTTCGATTCTTCTTTTACAGAAGAATTCAAAATTGCTATTTTCGACTAGATTTAAAAAATTTACTTATTTTCTCGTACAATTACACTTGAAAAATAAGTTTTTAACAGTATTTAAAAATTTTTCGAAATTGAAAAATCGTCGTTTTTTCGTTTTTTTTCTAATAGAAAAACTAAAATTCGTCAAATTCTTCAATTTTTATGAATTTTTCCTTTCCTAATTATTTTCAATTGTAAATTTTTCATAAATTTGTAATTTGTTTTCATTTTCTATCAGAATTATAAACGAAAAATCAGTTTTTATGCGATTTCCTAAGTATCAGAAAAATAAAAATTTGTTGATTTTTTCGATTCTACTTCAACAGAAATATTCAAAATTGCTATTTTCGACTAGATTTAAAAAATTTACTTATTTTCTCGTACAAATACACTTGAAAAAAGATTTTTTAACAGAATTTAAAATTTTTTCGAAATTTAAAAATCGTCGTTTTTTTCGTTTTTTTTCTAATAGAAAAACTAAAATTCGTCAAATTCTTCAATTTTTATGAATTTTGCCTTTCCTAATTATTTGCAATTGTAAATTTTTCATAAATTTGTAATTTGTTTTCATTTTCTTTCAGAATTATAAACGAAAAATCAGTTTTTATGCGATTTCCTAAGTATCTGAAAAATAAAAATTTGTTGATTTTTTCGATTCTACTTCAACAGAAAAATTCAAAATTGCTATTTTCGACTAGATTTAAAAAATTTACTTATTTTCTCGTACAAATACACTTGAAAAAAGATTTTTTAACAGAATTAAAAATTTTTTCGAAATTTAAAAATCGTCGTTTTTTTTGTTTTTTTTCTAATAGAAAAACTAAAATTCGTCAAATTCTTCAATTTTTATAAATTTTTCCTTTCCTAATTATTTGCAATTGTAAATTTTTCATAAATTTGTAATTTGTTTTTATTTTCTTTCAGAATTATAAACGAAAAATCAGTTTTTATGCGATTTCCTAAGTATCTGAAAAATAAAAATTTGTTGATTTTTTCGATTCTTCTTTTACAGAAAAATTCAAAATTGCTATTTTCGACTAGATTTAAAAAATTTACTTATTTTCTCGTACAATTACACTTGAAAAATAAGTTTTTAACAGTATTTAAAATTTTTCCGAAATTGAAAAATCGTCGTTTTTTTCGTTTCTTTTCTAATAGAAAAACTAAAATTTGTCAAATTCTTCAATTTTTATGAATTTTTCCTTTCCTAATTATATGCATTTGTAAATTTTGTATAAATTCGTAATTTGTTTTCATTTTCCATCAGAATTTTAAACAAAAAATCAGTTTATATGCGATTTCCTTAGTATCTGAAAAATAAAAATTTGTTGATTTCTTCGATTCTTCTTTTACAGAAGAATTCAAAATTGCTATTTTCGACTAGATTTAAAAAATTTACTTATTTTCTCGTACAATTACACTTGAAAAATAAGTTTTTAACAGTATTTAAAATTTTTCCGAAATTGAAAAATCGTCGTTTTTTTCGTTTTTTTTTTCTAATAGAAAAACTAAAATTTGTCAAATTCTTCAATTTTTATGAATTTTTCCTTTCCTAATTATATGCATTTGTAAATTTTGTATAAATTCGTAATTTGTTTTCATTTTCCATCAGAATTTTAAACGAAAAATCAGTTTTTATGCTATTTCCTTAGTATCTGAAAAATAAAAATTTGTTGATTTCTTCGATTCTTCTTTTACAGAAGAATTCAAAATTGCTATTTTCGACTAGATTTAAAAAATTTACTTATTTTCTCGTACAAATACACTTGAAAAAAGATTTTTTAACAGAATTTAAAATTTTTTCGAAATTTAAAAATCGTCGTTTTTTTCGTTTTTTTTCTAAAAGAAAAAATAAAATTATTCAAATTATTAAATTTTTATGAATTTTGCCTTTCCCAATTATTTTCAATTGTAAATTTTTCATAAATTTGTAATTTGTTTTCATTTTCTTTCAGAATTATAAACGAAAAATCAGTTTTTATGCGATTTCCTAAGTATCTGAAAAATAAAAATTTGTTGATTTTTTCGATTCTACTTCAACAGAAAAATTCAAAATTGCTATTTTCGACTAGATTTAAAAAATTTACTTATTTTCTCGTACAAATACACTTGAAAAAAGATTTTTTAACAGAATTAAAAATTTTTTCGAAATTTAAAAATCGTCGTTTTTTTTGTTTTTTTTCTAATAGAAAAACTAAAATTCGTCAAATTCTTCAATTTTTATAAATTTTTCCTTTCCTAATTATTTGCAATTGTAAATTTTTCATAAATTTGTAATTTGTTTTTATTTTCTTTCAGAATTATAAACGAAAAATCAGTTTTTATGCGATTTCCTTAGTATCTGAAAAATAAAAATATGTTGATTTTTTCGATTCTTCTTTTACAGAAAAATTCAAAATTGCTATTTTCGACTAGATTTAAAAAATTTACTTATTTTCTCGTACAATTACACTTGAAAAATAAGTTTTTAACAGTATTTAAAATTTTTCCGAAATTGAAAAATCGTCGTTTTTTTCGTTTCTTTTCTAATAGAAAAACTAAAATTTGTCAAATTCTTCAATTTTTATGAATTTTTCCTTTCCTAATTATATGCATTTGTAAATTTTGTATAAATTCGTAATTTGTTTTCATTTTCCATCAGAATTTTAAACAAAAAATCAGTTTATATGCGATTTCCTTAGTATCTGAAAAATAAAAATTTGTTGATTTCTTCGATTCTTCTTTTACAGAAGAATTCAAAATTGCTATTTTCGACTAGATTTAAAAAATTTACTTATTTTCTCGTACAATTACACTTGAAAAATAAGTTTTTAACAGTATTTAAAATTTTTCCGAAATTGAAAAATCGTCGTTTTTTTCGTTTTTTTTTCTAATAGAAAAACTAAAATTTGTCAAATTCTTCAATTTTTATGAATTTTTCCTTTCCTAATTATATGCATTTGTAAATTTTGTATAAATTCGTAATTTTTTTTTCATTTTCCATCAGAATTATAAACGAAAAATCAGTTTATATGCGATTTCCTTAGTATCTGAAAAATAAAAATTTGTTGATTTCTTCGATTCTTCTTTTACAGAAAAATTCAAAATTGCTATTTTCGACTAGATTTAAAAAATTTAATATTTTTCTCGTACAATTACACTTGAAAAATAAGTTTTTAACAGTATTTAAAATTTTTTCGAAATTGAAAAATCTTCGTTTTTTTCGTAATTTTTCTAATGGAAAAACTGAAATTCGTCAAATTCTTCAATTTTTATGAATTTTTCCTTTCCTAATTATTTTCAATTGTAAATTTTTCATAAATTTGTAATTTGTTTTCATTTTCTATTAGAATTATAAACGAAAAATCAGTTTTTATGCGATTTCCTAAGTATCAGAAAAATAAAAATTTGTTGATTTTTTCGATTCTACTTCAACAGAAATATTCAAAATTGCTATTTTCGACTAGATTTAAAAAATTTAATTATTTTCTCGTACAAATACACTTGAAAAAAGATTTTTTAACAGAATTTAAAATTTTTTCGAAATTTAAAAATCGTCGTTTTTTTCGTTTTTTTTCTAATAGAAAAACTAAAATTCGTCAAATTCTTCAATTTTTATGAATTTTTCCTTTCCTAATTATTTGCAATTGTAAATTTTTCATAAATTTGTAATTTGTTTTCATTTTCTTTCAGAATTATAAACGAAAAATCAGTTTTTTATGCGATTTCCTAAGTATCTGAAAAATAAAAATTTGTTGATTTTTTCGATTCTACTTCAACAGAAAAATTCAAAATTGCTATTTTCGACTAGATTTAAAAAATTTACTTATTTTCTCGTACAAATACACTTGAAAAAAGATTTTTTAACAGAATTAAAAATTTTTTCGAAATTTAAAAATCGTCGTTTTTTTTGTTTTTTTTCTAATAGAAAAACTAAAATTCGTCAAATTCTTCAATTTTTATGAATTTTTCCTTTCCTAATTATTTGCAATTGTAAATTTTTCATAAATTTGTAATTTGTTTTCATTTTCTTTCAGAATTATAAACGAAAAATCAGTTTTTATGCGATTTCCTTAGTATCTGAAAAATAAAAATATGTTGATTTCTTCGATTCTTCTTTTAAAAGAAGAATTCAAAATTGCTATTTTCGACTAGATTTAAAAAATTTACTTATTTTCTCGTACAATTACACTTGAAAAATAAGTTTTTAACAGTATTTAAAAATTTTTCGAAATTGAAAAATCGTCGTTTTTTTCGTTTTTTTTCTAATAGAAAAACTAAAATTCGTCAAATTCTTCAATTTTTATGAATTTTTCCTTTCCTAATTATTTTCAATTGTAAATTTTACATAAATTTGTAATTTGTTTTCATTTTCTATCAGAATTATAAACGAAAAATCAGTTTTTATGCGATTTCCTAAGTATCTGAAAAATAAAAATTTGTTGATTTTTTCGATTCTACTTCAACAGAAAAATTCAAAATTGCTATTTTCGACTAGATTTAAAAAATTTACTTATTTTCTCGTACAAATACACTTGAAAAAAGATTTTTTAACAGAATTAAAAATTTTTTCGAAATTTAAAAATCGTCGTTTTTTTTGTTTTTTTTCTAATAGAAAAACTAAAATTCGTCAAATTCTTCAATTTTTATGAATTTTTCCTTTCCTAATTATTTGCAATTGTAAATTTTTCATAAATTTGTAATTTGTTTTCATTTTCTATCAGAATTATAAACGAAAAATCAGTTTTTTATGCGATTTCCTTAGTATCTGAAAAATAAAAATATGTTGATTTTTTCGATTCTTCTTTTACAGAAAAATTCAAAATTGCTATTTTCGACTAGATTTAAAAAATTTACTTATTTTCTTGTACAATTACACTTGAAAAAAAAGTTTTTAACAGTATTTAAAATTTTTCCGAAATTGAAAAATCGTCGTTTTTTTCGTTTTTTTTCTAATAGAAAAACTAAAATTTGTCAAATTCTTCAATTTTTATGAATTTTTCCTTTCCTAATTATATGCATTTGTAAATTTTGTATAAATTCGTAATTTGTTTTCATTTTCCATCAGAATTATAAACGAAAAATCAGTTTATATGCGATTTCCTTAGTATCTGAAAAATAAAAATTTGTTGATTTCTTCGATTCTTCTTTTACAGAAGAATTCAAAATTGCTATTTTCGACTAGATTTAAAAAATTTACTTATTTTCTCGTACAATTACACTTGAAAAATAAGTTTTTAACAGTATTTAAAAATTTTTCGAAATTGAAAAATCGTCGTTTTTTTCGTTTTTTTTCTAATAGAAAAACTAAAATTTGTCAAATTCTTCAATTTTTATGAATTTTTCCTTTCCTAATTATATGCATTTGTAAATTTTGTATAAATTCGTAATTTGTTTTCATTTTCCATCAGAATTATAAACGAAAAATCAGTTTATATGCGATTTCCTTAGTATCTGAAAAATAAAAATTTGTTGATTTCTTCGATTCTTCTTTTACAGAAGAATTCAAAATTGCTATTTTCGACTAGATTTAAAAAATTTACTTATTTTCTCGTACAATTACACTTGAAAAATAAGTTTTTAACAGTATTTAAAAATTTTTCGAAATTGAAAAATCGTCGTTTTTTCGTTTTTTTTCTAATAGAAAAACTAAAATTCGTCAAAATCTTCAATTTTTATGAATTTTTCCTTTCCTAATTATTTTCAATTGTAAATTTTTCATAAATTTGTAATTTGTTTTCATTTTCTATCAGAATTATAAACGAAAAATCAGTTTTTATGCGATTTCCTAAGTATCAGAAAAATAAAAATTTGTTGATTTTTTCGATTCTACTTCAACAGAAATATTCAAAATTGCTATTTTCGACTAGATTTAAAAAATTTACTTATTTTCTCGTACAAATACACTTGAAAAAAGATTTTTTAACAGAATTTAAAATTTTTTCGAAATTTAAAAATCGTCGTTTTTTTCGTTTTTTTTCTAATAGAAAAACTAAAATTCGTCAAATTCTTCAATTTTTATGAATTTTGCCTTTCCTAATTATTTGCAATTGTAAATTTTTCATAAATTTGTAATTTGTTTTTTTTTCTTTCAGAATTATAAACGAAAAATCAGTTTTTATGCGATTTCCTTAGTATCTGAAAAATAAAAATATGTTGATTTTTTCGATTCTTCTTTTACAGAAAAATTCAAAATTGCTATTTTCGACTAGATTTAAAAAATTTACTTATTTTCTCGTACAATTACACTTGAAAAATAAGTTTTTAACAGTATTTAAAATTTTTTCGAAATTGAAAAATCGTCGTTTTTTTTCGTTTTTTTCTAATAGAAAAACTAAAATTTGTCAAATTCTTCAATTTTTATGAATTTTTCCTTTCCTAATTATATGCATTTGTAAATTTTGTATAAATTCGTAATTTGTTTTCATTTTCCATCAGAATTTTAAACAAAAAATCAGTTTATATGCGATTTCCTTAGTATCTGAAAAATAAAAATTTGTTGATTTCTTCGATTCTTCTTTTACAGAAGAATTCAAAATTGCTATTTTCGACTAGATTTAAAAAATTTACTTATTTTCTCGTACAATTACACTTGAAAAATAAGTTTTTAACAGTATTTAAAATTTTTCCGAAATTGAAAAATCGTCGTTTTTTTCGTTTTTTTTCTAATAGAAAAACTAAAATTTGTCAAATTCTTCAATTTTTATGAATTTTTCCTTTCCTAATTATATGCATTTGTAAATTTTGTATAAATTCGTAATTTGTTTTCATTTTCCATCAGAATTTTAAACAAAAAATCAGTTTATATGCGATTTCCTTAGTATCTGAAAAATAAAAATTTGTTGATTTCTTCGATTCTTCTTTTACAGAAGAATTCAAAATTGCTATTTTCGACTAGATTTAAAAAATTTACTTATTTTCTCGTACAATTACACTTGAAAAATAAGTTTTTAACAGTATTTAAAATTTTTCCGAAATTGAAAAAATCGTCGTTTTTTTCGTTTTTTTTCTAATAGAAAAACTAAAATTTGTCAAATTCTTCAATTTTTATGAATTTTTCCTTTCCTAATTATATGCATTTGTAAATTTTGTATAAATTCGTAATTTGTTTTCATTTTCCATCAGAATTATAAACGAAAAATCAGTTTATATGCGATTTCCTTAGTATCTGAAAAATAAAAATTTGTTGATTTCTTCGATTCTTCTTTTACAGAAGAATTCAAAATTGCTATTTTCGACTAGATTTAAAAAATTTACTTATTTTCTCGTACAATTACACTTGAAAAATAAGTTTTTAACAGTATTTAAAAATTTTTCGAAATTGAAAAATCGTCGTTTTTTCGTTTTTTTTCTAATAGAAAAACTAAAATTCGTCAAATTCTTCAATTTTTATGAATTTTGCCTTTCCTAATTATTTGCAATTGTAAATTTTTCATAAATTTGTAATTTGTTTTTTTTTCTTTCAGAATTATAAACGAAAAATCAGTTTTTATGCGATTTCCTTAGTATCTGAAAAATAAAAATATGTTGATTTTTTCGATTCTTCTTTTACAGAAAAATTCAAAATTGCTATTTTCGACTAGATTTAAAAAATTTACTTATTTTCTCGTACAATTACACTTGAAAAATAAGTTTTTAACAGTATTTAAAATTTTTCCGAAATTGAAAAATCGTCGTTTTTTTCGTTTCTTTTCTAATAGAAAAACTAAAATTTGTCAAATTCTTCAATTTTTATGAATTTTTCCTTTCCTAATTATATGCAATTGTAAATTTTTCATAAATTTGTAATTTGTTTTCATTTTCTTTCAGAATTATAAACGAAAAATCAGTTTTTATGCGATTTCCTAAGTATCTGAAAAATAAAAATTTGTTGATTTTTTCGATTCTACTTCAACAGAAAAATTCAAAATTGCTATTTTCGACTAGATTTAAAAAATTTACTTATTTTCTCGTACAAATACACTTGAAAAAAGATTTTTTAACAGAATTAAAAATTTTTTCGAAATTTAAAAATCGTCGTTTTTTTTGTTTTTTTTTCTAATAGAAAAACTAAAATTCGTCAAATTCTTCAATTTTTATAAATTTTTCCTTTCCTAATTATTTGCAATTGTAAATTTTTCATAAATTTGTAATTTGTTTTTATTTTCTTTCAGAATTATAAACGAAAAATCAGTTTTTATGCGATTTCCTTAGTATCTGAAAAATAAAAATATGTTGATTTTTTCGATTCTTCTTTTACAGAAAAATTCAAAATTGCTATTTTCGACTAGATTTAAAAAATTTACTTATTTTCTCGTACAATTACACTTGAAAAATAAGTTTTTAACAGTATTTAAAATTTTTCCGAAATTGAAAAATCGTCGTTTTTTTCGTTTCTTTTCTAATAGAAAAACTAAAATTTGTCAAATTCTTCAATTTTTATGAATTTTTCCTTTACTAATTATATGCATTTGTAAATTTTGTATAAATTCGTAATTTGTTTTCATTTTCCATCAGAATTTTAAACAAAAAATCAGTTTATATGCGATTTCCTTAGTATCTGAAAAATAAAAATTTGTTGATTTCTTCGATTCTTCTTTTACAGAAGAATTCAAAATTGCTATTTTCGACTAGATTTAAAAAATTTACTTATTTTCTCGTACAATTACACTTGAAAAATAAGTTTTTAACAGTATTTAAAATTTTTCCGAAATTGAAAAATCGTCGTTTTTTTCGTTTTTTTTCTAATAGAATAACTAAAATTTGTCAAATTCTTCAATTTTTATGAATTTTTCCTTTCCTAATTATATGCATTTGTAAATTTTGTATAAATTCGTAATTTGTTTTCATTTTCCATCAGAATTATAAACGAAAAATCAGTTTATATGCGATTTCCTTAGTATCTGAAAAATAAAAATTTGTTGATTTCTTCGATTCTTCTTTTACAGAAGAATTCAAAATTGCTATTTTCGACTAGATTTAAAAAATTTACTTATTTTCTCGTACAATTACACTTGAAAAATAAGTTTTTAACAGTATTTAAAAATTTTTCGAAATTTAAAAATCGTCGTTTTTTTTCGTTTTTTTTCTAATAGAAAAACTAAAATTCGTCAAATTCTTCAATTTTTATGAATTTTTTCCTTTCCTAATTATTTTCAATTGTAAATTTTTTATAAATTTGTAATTTGTTTTCATTTTCTATCAGAATTATAAACGAAAAATCAGTTTTTATGCGATTTCCTAAGTATCAGAAAAATAAAAATTTGTTGATTTTTTCGATTCTACTTCAACAGAAATATTCAAAATTGCTATTTTCGACTAGATTTAAAAAATTTACTTATTTTCTCGTACAAATACACTTGAAAAAAGATTTTTTAACAGAATTTAAAATTTTTTCGAAATTTAAAAATCGTCGTTTTTTTCGTTTTTTTTCTAATAGAAAAACTAAAATTCGTCAAATTCTTCAATTTTTATGAATTTTTCCTTTCCTAATTATTTGCAATTGTAAATTTTTCATAAATTTGTAATTTGTTTTCATTTTCATTCAGAATTATAAACGAAAAATCAGTTTTTATGCGATTTCCTTAGTATCTGAAAAATAAAAATATGTTGATTTTTTCGATTCTTCTTTTACAGAAAAATTCAAAATTGCTATTTTCGACTATATTTAAAAAATTTACTTATTTTCTCGTACAATTACACTTGAAAAAATATTTTTTAACAGAATTTAAATATTTTCAAATTTAAAAAATCATCGTTTTCTTCGGTTATTTTCTAATGGAAAAACTAATTACTCCTATATTATGTTTTGTAGCGTGGCATGATAAGAAAATTGTGACAATGTTGACAACTGTCCACACACCCGAGATGATTGACACTAGAAAAAAAAATTTTAAGACTGGAGAAAGAATCAAAAAACCAAATGTTGTTGTTTCTTACAACAACAACATGGGTGGTGTTGATACGATGGACCAAGGAATATCACCGTATCAGCTTTCACGAAAAACATTGAAGTGGTATCAGAAAGTCTATTTTCATTTAGTTGACATCGCGATTTTTAACTCATTCGTGATCTATAAATCCCTTCATCAAGAAAAAAAAATCACTCTTTTAGATTTTTAACTTTTACTCGTACAAGAGCTTATTCAAACGCATCATAAAGAGGACAGGCAGTTTCAATCAACTCGAATTGCATCAGGTGTACATAATAATCATTTTCCAGAAACGACTGAAAAACTTGACAATGGAAAGATGAAATATAATCGTTGCCTTGAATGTTACAAAAAAAACATTCGAAAAGAGACTTCAATTTTATGTAAACAATGCGGTAATGTGGCTTTATGTGCCGTGCCATGCTTTAGAGATTATCATTTAAAAAAAAAATAAATCCTACAATCACGCAGACCTCTAAAAATTGTTAAAACAAAAATTGCTTCAAATATCATTGATAAAATATGAACCATAAAAATATTAAACAAAAAAAAATTTTTAATTAAAAAAACAAAACAAAAAAAATTTAAAAATAAAAAAAAACAAAAAAAAATATAAAAAATATAAAAAAAACAAAAAAAAATATAAAAAAACAAAAAAAATAAAGGAGTGTAAAATCCGACCGCATACCTCCACGTGGTACACTCTGGGGTCGTAAGAAACGTAGTAACTTACCAGCTGACTGCGGGGGTAAAATTTTGGATTTATTATCGTTTAAAAAGTTTTTCGTAATCAGCGAAAACCCTCAAGTATAAAAAGTTTCAAGTGAATCCGATAAATTTTTGAAAAAGTCGTCCGCCATATTGTATCCGCCATTTTTTGATTTTTAAAAACTAATAATAGATTCGTAATCAGCGACCCCGAAAACCCCTAAGTAACAAGTTTCAAGTGAATCTGATGAATTTTTGAAAATGTCGTCCGCCATGTTGGATCCGCCATTTTGAATTTTCAAAATCTGATGCTAGATTCGTAATCGGCGACCCCAAAAACCTCTGAGTAACAAGTTTCAAGTGAATCTGATGAATTTTTAAAAATGTCGTCCGCCATATTGAATCCGCCATTTTGAATTTTTTCAAATCTAAAATCGTATTCGTAATCAGCGACCCCGAAAACCCTCAAGTATAAAAAGTTTCAAGTGAATCCGATAAATTTTTGAAAAAGTCGTCCGCCATATTGGATCCGCCATTTTGAATTTTTAAAATCTGAAATCGGATTCGTAATCAGAGACCCCGAAAACCCCCGAGTAAAAAGTTTCAAGTGAATCCGATAAATTTTTTTTGTCGACATTTTGAGCCCACTTATGAGATTTTGGTCTTGACTGCGAAAGGGTTAAATCCTATCATTGAGATATATAAGTTGAGATTTAAGAATTTCGGAAATTGAGACAAAAAGATACGAATTACAGAGCTGCATCGTTTGAAGAAGGAAGTTTAGGAAGATTCTGCACAATTAACTTCAATGTTGAATTTAGTGCTGTAAGTATTTTATCTTTCTTTTCGTCTTTTTTTAATCCTCCTTAGTACTAATCACAACCGGGACCTTCGTGGTACCTCGAACCAGAGGATATGAAAGTTGTTTTAGATAAAGATCCTTTAAAAGTGAAGTTGTGCACATGCGGAATGTTTAAAAAGTTCTGCTTTTTGTTCGTTACTACAGTGTAAGGATGTAAGTGTGTTACAATTAAAATGTGTTCTTTTAAAATATCTCCTTTTCTTTGTAGAATGAATGTGTGTGTGATAATTTGAATAAACAATTGATTTTTATTACATTCCTGTTGAATCATTTATGAGACCCTTTTGTAATTCAATTTTTAGTTTTTCTTCGTTTTACTTTTTCCATTTCTATAATTTTGATAAATTTGAATATAAATAATTGCTAATATCATTATTGCATCCTGATTTTCTTCTTCGATGTTTTTAACTTTTACAAAGGTTTATTTTATTTTTAATAAATCAAAAAGAAGATTTGAAAATGCAAGCCTTTAATTATAATGGAACAAATACTTAAAAAGAGTTTTATAGTAAATAGATACCATTTAGAATTAACTTAACAGATATTTGATGAAATACATACTAATACATACTAAAAAAAATATTTTTGCTTCCTCATAAGGAAGCTTTGCATTCGTGACGATTTTCAATTTTTCAAAACATGGTTATATGGACTCATTTTCATCTGGGATATATGTATATTAAATTCTGAGCAAATGTCTAGATGTATGTGTGTGTGTGTGTTTGTATGTCACAAAAAATTGTGTACAAATTATCTCAAACAAATTTTAATGAATTGCCCTGAGATTTTGCAGGTTTATTGCAGTTATTAATACCTAAAATCTGACACAAGGATTTTCAAATTCATCCACAAAATTTTTTTTTATACAATTTTCTCAAAATTAAAAAAAAAATTTTTTGTATTTTTGAAATAACTTTTTTATTCCTTAATATTTTCATAAATTATTCTCAAAATTACATTCCTGACAAAAAAACGAATCGACTGATATATACAAAGTGCACATTTCATCAAAATTTATAAAATTAATCAATATTTTTTTTTCACATAAATTCAAATTTTGTGTTTTTTGAAATATTACCTTAACATATTGAAATTAAATTAAGCAATTGGTTTATAATATTTTGAGAAAGCAAAATGGTCATGAAATGAACAACTTGTTTTTTGATTCTGTTGTAGTGTCGTATGATTATTATAATTCGAAATTTTTTAATTTACGAAAACTAGTTTCTTATTTCAATTCTTAACATAGGTGCAAGATATTTTCAAATTTTTCAGATATTTCTAATTATCAATAATTCTGGGTATTCTTCAATAACTGAATAATAATTTTACTGTAAAATATAGAAAATTATACAATTAAAGTTCGTGATTATACATTTTGCTTCCTCGTGAGGAAACTTTGTAGTCGTTTAATTTACAAAATTTTTAAAAATCCTTTTGACAAATTTTCTTCTATATGAGACTATGTTATATAAGACCCTGAACAATTGTCCGGATGTATGTATGTGTGTGTGTATGTATGTGTGGATCCCGTTTTTTGTGAACACGATAACTCGAAGAGGTTTTAACGAATTTGGCTAAAATTTACCAGGTATATTTATCATAAAAATATCTCGAACTGGATTGATAACTAGATTGGTATATAAAAAGAATAAATTGTATGAGAATTTATGGAGTTAATCACAATTAAATCTGAAAATTCGCATTTTTCTCAAAAAATGAGTTCTTTCCGCAAAATTATGTTGCTGTAGAAGAAAATCTTACTCACTTATTTCTAAAATTTTATTCTTTGCATCAAGACGGATTGATTAGTAAATATAAAGTATATATTGTATTTAAATTTATAAAATTAAAACCAATTACAGACACAAAATTTGCATTTTTAATAAAAATTCATTTTTTCTTTAGAATCATGTTGCTGTACAATAAAATGTTATTATTTATTGAAAAATAAATCTAAAATCTTATTCCTTGCATCAAGACGAAACGAATCGAAATAATTATAATAAATATAACAAATTTTTAAAATTAATTTTTAATTAGATTTAAAGACAACAACATGAAAATATGTCAATATGTGACAATAAGTTAGTGCTTCCTCCACGAGGAAGCAAAATGTTCATGTAATGAACATCTGGATTTACAACTTGTTTTATTGTGTATTTTATAGCGTTTAATAATAATTATATTAGATTAATTATTGCAGTTGTATTCGTACTAGAATTAGTAGAATAAAATTGAAAATTTCACAATAATTAACTTTAATGATTATGATAAAATTAATAATTAATTTATCTTCAAAGAATCTTTATTATTGAAAGTGTTAAGTCACTAGGAAAATAAATAATCCATCCATTTTTATCAAAGTAAATAAAGAAACAAACAAACCATCATCTAAGATTTATTAATTGATAAATTACTAAATTTTAAAACTAAAATTTTACATTAAAATTTTATAAAATTTTTAGTCATGGTTTTTATCTTGTATTTTGTTTATTTTCTAGAAACTATAATAAAATTTTTAATGTTTGAATAAACTTTTTCATTTTATAAGTAATAATTTTAAATTAAAATGACATTTTTAACAATTATTAGTATGAAATTATTCTTATAATTTTTTTTGCAACAGAAAATGAAAAATTTTTATTAAAGTGGGACAATAATAAAGTATTATGGTGAAAAGGCTTCAGGACCGACAACATGGCAGGTCGAGCGGTTCTCGCTTCGCTCTGTATAAGGGAAAAGGCATGTTACCGACAACATGGCGAGTATTGGATAGTGGGCGTGGGTCCTTTCACTTCTTCGCATAGCCGGTCGACTCCTCCTCTCTTATACTCGCCTGATACTAAAGACTCGATTCAAGCCTTTCAAACTTCATTATTTATTAATAATAATTATTTAAAAATTGATGATATCCTTAAATATTAAGTTATTTTCTTTAAACTTGTATCATCTTTGGTAAAGGTTTATAGTATACCAAAATTTATTAATTTATAATAATTCTTTAATATCAATATGTAATTCATTTTAATAATAATAATTTATAACTATTTGAGTTGTTAATTAAAGCAATAAATTATATTGTATTTTAGTAGTATTTTATTTATAGTAATTAGTATTATTTAAATTATTTTGTATATAGTAACAATAATGATGTTTATTTAATTTTACTTTTATATTATTATAGGTTATTAAATAAAATATTAATTTATTAATATTTACTAATTGTTAATTCATTAAAGCTATGGTTAATTATTAATAATTAAATTGTTTACTTATTTGATATTAATGTAATGTTGTTAGTAATTTATAAAATATTATCAACATAACAATATTATTATATCATTATTATTCCTTATATATTATTGTAAAATTTTGGCTTTAATTTATTTATTAGATTAAAATTAGTAACAATATAATTAATTTATTGAATTAAATTGTAAAGCATATTGTGCATTGATTAATAATTTATTGTTAATAATGCTCTGTAAAAAATCTTGAGGGAATTTTCACAGTTTCAAAGGGGGAACGATTATTACCCACTATGAAAGAGTCACTATTACCGATGATAGGAATAAATTTTTAGGTCATGTAATTTTCCTGTCGAGCTGGGAAAATTACTGTGAATAGTAAAATCGTAAGTTGCGGTATTATGACGGAAAAGAAAGTATCTATACAGACAATAGTAATTTTACTGATTGAATCAAAAATGCTTTTGAAAATAGTAATTTTTCCACATTTTGTAAAATTCCCATCTAAAAAAATTAAATTTTCCTAAATTTAATAATATTCTCAAAGAAATTAAAAATGCTTTTAAAAATAGTATTTTATCTGAATTTTGTAAAAGTAACGTTTAATATACGGTAAAAATTCGAGAAAAATTAATTTTATTTTTAAAAAGTTAAGTAAAATTTATTTGGATTAAAATTCATTTATTAAATTATAAAATGTAGGGGAAAGGGCCCTAACGTGGTCACTTATCTTTTGAACGACTGTAGATTTCAAATGGAATTATATATAATGCACTGAGAAAAAAACAATGACAAAATAGCGCCATCCACTTATGTAGATTTAGCTTTGCTTAACACCGCTATAACGACTGTTGGCAACTGGACCAATTCATTGACAGATTTGAAAGTAAGTGTGCAGAATGGACGCAATCCTAACCAAAAAATTAATTGTCTTTGCTTTTGATAGTTTAGCTTATTTTATACTAAAATAAAAGATTTCGTGCGTATATTAATTCTTACGATATTTATTTTAGTATTTTCGCTGTTTTTTCAAAATAATATCCACAATGAAGAGACTATTTAATTTCTATATTTGAACTTAGATTTAATTTTTTATGCGGAAATATATGTATATTGATTAACAATATTATTATAAAATAAATTATAATTATTATAAAAACATTTGTTATCACTAGTAATTAACTATATGTTTTCTTAATAAAGTATTTTAAAACAATTCAAAGTAACTTTAAAGTTTCTGCAACACTGCCAAAACTGGTGTGTGTCACAATGCAAAAACTGCAGTGTTCCAACGTAGAAACAACAGTTTTCTGTTTGCAGTGTTACTCATATGCAGAAACTGCAGGACTTTACCGCTGAAACGGCGTGTTTTTTTCCTCAGTGTGGTCAATAAGACGGCGTTTGAAGCTTTGTCTTATTGCCTAACTTTCTATCATAAAGTTTTTTTCATTTCATTTATAAAAAAAGTTATGTCACTTTTTAAAAAAAGTTATGTCACTTTTTAAAAAAAGTTGAAAATTCGACTTTTAAGAAAGTGGCCCCAAGGTGGTCACCATACGAAAATTCACTAAAAAAGTTATTAAAAAAATTTAAAAAACGTATTATTAAGTTGTTTATTTAACATTCATTATTTTCCAGGAACACAGAAACATATTACATATTTTTTTGCACTTTGTCCTTTCGTCAAAAATGATACTTTTTGTGTATGCATTAGACACGTAAAATTTTGAAAGTAATTCTATTTCATTATTATTCATCATAAAACTTTAAAATTGATAAAATTCACATTCACAGTGATAAATGTTGATAAATATAGCGTATAAATACATTTTCATAAAAAATCAAAAGTTACCACATTGTGGACAAAAAAGTGTCCACCTTAGGGCCAAGATATAATTTTTTTAACGTTAATGAAAAAAATTTTTGAAGCACAATATTATCTATATTCATTTGGAATATTATTGTATGATATATAAAGATAATTATAACGATTTTTACTAATTTGAAATGGTTAATTTCGATGATTTTAACACCCTGAGAAAACAATTTCTCGATCATTTAAAAACAGAAATTTTACAACGTTCACGTTACAAAGAGACTCATACGACTATTTACCTCAAAACTTTACTAAAATCTTTGTCTTCTCAAATAATAACATTAACAGAAAACATTTGAAGATAGTGTTACGTCCGTAACTTATTCCTAATGTACTACATTTACTTATTATAATTACGTGTTTATTCTCTTTTTAAATATTGAATCTTACCTACATATTGTAAGATATTATTATTGTTATTAAAATGTTTGTTATTGTATTAATACACTCTCTACATTATATTCAGTATTTTTATGGTCATTGTTATAATATATGTTTTACAGCGAATATATAAATTGTATCAAATACAAGAAAGAAGAGTAATATTTAGAAGTATGTAAAAACCTTTGCCACAGACAATATTACCCTTGAATAATATAATCAGAATAACGATTAAGCATCATTTCAATGACCTTCCTATAAGCAAGGAAATCAACGAACGAACAAAAATAATCTATTAAGCATAGTCCCACTCAAGCAGTGAATTAACCTGTGAGGAAAAGCTAACTGAACCAGCGGCACATATCCCCACTTACAATCCATGCGATAATTCAAGAGGCACGCATAAATTTAGACAAACCATAAGAAATAACCATCTCTCCACAATTCCATTAGCACCAAAGGCACATACCCCACTTAAAATTATGCGAAGGCACAACTTTTCACGCATAAAATTGGAAAAACCATAATAAGGAATAACCATCTCTCCACAATTCCAGTAGCATCAAAGGCACTAAACTTATGGGAGAAGTTTTATAAATAAAGGGCACTAGCTCTGTTACATTCAGAGAGTAATTTTTTGAAACACCAAGTTATAGTCATCGAACCAGCGAGTTGAACACATCGTCTACAAGTGAACTAAAAGTACAAAAGTTAAAAGTGAACTCCCAAGTATTTAAAATCAACCCAAGTCTACCAACAAGTATTAATTTCCAAACAAGTATAATTTGAAGTGAACACAAGTATTTTTCCAAGTGTTTTAAATTAAAACGAACTTCGTTTTTAGACTTTTTTCCCCAGTTCTTAAAATAGAACTTTAAATAATTCTCAAAAATTATCATTTGGGAAATAGATTCAAGTTTCGATAAAATCTATATTGAAACAAGACATTCCAAATTTCGAACCATCGAAATTTGCTCAACTACTGACAACCGTCTGGAAGGAAGCAAATATTTTCAAAATACAAAACACTATCACATTAGTGTAAACAACAGTGATTAAATCCCACACTAAGGACAACTGTCGGAGGCCCCCATTTTTGTGAAGTGCCCTTTCAAGATTGGATTAACAGATTATTATCACCAGCTCATTGATTACCAGTAATCGTTATTCTTAAAGTAAGATTTGTAAATTATAATTATATTCATTGTATTTTTGTCAATACTTTTCTTTCTTGTTGGTTTTTAAATAAATTATTCTCTCACAACATTTAGTAGGCTCATTGACTTATCCTCATCCCAAATTAGATTCAATTTATTTGAAACTAATTTAAAACGAGGAACGTTAGGTATATTTAATAAAGGTTTCTCGTTTTGACGTAACAGAAGCCCTTATAAAATTTTGGTGCATCGGCCCGGGAAAATTATAAAGTCGATCAGCCATTATTTTGTCAAAATTTTAATAAAATTCGAAAATTTTAATGAATATAATTTTTTTTAATTTATTAAAAATTTTAATAAATCAATGAGCATACCAATTGTTTAAAAAAAGGGGAAATTTTTTTTAATAATAACAAATAATATCAAAAATAGTTAATGACATTTAATATTTTTATTTAAATTGGTACATTTTATATTGATTGATAATATTATACCAGATTTAAGTCGCAAGGTGCATTCATAAATATATTTTAATTTGGTTTTAATGAATAGGGGTTCGAGTCCTCTTAACTAAAATTTTTAAAGTTGCAAGGTGCATTCTTAAAATAAATCCAATATTATATTAATGAATAGGGGTTCGAGTCCTCTTGACATATGGAATTTTTTGTCTCGTATATGAATCATTTTAATATTTAATTTGTGCTAAATCAAATTTTGTTTTATTCTTTAAATTGTGATTTGTTATTATTATTAAATGTTTAAAAATATTTTATCGTCCTGAAGCTAAAAAAAAAAAAAAAAAAAAAATTTTTTATAAAAGAAAAGTATATTTTATATTCAAGAAAAAAGATTGACAATTTTACAATTATTGCGTATATTATAAATTTTGATATTATGCAATCTTTTAATGTCTTCTTCGAATAAAAATACTACCGATTCCTCACATTTAACTCGCTCTCAAATAAAAAATAATCCAGAATTGGTATTGCATTCGGGAATTCCTTATTATAAAGAAAATCCACACACAAGTACACCTAGATATTCTAAAGAAAATCCTGATTCCGAAGAAATACATAGAGAGTTTGATTCCTGGTTTGTTAATTCTAACCTTTTTGACACTAACGATAATTCTTCTGAAACTGACGATAACGACAGTAAAGATTCTATTTTAGAAGAAACTCTAGTAGAACAACATTTAGGAAATCAGTCTCAAGCAAATTTAGGTTCAAATAATCCATTAGTTGACGAAGTTGAAACAGGCGAAAACTCTGAAAACGATTCTTTTGATAGCACTAGAGATAGTAACGATTTTGAAGAAAATATGGCTCTTCCAAACAATCAGCAAGTATCTTTACGCGATGCATTAGAAACTATACCAATGTTTGACGGAAAAAATATCCCATTATCTATATTTATTGAAAGTTGTTTAGAAGCAAAATCCATGCTTCCTGAGAACGCACAAGTACAAACAAATTTAGTAAAATTAATTAGAAGCCGAATTTCGGGTGAAGCAAGAAGAATTATTATAGGAAATAATTTTATTACAGTAGAACAATTAACTGAAAGATTAAAACAAATTTACGCGCCAGCAAAATCTGTTTATCAATTACAAGGAGAACTAGGAGCAATATATATGTGGGAGCACGAAAATGTAATTTCTTACGGTTCAAGAATCGCAGAAGCAGCGGAAAGAATATTAGACGGGCATAGGCTTAGTAATGAAAATGCAGTAGATGAAGCATTTAAAACAAATTTAGATAAAACAACTGTCGATTGTTTTTCTCGTGGTCTTAGACCAGAAATTGAAATAAGAATTGGTACAGCAGACACATTTCAAGAAATAGTTAATAAAGCAGTAGAAATAGAAAGAAAATTGTTATCGCACCGTGAATTAAGAAAAAGTGAGCATAATACTGAGTATAATTCTCATCCTAAAAATAATAAAGAATTTGCAAAAACAACCAAAATTAATATCGCTCAAGATAATGTAATAACTTGTTTAGTTTGTGGAAAAAAGGGTCATTTTGCAGTAAATTGTTTTCAACTTAATAAATTGATAGGAGCAAGACGAGAAAACTCCTTTTCTCCAGGATCACGCCAAAATTTTTTAAATCAAAATCGATTTAACAATCAAAATCATGCATTTAATCAATTTCAAAGTCAAAATACTTATAGAAATCCACAGCAGAATCAAAGACAAAATCAGTTTAGAAACACGCCACAAAATCAATTTCATACTTCATATCAACGACAAAATCAACAACAAAATTTTTTCCCTAATCAACAACAAAATTTTTCTCAAGAATCACGAACAAACAATACATCAAATTTTGCAAACAGAAATCAAAGTATAACGTGTAACTATTGTAAAAAATTAGGACATATTTCCACTAATTGTAGAAAAAGAATGTGGGACGATAACAATAAACAACAACAACAACAAACAAATTTGCAAATTCAAAATCAGGGAAACTCCAAAATTCCTCTTCAGTAGGATGCTCTGAGGAAGAATTAAAAAGAAATTACTATGCATCCAGGAACATTAATTTAGCAAAAACGAACACTATACCATATATTCGAATTGACACTCAAGAATTAAAAATCCCAATCACAATGATGATTGATACAGGTGCAGGACCAAATTTATTAAAAATTCGCGCGTTAAAATCTGATATAAAAATCGATGAAAATAAATGTCTAAAATTAACAGGAATAAACGATCACGCTGTTTATACTTTAGGTCAAGTTGAGATTAATATTTTTGGAATTCTAACAACTTTTAATCTTTTATCAAATGATGTTCCAATTGAACACGATGGAATATTAGGAACAGAATTTTTCATAAAAAATAAAGTGAAAATAAATTACGAAGAATGACATCTAGAAATCAATAAACAAAAATTTAATTTTGATTCGGAAAATTATTTTACAATACCAGCAAGATCAATTTACAATATTCATGTAAAAATTTTAAATAAAAATAAAAAAGTAGGTTACATTCCAAGATTAGTAGTGAAAGAAGGTGTTTACTTAGGTGATGCAGTAGTTTCAAACATCGAAGGATTAGCATATTTAAAGGCTATAAATACATTAAACGAATCAATTGACATTCCAATTTTTGAAGTAAATTTAGAAGATTTTGATGAAATAGAACAAGAGATTCCAGTAAACAAAACTGATATTAAAAATGAAGACCCATCAATTGAACAAATTATTAACGTATTTTCAACAAATATTAAATCAGAAAATATTTTCAACATTACAGGCATCGATAGAGTTGAAGAAATTAAAAAATTGCTTCGTCTTGAACATTTAAATAAAGAAGAATTAGAACACGTCATGAATTTAGTAGAAAATTATTCCGATAGATTTCATATAGCTGGAGAATATTTAGAGGGAACAGATCTTATAAAACACAGAATAATAACTACAGATGATACACCAATTATTACTAAACAATATAGATTTCCACCTGTTCATAAAGAAGAAATGACACGTCAAGTAAACGAATTATTAAAACAAAAAATTATTAAGCATTCTGACTCACCTTTCAATACACCAATATGGATAGTACCAAAAAAAGATGATTCCAAGGGAAATAAAAAATGGCGATTAGTTTTAGACTTCAGAAAGCTAAATGAACGCACGGTAGGTCAATTTTACCCCCTCCCTAATATTACAGACCTGTTGGATCAATTAGGAAACGCTCAATATTTTTCAGTCTTCGATTTAGCATCCGGTTTTCATCAAATCAAAATGGATCCTAGAGATTCTTATAAGACGGCATTTTCAACGCCATTTGGACATTATGAATTCGATAGAATGCCTTTCGGATTAAAAAATTCACCAAGCACATTTCAAAAACTTATCGATCAGGTATTATTAGGTTTACAAGGATCAGAATTATTTGTTTATTTGGACGATATTGTAATTTATGCAGATACCTTAGAAGAACACGAAGAAAAATTCTCGAAACTCATGGAACGACTACGTTTTGCTAATTTAAAACTTCAGCCAGATAAATGCGAATTTTTGAGGTTAGAAGTAGGATACTTAGGGCATATTATTGATAAAAATGGTGTACGACCCGACCCAAAAAAAGTAGAAGCTGTAAAGAAATTTCCAAAACCAAAAAATGTTAAAAATATTAAACAATTCTTAGGACTAGCGGGTTATTATCGAAAATTTATAGACGGATTTTCAAAAATAGCAAATCCTTTAAATCAACTTTTAAGAAAGGATATACCTTTTCTTTGGACTGAGAAACAACAAGATGCTTTTGATACTTTAAAAAATAAACTCTGTGAGGAACCACTTTTAAAAAGACCGGACTTTTCTCAACCATTTATTTTAACAACGGACGCTTCAGGTTTTGCAATAGGAGGAATTTTATCACAAGGAGTAATTGGCAAAGACCAACCAGTCGCTTATACTTCACGAACTTTAAATGAATGTGAAAGAAAATATGATACTTATGAAAAAGAAGCCTTGGCAATTATATATAGTGTGCAACATTTTAGACCATACCTTTATGGAAGAAAATTTACCTTAGTCACGGATCACAAACCACTAGTTTGGTTTCCAAAATTCTAAGGATCCTTGTTCAAGAGTAACAAGATGGAAACTTAAATTAGCAGAATATGATTTTAATGTGGTCTACAAAGCTGGAAAAACAAATGTTAATGCTGATGCCTTATCCAGAAATCCAGTTGAAGATATAATTGAAGAAAAAATACAAGGAATAAAAGAAGAAAAAATTCAAGAAACTGAGGAAAATGTAATGAAAAGTGTGCACGATAAAATGAAAGAAAATTTAAAAGAATATATACAACATGTAGCAAATGAAAATGAATCAAACTTGGAGATAATAAGAAGTCTCCACGATATTGAAAAAATGTTTATGGACAATGAATCCAATGGAATTTCGGAGATACTAAGAATTCTTCGATCTATTAAAAAAATATTTGAGGACAATGAATCCTATTTGAATTTGGAGCTAAGAAAATGTCTCCAATCTATTGAAAGAATATTGAAGGACAATGAATCCTATTTGAATTTGGAGATAAGAAAAAGTCTCCCATATATTGAAAAAATAATTAATGACAATGAATGCTACATGAATATGGAGATAAAGAAAATTCTCCAATCTATTAAAAAGATATTTAATAAAAGAAATTATTGTACAAGTATTGAAACTTGTAACGTTATTACGAGAAATCAAAGAAGAATACAAGAAAATAGAAATCAAGAAAAGAACATATGTGAAAAAGAAAATGAAGAAATACAAGAAATTGAAAATAATGAAATAAAAGCACACGAGAAGAAAAAAAGAGGTAGACCAAAAAAACAATGCACACGTTTGAATACCTCCTTTTCAAAGAAAAAAAGGGGAAGACCGAAAAAGGCATGTAATACAAATAATGAAAGAAAACAAAAATTTTATAATGAGGCTTATACTGATGAAATTAAATCTGATCCTGAGTATATGAAACAAATATCAAAATCAAAAAATGAAGAATTTGATCAGGGCTACGAAAATTCCAATTCTGAAGTGTCATCTGAAGAAGAAGATAACCTAGTGGAGAATGAAGATTGTGAAAAATTAAATGTTAAACAAGAAAGATATATTATCGACTGTAGAGACCAATTACCAATGCGTAGAGACAACCTAACCTACTTTCTTTCAGTCAACGGAGATCCTCGAGATAATGGATCTAGATCATTAGCCAAACGCGAAAAATTACCACAGTTTGGTAAACTTAAATTAGGTATAGCAGAAAAAAATAAAGAGAGGTATATATTACCATATAGCTCTACCTATAGAAAGTGAAATAAAAGAAAATTTATCTGATACAATAAAAAGAATTAAAACTACATTTATTTCAATGAAAAATTTATGTGAACAATTAAAATTAAAAAGCATAAGCATTGCAAGGACAGCCCAAATAAATAATATAACTTGGGACGAAATCCTGTCAATGATAAAATTAATTTTTGAAAATTTATTTGTAAAAGTTGTTGTATGCAGTGGACATACAAAATATCCCACGAAAGAAGAATATATGCAATTAATTGAAGAAGCTCATTCAAGCACAGTTGGAGGACATAAAGGTGTAACAAAAACTTATGGAAGAATACGACAAAATTATTATTGGGAAAATATGAAAAATAATATTCAAAAATATATACAAAGTTGCCTCCAATGTCAATTAAAAAAATTAGTTAGAGTAAAAACAAAAGATCCAATGATTATAACTGATACACCAGGTACAGCATTCGAAAAAATAGCAATGGACATCGTTGGACCATTACCAAAAACTAAAAACGGAAGTGAATATATATTAACAATACAAGATAATTTAACTAAATATTCTTTAGCAATTGCACTTCCAAATCATCAAGCTAGTACAATAGCTGATGCATTTATTAAAAGATTTATTTGTATTTTTGGTTCACCCAAAGGAGTACTAACAGATCAGGGTACAGACTTCTTAAGCAATTTAATGAGAAGATTAGCGAAAAGATTTAGAATTAGACAATTTAAAACAACTGCTTTTCACCCTCAGTCTAACGGTTCAATTGAAAGATCTCACCATGTTTTAGGAGAATATTTAAAACAATTTATAAATAAAAATGAAGAATGGGACGATTGGTTAGAATTAGCTATGTTTTCATACAATACAAGTATTCATGAAGGAACTAAGTGTACTCCGTACGAGTTAATTTTTGGAAAATTAGCAAGATTACCTTCAAGTGATCCACCACTTGAACACGAAAAATTAGAAACATATGATCAATACTTAACAGACTTAATAACGAGACTTCATGAAATGAGGAATATTGCTAGAGAAAATTTGATTTTAGCAAAAGAAAAGTCAAAATTTTATTACGATAGAAATTGTAATCCACAAAATCTTAAACTCGGTGATGAGGTATTTCTACTACATGGGGGGAAGATTCATAAATTTGCTGATCAATATACAGGCCCACACAAAATATTAGAAATATTAAATAAAGGAAACGTTAAAATACAATTTAAAAATAAACAAAAAATAGTACATACGAACAGACTAAAACTATCTCGAATTAAAACAAGAATAATATAATACTCTCAATAATGTATAGCTTTATGTTTCAGGAAGGACTTAAATAAAAAAGAAATTAAATTGTGTTCAATCATTTACACTTTTATAAATATTAAATAAATTTTTCACTATAACAATAACCTAATTTTAAAAAGTATTTCTTTTAATGGTTCGCAAGTTTAAGTTAAATTTTTATAATATTTTGTTAATTTTTAATTCTACATACTTGTTTTGCACTAAAAGAAGTTAAAAACTTACTTTTTTACACATTCAATTAATCCTATAACTTATTTAATATAATTTTTAGAAGAAGACTCTAAAATGGCAAATATTCAAAGTTTCTAATAACAAACAATGACAACTTACAGATTGTACATTATTATTGACTAAATTGTAAAATTATGAAATTACTTCAATAGATTAATCTCAAAATGAAACTCAAGAACGAAAGAAATTTAAAAGAATGATATAATTAAAAATGAAAATTTATATGTCAAGAAAGTAAATTATGTCATAAAAAATGTAATATTTATTGTCTATGAAATTAAAAGTAGTATATTTTTAAATTCTAGAATTAGTAAAACAATTTGTAAATTTTTTGTGTGTGTAATTTTCAAAGAAATTAAAAAAAAATAAGAATCGCAAACTTCGATACAACAATTCTACGCAAAAGTAGTCCTTTGTATAAAACAAATTTATCTTCTTTCTGTAAAAAAATTAAAAGCATAAAATTCTAACCAAAATAATTACTAAAATTGTGACACACAAATTCTTTGTATGGATGATTCAATAACATATCTTAAAAACAAAATAATACTGTAATAAAGGTTAAAAATATCCAGTAAAATAGAATAAATGAAATTAATGAAATACATGCATAAAGAGTCATAGCAAAAATAATTAATGTACTGTCAGATGGAAAAAATATTTTAAATGAAAATTGTTTTCTAAAACACAAAAAGAATGAATTAACTATGTGTATGAACGATAATAGCAAAAACAACTATTGTATTTTCAGATGAAAAATATAAGAATAAGTTTGAATGAAAATCATTTTTTTGTAAATGTAAAAGAAGAGTGGATTGAACATATGCGTAAACGGTCATAATATTTCCTCTGCAGTTTAAATTTTCTATTAGTTTGAGCATGTTTCATTTCACTCCCATGCTCAATCTAAGGGGGGAGGTGTTACGTCCGTAACTTATTCCTAATGTACTACATTTACTTATTATAATTACGTGTTTATTCTCTTTTTAAATATTGAATCTTACCTACATATTGTAAGATATTATTATTGTTATTAAAATGTTTGTTATTGTATTAATACACTCTCTACATTATATTCAGTATTTTTATGGTCATTGTTATAATATATGTTTTACAGCGAATATATAAATTGTATCAAATACAAGAAAGAAGAGTAATATTTAGAAGTATGTAAAAACCTTTGCCACAGACAATATTACCCTTGAATAATATAATCAGAATAACGATTAAGCATCATTTCAATGACCTTCCTATAAGCAAGGAAATCAACGAACGAACAAAAATAATCTATTAAGCATAGTCCCACTCAAGCAGTGAATTAACCTGTGAGGAAAAGCTAACTGAACCAGCGGCACATATCCCCACTTACAATCCATGCGATAATTCAAGAGGCACGCATAAATTTAGACAAACCATAAGAAATAACCATCTCTCCACAATTCCATTAGCACCAAAGGCACATACCCCACTTAAAATTATGCGAAGGCACAACTTTTCACGCATAAAATTGGAAAAAACCATAATAAGGAATAACCATCTCTCCACAATTCCAGTAGCATCAAAGGCACTAAACTTATGGGAGAAGTTTTATAAATAAAGGGCACTAGCTCTGTTACATTCAGAGAGTAATTTTTTGAAACACCAAGTTATAGTCATCGAACCAGCGAGTTGAACACATCGTCTACAAGTGAACTAAAAGTACAAAAGTTAAAAGTGAACTCCCAAGTATTTAAAATCAACCCAAGTCTACCAACAAGTATTAATTTCCAAACAAGTATAATTTGAAGTGAACACAAGTATTTTTCCAAGTGTTTAAATTAAAACGAACTTCGTTTTTAGACTTTTTTTCCCCAGTTCTTAAAATAGAACTTTAAATAATTCTCAAAAATTATCATTTGGGAAATAGATTCAAGTTTCGATAAAATCTATATTGAAACAAGACATTCCAAATTTCGAACCATCGAAATTTGCTCAACTACTGACAACCGTCTGGAAGGAAGCAAATATTTTCAAAATACAAAACACTATCACATTAGTGTAAACAACAGTGATTAAATCCCACACTAAGGACAACTGTCGGAGGCCCCCATTTTTGTGAAGTGCCCTTTCAAGATTGGATTAACAGATTATTATCACCAGCTCATTGATTACCAGTAATCGTTATTCTTAAAGTAAGATTTGTAAATTATAATTATATTCATTGTATTTTTGTCAATACTTTTCTTTCTTGTTGGTTTTTAAATAAATTATTCTCTCACAACATTTAGTAGGCTCATTGACTTATCCTCATCCCAAATTAGATTCAATTTATTTGAAACTAATTTAAAACGAGGAACGTTAAGTATATTTAATAAAGGTTTCTCGTTTTGACGTAACAATAGTAACTAATATACAAAAATTTTTTTAGGGCGACCACCTTAGGGCCCTGACCACCATAGGGCCCTCTCCCCTATATAAAAATGAGTATTTTTTAATTTAGTTAAACATATAAAACAAGTTATTATACTTGTGTACAGTTTTATTTTGAATGCTAAAATGAACTGAACAATGCCAAATTAGTTAGAATATTATGTACGCATTAAATTTTGGCATTAAAAAAACTTAATTTAGGCAGTTAAATATTCGTTCATTTTAACATTCAAATTTGCAGACCAAACATAAATTGTTTAGAAAAAGTATAGGAATATTTTATAGATTTATGCAGTTAAGATTATTATTTGAAAGTATATTGTTTTTAATTGAACATGTTTGATCACTTTACAAATTTTTCTAAAATTATAATAAGCACATTAAATTTAAGTTTATGGGTAAGACTCCGTCAGAAAATATGCGATTTGCATGAGGTCTTTGGATTAGGCTGTAATTTGGTGAAATTGTAGTATTGGATACTAGAAACAAGTGTGCCAAAAATTTTTTGAAAATTTTGAAATCTGTTGAAGTTACGCCATTTTGAATTTTTTGTTATAATTTTTTTGAATCTTAATACTTCCGAAAGCTTTCGATGAAATTTAATAACATTTTCCTTATAATTTCACCTTTCATTTAAAAAAGAAAATCTATGGAGACTCAAATAGTAAAAATAATAGTAAATAATAGTAGTAATAGTAGTAAGTTGTAGTAATAGTAGTAATAATAGTAAAAACCGGACAAGTGCGAGTAGAACTCGTACTAAAACCGAGGGTTCCGTACCCTCCATAAAAACTTCTAATTTTTTTCTTACAAAAATAAATATATATCAATTCCAATTCAATTTGTAGTTACTGTGTTTTGAAAATATAAACAAAAGCAGATTTAATGATTGTATTATTAAAAAAACAAATTTAATTTTTGAATATTTTTTAAAGATTATTAAAAAATAGTGTATTAATAATGCTTACTAAATATAAAACTAAATCAAATAAATTTTCTGTTATTTAAATTAAATAAATTATTTTGAACAAATTAAAACAATTTATTAATATTATATAATTTTAATTACAAATATAGTAAATAATATAATAACTATATTATTCTTAATAATAATATTAATAATAATAATAATAATTGTATTATTCTTATTTATAAAAATACTTTCATTTGCTTCATTTATAATAATAATAATAATAACGAGAACAATTTCTTCCGCAAATTATTAATAATCAACACTCGCTTCATTGAACAGCTATAAAAAATATTTGATCAATTAAATTAAATTTGAATTTGAAAATTTACATTTGTAAATTAATTAATATATAAATATTATATTTCGAATTTAATCAATTTTTTATTATTAAACTCAAAACAAATTTTTGGTAAATCTATAAAATTAATTTTTTTATATTTTATTTATATTATTTAAATTAAATTAAAATACCCTTCTTAATTATTGCCTGCCTAATGGCCATTGTGGATACATTTCTAATGATGGATGCATTGTACGTGGTGCATTCATTCCAATTAGTGAATATTCTTCACGTGGAATATATTGTGTACGAGGTGCATATATTTCATGTGGAGTGTACTGTGCACGAGATGCGTAATGTTCCTGCAGGTTATACTGTACACGAGGTGCGTAAACTTCGCGCGGAGTGTACTGAGCTCGAGATGCGTATTCTTCCGGCAGGTTATAAACACGAGGTGCGTTTTCTACCCGTACAGGGGGTACGTACAATTCAGATTGGGTGTACAGTGCAGACGGTACATACAGTTCACGTGGGGTGTACCGTAGATGAGATACGTAAAATTCACGTGGGGTGTACTGTGCACGTAAATTGTTCATTCTTTGGAATTCCCTGAAATGGATAACAATTACATTTAAAAAAAAATTATATTATTTAAATATTGATTAATCACTACATTATTATTTTTATTTGTAATTAATTATTTTTTTATTTTTATTTGAATTATTATTAATTTATTATTCTTAAATTATTTAAATAATGAATATTTATTTTTAATTTAAATATTTATATGATTAAAAAACTTGTAAAAATTAAAAAAAAAAAATAATATTAATAATAAATTTAAGAAATTAATATTTATTTGCCAATGATAATATAATGAAATTATACCTTCTAATTTCCTTTTGTTTCAATCTTCTTTTCAAATTTTTTTCTGCATTTTTCCCTTTTTCCTCTTCCTCATTTTTTTTGCACTTTTTTTGAAAATATTTAAAAATCCAAAAACTAAAAATCGAAATTTATTGTATTAAAGATTATATCAATTATATTTTTTATAAACAATTTTTTTATATTATTATTATTTACCCATTTTTATACGCTCTTTTCAAAAAAAATAATTAACGCTCTTACAATCTGATTATGACGTGACGTTTCATAAACACAATCAATTGACAATCGATTGCATTTCTTTTATTACTTTATTTTTATTATGTATATATAATACATATTAATTTTAATAAAACTTTTTTTTAATTTTTAAAATTTTAAATGTATTTGAACATAATAATTTTTATTAAATGTTAATTAATTAATAATTGTTTTTAAATAAATATTTTTTAAAATTTTTAGTTTGTTCGATATTTTTTTTTATTCATATTAAATTAAAAATGTACCAAAATTTTTTATAATAGAAAGTTTTGCAAAGATATTTTTTATTTTTATTAAATTAAAAGTAAACTTAAATATTTTATAAAAAATGGTTATAGTTAAAAGGTTATAAAATTTTTAATTTTTATTAAAATTAAATTAAAATTTTCAGGTCTTACCGAATAATTTTTTAGTTTTATTAAATTAAAAAAACTTAAATGTTATACAGAAAATATTTACAAAAAATGATAACAGTAAATAAAATATATTATTACACATTAATATATATTAATATACATTTTTTAAATTAATAAATTAAAATACAGATTTAAAAAAATAAAAATTATTTATTAAAGATTATTTTTTATTATACAAAATCGCACTTGTCCGATGTGAAGTAGTAAATACATTTATGATTTTTATTTGTTAATTAATTGGAATTTATAATTTATTAACAGTTTATAATTTCACATTGTTTTCCTTTTCTAACTGCTCGATTATGCTCAAAAATTCTTCGTCTGACTCGGTCAAATCTAAATTACGTTTAATTGAATTAATAAAATAAAAAAAATTGAATTAATTAATTAATTCTTAATTATTAATTAAAAACCTAATTTTTTCAATTAAAAAAATTTCTACAAAATTTAAATAATTAATAAAAAAATTATATTATATATAAAAAAATAAAGACTAATTTATGCAATTATTTTATTAATTCACAAAAAAATTAATTAATTTTTTTTTATAAATGTTAAATTGAAATTTTTAAAAATTGAAAAAATACCCTCTCCAATATTTTCTGTTGAAGATTCCACTGCCTCCTGTTTTTCTTCTGTACAATATTTAAAAAGTTTAATTATTATTTGTTATATTAAAAAATATATTTTACTTTATCATCATTTTAAATTACTAATTACTCATTAGTAATTTTCACAATTATTTTATCAACAAATATTTTAAAAAATAATAAATTATATAAAAATAAGTTAATAATAATTAGAATTCAATTACATTCTCTAAATAATGAAATTATTAAATAATAAAATAAACTTAATTCTTTCAATTAAAAAAATTTATACAAAATTTAAATAATTAATAAAAAAATTATATAATATTAAAAAAATTAAAGACTAATTTATGCCATTATTTTATTAATTAACAAAAAAATAAATTAATTTTTTTTATAAATGTTTAATTAAAATTTTTAAAAATTGAAAAAATACCCTCTTGAATATTTTCTGTTGAAGAATCCACTGTCTCCTGTTTTTCTTCTGTACAATATTTAAAAAGTTTAATTATTATTTGTTATATTAAAAAATATATTTTACTTTATCATCATTTTAAATTACTAATTACTCATTAATAATTTTCACAATTACTTTATTAACAAATATTAAAAAAAAAAATAAATTATATAAACAAAACCTAATTTTAATAATTAGAATTCAATTACATTCTTTAAATAATTAAATAATTAAATAATAAAATACACTTAAATATTTTATAGAAAATGGTTATAATAGAAAGATTATAACATTTTTAATTTTTATTAAAATTAAATTAAAATTTAATTGTATCAAATAATAAAAGGTTGTAATTATAACCTTATTTATATTTTAAAAAATAATGATAAATATAATTTTACTTTAATAAATTTCATTAATCAAAAGAAAATTTTTTTATTTTCATTTAAAAAATTAATATAATTTAACTGAATAAACTTTCAAATAATAAATAAATACCAGTCTTTATTTTTTTCTTGTTTTGATTGCTTGAATGTTCATCGTTTTTTCCTATTTAAAAATTTTTCTTTGAAAATTAAATTATTTAAATACTTTACAGTTCTTGTTTTTAATTTTTTACTTACGTTTCTCATTATCCATTTTTTTTAAATTTTTATTTTTATTTTAATTATTAAATATTTTGAATAAATTAAATATTTTGAAAGATAAGATTTTTTTATGTGATTGTATTCAAGTTCAATCATTATTTATTCTTTTTTTTACTTACATGTTATTTTAACTTCACGTTATAAATTTAAAAATGGGCAATGAGAAACGAAATTATAAAAATAAAAAATTTTCGTGCAGAAACTGCACAACTCTATAAGTTTTATATTTACTTGTGAGAACTCTTTACGTATTTTAATATTTTATGTAAAACAGGTTATATTATAAATAAGAAACCCTCAAGGGAAACAAAAAATTCATTGATGATTGAATTATTTTAAAATTAGAAAATATTAAAAATTGGTTAAATTTATTCTTAAAACAATTTCGTTATTTTTAAAATGTTACTAAAAATGGTCAAAATTCAGCAATTTATATAAATGTTATTAAATATTTAATAAAACGTTGATAGTTCACTCTATTCAATAAATTTATTTTCATTTCATTTTATGCAAAAAGGCTTCGTCCATAAAGTACGTCACACTTTTTAGGGGGAGGGGGTCTATGAAAATGTGACTAATTGTGACAAAGGGGGGGGACCTTTTATTGCTTCCTCGTAAGGAAGCTTTGTAGTCGTTTAATTTACAAAATTTTTAAAAATCCTTTTGACAAATTTTCTTCTATATGGGACTATGTTATATAAGACCCTGAACAATTGTCGGGATGTATGTATGTGTGTGTGTGTATATGTGTGTGTGTGTGTGTGTGGATCCCGATTTTTGTGAACACGATAACTCGAAGAGGTTTTAACGAATTTGGCTAAAATTTACCAGGTATATTTATCATAAAAATATCTCGAACTGGATTGATAGACTTTAAAAAATTCTCAGAAAAAATTTTTTTTGACTTTTTTCTAAAAAAAAATTTTTTTTAAGTTGGTTATTGAAGTTAATATATAATAAAATCTTATTCTTTGCATCAAGACGAATAGATTTGTATATAAAAATAATAAATTGTATGAGAATTTATAGAGTTAATCACAATTAAAGCTGAAAAATTCGCATTTTTTTCAAAAAATGAGTTCTTTTTTTCCTTGTCCCCGCCGCAAAATTATGTTGCTGTATAAGAAAATCTTACCTACTTATTTCTAAAATTTTATTCTTTGCATTAAGACGGATCGATTGGTATATATAAAGTATATATTGTATTTAAATTTATAAAATTAAAACCAATTACAGACACAAAATTTGCATTTTTAATAAAAATTCATTTTTTCTTAAGAATCATGTTGCTGTACAAAAAAATGTTATTATTTATTGAAAAATAAATCTATTAGATGAAAATTTCATGCAAAATCTAATTCAACATGATGATGGATATAGGGTTTTAAAAGGAATAAGAAATTCTCCAGCTCATTGGGAGTCAGAGAAAAAAAAAGTATTAGCTATGATAAGACAGTTTGGAGTACAAACTTTATTTCTAACAGTATCAGCAGCAGAAACTAAATGGCCTCGATTGATAATACAATTAAAAAAGGTAGTTGACGGAATAAATATTTCTTTAAATGATGCAAAAAATCTTTCATATGAAGAAAAAGCACGTCTTATACAGTCTGACCCTTTTATTTGCGTATCATTTTTTGAAAACCGTTTCAAAGAATTGAGAAAAACATAGGATAGTCCTGTTGGTCCTTTTTGTGAACATACAATAGAACATTTTTATTATAGAATAGAGTTTCAACATCGTGGTTCACCACATGCACATATGATGCTATGGTTAAAAAACGCACCAGTTTTTAAACCAGGTGATAAAACGTCTATAGGTAAAGTGACTTCATTTATTGATAAAATTATATCTTGTAGTAGTGAAAATATTTCAGATTCACTGTTAGAATTACAGAAACACAAACATACACACACATGTCGTCCAAAATCAAATCGTTTATGTAGATTTGGTATTCCATTTTTTCCAATGGAAAAAACACGTCTACTATTGGAGCTAGATACAGAGGAAGATGCAGTAAAAAAATGGAAAGAAATTGGAAAAAACCTCTCAAAACAACTTGAAGAAATTCCGCAAAATGTAAAAACATTTTAAGAATACTTGACATATATTAACCTCAATTTGAACCTCAATTTTTATTACTTAAAAATTAAATATACTTAATTATAATTATAATAAATATAACAAATTTTCAAAATTAATTTTTAATTAGATTTGAAGACAACAACATGGAAAATATGTCAATACGTGACAATAAGTTAGTGCTTCCTCCACGAGGAAGCAAATTTTTTTGCTGATCGTATAGAGGAAGCAAAATGTTCATGCAATGAACATCTGGATTTACAACTTGTTTTGTTATGTCACACTTTATACTCTATTTATTATAATGAGAAAATTGTAATAATTAAAAATGTCAAATATATTTCTTGTTTTTAAAATATTAAAAAAATGTACTAATTATATAAGTAACTTTATTGGGTGTACTTCCGAATAAGGGGGACCTTCGATTTTTATAAAAGTTGGTATATGAACGTATTTTGATACGCTGATTACGAGAATGATAAACGAAAATTGGCGCAAATTTGATGCTCATGATGAAAACTATAAAATTTTTTTTCCGTATAATTCGTAAAAAACGAAGGATATATTTCCGAAAAGCGCATATCTCCGATAATAATAGAAGTTGGTATACTTACGTAATTTTGTGCCCTGATTACGTAAATCATAGTGAAAATTGGCGACTAGATCATCTTCATGTTAAAAACCATAAAATTTTGTTTTTTTGCGTTTAACTTGTTGGATTGAAATAATCGTAATGTTTTGTGTTTAAAAATATTTGTAAATTTTTCTCTGCTTTTATATTCTGAAAAATCCAAGGTGGATGCCTCCTTCCTTCTCAAAATAAAAACAGAAAAAAAAATTTACAAATATTTTTAAACACAAAAAGATATGCTCAACCCAATGCAACGAATTATACGCAAAAAACCACAATTTTATGTTTTTTTAATAGTTTTCGCCATGACCATCAAATTTGCGCCAATTTTCATTATTATTTTCGTAATCAGCGCATCAAAATACGTTGGTACATCAATTTTTATTGAAATTGACAGTGATTCATTTTAGAAAAATTTATTATTTATCACACTAAAAACGTGTGACGTAATTTATAGACGAAGCCAAACAGCATGTGGCTGTTAGTAGAATATAATACAAAACGCAGAATTAAAAAAAATGTTAACATTTACAAGAAAAACAGTTTTCCTTGATTCGTGAACAATTTGGAATTATTGACTTATGTTGTTTCTGCACATTAGAATAATAAATAAATATGATTCGGCATTACATTTCCACTTTTGGCATTGTATGTGTATTCGAGTGTAGGTATTCCAATTGAGTCCAGTAATTAGTCTAATAAATTTTTCTAAACATTTAAAAAATCATTATTTTAGTGAGTGATACGTGATAATTAAATTACCATTCATTGGTATTTAGCCAATTTCATTGAAATTTAAATTATGCCAGAATAATAATAATACATTAATTTTATTTGTCAGATTCTAATAATATATTTATTAAAATTTTAATAAAAATGTTTCAATGACATTGTTACCAAGATACACCACGTGGAGGTAACCAATGCTGTATCTCAAAAAAAAAATTTTTTTTTAATTAACGTAAGTTAGTTATCGTAAATCTATAGCGATGATAACGCAATAAATTATGATCTCCTATGTATATTTTTAAAACAAAAATTTTTATTTAAGACCGTTAATTTTTACGCTTAAATTTATCGGATTTAACTTTCAACCCACCGTAGGTTAAAAATTTTATTAATTTTTTTAAAGTTATGTTTGAGTAAATTTTTTTTTAAATTTGAATTTATTTATTGCAAATCTATAACGATGATTCGAGATTTGTTTAGTAATAACGAAATAAATTAAGATCTCCCTTGTATATTTTTAAAACAAAAATTTTTATTTACGACCGTTAATTTTTACGCTTAAATTTATCGGATTTAACTTTCAACCCACCGGAGGTTAAAAATTTTATTAATTTTTTTTAAGTTATGTTTGAGTAAATTTTTTTTAAATTTGAATTTATTTATTGCAAATCTATAGCGATTATTCGAGATTTGTTTAGTAATAACGCAATAAATTAAGATCTCCCTTGTACATTTTTAAAACAAAAATTTTTATTTAAGACCGTTAATTTTTACTGTTAAATTTTTTGGATTTAACTTTCAACCTACTGGAAGTTAAAAATTTTATTAATTTTTTTAAAGTTATGTTTAACTATATTATTTCCGCATTACGAACGCAATTAATTTTTTCAAATATATCCTTTAATTTTGAAGTAACATAAAATTTATTCATGTCAAACCCAACGTTGATTTGACATAATTTAATAATTAATTAATTAATTAATTTTATTAAATATTTTAATTTTTAATCAATCTTTATACCAAATCGAATCCATAATTGTTTATGATGACTAAAAAAGCTTTCTACTGTACCAGCTTCCATAAATTCTAAATTAGAAAATATATTGTCTATACTTGTACATTGTTTTGTTGTATATTCCATGTTAAGTTTAGAATGTAAACCGTATTTAATAAAGTACTTAGAGATTTCATTATTTTGGTTTTTAGAAAAGTCTACATTAAAATCACCTACTACAATAATTGGAGGAAGTGATATATTCTTTTGTACATTTTTGAAAATAACTTCATCAATACACGCAAGAGCAGTTTTAATTATACACTTTGGCGATCGGTACACACTTATTAATCGAACTCCTGCCAATCGCATTTCTACACATTCACAGTGTCCACCAACTGGACTAAGCTTCACATTTTTCTTAAAGTCATAATTTTCATTATTTTTATTCAAAAACGATTTCAAAAATATAACTGATCCCCATCCAGGATTCGGTTTGGTTTCTATAGGTCCATCTATTCTGACCGTCTGATAAAAATCTCTAATATTAAAATCATTTTTCCTACAACTCCACGTTTCCACGAAAACAAGGACATGAGAAGCTTTAACAATTGTATCTATTTCAATATCAATTATATGTTTATTAAGCGATTGTACATTATGAAAAATAATTTGAAACTTGTGGTTGGGTACGTTGCACAAAAAACTAAATATTGGTACAAGCTGACAATTTGATTCAAGCCTCTTTAGTTCCATAACTACTGGATTATCATCTTTTGGTGGAGAAGGAGCTTTAAATTTTTCTTTATTTTTTAAAATAATAAACAAGCCAGATGCCGTAGTTGCTCTTGAACATGCTACATATAACATAGAGCGACGAATATTTTGATTAATGTGTACTACAACTTTTTCCATAGTTGCTCCTTGACTCTTATGAATAGTTATTCCTTCTGCAGGTACTATGCAAAATTGTGTTCGTTTTACAATTAGATTTGATGATTTCCATTTTTTTATAGTGTATGTAATTGATTCAAGTGGTGTCCATTTATTATGAATAAAATACAGATTACGCCTATTTAAATTTTTAAAATTACTTCTTGCTGATCTTCCAATTCTTGCATCATTGAAATCCATCCACAATCTTAAAGGTCGTTTTTCTCCATTATCTTTATTTATACCAAATTCAATAGCTTTTAAAATACCTGTAGTACCATTAACTAGACCATCTGTTGTATCTAGGTTTACAGTAATCATAAAGCGTGCTCTAATTTTGATGTACAGTGATTTTGGAAGTCCATAAGTTTGCGTAGTTGGAAGCGTTTTAAACTAATTTTAATGCTTTTCGTTTTGCTATATCATTCATTGCCCCTGACGCAATGTCAATAGCCTTCACTACTGCACCTTCTGTTTTCATTGTAGATAAAATTTTACTATTATAATCATCTACTTCTTTGTTTGTTGCAAATAAATGGATTGCACCATTTGATTCTGGTGGTAGCAAATCTAATGTATAACAACGAGATTGTAGAAGAGCAATATCACATGAAGTCATTATACCAGAAGCCATATTGTTCAATGCATTAGCAAAATTTAAATCATCTTTCTGTCGCATTATCTTTGTCATTTTAAATATTTTAAATGATTCCCAAAGAGGAGCACCAGACAATAATGCCATTGGATTCGTACTTATGTTCGGTTGAAAAACCCAATTATCACCAACGGGTGACAACTGTCTAAAATCTCCTACTGCAATTATTGATTTACCAGCGAAAGGAACATTAGTATGAAATATTTGTTGCAACCTTCTGTTAATTTGATTAAATGTGCGACTGCCAAGCATTGAAATTTCATCTAAAATAATTAATTTCACTGACATTAATTTGCATGCAAAAGTGTTAGCTGTTGAAGCTGACAATTCAGGCATAGTATATCCGCATTGTGATATAGGTAGCCCAAAAACACTGTGCACGGTTTGTCCCCCAATTCCAAAGGCCGCTTTCCCAGTAAAAGCAGACAAAATTATCTTAATATCATCTGGATTTGAACCTGGAATTCTATTAAAATGATATACAAGAAGATACTGGTACAATGCTTTTATTAACAAACTTTTACCTACGCCAGCACCGCCATTTATAAACAAATACAAAGGTTAAGTGTCAACATTTTTATTTGAAAAATAATTTCCAACATGTAAAATAAAATTACGTTGATCAGAATTGAGAATACGAATCAAAGAAAGTACTTCTTCTTGATTTAAGACAGATGGTTGAGTAATGCTAATTTCATCAACTGCTGTTGATGAAACACTGTCTGGTAAAATATCTAGAAAATTACAGTCATTTTCATTATTCTCTTCCTCATTTTCATATTCGAAACCTTCTAGTGGGTCACTATAAGAAGGAATGTCTTCATCATTAATTGATTGATCTGCAGTTACATCTTTAACTGCATTTAATAGCCTATCGAATACATCATCTTCTCCTAACTTATTAAATTTTTTACTTTCAGTACGAATACTATCAATCAAGTTACAAAATTTATCTTTAATATTAATTTCTGTATTAAGCAGATCTGCGTTCTCATTCCTCCAAGGAACGTACAACATTAATTGTTCTCTATGAAAATTTTCTGGATCTGATTGTACATTAAATCTACAAAAACGAATTATTTTCATTTTTTTACGACGTTTTATATAGCCATCATCATTTAGAAGCTTAATCCATGAATCTGATTTTGTTTCACAATTATCATTGTCAGAGCTACCTTCTGCTACTTCTTCATTTTCTTGATTATTTGATTTACTGCCTATAATCTTTTTTGAATACGTATAATAGGAAGAAAAATGTGCAAAAGACATCTCTTCAAAAATACTTTCTTTTGGACGATTAATATAATGATCAATTATATTTTTTTCAAATACATCTGTTGACGAAGAATCTAAATTTTCTAAAACTTTACGACTTTTAAGCATATGCACTCGCTTTGAAGGATGAGAAGTATTTAAAAATATATCAGTTTCACTACTTTTCGACATAGGTATACCAGAAAGACAATATATAGCCTCTTGTGCGGAAATTTCTGATGAATTCAAAAATACTTTACAAACAGCTTTTAATGACCCTATTATTCCCTTATTTCCTTGTTTAGCTTCTTCAATAGCTGTTCTTAACAAAGTAGACATACCGCGATCTGCTTTGTTAATATAATCTACAATATATTTTGAACATGCAAACGGATCTAAAATAAATTGTATATCCATGTTAGACTGTTGTAATTCTAAAATTTTTTTTGAATATGCATTAATATATATATCTATTGGAGAACGTTTTAGAAAAACTTTTGGACGCCGTAGTGTACCTCTTACGGCCTTTATGTAATCGTTCAAATTGAGGTTAATATATGTCAAGTATTCTTCAAATGTTTTTACATTTTGCGGAATTTCTTCAAGTTGTTTTGAGAGGTTTTTTTCCAATTTCTTTCCATTTTTTTACTGCATCTTCCTCTGTATCTAGCTCCAATAGTAGACGTGTTTTTTCCATTGGAAAAAATGGAATACCAAATCTACATAAACGATTTGATTTTGGACGACATGTGTGTGTATGTTTGTGTTTCTGTAATTCTAACAGTGAATCTGAAATATTTTCACTACTACAAGATATAATTTTATCAATAAATGAAGTCACTTTACCTATAGACGTTTTATCACCTGGTTTAAAAACTGGTGCGTTTTTTAACCATAGCATCATATGTGCATGTGGTGAACCACGATGTTGAAACTCTATTCTATAATAAAAATGTTCTATTGTATGTTCACAAAAAGGACCAACAGGACTATCCCATGTTTTTCTCAATTCTTTGAAACGGTTTTCAAAAAATGATACGCAAATAAAAGGGTCAGACTGTATAAGACGTGCTTTTTCTTCATATGAAAGATTTTTTGCATCATTTAAAGAAATATTTATTCCGTCAACTACCTTTTTTAATTGTATTATCAATCGAGGCCATTTAGTTTCTGCTGCTGATACTGTTAGAAATAAAGTTGGTACTCCAAACTGTCTTATCATAGCTAATACTTTTTTTTTCTCTGACTCCCAATGAGCTGGAGAATTTCTTATTCCTTTTAAAACCCTATATCCATCATCATGTTGAATTAGATTTTGCATGAAATTTTCATCTAATAAATTACTAACTAAAATTAAATTCCCATTTGCTGTCTTTTTTCTTAGACAAGTGTTAATGTTACTTGTGATACATAACATTTGCTTCTTTTTTAATGCAGTAAACAAATAATCTATGCGCATTGCTCTACGATCAAATCGAGATATTTCTGATTTAATTATATCTGAGTAACTTAATTTACACAAAAAATTTCGCTTTTTTCCTCCGTGAATTTTAATAAACGCAAGTTCTTCTAAATTTTCATCAATAGTTAGGGAAATAGGCCTTTTTCCTTCTCCAGGAGCCATAGTAATAGTAACATCCTGTTCATTATCAAGAAATGTTTCAACGTTTCCTGGATTAACTGGCAATTCTTCTGAGTCAATATCAGTTACACAAGTACAATTGTCATCTGAATGCATATTTTCTTCAAAAACGCCTTCTTCGTATTGCCAGGAATCATCATAAGTAATTCCTAGTTCACGAAATAATTCAGTACCAACTAAATATTTTGCAGCTGCACGTACTTTATCTGGACGAATATTTTCCTTACGTCCATGTTTATAACACATCTTCCTTTTTAGTTCAATTGTAATAACATTGTTCTCTTTAACTTTTCGCGGTAATGCAGATACCATTGCATTTACTTCAACAGGAACGTTGATAACATTACCAACTAAACCGTGTTGGAAACCAATACCATAACCTTTGCGAACTATTTTCAAAAATATATGTCGAGGACATACCAATCTTTCTTCAAGGGGAGTTAAATCATTTAATACTTCCGGTATATCAGAAAACATTAAACCATTACATAAAGCTAGTTTAGGAATTTTATCTGAACATATATCTCTGTAACAAGTGCTACAAAAATATCCACTATCTGATTTTGTTAGATAAAAACATTTATTTATAATTTTATGGAGAATTTTTTTTTTTGTTAATTAACGAATTTTTATTTAACAGTTTTAATGATTTAATACACCATAAACGACCACAACAAACACAAACATGTGTTTGACCATCTAAAATGGAATTAAAAAAATTTTCAGAAACTTTACTCCAATCGTTTAAAAAAATATCTTTACTTTTTTGTTTTGATTGATACTTTATATCTTCACAATGATTCTCATTAAAATTTGGTTCTAATTGTTGAAATAATTCCAAAGTATTACGAGACTCAATAATTGGAAAAATATTACCAACAGCATGAATAAATTCACCTTGTAAGGGAAAAAGAGACAAAGTGCCTTTTTGAAGTATATTATTATACAAATGTGAACGCATTGAGTCAATGTCATATCTTATTTCACTAGGATTTTTTCCTAATGCTATAGATGTTGCATTTGCTATTGCAAATAACCCACATTCAATTGTGTCAATTTGTCTCTGTACAGGAATAAATATCACAGGTGGTTTATAAGGAAATAGCACATCTAAACAGCGAATCACGAATGGAGTCAAATTACTATAGTAACTATCATAAACTCGTAGTTCTCCATTAATAAAATATATACATAACCAGTGCCCTACTTCATCTGTAGTTTTTAAAACATTCTCACTACCTTCCCGGAATATTATTTGTAAATGTTGTTCATTTGGTAAAATAGGACTTACGTCACATTGAAGACTTGGTTCTATTAATTGGAAAACGTTTACTGGTTTAAAATGAGAATTTCTCTGGAGAATATTATGAAATTCGTTTATACAATCATCTTCCAGATATCTTTCAACATTTAAAACATAAAAAAAATTATTGTGAATTTTTATATCTGAATCATTTAAACCGGAAATTTTAGATTTTGGAGTATGAATTACTTCTGACTGATCATTAACAAAAGCAATTTTTCTTGTAATAGATAACTCCTTTTTTTGGTCTCTATAACGTTGTACTTTATCTCTATTAGCTTTACGGTTTCGATCAATTTTTGTAACACCATAAATATTTTTAGGCCGCCCACGTTGAATGGGTTTCTGTGAGTTGGAAATATTAATAGTAGGAGTAATTACATCTACTGTAATTTTGTCTTGTAAATCTGATTTCGACAAAAGGGTCTTTCTTACTTTTTCTCTATGGCGTTGCATTTTTTCTCTGTTAACTTTTCGTTTTCGCTCTAATTTATTACCACATAAAATATTTTTAGGACGCCCACGTTGAGACAATTGCTCTGAATTAGAAGCATTGATTGATAGAGTAATGTTTTGAACAGTAAGATTAACTTCTTTTTGTTCCGGAAAATGAGATAAAAAGCCTGTTTGAAGTATATTATTATACAAATGTGAACGCATTGAGTCAATGTCATATTTTATTTCATTAGGATTTTTTCCTAATGCTATAGATGTAGCATTTGCTATTGCAAATAACCCACATTCAATTGTGTCAATTTGTCTCTGTACAGGAATAAATATCACAGGTGGTTTATAAGGAAATAGCACATCTAAACAGCGAATCACGAATGGAGTCAAATTACTATAGTAACTATCATAAACTCGTAGTTCTCCATTAATAAAATATATACATAACCAGTGCCCTACTTCATCTGTAGTTTTTAAAACATTCTCACTACCTTCCCGGAATATTATTTGTAAATGTTGTTCATTTGGTAAAATAGGACTTACGTCACATTGAAGACTTGGTTCTATTAATTGAAAAACGTTTACTGGTTTAAAATGAGAATTTCTCTGCAGAATATTATGAAATTCGTTTATACAATCATCTTCCAGATATCTATATTTATTTAAGATGTACGAAAATGTACCATTTTTGGTGTCCTCCATTTTTTGACACTAATGAACTTGTCCAAAAAATTGCCAGTGGCCTACCTGGACAATGGTCCAACCTCGACTACACTCTCCTACAATAAAAATTAATGTCTAAGAAAAAATAACATTGACGGAAATAATAAACAGATTATATAGTAATTTTGAATAAAAAACTGTTTTAAAGAAACATTAATGAGTTTCAACAGGAAATATCACTTTTTGTAAAAATTTTATTTAAACAAATATTTTATTAATGTAGGAAATTATTTACTGATTAAGAATTTAAATTAAAAAAGATTAATTAATTTATTTATTAATTAATTTATTAATTAATTTATTAATTAATTTAAATATTTTATTAATTTTTAATAAAAAGAAATTTATATTGACAGAAATAATAATAATAAAAAGTTTATGTAAAGATAATTTAGAATAATTTAAAATAAAATTTTTTTTAAAGAAACAATAAATTCCAACACAAAATAATATTTTTGATTAAATTTAAGAAATAATAATAAAAAGTTTATAGTAAAGGTAATTTTTAATGAAAAATTGTTTTAAAAAAACATTAATACATTTCAACAGTAAAATAATATAATTTAGTAAAATATGTTTCAAGCAATTGATTAAAATGTAGTATTACATACTATTAAGCGTATCTTCTTTCCAAAGTTTTATCACAAACTTTTTTAATATAGTTTTATTCTATATTATTTTATTTTCTTGAAGAGGTGTTTATTAATTAACGATTGTTGATTATCAAGAATGTATCAATTATTGATTAAATGAAATCAATGGTTATATGACACTTTTTCAAATATTTTTCTTAGCACAACTTGAAGTTGGCGTAAAAAAATTGAAATCTCGAAAACATAATTTTTCATAACAATATTTTTTATCAAATTTACACGTAAAAATGAATATAAATGCCTAATGCCAATATCCACTCAATTAAGAATTTATGAGAATTAACATAAATATAATTGAGCTGCCGGATCAAAGAAGGGCACATAAACTTGCCACGCTGAAAAACGTTGGCCCCTGGACACTTAAAATTAAACTTTTGATTTAAATTGTTTATTATGCATATCCTTATAGAAAATTTGATTGCGCATCTTTTTTTCTAATAAAATTTTTTTCTATCTATTACCGTATTCGAAATAATAAAGAAAAACCATTTTTTTGAAAAAATGAAATTTAATTAAATTTTTCACTTTAACTCGCGACATTTCAGTCAATTTTGCATATTTTTCAATGACACAAAAACTAAATTACTTGTTGAAATATCCTGAGAATGGTGAAAGAAGAAAAAAAATTTTTTTTATTAAAAATAAAATTGTTATTAATTTTTTTTCTGAACAATTGCAAAAATCGTGAAGTGCAATTTTCACGAGCTTCGTTTAACGGGCGAATTTTAAGCAGCAACAAACTTCCAGTGAGAAAGTTGTTTATTGCAGTCCAAAAAAGTTTTTTGGAAAGTTATATGACAATTGAATAATTATTAACAAATTCTTTATTATTTTGAAAATGGTAATAGATAGAAAAAAATTTTATTAGAAAAAAAGATGCACAATCAAATTTTCTATAAGGATATGCATAATAAACAATTTAAATCAAAAGTTTAATTTTAAGTGTCCAGGGGCCAACGTTTTTCAGCGCGGCGAGTTTATCTGCCCTTCTTTGATCCGGCAGCTCAATTATTAGGAACAAATTATAAAAAAAGAATGTATGTTTTCGCAAAAATCTCAATGAAGATTAATTCTAATTTTTCTTATTTTTTCTAAAATCTGCACGTGAAAATACAAAATTGTACCAATTTTTATCTCTTGAGATAAAAAAACTGTTGGTGCTAGGTTAAAAAACACGCTTTTTTAACGAAATTTTAAAAAACTGAGTTTTCACTGGAAAAAATATGAAGATCAAATCCATTTATATTTAGTGTATTTTTCTTGAAATCTACAAATGAAAATACATAAAATAAAAAAAATGCAGTCCAATAGGCAAAGAATTGTGAAAACCAAGGGGGGGGGGGGCACACACTTTTTTTTTTAAAACGAAAAATTTTTTTAGTTGTTCGCAAAAAAAAATATGAAGATGAATTCCAATAATTTTTTCTGTATGTTTGTTGGAATCTACACGAAAAATCAAACAAAAATGTATAACGCCAGTCCACTAGGTTAAGAATTGAGAGAACTAGCATATGTATAATTATTATCAAAAATTGAAAAAAAAATTTAGGTTTTTGCTCAAAACGTAAGGAAGATAAATTCTAATCATTTCCACTATATTTTTTCCATAAACTACACGTAAAAATACATAAGTGTACCAATTTTCAGCTCTCTAGGTAAAAAAATGTGAGCGCTAGGGTAAAATATACGATTTTTTGAGGAAATTAAAAAAAAATTGAGTTTTTCGATAAAAAAAATTTGAAGATCAAATCCAATCATGTTCGCTATATTTTTCCTGTAATCTACAAATGAAAATACATAAAATAAAAAAAAATGCAGTCCAATAGGCAAAGAATTGTGAAAACCAAGGGGGGGGTACACACTTTTTTTTTCAAAACGAAAAATTTTTTTAGTTTTTCGTAAAAAAAAATATGAAGATGAATTCCAATAATTTTTTCTGTACGTTTGTTGGAATCTACACGAAAAAATAAACAAAAATATATAACACCAGTCCACTAGAATAAGAATTGAGAGAACCAGCAAGGGTTGAAGAATTTTCGAGCTTGCAAAAAGAGATTTTAGTTTTTCGATGAAAACACCATGAAGATCTATTCCAATCACTTCCGCTATATTTTTCCTGTAATCTATGCATGAAAACGAATAAGTATGCCAATTTTCAGCTCTCCAGGTAAAAAACTGTGGGCGCCAGGGGGGGGGTACATGCATTTTTTTCGAATTTTTCAAAATTTTCGAGTTTTTCGCTGAAAAAGTTATGAAGATCGATACCGAATGTGTTCGCTATATTTTTCCTTTAATCCATTTTTTAAAATACATATGCATACCAATTTTCAACTTTCTAGGTAAAAAACTGTGAGCGCTAGGGGGGGGGGGGGGGGGGGGGTACATGCCTTTTTTTGCGAAAAATGGCCAAAATTGGATGTTTTTCGTCGAAAACTCTATGAAGATCAAACCCAATCACGTTCGCTATATTTTTCCTGTAATCTACGCGTGAAAATAAATAAGTGTACCAATTTTTAGCTCTCTAGATGAAAAACTGTGAGTTCTAGGGGGGGGGGTACATGGTCATTTTTGTAACCGTTCCAATAGGGTTCCTACCGGGGTACGGAACCCTAAAAAGGAGTCAAATGTTGCAATCGTATAATCTACCAATTTTTAAATGATATACAATCCCAGTGGGCAAAAAACCATTATTGTTCGTAAAACGTTCTTAAAACGTCTTTAAAATGTTTCATGTCTGACAAATAACGTTCCAAGTTTTTAAGACTTTCTTAGAACATTTAGCATTCTTGAAACGTTATTTAGCAGACACGAAACGTTTTAAAGACGTTTTAGGAACGTTTTATGAACAATGATGGTTTTTTGCCCACTGAGAAGGAACTATATAAAATCGAAAAAACTCTACTATTGTCAAATATCTTGTAGTGCATAAATTTTGTACACACATATACTTACATTATGATTGATAATCCGCGATCAAGAAGTGCATACTTTGGTACGTACGCTTTGACACCACGAATAATTACTTCGGGAATAGGATCGGGAGATAGTAGTAGGCGGTATGAAAAATACTGAAACCTATCATCTGAATTATTGTCTCCATTTTCGTATACACTCAGAAATGTATTATAAATTATTTCCTGCTTTTGCCCAACAAAGATTACATCTGTATAGGACGAATTGATTACGATACATTCAATTTTACAAACCACAAAATTTCCATATTCGTTTTCCCCAACGCAAACTGTCATGTCTTTTTTATAGTCTATACCGCTGTGATGTGATAAATTTAATTTGGGAAAAAACTATAGTCCACCAGGATAATTTCGCCCGATAATTTTATGCACTATCAACTCCAATCTTAAATTTCGACAAATAAAAAAAATATTTTTCTTCTTAACAATAATAATAATATTTCTAACTCATTTACTGAATAACTAAATCTAAAACAAACCAAATAGAGTTGGGCGCCAGGTTCAAAAGGAACCAGTCGTAACAACCAACATATCCAAAATTAAATATTTATATCGTCTAAATTTAAGATTTACTTAATGTCCGGCTAACATAAGTGTTGAAGGGGAGGATTCATCTCTCTATGCTGAGGTTTCTCTTGCAAATTAAACAACTAGATTTGTAATAAAACTCTATATTTAAAATCTCCATTAAATTCAATAATTCTCAAAATTTACGGTTATTAACAAAATTTAGTTCAGAAATCGAAAGTATTTATAATAACAAACAAAGCGCAATATAATCTCGAAACATTCCACGACTTGAATAATTAATCATTCAATCTTCATAATTCATAAAATTTGACTCAATAAATCGAACAAAATTACGGAATAAAACATCTAAACTTATCCGAAATTCGAGTAAATAAACAACATTGTAACTAGAATTAATCAATAAACAAACTCAAATAGACAAAAATAGGAGAAAAGTTGAACTTGTAAGCCTAAATAATGGTCATTATTATCACTTGATTAACGAAAGAAAATCTTCCTTTAAATTTGTACTACAGGATTTTATATCATGGATAACGAAAATCACAAAATGTCGGAAAATCACATAAAAGAAATTAAATTATCGAAATTTGACATACTAAATAAATAATAATCAAAATTTATCCGAATTCTTGCGGAACACTCCCAATTTTTCAGACACTCAAAATTCTTAAATCTCATAATCTAACCGATTTAAATGTTAAGTTGAGTTTTGTCGGTAAATCGCACATTTTCAATTTACTAACACACATAAATTAATTGAATCTTGTAGAGAATTACGCGGAAACAAAAAAGGCATATTTTCGGAAAATAACAAATAAAATAATTAATCGAATGAATTGCGAGAATTAAATCAGTAACAAAACAATAATTGGTCTTATTATCATGAATTTTCACAAAATACTAACCTACCGGCATGGAGCCGACATATTCCCGAGCATATATTCAAATTCAAATTTTGTATTCGTCATTTTATGACTGAAAAAGTGAACTTAAATCGAAAGAGAAACCAAATTTAGCAAAACTAACTCACCAATTAAATTTTGTCACGAGAAGAGGGCATCTATTTAATTCTCCTCTCTCGGAAAATAAGGTTATATAAAATTATAAGATAATTGACTTTTGCTTGGGGTCACGATTTTTTCACAGAGTATCTCTATATAAAAAAAAATCCAAAGAGAACCGAGAAATGACAAAGAGTGGAAACTGGATAATGACGATGTATATGAAACTTCAGGTGTTGAAGATGATCGCTGATTGGCTGATTGTTTTTCGGAAATTTTTCGCTACTGGTGTTACGACCCGAGCTAAGGTTAGGTTAGTTTACTAATTTATTAGTAAAGTTGGAGACAAGTTGCTGATTAGTCAAGTTGGTAAGACTTGACATTTATTTTTAAGTGTGGATTCGTTTGACTTTAAAAGAACTACGGGTTCTCGTTAATTAAACATATGCATATTCCTTATTTATAACGTTTATTCATTAAACAATGTTGTATTTAACAATATAGTTCTTACTTACAATTCAGTTGTGTACAGTAGAAAGATACAATGAATAAGCTGCAACCAGCTATGCTTCGCTGCTTACAGGGATGAATTATGATTTTGTTTTCAGTTCGTTTATTTTAGCACTTAAAGCACTACACGACTATTTTGACAGTTAATTCACAAATTCTAAGTGTTAATTCAAACACCGTACCTTGATACAAAAGAAAACTTGTTTTCTTAATGTTTCGAAATAACTTGCACTAATTTGATTAAAAATTAGAAAGAAAATAGTGAAAAGACTGTTTTAATGATACGACGATAGTATTAATTAAGATTGCTAATTATTAGTGCTAATAACTTCTTAATAAAGAAGACAAGTTTCCTTTTTAAACACCGAAGTTAACAACTTAAATTAAACGATCGAAGGGCCGACTCACGACACTGTTCGGGCAGAAACTCACCGGAGTATTTGACGGTTGTTAACAATTAGAACGGGGTTTATATAGTGCAAAATTGCTTACTCGATTGGGGATGAGACATGAAAAAGTCACGTACTCTAGTCTATTCCTAGAAAACAAGCATTCTAGCGGGTCTTAGACATGTCATGTTCTGTATCGTTTTTCGTTAATTTTGCAATTATGGATACAGTTTTTCGTGCATTTTGCTGATTTGTTATAGACAAGAAATATGACACTCGTTTTTATAGTTAATCTTAGTTTTCTATGTTTTGTCTAGTCGATTTTCGCATTCCAAACGATTTCTAAAAATCACGTACTCTATATCATTTTTCGTTAATTATATTTATTGGTATCATATTTCATATGCTGTGTTAACATTGTCGTAGACAAGTAATATGACACTCGCTTTATTAATTAATTAGTAATGCATTTTACGCTCATTTTCTATGTAACATATAAGTTAAGAACAATATTTGAATCTCGAGTCTAGTGTTTAATTTGAGAAGCTTCATATAGTCATATCACTTGTCGCGACTTATGGTAAGCGAACGACGGAAGGTTAATTACCATGAGTGTAGATAATGAACCGGCCGCCGACCACTTATCGCACTGCTCTAGATCACGGTCGATTATAACTTCAATTGTCTTAGGTGGTAACTCATCCGCGCAGCTTACTAATTTATCATACAGGATTTCTATGTTCATTCCACATATATATATATATATATATATATATATATATATATATATATATATATATATATATATATATACACATATTCAATTGCTAATTATTACGCAATATTATAATTATAATTATGTTTCATTTAATAAGTTTACAAACTATAATATATTAACTTTAATAATAACCCACAATTATACATATATATATCAAAAAAAGTTATATCTAGGGATGTAACAACTGGAAGTGGCGCGTAACTTATTCAAATTTGATTTCACTATAAACCAAATTAATGTTTTTGGTAGATATTTTCAGTAATTCCAATGCCTATCCGGCAATAAATGTCCATTCTTGAGTCCTCAATTACGAATAATTAATCCACTTAGCGTTTCTGACTTAATTGAACGTTCTTCAACATAACCTCAAAATTAGGATTTTCGTCCTCATCCATCAGGAATCGTAGTTAACTAAGGAAATAGGTAACATTGTCGCCGTCGACTGCGACGCTGTCAATCGTAACAAAATGATGCTGTCCGTAGAATTCATTCGATCAGCTGTGCGAATCTTGTTCTCCGGTTGGCAGCAGTGTCATAACAAAACATGTGCTTAACCTCAAATTTCGCCCAAGTCATACTGTTGGGCCTCAATCCACGGTGAATCAGCAACAAATATCCAAAATCTCTTTATCTTGCTCATCCATTACATGCTTGAGTCTTGCATAGATAAATGGTAAATACAACTATGGCTGTCGTAACGAATTTTCCTCGATAACAGTGATTTCCTTCATTTTTTTTGCAGATTTGTGGACTGGCTTTCATAATTCGAATTGACAAGTTGGACTCATTCTCCGGAAACATTGCGTGTTGGTTTTTGTGAAATATTAATTGAGCAGTCACTATAGAGAGTGATTTCCGAATGTCTCGTCAGCAAATAATCATTGGTCCTTGGCTTGACTCGTACAAAATTTACATGAAATAAAGAGAGAAGACGGCAGTACAAAAATAATAATTATAATCTAAGATTCGCAATCGGTCGTGGAATGTTTCGTTCTTTCGCAGGTACTGCGTTGCCAGGGATTTTAATTACTTAATTAATTAATTATTGTGTGTAACTTGTAAACAAAAAGGTAAATAATACCAACAAAAGGCAAGTTTTGTGAGTTGAAAAAATTGCAACGTCACACCGTAAATATTTACAGTGTTTGAGATGAATTTGTAATTGTCAACACTGTTATCATAAAAAATATTACAAACCAAATCCCACTTTGTATCCCTGAAATTATTTTAAGTGTGCTCAAAAACATTTTTTCCTTCAACAAAGGACTCTGCGCATGGATGAAAAGCAGCTTTCTTCAATTAATATCATGATGCAAAAGTGTGTGTAATATTTATAAAATTAGGGGTGCGTTTAATTAAATTTTTAAACTCTTGATGTTCGCTTTCATATCGCAAACCAGAAACGTGTTTAAGAGGCCCATAGTGTAACGATAATGAATTTTAAAAGCGTTATTTTGTAAATTTGAAAAATCGTAGGCACGCGAAATAATAGTTACGGTACTGAGTCTTGCGCGCGCCTCGCCCCTCCAGCAGGCGACGATAATCCTATGCTCCCGACGGCCTATATAAGCCGGAGCACGACGCGAAACGACGGAGACGAAGGGGTCTTACCCCAGAGAGCGGTCTTACCGCGAAAGTGGTTTTACCACGACGAAGAGGTTATACCTCAAGCGGTTCCACCGCCAACGAAAGGGTTTTACTCTAAGTGGTTTTACCACAGCCGAAGAGGTTATACCTCGAAACGGTTCTACCGTAGGCACTAGGAGGCGATGGCCTCGAAGCGGTTCTACCGCCAACGAAAAAGTGACGTTTGTCACACGGTCGCGAGAGAAATGACCCGCGTATTACCGACGATATTGTTTCCGCCGTTACCGACGTTTCCGCGTTCATTTAGTTTACTGCCGTCGATACGATTTTTTTTGTGTAACTTTTGATTTTTATTGTTCTTTTCGATATTTGTAAATACTGTAAATATATGTTTTTCGTGTTTCTGTAATTGAGCTTGTTAATTTCTAATATTTTAACGAACCCTGACCGACGAGCTAATTCCTCTCAATTAACATTAATTACAATAGATGTGGGTTAGCTTCGGATAATGAACGATAAATTCATGTTTAGGAATCAACGGTTTATTAGGAAAGCATTTAATTCTCAGACGCAAGTAATTAGTAATTTTCCATTCCATTAAAGCAATTTGTCCATACGACCAGGCTGGTGCACACACATAGAAACAAATAGTTCTTAAATGTAATACCATTTTCCACGCAGGATCATCTAAATCTTTGATTTGATCTACAATTGCAATGGGAAATAGCAAAAGAAGCGATCGGATTTGACTCGCAGTACCATTTGATGGCTTTCCCAAATTATCTCCCAAAACAACATTTAAAGTACCCTTAAACGTTTTACATTCCCCGTCAATTATTATATTAATTCCCTCTGTTTCAAAAAGTTTTAAATCATTTACAAATTTTTCCAAAATTTTATTGCAACCAAAATTTTTTATATGCGATTCCAAGCACAACAAAACAAGTTGAATATTTCCATGTTTAGTTCTCAAATGTGGAGGGAGATTTAAAAAAATAGCATAAACTGCAACCATTTTAAATTTTGTATTAGCCGCTCCAAGGGAATTACAAATTTCAAATGCATCCTGAAAAATATTTACTGGACAGTATTGGGGTAATTTTTAATTAATGCATTTTCTTTAAAAAGTTGACCATCATGAATATCATACATCATTCTACCATTGTCTTGTTTTTGAGTATTTTCAAAGTACCTACGAATTTTCGGGTCCGTTAGCAACGTGGAAACAGTATCTAAGAAAGAAATATAACTATAACGACACCCAGAATCCTCACCATTGTCATTTAACAAAGGTACTTCAATTGGAAGAATCAAATTCAATGTTTCCTTATAATGTTTTTTCCTAGTTTAAGTGTTTCTCAAAAAACCCGTTCCTTTGTTCAAAGCGCTGGAGAATTCTGTGCTACTACTATTATATATATTTAATATGCGAGCCTTATCGTCATCACTTAAACTACTCTCATTACACAAGCCTGCAAATTTTGACTTAGTTCTGTAACAAAAAAAGTGAAAGGTTAATCTTATAGCTTTTTTGACGTAGAATACGAATCCGATTTCCAAAATGGCCCATTTATTGAAGAAAGAAAAGTATCTTTAGACTTTGCATACGCTTCTCCTACTTTATCAACAACCTCTTGAATCAAAGGCTCAGCAGCATAATGTTTTGTGGTAAGGGACAAGCATAAATTTGTGAAATTACTTGTGTCTGCATTTTTCTTTTCTTTACATGAAAAAATGGTGTTTGGTGAAATATCTACATTCTCAAATGAATTTAACATTTCTGTACTGTTTGTCTGAAAATCGTGATCATTTTCTGTTTCATCTACATTTACAACATTTTCCATTATGTCTAAATTCATATCATGATCCTCTTCAACATTTGGTACAAAAATATCTTTTTCATTTGATTGTTTTCTAAAAAAATGAACTGTGTAGTTGTTAACTTTTTTGTAAGTTGTTAAATTCTTAGAGCAACTTTTAAAGGGACATTTTATTCCATGTTCAGAGTCTTTTATGTGAATTTTAACATGCTTATTAAATTCTTGTACTGAGTGGCACGAACAGGTGAAATTTTCAACATGACAAGAATAAGTACGATTGTCAATGACTTTTGAATTTTGTTTAAAATAAACATGCCTTCTGAATTTTAAATATGAATTAAAATTTTTTTTGCAGTTCAAATGTTAACATGTTATATCTAAATGGGGATCGTTTGCATGAATTATTTGAGGCTTGTCGTATAAACGAATATTAAGCAATGTAGTACTGCATTGTTTACAACAAAACATTTTATTCTGATGACAGACTTCAATATATTTCAAGGAAGGAAGATTACACTGAGCAAAATGTATACTTAAAAATAGTATAAAAAACATTTCTTTAAACCTAACATCTGTAAACATTTAGAAATAGTATATTGCGGAAAAAATATTTACTCAGATTTAGTATATCTCTACATATTTAAGACAACGCGTTGCACAGGAGTTCAAATAATATTTTGAATATTCATTTTTCTCAGTGTAGTAAAAAGGACTTGGGTAATTCAATTTCTAATGATGATTTAGTGTTTCCATTCAGCTTTCATAAAACAGGACTTGAACAATTTAATCACCAGTAATGATTTAGTGTCTCGATCCATTCAGCTTACATGAAGATGGCATCACGTAAACACTGTAATATTTTAGTATGATAAAAGTTTTAATATTATTTATGGTTAAAATATAAATAAATTAATATTTTTATTCGGGAAAAAAACAATGAGGTGCATGAAAGTGTCACAATTGTCATTTAACAGAATTGTCAAATTACCGAAATTCATTTAACAAAATAGTAAATTGCCCTATCAGGCAATTTTCCGAATAATCAATTTACAAAATTGTCATTTTTCCGAAAATTTTGACGACAAATTCAAAATTGACTAAAGAAAAATTACCAAGAAAATTATGATTGATCAATTCTCAAATTGGCGGCAAAATATTTGAAAAATGCCAATTATGTGTGTTAACGATTCAGAAAAATGACAATTCGGTAAAATGACATTTCGGAAAAATGACAGTTCTGTAAACTAACAATTCGGAAAAATGTCAGTTCGGTAAAATGAAAATTTGGAAAAATGACAATTTTGTAAACTGACAATTCGGAAAAATAACGATTCGGGAAAATGACATTTCAGAAAATTAACAATTCTGTAAATTGACAATTCGGAAAACTGACAGTTCGGAAAAATGACATTTCGGAAAAAGGACGAAAAAATAACTTTTCGGAAAATTGACAATTCTGTAAACTGAGTATTCGGAAAATTGGCAGTTCGGTAATTTAACAATTCGGTTCATTGACTATTGTGACATTTTCATGCGCCTCTTTTATTTTATTATAATGTTTGATAAATAAAGTAATTTTTCTGATTTATGCGAAAGTGTATTCCTTCACTGTTATAATACTGTTAACAATTTTTTAACTAAATCACGGTGTTCAGCGAAACTAAAGAAACAAATCCCCTGACTTTTCTTCAACCTCCCTTGTTCTTTTTTTTATAACAAATGTTTAATACTAAAACAATGGTAATTTAGTTTTAAAGAAAAAAAACATTTTATTAGTTGTTATTATAAATTGTATCTTACTGGGAATTTATAAGGTCCCAATAATCAATATGAATGAATTTTATTATTCTTATAGTTGAGACGTTCCACGCCAAATCCAACAAATCATCAAAATTGATATAATAACATTGGCTTAAATTTTATTACCTATTTGTACATAACAAAAAGGGCTAAACAATTTTTTCAAATTTTTTATCCAGCCATTTACAAGATATAAATTGTTCAAAATTTACGATTTTGTAAAAACCATATTCTCTAATTTCTCATAATTTCTACAAAAATTTAATTTTTTATATGGAAAATTTCAGTTTTTAGATGAACTTTTCAAAAAAATTTGGTGCAAGAAATTATCAAAAAAAATTGTTTACCAGTTTTTTGTGAATTGCAGATAAAAATATTTTTTTTTTTAATTCTTTGTATCCTTCGATCTTTTTAAAAAAAATTTCTAAAAAACTACTTTTTTACACAAATTTTGAGCATAGTACTGTTAGGGGTAGACGATTTCTTCAATTTTTTTGGAACTTTTGAGAATCATGAAATGTGACTTTTTCTCATATAAACTTCAGATCACTTCAGATTTTCTTGGTACTATACATAATATGTATTTTTATGTGCTAATTGCGATTAGTTTTCGTAGAAGATGCAAAATATTTTAAACCATCATTAAAAAATCCAAATTTTACAGTATTATTGTTTGGTAAAATAATCATAAAGAATAAAAAAATGTATTTTCATGACATTTACAACTTTTGTCTAAGAAATTAAAAAAAAATTGTATTCTATGAGATAAATGCAAAAAACAATAAAACTATGGTATTCTTTATTCTTTTCACCATAAAAATCAAGTTTTCGGGTACTGTGACAATGATTTTCGTAATCAGCGCATGAAAATGCAAAATTTTACATACTATCAAAAAATCCGAAGTTTGTATAAAAAATTTGTCAGATTTCATAATTTTCAAAAATTAAAAAAATAAAATTGAAGATGGTAACCCATGACTAAGCTAAAAATTTTAAGTAAAAAAAATTTGTTTTTGTATAGAAATGTGTCTAGAAATTTTTCAAAAAATATCGAAGAATACAAACAAATTTAGGATAACATTTTTATCTATAATTAAAAAAAAGAAATTGGACGATGTTTTGATAATTTTTCGCATCTAATTTCCAAAAACTTTATCTAAAAACTGTAATTTTTCGTATAAAAAATAAAAAAACATTACAATTGAACAATTTTTGTAGAAATTATGAGCAATGAAGTAATATTTTTTATTCAAAATCATAAATTTTAAAAAACTGATATCTCATAAATGGCTGAATAAAAATATTAATCGTTTTAAATTTTCTTCTTTCGAAATAAAAATAAAAAAAAATTAAAAATCAAAATAACGAGTGTCACAAAAAAAAATGTTTTAAATTCATAACAAAAAATTATTTTTAACATAATAATTTGGAATGTCCCAATATATTTATTAATAATAAAAAGAAGGATTGGCAATCTTGTTGGGACTAGAATAAGACATTAAAACATATCTTAACGTTTCGAGATCGGTACCGATCCCCTCATCAGAATTTATTAATCTAAAAAACCAAAAATTTTTTTACATTGTAAATACGAGAAATAATTAACATAGTGGTTTTTAACAACAAAATGAAAAAAAAACTCACCAATTAAAACTGAGTTACATATTAAAATGGTTTTTTACAATACATAACCAAGAAAATGAGAGTGAATGAAAAAAGATGGTCAACTAAAAGAAATAATAAATTTAAAAAATTTTTATTTTTTAGTATTAGTTAATATAATTTAGGAATATTACCTTTTTTATTTTTGTAAATTTTAAAAATCAAATTTGAGAAATGACATTAAAAGAAACCATCAATTTTAACAAAACACTCGTCATTGACTGTACAAATAGATTTCATACAAATACAGTAGATAACAGGTTGTGCTATAGCAGCGTGTAATGCTAATAAAACGTAATGAAATGTAAGACCAAAGTCGTATAATATACAAAGTTTATCTAATTTAAAAGTTATATAGTAACAAGAGTACGTTTTTTTTTAATTATAATAATTTAATAAGTCTATTATATGTTGAATCTAAATTAATTAAGTCAGTTACTTTATTTAGACAATTTTCTTGTTCTTTTTTTATATAAAACATTTCAGCAATTTTTCGTTTTGTTAGATTTGATTCATGGTGTAAAATTTTGACATGGTCCCAATCAAAGTCATGAGAAATTCCATTTATTGGTTTTAATCTATGGTCAGAAATTACAGAATGGAACTTTTTGTCTAATCGATAATTGGTCTTATGTTCATTACATCTTGTACTTAAAATTCTTTTTGTTTGTCCAATATACGTTCGATCACAATTTTTAAAATCTAACTTATATACTACATTGGAATTATCCAAAACTGGTAGTTTGTCCTTTCCTAATTTAATAAATTTGTCTAAAGTTGACATTGATCTAAAAACTGTAGTGAAATTATAATCATTTAAAATTTTTTTGAATTGATAAGAAATGTTACCATGGAAATTACTTATTCTAGTCCCAAAAAGATTGCCAATCCTTCTTTTTATTTTTAACATTTTAAAAAAGTTCCCTGATTTTTGCTCAAATTCCTTGACTTATCCCTGAATTCCCTAATTGCTGGACGCACTTTGACAAATGTACTGATTTACATAATTAAATTTCGAAAAAAAGAACAAATTGATGATAGGGAAAAAAGGTTATATTTAGAAAATAATATATATGACATTTCATAAGCGGAATTAAAAAATTGTAAATAGTATTTTAAATGTAGCGAACACTTACGCATAAAAAGAAAAATTTCATTATTTATCTATGACAAAAAAAAGTTCCTTAATAGTTGCTAGATATTTTTAAAAAAATTTGAATTAAATTTTGTTTTAAATTCAGTTTTAAATAAAAAATTCAGGAATTCTCGAAAAAAATGTAACTGCTAATTTTAAATATAATTTCATTATTATTTTAACATTTTTTAGTAACATTTCACTCCAAATAAATCCATTTCAAAAACTCAATAAAGTTCTTCAAATATTTAATTATTTCAAAAAAATTTTAATTTAAAATTTTTTAAGTTAAGTTATTCTCAAAATAAATTCTCAATTATTATTATCATTATTATTATTCTCAAAATTTAATAATTTGAATAATATTAAACCCTATTTTTTTAAAATTCAATTTAATATTTCAGTTAAATATTCTTCGTCAGATTAATTATTTTTAAGAAATTTTTTGAAAATTTAATTATTTTAAGTACTTGCTTAATAAAGAATTATCAAAAAATCAATTATTTTTTTGAAAATTGTAATAAAAAAATTTAATTTATGCAAAGTTCAATTTCAAATCTTCTGAAACGTTATTATTTTTAAAAATTGTGATTATAGTCTATTAAAAATTTAATTATTTTTAAAAATTTACTTTTTAATTATTCAACAAATTAAATTACTTTAATTTTTAAGAATTTTTCTAAAAAAATCAATTATTCAAAAAAGTAAAGTTAAATTAAGTTTAAGTTAATGAAATTCATTTAACACTATAATTAACTTACATTGTTTTAATCATACTTTTAAAAAAATTTAATCAGATTTTTTTGGTTATGATGAAACCATTTTATTTTACAAATATTTTTTTAAAAATATTTATTTCGAACTTTTTGAGTATTTTGTTTTTTTGTTAATATTTTTAACTACTAATTTAATTTTAAAACTGACTTGGAAAACTTATATGGGCAATTCTCTGGAACCCTTAACCTTTCAGTGTCTCATATTTATTATGTAATTACTCAATATACATAAAATATTTTTTAAAAATAATTATTGTTCCATGTAAAGAATGTTTTATAATAATAAAATATGTTCGTTTCAAAATTATTAAATTTTATTTAGTAATTTTTATATATTTTTTAGTGTTGAAAAGTAAGCAAATCAGAGAGTCCCTTAAGGCACTTTCGGAAACATTGATAAATTTTATAAGTTGTCACATTAAAATAGAATTAAAAGACAAATACATAAATGTAAATAAATATCTAAGGATTATTTTAAGAGTAATTTGAAAATAATACGCATTTAGAAAACAAATTTATTGAATTTCAAAAGCTTTCCTTTAGTTTCGTGTCAGAACCGTAAATACAAACGTACTTGCAAATATTACAAGAGTGCCTTCCTAAAATTAATTCATCAATATATAGAATAAAAAAAATTTGTTTCTTTTCAAACACCTGACTCGGAATGATCGTTAAATTCAGTGTTCAGTAAATATATAGAATAAAAGCTTAAAACTTACTGAAACTGTGGCCAATTGAAATTTTTATGTGCAATACTTTAAATTAAAATTATTACCGACGGAATAGCTCAGTTGGTTGGAGCTCCGACTTTGCGGGTGGTGTGAGCGAGGTTCGCGCCCCCCGTCAGCCGGGGATTTTTTCCGACAGGTGAGATATTTCGAGCGGGAGGTTTGACGTCTAGGTGCGACGGTATGCATTGTCGATTATTGTCCGATGCCTACCGCCGAAACTAGACTGTCGATAAACCAGTTGTACTCAGAAGAGGTTTTTCTACAGTTTCCCTCTTCTCTGGCGAGAAAACCCAATTACGGGTGGTCCAGGCAAATGCGAGTACTCCTATCTTCCAAAGTCGCACTGTAGGCGCATTAGGTTAGATAAAATTTGCTAATATTTGTAGAATGGTTATGCTTAATCCAAAAAAGTATCAGCAGGGACTCTTGTCGAGAGCGTAAGGGCAATAGGGCAGGAGTATAAACGACAAAAAAAATAAAATTATTAAATAGTATTGTTCTTGAATTCGGAAGAGAATACGATTATGTCAGGACCGTAAATGACTTGGCACAACTAAAGGAAGCTATAAAATGTTATCAAATTTGTATGCACATTTGCACAATTATTTTTTTAACTATGTGTAAAAGCACGCCTTAAAATTTTCAGATATTATCAAAATATAAGGAAGTATTCGTGAAAATGTCAGGACCGAAATAGTCAGGACCGTAAATTTGACGCAACGAATGAGGATTTCTAAAATGTAAAATCTGAAGAATAATAAAAAAAGAATATTAAAAAATAATTAATATTATTCATTTTAAATGCAAAAAATAAATGCAACCTAAATATTTAATTCTAAAACAATCGACAATAAAGGAAATAATTCATCTTAACCATCAAAAAATCGTCTAATTAGAAATGAATAAAAAAACCGCTGCCAAGTTATATATTTTTGTTATAATTTTGGTGATCATTTCAAGAACACTTTGCTTCCTCATAGAGATGTTAATAATAATAAAATATAAATTTTGAACAATTATTCTCAATTGCTGTAATAATTTTGTCTCTTTATTTGATTAAAAATTCAAGTTCCACATTAAAATTTTTTTTAAGTTTCCATCACAATTTCTGTTTTTTAAAATATGAATAACTTCTTTATTTCTAATTGAATTAGCTTCAAAAATAGGTCAATTGAAGCGTTTTTTAATGCTCTACAAGATGATAATGATAGATTTAAAGTTATTTCTACATTTTTCAACAAAATATTCAAAAAAGTCTAATTTTCCAAAATTTTTTATTTTTAAAAGTTTAATATCTCTGGTGAATATGGACGAAAATTTTTCATAGAGGACTCGAAAGATGCGTCTAAAAAAACTCTACAAAATTACAGAAAAACATTCATAGGTGTCCTAACATTTTTTTAAAGTTATGGAGAAAAAACTTTTTTTTTGAAAAATTAAAAATAAAAAAATATATAGTTAAACTTTATTAATCTGTCTCAAAGTACTCTTATTTTATGTCCGCAGATGAGACCTACAATTGAAAAAAAATTCAGTCCAAAAGCTCTTCATAATTTGGAGATATTTATGAAAATGTGATGTTTACACACACACACGGAATAACATTTTGTAAAAATGTCATTTTTGAATTCCTGAGGTCAAATAACATAAAGATATGTCAAAAAATCGAAGTCGAAAAATTTTGGTATTACAATACTTCCTCAGTATGAGGAAGCAATATATGAGACCTTCAAAATATTACATTTTTAACTACAAAATTAAATTCTAGATACTAATCTTAATTTATATACAAATTTTTATTAATGTGCTAGTAATTTTTTTTCTTTCACTCAAAAGTTGAAGATTGCAGAGAATTGCCCATATATTTCTAACATTTGACAAAGATAAATTTCTTAAAAGAATCATTGCAATTTATGAAATTGTAAAAAATAAAATTAGTTTCTTAACAGTTCAGATATATTTTAATAAAAATTTGATATATAAATACAAAAAAAAATTCAAGAAAAAACCGAAAATTTAAAATAAAAAAAAATCGGTTAATAAAAGTTCATTAATATTTTAGCTATTTTGTTAGCCTGAAAATGTGATGAGAAAATATAAAGAAATGACGAAGAAAAACTGGAAATAAATAATGAAAAAAAGCTCGCCACCATGCACTGCAATAAAAATGTTTTTGATTCAAACACTTGGTTACTTGACTACTATAAAATAAATATTTACTTAAAGAAAATAATATTTATATGATTCTATTAAATTGTATTTGATTCAATAATTTTTGTATTTGAGACAAATACAATTTAATTACCTCAAATAATATTTATTTTATCCAAGTGAATATTTATTTGATAATTGTTAGGTCACCTATATTATTTGTATCAAATAATTTTGTATTCAGTGTGGTTGATTTAAAACATGATTTTTTATAATTTAATTAAAATTATTATTTGAATCGTGATTTAAATAAAGTTGGTTACAATCATTTCAGCCCTGTAAAATTGATTTCTATTTTTTTATTTTTAATTTCATTCAATTAAAATTTAATTATTTCTAAAAAATCTTAATTCGAACTCTTTCAAAATTTAATTATTTCTAAGATTTGTATTTAAAATTTTTGTTAAATTACAAATTTCAATCAATTTTTTCCAAATATTCAAGAATTCAAGTAAATAAAACATTTTTTAAATTTAAAATTCTTTTAAACTGAATTCGGCAATTCAAATTTACAAAAAATTTAATTAACAATTTCAAAAATCTTTGTGAATTCAATTTTTAAAACATTTTTTAATTGAAACTCTTAAGAACTCAATTATCAACTGAACTTTGTAAACAATCTTTAACAATTTAAATTTATTGAAACTTCTATTACATATCCTTTGAAATTTTAATTATTCCTAAAAATAGTGTCTAAATGTCTTCGCTAAATTAATTAATTCAATATTTTTAATCCAATTTCTTAAAAATTGAATTATTTGCAATATTTTTTAATTGAAAATTTTTTTAAAATCAATTAATGTTTGAAATTTTTTGAATAATTTACAACAATTATAATTAAAAATTTCGAAAATTTCAATTATTTCTAAAAATTTTAATTCCAACTTTTTAAAACTTGTTATTATTTATAAATTTTTTACTAAATTTAAAAAATAATATTTCAATTTAATTCTATACAAATTTAATTTGTGTTAGTTCAATTCTGAGAGAATTGTAAGACAAAATTTCTATTATAAATAGAATATAAATACATAATAATATCAAACAATTTATTTCAATATAAATAGAATTTAATCCATAATGTTGCTAAGAACAAACAAAAAATCGATAGAAAGATTTTAGCCTAAATTAAAAAATTTATCAATAAAAATTTTTTTAAATAATTTTTTATTAATAAATTTTTCAATTAACACCAAAATCTTTCTGTCGATTGTTTGTTCAGCCCTTTTCATATTCAGACAAATGGAAATTTGGATTTGCAATAATTTTATCTAATAATAATTTATACAAATAAAAATTCGTTGAATTAGAAATTATGAGATTTAAAAATTCTAAGTAGGGTAACGGGTACAGTGACCGACACCCACTCAGTGAACGACACCCTAAATTAAAAATGCAATAAATATAAAACAAAACATTATTTATGTACTAGCTAAAATAACGCGCGCTAAAGCGCGCGTGAAGTTTCTTTTTCATTGACATTAAAAAAAAAAAAATTTCAATTATTCAGAAGAATTTTATTCAAAATCACTATTTTTCTAAATATATTCAGGAAAATCACGAAAAAGTCAGAAAATTTTGTCAAATGTACAGAAACAATATTCAATTTCGAAAATTCTTAAGAAAACTCTAAATGTTATATTCCTCATTATTGAAAAGATTTTCAATCAAACTTTACAGATTTTAAATACAATTCAGGTTTATGAAAAACTTTAATAATTCAAATTCTTATAAAATTTGTTATATTTTTACATTTCATTCATTATTAAAAATAATAATGGATTTATGGATGAATTTTACTTAAAACATTAAAAAAAAAAATTGAATTTTGGAAAAATTATAAATGATTGCAAATACTCAATAATATATAATATTATTATTTATGTTCAATGATAAAAAAAACATAATGATTAAATTTTGGTGAAATTCTTTATGAAAATTGAATTTTAAGAAACATCCAATTAGTATTTAATAAATTGTTTATTTTTATAGTTGGATAGTTGATTTCTTGTAGAATTTTCTAATAAATTGAAAAATTAATTTCAGTTAAAATTTTGGATCAAAATTGAATATCATATTCAAAAATATTTATTTATTAGAGAATTCTGAGAGAATTTATTTGTTGGACCCTGGAAGTAAACATTTTCTTAAACAATTGAGCTTTATCAACAAATTTTTTTTTTTAAATAATGAATGAATGCTTTTGAAAATTTGTAATGAATTTTTTTTATAATTGCATTTTAGAGAAATTTGATGAAAATGTACATATTAAAATAATTGAACTTTGGAAATGGATTTTGTTGGTTATAAAGATAATTTAAATTTTAAAGGGAATTTTTGGCAATTTAGGAATATAATTGGATTTTTGCAAAAAAAAAAAAATTTATATTACGTTTAAAAATAATTGAATTCATCAAAGTAATTCGTAAGGTGTCAATTCACGGAAAATTTTTTTTACGGAATTTTTTTTCACGGAAAAACAAAAAACGGTTGAATCTTAATTTCAGGGGAATTGTGAAAAAACCTTAAATTCTATTCTTGTTAATTTATAATGGTTAATTATTTTTTAAATTATACATCTTTTTATTAATACGCGTTAAATTCTAATCAATAAAAATACAGAAAAATAAATGCGTACAACAAATTTAAGGTTAGTTAAAATTTTATTTTCATTAAATATTTTTATTTTGAATAAAGTGCAGAATAATTTTCATTAATTATTGAAATAATTAAATTTAATTAATTAAATTTAATAAATTAAATTAAAATGAAATGAAAAATAATAATTAAATAATAAATAAAATAAAATAATTACAATAATTATTTATTTAATATTCTTTTAAGATATTTTTTTAAATGACTCTCATACATTAAAGAAAATTTAATATTCTTCAAACAAAACATTTAACTCTTATTGTAATTTATTTATTAAAATTTAAAAAATTGTGCAAGTATTCAATTATTATTTGAATTGTTCCTTTTAAATTAATTATTTTTAAAGATTAAAAATACAACAAAAATTATCTTCTTTGAAATTACACAAAACTAAATTTTTTTTCAATGTCATTTTATTAAAAAATTTCGTTTGCCGTTTTCTAATTTGTAATTTTGTTTCCAAATAATTCGCAATTTTACGAATTTAATTTTTTGCTTACAATCAAGAACAAATTTGTATAGACGTTCCTATAAAATATGGACCCATTTTGAAATTTTTTTTATTATCTATATGGTTTCATACATTAAATTATGCAGTTCATTAATTTATCGGTAATTTAAGTGTTTAATTTAATTGCTTCTTAAGAAAAAACTAAAAAGGTCACTTTGTCGGTTCCTTGTAAACCCACAAAGCAGCGTAACTTTCCTAAAAATGTATTTATAATTTCCTCGCAAACTTCGAAATATTTACTTGCAAAGTTTAGTAAAAATTTCGTAAAGATTTAAATGTCTCATTTCAATAAATGTTTAGCATGAAATTTTCAGGAAAGTTTTACCTTACTTTTTCGGTTATAAGAGAGATGTTGAAAAATTTATTTAAATGTTCAGGAGAGTTTTAAGCTATAAATTTTTAGGAAAAATATCAGGGATGTTACAATGTTTGGAAAACCTGGAAATGTCAGGGAATTTTATTTTGTATGGAAAAGTCAAGAAAAAATGAGAAAACACCTGGAAAATAATTGTTTTTTTTAAATTATGTTAATTTTTGGCGAATTTTACAATGAAAAAGTAGCCTTTGGTACTTGTTTCGCTGCACTCTCTATAATTGAATCAGTAAAATTTAACTGATTTTCTTTAACTCTATTCTGGTGATTTAAATCAGTGAAATCTCACTGAGGACCAATTAAAAATGATTGAAATTTCAGTCATATTTTATGATCCCCAAATTTTGAACGTTCAAATGAACGAAATATTTTTTATTGCAGATATTTTTATAAATTACTAATCAGGAAAACATTAAAAATACTGAAGTTTTATGTTTAGAAACTCAGTAATTAATTTTTTTTGAATAGTGACGCAAAGTAATTGCAATAAAAATTTAATTTATAGAAGAAATAAATAAATTTCATTCATTTGAACGTTCAAAACTTTAGGATCTTCATATTTTCACCTAATTAAAAAAATGTTATTGTTATAATTTATTTTTAAAAAATCGCTTTTTATTTCAATTGTTATAAATATTTATACTGCTCTCTAAATTTTAATTAATTTAAAATAATTAAATTGATAATAAAAAATCAGTCACTAATGTAAATAATGTAAATAAATTTTAACAAACAGGATTTTCAAAGTATTTTAATTTAATAATTGATAAGTAATTGAATTTTTAAAAAAAGTCATATTCTAATGTATTCACGTTTTTTAGTTCGAAAATTAATAATTAAAATTTTTATTAGTTAATTTAAAATAAACATACGCTTAAATTTTTTTTAATAAAATTGAATTTTTGCAAAGTTTTTTTTAATGTTGAAAAATAAGGTTTTTGAAATGTTTTAATGTCTAATAAAAACAATAGTTTCAAGATAATAGAATTAAAAAAAATTAATTGATAATTTTTGAATAAATTAAAATTTATTTACATTTCATATTATTTGAGACCTATAAAAGTCAGGGAATTTTATTCGAGAAAAATTATAGCAACTCTGAAATTTTACGATAAACATTTCTTATTGAAGTGAAACATTTATTTCTTTACTCAATTTTGACTAAACTTTGCAAAGAAGTTTTGAAGTTTGAAGCTTCAACCTTTTGTGACTGCTAATAAATGGAAACAACAAATTGTTGAAAAATAATTAAAATGAATTTGTAATCCTTTACATTTTTTGCATGGGACTAAAATAATTTGAGAATTTCAGATTTTTTATTAGAATATGTATTATTATTTTTAACGTATTTTTGAATTTTAAGTTTTATTAAGTAGTGCATAAACGACGCTTCGATATAAACAATAAGAATAAAAGAAAACATTCTTTTATTTATTTTATATTTTTATGTTTACTTTTGTGATGTATTGTTGGGTGAGATGGTTATTAATTAATTTTATTAAAAATTTTTCATGTTAATGTTAAAAAATTTAAGAAATATTTTTAAAAAATTAAAAATGTCTGAGAAGAAAGTAATAATTGATCTAATTGACATTAGAGATAGAGATCTATTTGTAGCTTGAGTCGAAAGTTACAATAAAATGACATTGATTAACGATTGGATTCAGTGCAGTATTTGAAATTTTCGGCTACATGAAAACTGCACTAAATCCCATGATGAATGTTCAAAATGTGACTAGAATAAGAGGAAAGTAATTTGAACCCTAGTTTGCTTTTGTCTAATACATTGTACTTATTTATAGGGGTAAAATACTTGTAATATTTGGAAAATTTTGAGAAGTATATTATTATTTTAATATTAAAAATAATAATCGTTAAAAGAAAAAATACTCTGTAAATCTGAAAAAGCAAAATTCCACTATTTCACAGCGATAAGTATACAGCTAATTTAAAAAACGTATACACGTTAATTAAACAGTAAAATTTCACTAACTGACAGCGTATACTCAGATAGCACAACATTTTGCAGAAAGTTTGCGTTGCAAACTTCGCAAATTTACATGCAAGTTTGCAGCAAATTGGCAAATGTTCGCATTGTGCAAAGTTTGCGGAGCAAACTTACAGAAAACTTGCGTGGCAAGGTTAATTAAAATGTCTGCGCAGTTGTTTTCTGTGACATATAGAGCTGCGCATTACCTTTTTTCATCTTTCCTGGGAGGGAGGGTAAAATTTGACTAAATATGTGCATTTTGAATACAACAAAATTTTTTTGGAAATTTTTTAAGTTTTCAGAAAGTTTGCTGCAAGCTTGTTACAACTTGTCTGCAAGTTTTCTGGGAAAACTTTGAGCAAGTTTGCTCCGCAAACTTCACACAAGGCGGACATTTGCCAATTTGCCACAAATCTGGGTATACGCTAATTTGAATCAGTTGTATGATTTTTGCTATTCTTTAGATTTAGAAAGTATGAAATTTAGTAAATTTCTATTATTTATTTGATTTATACACCTGTCTGACTTACATACATGGCTATACAAGTGTTTTTACATTTCGTAATTTTCACTTTTAAGATGAAAAGTCAATTGATCTTAAATTTTTCTCCTGGAATTATTCCAAGTAGGAAGAAACGTTTAAAAATAACAGAAATTTACAACTTTCACAAAGAACTTACAAAATAGTCTCATATGAATAATTTCTCGTAGACTGAAAAAAATATTTTCAATAAAATAACATTGAAAAAAAATTTAGTTTTGAGTAATTTCAAAGAAGATAATTTTTGTTGTATTTTTAATCTTTAAAAATAAAAGAAGTATTTTCAATAAAATGACATTGAAAAAAAATTCAGGTTTGAGTAATTTCAAAGAAGATAATTTTTGTTGTATTTTTAATCTTTAAAAATAATTAATTTAAAAGGAACAATTCAAATAATAATTGAATACTTGTACAATTTTTTCAATTTTAATAAATAAATTACAATAAGAGTTAAATGTTTTGCTTGAAGAATATTAAATTTTCTTTAATTTATGAGAGTGATTTAAAAAAATATCATAAAAGAATATTAAATAAATAATTATTGTAATTATTTTATTTTATTTATTATTTAATTATTATTTTTCATTTCATTTTAATTTAATTTATTAAATTTAATTAATTAATTTAATTATTTCAATAATTAATGAAAATTATTCTGCACTTTATTCAAAATAAAAATATTTAATGAAAATAAAATTTTAACTAACCTTAAATTTGTTGTACGCATTTATTTTTCTGTATTTTTATTGATTAGAATTTAACGCGTATTAATAAAAAGATGTATAATTTAAAAAATAATTAACCTTTATAAATTAACAAGAATAGAATTTAAGGTTTTTTCACAATTTCCCTGAAATTAAGATTCAACCGTTTTTTGTTTTTCCGTGAAAAAAAATTCCGTAAAAAAAATTTTCCGTGAATTGACACCTTACGATTTTATTGAAATTTGTTTTAAAATAATTGAATTGTTTTGTGAAATTTTATTGAAGAAAATACGTATTCAATTTTTTTAATATTCTCGTCGAAATTTCAATTATTTTAAAAATTGTTAACAAAATTTTTGGCAAAATTCAATAATTAAAGAAAATTTTAATAAAGTTCTTTGCAAAAGTTCAATTATTAAAAAAAAAAAAAAAAATTTATTATTTGCAAATTATTATTATTATTATTTTAATATTATTATTATGTATTATTAATTACAAATTTTTTTTGTAAAATTTTTTTCTCTTAAAAATATTATTAAAAATCGTCAAACGAAATCAATTCTTTCGTATTATTAATGTGGTAATAAAAATGTTATTAAAAAAAAAAAAATATTGAAAATTTCCAATTTTTTTAAACTGAAAAAAAAAAAAATTTGAGGAACTTTCAAATAAATAAATGCGTGACAACCCTGATCAAGTCTTTAATAAATTTCTCAAGCAAAACAAATAATAAAATAAAAATATTTCTGCCCAAAAGGCAGAATAAGAATAATCTTAAGACATTTAAATTATTTGAAAGTAACTGAAAATATTATTAGAAATTGGGGTATCTAAAAAAATTGCTTATTAAAATAAAAAAAAAAATTATTTTATTTACTTATTTTTTTTTACTTAAAACTTGTACTTTGTTTATAAATTGTCACTGAGAAGCAGAAAATATGCAAAATATTTTGTTATTTTAATTTCCCAACTATTTTTTTTAATTTAAAAAAAAAAAGAAATGAAAAGAATAATATCCTAGTCTTAAAATATTTGTTACATAGTGCTAATTTTTCTGGGAAAAGAGAGAAATATGGAAAAATATAATAAATAATTTTTGTAAATTAATAAAAATAGTTCAGTATTATTTGAAAAATAAAAATAATATTTCTAATAAAATAAATAAAAACCTATTATTAAATTTAAAAAGTAAGAAAAAAAAAATTATTATATATATAAAGAAAAATAATATTATCTATCAAAAATTCAAAACATATAAAAAGAAAAACAAAAGCATAATCATGACTAACTTCAAGTGTGGACAGACTGGACAGAATGAATGAATGAATACGACGATTATTATAGTTAATATTTAAAAAATATTAATATTATAAAATACAATATATGGAAGCTTTTGAAATTGTAGCAATATTAATTTCGTTTCTACTTCGGATAAAATTTCAAGTATTATGAAGATAACTCAAAATTCACTTTTTGAGGTTATCTTTACAGAAAGTAAAATTTTAGGAAAAATAAAAATTAATTAAACATTGCTGCTACTTAATAGCTTCTAAATATTGTATTTTATAATATTAATATTTTTTAAATATACATAAATAATGTTTTGTTTTATATTTATTGCATTTTGTAATTTGGGGCGTCGTTCACCCTATTTAATATATTAAATAGTGAATAAGAATTTTCAATTGAAACTTCGATTAAATTAAAATGATATTTAAATGAACAGTTAGGCAAAGAGAAATTCTGCAAAATAAAAATTCTGTCAAAAATATTCGCCAAGTTGAAAATTTTATTGAGTAAAAGGTATTTTATAGTGATGCATTACGAGCGAATATCGTCTCTTGAGAACGAGAATCTCGCGAAAAATACATTGAAAACAATTGAAAGTTATAGTTTCATATCTTTCTTTTTATGAAAGGACAGAGTCTCGTTATGCATCACTACCCTGTAAAAAAAAGTATTGGGAGGTACGGGATACCACATTGCAAGTGCCTACCTGCCAATGCGGTATTCGCGAAATAGCGCATTGGGTGTCGTGGTGAATGCGGTATTCAAGGGGTCCCAATGCGGTGCAAGTTTTACACTTTAAAAAAAAAGAAAATACGTGACAGAAGTATATAATTAGTGTCAGTGAATTAAAATACGAGTTAAAGGAATGAAAAAATACTAATAGTGAGTGTGAAAATGAAGTTTAAAGAAAATAAGGTAAGATTAACTGTTAAATGTAAATGTAAGCGGCATAGGCTTTTTTCAATGCGGCGCATAATCTGTATATAGTTCGCGCAGTGCAGCGGCACTATCTTCTTTACCAATAGCGGATTCTTTCTATTCAAATGGTAATTTTGAAAATAATGAAAAATAATATTAACTAAAAGTTAATAATGTATTTCAATCAATAAAAAAATGTTAAGAGCGTTCGACGGTCTCTAAAATTTGTAGGTTATGTGCGACTTACAGTTATCGCCAAAGAAAAACGATGACACTGCCTGTTCGAAATTACGTGAAATTAGTAAACAACCATTTTCGAACTAGTGTTTCTCTGCACACAAGCACTTTTTACAAAATCTGACAACGTACATTTGTCAGAAATGTTTTTAATTATCTGAATTGAAAAGATTTTGTTAATCTATACAGAAACACGGTTGCAGCATTACTTATTTTCTTTAAACTTCATTTTCACACTCACTATTAGTATTTTTTCATTCCTTTAACTCGTATTTTGATTCACTGACACTAATTATATACTTCTGTCACGTATTTTCTTTTTTTTTTAAAGCTTAAAACTTGCACCGCATTGGGACCCCTTGAATACCGCATTCACCACGACACCCAATGCGCTATTTCGCGAATACCGCATTGGCAGGTAGGCACTTGCAATGCGGTATCCCGTACCTCCCAATACTTTTTTTTTACAGGGTAGTATTTTAAAAAGAAATTAGTGGGAAAAAAGTAGCATTGTTATGAAAAAGTATCAAAAAAGTATAATAGTGTGTAAAAACTTACAATTATATTATAAATTTAATTAAACTTTATACTCACTGCCATGGTAATCACTATCACACTTAATTAATTAAAATGCAGACATTATTTATAAAAACTGAGGGAAAAATAACGATGAGTGCCGACTGGTGCCGAGCATTTACGATTGAACATGGCACATGACTGCATATTTGCGGGACAGCTCATGCGCATACACCGCTTATAATTTATTCCAAAATTTGATAATTTTCACAAATTCCTTAATTTTGCCACTATAAAAATTATAATTTTACACACTATATAATGTATTTTCTCAAAAAAAGGAATTTTACCAACACTTGTCATTTTCCAACATTCAAAGTATAAAAATTACCACAGCTAGGAATTTTCAATTCGCGATAGTAAAGCTACGTTCACAGGTGGCAATTTTGCCATCGGATGAAGTTTTACAGTCTTTTGTAATTTTGCCTCTTTGAGTGTCGGTAACATTATTACCCGATTTAATAGTGGCAAATTTACCGTCGAGAAAAGGAAATTCGCCGCGGAGTTGAAAATCCCATTATTTAAAGTAGCAAAATTAGGGTATTTGGTATTTTTACATTTTCGCATATGTAATTATCCTATATTAAAAGTAGTAATATTACTGGGGATTTTAAAAGGAAAACTCTCGGCGCTAAGAAAAATTGTCTATGACTTTTTACAGTGTGTTAAAATTTTCTGGTTTTACGTTCGACTTTCTGTTAAAGTAGGATTTCGAAATTTAATCTTTAACTTGAAAAATTAATTTTTGAAAACTCTAACTCACGTGTCCTTCGGACAATAAATTATATAGGTAGTGGATTCCGCCTCTACTTAGTTATTACTTCAACTAAGAGGTTGAGATCCTTATTCTTAAAAAAAAGGAAAAGAGAATATAATTTTAGGTTATGAAAATTATAAACAAATTAAGATGAAAATAACAATAATTTTATTTTACCCAAGAAATTCCATAATACAAATAACTTCTAATTTTTATGTCTGTAAAAGCGAGTACTTTATGTACGTGTGAATGAACGTGTAGTGTAGATTATGTGGTGTAAGATTTTTATACTCACAACTCAGGAACTAGCGTGTTCTGCAAACACATTGAATAATGAATATTAGAAAATATTTCTTCAAAGCTCAAACAAGACTCTTCGCAATTGATATATCTGTGGTCTCTATGACTATCTCTGCTGTAATAATCCTGGACATCCTTGTATCTTTTGCATCCGTTTTTAAATCAGTGTTTTGAATTTCTGCATTCGACATTATACTCATCCAAATTATGAACATAATTATAAACGTTTTCTTTACAATAACTCTGAGAATCCATGTTCCTGTTTTGCCCATTTTGTCCGAAACTCTTGTTTCTATTCTGATTGTTAAATTTATTGTAGCTTCCATTTTTTCTTCTATATTGTTGTTGATCCAATTTTTGTCGCTGGTTTCTTGGTTCATACGTGTTGTAATGGTCAATGGCATTGTAAATTGTTCTTGAAAAATCGTAATTGGAAGGATAAGAATCGTCAAATAGAACTTTTGGAGAAAATTTTTCTTTTAGATGATCTAATAAGACTTTCAAAATTTTAAATTGGATGTTAACAGTACTAGCTTTTGCGGTACCTTTTAATTTGCATAGTATGATTGTTATTTAGAATCTTGACAAATAGCTGGCATATGTGACGATGTGGAAACTATTTGTTGTATGAATTTTTCAACTGGTATATTGTATCCATCAAAATAAGACAATTGCTTTTCGAATATTGTTAAAGACACTGCAAGACCAAGTCTTTGTTTCTCTATCAAAGAATCTTCTCTACGGTTCACTTTAGACATTTTTTAAACGCCAATTCTCTGTTTGCGTATTTTTGTTAATTCAGCATGATTTACTTATTATCCTTCTAACTGTTGAAGGTCTATCTTTGATGGGTCAATCTCTAGAAAGGAACAAATTCAAAATTGAAATTTAAAAAAAAGTTGAAAAACCACTTTTATTATTAATCCTGTGGCAAAAGGGGGATCTTAATAAACCTATAAAATACGTGGTTACAATCTTTATTAATATTATTAAAAATTAATGATTTTTATTCAGAATTTTTGTTGAAAATTTATCGCAACTAAAATGTTTGAAAAATTGATGGAAACTACAAGATATTTGTTACCCATGGGTTTTCGTGGTCGCTGATTACGAATCCGATATCAGTTTTTACAAATCCAAAATGGCGGATTCAAAATGTCGGACAATTTTTTTGAAAAATTCATCGGATTTGCTTGAAACTCGTTACTCGGTGGTTTTTGGGGTCGCTGATTACGAATCCGATATCAGTTTTCAAAAATCTAAAATGACGGATCCAATATGGTGGACACCATATGTATGTTTTTTTGAAACATTCATCGGATTCGGTTTAAAACTCGTTTCTCGGGGATTTTTGGGGTCGATAATTACGACTTTCAAGTCAGTTTTTGAATATTCCAAATGGCGGATCCAATATGGCAAACACATTTTTGAGGATATGCCAGAATTCTGAAGTTATGGAGATAAAAGGGCTTCAGATCAGATTAAGCGATTGCGAAAAGCCCAGAGAAACAGATTTAAAGCGAATCCAAATAATAATTAATTTTTAATTTTCAAAAACTGACTTGAAAATCGTAATTATCGACCCCATAAATCCCCTAGAAACGAGTTTCAACCGAATCCGATGAATGTTTCAAAAAAGTGTCCACCATACTGGATCCACCATTTTAGATTTTGGATAACTGATATGGGATTCGTAATTTGCGACACCGAAAACCCCTGAGTAAGTTTCAAGCAAATTCAATTAATTTTTCATAAAAGTGTCCGCCATTTTGTATTTTTAAAAACTGATATCGGATTCGTAATCAGCGACCCCAAAAACCACCGAGTAACGAGTTTCAAGCAAATCCGATGAATTTTTCAAAAATGTGTCCGCCATATTAGATCCGCCATTTTTAATTTTCAAAAACTGACTTGAAATTCGCAATTATCGACCCCGAAAACCCCCGAGTAACGAGTTTCAAGTAAATCCAATGAATGTTTCAAAAAAATGCCCGCCATATTGGATCCGCCATTTTGAATTTTGAAAAACTGATATCGGATTTGTAATCAGCGACCTCGAAAACCCCCGAATAACGAGTTTCAAACGAATCCCATGATTAATAAAGTCTGTAATTTAGGTACATTATAATGGAAATATACCATCGGTAACGGAGGGGAATTTTGTTTTATGAGATAGCTTCTAAATTTGTTCATTCTGTTGTAAACAAATAAATTTTATAAATAAATTCATAACATCTTTGGTTTTCTTTGTTTTTAAATAAAACAATGTGAATAAAATTATTAATAATTATTATTTACTTTCAAAAACAAAATTTAATGCGGTAACGGAGGGGAGTTTTTTTGTGTCGATGAACACTGACTCACTAAAAATTCTTTTAAAACTGATTATTTTCTATTACTTTCATTATTTTATGCAATGACCATAACTATACTGACACTGCAAAGAGTTTTGATTTATTTATTTTTATGTTATCGTTTTTTTCTATATTTTATAATTTTATTTGTGAATGGTAACGGAGGGGAGTTTTATTTCTGCACAAAACTAATTTAATTCTAAGAAAAAATACCTCACAAATATTTCACATTATTCTTAATGAATCAATTACAAATAGGATAATAAGTAGATGTTACCTGGCAAAAGATTTTTTAATATTGCAGAATTAATATAATACCTCTTTTATAAATGAAACTTTTTTTATGAACAGTAACGGAGGGGAGTTTTTATACTATATAAACACGTGTATCTCTAAATATTTAAAAATTCTTATTTATTTTTCATAGGATCCGATTAAATCATGATGAATGCTATTATAAGGAGGTAAAAGTTTTGAAAAATTATTATTATTTATTTTAAAAAATCTAATGTACGGGTCCTTTGTCCCGATTGTGAGAATGACCCTGATATATTACTTTTCATTCTTCTATTTTATAGCCTGATATCCCTAATGTCATGGTCTTCAAAATTTTTTTGTACGATAAATTTTTAAATAAAATTCTTAAGTTTTTTAGTTTTCAAAGTTTAATAAATTACTGAATTTGCTTTTATTTTCCTATGCGTTTTAATTTGAATTCTTAGTCATTCTGAGATTTTTATTTTGTTTAAAAAAATTTATTTGTTATGTGTTAAATATGAATTTTATTGAAAATGAAATAATTTTAAAAAATTAAAATTTCATTAAATTGTATGAAAGTGGTTCAGTTCTTTTAATTGTCCAGTAAGCAGTTTTCGATGTTTAATTCCTACTGACCTAGACACCTGAAGTGTAATCTGACGCGGTTTCGCGTAACCATGTTCGTAAACCTGACTAAATTTTTGCTTTGCCTCTCTTTTTTTAATGTTGTTATTTATTTTTATTATTCATAAAAAATTAATCTAATTGAATTGGTATAAAAGAATTCAAAATGATTATATTAAAAAAAATCCCGATTTTTCTGTTTATTACGCGATGCCTCTTTATTCTATTTTGAACTCCAATAATGCCCTTCTTTTTAAATCACTACTTTTTAATTTATCTTCATTGATGCTCTTTAAGATGTAGATCTCTTTGCTTGATTTCTTTCGAACTCTAAATCTGGTTTCACTTCTTACGATTTAATATTCCTTGTTATTTTCGTTGTATTAACTTTTCTTATTTTTTTAAATTGATTCACGATTTTTTTATTAGTCCATTGTATTTTCAATTTCTATTTATTCAAATTATACACTAAAAATTCCTCTAAGGAAACTGTGGTTTTTAAGGTTCTTATTTAATTTTTGTGTTTAAGACCCGTAAGCTAATAGGTTAATTTTTTTTCGTGATTTAAACAAAAATTTTTTTATTAATCCTCTCACTTGCCCAAGTGCCAACCCACTTCTAGGAAGGTTAAGTCAAGGAATTGGGCGCGCTTATTAAAGAAACCAGAGCTTGCCATCGCAAGGGTAGTTACTGTTCTCTGTGTTCGACGTTAGCGAACTTGTTAAAAATATTTTACCACCTCAAAATTTATTTTCTAACCTGTCATCTAAGTGCTTTTCATTTTTTCAATACATAAAACAATTATTTAAAACATGAAAACAGGTACTTTAACAATTTTTTCTAAAAGTTATGATATTTAAGAATAACTTTCTGAAATATGAATAAAATATGTCGTGTAGTTTTTTTTAAATATAGAAAATGAAATTTGTCATGTAGTACCGCGTCATTCCTCTCACTCGTTGAATATTATCCAATATTTTTGCTGTCGGAAGAGATATTGATTAATTATTGTGATCAATATCTAAATTAACATCTCTAATATTAATTTCTTAAGTTACTTTTTAAAAAGTATCATTATTTTGCGTTAAAAAAAGAAAAATTGAGACATAAGCAGAGATTCACAACCTAAAGCATCATTCCTCTCACCCCTCATAAAAACAATATTAATAAATATAAATTGATCAGAAATTTTTTTCAGATAATGTTATCCTTTATAAACATGATAGGGCATTCTAAGTTGGAGGAAAATTATTTGTCAATTTAATAAAATTAAAAAATGTTGAAATTGTCATTCCTCTCACCCGTCATTCCTCTCAATTTTTTAATGAAAATTAAAAATTGATATGATTGTCGATTGTTTACAAACTGCCAGTGAAAAGTGAACCTAAAATGTATGAAAAATAATTTTTGCCAATTGTTGAAAGAGATGTTTGATAACTGTAGGTACACTCAGATGCATTAATGCTGTCCTTCCGGTTTGACGGTATTTTACAAAGTCATATGATTTCTATAAAAATGTTTTTAGTTCATGACATATGAGAACATTCGTATGTCACGAACTAAGAATATTTGATAGAAATGACACGACTTTTCAAAATTCCTTTAAACCGGAAGGACAGCATTAATGCATCTGAGTGTATTTCAAAATCTATAAAATTTATTGATAATATTAATAAATTATGATTATTAAATAATTTTTTGTAAATAGAAAAATATATATTATAAAAAACGCTGGCGTCAAATTTTAACCTCTTAATTTTTTTGTAAATTTTAATTTAAAATATATACTTTAAAAGCTAAAAGTTAGCATGATCATGCTATAGAGGTGGTAGATTTTTAAAAGCTCAATATAATTGACTGTATTAATCCATAAATAATAATTTTTTCTTTTCTGTTTGTAACTCACAAAAAGGAGTATTTCGGGAGAATCACTTATATATTTTTAATTAAAATTTACAAAAAAATTTGCGATCAATTTATATATATTAATATTGTTCTTATTAGGGGTGAGAGGAATGAAGCTTCAGGTTGTGAATCTCTGCTTATGTCTCAATTTTTATTTTTTTAACGCAAAATAATGACATTTTTTAAAAAGTAACTTAAGAAATTAATATTAGAGATGTTAATTTAAATATTGATTACAATAATTTATCAATATCTCTACCCACAGCAAAAATATTAGATAATATTCAACGAGTGACAGGAATGACCCTAATAGAAATAACTTCTAATTTTTATGTGTGTAAAAGCAAATACTTTATGTACGTGTGAATGAACGTTTAGTGTAGATTATGTGGTGTAAGATTTTTATACTCACTACTCAGGAATTTCCTTCGACTTGTCACTTTAATACAATGTAGATTCTTTATTTTTAAAATTCTTTTCTTTTTAACTCTTTTATTTTTTAAATTCTTTTTCAGATCAATATTATCTTTCGTTTTTATCTTTTCAATTATATCACTTTATTTATTCATTCTTTTAACCATAAATTTTTTTAATTCAACCTTCTTTTATCTTTATTATTATTTATTTTATTCTCAATTAAATTCACTTTCTTTACTCAAAATTTTTATTCAATTCTTTAAACTTCTGAGATTATTTCACATCAACACGGCCAATTTGCCGGACTTAAACTTCAGGCTTATATTGTATAGACAGAAAACTACAGACTTAATTGCCTGAGCTAGCTGTCGGCTACACGGCCTAAATTCAACTGCCCAGATTTTCTTGTGTCAATGAATTTTATTGAAAGACGATTTAATGAGGAAATCGTATGTTAAGTTTATTGCACTTGACTGTTGCCAAACCAATTCTGCAAGCTTTTAGATTTAGGCAGTGGCGTGATCCGAGTTCAGTGACTTGGATGCACCACTCCTTATATTGGTCAATTTACTTTACTTTAATATTTTCTAACTATTTCTCAAAAAGGTTTAAAAACTGTTTGTCAAAGAACAGGATTTTATTAGAAAATATGGTATTGTTTTCTTTAGGGTTTTCACCCCGAAAATTGCAAAACGCGAAGGAATGTTAAACTCAATTAAATCTCTTATTTAAAATAGAATAAGATTTTTATTTAATTGAAATGCATTGGATTAAAATTATCAAAGCGAAGAATGTCCCTTTTGTGAAATTACAAAGGGTTGTTTTGTGTAAATGTTTTAAAGTTTGTTAACAAAATCTTATGTTGTGTAATTTGTTGTTAATAATTTTAATTTTCAGGTATTGTAAGTAATTAATTATGATATAAAAAGTTACGGAGTTTGGCCGTAACACTTTTATTATTCAAGAGCAAAAATTAATTTGAATTTGAATTATTTTGCCGCTCTGTCATGATGGAAGTCAGCATCACTGGTCGACCATCGCGGTGTGTTACGCATAGTGAAAGAGGTTCGTGCAAGGTCGATGTAAAATCCATGCGTGAGCTTAAGGTTGGCGCGCTCATTTGAATGATGCTGTCTTATGCTCTATTCATTTTTATTCTATTTTTGTTGTTTTTGGGCTTAAAATTGTCAAAATTTTTGCAGACTTTTAAGACCTTTCCTCCCTCCTTAGACTTTACATTGTCCTCAATGTAAGGGAGTGCTTGGACTCGTTTATTTTCTATTTATTTTATTAATTTGGTATTATTGGTGTTTGGTTTCTTCTTCGTTTCCATCCTGTGGTTATTAATAAATAGCACAAGTACAGTTTTCTCACATCTATGATGATTATGATTAGTAAGAGTAGCTAAAAGAAAAGTATAAAACCATCTTTAATTGTTGTGATGTAGTCTTTGGTGTTTAATATCCAAATTAGGAATTTCCATTTGTAAACAGACTCATTTTTAACAGATGTTATTTTATATATATATATATATATATATATATATATATAATACATAATATTGTAAAATTATATTTTATTTATTTATTAATGTTAAAATTGATTTTTTGTTTATCATTAATAATGTATTATAATTTAGTTAATTTAGATTTTATATGGGTTTTTGTTACTATTATTTAATTAATTAATTTAATTATATTATTATTATTATTATGGATTTTATTAAATAAAAGAGGAAAGAAGAAGGCAACCGCCATTCCTCTTTCTTCTTTTCTTTCGTCCTTATTTTAATATTTTTTTGTTTTCTTTATTGTTGTTATTGTGCAGTTTTCCCATTTAAAAAGTTTTAGTTTTAATGAAGATGGCTCTTCTTGGGACATTACATAAATTTTGTGTTTTAGATTTTTTGGTCTTTCTTCTTCACTCAAGAAATATGTGTAATTTAATTCTTTCAGAATTATCTTGGCTGCGGAATGATTCTGATTCTCTGATTGTTCTGCACCTGTTTCCAGTTGCAATGAATATATGTACACTTCACTTGCCACAACCTATTTAAATCGGGGCCTGTAGTTTTGTCGATCATGTAAAAGGGTTTGTCTAGGTTATATTCTGCTGTTAGTTCTTCGACTATTCCTTTTGGGTATAAAATCTCATATATGTTTCCTTTTGGAAACGTAAAAGCTGGTACCAATTCTCCTTGTAGTGGTGGGAAGAAAATTATGGATTCTGACATATAAATATTAAAATTATGTTATTATTGTTATTCATGTGCAATTTTTAACTTATCTACATGTTTTTGGGACCTGTGTCCATCGTCATTTATTAGAATAACATTATTTTTGTTTAGGATATCCAGCATTTCGTATGGACCGTGATAATGAGAATAAAATTTTCTTTTTACTCTTTCTCTCAAGACATATGCTTTGTCACCTACTTTTCCTGGGAATGTTTTGATAGATTTATCATACCATTCTTTAGATTTTAGTTTAGCGTTTATTAGATTTTTAGCTGTTAAAGTTCTAATTTCAATTAGTTTGGTTGCAAGTTCAGTTAAATAAGAACCATAAGTTTCTAGCTTAACTTCTTGAGGAAATGAACTAGGAGAGCGAGCAGTTTTTCCAAAATCTAACTCGTATGGGGTGAAATTCGTAGCTTCATGCACAGATGTGTTATAAGCAAACATTTCAAAGGATAATAACAGGCCAACAAAATTTGATTCAATTTACTTTCCAAGAATCAGACAATACTTTTCCGAAGGATTTCGACGTGCTGAATCCGAATCCGACCTCCAAAGGACCCATCACGTCAGGTTTTAGAGATATTTTAACCTAAAAGTGTAAAATAAACTGTTTTTAGTTATATTTGATGTCATGTAACATCATGAGATAATTTTTTTCTCTTAAAGGTCAATCTTGCTACTAAAAATATTACTCTTCCCCTTTAATATCCATTTTGAAATTTTAAAAAATCTTCATTTTTCTTTGAGTAATCGTTCATTGAATTTTCTGAGTTTGGCGAATTCTTCGAAAACTGAGTAGAAACAAAGAAATTTTGATAATAAAGCAGAATTTAACTACAAACATCTAAATTTTAAATAGTTCTGAGGATTTTCGATATTACTGAATAGGAATTCAATATCAGATTCACAAAATTAAAAATGGCGTATACAATATGGCAGACGATTTATTTAAAATTGATTGTATTTCCCTAAAATATTCCATTTTTAATTCTGTCAATCTGATATCGAATTCGCATTCAGTTATATTAAAAATTTTCAGAACTATTTAAAATTTAGATGTTTGTCGTTAAATTCTGCTTTATTATCAAAGTTTCTTTGTTTCTACTCAGTTTTCGAAGAATTCGCCAAACTCAGAAAATTCAATGAACGATTACTCAGAGACAAAAGAAGATTTTTTTAATTTTTAAAATGGATATTAAAGGGGAAGTGTAGCACTTTCAGGCTCAATATTGACCTTTTAGAGAAAAAAATTATCTCTTGGTGTTACATGACATCAAATGTAACTAAAAACAGGTTTTTTGCACTTTTAGGTTAAAATATCTCGAAAACCTGACGTGATGGGTCCTTTTTGAGGTCGGATTCGGATTCAGCACGTCGAAATCCTTCGGAAAAGTATTGTCTGATTCTTGGAAAGTAAATCTTGTCGGCCTATGTAATCTGTCTTAATCGTCATAGTCTTTAGAATATTGTTATATATAATCTGCTAAAACGGCATGGCTACGCTCTAAAGTGCCATTTGTTTGAGGCCTATAACCAGAGGTTGTGACTTGCTGAACTTTGAAAACTACCTTTATCGGTTAATATTACTTTTGGGGCTCCATATACTGAAAACAATTCTTTTGCAACAGCATGAGCAATGGTAGTTGCTGAAATATCTAAAATTGCAACGGCTATACAATATTTGGATAAATAGTCCTGCATAGTGAGGATATGACAATTTCCGTCTGGGGTTGTAGGAAGCTTTCCTACTGTATCTAATGAAATTTTGTCAAAAACGTTTAGGGATGTGTCATGTGGGACATTTTCTTACAAATTCTGTCATTTGTTCTTTTAATCGTGTCCAAAAAAACTTCTCACGAATTATTCTATATGTTTTCACTATTTCTTTGTGTTCTGTTATTTTACTTTTATGAAATTCACTTAAAATGTCTTCTCTGTTTTCATTTTTAGGAACAGATACTTGTCAGGGTTGCTACAATGTCTGGAAACCTGAAAAACCTGGAAATGTCAGGGAATTTTATTTTGTATGGAAAAGTCAGGGAATAGTCATGGAAAAATGAGAAAACACCTGGAAAATAATTTTCTGTTAAAATTATGTTAATTTTTTGCGAATTTTACCGAATTTTACCATGAAAAAGTACCCTTCGGTACTTTTTTCCCTACACTATCTAAAACTGAATCAGTAAAATTTGACTGATTTTCAGTGACTCTATTCTCGCGATTTGAATCAGTGAAATTTCACTGAAGATCAATTATTAAAAATTATTGAAATGTTAGTCATATATTTCACTGATTGACTAATTAAAAAATAACTGAAATTTTAAATATTCGCAACTGAAATTTCCAGTAACTTTTTAATTTGCCAATCAGTGAAAAATGACTGTTAACTGGTCTACCAACCGGAAAAAACCTGAAATATGCCAGGAATTTTATGTCAAACCGAGAATTTTTTCACCAAATTAAAAAAAAATTTTATTATTTTAATTTGTTTTTAAAAAATCGATTTTTATTTCAATTTTTATAGATATTTATACTGTTCTCTAAATTTGAATTAATTAAAAATAATTTATTTGATAATAAAAAATCAGTCACTGATTTAAATAAAGTAGGTATGCAAATAAATTTTTAAAAATTATCGAATTAATAAAAATTTTGTGAAATTCAACTGAAAATAATTAAATTTGTTAAAGAATTTCATTAAAAACTTTTTAACAAATAAAATTTTCAAAGTATTTTAATTTAATAATTGATAAATAATTGAATTTTATAAAGAGTCACATTCTAATGTATTCATGTTATTTAGTTCCAAAATTAATAATTCAAATTTTTATTGGTTAATTTTAAATAAACACACGCTTAAAATTTTTTAATATAATTGAATTTTTGCAAAGTTTTTTTGAAAATTTCGAAAAATAAGATTTTTGAAATTTTTCAATTCTATTGTTTCAAGATAATTGAATTTTTATAAACAAAAAATTGAAAATTTTTGAACTAATTTAAATTTCTTTACGTTTAATTTTATTTCTTGAAAATAATTGAATTTCTTTTAAAGAATTTAATTCACATATTATTATGTTATTATTCAATAATTATGATTATTAAACTTCTCTTAAATTTTTATAATTTTAAATTTCTGAGTGATCAAATAAATGATATTTATTTATTTCTTGAGCAAATTAAATTTTTATTACACAGGATAAAATCAGTCTGACTCCGTTTACACTTTAAATTCAGTCTCGAAATTAGGCAGAAAGTAAGACTTTTTATTTATTTATTTACTAATTAATTATTTTTATTTATTTACTTATTAAATAAATAATTAATTATCAGGTACTGCTTAGTATTGTCAAAAATTTTAATAAAATTCTTCGCAAGAATTAAAGTATATTCATAAATAATAGCATTCTTTGGAAGGATTCAATTATTTTCATAAAAAATATAGTCAAATTCTTTGCAGAAAATCAATTATTATCAATATAATTTTAATAAAATTGAAAAATAAAATTTTCAATTATAATTATAAACAGACAAGATTATTTTTTAAAAAGTTAAAAAAATTCTTTGACTAATTTTATTATTTTCCATATTTTATTTTTTTTTTATTAAAAAACATTATTCTCAAAAATTTAAAGAAATTCGTCAGAAGAATTTAAATATTCATAAAAACTATTAAAAATTTTTAAAGCCATTTGTAGATTTAAATAATAAACACCCTGAAAACCATAAAATTTTTAAATATTTTATTTTCGCCAATGAAAAAATGTTTAAAACTGAGTTATTTTTCTAGAAGTGATTAATACAACAATAAAATATGCTATGTTTGCATAAATTTTGCTTTTTAATTAATTACTTTTTATATAAATCCCACTTATAATGTGTATGGAAAAATATTGTTTGAGACCTGGAAAACCTGGAAAAGTCAGGGAATTTCATTCGAGAAAAATTGTAGCAACCCTGCTTGTCCATAACACATAGTTATCTTAATATTACTATTATAGAAAATTGATTCAATAATTTGTCTTAGTTCTCCTCTTAGCATTTCATCTGTAAAGTCTCCGTGTCGAGAAATTCTTATTTCTTTTACTTATTCATTAGAAAGAAATATTTTCAAATTCTGCATTCCTAAAATAATGTCTTCTTTTGATAATGGATCATAGTAATTATCTTTTACTATTATAGAATATACATTATATCGTCCTCTAGGGGTTACAAGAATATTGAACTCGCAATCGGCTGATAGAAAATGAATAAAGTTATTTCGATGATAAGTAAGATTTTCTCTGTCACTCGTGATGTTTGAAGATTCATCTGATATTCTTGAATAATTCGGAGGCAAATTTAGACGAATGCTCTTTATAATATCAAACTTATTCCTCTTTGGAATTTTAAAAATTACTGGTGTGTTGGGTTCTGATGTTGATGGTCGGAAAGTAACATTTTTGATGTTGTTTTTGTCTATTTCATTTTTCTGTGGTGTTTGATGTATTGGTTGTTCTGGTTCTATTGTTTCTGTAATTGACTTTTCAATATTGAAATTCTCTGTTTGATTTTTCTGCTAAATAGCATAATCCTAATAAAAGTCTAGTTTTTGTGAAAATTCTGAATGGTCTCCGGAAATTAATTCATTAGCTGCTTTATGAACTGATTCGCCATTGTTTCCGTCTGAGTGTATAATCCAATCTCTAGGAGATTGTGGTGATTCTATTAGCCAGTCTTCATGTTGTTTTAAGGATTGATCAAAACGTGATATAGAATTTCCTAAATATTGAGCTATTTTCTTTCTACTTAAGTTCATCGCGTTGTTTTCTTCTTCGGCGGAACTTTCTTCGCTTTCACTGGCTGGTGGTTCTACTGTTAATACTGTTTTTTCTGGGCTTGGAAAATATACAATTTTGGGGAGCAGTTCTGGAGGTGTACTTTTAGGTCCAGGCATATTCTTTATGGCTGCTAGTGGAAGTTTCAAACTAGAAAACATACTTCTACTAAATTTTTGAATAGGAGGATTAGGTATTTCTATATCTTCGTCAGTAATATCCTCGTCTGAATCTTGGTGTATAGTTATTATTCTAGGTTGTGTTGCTCTTCTTTGTGATACTCTGGATCCGATTGTACTTTGATTTAAATTAAATCTCGACGTTGATGGCTTTAAAATTGATTTTGTAGGTTGTAATTTTGGCTTATAAGGATTTACATATGTTTTTGTTGGTGGTTTACTTAGTTTCTTTGGGTCTTTGTCACCCTTTTTATTGATTAAAATTTTTACTTGTTTTTGCTCGATTTCGGTAATTTCTTCATTAACATTTCCGGAAAAAGCATCTGCGTTTATGTTTAGCTTTCCTGATTTATGTTGGAATTCATATTCATAGTCTCTCAACTTTAATCTCCATCTAATTAATCGCTGTCCCGGGTCTAATTCAATTTGATGAAATCTCCTGGCTAAATCGAATACAGAGAAGTATTGAGCGCCTCCAATGGTGTCCAGTATGCTAATTATGTTCGGCAGAAGATAAAAATCACCAATTGTCTTCTCATTTAGCGCCCTAAAATCGATCACTATTCTCCACTTTTTCTTACCAGTTCCATTGATCTTTTTTGGAATTATAAGCAATGGTGGAAAAAAATAAAATATGGGGAATAGGAAGGTCCTATAGCTCCTTTTGATTTCATTCTATCGATGACCTTATCAATTTCTTCTTTTTGGGAGGGTGAAATCTGTATTGTTTAGTATGGATTGGTATTTCGTCTTTTGTAAGAATTTTGTGATGAACCATATGCGTAGGGGTTAGTTGTTCTCCTGGAAGATGAAAACTGTCTGGAAATTCTGTAACTAATTGTTCTATATGTTCATTTTCTTCTCTATTCAAACGATCTTGTCTTAAATATTCTAAAATATCTGAAACTCTGTTTGATGATGGTATGTATTCTTCTTCTGTAGAGGAATCATAAGAGCCTTCACCTGGTAATTTATAGAATTCCAAAGGTATTAACTCTTGAGGTGGTATATCAATTTCTGCGTCTTCAGATGTCATATTTATCGCGTAAATATGACAAACTCCATCGTGATTTGTTACTATTCATTCACCTAATAATAATCCTTCGTCGGTTTTCATTAAAGGTAAATATCCTTCTTTTAATTCAGGATTTAAAACATCGATAGGCACTACTTGTCTCGTTCTGGCTTTAATAGTTACACTTTTTCTTTTATTGGCTTTGTTTTCCACTAACGCTTCTCTAGCTTCTACTGATTCTTTATTTGTGAAAAAATATAGGTTTTATAGGGTCAGAGTGTGTGACAATGGTGTTATGCCAAAATGAAATTTCAACTTTTTCTTCACGTAGGTACTCTCGACCTAGAATACCGTCGGATTCTATAGGGAAATTAATAGATACTACTTGGAAAGTTATTTGCTTCTTCTTTATTTCTATCTGAACGGTTCCCAATGTTAATAGTTTGGTAGGAACAATTCCTGCTATATGTATAGCTTCTTCTTGAACTATTCTTAATTCCGGAGATATTATATTTTCTTTAATTATGTTTACATCAGCACCTGTATCTATTAATAAGGTTGCTGATAATTTTTGGAAACGGAGAATTAATTACTATTAATGGAGATTCTCTGGAGTTTCTGGCGTGGAAGATATGTTTTGTAATGAAATAATCCTCGCGTTGACTGGACGCTCTTTGTAATCCTCGCTTGTCGTCGCGTCTGTCCATCGAGTCGTGTTTAAGTTTAAATTACTCTTTTCAAAAGAGTGTGGGGACTGAACACGAGGTAGTGTTCTATTTAATTCTTGAGGCTTGTTAAAATATGCTTCTTGTGGAGGAGGATATGGGTAAAAGGTATTAGAGGTATATGGCAATTAAGCATTAGGGAAAAACTAGTTTGGGTGATTAGAATACTGTGGAGGAAAACTGTTATTTGGACCATATGGTGGATACGGATTTCACAATATACCTGTGGGAGTGGGTGATTGAGAGCGATATCTTGTTTGTTCATTAGGATATGAAAACTGTACTCTACTACTGGGACTTCTTTCTTGATATCTATAATCTTGGGTTTGATATCGTAAATAATGATAAGCATTATAATCAGGTTTATGACTATCGTGGCGTTGTTAAAATTTTAACGCAATCTCGAAAGCATCGTCAAGCTTTTCCGGATTTCGGGCTTCTATTGTAGTGGCCATAGCATCTGGAAATCCTTTTATAAAAGCTTCTAAAGCACAATAATTTAGGGGTTGCATTTGGGTTTTAGCACTGGGAGCTTCATATGAATTAGCTAGTGTTACATATGCTCCTGCTAATAATTGGGACAGTCTGTCATAAAACTCGCTAACATTTTCACTTCTGTTCATACGAATTGTGGATATTTCCTGTAAATACCATGCATATGATTTATGAGTAGAAAATCTTTGTTTTAAATGATCTATTAATTGTTGAATGGTTCCGAAAAACTTACCATGAGTACTTTTTCTAGCAGCACCCTTTAATTTAGCAAGAACAGATACGATTAGAATTTTGGGAAATTGGCTTTAATTTTAATGGTATTTATAAATTTGGTCAACTAAATATATCTTCTGAAGAAACTATTCCTTAAGAAATTAGCTAGACGACGCCTTATTCGTCTTTGAATAGATAATTCACGTCTCCAATTTTCTCTTTCACAAATAATTGCTATTCTTTCAAAATACCTAGTTTCAAAAATTTGATCTAGAAATGCTGCTCCTAATATACCGACAATTTCAGAGTCAGATTGGAAAGCATCAACTTCAAATCTTAAAGAAAAATAGCTGAATTCTGTTATTGTACTCCCAATAGTACAAATTGCACCTTGTCGAGATATACTTGAATTATCGCGTTCAGTACAAACAAATGATGCTATTGCAGATTGCTGAATCAAATTTATCGATAAAGTATAATCTATTAAAAAGTTACCTCTATGGAAATTAAAATAACCTGAAATTAATTCAACGTAAGGATAAATGTGTAGATTATAATCAAGATTTGCAAAGTAATTGCTCATTTAATTATTTATTCTGTAGTGTTTAAATTTATTTAGTGGAAAATAAAGTTTTGAATCATGCGCTTTATTAATGGACTCTTAATTAATGTATTAACACTGTTTGAAAATCTATTACTTATAGCGTCGTAACCCCAAATACCGTCTTCATTAATTGTTCTTTTTGTGAAGTAGTCGATTTCAAATATTTTATTGCGAGAAATAGTTCCTAAAACTCCAAATATATCGGAATTACTTTGGTAGTCAACTACACCAAAATCTAAAGTTGATTTTTCGATTGGAATTCATCCAATATTATAATTGATTACTATGTATTTAATTGAAAATTTTACTGCACCAATAGTTTGTATTTGACCACCAAAAAGTGAATGCTTAATGTTCTTATTAATTTCAATATAAGATGGTAATTCTGATTGTTTGATCAAATTTATAGATACTGTTAGATCAACTACTAGTTTTCCTTCTTGAGATATAAGATAGTTAGATTTGAAGTTAACGTTAGGATAATGAGGAAATGTATTCGTATAATTATTCATGAATACTTTGATTATTATTTTTTAACTATTACTCTTACTATTACGATTTTTCGAAAAATATAAAAAATTCTTGGTTTAAATTCAATTTTCTCACTTCTAATAAATTATCAGTATATTCGACTTGTTTTTATTGAAAGCGTTTTTGATTCCTTTTTCTCCTCTACTCGTTTTCTCGTTATTATTTTGCATGAGCTTAGCCTGCAATAAAAGACATTTTGTCTTTGATTATAATAGTTTTGTGTTGATAAATTTATATGAAATTAGTTTATTTGTTTAAGGAATTTCTGTTAAAAGAAAAGCTTCTATTTCTTTAAGGTTAAAATTCGCCGATCAGCGTAAAAATAACTTCAAAGTAAGCCTCAAGTTTAACAAAATTTGAGAAGTTCCTTATGCTAACAAATTCGCCGATTAGCGTAAAATGATAAAATCAAGAACTTGTGTTTTAATAAAGTCAGTTGTCCTAATAACAAATTCGCCGATCAGCGTAAAATGCTAATAGTAAAATCGAAATTCGCTTAGCAGCGTCAGAACGATTTTGTACAACTTATTCTTTATTAATTTAAGTGATTGTTGTATAATATGTTTTGTGTAATTAATAATTCACTTAAAAAGAGTATTGTTACAGTGTCAGTTAAATTTTTTTTTATTCTAAGTGTTGTAAGTGTTTATCTTGCACCTCGTAAAAGGAAAGAATAGTGTTTCGTATAACTCCGATCCGCGAGCAGAAATCAACAATTCTAAGTGTTAAAACTTAACAACTTGCATAATAACCGAGTACAATTCTATCCGCAATTGCCGGTTAAAAAAAGAATAATTTGAATTTATTAATTAACATTTAAAATTTTTGTATTTAATACTTCTTAATAGGAAATATTATTATTTGAAGAAAGTGAATTTATCATTCGGTAGTATTAATATTGAAGATGAAAGAATTTATCAATTATCCGAATCAAATCTCTCGAAAATAAATTTTTCTGAGTTCTTTGATAATTTTGAAATTATTAATTAATTTCGAAAAAATGATTTTCAGAAAAAGCAGGTTTCTGTATTAGGACAGCTGTGCTGTCGATACATATGAAAAATATATTGTATTTTCATTACGAAATCTAGTGCTTACTCAAGAAATTTATTTTCGAGAGATTTGATTCGGATAATTGATAAATTCTTTCATCTTCAAATATTATTATTGTTTAACAAAAGTGACGAATCCCACCGCTGCCACCAAATCAGCTGTTACATCCCGAGCGGAAGGCGAGGTTAAAGGTTAGATTAATAGTTTTTTGGAGGAATGGTAGGCTGATTATGGTCAAGTTGGCAATGCTTGACCATTATTATTAAGTAGGTTCGTTTGTACTTGTCAAAACTATGGGTTCGCGGTAACAACACATAAATATTCCCTTTTAATACATTTATTTAATGATTCAATAATAATATTACAAATAGTTACATGAATGTTACTTACTTTTATTTACAGATTAGTCGTAGATTTTAATGATAAAGCGCTGGTCGTTATAAGTTTGGTTTTCAAGATTTTGTTTCAATTGAATGATACTGAGAAAGTTTGTTATGTTGCGCTTGCGCAACTTTCACAACTTTAGAACTTTTGCATTTGTTTAAGAGTTAGTACTGCTTCTAAGTGTTACTTATCGTCACTTGCACCTATTATGAAAAGAAACTTGTTTCTAAGTGTGAGAAAATCAACTTGCACAATAATCGAGTACAATTCTAAACCGCAATTGCCGACTAAAGAAAGAATTAATAAAAAAATACAATTAATGAACTTGACATGCAAACTACGACAGTTAATACTTTAAAATTACTGATTCTAAGTGTCAATTTGCTTTTCTTGCACCTTTTACGGAAAGAAACTTGTTTCTAAGTGAAAAACAAAATAGACTTGCACGATAATCGAGTACAATTCTAAACCGCAATTGCCGATTAAAGAAAGAATACAATAAAATTGTGTATAACTAAAGGGTCGCTCTACAATGACTATTGGTCTATAAAACCGCACTGGAACATTTGACAATTTTTGTAGAAAGGCTTTGGCTTATATACTCAAAATTATTAAAAAGTGGGGAAATTCGTTGACAGTTATGAGGATAAAGTGTGTTAGCTTCATAGAATTAAAACTTATTCATTATAATTCTGTTTGTACTTAGAAGTTCGGAAAAAGAATGCACTTTTGACAAACGATCTAAATATCTACCTCAGTTATGGAAAATGTGAAGCTAGAGTTACATGCAGTGGTTCGCAGAACTCGGGTTGCGTAATGAGGTCATAGCGACTGAGTGCGAGCTTACGTGTGTCACTCCTTGACTTAACGCATTGTTTCTTATTTTTGTTAATTTTTTTCTCTGGTTTTGTTTTTTGACATTATTTTAATATGTAGGACGAAGTATAAAATTTCAATTTATAACATCTATCTCGATTACTGAATTTTCAAGTCTTTTAACACGAGTATCATATGCAAAAATGATAATAGTGACATTTCTTGAGCTTATTGTTACATCGCATATACATAAAAACATGTTCTTCATAATCTTATCAAAAATAATATGTATCTGGAATGTAACAAATGGGAAAACTAAAAATCGTGAAATTTTTTAATTTTTACTAATTGTTCTTTTTTCTAATTTTTTGCAATTGTAATTTTTGCATAAATTCGTTGTTTGTTTTCATTTTTCATCAGAATTATAAACAAAAAATCAGTTTTTATGCGATTTCCTAAATTTCTGAAAAATAAAAATTTGTTGATTTTTTCGTTTCTTTTTCTATAAAAAAAAAGTGTTAAAAAAGTGTGATAAACTTTCGGCAGCCATACATCTCCCTACCTCCCCGTAAAAAAACTTGTGAAATTTTTTTTAAAATAAATAAATACAATAACAAATTTTTTTTACAATTCATACAGAAATAATTGTTTTAAAAATATTAAATTTTCTACGTTGAAAGATACACTTGAAGATAGAGCTCCCTGGAATTCCCGTCAGAATTTCAGTAGGCTAATTTTCAGAAATCAAATTTATATAGCTTTTAAAGACGACATCAAAAATAGTATTTTAAAACTATTGAAATATAATAAGTTAGTGCTATATGAAAAATAAAAATAACAAAAAAACATTAAAGAAATGAAAAGGTTGACAAATTTTTAAAGATGAACCAATATTTTTGAATACAAAAGAATATTAAATTCGAGATTAGATTCAAAACTTACTAAACTTCAGAAGTATTCAAATAAATTTTTAGTTCTCGCAACAATAAGAAAAAAGGTCCGGGCTACTTGAAAAAAATTAACTAATTAACAATTCATTAGTTATTTAAAGTTACTAATGTGTATCCTTTTCTTCGAGCTATGACAGCCTGAATGGCTATAGTACGATTATTGGTTTTTTCTCCGGCAAAGTACTCAATTATGCGACAGTGCTAAAGCTATGGAAGCTGATGCAGGAGTGCAATTGGTCAATCACGGCAAAATTTTACAAGAATCTGGTCTACAGGTTCGAGTCATTATTGGGGATGAAGACAGCTCAATGATAGCAGCTGTGTGGAAAGATAAACCAGATACCAATTGTCATAAATTAGACGATAAAAACCACTTAACAAAAAATTTCTCAAACGAGTTATACAAAAAGCGCGATTTTAAGCAATTGAACAGAAACGGAGTCATTGCTCATATTAAAAAATGTTTTACCTACGCCGTAGCTCAAAATAAGGGTAAAAGTGAGGAATTATCGAAATCATTAAAAAATCTACCAGATCATTTGTTCGACGCTCATGAAAATTGTGAAAATTGGTGTAAGTCAAAAGAGAAGCACACAGTATTATTAACAAACCAGCCTCTGTATGACGAGCTTGTAAAATTATTTAAAACATATGCAGACAACGCTCACAAATTTTCCGTAGCAGCATCTAGTCAAGCGAATGAAAGTTTTAATAATATAGTTGCAAACAAAGCACATAAAAATAAATGTCTAAGTAAAAGTTCTGCATGGGACTTCAGAGTTGCTGATAGTGTTTGCGTCAAGAATGATGGTGAGCGTAGTTTACTAGAAATTCAAAGAACAATTGGATTAAGAATAGGAACTCAAACCGCAAAGTTTGCTGAAAGAGTTCACTCTAAAAGATTAAAAAGAGCAAAAAAATTTAAATCTAAAGATTCAAAATTGAGGAGAATCGAATTAAAAAATAATAGAGAAATTTTAAGGAGAAAAATGGAAAAATTTGAGGGTGTAACCTATAAAAGCAATAACGGCATTCACGAATCGATTAATTTTATAAATTCAAAACAAGCGCTGTCAAAATTAAATACGAATATCGTATATTTCGATTTAGAAACGGGTGGATTATCTCTTGACGCCGACATTTTGCAAATTGCTGCCAAAAGCGGAGAAAATTAGTTTAATGTTTACTTGAACCCAACACAAAAAATTTGCAATAGTGCTTCTGAAATAACTGGTCTACGTCAAGTAAAGGATGATTTATATCTTCGAAATGAAAAACTTGAAACTTTAAAAACAGTTGATGCACTAAATCATTTCTTTAATTTTTAATTTCACTATCTGCGGAAAGAAAATGTTTATTAGTAGCGCATAATGTTCGTTTCGATACACCACTGCTTCGTGCGATTGAAAATAACATTTTGATTAACGATTTTCAAATTATTACTGCTTTTTCCGACACATTATTGATGTTCAAAAAAATGTTTTCAGAAAGAAAAGGACCAAATGTTTTAAATTAGAAACTCTAGTAAACGATTTTTTAAAAACAGACAATTCAACAGGTCACTTTCATGATGCTCTTTTTGATGTGACTGCTTTACAAGATCTTGTATACGCTTTCAATTGTGAAAACTGTTTATTTGGATTAACAATAAGCAAGACATTTCACGAATGTTGTACCCAACTGTTGACAAATAGGAAAAAGAAATATGGGTTGCAATTTTTAACCGAATTAACTAAAGTTGTTTCTCCACCGATTGTAGAAATATTATGTTTTAACAACATAACATTTGCTTCCTTTATTAACAACATACAAGAATGGAGGAGAAAAAGCAATAATTGAAATGCTTAGTGAGAAAACTATGGAAAATAAGAAACCAAAAGTAATAAAAAATTCTCAAGTTATATCAAAAATAATTACAGCGATCTAAAGTTCCCTATCCTAAAATACAAAGATAGTTTCAAAAAGAAGAGTATGTAAACAGTATATAATGAATATTTTATTTAAATGACAGCAGAGTTTTAGAAATTATTACTATTGTAAACAAATTCTTAATTTTCAATATGTTTCAATTTTGTTATGAATACTGTTGACATAAATATTTATATTAGTATAAAAATCTATATAAGAACAATGAAAGATGTGAACATTATTTTATTCTATTTTTTCTATTAGATATTTGCGAAGTAAAATTGTTTCTTCTATTATTATTATGTTTAAAAAAATAGGCCATATTTAATATGTACGTTAATATTGCCAAAAGAAGGTTGTGAATACTTTTGATATAAATATTTATATTAGCATAAAGATTTATATAAACATTATAGTGAGATGTGAACACTATTTAAAATTTTTATACTATTAGACGATTATTAAATGACGTTTGTGTTTTATATTAATAATGTTTAAGAAAATGTTTTTTTTTTAATTTGTTTCAATTATATTAAGAATGACAAAAATAAGGTTGTAAGAACTGTTAAAATTATACATATTTATTTTCTGCAGAGATTTACAAAAATAATATAAATAACGAAATAATATTGTATGAATAAATCAAATATAAATATTTCTTATTTAACACTTTTTATACTTCATTTTTATAATTTTAACCTCTTTCATATACGTCCTACATATTGTTATATTTTTAAATTCATTTAAGAATTTTAATTTAAGAAAACAAAGTTTTTTTCACAAAAATTCTAATAGTAATAATTAGTAATTAATAAATTATTATTTATTTATCATTTTACGCCACGAAACCCTATGATGTAGGCGCATTGCGCCTGCTTCTCCGACTGATTTTTTTATTGGTCATTTGGCAGCCATGTGGAATAAATTGTAATTCTAAATTAGCAACGCCGCGACTCAGGAACGCTATGCCTGAGGATATTTGACACCCTGATAACGCCAAATATCACATCATGAGATGCCTTTAACTAAGAGAAGCTTATAAAAAAATAAAATTAGAGAGACAAAGAAATTATTATTTCTTTTTTCTTCAACTAAATAGCGAAAATAATCACTAGTTATTAGTAATTGTACCGGCGCAATCAATGCTGCTTCCACCGAAACTTGCGGCAATTTTATTAAACAAAACCAAACAGCAAATGTGAACTTTGCATCCAAAATTCAATTCTGTAAACCATAAAAGGAGGCGAAATATATATATATATATATATATATATATATATATATATATATATATATATATATATATATATATATATATATATATATATATATATAGATATATATATATATATATATATATATATCCTATTTGTAATTGCTATTTAAAATTAACAAAATACGCTGTGAGGTTGCGCATGTATGGGAATGGTCGGTGTCAACACACACACACGTGAGCAGCCGCGGTTTTTATACTACGGACACCAACACAAGCGCGCCATGCTTGCCTCTAGTCGCTACCTTGTTGTGTGTAGAACTTTCCTTCCCCCCTCAGGGCCTATAAGCTGTGGAATACAGCATCAAAACATTGCACGTGCGTTTATGCGTTTATGCTATTTAATCTTACGCATCAAGCTAGATGCGCAAACAACAAGTTGACAATAGTTAAACATTTTGTTGTAAACATTTTGTTACAACAAAATGCCGGAGGACATTAGGTTGTGTGTATATGTGCATGTTCATTACTCAATATGTAACTACATATATACAAACAAACTATAAAATGTAGGAACAATATAATTACAATAAATAAATTATATGCACTATAATAACTAAGATAAATAATAATTTTATTAATTAACCAATATAATTATTATTTAAATTCTAAGTTCTTTTCAAAAATAATGTCTCGAAAAGTATCATATTAACAGACTATTTCCGTTCTCACAGACCTACCGTGAGATCCAAAACGTCAGCAAAAATGCATAGACCAATGGGCCCACGATTTTCTCCTACTCCTTACTCCTGCTACCTAAAATTTTCCGTCTTCCCCACTTTTTGCACTAAGGTAAGGGTTGGAGGCTTGTCGCGAATTATCAATCTTGGCAGTACGAATTCTCGCTTCTTCTCGAAGACATCTCTCCTGGGTCTAACCCGGCAAGTGTTTTGAGACAGAGAAATTTCGCGAAAAAGAAAAATATTAGATTTGGATACCGATGATTCATCATTTTATATCAAAATTTTAAAGAATATAATGTTGAAACTTAAAAAGTGATCAAAATTTTGTAAAATTTTTTATTTTTGTATAACGCAATATCTGGAGGTTTGTGATGTCACTCATTCTTATTTTTATATAATTATTTTAAACTCCATATTTTATATTATATATCTGTTACAAGTATTTGATAAAAAAATGGAGGAGGGCGCCACCATTAAAAAATATTAGCTAGCACTGGGTTTAAGATGAACTAGTCACGGCACTGAGTACGTCGTTAGACACGCGCATGCTCTAGTTTGCTCTCACTCTCTTTCTCTCTGAAGCTGCGTTGCGGTCGGTATCATATCGGTCACGGCGCGGTCTATGAAATTTTACTTTTCCCATTATGATGTAGAATTGTCGGATGAAGACGAATAACCGAAAGAATGAATTTGAAACAATTTAAATGTGAGAGGAGAGGGGGACTCACACAGAAACCTCTTCGAAGGTGAGAGGATAGGGGAACTCACACAGAAACCTCCCCGAAGGTGAGAGGCTAGGGGGACTCACGCAGAAACCTCCCCGAAGGTGAGAGGATAGGGGAACTCACACAGAAACCTCCCCAAAGGTGAGAGGCTAGGGGGATTCACACAGAAACCTCCCCGTAGTGAGGTCTAAAATTGTGCTGCAACCTCCTCGTGGTAGACCTTGGTAACTGCTAATATAGTAGACTAACTGCAGGCAAATTAAACCTTTTTATTTTTAAATCCTGAATATTAAGTTTAAAATCATCAACATATGCGTATCGTGTACCTTCTTAAAACCGCCAGACTAAATTTTTCAAATCTGAGATAAAATTCGTAATCAGCGACCCTGAAAACTCCTGAGTAACAAGTTTCAAGTGAATCTGATGGATTTTTAATAAAGTCATCCGCCATATTGTATCCGCCATTTTTTGATTTTTAAAAACTAATAATAGATTCGTAATCAGCGACCCCAAAAACCCCCGAGTAACAAGTTTCAAGTAAATCTGATGGATTTTTAATAAAGTCATCCACCATATTGGATCCGACATTTTGGATTTTTAAAAACTAATAATGGATTCGTAATCAGCGACCGCGAAAACCCCCGAGTATTAAGTTTCAAGTGGATCTGATGAAATTTTAATAAAGTCAACCGCCATATTGGATTCGCCATTTTGGATTTTTAAAAACTAATAATGGATTCGTAATCAGCCACCCCGAAAACCCCTAAATAATAAGTTTTAAGTGGATTGGATGAAATTTTAATAAAGTAATCCGCCATATTGGATCCGCCATTTTGGATTTTTAAAAACTAATAATGGATTCGTAATCAGCGACCCCGATAACCCCCGAGTAACAAATTTTAGGCCATTTGAAATATAAATAGACTTTTGGCCATCGAACAAGGTCTCCTGGCCCACTGTGGGTAGGTGAAAAACATTTTTTCATTTCCTCAATGAGCAATGTTACCGGCATTAATAAATGATTCGAACGTGAATGAAACCAATTAAGAGCTTTTTCCTTGAGTTTACTACTAATAAAAATTCTTACGGTGTCATCGCTCAAGTTATACGTCGTTCGCACTAATTGTAATTGTTGCGACCACGTTTCAAAATTATGGCTATTTCCATCAAATATCCCTAATAACTCACCGATAGAATGGATAGACAACCTTGAGTTTACCTCAGTATTTAGAAGTGTTGGTGTGTGATGAACAGGTACTTGTGTAGATTGTGTTGCTCTGCCCTGAACTGAGACAGCATAAGGTGACGGCACTGGAACTGAAGTCGGCATCCCGCTTCCCCCCAGAGATAATCGGAGTTTTAGAATTTGACGATGTTGCAGCGATGTTTGAATCGACACTGGAGTCTGTGTTGGGAGCAGAAATTTGTGAACTTTGGGTTTTTTGTTCCTGTAATTGTGTTGTCAATTTCATCACCATCTGCAGCATCATGTCCATCTGACGCTTTATATTATCATAAGCCTGTTGTAAATGACTTTTCTCTTGATCTTCCTCATCACCACTCCCATGTCTTCTTTCTTTCCACCATTCTTCGATCCAAGATCCATCTGGATTACTCTGTTGCAGACGAAAAATCAATTCACTTTTATTTCCAGCAGTAGAAATTTTCTTGAATTGTAAAATGCTCTTCAATTCAGCAACAGTCAACTCGGCTGCCATAATATATTTATAATTCTGGCGATAATTATTGTCTTCCGAAACAACGTAAACTCAACAGAATAGTTGAAGGGCATTCACCGTTTACTAAGACAAACACAACAAAAGCGTACTGTACTTATTCAAAATATCTCTCGGTGTGCGTAAAACTGCGAACGGAACTAAACGGTTTTTCTTACTTAAAACAATGCCCAAATAATAATTCGTAAAAATTTAACACAGCGTCACAATACATAAATAATGATCACCAATCAAGGCACAAAGCACGATGATCACAGAGCACGGTGTTAGCATAAATCACTGAATAAAAAGTCGAACTTGAAAATGGCGGTTTAATTTCTCGCCACGTGCACGAAGCTTCCTCATGTAAAAAACATTGAATTCCAGTTCTTCTTTTCTTTATTCAGTTACCAAAATTTATAAAATTATAGATCACTCTTGTCCACACTAAATTACTCGAACACAATTAGTCAAATTCTTCTCTAATCAGACTTATAAGCTTAGCGTCCTTTTGAGAGACGGTTAAAACCACTGAAGTTCTTATGTGTTTCAAGTTGCACAAGATGTGAGAAATTATCAAATATATTGACAAAATGAGAGCAAAGAGTTCCTAATCCCACTTCTGAACTGTGAGAGGATGGCACAATAAAACTAAACAATTAAAATGAACATTTATTTATTAAATAACATTTATCGTCAGGTAAAATTGAGAACTACAACCGTTCGTACGCACACCGAAGTACCGACTGCTTATCAGTTTTTGGTCATCATAATACACACTACTCCGACAAACACAAACAATCATTCTGTACACAAACAAACAGACAACACACATTATATACATGCCTACACTCTAACGAAATCTAGTTATTTCAATACCTGTGCTTGTTCACTTCATCCTTAACCCCTTGACAGTCCATGGCCCATATGTGGCCACAAAAAGTCGTGCCATCTTTTCGTCTGTAGCCATATATGTTCATCTCAAAAATAAAATACTAAACATAATTCGATTTTAATGACCAAGTACATACTAAGGATTTTGGGGTCGCTGAATCCGAATTTCAAATCAGATTTTCAAAATTCAAAATGGTGGACCTAAAATATCGACTATGAATATTTAAAAAATTATCAAATACGCTTGAAACTCGTTACTTGGTGGTTTTCGGGGTCGCTGATTACGAATATGAAGTCAGATTTACAAAATTAAAATGGTGAATCCAATATGGCGGATAATTTCAAGATTCATGCAATTTGATCGAATTTTAGGTCTGCCATTTTGGATTTCAAAATCTGACATCGGATTCGTAATCAGCGACCCCGAAAACCCCCTAGTAGCAAGTTTTAAACAAATCCGTTGGTTTTTTTATTTTCTCGACCACCATATTGGATGTCAGATGGCGGCATTTTGAATTTTGAAAATCTGACATTAGATTCGCAATCAGAGACCCCGAAAACCGCCGAGTAACAAGTTTCAAGCAAATCTGATAAAATTTAAAATTTTCGAATTCGCCATTTTTGGTCTGCCATTTTGGATCTGCCATTTTAAATTTTGAAAAATTAATTTAAAATCAAATTTTGCGACCCCAAAAGCCTTAATTACAATGAAATCACATTTTTTAGAAACTTTTTTTTCTTGGACCGTTTTTTTGACCACAAGAGATTTTTAGCTGGACTGCGAAGGGGTTAACATAGACTTCGTTATCCAAACAATTATCCGTGTGACTTATTTTGCTTGCTGAAGCTCGTAATTCGCTAATTAACTCTTCAGATACATCACTTTCCAATACTGACAAGTGGCGTTTTAAATTGCATATTACAAAGAGATTTAAAATTATTTACCAAATAAATTTACATAATAAAATGCTAGATATACTTAAAAACAGTTATTTCTTGACTCAAGGTAATCTTTTTCATTAGTAATTTCAGACGATTAATTTCTTCTTAAATTAATTTTAAGGTAGATTTTTTTGGAGAATAATTCTTCATTTTTAAAAAATTGTAATTTTTGAAATAGTTAATTTAGATGCAAAATTTATTTATATAACACTATTTTCTTTTAAAATTGATTGGAAATATTTATTATTTAATTTTATTTAGGTATAATTTATTTTGAAACAAATATCTGAGTGCATTAATAGAAATATTATTGCCTCATTAAAATAAAACTTTTTTATAATTAATAATCACGTTTAGAGTTGTAATACATATATTATGTATTATAATTATGTATTTTTCCAAAAATTAAAATCATTGTATTAATAAATGTTTAATAATTAATGTTTTAGTATAGTAAATATAGTTAAAAATTGATATTAGTTTTATATAGGTATACTACTATATCTATAATGCTATATTTAAATGAGAGAATTTGTAGTTTAACTGACTTATATTTTATGAATTAATAAATACATTAATTTTTTGAACGCTAGGTGGCGCTATCCTTAGCACGTGTTTTTGTATTGCTCGCATTATTATTTGAATTCTTTTTCTACTGTGGAATAAAATGTTTTATAAAGTGTTGTTTAATTGTTGGGTCTGTTAACTCTAACAACTGTGACTATTTTTGAGTATTTTTACTTTCCTTCTAGATAGTAAAAATCTTCTCAATTTATTTCTAACCTAAAAAGTGAGTAAATAACTTTTGCTGCGCAGTGATTTTTGTGAACGATTTTTTTTCTCCCGTTAACGTCTCAAAAGTTTATTGTGCAATCATGTCTTCCTCTGGTTGTGAGAGGTGTACAAAGTGTAATAAGGAGATAACACGTGCTTCACCTGTTTTTTGTAAAGGATGCAATTCACCATATCATCCCAGTTGCACGGTACAGATTTCTACTTTATCTGATGGTTCATTTGCGAAGTGTTGCAAGCCAAAATCTCCTTCTCCCATTTGCTTCTGTTGAACATGCTAATTTTGATTCTATCATGCAAGCGATCACAGAACTATCGTGTAATATGAACTCCAAACTTGATAATGTCAACTTAAAATTGGATGATTGCTGTATATCAAGACTGTGCAGTACTGAAGGTAGAGTAAATGAATTGGCTGATCGTCTTGCTCTTGTTGAGGGAAGGCTTAATAATGTTGTCACAAGTGTTAATTTGGGTTCTAACAATTTTACAAATAATTGCATTAAAGAGATAAACGACCGTGCTGAAAGAAAAAAAATCTTATTATTTTTAATTTTCATGAAACTGAATTGTAGGGTAGGGGTAATGACAATTATAATAAGCATGAAGTTTTGACATCTGTAGTAGTGGATATGTTGAGTAAATTTATCCCTCCCAATGAACTTTTGAATATTAAGGTGTTTAGAATTGGTACTAATGCCCAGGTTCAAAATCAAAAACCTTAACCGGTGAAGCTTATTTGTGCGACGGAGGAGAAGGCACGAGTGATTCTCGGAATGTTTGTAGCTGCCAAAAGAGATCCAGTGCATTCTTGTTCTCTTGTAAACATTCGGATGTCAGACGACAAAACGAGACTGCAATTAGAGGAACTGAGGACTATGAAAGATCAGCTGTCTGTACGTCGGCAGGAGGGAGAGACGAATTTGAGAATCGCCTATCGCCACGCGATCCCCACCATAGTCAAAGAACGACCTCGGAAACGTATTTCTACTCTTACGATTCAAGTCGAATAGTTGACTTCCCACTTTCTGTTTGTAATGAACACTATGTCCCCTCTTATTCCCCTATTTCATTTCTCCAGATATATAATCATTATGTGAGAGACGTGCGTACAAAGACGCACGACTTGTGTCAAAGAGTTTCCTTGTCTTCGTATAGCATTTTTGCCTTTACTGAGACTTGGTTAAACTCAAGTATACATTCGGGAGAACTTGGTTTTATTGGTTTTCATGTTTTCCGTTGTGACAGAAGTACATTAACCAGCGAAAAATCCAGGGGTGGAGGAGTATTGTTGGCTGTTAGGAAGAATCTACGTAGTTCTGAGGTTAAAACTACATTAATATCTGTAGAGCATATTATTATAAAGTTTAATTTCAATCATAATATGCATATACTCGGTTGTTTTTACATACCTCCCAACACTCCTCTCAATGTTTATGCTGAGGTATGTCGTGTTCTTGAGGATATTTATGAGAAATTCCCAACTTCTACTATTTGTATACTAGGTGATTTTAATTTGCCATTTGTAAATTAGAATTTTGAATGGGATATGAACATTGCTAGTAATATTAATTTAAATTACTCATATCAACAATCATTAATTGCATTATTAATATCTGATACAATCGATTTTATGGGTCTATTTCAGGCAAATAAAAACTTAAATTCTCATGGTTCCATTCTTGATTTGATTTTTTGTGATACTAAAAAATTTTCTGTTGCATTATCTGATGATTTTGTTTTGCCTGTTGATGCTTACCATCCACCACTTTTGATTGATTTTGTTTATGTTGATAACAGTAAAAAGGATAACTATGACGATTTTTTGTTAGACAATAATTTTATGTATGATTTTAAAAATGCTAATATTGCACAAATTGTCACTAATCTTAATTTAATAAATTGGTCTCGTATGCTTGATGTTGGGGATGTGAATGATGCTGTAAATATTTTTTATAAGTGTGTATTTGATATATTTTATTGCTGCGTTCCATTTCGAGTTATAAAAAATACCAGTTTTCCACCATGGTACACTGATGAATTAAAGAAAATTGTTTTGGATAAAAAAGTTGCTCAAATTCGATACAAGAAAAACAAAAGCCATTTTTAATTATTTGATATTCTCTAAGCTAACGTCAAATTGTAAAACTTGATCAAAGAAATGCTATAACAATTTTATTTCTGTAAGAGAACAATCAATTTGTGAGTGTCCAAAAAACTTTTGGAAATATATTAATTCTATGCGTCGTTATCATTCAATTCCGAATAATGTGTTTTTAAAGGGTAAAACTGGTAATACTCCAATGAAAATTGCTGATTTATTTGCAACCCACTTTAAATCTGTTTACACTATGCCTGATCAACATGATTCAAATGAAGTTAACAATGTTTTTGACAAAGTTGATTTAAATTTTATTACTATAACTAGAGGTGACATATTTAATAAGATTAGGAACTTGGATGTGAATAAGGGTTCTGGACCGGATCAAATTCCTGCTTCTCTTGTTAAAGCATGTGGTTATTCATTTGTTGAACCTTTGTTCGTCTTGTTCAATAAGTCTTTACTTAATTGTACTTTTCCTTTTGAATGGAAGAAGGCTATAATTATTCCTGTATATAAAAGTAATGATAAAAATAATGTTGAAAATTATAGACCAATCTCAATACTTAGTGCTATCCCAAAAATATTTGAGAGTAGTGTATTTGATTCATTATATTCCTCTGTCTCAAATGTGATAATCGAAGAGCAGCATGGATTTGTCCAAAATAAGTCGACTGTAACAAATCTTGGAATTTTTATAAATTATTTGGCCATTTACCTTAAAATGGGCTTTCAAATTGATGATCTTTGGGTGTGTCTGAAAATCTAATTTTATTTCTTGAAAGTTATCTTTCCGATAGATATCAGGTGGTAAGGATTGACAATGTTTTTTCTAATTCTTTTCTAGCTACCTCTGGTGTACCTCAGGGCTCTCACCTTGGACCACTATTGTTTGTAATATTTATAAATGATATTAAACATGCGATTAAAAATTCTCTTTTCCTTTTGTATGCTGATGATTTAAAAATTTATAAAATAATAAGTCGCATCAATTCTTGTAATGATTCTTGTAGTCTTTAGATGGATTTGGACTGTCTTGATAAGTGGTGTGGGGATAATTATTTGCCAATAAACATGAAAAAATTTGTGTAATTTCATTTTCTAGGGGTACTACATTGTATTATCTCTGCTCCATTGGTCGTAATGATTTAGACAGGGTAACTAGTATCCATGATTTGGGAATACTTCTGAGAAGTGATCTCTCTTTCAATGAACATATCTATGAGGTGGTTTCAAGAGCTCTGAGGTCTCTTAAATTTGTTATGAGGCGTGCATCAGAATTTCATAACTTGAATATACTTAGAACTCTTTACTTTTCATTAGTCAGATCAATATTTGAATACGCTTCAATTATATGGTTTCCATTTTATACTTACAATATTGTTCGACTTGAGCGTGTTCAGAATAGATTCTTACGATTAGCAAATCGTCAACTCAATATACCTTTTGACAGACACACTCATGACTATAGTAATTTAGATGATACATTTAACATTCCCTTGGTCACATCTAGGTTCTGTAATGTTGAACATAATTTTTAAATTCGAATTTATTCCGCGTCGTATTCATTCATTTCGTTTTCCATACATTTAATATATCTATATATATATTGCTGTGCTCACTGCCTGGCTGGCGAGAGAGAAGTAACGATGGCGCACTCACTGCCGCGCATAACGTAGGTCGCTCTTACCTCTCGTCATACCTGAGGAGAGCCAGCGATCTATAATACTTGGTTGCACATTTCGATTCATTCAGTCTGCCTAGGACCGGACTCGGGGCTTGCTCCGAGGCCGACCGACAGCAGCTCACAGTCCTTTCCTACCCTCGATCTATTCCTTGGACAGAGAGGAGCTAATCCTGGCCAAGGGTTGATTTCCTTCGGAAGAGCTGGAGAACATGAGGAGCTAATCTGTTCACCGGCTCTCCAAAATTCCTAGAAGGAGTTGTATAGAGACTTCGGGAGCTAACGAGTCTCTGTAACACCCTTCGCTTTCTCAATAATATTTTTTTACCTGGTGCAGAGAAGACCGTGTGGAGCTCCACCGTGTAGTCTCTGTACCCTTTCCCACCTTAGTCTCAACCGAACGTGGGGCGCTAACCCGGGACGTTGAGACATCCATGTTATTTTTTACCATCCTTACACACAATTACATCACTTTCCCCTGTTGAACTGAGGAGCTAATCGTTCAACAGATATGACACATACACCTGGACAACTTGGCCTTGAGGAGCTAATCAGGTCAGGATGTCCAGTACATACATGAATCATTACACTAATTTTGCGACGGGCAAGAATATCGACCGTAGTTCGATATCTAGTTCCTTTCGGTAATTTCTTAAATTCCGACCAAGCGTGCACGACCCTAGTTTCCGTCCGCGCGCGTAATTGGGGGTTAAATTCTAGAATCAACCCAGTAATTTTCAGTGTCATGAAATTGTAATTTTAATTATAAAATAACGGGGTAAATTTTATTACAGTCCGAACGAGATCGAGAACGGCGAGGAATGAGTCGGGTGAAGGTGTGAAAGGCGGACGCGCCAAATTGTTCATTTTTGTTATTACTAAATTTTCTATTTTTGTTATTATTAAATTTTCATTTGTTTAAATATTTTATTTTATTAATTGTAATTTAATTCTTAAATTTTAGTTTATTATTTAAATTTTATAATTCTTTCTTTATTATTTTCTTTGCATTGTATCGAGTCAGTTTTATTATTTTATATTTTTATTGTAGTTTTTATAATTTAAATCTTATTTGTTAATTATTAATTTTGTTATCATTTTATTTTTATTTTGTTAATATATTTACTTTCGAAGGTTTAAAATTATGTTTTATTATTTTGGTTTTACCCTGTCACAAATTTCTCTTAAATTAGTATATAATATAGATGGCGCTTGCGTCACAGTAAATTGATAGAATTTACAATTCTACAGACCCAGACTTCATCCGGCGAGCAAATCCTATTTGGCAAAAACTAAGATCATTACAGTTCCCTTTCTCTGATATGTTGTTTTTTTATAAGTTACTAAATGGATTTATTCAATGTCCGCACTTATTGTCATTAATTAATTTAAATGTTCCTGTGAGATCAAGTAGATACTATTCTGTTTTTATTGTACCATATCACAAAACGAACTATGGTTACATTTCTTTAATAAGTAGACTCGGCAGAGAGGCAAATTCGATATCGGATAATATAAATTTTTTTGAAATTAATAATACCAGTTTCACTGCATCTTTACGGGCATTATTGTATAATTGAATTGTTGTAGTACTATGTGCGATTTTTGCTTTTGATTAATTTTATTTATTACCTACCAGCCAACTAGCTTTATTGTTAAAACAGATAGGTTACATTTATGTAACCTATTTGTAAACTTATTTTTATTTTATATTTACATTTGGATATGCAACCTTAGATTGTAAGAGTACAAATGTACAATAGGGCTTGTTCCCGTTTACTATTAATAAATTATTAATTAATCTGAATATGTCAAATTTTCTAAATGTGAAGCATACATAATTAAAAATTTGTACAAAAATCTTTATAAATTTAAAATACAAAATTGATTAATTTGTACCTAAAAATAAAGTTAATTTTAATTTAGATATTTTAATTTTAAATCTGATAAATATAAATATAATTTTATGAGATGTTTATTTACTTATAAAAGAATATTTTTTAATGTTGTATACCATGATTCATATCAAAAAACTTTTGAAATTACTTCAATTATTTTACTGAACTACTTACCTCTGAACCTCGTCGTCCTCACAGCTGTCCTCACAACTACTTTCAGAATCATTATTTTTGATAAGTTTATTCGAACTTGCTGCGTGATCTTTTCCAACCACATTTTTAACAAGTCTTATAAAATGACGCTTTGAATAACCGAATCGGCGTGGTGTTTTGTGTTCCTTCGATGAATTCATTTTTAATTTACAAGTATGTAAATTACACAGAAACAAATCGAAACAGGTTAAAATATATTTTTCGCACGTAGAAAGTCACGTAAAAATTAATAATAACAAAAGATGTATATTAAGCAGAATTGTAAACGTTATTGTCGACACTAGTGATGCACTTCGAGCGAGTCTCGTCTCGAAAAACCGAGAATCTCGCGAGAAAAACAATGAAAACAACTGAATGTGGTATTTTCATCTCTTTTCTTTTATGAGAGGACAGAGTCTCGTCGTGCATCACTAGTCGACACCATTCAATATCCTACTAAAGGGTGCAATCATACGAAACCGAATTAGCCGATAAAATGTCTACCAATCAAAGAATATTCTCTAACGGTAAAATATAATTTCTGACAGAAGAGACTGAACTTTGATTGGTTGAAAATTTGTCTGCTGCCAAGTCCGCTAATCTGGCCATGTGGGTAGCCCATAAACTAAACTCTTTATTGCGGAATAACGTAAGTCCCCCGCAAACAGGAAGAAGAAAGTGTTAGGACACTCTTTACGTGTCTCTGCGTCTCTAAATATTTTCCAGTATATAGTACATTATCGTTAATATACTGCTCTTATAGTGACCGCGGTTAAAGTGATAAGTGCTCTTAAGGTGATAATTGTTTTCTAAACTCGTATTATTTTGTACACATCATGAAAGAATTTTCTGTAGTTGTTTTCGATGAAGGGTTAGCAATCGTCAGGCCTGATTGGCTGGTTCCTGACAAAAATCGAATTTTATCATCGGCGTATTATCCATTATTTCCCGATTCATTAACAATTGTTCGCTTCCTTCTTTCAAAAAACGAGGTTTCAACAGATTCAGAAGGTTGGGATATTTTTTCCTGTTCAGTGCTAAGCTTTACAAGAAAGTATAGTTTAATACCACTTTTTATAAAACTACAATTTTTTAAGGTATATTTTGCTATAAGGTTAATTTAAATGACTTGAAATTAAATGTTTTTTGAAATCAGTAAAGTTTTAAAAATGTTTTGAATGTTTTAAAAACATTTTTAAACATTTCCATTAAATTAAGCAGCTATTAAAAGGAAACGTATAAAAAAGATAATGTTTTGGCGTGGAAGAGTTTAACGATTCTATGAATACGCTGGAAGGAAATGAAAGTCGTGTGATTACCCTTATAAGATGGAAACTTTATTGTAAGACACTACCCCAAATGATGATATACTGTAATATATTAATTAAAAAATAAAATAAAATTTTTATAAAAACTTATGTAATTGTACTAATTAAATATTACACTTTATATATTTAAAATTTTGAATATAATTCTCCTAAATAGTAAAATATTTGAAAAGTTCAATTATTTTCAACTAAATTTTAATAAAATTTAACGAAAGAATTAAATTATTTTGAATAAAGTTTCCACCATAAAATTCAATTTTTTCTTAAATCATTATAAAATTTTCAAAAGAATTCAATTAAATTTTCTAAAATTTTGATAAATCCTTCAAAACTTTTTAATGATTTTTTTAAATAGTAAAATTCTCTGTTAAACTTCATTTATTATTAATCCAATTTTATAAAGGAAGTAAATTTTTTTATTAATATTTAATACTATTTTTCGAAAAATTTCAATATTTTCTAAAATTCTAATCAATCTTTTAAAACAATTTAACTATTTTTAGAATTTTTAAAAATAATTTTTTTTGAAAGAATATATAACATAACAACATTTTTTCAATAATTAAATTTTTTTCAAATGTTTGTTATGCCTTACCTTATTATTATATTCCCTAGTTTTTTCTCGATTTAACTTTAATTAAGAAAAATTAAAGTTGGGTTTCTAAGTGATATAGGTTGATGACTTACGACACTCGTAAATTAGGTAGTTTAATAGGTTTTATGTTTCTTTCAGGAGTTTCGCTCCAACGTTCATCGAGTATAGACGTATTGTCAATGACCTCTAGTATAAATAATACATATTGTTTACTAGTGTTGTTTACGAGCGAGCAAATTTGTTTGTGTAAGTTTCTGTGGTGCTGTGTTATGCGGATGCATTTTAATTGCATTACTATTTAGTGCTTTTGTGCTTATGGGATGTGCTTGTTCGCTGCCAACAGCTTTGTGCATGGTGGTTCCCTGATGGTGTGTCGTATTAAAATCTTGCAAGTTTTGGACATACTCTATAAGGAGTGCAGTTTACTGGATCGGGGAAATTACCTCAGAGGATTGATCCTGCACACAGATTTATGCAATTCTATCAAAAGATTTTTCTGATATTTGTGGTCTTTCGTATCGCTTATTGTTGGACATTCGTTTATATACAAAGATACTAATAGTGATACTAATACTAATAGTGACGATGTGAGATGGGAAACATTGTTTTCCTCTATCAATGAAATCAACACAACACAGTCATCAATGAATAGTAAATTCCAGGTGACAAATAATATCTTGGATTCTGTTAATAGCAAACTAGAGGGACATGAAAATCGAATGAAGACTGTCGAGAGTCAATTAAGTAAATTTGATAAACAACAAAGTGTCAAGAATATTGTGATTTTCAGACTCGAAGATTCCGAGGCTATCAACGGTCATTTGATTGAGGTGATAAGCAGTATTTTTTGTGGATTTGGGTCTGGAGATTCCTGATTTGGCCATCGATGATGCTTTTCGTATTGGGAAAGGTGATGGTTGCCGTCCAGTTCTCGTAAAATTTATTGCAACCAGATGGGTGAAGAAGGTTTTCACTAAAGTCAGGGATTTTAAGGATAAAAATCTTGCAATCGCTAATGATCGATCTTTGGAGAAGAGAAAATTCCGAAAGCAGAAATTACTCGAGGCAAAGCACTAGCAAATATTGGAGGACAAAGAAATGCACCCGAAATCTTCATCAAGTCAGAATTCCAATTTGAGTAATCGCAGTTTACAAAGAGAAAACCCCCAAAAGAGAAAAATGGAACTGACCGGATATCGAGGACCTCATCAGCCCATTGGATATTGTCTGTGTCTGTGAATCATGGAATGAAATAGAGAAGATTAGTGTCCTGGAAAGAAGAGGTTTCGACTCGAGGTCTTGGCTTCGAGGAGCTTCGTACACGGTAGGGCAAAAAGAGGTCTCCTTATTGTTTTTAAATCAGATTTTTATTCTATTACGACTGTATTCAGACATAGTAATTTTTTATTTGTTAAAGTAAGGGCTCTTCCGTATGGCTTTGTTTTTATAATAGGTCTTATTCGTTCGGCACCGAACGATGACCTTGACAATTTTGTAGATAATTTTATTTTTGCATTAACTAATATTTACAAAAATTTTCCAAATACTCCTACATATGTTGGCGGAGATTTTAACTGTAGAGTCGCAGATTCAAATCAGTCTGACGCGAGCTTTTTTCAGGGCAATATTGCAGTTTCTCATGAAAGAAAGTCACTTGATGTAATTTTAAATAATAGATGTAAAAAATTAATAAGTATCTTAGAAACATGTGAATTAACTTTATTAAATGGTCGCTGTACTAGTGATAATCCTGCTAAGTTTACTCATGTAAGTAGTCTAGGAGCAAGCGTGATTGATTTGGTCTGGTGCACGTGGGATGCGCTTTCCTTTGTTTGTGACCTAAAAGTCAGTCATATTATCACATCTTCGGATCACTTTCCAATTATCCTGGCAATTTCGAGTCTTAGACGAGAGGTCGTTACCAATACAATTAGTAAGCTCAAATTTTGTAAAGAAAAAGCTCTCTTATTCTCAGGTATAATGTCGGTGCGGAGAGAGGTGGCGACCGTTGATTTGAACGTGGAGGGGATGGGAGAAACTTTTACCTATGTAATTAAAGATGTAGAACGGTATATAGGAATGGTATGCAGATTCAATCCTAATAAAAGTACCAGTAGAAAACCCTAAATAGATACGGAATGTAAAATCGCAATGAAAAAAGTAGAATCACAATTAAAGCTTTCCAGAGCTGCGGGTTTCTCGAATTCCTCCAGTGCTTCATATTATAAAGAAAAAAGGTTTTATTTAAAATTAATAAAAAATGAGTATGAAAATATTCGCATAAATATAATAAATAACAGCAGAAATTCAGCACAGTTCTGGAGGGCAATAAATGCATTTCGTTCGCGTTCCGGTCAGCGGTCGTTAGTTGGCTTGAACACCTGGCATAATTATCTTTTAAAAAATTTTCTGGCTTATTCTGGCAATGTAAACTTAACGCCAACATTTTCAGCGAGATTTGTACCTGAATTGGATAAAGTTATTTCGACGGATGAAATACTGTTTTGTTTGTCAAAGTGTAAGGACGGAAAGGCTCCTGGTTCGGACGAGATTAATTATAGTTTTCTTAAAAATTTGCCACAAAATTGGATCTTGTATATGAATGTGTTCTTTAACAAGATTTTAACAACAGGTAAAGTACCGAAAAAATGGAGAGAATCAATGACAGTTATGTTATATAAAAAGGGTGATAATTTGAACCCGGATAATTATAGACCAATCACATTGATTAATTGCTTAGTGAAAGTATTTACGCAGATATTGTGTTCAAGACTTATGGGATGGGCGGAATCACGTAGCATGATTCCGGAGTCACAGGCGGGTTTTAGGAGGGGTAGAAGTTGTTTAGACAATTTATTTTGCCTATCTTCTATCTTGCAGATTCGCCTGAGGGCCCCGGGTTCGGTAGTGTACGCAGCATTTATAAATTTTAAGGGAGTCCTTCCTTCTGTATCTCATGATTTGCTATAGAGTAAGTTATATTCCATGGGTCTTAGCACGCAATTTATTAATATTGTTAAAGACTTATATACCAACGCATTCACAAGTATAAGAGGAGAAGAATTTACTGAAAGCGTCGGGGGCTTTTACTCGTGGGCTCCTCCAGGGAGAGTCACTTAGTCCATATGTGTTCCTTCCATTCATATCGGATATTGACGAATTTTTTATAAGCAGGGGGTGCAGGGGTGTAGCTATTAACAGTTCTGCGGAAATTTGTATGATGGGGTATGCTGGCAGATACTCCTAACAAATTAAGTAAACTTTTAAATGTTTTACTGGAATATTGCGGCATAAATGCACTAACTGTCAATACAGATAAAACGAAAATTGCACTGTCTTGGATAAATAAACTTTCACGGATGGATTCTTCACGGTATCCAAGACAGTGTGCTGAGAGACTTCTATCGTTGGCAAGAGACAACCTAGATAACGTTAAACTTAATTGGTTTAACAAGATCAGGGTTTGTTTTTTCGAGCCTAGCGGCCAGTCCGACTTGCTAATGGCACTGAATTTGGATTCTCTTAATTGGAACGAAAAGTTAATACTAAGTAAATTCGCGAATTATCTCAAGGAGGAAGACATCGGTTGTTTGGAAAAATCTAAGTTTAGTTCTTTATCTGTTTTTGAAAGTGTTTATCCGGGATAGTAACAGAAATCAAACAGAGAACGATTGGCTCGATGTTTTGTCGTCAACCGAATGTGTTGTGATTAAAAAATTTGTTAATATAATTATTAAAATTTTAATTGAGCGTTTAAATTTAAGTGTGTAAGAACGACTGTATGTATTGAACTCTTGTAATTTTCTAGAGTGTAGCTTTGGCGAAACTTACTTGTAAACACGTTATGTGATGTAAACAAGTTAAATAAATAATAATAATAATAATAATATGTTTCTTTCAGCTTTTGTCACAACTCGAACGATATTTCTAAACACCAAATTTGACTTCAAGATGCACTGAATTTAGAAATTCACGTGTAGATTCAGGACAACTACTATACTAGGGTTGAGAGCACTATTACGAAAACAACCACTTGTGATGATAAAAAAATTAAGACTGACTTATATTTGATAGTCTGGCCCTTTTTATACCAAATTCTGTCCATGTATTTTAGAAAAAGTTCGCTAAGCCATGCATTTGGAAAAATCTATTGTTGCAGAAACACTTGTGGTGACTCACTATTAGATCACACGTGCTCACCATATGTACATTATTTTTAATATATTATTACAATTCGTTTTTTATAAATGTTGTTATAATTTTATAATATTATTAAATGTTTGTTTATTATATTTTGTTATAATTATATAGTTATTGTTATAGTTGTTTATAATTATAGTTGTTTCAATTATCTTCTTATTATTGTTACAATTTATTATTATTAATTGTTAATTATTAATTAATTCTAATTTTATATTGAATTATTTTTAGTTAATTATTATTAACTATATATTTTGTTATTTTATCATTCTTATTATTATTTCTACTAATTATACATATTTATTGTTTATTATTATTAACTGTTAATAATAATATAAAGTTAAATTGATAATATGTTAATAACAATTATTTGTTGTTAAATTTTGTGTTATTATAATAAATTATTTAACATTTCAATTGTTATTGTTATTATTTTATTATTATTAATTATAATGTTAATAATTATTATTAGTTAAAAATTAATAAAATGTTAATAACAATCACTTGTTAATTTATTATTGTCAATTATTATTGTTATTGTTATTATCGCTATTATTATTGTTTTTCTAAACATTATTTAAAATAAGTTACGATGACGTAACACCTCCCCCTTCAGAAATTTGGAAATTGGAAATTAAAATTGAACAATTTCCAAATTCTAATTCCTAGAAAAAATTTACAGTCGTATTTAAGTTTGACGTTTGAACATGTATTTTGTAAAACATTTTATGTATTTTTATATTTATTATTATTTTTTTTGTGTATATTTTTTTCTATTTATTTTATTTATATATTTATTTTTTTACACACACACAATTTTTAAGATTGATATAATTTGTTAATTCATAGAATATTTATTAACTATACTTAAATATTTAGAAGATAGCATGCACGTATTTTACTTGTTTATTTATTTACTTTTTAATAATAATTTGAGTTTATTTATTTTAATCTCTTTAATTTTTATTATTTTTCTTGTAATTTAGGCAATTTTTTGCTACATGATATCTTCCAAAACATCTTTCACAAGAATTGCTCCATTTAATTAATTGGATTTTATCACTTCAGTTATCTATTGGTTCTTTTCTTTCGTAAAAATCATATTTCTGTTTTAATCTTAACAATATTATTTCCGCTAATTTTCTTTTTGTTTCTTTTTTATTGTGTAATTTTTTAATATTTATTTCGATATAATGTTTGTTTTGTTCAATAGATAAAGTTGCAATATTTGCAGAAATTTTCGCATCTGGTATTGTGTACATAGGGTAAGAAAATGAGAATTGAACAGCAAGTTTTTCTAAAGTTGTAATCGGATTAATTTTATCTAAAAGAATATAAAATTAATTATGTAAGTTATTGTTTTTTTTGTTTTTTTATATTATTATTAGTATTAAAAAAAAATTTTTAATTGTATTCGTAAATATTTGTGTCAGAGTCGTAATTTGTTGGGTTATCAGACTATCTAGGGTCGTAATATAATCGAACATCTTTAAATTCTTCAACTTTTTCTCTTTCTGCTTCTAAAATATTAAGCGTACACTTCATGCATTCGTTTGCTTTTTGCATACTACAGTATAAAATAACTTTACAGCCATAACATTCTGTTGTTGCATCAACGTCTTTTACATATGAATGTTGCATTCTCTCTATATTAAAATTTACTAGTTCATACATATCTAAATCAAAAAAACAATTTTCACAAATTATTTTATCACCCGAAAATACTATTGCACCATTATATACCCTTCTTACTCATGCACAACGTTTTAACAATTCTTTAATTAAATATACTTTTTTATATCATTTTGGCATTTAGAAGCTTCTAAAGCAAGAAGCAAGAAGCAAGTCTGTCGGTAGCATCTTTAGGAAGAGAAAAAGAAAAAATTAAAATTATGTTATTTGTATTATTTTAAAGATTTTGGTTTATGCTTTTCTATTTACTACTGGATTTTACATGCGTACAATATTTGATTATAAAAAAAATTTTACATGCAACTAAACAGAATTTTATTTGACTCGACTAAACTACTTCCTATTTTGTCGTTTTTAAAAGTGAAAGTTGGCCCTGTTTTTCAATACCATGTTTTTCTTTTGATACTCTAATTTGACTAGGTCTAAGGGAAAATATGCATATTTTCTACTATCTTTTCTAACATTGTTTGAAGTCTGTCTGGTGACGTGTATGTTTTTGAAAAGAACAGAAAAATGAAAAAGTAGAGGGTGTTTAGACAAGATGAAATTATGCACTATTTCAGTTTCTTTTTGGGTTTCGAAGAGAAGTGTTCGAAAATGTCTTCAAATCATTTTGAGAATATTATAAATGATGTTGATTCGTTTTCTGATCCAGTTGATTTTTTTAATGCTGCTTTAGAGTCTGAGAATTGAAATAAATTCATGCAGTGAAGAAAGTTTTAAAAGAAGTGTTGAAATAAATACAGAAACAGTTAGTCCAAATTTAGAAGAAATTAATAGTATTCTAGATAAACAAAATGTTGTGATTTCTAATGAAGAAGAGTTTAATGATTTTTTAAGTGAAAAAAGTGATGTACCTTCACAAGGAAGCTGTAATAAAGTTTTAATTACGATATTGAATGAGCAAGGTGATGTTTTACCTTCAGAACCAGTTTTTATAAAGAATATTTGGGAGAGAAGACAATGTAAACTGAGATTTTCTATAGATTTTGATAGTTTATTGATTTTTGGTCCCAACTGGTGGAATGATTTTCCACTTAAACAACAAAGTTTATTGAGGAGAACTGTTGTAGATCTGATAAGGGTGAATAATTTAAGAGGAGGATATTTGATTAATACTACCTTTTTTATTGTGAGAAATCGTTGTCTTCAAGTTGTAAGTAAAAATTTATTAGTTTATCTTTTACACAAATGTGTATATATTTTATTTATTAAGTCGTCTTATGTAAATTTTATTATTTTTTTATAGGTAGACAAGGATTTGGTTTGTTATGATGAAAATGATGAAAGATTTTTAGGACGATTGTCTTTCTTTTTTGTGAATGAGACCTTAAAAGTAATGTTTCCTTATTCCTGGACAATTTTTAAAAGGAATTCAATATCAAAATGGGAATTAGAAATCAATAATGTTATTAATCAAAACGGAGGAGTTATTGATGCACCTTTTACTTTTAGAAAAAAGTATAGAATATTGTTACCTTCTGAAAGTGGAGAAAAAACTGCAGTTTTACAACAGTAAGTGTTTCTGTTTTCTTTTGTTGTTGTATAATGTTATTTAGAGAAAAAGAAATTTATAGTTTGTATTACTTTCTTTAGGTTTATATTTAATTTTTATATTTATTATTATTATTTATTTATTTATTATTTTTTATTTTTATTTGTTTATTTATTTTTTTTTTATTTATTTTTTTACTTTTATTTATTTATTTTTTTTTATTATTTTTTATTTATTTTATATTTAGTTTTCTGGATGCGTTGGGTGAGAAAATTTGCAATGGATACCTTCTTCTTCTTTATTGTGTTTCTTATGTTTTTTGTGTATCATTGAGTGTTGTTTTTTTATTAAAGGATAGCTTTTTAGTCCTATTAACCCTTTCAGTCCCAATGGTCGATATATCGACCACCTTTTAAGACGCCGATTTTTTTAACATAATGTAAAGGAAAACTCTAAATAATTGTATATTTCTTATTTTTATGTTTCTACAAATAGGGTTTAGTAGTTTTTAAAAAAATTAAGCTATATTATTTATGTTTTTTTGTTATTAACAAACTTATTCACGGCAACGCATTAGTTTAGGTTAAATTTGACTGTAATAAAATTAAATCAGTAACATATACTTTAAATTATGGTTGTTTTCTAAATTCTCGCCGTTTGCTGAATATTAATCTAAAATCTGATATGCAAATTCAAAATGGCGGATCCAATATGGCGGACAAAAATTAAAAATTAAACAAATTTGCTTGAAAATGGACTCTCGGGGGTTTTTGGGGTCGCTGATTACGAATCCAAAGTTAGTTTTTAAAAATTCAATATGGCGGACAAAAATTTAAAATTAATCAGCGACCCCAGAAACCCCCGAGTGACAACTTTCAAGTAAAATTAAAAAATTTTTAATTTTATAGTCCGCCACATTGGCTCCGCCATTTTGAATTTTCAAAATTTTGAAAATCTGATTTTAGATTCGTAATCAGCGACCCCGAAAACCATAGGTACTATACCTATTGTAGATATTTTTCAATCGCCCTAATTATGGGACTGAAAGAGTTAAGAAGATTATTAAAATTAATAACAATAGTAAAGTGTATTTTAGAAATAATTTATATTCTGTTATTGATAATATAAAATTGTTGTTAATTTCTTGAATTTGTGTTATTAATCTTAATTTTTCTTCTATTTCGGGTACTAAAACAGGTGTTTTTTGTGTACTCGATTAAGTTTTTAAATATTAAATTTGGAGTTTTAATTAGTTTAAATAAAGTAGGATAAATTTCTTTAAAGAAGTTTTCATTCTTTAATGTTGGTATGTAAGAAGGAGTGTATTGAATGTTTTTACTTATGTTAGGAAAAATATAATTATTTGTTTCAATGATACATTCAGGTTCTATGTGCAAAATACCATTATTTTGAATAACTTTTTGAATTGTTTTTTATTAGGGCAATGAATATTAATGTTAATAGCGTAAACATTTGAATAAAGCCATGCATGAGAATTTTCAATAATAGTCCAATCAGTATTTTTGTTCAATTGTAAATATAATGCACAAGTGTGTGTTTCTTTGTTAAAAAATAAAGCAATCTCACATATGAAGTTTTTTATTGTTAATTGAATATCAGGCATGTTAAGGCAAATTTTTCCACTTGTTGTATTATGATATAAAGAAAAGTTAGTTATGTGAAAATATGTTTGATTGTTTATACTGATAGCAATATATTGTGTTTTATATTTTATGTGATATACTAGAGTTTGTATTGAATTTGTGAAATGAAGGAAATGAATGTAATTTGTATACATTATATTGTTGTTTTGAAATAATAGGTATTGTAAATGAGAAATATAACTGATTTTTAAAAATAAATGGTGTTATTCTTGAATTTTTTAATAAGTATATTAATGTAATATTATTTTGTGTAAAATTTTTCAGATTTATTTGTGGTATAGATTTTAATAATATAGGATTGTGTGGAAGGATTTCCGGAAAATTTCATGGAAACTTTCCGGAAGTGGTTTCCGGAAGATTTCCGGAAATTTTCCGCAAAATTTTTTTGTACGGAAATTATTCGGAAATCTTCCGGAAATTTATTTTTTTTTGTACGGAAATCATCCGGAAAATTTCCGGAAATTTATTTTTTTACGGAAATCATCCACAAATCATCCAGAAATCTTCCGGAAAATTTCCGGAAATTTATTTTTTTGCGGAAATCATCCCAAAATCTTTCGGACAATTTCTGAAAATTTATTTTTTTTTGTGGAAATCATCCGGAAATCTTCCGGAAAATTTCCGGAAATTTATTTTTTTTGCGAAAATCATCCCAAAATCTTCTGGAAAATTTCCGGAAATTTATTTCTTTTACGGAAATCTTCCGAAAAATTTCCGGAAATTTATTTTTCACAGAAATCATTCGGAAATATTCCGGAAAATTTCCGGAATTTTATTTTTTTCCGAAAATCATCCGGAAATCTTCCGGAAAATTTCCGGAAATTTATTTTATTACGGAAATTGTCCGGAAATCTTCCGGAAAATTCCTGGAAATTTATTTTTTTACGGAAATCATCCGGAAATCTTCCGGAAATTAATTATTTTTCGGAAATTATCCGGAAATCTTCCGAAAAATTTCCGGAAATTTATTTTTTTTGCGGAAATCATCCCAAAATCTTCTGGAAAATTTCCGGAAATTTATTTTTTTTACGGAAATCATCCGGAAATCTTCCGGAAAATTTCCGGAAATTTATTTTTTTGCGGAAATCATCCCAAAATCTTTCGGACAATTTCTGAAAATTTATTTTTTTTTGTGGAAATCATCCGGAAATCTTCCGGAAAATTTCCGGAAATTTATTTTTTTTGCGAAAATCATCCCAAAATCTTCTGGAAAATTTCCGGAAATTTATTTTTTTTGCGGAAATCATTCGGAAATCTTAAGGAAAATTTCGGGAAATTTATTTTCTTTACGGAAATTATCCGGTAATCTTCCGGAAATTTATTTTTTTTGCGGAAATCATCCCAAAATCTTCTGGAAAATTTCCGGAAATTTATTTTTTTTTGTGGAAATCATCCGGAAATGTTCCGGAAAATTTCCGGAAATTTATTTTTTTTACGGAAATCATCCGGAAAATTTCCGGAAATTTATTTTTTTACGGAAATTATCCGGAAATCTTCCGGAAATTTATTTTTTTACGGAAATCACCTGAAAATCTTCCGGAAATTAATTATTTTTCGGAAATTATCCGGAAATCTTCCGAAAAATTTCCGGAAATTTATTTTTTTGCGGAAATCATCCCAAAATCTTCTGGAAAATTTCCGGAAATTTATTTTTTTTACGGAAATTATCCGGAAATCTTCCGGAAAATTTTCGGAAAATAATTTTTTTACGAAAATCATCCGGAAAATTTCCAGAAATTTTTTTTTTTACGGAAATCATTCGGAAATCTTAAGGAAAATTTCCGGAAATTTATTTTTTTACGGAAATCTTCCGGAAAATTTCCGGAAATTTATTTTTTGTGGAAATCATTCCAAAATCTTCTGGAAAATTTCCGGAAATTTATTTTTTTACGGAAATCATTCCGAAATCTTAAGGAAAATTTCAGGAAATTTATTTTTTTTGCGGAAATTATCCGGAAATCTTCCGTAAATCTTCCGTAAAACTTCAGTAAATCTTAAGGAAAATTTCAGGAAATTTATTTTTTTTGCGGAAATCATCCCAAAATCTTTCGGACAATTTCTGAAAATTTTTTTTTTTTGTGGAAATCATCCCAAAATCTTCTGGAAAATTTCCGGAAATTTATTTTTTACGGAAATCATCCACAAATCATCCAGAAATCTTCAGGAAAATTTCAGGAAATTTATTTTTTTTGCGGAAATCATTCGGAAATCTTAAGGAAAATTTCGGGAAATTTATTTTCTTTACGGAAATTATCCGGTAATCTTCCGGAAATTTATTTTTTTTGCGGAAATCATCCCAAAATCTTCTGGAAAATTTCCGGAAATTTATTTTTTTTTTGTGGAAATCATCCGGAAATCATCCGGAAAATTTCCGGAAATTTATTTTTTTTACGGAAATCATCCGGAAAATTTCCGGAAATTTATTTTTTTACGGAAATTATCCGGAAATCTTCCGGAAATTTATTTTTTTTGCGGAAATCATCCCAAAATCTTCAGGAAAATTTCGGGAAATTTATTTTCTTTACGGAAATTATCCGGTAATCTTCCGGAAATTTATTTTTTTTGCGGAAATCATCCCAAAATCTTCTGGAAAATTTCCGGAAATTTATTTTTTTTTTGTGGAAATCATCCGGAAATCATCCGGAAAATTTCCGGAAATTTATTTTTTTTACGGAAATCATCCGGAAAATTTCCGGAAATTTATTTTTTTACGGAAATTATCCGGAAATCTTCCGGAAATTTATTTTTTTTGCGGAAATCATCCCAAAATCTTCAGGAAAATTTCCGGAAATTTATTTTTTTACGGAAATCATCCACAAATCATCCAGAAATTTTCCGAATGATTTTGGGATGATTTCCGCAAAAAAAATAAATTTCCGGAAATTTTACGGAAGATTTCTAGATGATTTCCGTAAAAAATAAATTTCCGGAAGATTTCCAGAAGATTTTGGGATGATTTCCGCAAAAAAAAATAAATTTCCAGAAATTGTCCGAAAGATTTTGAGATGATTTCCGCAAAAAAAATAAATTTCCGGAAATTTTCCGGAAGATTTCTGGATGATTTGTGGATGATTTCCGTAAAAAAATAAATTTCTGGAAATTTTCCGGATGATTTCCGTAAAAAAATAAATTTCCGGAAATTTTCCTTAAGATTTCCGAATGATTTCCGTAAAAAAATAAATTTCTGGAAGATTTCCGGATAATTTCCGTAAAAAAAAAAATTTCCCGAAATTTTCCTGAAGATTTCCGGAGGATTTCCCTAAAAAAAAAATTTCCGGAAATTTTCCTTAAGATTTCCGAATGATATCCGTAAAAAAATAAATTTCTGGAAATTTTCCGGATGATTTCCGTAATAAAATAAATTTCTAGAAATTTTGCGGAAGATTTCCGGATGATTTCCGTAAAAAAATAAATTTCTGGAAAGTTTCTGGAAAATTTCCAGAAATTTATTTTTTTATGGAAATCATTCGGAAATCTTCCGAATAATTTCCGGAAATTTATTTTTTTTACGGCAATTTTTCGGAAGATTTCCGGAAATTTATTTTTTTTACGGAAATCATCCAGAAATCTTCCGGAAAATTTCCGGAAATTTATTTTTTTGCGGAAATCATCCCAAAATCTACTGGAAAATTTCCGGAAATTTATTTTTTTTACGGAAATCATCTGGAAATCTTCCGGAAAATTTCCGGAAATTTATTTTTTTACGGAAATCATCCAGAAATCTTCCGGAAAATTTCCGGAAATTTATTTTTTGCGGAAATCATCCCAAAATCTTCTGGAAAATTTCCGGAAATTTATTTTTTTTACGAAAATCATCCGGAAATCTTCCGGAAAATTTCCGGAAATTTATTTTTTTATGGAAATTATCCGGAAATATTCCTGAAAATTTCCGGAAATTTATTTTTTTTACGGAAATTATCCGGAAATTTATTTTTTTACAAAAATCTTTCAGAAATTTATTTGTTTTTACAGAAACCTTCAGGAAATCTTTCGGAAAATTTCAGAAAAATTTACTTTTTTACGGAAATCAGCAGGAAATCTTTCGGAAAATTTCCGGAAATTTATTTTTCAAAGAAATCATTCTAAAATCTTCCGGAAATTTATTTTTTTACGGAAATTATCCGGAAATCTTCCGGAAAATTTCCGGAAATTTATTTTTTTAACAGAAACCTTCAGGAAATCTTCCGGAAAATTTCCGGAAATTTATTTTTTTTACGGAAATCATCCGGAAATCTTCCGGAAATTTTTTTTTTTTACGGAAATCATCCGGAAATCTTCCGGAAAATTTCCACCACATGGGTAATACTTATGAAATAGTATATTGCGTGCCTAGGGGAGAAACGCAGTCTTTTCCGCCGAGGGAGACGTTTGACGCACGAGCGAAGCGAGGGCGGCAATCACCCGAGGCGAGAAAGATGCGTCTCTCCGAGGCACGCACTATACTTTTCACAACAACCCGTTAACCCCTTGACTGTCGCGGACGCATATATGCGCGGATTTAAAACTGGCCAAAAGTGCTCTTGAGGCATATATGCGCAACTTAAAAAAGGTGGTTTAAAACTTCTTAAAAATCGCTGAAACTGGTTACTCGGGGGTTTTTGGGGTCGTTGAACACGAATCCGGCGTTAGTTTTTCAAAATTCAAAATGGCGGATCCAATATGGCAGACATCATTCTCAAAAATTGATCCGATTTGCCTGAAAATCTCTACTCGGGGGGTTTTTGGGTTCGCTGAACACGAATTCGAGGTCGGTTTTTCAAAATTCAAAATGGCGGATTCAATATGGCAGACAATTTTTAAAAACTAATCGGATTTGCTTGAAAATGGTTACTCGGGGGTTTTCGGGGTCACTGATTACGAATCCGAGGTCCGTTTTTCAAAATTCAAAATGGCGACTTCAATGTGATAGAATCATGGAGCAAAATTGTGCGGATTTGCTTGGAACTCACTGCTCATAAGTTTTTAGCCTTTCTGATTAAAAATCTCAATTTTCATTGTCAAAATTGAAATTTAAGCTGATACCCAATAAATTGAGTATCAATTTTAATTAAAATGGAAATTATATTATTTTTGCCTCTAACGTGCAAAGTGTTTGTTTCCGTCAAAAATCTTAGATGTCTATTACCGGTTTTCACATTCTCCGATTCCGCGAATTTACGGTCGCATGACCATATATGGTCATTCTTTGCTCGCCGTGCGTCGGGAACCAATCAGCGCTCGCGTTCTCCACCATGTATCGCACCGAACGTCGGCGGAATCGCGCACGGCATCGGTACTTGATCTCGAGACGCCAACCGAAACATATTGAGATTGTAAAAACTGTATAATAAATTCAATTTTCTATTATATGGAAAAAGGTAAGTAATATATGCGGTTATAATTATAAATAGAGTGTAGCAAGTTTGAAGCGATACTTGATTGAGTTGTCCACACTCGTTACATACTGTATTTAAAATATTACTCCTAACACTTAGTATCTTTTTAAATAAAATATTATTTGAAATGAGTGCAAATTCAAGAAAAAGGAAAATTGAGCAGGTACAAATGAGCAGTTCTGATTCAGATTCAGATTCTGGGGGTAGCTCTACAAAGTCTATGTCAAGTGACAAAGATGATAATGATGAGTGGTTAGCTGATGAAAATGATTCTGAGGATGACACAGAACAAGTGCTTGAAAATACTGAGGAAAATACTCTGCCACTGGATGCTAGTGACGTTTCGGAGGACGAGTCCGATATATCATTATCTGTGCGATTAGCTAATTTTCAAAATGATATGAAATGGACTGAAAATGGTATTTTTACTCCGAAGATTCATCCGTTTACTGATACAAATGCAGGAATTCAGACAGAAAGCTGTATTACTGCAAGTAGTACTCCGTTAGAAATTTTCAAAAAATTTCTTACCGAAGATATAGTAGAAAGTATTTCTTTAGAAACAAATGTTTATGCAAATAAGAAGATAAACGATTTGCGCCAGTCTGGTAAATTGAAACAAAAATCGAGAATTCTAAAGTATACTGAAACGTCTTGCAATGAAATTTATGCATTCCATGCACTTATAATTTTGATGGGCATTGTGAAAAAACCGTCATTGGACATGTACTGGACTAAAAACGAAATGTTAGAAACACCTTATTTCAAAAGAATAATGCCGTACAATCGATTTCGCCAACTTCTTTCGTTACTGCATTTTGTGGAAGATGACGAAAACAGTACAGATAAACTTCACAAAATTCGACCTGTATTAGAAGCTATAACGGAAAATTTTCAAAAAGCTTACAGACCAGGTGAAAATATTTGCATTGACGAATCGTTGGTACCATGGAAAGGTCGACTGCATTTCAAACAATTCAACCCTCTAAAACGTGGTCGCTTTGGCGTAAAACTTTTCGTGCTTTGCGAATCAAAAACTGGGTATGTTTATGACATTGAAACGTATGTAGGTAAAGAAAATGACACTAATTATGTCAGCAAGGGAATTGGCAAATCAGGTTCGGTCGTGAAAAGGCTTCTTGGGGATCTTTCAGGACAAGGTCGATCTTTGCATATCGATAACTGGTACACTTCGCCACTGCTCTGTAAACAATTGGTAGACGAGAAAACAAATGTTTGTGGAACAGTGAGAATAAATCGTAAGTACATGCCAAAAGTAAGTATGAAAGGCATGAAAGTTGGCGACATGAAAGTATTGCATACTCCTAAGATGTGTTTCTTGGCATGGAAAGATAAAAAAATAGTTACCATGTTGTCAACTATGCATGTGCCTACTATGATGGGTACCAATAAAACAAACAGACTTACGCGCCAAGAAATCATGAAACCCAATGTTGTTGTTTCTTATAACAATAATATGGGAGGTGTTGACTTGAAAGATCAGTCATTGAGTGCATACAAGATACTTCGAAAAACAATAAAGTGGTACCATAAGCTGTACTTTCATGCAATCGATATTGCAATTCACAACGCATTGGTAATTTACAACCAGCTTCACCCCGAAAAGAAAATGCGACACTTAGACTTTCGACGAGTGCTAATCAATGAACTCCTTGCAGAACACTGGGAAATAATTAAAAAAAACGAACAAACTCCTATCCACAAAAATATTCTTCCTGATTTTTCAAAAATGCACTTCCCAACAGAAGTTATGGACTCAGAATTAGGAAAAGTAACACGCAAACGTTGTGTTGTTTGCACAGCACGTGGTATAAGAAAAGATGTAAAAATTATGTGTGAAGAATGTGGCAATGTACCCTTATGTGTTACGCCTTGCTTCAGAAACTATCATGTTCAATCAAAGAAGTAGATTAAACCTACCCAGTTCTTGGAACTTCTTTCTGTTATATTTGACAAATACAAAAAAATATTTATATAAAAAAACAAAAAAAAATTAAAATTAAAAATACAAAAAAAATTTAAAAAAAAAATTAAAAAAAATATAAAAAAATACAAAAAAATATAAAAAAATAAAAAAAAAATATGGAATGTAAAATCCTATGGCAGCCTCCTCGTGGCACATTCTGGGGTCGTGAATTAGAAATATTTAATAAATTATAAAATCCAAATTCACCAGCTAATGTCAAGGTATATAATTAAACTTGATTTTATCAAAAATTATTGTATAACTACGATGTCTTTGAATAATTATTATATTGAATCCGCCATTTTGAATTTTGAAAAAGTAACGCCAGATTCGTCTTCGGCGACCACAAAAACCCCCGAGTAACCATTTTCAAGCGAATCCGATTAGTTTTAAAAAAAAGTCCGCCATATTGGATCCGCCATTTTGAATTTTGAAAAACTAACCCCAGATTCGTGTTCAGCGACCCTGAAAACCCCCCGAGTAGAGATTTTCAGGCAAATCGGATCATTTTTTGAGAATGATGTCCGCCATATTGGATCCGCCATTTTTAATTTTGAAAAACTAACCCCAGATTCGTGTTCAGCGACCCTGAAAACCCCCGAGTAACTATTTTCAAGCGAATCCAATTAGTTTTTAAAAATTGGCCGCCATATTGGATCCGCCATTTTGAATTTTAAAAAACCGACCTTGGATTCGTAATCAGCGACCCCTAAAACCTTAGGATACCAAGTTTCATAAAAATCCAACAAAAAAAATTTCCAACACACTTTTGGCCAAAACAGTGGAAATCTCGTCGACAGCCAAGGGGTTAAAAAACACATATTATTGTAAGGACATTTTCAGAAATTGGTTAAGCGTTAAGGTACTCGCACACCTCCACTGCCTGCGCAGGCACTAGATCGTTCCCACCTCAATTTTTTTCGTTGAAAAAATGGGGGAAGATTTGAATTTTAATAGATATTCAAATTTATCCCATTTTTTCAACGAGAAAAGTGAGGTGTGAACGATCTACTGCCTGCGCAGGCAGGCAGTGGAGGTGAGCAAGTACCTTTATTTCTTAATTTTCATTCGTTGAAATCATTGTATGCTGTTATATGTATATCGGCCTTTGGATTTTTTCGGTAATAATTCTGAGACAGCATTTTGCGCTGCTTCAGATAATTTAGGAGGTGTACGTTGAGCACTTTGTAAAATAAAAATATTCACTACAAAACACGACGGCCGGTGAAAACAGAGGTTAGTTTTTAGTAAAATCTGTCTACTACAGAGGACACAAAGGTAGGAATTCATTTAACCAATCAGAACGTCTCTATTTACTTTCCTCCCGCTACGACATCAACTTTCCTCCCTAGGGAAGAATCTTGTCAACAGAGCGGGAGGAAAGTAGACAAATGCGATCTCTTCTGCAATTGACTACTTTCCTCTCTCTATAGAGGTGTAGAAAGTGTAGTTTTCGTTAGGGGCGTTGTGAAAATGATATTTTTTTGTGAATTTTATGTTTGAAGCATATTTTTATTGTAATCAATGTTCACATTTTCTAAAAAATGTTTAATATTTATATCTCTTATTAGCACATAATAACCAAATATAATTTTGTCAGATCTATAAACAAAATAAGAAAATTTCTTTTGCGTTTTAGTTAGCTAGTATAACAAGAGCAATTGTTATTCAAATTTTTTACTGACTTACTGAATAATCGTTAAATAATGACTCAGATGTATTTTCAATTGTTTTTGGATTACAAAATGCATTAATAATTTTTTCCATTAATTGCTGATTTGCAGACTCAATTTCTTCTTTGCTAATAGCATAAGTATTATCAATAAATGTAGAAAATCGATTTCTCTTAAATAATAAATGATTCTGCAATTCTGTACATTTCAAGCGTTGCACTAAAATTATGAAGGAGGGATAAACTTTCTTTAAAGATGTTGTTGTCCAAACTTCTTCCTCGTTCATTTTTTTTGAAATTGCATATATTTCCTTTTGCTTATTACATTCTTCTAAAGATGTTCTTATCTGAAAAGGAAATTGTTACTGCTATTAATTGGAAAAGTTAACTTTTATTTACAATTTTCATTTTAGTACAGTCAATCCGGCATTATTGTGAAAAAAATACCTCACTCGAGATTTTATCATAAATCGTTAGTGTAAAATGTGACAAGCTTAAAACTAAAAAGTTGAGACACCCTCCCCCCTTCCACAGAGGGAAATCAAACTTTTTTGGATTCGATTATGTTCGAAAACCATAACTTGTACTTAAACCTCCGTCATACACCTTACAAAGAATTACACGATTACACACGTTTAAAAGGAATCCCTCAGCACATTGTTGAATAGGCGATATTACAAAATAAAAAAAGGAATCAACAAAACTTTAATTTTAACAGAAACTTACAAATATGGAGTAAATTATTCTAAATTATAAAATTAATAAAATTAATTTTCAGTCTCAAAAATAAATTTTAATTACACGAATCCAAATCTTAGAAGGACTTTCACTTTACATGTAAAAATAATTTAACATTAACAAATAAGCAAAAGAATCATTAGCCCTTTAACGCCTGCGGGATGTATATGTCCCACTTGCAAAAACGCCAGTAACTTTCAAGAATATCAATATTTTTTAATGCGGTTTAGCTTACTTTCTTCAGTATGGATACCAGTATCTAGAAAAAAATACAAGTAATGTAAAAAAAAATTTTTTTAATAAATAAATAAACAAAAGTTTATGCATATCGCAAAAATCGTGAAAAAAATCATTTAGCTCCCAAACGGACATCAATGTCAAAAAAAAATTTTGAAAAACAGAATTTAAAAGTTTTTGAACCACTGAATACGAATCTAGTCCCAAAATTAAAAAAGGCGTATCCTAGATGGCGCCTCAAACATAAAAGAAATAACTTGTGTTTCCCAAGTAGTAAGAATAATTATAAATAAGTGACACATATTTATAACGGATTATTGGACCGCTGATAACGAATATGATGTCAAATTGAAAATTTGACAATTGACAACTGTCAATTCAGATGTCAACTTTACTAAAAAGTGATTATTTTTGACAACAATGACAGTATAAGGGTTTTTGGTGTCGCTGATTTGGAATATGATGTCAAATTGACAATTTGTCAAGCTGACAATTGACAGCTGTCAATTGGCAAATTGTCAATTTGACATCATATTCCAAATCAGCGACACCAAAAACCCTTATACTGTCATTGTTGTCAAAAATAATCACTTTTTAGTAAAGTTGACATCTGAATTGACAGCTGTCAAATTGTCAATTTGACTTCATATTCGTAATCAGCGACCCTAAAAACCGTTATACTGTAATTTTCTTAAAAAATAATCACTTTTTAGTGCAGTTAACGTCTAAATTGACAGCTGTCAATTGTCAAATAGTCAATGTGACATCATATTCGTAATCAGCGACCCTAAAAACCATTATACCGTAATTTTCATAAAAAATAATCACTTTTTAGTGCAGTTGACGTCTGAATTGACAGCTGTCAAATGTCAAATAGTCAATTTGACATCATATTCGTAATCAGCGACCCTAAAAACCGTTATACTGTAATTTTCTTCAAAAATAACCACTTTTTAGTAAAGTTGACATCTGAATTGAACAGCTATCAAATTGTCAATTTGACATCAAATTCGTAATTAGCGACTCCGAAAACCTCTAAAATGGTGTTTCATGTTTTTATACCTACTCTTAATTTTGCTCAGGTGTTAAAGGGTTAAATAATTTATTTTAATTTTGTTTATAATTATAATATAATTTTTTACTAAGCACTGAATTTAACGATCATTCCGAGTCAGGTATCATATAATAATTTATAATATAATTTTGTCACTAACTAACAATGGAACAAAAAATGTTTTGAAAGCTTGATTTTTTTACTTAACATAACCTCACTTTTTCGAGTTTTTCCTGGCTTTAAAGCATCAACTGGTTTTATTTTGCAATGAGGAAAACAAAAGTTATTTTAAAAATACTAAAACTATAGAGGGAATTTCTCTGTAGGTGCGTAACGGAGTATTAAAAACTTCACAAACAAAAGTTGTAGAGGACAAATTTCTCTACATGTTTTCTCATTAAGACACTACCAGGCCTGGCTATTACTGTACAACTTAATGCGTCAAATGTAGACGTATAGGTAATCCATATAATTGGTGGGGATGAAATGACCGAAGTTCTAATTATTGTTCTCGAGGATATCAAAACAGTATGGTCAAGTCTCCCTCATTGAATTTCAAAAAATATAATTATATCCTTATGAATAAAATCAAACATCTGTCTGTTCATTGCTTAAAACTTCAAAATTTTAGCATAAATAGTTGTTATTGGCATCAAGGATTCCAGATATAATATTAAAAATTTTAATGTGTGTATGTATGTGTGAATGTCTGTCACAAAATCTTTGTACCCTAATCACTCAAAAAGCGTTTACTGACTTGAACTAAATTTAACACTTTTTTATTGTCACGTCGATAAGCCCTCAACCTGCCAATTTATGTATATAAATTGGCTAAATGAAAAAGAGAATAATTTGGAATTACACGGTATCTACCGAAGCTAGATTGAGACAATTAATTAATGGGGACATAATAACAGACGGTAAACCTTTATATTAAATAACCTTTTATATTAAATCGTTTACGATATCTTAGTGACAATAAATGCAACGACGAAGTTTTTCGGACCATCTTCTTAGATCAGTTACCTGCAAATCATAGAGCGATGTTACCATTGTCTACCGCAACCCATCAAAAATTCGCGGTATTAACTGATAAAGTAAATGACGCCACGCAACCAAGTTGTTCAAACGTAGCCGCTATTATTTCAAATACATATAATCAGAAGGACATTGCTTCTATGTTAGATCGCGTCATCTCGGAGTGAGCTAAATTGTGCAATCAAGAAATAATGAAAGTCGGTTACGTTCACGTACCCCACCCCGATCTCAAAAAGCAAAGTCAATACGCGCTCAAAATCTAAAAACCGTAAAGAATCCGAACTATGTTGGTATCATGACAAATTCGCAGAAAAGGCTACTAAATGCGTTGCACCACGCGCATGGTCTGAAAAAAGATCGGGAAACTAAATAACCCGATCTACGTAAAGACCGTAGAACAAAATAGCGGAATCTCGAAACGTCTTCACATATGTGATAGGGAGTCGGGATTATCATTCCTTACAGACACGGGTTAAGATATATCATGGCTTCCAGCCGAGAAATTAAAAAGGTCGAAATAATCCTATGTAGTTCTTTACGCAGCAAAAGACACTCGTATCTAAACATTTGAAAAAAGCAAATGCTGAACCTCGGTTTAAACAAGGCGATCACCTGGATTTTTATTTAACCTCGGTACCATTCCCAATTATTGGAGCCGATTTACTGTCATCTAATAATCTCATCGTCGATTTAAAAAATTAACGCTTAATTGATTTAAATTCTCCGGCTAGAACAAGAGGCATAATTAAAGAAGCACCAATTCTAGGCGTTACTGTGATCGAACCATGCTTACCTTTTGCAAAAATTTTCTCTAAATTTCCGGAAATTACTGGTTTACCTCAATATCCTATTAAAACCGCCTGCGATGTGTTACATCATATTAAGACAAAAGGACCTCCAGTTTCCGAGCGTGCGCGACATGTGCTCTTGATAAAGTTGGCCTTCGCTAAGACCGAATTTGAAATACTTCGGAAATTAAAAATTTTGCAGCTGTCGAAAGCTTCATGGGCCTCCCCTATTCATATGGTCAAGAAAAAACGGCAAATCGAGGATATGTGGTGATTACCGGTGGTTAAATTCGGTTTCGCTTCCCGACAGGTACACCATACCACACCTACATGATTTCTCGTCGAATTTATATGGACAATCACCACTCCATCGTTAACTCTTGAATTTTAAGCAAAACAATAAGCGATAAATAGCCACTTAACAAGATAAAATTTAGACTGTGATAAAAATAACAAAAATAACGTAAGAATATAAAAATGTTATTTATCACTTATAAACAAATAATTATGTTTCCTGTTTTATGTAAAAAATTTAAAGTGTTTATATTATATATCCGACTAGTATTATTCCACATACTACATTCTAATCTCAAGAATCATCACTTATAACACATTTATAAAAATTTATAACTCTTTTTTACTTATTTAAATACTTTATACTTTAAACATTATTGACACACAAACTCTTTATCAAAGGGCACTTTCAGTTATGCCTTTCTTGCAACATAAAATATTTTCCGACTAAGCACAAAATTCGAGTGAACTTGCGAAAATTTCAAAGTAAGAAAATCTATTTTTGGAAGTGGGAGAAGAAAAGGCCTAACAGAAAACATCGTTACCCTCAACACAGAACCGATAAAAAGGAATATTACCGTAAAATCAAGCAACCTACAATAAAGTCATCCTAAAATTAAGGGACCTGTAAATGGATCATCGAACATTCATCAATTTCGAAAATTGTAAAGTGGTACTTGACTCTATACAAAAGATTATTTTTTTCTTTTTCGGGACGCTCAATAAATTTCGATTTCTAAGTGGAATGTAACGATGGGCTGTGTATTAGTATTTAGAGAATTAAAGCTACGAGAGAGTGACGACCGCGCTCGAAACTTGTGTCATCTGCCTCAGTTTTCCGCACCACTCGCTCTCTTACCGTCGCGGCAGAGCACACCTATATGTCTCACTGCACGATCCCAGATCGTCAGATCGTCTTCCCCTTTGGCCCGAGATGCTCTTCGGGCCTAACAGGAACGGTCTCTTACCTTGTAGGTATTTGTCTCAGTTAGAGGTGCTCTTCTGTGAAGCAAATACCATGAAGGAAAATGTTCTTTCTGCCCAGGTGCTCTTAGGCCGAACGAACTTTCTCTCTCTCTATTCTCGTATGCTTGGCAACTGACCAGAGGTGCTCTCGTAGAAAGTTAACAAGTACGCCTAGTTAATTAATTTCACAGCCACACAAAAAAAGAAAAGTGTCTTGATCTGGGGTCGAGACATGTATATTCCGATGTATTTTGATGCGCTGAATCCGAATCCGCCATCAGAGTTTGGCCAATGGGTCCTGGTTTCGCCCTAACCTCACAAAATACTTTAAAATCGCTAAAATGGTCACTTTTAAATGATCAAACTTGAATCTAAGCGCATATTAGTAAGTTTCTAAGGTCCTTTATTTTTAATAAACTATTCTATAAGCTTTTCAATTAAAAATTCATATAATAAATTAAATCTATCGAACATAACCTCAAAAATGCATCTAAGCTGCCAAATAAACAAATTATATCGTATACAGCGCAATAAAAATTTTGTAAGCTCATGAAATTTAATATTCAGGTCTTTCTGTGATTACTGATTACGGACCCTATGTCCAGTTTCCAAAATCCAAAATGGCGGATCCTATATGGCGGACACTATACAATATTTTCGGAACTCTCTATCTCTATAAAATGACACTTTCGTATTCGGATGCAAGAAGTTTCTTTTCTTCATAAATGAAGCAGCAAATTCTGCACCATCTTTTGGTAAACCTAGATCTCTAATAAAATCATTTAGCTCCGGTTACGATACTAATATTGGCTTTTTTTCATTATTGTAATACGCGGTGAACTCATTTTCCTGATCATCATTGTCATTTTCATTACTGTCACTACTAAATTCTTTTGTTTCATTGTCGACTTCTACTTTTTCGACATATTTTTTTAAAGTAACATCAAGTTTTCCCGCTTTTCGATCAATTTCAGTAGGTCTGATTACTGTTGACACATTTATATATGTAATGGAACTCTTATTTTTTGAGGTAATTCCTTTGATGTAATTCATGCAAAAATAGCAGTCTTTTAAATTTCGTGGTTTTTTCCATATCGTGGGTGTAGAGAACTTTAGATATTTTTCATCTTTCGAATTTTTTGAGCGATACAACATAAGTCTACAGGTGTTACAAACAATATGAGGAACCCAATTTGTTTCTTGGTGTAATAATTTACGACCAACACAATTTCCGTACAGATCTTCTACTTCTTTATCTTTTTTTTCCGCAGGGAGCTGACTTCATATTTGCTACAAATGTAATAAAAGGAATCGGGACTTTTGTTACAATTATGTAGTCGAGAAGTCACTTTTCTTGTAGCATCGGACTCTTTATCAACCAAGTTACCCATTAATGAAGAGCTACGGTTGCCGGATGACGACGTCGGAGGGCCCCGCTTTCCCACCCTGGACCAGACGCCGATACTGGGGTTCCTAATCCCTGCATCGTAAAACATTTTCTTCCTGTATCTGCCATGACGGCATGAACGCCGTTAACCCAGGGACTCAGCCAGTATGGATCCGTTGCCCACCGTCACCACGCGGAATGCCCTGGTTACAGATACAGACAAAAAATGCTAACAAAGAGAGATTCTGAACCATGAAGTAGCAATAGCATACATTTAAAGATTGAATACACACAATAAATATATCGACATAAAATTAATTACTAGAAATATTTAAGGGTACACAATTAAAAATTTAATGTCAGATTCGTCATCAGCGACCCCGAAAACCTCCTGAGTAACGATTTTCAAGCAAATCCGAACAAATGTTTATAATTGTGTCCGCCATATTGGATACGCCATTTTGGATTTTGGAAACTTGACATAGGGTCCGTAATCAGTAATCACAGAAAGACCTAAATAGTAAATTTCATGAGCTTACAAAATTTTTATTGACCATTGTATGATATAATTTGTTTGTTTGGAAGCTTAGTTATAATTTTAAGGTTATGTTCGATAGATTTAATTTATTATATGAATTTTCAATTGAAAAGCTTATAGAATAGTTTATTAAAAATGAAGGACCATATAAATTTACTAATATGTGCTTAGATTCAAGTTTGATCACTCAAAAGCGACCATTTTAGCGATTTTAAGGTATTTTTTGAGGTTAGGGCGAAACCAGGACCCATTGGCCAAATTCTGATGACGGATTCGGATTCAGCGCATCGAAATACATCGGAATATATATGTCTCGACCCCAGATCATGACACTTTTCTTTTTTTGTGTGGCTGTGTTTCCTTTCCTAGTATTTTATATTCACTTGTTACCGCGCTTACGGCAAGGATTTCGGCAGCATCGGGAATTTGAAATAACCCCTATGTATTACTTGGTTAATTTCTAGTAGTGCGCGCGCCTATATATTCGTCAGACTTTGGTAACCTATTCGAGATCTGTCTCGCGAATATGAATAAAATCCCTTTACCGGAAATTCAAATTGAAACGCGTAATTATTTGAAACTAAAATGCAATGCGAACAAAGTGTCGACTTAACTCCGCGAGAGCCGATTATACAAGAAATAGTATTATTTATTTAAATGAATTCCTAATAATTACTAAAGTATTTCTTTTGACGAGAAACAATTATTAAGTTACTTTTCATACTATATTAAGTTTCATTATTTTTATATATATTTACTTTCGTTTCTTATTTAATTTGTTGTTAAATATTTTCTTTTGTTTTACAGTATATTTACTTTTGAAGGTTCAAATTTGGACTCGTTATTGTCTACACCTCTCCTCGAATTCACAGCACAAATCATAATTATGTAATGCTCAACCTAATATTGCTAATAATGCTGGTCTACAGAGCTATATATTTTCTCGTTTTCTTTTTATAAATAAAAATAAAATATTCAGTGCATCCAAAAAATATTTCTTCAAGTAATTAACACTCTACACATGTATTATTATTATTCATAAGTTTCACTGTTTTATCACATTCATTCTTACAATTAACAACATAACATATCGGGAAATCTTAACATCTATACAGATTCGAACCCTACTTAACTTATATCTAACGAAAATTAGAAAATCGCATGCATTAATACAAAGCCTCTCGGATACGCAATCGCTATGGACAAAATTTTCGGTTACTCGCATATATCTTTTTTCGATAAAGTGAATTATAAATTATATTTATTAAGATAAGTTACTAAATTAAAATATAAACATTTATAATGATAATAGTAATAATAAATAGTAGTAATAATAATAATAAATAATTAATCTAAAATAATTTATTTTTATTATTAAATTAATAGATTATAATGTTAATGATTTTATTTATTTATGTATTTTTTATTAATTAATTAGTAGTTCATTAAAAATTAATTAACTAATTATTGAGCAATTATACATGAATTGCATATTTTAGAAATTAATAAATAATTAAAATAAATATAGAAATTAAAATTAAATAACTTAAGTAAACATTTTTCTTTGTTCATAAATTAAGAACATTGTATAAGAAAAGTATAATTAATGAATTTTATATCGAACATTTGTGACATAAATAATATAAGATATGTGGAAACTATAAAATATAAAATAGAAAATGTTAAATTAAAATCATTTTTCAGCAATTTTGCTCAAATCAAACTGCTTAACAGGTATATTTGCAGAATTTCTTGGAACCGTAAAAAATACGTTTTCAAACCGAATCAAATTTGCCCTTCATGCAGGTGGGAAGAGGATAGTCTGTTGCATGTTTTAATTGATTGTCCGGCGTACACCCACCTATGGGGAAATGCTTTGCGGAATTGTGTAACGAAGGTGATCGTCTTGTGTTTTGGTTGCAAATTTTATCTACGAGTGATGTTAAGACTATTAAAAAATTTCTACATTTGTTGTCTACCATTCTATCGGAACGATTGATCAGAATTGAATAAGGAAGATTCAGTTTCTCTTCGTATGCTTCTGTTAGCTTTATTTAATTACATACTATATATATCTTTTATATTTCAATCATTGGTAATGCGATGCTCATCAATTTATTAATCTCCGCTGTTAGTACTCATATTAGAGTCATAGAACATGCGTAGCTTTATTTATTTATTATTATTTATTATATTTAAATTAATTGTTAATAAATTAATAATATGTAAATAAATAAATAAATTCAAATAAATAAAGTAAAACTCTGGTTCATCTTGGTTAAAATTAACTAAAATTATTCTTGACTTAACTACTTCTACATTAAAAGAGATCCAAGAAGTAACTAACAAATTTTCAATTCGCAAGTCATTCGCGAAATTCGTGCAACCAACATACCACAATGGGCCTAATAATCGCATTATTCTCGAGTAATGAATAAGGAATTAGTGCTTCGGTTTAAAGCAATTTAGAAATAATTCTTGCAATAGAGATAGACATTCTTTTATCGTGTAATCTAAGAGGCCAACGCAACCGAATTGACAACACTTTGAACTCACACATCCTTAATAAGAAATCTCTATTCGATAATCTCTCAAAGCTCTGTAACGTAACGCGTATCCCATTGGCCAGAGTATGATGATTTGTCATCTCCCTCATGCATGCACGTTACTTACTTACCGACACATGAAAATGAAAAAGGGGCGCTAAAGTCTAATGTAGATTTTGAATTCTTTTGACAGTATTATGTTGTAGGCACATACAAATTCAAAATGTATTCTATATGCGTCAGTCTACTAAAATCTAAACTACTTCTCATACATTAAAATTATTTTTCTTTTGTAGTATAAGTGTATTTACATTTAAATTAAAATGTGATGTAGTGATTTTACAGCGACAGTGCCGGCCTTAGCCGTTTTATCGCCCTTGTGCGAAATTTTGAAAGCGCCCCTTGTAAGGCGAGGTTTTGTCTAATTTTTGGATAATTCAGTTTTTTTGAAAATTTTAATATCATTATTAACAAACGAAAAACAATATAATGAATTAAATATTGCAATTTATTATAATTATTTATACACATATATATTTTTTCAATGAAAAATTTTTCGTTCTGCAAATTTTTACCAAAGGCGAAGGTGTAAATGCTCTCTCAGTAAATAAAAAACATAAAAAATTTTTTCTTAAAAGCGCCTTCAAAGTAGCGGCGCCCCCTACAGCGTGGCGCCCCTGTGCGACCGCACAGGCGCGCACTACCCTAAAGCCGGCACTGTACAGCGAATACAGATTTGAAACAGTGAATAATAATATTAATAAAAGTGATTATTTTAATTATTTTAGTGTGTGTTTCTTCACGAGAAAGGTAAATACAGTTAATAAAATCCATTTAAATTATTTTAAATTTGTTAATGCATGCTATTTAGATTCTTTACAGTTTGATTTTTAAATTTGAAGATTATTTTGTTAGTTAAAATAATAAGAGTTTTATGATTTTTTGTTATGAAATTTTATTTAATGAGTTAAATAATTTTTTAATATGAGTTTCATGATTTTATAATTTTTATAATTTGAATTATGAGTATATGAGTACATGAATTTTTTTATATGAGTTTCATGATTTTATAAATTTTATAATATGAATTATGAGTATATGAGTACATGAGTTTCATTTTTTTATCATGAGTATTATGATTTTTTGTTATGAAATTTTATGAGTATTTAATGAATTATAGAATTTTTTATATGACAATATGAGTTTCATGATTTTATAATTTTTATAATATGAGTTATGAGTATTTAATGAGTTATGGCACTATGAATTGAAAAATTTTTTATTATTATTTATATTTATGACAATATGAGTTTTGTGATTTTCTATGAGTATTTATGACAATAAATAGTTTCGTGTTTATTATTGCTCTTTTGGCATTGTGCGTTTATGCTATTTTTATTTTGAATTTTTTGTTGAAATTATAAAAAATGCCGCGTAAAATAATACGTTCTAAACAAGAAGAAGAAGAATTTGAAAGACTTCGACGAGAGAATAATGCTAAAAGACAACGACGATATCGTTTAAATATTAAATCCAAAAACATTAATCAAATAAACATGCGCGAAAATAATCTTGAACGGCAACGTCGTTATCGATTACGGAAAAATTTAGTTAACAATAATCAATCAATTCAAGTTGCTGTAAATGTTCATGAAAATGTTGAAGATAATGAATCATCACTACTTGAAAATAATATTTCCGAAGATAATCTTTTTCCTAATTTAGAGGAATATGCGATAGAAAATTATTTAGGTGAAATGAATGATAGATGCATTCATTGTGATGCGAAACATTTTTCAGAGGAAAAAGGAAATTATAAAGGATTATATTCATTTAATGATTGCTGTGGTCATGGTGGTGTTCTTCTTGAAAGCATGCCAGAATTTCCTACAGATTTAAAATCCTTATTAGAAGGATCACACGGAAAAAGTAACGTTTTTAAAAAAAATATAAGGGTTTATAATAATTCGTTTTCTTTTGCTTCATTTAATGCTAATGTTATAAATTTAAATGGAAGACGTCCTTGACCTTATTGTTTTAAAATTCAGGGTCAGATTTATTATCAAATTAATAGTGCATTATATCCAGAAGAAGGAGACAATCCATCTTTTGGACAACTTTTTATTTACGATGCTAATGAATCTATAGAACACAGATTACATCAAAGTAGTTTACTTGATATTGAAATTGTTACGATTATAGAAACATGTATGAGAAATTTTAATGCTTTTTCAAAATCGTATAAAATGATGTCAGACATTGCTAAAATTGAAAAAGAATTAGCTCTGCAAAATAATGAACAGTTACCTGAATTGCAACTTCTTTTTACATTAAAAAAGGGAATGGATCGTAGGCGTTTCAATTTTCAGACTACAAATGAAGTAGCAGCCATTTTCAATACTAATTCGGAAGGTGAAATTCCTGAATCTTATGTTACAGTTTATAATAATAGTTCAAAATCATTACAGATAGTAAGTAGTTTGGATCCTAATGTTGAACCTTGGACGTATCCAATATTTTATCCATTTGGTAATCAAGGTTATATTCTAAACATGGTTAGAAAAGATAAAGGTAATCGATTAAAGAAACATAAAATTAGTAGAGCTGATTACTTAAAGTTTCGTTTTGCTATAAGAGATGAATTTAATCCTCTTCTATTAGGTGGAAGGTTGTTTCAACAGTGGTTAGTAGATAATTATGTAAAAATTAAAACAGATAGGTTACATTATTTTCGGAATAACCAAATAAAAATAAGAGCAGAATCTTATAAAAGATTAATTGACCATTTACAACATTGAGCTGATGAAATTGATACACATGTTGGTAAGTTAGTTGTTTTGCCTTCAACATTTATTGGTTCTCCAAGAAACATGACACAACTTTATCAGGATTCAATGGCAATTGTAGGTAAACATGGAAAACCTGACTTATTTGTCACTATGACCTGTAACCCGAAGTGGAGAGAGATTGAAGAAAATCTTTTACCAAATCAAACAGCTTCAGATAGACCAGATATTGTTGGAAGAGTATTTTCATTAAAAGTAGATCGTTTATTAGATGTCATTTAAAAAAAAATTGTTTGGTAATGTGTTATCATATGTATCTGTAATAGAATTTCAAAAAAGAGGATTACCACATATTCATTTGTTGATTATATTAGAACAGAATTCCAAATTATTAACTGCAGAAAGTGTAGATCGTTATATTTCTGCTGAAATACCTGATGAAAATTTACATCCACTTTTACATAATATTGTTATGAAAAACAATATTCATGGACCATGCGGAGATTGGTGTTTAGTTGAAAATAAATGTTCCAAACGCTTCCCAGAAGAGTTTACCCCAGAGACAACATTTTCCAATAATAGCTTTGCAAATTATCGTAGGAGATGTACTGGTAAAACATATGCGAGACCAAATGGAGACACATTTGATAATCAATATGTTGTTCCCTACTGCCCTCAACTAACTTTAATGTTTAATTGTCATATTAATGTTGAAGTTGTTTCCAGTATAGATTCTGTAAAATATTTATATAAGTACATTTATAAAGGACACGATCTAGCAGCAATATTAATAACTGACAGTAATGGTCATATTACTCCTGGATATGATGAGATTAAACAATATGAAGAAAATCGGTATGTCGGGTCTGTTGAAGCATATTGGCGTATTTCATGTAAAAATTTATTTAAAAAAAGTCACAGCATCACTCGCTTACCTGTACATTTACCTAATGAACAAAATATTATAATTTCTGAAAGAAATAATGTAAATAATATTTGTTTTAATGTAAATAAGAAGAGTAAACTTTTGGATTATTTCGATTTAAACGAACGTGATTCTGAAGCATGCAATTTTTATTACACTGAAATTCCAGAACATTATACTTGGAAAGATAAAAATTGTGAATGGGTTAAACGAAAATCTTATGATAATATTATTGGTAGAATGTATTCCGTTAATCCATGTCAGGTCGAACTCTTTCATTTGCGTTTATTGTTATTGTCAACTAAAGGAAAAAAATCTTTTACAGATTTACGTACAGTAAATGGAGTAACGTATGATACATTTAGTTCGACTTGCTTAGCATTAGGACTCATCGACGATGATTCTGAATGGAAACGAGCTTTAAGTGATGGTGCATTATGGCAAATGCCTCAAAGTCTACGGCGACTCTTTGTTAGAATATTAATTCACTGTCAACCAATGAATCCTCAAGATTTATGGAATGAGTTTAAAGATAAATTTTCTGAAGACTACTCAAGAAATTTTGGAATCATTGAAGCTCAAAGTATGGCATATTATAACATAAAAGCTTTACTTAATGAAGAAGGCTACACTTTAAAAGACTTTCCCGGACTACATGACATTGAAAAAGATTTCGTACATTTTGAAGTACAAAATAATATTATACAAAGTCAAAATGAAAATATTATTGGTGCTAAAAAATATAAACAATTGAATAACAAGCAAAAGGAAATAGTTGATTTTGTATTAAATATACTGCAAAATTCTAATGAAGATAATAAAAGATGTATATATATTGATGGACCTGGAGGTTGTGGAAAAACCTTCTTATATGAAACACTTTATTATTTAATAAGAAGCATTAACAAACGTGTTTGTAACATGGCCTTCACTGGAATAGCTGCTACTTTACTTCCAAATGGAAAAACCGTGCATAAAGTTTTTGGTCTACCTGTACCTCTTTACAGTGATTCTTCCTCAAGTATAAAAGTAAATTCAAAAGAGGGGGAATTTTTAAAAAGTAATGATGAAGCATTTGGGATGAAGCTCCAATGGCACCTAAGTACGCTTTAGATATAATGGATAGAACTTTAAGAGATATCATGAAATCAAACATTCCATTTGGAGGAAAAATTGTTATTTTAGGTGGGGATTTTCGACAAATTCTTCCAATCAAAGAGCGTGGTACCAAATCAGAAATTATTAATTTATCAATTAAATTCAGTGTACTGTGGAAACATTTTTTTGTCTATTCATTAACTGAAAATATGAGAGCTTTGCTAGAAGAGAAGGAATTTATTGAATTTTTATTAAACGTTGGAAACGGTTCTAATAATGATGAAAATGATGTAATAAGTTTACCGGGCAAAATTATTGCTGGCAAAAATGCAGACATTGTTCAAGATACATATGGAGACATTATAAAAAATAAACGTTTCGATGAACTTTCCAAATTTGCAATATTATCTGCAAGAAACGCAGACGTTGATGATATAAATAAAAGAGTTGTAAAATTATTAGATTGTGAAGGAGAGAAAATATACACAAGTGTTGATAGCACTGATAACTGTGATAATGAAAGTATTAATGATGCCATTTTACCAGAATATTTACATACTTTATCACCTCCTTCTATTCCGCCTTATGAATTAAGATTAAGAATTAATTCTGTTGTGATACTTATTAGAAATCTAAGTATAAATGAGGGTTTGTGTAATGGTACAAGGCTACTGATTAGGGGTTTATCTAACAATCTTCTTCAATGTGAAATTTTAACGGGTGATAAAAAAGGTAAAATTATTTTTTTTAATCGTATTACAATATACTGTGAAAACATTTATCCATTCACATTCAAAAGAAAACAATTTCCAGTCAAATTAGCATTTGCAATGACCATTAACAAAGCACAGGGACAAACATTTACAAAAATTTCTCTTGATCTTAGAAAAGATGTATTTAATCATGGGCAATTTTATGTTGCCATTTCAAGGGTTCGATCATTTGAAAGTGTAAAAATTTACTTAGGTTCTCAAAGAACAAAAACAATATAAAGAATTATGTGTACAAGGAAATTTTTCAATAGACTGATTTCAAGAATTCATTTTTATTTGACAAATATATTAATTGTAGTATTGTTTAAAGTTTTCTAATTTGAAATTGAACAATTTAAACAAAAAATTCATATTGCCATTCTCGAAATATATGAATTATAATTTTTTAAATAAAAGAAAAATATGTAAATACAAATATATTATGTAAATTTCATTTTACAAATTAACAAAATGTATAAAAACATTCAAAAGAAGATATTTTCAAGCGCATATAGATAAATAAATAAAAGAATTTCACGATTATTATAGATAATAATAAAATTATTAAATAATTTTAATATATTTTTTAAATATGATTATTAATTTAATCATTTTATTTCAATATATTCTAGAAAATTTAACAAATATTATAAATTGTAAATATTACTTATATTTTGCATATACAATATACACTATATCACATATCTAAACTTTAAAATAAAAATATATTTCTTAGAACAATTTTTTTAAGATTTCAAGTTGTTACATTATAGACTTCACAATCATGTGCTTTGTCTCCTTTTTCTCTTTTATTGCTTTTCGTAAGGCTCATGTTACCTTTTTGTATAAAGATTTGTTTGCGTATCGTGTGACTTTTCTGTCGATGAGTCATGAATGCTAGAAAAAAGATTTAGCTGTTTGGTCTTTTCCTAAACACTTCACTATTCGAATTGAAATTAGTTTTGAGAGTTGTCATAAATTAAGACTGAACCCCCATTGAGTTTGGGCGTGCTCTTTTTTCGTCTTATAATTTGCTTTCCATTCTACAGTGCAAGCATTTATATTTGTAAAATTTTCAATATATAAAACAAAATTATAAATTTCAGTGGAATATATTAATAAATATAACTTAAAATATAAAATTAAAAAAAAAATTTAACTTTCAAAATTTACAATAATATTACGTGCTAAATAAGATAAATTTTTTCGTAATTAAAAATGGATATATTAACAATTTCATCCAGTTCTGCATTTAAAAAATTACAAATATTTCAAAAATTGAAACAAACGAGATAAATTATATAAATTTAATATTTCATTGATCAATATTAAATTATTGATATACATATATTATAAATCAACTCAAAAAGTATTTTATTATTAACTATTTTCCATAATCTTAATAAACATTTTATTCATTTAACTATTTTTCACGGTCTAATTTTAATCTCAAAAATTATAATTTAGGTACAATTTCATAGTATTTAAAATTAAAATTTTATTCCTCTACATTAAACAATTTTATAAGTCAGCAACATAAAAGATTATCAAATAAATTGCAAGGGAATGCATACGCAGAAAAATGTAAGTGTAAATTAATATTTTTATGTAAATATAAACTTATGAATAAGTGAATTTTTCACTTATTATAAGTATATATGCACTTATTGATCGAGAAGACGACTTATAACTTATAAATATTTCAATTTTTACATTTTCAGATATAAAGAGTATATAAATGCATATGATATACATGTGTATGCTATACATGTCTATACTGTATTATCTTATATCTATACTATATTATCTTCATCCTTCGTTATAGAGAGAAGAAGACAAAACATAGAGTGGACATAAAGAAAATAGGCCTATTGGTTTTCAAAATACTATATGCCTGTTTAAGAGCAAATGCTCCAAAACAGATTTGTCACGGTATATCTTATATCTATACTATATTATCTTCATCCTTCGTTATAGAGAGAAGAAGACAAAACATAGAGTGGACATAAAGAAAATAGGCCTATTGGTTTTCAAAATACTATATGCCTGTTTAAGAGCAAATGCTCCAAAACAGATTTGTCACGGTTCATTGCCATCAGTTGACTTTGAGAGTTTGAAAAGTGCAGTTCTGTTTTGTGAGTGCAATATACAAATTTTTGGCCTTCATATTAAAATATTTTATATATCAACATATATTCATTTATCATCAAAAAGATGGCAGATGAAGGTAAATTATTTTTAAAAAAATTATTTAATATTAATATTATTTTAATACTAATATTATTTTTAATGAATATGTAAATTAATATGACATCTTAAACACAGAGATTACAGGTTATCTCTATGAATATTGACCATTTTTAATTATTTACAATTTACAATTTTATTATCTATTTTCCAAATTTATATAATTTGATACCTTTCTAAACTTTTTTTATGATTTGATTGATTTCTTTAAATCAAGTATTTTGCAAATATTTTATTTTATAACAATTCACCTATTTCAAAAATAGTTAAGTTATATATACTGAAAAAAATAATCAGAAACATCGACATTCAATTTACCAAAGTTTAAAAAATTTTTTTAAAATTGAATTACTTACATATATAAGTAAATCTTCATTTCAATTTGGTAATTTAAGGATTTTTTAATGAAAATTGTAATCGATATAAATTTAAAAAAATTTTAATTCTAAAACATTAGTCACTTTTATTAATTTAAAAATTAATTTTATTCAAAATAAAATTTATTTAAATTTCAATTATATATCATTTGTATTTAATAAAATTTTAAATCGATAAAAATTAAAATTTTCTTACAATTGTTTATTAATTTTCAAATGGATTAAATTTTAATCAAAACTTACCCACAATGTCATCAAATAAACTTTACTTTAGTCAATTAAATGATATTTCATTCAAATATAAAAATTATTGATTAAATTACTGCTTTTTAATTTAAATAGAAATTATTTGACAGAAAGAAAAAATTTATTAATAAAATTTTTTATCAATTTTTCAATTTAATAACATCTAAGAAAATATTATGTTTCTGTACATTTTTTAAATATTTTAATACTGCAAAATTATACAGAAATTAATATTTAAAACTTTTTAAAATAAACTTTTTTAATAATAAATTTTAAATTTTTTTAGTCATAAAACATTAATTATTATAAATTTTATATATTCAAATTCTAATTGCTTGAATTACATATCATTCAAGCCATAAAATTATAATCCTACATAACAATAGACCTACATTTGTATTGTTGAAGTAGGGTGTGCAATATAAATTTTGAATTTAACGGTAATATCATTGAAAATTTTTTTAAAACCTTTTCTTAGATTTTCATTTACAAGGTGAATTATGGTTTGTTAACAAATCTTATACATTTAAAACTATTATTGAGGGACTTTAAAAATTTATACCTAGGCTTGCAAAAAAAGAACATTGTTTATTTAATGAAAAACTAAAAGTTAAAATGACTATTCTGTAGAAACATTAAAGGTCCGAATGTTTAATTCATAGAAAAATTAAAACTCTGAATGTTTAATTTTTTGAAAAACTACAATTGAGAATGATTACTTTTTCTAATTAAAAATTAAAAAATAATAATTAAATTATTTTAGATTTCCATTCAGATGAGGATATTACTGATATTCAGTGGTAGTAAACTACCACTGAAGAATTGAACAACATTAAAGATCAGGATTGTACAGTGTAAGCATATTGATTATTTTTTTAAATTATATGAATTGTATAAAATATTAGTTGACAAATTCAAAAAATGTTAAATATTTAATTTATGTTTATTAGTATTTTGGTTGGAATCGTGGAGAGCATTGAAGATCCGAGATTATTTGGAGAAATGAAGAAAGAAAAAAAAAGATGTAGATTTTATGTTAACAATAATGAAGGACAGAGAATACAAATTGCTGTTTGGAATCACGAAATTGAAAGACTAAAAAACAAAATTTTCTTGGGCTATGTTAGTAACACGAATTTAAATAATTAGACATAGTTCTTTATGAATTTATTATTATTTGTTTTATGTAATAATTATTATTATCATTTATTTAAATAATTTTTATTTTTAGAAAATTATGATTGATGGAGCGTATGCTAAAATTCCACCAAAAAGCAATATAATTTAGGGACGACGGAATTTGAACTGAATATTAACCAAAATACTGTTGTTCATTGTATTCCTCATTCAATGGATGGGGTAATTTTTCAGAGAGGAGTTCCATTGATAGAACTTAAGGACATTGCCAATACGACAGGCTACATAAGTAATTTTATTTAATATTATATTATTATATTTATCTATATTATTATTATATCTATTTAATTCATATATTAATATATTATTTTTAATTGCACATAACATTGCACGTAAAAATTTTTATACAAATTTTAAGGAGGTTCTCCGGCTGCTATTTTTTGAAAAAATCAATTTTTATTAAATTCTCTTTAAATTTTGAGGAAATGTTTCTTTCTCTACACTTTAAATGTGGTAAGAATTTAAAAACACTTTGCCATGTCAAAAAATGGGATATCGTGGTTGCAATTTCTCATTTTTAAAATAATCGCATGTAGAAGCTGAGGTTTGAAGTTGAATAATTTCAAATATAGCATGGCAAAGGGTTCTGAAATTTCTACCACATTTAAAACGCATGTAAAAAAAAATTTTATTAAAATTTAAATTAAAAGAAAATCGATTTTTTGAAGAATAGCAGACGGCGAATCACCTTAATGAGTTTTAAAAAAATACTATTAAGAAATATTTTTTTTATTATACTATATTTTTATTATTTATTTAATAAATGTTTTGGTACAATGTTTTGCAGAAATTGAAGGATACGTCAGATCTCCCTTTCAAAAGATAGAGAAATTTAAAGATGAGAGTAAAGAATATACACTGGCATCAATATCTGATGGTGTTTATAACTTAGAAGTAAGAGTCGATAATTTTTCTAAGTTGGACATATTAAAATCTTATAAAAGAGGATTTTCCTTAGAGCTATCTGGATACTTAAGAACTAGATTAGGTAAAAATATTTTAAATTATTACTTATTATTCTGCTACTTTTATTAAAAAAATTATTTTACAAAATTTTATATTTTGTTTTATTATTTATTTAAATGACAAAAATTAAATCAAATAAACGATGATTTTAATTTTCAAAAAATTTTTATTTCAGGAAACAAGATCTATCTATCAGTATCATCTGCCGATGATATCAAAAAAATTGATTTGCTAGAAATTAGTATTAAAACTATTCTATCTGGAAACAGACCGATAGAAAAGAGAAAAATCGAGGATGATTGCAACGATGCAACTTCAAACAAATTAAATAAAACAATTTAAAAATTTGTTTTTGCACACATTACTTTAGTGTTACTAAAATGCCAAATATTATATATTAACATTTACATCAGAATTTATTTTTTTATTAACATTTAAATTTTAATACTTTAATGTACTTTTTATAAACTGTTGTAAAATGAAAAAATAAATGTTTTTTTCTATATTTCGTAATTAATTTAAATCTACTATTCTATTCTACATATGGGACATTTTATATAAAAAGGAACGCACCTCATTAACAATTGGCATTGTTAGACAATTTTTAAATAATTTCTTTTTTTATTTATTGAAAAAAATGTTATTTACTGTTAGTAGTTTTTAAAGAAAAATTTCTCTACTTTTAGTTTATAAAAAAATTTTTTTTAATTATTTTCAAATTAAGTTTGAAAGATATCCTTAAATATATCAAAACACGTCGCCTCCGACTTATTTTTAAATTTATGTCAAAGTAAACTTTAAATATTCTAATTTCATTCTCTGTAAACATAATGATTAATTCAGAGAAATTTATGAAATTAATTAAATTTTACAAAGATGTAAGAGATTTAACTATGTACAAATTTGAAAAAATAATTCCGTTAGATACATACATTATAACCTTTGAAATTAGTATAAATTTAATTAATTTTTTTAATTTAAATCAATTATCCATTATAATGTTTACAGGGAATAAAACTATCACTGAATAAAAATATTTTCAATTTTAGAATACATATATAATAAAATAGGTGCCAAGGATATTCGCCACTTAAATTTAGTGTGAAATATTCTTACTATAAGAATATATTCTTATTGTAAGAATTTTTCTAACTTAATTAAAGTGAGTAACATCCTTGGCACCTATTTTAGTATATAGTCTAAAATTAAAAACATTTTTTTTCAATATTTGTTTGAGTGTGTGCGTTTAATATATAAATTTTAATAAAGAGAGAAAAGTAAATTTTCTTTCAATAGGTAAGTCAGATTTATAAATTCATTTATTACAATGTTTCTATGATAAATACGAATTTAAGGATTGTCCATCAATTTTAATTTTATATACAATGAACTTTTCTAATCTATTTACTATATTCATAAACACTTTAGGCGCGCGCAGTCTTCTTCTAGTAATGTACTAAATGACTAATCATCATTGATATACTTCGAATTAAACACATTATTTTACTTGCTGACATTAAAAATGTTTGATTTTATAAATGAGAATCTTTAAATTCTGATGTCTTATTTCCTCTTGTAACCTAGAAATATTGGATCACTTTGACATCAGGCTACGGTAGCTGCGCATGACAGTAATGACGTTATCACACACACACACACACACACACCTGTAGCTCAGCAAATGGCTACAGATTTTAGGAATCAAATAGAAAATTATCAACGATTGCAACGCCACTAGTGGAAAAGCCGTGTACTTCACAGATTTTATAATGCCTGTGTGTAGTGACGTCTCACATAAACATTAACACAATAAGCAATATTTTTGTGAAGTGATGATAAATTTAAATAATATTATGAAAATATAAGTTTAAATGCAAAATTGCTAATTTTTGAAAATAATTGTGTTAAAACATATTGAAAAAGTGGTAAGTTGAAATTTATTTGTATGAATAAATAATTATATATATTTAAATGAGTTGTTTTGTATTATTTAAAACTTTGCACTACAAATTAGTATACTTTACAATTACAATACTTAATAGTTTTTTATTTACATAAGAAAATAAAAATACTTTATGTAAATAGAATTTTTTTATCTCATTTATTTCTAAAACTTTTTTGGCATTTTTTAGGTTATATCACCAACTGCTCAAAGTAAGAGTGACTAATTTTCATTAGAATTCTTCTTCACGTACCCTGATGTTGTACATTCCTTCACAAAGCAACTCAATTTAATTATATTTTTATAAACATTTTACCCACGAAAAATTAATTGGCTTCTAAAAACGTGATAATGACAAACGTATATTTTTATTTTAAAGCAACAAACAACAGAAACTATACACTACGTGATCTGTAGTATATCGCTTCCATGCTAGGATCACTAGTATCTTTAGATTATAATTTTCTAACTGAATTAGAAAAGTTGGGGAGTTGTTCTGACAGTTGGCTAAGCCTGAAGTCATTTAAGAAGAAGAAAAGTTGGGGGCAGAATTTTCTGAAATGGCCTGTAGAGTCAGTGCTCCTTATACTACTTCGTGATAATAGTAGTGGTACGGAGTAAAAAGTTCGCTCTGCAATAGTAAAAGTTGCTTCTTACGGAAGTAATCTTTACTTTCCGTAGTATTAATTATAAGAATTTCTACGAGTAATATTTACAACATATCGAATGTAAAATGTTATACAAAATTCAATAAAATTTACAAAGACGATGTAAAAATTAAAATTCTTAAAGTAATTTTTAAAAGTGACTACTGTAATAATTACTATTAGTAATTTTTACTACCAGAAATAGTAATATTCACTTCATGCAATGTACATTTTACAATAAATAGTAATTTTTAATATAAAAGTAGAATTATTACTATTCCATATTAATTTTTTACTAGAAACTCAACACCATTTTCCTCCGTGCAATTTTTAAAATTAATTTTTGATATGAAAAAATAAGCTGCATGAACGAATGGACTGTGCATCTGTGAGGATTCGAACCTCAGTTCAAATTTAGTTGCAAGGATTTGGTGTATACCTCAATCAATGTCAGTATATTTTAACAAGATGGGGTATCTTATATTTAATTTGGCACAAAAAATGGTTACCATCGACTGCAAAATTTTATTAATCGTCCTTTCTCAAGGCAACTGAATTATTGCACAGTGCAAAATTTTATCAATTGTCCTTTTTCAAGGCCACTGAATTTGATTTTTGCTTCTTTTATTTTTTTAAAAGATTATTTAAATAATTTTCAAGATCTTTTTATAAAATGAGTATAAACATTTAAAACATGTAAAAAAATATTGAAATTGATTGAAGCTAAAACATAGTCTAATGATATTCTTTAAACCAAATATTCCCTGCCGGAAGAATGGACTAAGATTGTTCTGGGGAATTAGTACTGAGAGCTCAGTCTATTTCAGTGAAAATTTGCTGCGTTTTAGCACTGAATTTATACTGGGAAAAATTACCTGCAAAAGAATCGCTATAGGTGGTGTTTATGGCTTAACCGTCATTAAGTTGAAGGACGAATATTTCTTTTTAATATTAAAAATAATTTTTATTTATATTTCAACATTATATTTGTTTTTCATGAACTCAGATTCTTTACAAGTAATTATAATATATGCTAAATGTTTATGTGAATCAAAATTCAAAAATAATATCTGTTTTTACGTAACAATTAGGGTTTGCAAGATAGTTTATAACTTTTTTAAATAATAATTTTTTATAATAAATTTTAGATATTTGTAATCATAAAGCTTTACAGATTTAAATTCTTTTGTTTTAAAAATTGAATTATTTAAATTGTAAACTTTTTAAGTCATAAAAATATAATCCCATATAACAATAGGCTTTTGGGTCTATTGTTAAAGCAGGGGTTGCAATATAAGTTTAAAACTTAACGAGAATTTCATTTTAATTTTGTTAACCTTCGTTATTTTCACTTCCAGACTGTTAAAAATGGTTTGTTGACATAACCTACATTTTAAACTATTGTTAAAGGACTTTAAAAATGTCTACCGAAACATTTAAAAAAATCAGACTGAAATTGTACTGAGGCCAGTACAATTTCAGTACCTTTTCAGTCTATTCTTCCGGCAGGGTTAGGCAAAACAAATTTATCAATTGAATTAAATACTGAATTTTACTATGATTTTTAATAGTTAAGGGAAAAGTTTGAAGTCGTTAAGATAAATTACTATAAATTATTAATTACTACGGATAAATAATGCATTGCATTATTGTTATTGTAAGCTTTTTAATTGTTTAAACGATTATAGTGTAAATGTTTCAAATAAAAAGTTCTAAGACACATATATTGCAGTCCGAAAGTTCCAAAATTCAAAAGGTCAAAAATAAAAATGATCAAAAAGACAAAAGTTCCAAGATGAAAAGAAAGTTTCAGAACCTTTGATTTTCGAAAAAATGAACTTCTTGAACTTTCGGTCTTTAAAAAATATAATCTTTGAGCCTTTTTTTATTGAAAAGTTTTATTTTGGAGTTTTTATCCTCCAAACGTGTAGAGGAAGTTTTTTTTATTTTTTATTAGATTTAAAGCCTAACACATTATAAACTTTGGAAAAAACATTTTTTAACGCACCGTATAAAACTTTCTAATAATCAACATCAGATTCGGTATCAGTGACCCCATAAACATCAGAATATTGGATTTTTTAAAAAGCTACATATTTTTCGAAAGTGCTTATATATGGCACTTGACTTATATATTCCACTTGACATGGAATGCCATGTCAAGTGATCCAGGTAGAGAAAAATGTTTTCCAATCGTAGCAAAACTTGTGGCTTTTGTAGTACTAATAGTAATTTTTCGTGAAAATATTTTTTTACCTAGTCCAATATTTTTTAAAGGGGAGGAGGTTGCATTTTTGAGTTTTTCAGTACAATGCTTATTTCGATAATTTTTTATTCTTAAACTATTAAGGGGACATTCCAGTTTAAAATGTCAAAAAAATTGATTTTTTTTGTTTTTATTTTCGGATTTCTTATAGTGTCAAGAATACTCTCCTAGAATATTATTGCGAAATTCAAAGTAAAATGTATGCGGATAAAATCGAATGATTTAAATGATTTCTCATTAGTATTTTTTAAAAAAGGCGAACAAAAATGTATTTGGTGTCACTGATCACAAATTAGATATAAAATTTTCAAAATTTAAAATGTCGAATCCAATATGGCGGAAAGAAAATTTTTTTATTTAAATTTTTTTCTCGTTTAATTTTTTTTCTTTGTCCATTATATTGTATCCGCTATTTTTAATTTTGAAAAAATTATGTCATATTCGTAATCAGTGACCCCAAAAAACCCCCGTAACGATTTTCAAGCAAATCCAATGATTTCGAAAAAAAGTGTCCGCCATATTGGATCTACCATTTTGAATTTTAAATATCTGATTCCATATTCGTAATTAGCGACCTCAAAAAACCCCGAGTTGGATCTACCATTTTGAATTTTAAATATCTGATTCCATATTCGTAATTAGCGACCTCAAAAAACCCCGAGTAACGATTTTCAAGCAAATCCGATGATTTTTTTTAAATGGCAAAACTTATGAACAAGAACTTTAAATGCGTTTTTCTCAAAATGTCTTTTTTTGATCTGGTAAAACTGATATCTCGAGTTCTATTGAAGCGATTTTAAAAAATCAAACGACTTTTGATTCAGCGTCATCATGCCTATAAGTGGAACCTCAAAAACTATAAAATTTCAAACTCACTTGTTTTTTATAAGAGAAATTTTGAATAAAAACACCTTTTCTTTGCATATTTTGGGGAAAAAGTACTCTAAAAAAAGGGGGGGAAGAAAATTCCACTTTTTTCGAGGTTCCATACCTAAATAAATATCAAGCCAAGAGAATGTCACTTCGTTTTTGGTTTTATCTGTTTTAGAAAGTTTGGGATCGATCTTACTACCGAAAATGGGCATTTTCGAAAATTGCGTATATCGCCGGGGTTTTGAAATAAAAATGAAAAAAAATTTTTTTTTACAAAATCTTTAATAAATTTTCTATTACATGTAAAGGAGATTTTTTAAATAAATGTCATAGTTATTATAATAATATATACTAAAAAAGCATTCTTTTTGCCTGTTTTGAACAGTAATGTCCCCTTAAACATAAAAATTTGGCAAGATACATTTTGGAAAGGTTTTTTTCATGGGAAAGGTCCCATTTTTTTAACGAAAGCTGAGGTTTTTTCCTAAAAGGACATATAAATGAAAAAGTGGGACAAGAATGTTTAAACATTGAAAAAATCAATTTTCTCGTAAACGGAGATAAAAACCTGGTTTAGAAAGCTTTGTTAAGTAGAAACCTCTGTTTTTCAATGTTTAAATATTCTTGTACCACTGTTTCATTTATATGTCTTTTTAGGAAAAAACCTCAGCTTTTGTTTAAAAAAATGGGACCTTTCCCTCCCAAAAATTAAAATTTATTTTTAATTTTGATTTTTTTGGGTCAAAAAAATTTTTTTAATGCTTATTTTCAATCGAAAGAGCATGAAAAAACCTTTCCAAAATGTACCTTTCTAAATTTTTATGTTTAATAGTTTAAGAGTAAAAAATTATCGAAATAAGCATTACACCGTAATAATCACTTGGGATGGGATGCCCCATATATGAATAATTTTTCTGTATAAGCAATTTTTTTGGAAGCTTTCAATTGTAAATATATATATATATATATATATATATATATATATATATATATATATATGGGACATTCTTTGTCAAATTTTACTCCCTATATGTCTACTTTTTATATCAATTCTTTGTCAAATTTTACCCCCTATCTGTCCACTTTTTATTTTAACGAAAAAATTTTTTATAGGGATTAAATAAAAGCTTGTAACCTCTTTAATTCGCTTGAATCTTGTTACTCGGGGAGGTTTTAGGGTCGCTGATTACGAATCTGAAGTCAGTTTTGCAAAATACAAAATGGCGGATCAAATGTAGCCTTAAAAAAGGCCGATGGGCATAATTTTGTACTGTGCAATAATTTACTAACCTTGAATAAGGACGATTGATAAAATTTTGCACTGTACAATAATTCAATGGACACGGTGCGCCTGAACTGAATTTGAATTAAAAGTCGTTGCACATCAAAATTTATTTTTGAGTTTGAATCGGTAGTGTTCCCTGATTAACAAAAACCAAAAACTAAAATAATCCCCTGTGGGCTTTTCGAGAAAAGTAAGTTTAGATATATTTATATTTGAAATTTTAAAAAAGATGATATTAATGTTAAAATATAGAATAAATGACTTATATACTCGTCTTGGCATCTGAAGATATATTGGTTGTAAAAAATAAAAGAAAATAGTTTTTTAATTCATTTGTCAAGTGATCCGGTGTTCACACATGTATAGAAGTGACATGACATTACTAAGTCAATATTTGCGTAAATAGTCGAAAATAAGAAGTCTAAAATGCCACATAAAGCTTGTACGCACGATGAAAATCGTCGGAAAGTATGTTTTCTTTGTTGTAAAAAACAAAACAAAATGTTTGTTATCGAAAATGAGTTAAAGAGTCATATGGAAAAGCTAGTCGATAATTACGTTGATGATGAACGGTTTCCTGTAGCTTTATGCAATTCATGCAGAAGAAACATATATCGAGCTGCATCTGGTAAAGTTAAAATCAAATCCCCTGATTTGTCAATATTTTAACCACTAAAGAAATGTACAAGGTTAAATAATGATGTAAAATGTGATTGTAAAGTTTGCGAAATAGGGCGAAGCCAACCTATCAAGATTTCTAGTAAAATTCCAAAGAACATAGTTTCAGGTAAGATTAAGAAATTAGGGAAAAATGATTAATCTTTATAATAGCCTTTTTATTTTTCATCTCTCTATATATTTATTTCAAACCAATCTCACTGTTTGTATATTACAAACATCTTTAAAGACACAAAGTCAAATGGTATCGTCTGTAATAAAACAAAAATTGAAGGAAAATGAAGATATTAAAGCTTCAAAATTATCTCTTTCGCAAATACACGGTCCACAACTTCATGTCGCGGTAGGAGACAAAAACATCACAAATCATTTCTTGAAACGCCCGATATTATCTGCAGATGATTTAGTAAATATTAAGACCGAATTAAATTTAAGTAACCGCACAATCACGAGCATCGCATCTTCTTTGCGTGTATCTGCAAACAACAGAAAAATCGTTGAGCCTGGTTTAAAATCAAAACTTTTTGTCAAAGCTCATTCTGTGGATGATAGTTGCAAACAGTTTGAGTTTGTAAAAGTGAAGGGCAATGAAATTTCTGATGCTACCGCTATTGCTGTTCACTGTAATAATATTCCTGCTTTTATTCAGCACATAAAAGAAAAACGACACGTTTCAGAAGTACATCTGAAATTGGGTATTAATGGAGGAGGTGGTTTCTTAAGGATATGTCTTTCAGTGAAAGCAACGTCTGATGTCGACATGGTGTGCAAGACTGGGTGCTCAAAATATGTTGAACGAGTGACTGCGAAAAGATTTTAGGATTCTGGAGTCAAGAAATTGCTCATATTTGCATTAGCTTCTAATTCTCAGGAAAATTATGAAAATGTGTCACAACTTTGGACTGAATTAAATATTTTAGCCTTTGATGGTACAATCGCAACAGATTTAAAGTTGACAAATATTTTAGTTGGAATCATGTCGCACAGCAGTGCGTTTCCATGCACATGGTGTTACGCAGAAAAGAATAGTCTTTACATCTGCGGTCGATTGAGATCAGCTAAAAATGTATTAAAAAACGATGAAAACTGGCGAGCTGCAAGAGCCTCGAAAAAGAGAGCAAAAGATTTTTTTAATTGCATTCATTCCCCGCTTATTAAAACTACTGAACACACAGATTTTTTGGAAATAATCCCACCACCAGAATTACACCTAATGCTTGGTGTGGTGAATACAGTGTTTACACATATGCTCAAAAAGTTTGAGACTGAATCTTTAGCCTGGGCAGATGCTTGTTATGCTTAACGGGAAATCACACACGGCAGTTCTGCCTTCAAGGAAAATTCATGTAAAAAACTTCTATACAACGTAGACATTCTACGTGGCAAAAAAAATTTAGGGTTGATGAAATACGTGAAAGTCTTTGATGATTTCAAGAAAGTGACATCTGCGTGTTTTGGAAATGACCTTAAAGAAGATTACTCTGAGAATATACAAGCTTTCAAGAAAAGTTATATGGATTTAGGTATCAATATAACCCCTAAAGTTCATGCTGTCTTTTTTCACGTCGAACAGTTTTGCGCAATGATGGGGGTAGGTTTAGGATCTTTCAGCGAACAGGCTGTGGAGTCTGTGCACTATGATTTTAAAACTACCTGGGAAATAAACAAAGTTTCTGAAAATCATCCAGATTACTTTGTAAAGCTTTTGCGTTCTGTATGTAGTTATAATAGCTTACATGTTTAAATTCATATATTAATCGAAATAATTATAATCATTTCCAAAGTTACAAAAGTTATTTTCTTACATTTTTTTACTTCTTGAGCAGTGAGAATGACAAAATAAAATAAATAAAATAAAAATAAATGTGGATTCTCAAACAAAAACAACTTTTTACATCTTTACTAAATTTTTAAAAATCCAAAAAACAAATTTTACATATTTACTACAATTTTCCAAAAATTCGTATATATTTATATACTTATAAAGACAGGAGTTTCCTGTTAGAGATTAAACACCATTCGTGTTCTCTGTTTTTAAAAATAATACTGCTGGTTTCAAGAATTGCGGATTGACGTGGTTATGGAGGAGAATAATGATTACCATACCGACAACGTTGGTTATTTCCATACCCTTGGCATTACTTATGGTACAGCTGTTGTAAGAAATATGAAGAAATGGATTAAAGTTAACTTACGCTTAATACGGTTAAAAACCAAAATCGTTTTCTCCTGCGTTGTAAATCAGGTGGGTTTCTCCCTTCACATTTAATTAATATAACTAATAATCTAAAGTTTCAAAATCGTTCAATAAAACAAAAATATAACTTTATGTTATTTAATCAAAAAATAAAACTTCTAAATCTTGAGATAACAGACATTAATATGACAATAGTTAATTTGAATTTTTTGTTGGGAAGATTGATGGGTTTTATACATTTTTTTATACATGAATTTAGAGAAATGTTTCATATTTTTAAAAATAATTCTGTTAACAAAAAAACTGATTTGACAGCTTTAAATAAAATTTACCATACGCTTAATATTAATACTAATAAGTAGTTTTATGATTTTTTTCTTTCTTTTTTGTTTTGTTTTATTTAATTTGAAAACGAAAAGATATTGATATAATAGCTCCCTACCTTTATAAATACTGTAGATTTCTGTATGACTTACCTTTTATGATAAATGTATAGTTTTATCGGTACATATAGTTTTTCAAATAAAATTGTTTGTGTGAGTGTCACTTTGTCTGTTTGCGTGAGTGTCACATTTTCCCTACATGCTGATTGTAAACAGAGTTATGTTTTTACATAACATAAGCATGTTGTTTATAAGACAACATTTTCTTGGCATACTTTATGGTCATTATTATGACCTGTATTTATTGTTTTTTAAATCAAATAAATATTTATAATGATATGTGAGGTGAGAAATTCCACGTGGTAAGTTGAGGTTATGTAGCATAGTTACTATACTGTAATATAATAACTTTTTACAATCTTGTTCTTTGTCATTCTGTATTTTATATTTTTTGTAAATTTGCAGTTTTATGTAATATGTCTGAAGAGGTCTGTCGTCGATGGACGAAAAGCTTCACTTTTAAAATAAAAATAAATGTGGATTCTCAAACAAAAACAACTTTTTATATCTTTACTAAAATTCAATAAATTATTATTATTTATTTGAAATTCTCTATACAATACTGATAGTAAAATATTTAAAGCTATTTTTCTCGGAAAGCCCTCCGTAGATTATTTTAGTTTTTGAATTTTTTAAATCAAGGAACACTACTGATTCAAAATCAAATAGAAATTTTGATGTGCAACGACTTTTGATTCAAATTCAGTTCAGGCGCACCGTGTGGCCTTGAAAAAGGTCAATTAATTTAATTTTGCACTATGCAATAATTCAGTGGCCTTGAAAAAGGTTAATTAATTTAATTTTGCAATCGATGGTAAACATTTTTTCATACCAAATTAAATATAAGATACCCCATTATTCTTTATTTCTTTAAAGCAAAGAACACTCAAATAGATTAAAAAATTGTGCGCTGTAGAATGTTTTGAAATGTTAATTGTAAAAAAATTCCCTTGTGAGGCTTGCACATGATTTTAACAAAAAAATTATAACTCACTAAACTTATCAGGCTACCCGTGGCGTGCCCGGGTGCAGAATAGGCCCCCAGTGACCGGCTACAGGTCGTAAGAGGCGATCATATGAGGCTCGGAGTGGCGCCACTGCTTGCGGTTAGTACTCGGTTCGTCCCAGGCTTTCTTATAGAGCAGTGGCATACGTTGATGATGGGCAGTGCCGTGACGGCCCGGCAAGTCTAATTATAGACCGTCGACCTAACTTGCCGAAGCAAGGATGGTAAGACTCTTAATCGGTACTCATACCAGAGTACTAAACGGTACCATGGGGACCGGTCCGAGCCCGGGGGACTTGCCGAAAGGCTTGTTTCCTTCCGGTCATTGGGTTGGACTCGTGGGGGCAGTGGTTATAGCCTACATCGCTTGAGGCTAGGGGCGCTATGAACGGACCAGAGCTTCGCAAAAACGGAGTAATGGACCTAGTAACTAGCGCTTCGACATGTGAGCTGTGGTGCCAACTCGGGTGGTTACCTGCAGAGTAACCAGAGATTGGAAAGGTCTCGCCCTTCACCGAAGGGCCGCAAATGTTCTTACCAACTTTGCGGAGATCGGCAGATGCTCACTTGTTGACCATCGCCGTTGGAGAGCGTAATCTCTCCCAGTTACGCTCGTATGCGAGCCGTGTGGTTATACCAGTATTGGGAGGTGCTGCACGTATACTCAACATAGGCGCTAAACTTATCAGGCTCATTCCGGGTATTTGTGGAAAATCTTCGGTATATTATAAGGTATAAGTAAGTCAAAGCAAAACTAAAATTTCCATTCTTTGACAACTTTTTCCTAAACTCAATATTTTCGAACTTATGAGCTACTGAATATAGGTTTACAATTACAAGTCCAAAATTTTGAAAATCCATAACTCCAAAATTTGTCCTCCAAAAGAAAATAAAAAAGATACGTATCTGTTTTTTTCAATAAAGAATAGAAAAAAAGTTTTTTGTCCAATTTTAAGAGGTCGACTGAAATCTCACATTATTCTTACACATTACCGCAGATTTTACATATCAGTACAATTTAGTACATATCGGACCCAGATATCAGTACAACTTGCTATTTTATTTTGGCAACCCTGCTGGTAAGCCTTCTCTAAACTCTCCCCGTTTTAACTTTTTGACATTGTCTGTCTGTGTACAAAATCACAGATTTTTCTTTCATTTCCTTCACACTTTTTTCTAAGATTTATCTAAGGTCCCATAAGAACCCATGTGAAATTTTAAATTTGTTTTATTTTTTAAAGAAAACACTATGTGGTAAAGAATTCTGAAAAAATCATGTTTCTAAAATAATATAAAGAAAAAACATTCAAATTTTTATAAGTTTCTCTCATTTCCTTAACTTACAGGTGACAGACAATCCTTAATTATGCTTTGACCTTAAGAAATTAAAATTTACTTTCAATATTAATAAATAAATCATACTAATTATAAATGGAAATGATAAAAATTTTAGTCATATTTCACTGATTGACCAATTAAAAGAGAAGAGGCACATGATTATTCCCCAAATGTCATTTGACCAAACAGCATTTATCTTATCTACACCCAGAAAAAGAATTTCTTTAAAACAAAAAAATCGTTTTTTTAAAGTCACTCTTTGAATTAAAGATAAAAATTGTTTGAGTTAAAAAAAGTTTTCTCATTTTCAGTGAAATTTTACTAATTCAAAACGCAAAAATAGAGTCTCACTGATTTTTAGTCAAATTTTACAATTTTTCAGTGTAATTTACTGCTTACGATTCAGAGATTTATTGCCGCCAGTTTCTATATGTTAATTGTGAATTTGTTTGTCGGTATTTATGGAACGTAGTCATAAATGTGATAATTTTTAGAAAATAAGTTATTTAAAAAAATGTTACAATATTATTTGAATAATATTGTGTATTTAATTAAAAAGAAATTTGTCCCTAATAATTAAATTTTTTATTCTTTTTTACACAGTTAAATGCATCTTTTTTATGAATTCAATTATACCAAAAATAGGTCCTGACATGTAGGAGTTAAGGGGGACAAGGTTATTTTTCGGAACTTTTTTATTTGATAAATGAGTTTCTTCATTACTAGTACTGAAGTTAAGCTCACCATGTCCCAAATTGTAGAAATTAAGGGTGTGAAATAATAATTTTTAAAATTTTTTAAAATCAGGTTTGCTAAAATTTTCCCAAAATTTACACTTGAATATGAGTATGTGTAACAAATTTTAGCTGACTAGGTTAAGGAGAAAAGCCTATTCTAAGTGTCTTAGACGGACACACGAGTGGTTTCATAAGGGCATTTGGCAAATGTTGGCATTTGTTTAATCGATTATCGGAAGAGTGATAATAAAAACACCAATTTTATATCATATTTGGCAACGTTTCGGTGTCTTGGTTTGACACCATCATCTGGCCACTTTATTTAACTAAGAAAAAAATAACAATTAATAAATTTTAAACAAAAAAATTTGAATTAGAAAAAAAGAAATTTAAATAATAAAATTAACATCTACCTAGACATTATTTTACATGATTGTTAAATACATTGTAACTCGTTAAGATTAAAAGTTAATTGAGTAAAATTAGACAGAAAATATGACATTTTTTATAGATGACAAAAACAAGACTAAATCAAACATCCAAAAAACGTGATTTTGATGGTTTTCAGTATTTTTTTCCTCATGAACTTAATGTCCTAAAGACTTCTATTTAGCCTCAAATTCAAGCTTGCTTCGTGCTTTTTAAGACCTACATGCGCAAAAAATGTAATAGATTTTGAGAAAAGTGGGCGTAAAGACCCCAAAAATGAACTGTTGAGGGATTTGAGTATTTTTTCTCCTTATCCTGACGTGCTAGAAATTTCTATGTAGTTTTGAATTAAAGATTAAATCGTACACTTTAAGACCCACAATGCCAAATTAAAAAAATGGAGGATGTTGAAAAAAGTGGGGGTAATAAGCCTCAAACAATTTATTTTGATTCTTTTGGTTATTGGAGTGGTTTTCAATGCTTTTTAAGCGCTGTTCACGATTTTGGACTTCAAAAATACCTAGCATGTAAAGATATAATCTTTAATTTAAAAATACATAGAAGTTTCTAGCACGTCAGGTTAAGGAGAAAAAAAAACTCAAATCCCTCAAAAGTACATTTTTGGGGGACTTTACTCCTACTTTTTTCAAAGCCTGGTACTTTTTTATGCATATGGGTCTTAAAGTGCACAAATGAAGCTTTAATTTGAGACTAAATAGAAGTCTTTAGCACATCAGTTTTATGAAGAAAAAAATACTAAAAGCCATCAAAAACAAGTTTTTTGGATGTTAACCCCCACTTTTCTCAAAATCCTGACGTGATACGCAATTTTAGAGAACGGGATCGTATTCAGCGTACAAAATTACATTGGAAACCACTCCGATATCTTAAAAAACCTTGAAGACCTGTGTTATTATCAAATAATATGTCCAATGAATTTTCTCGCCACAGAAAAGGAAAACTGTAGAAATCTTCTCCTGAGTACAACAGGTTTATCGACTACCGATTTATAATGGTGTGTACCAAACAATAACGACACTGGATGTCGCTTAACCTCGCTGATCGAAAGCAACGGAGTCTCACCTCACCGTCATTTACTTTCGGTGACTTTTCTGAATTTAGACCATTCCACTAATTGAAGCTTCGACTTGCTTATTTACCATTCTAAAAAATGGCTTTCAACTTCCTAACATTTCTTACAGATGGCATTTCGAACCAATGACCATTCGAGCAAAAAGCTCTTCGAGATTATAACCCTTTTACTTAAAGAGGATTCTGCTGGATGTTTTTCTGAAAGTTGTCTTTTCTATCACTTAGCTTTTCAGGAAAAGTACAATTCGACGCCTCCCGTTCATGTAATGCTTATTGAAAAACAAATGCAAGATGATTCTTATTCACTTTTTAGTGCAAGACAATGCTTATTCGATTTTCCGTGCAATAAAATACTTATTCAAAATTCTATGCGAAAATGTACATTCTGAAATTAGCTTATTCTATGAATTTTATAAAATTTTCAATTCAGTATAATTTATAATTGCAATAGCTTAAAAAATATTTCTTAATACGTGCTTAAAATTTCTTATAACAATAGACACGTACTGAAATTCTCCGCAAATAAATAGTTATAATAAGAATATAAATCCTTAAAGTCGTACACTGAAATTCCCTAGTTTCTATTCCCATTTGATATATTATGGACATTTGATGGGATTAATAGAAAAAAATTGTTTAAAAAATGTGTTTTTGAAAAATTTGACAAATAGTATGAAGTTGAACCTTAACCCATTCAACTTACATTCAATTTCGTACTATTTGTCAAATTTTTCAAAAACACATTTTTTAAACAATTTTTTTTCTATTAATCCCATCAAATGACCATAATATAACAAATGGGAATAGAAACTAGGGAATTTACGTTTTATTTTCATATAATTTTGATAAAAATTGTCGGGGGGCTGTTTTGTGATATTAAGAGTTAAACATTTCAAACAGGAATTTCTCTACGAAATTGGCAGAAATTTAAAATAATAAAAATAGCAATAGAAAGCTCATGAAATTCTCTATTGAATTAGTGTATAATATATTATAAACAATTAAAGTTTTATATAATAAAATTATTAGAAAATCTATCTCCTTGCGATTGTTTTTTGTCGGTGGAACGGTTTGAAATGAAATGCCTCATATAGCAACAGAATAATTTATTGCTTCTTTGACATTATTCATTTGAAACATCTAATAGATAAATTTGAAGAAAATGCGTGTAAATTTGAATCAAATGAAAAGGTGTTTGCTTCAAAGAAGCGCGCTTTTGAAAATGAAAGCATATGCTTTCGTTTCAATGAGTGGTGCTATAGCGGACTGCCAATAGCATATGCTATAAAAATAAGGACACTATGTATTTGAGACATTGACAGGTGCTAAATTTATTGAAATACTTATTCACACATATTTATATGTTTATTAAACCTGTCGTTTTTGAAATTCTTATATAAAAAACTATTATTTAAATTGTTTTAAAGAATTAAGGGCTAGTTCAACATAAATTCCCTTATTCACGAGAAAAATCTCGCGCACGGTATTTAACTACAAAGTAACTGCTCAATGTAAGAAGCGAATGTATTACATTGCAGCGCGGCAGTTCTCGTCTATCACGAAAGTTAAGCACGTTTTGTCGCGGTTACTACCTGGATGGGTGACCGATTGGAAACAGCGTATTTTTCAGACTCAAAAAATTATAAAGTGTGTTTGAATGTGTATGTATGTGTGTTTGTCTTTGGAAAAAATTAAAAAAATAATAAAGATGTTTATGTTAGTGTGTAAAATTGAAAAAAAGATGTATATAAGAAGTGTTGTGTTAAAGGTGTGAGAATTAGTATATAAAAAATATGTGAACAAAAATTTCATTTTTTCAACTTATCGTTGGTATATCTTTAACCACATAAAAGAATTGACTTAACAGTATGGTGTTATTCAATCGATAGCAACAACTAAAAAAATTAAAAGTACAAATTTTTGAATCATAAAAATGATGCTTTTAAATTTAAAAACTATAGTCATTGACTCAAAAGCATATCACCGATTCTATCGCATACGAGATCTTGCTACTACAGACTTTTTTGTTTGTCTCATTGTCAGCTACAACTTTCTTGTGGAGAACATTCCACTAAACCCTATACTTTTCAAGTTATTTTCAAAAAAAGTAATTTTTATTACTTTCTTATCACATGAGAAGGTATTAGTTTTGGTCGAGAATGGATTTTTACTAATTTTATGAAATCATTAGGTGTTGGGGTCCCGTGAGTCCGAAAAACATAGTCCGGGCGGGTGGAGATAGTGCGGAGTGAAGGAGCACTCCACACCTGGAAATTCGACTACAACGATACGAGTAAAAAATATGTCTACACAGCGCTTTACGGTGAAACGAATCTTAACTGCAACATAGTTTCAAGTAAATAAATTAATTTTACGTATTTATTTCTAAAAGCAAATTTAATTTTTCTACACCCCTCCCCCCCTTTTCGACAACTCCACATTTAGAAAAAATTCGTTCCGCTGGCCGTGAACATGATCTAGAAAAAGTGTCTGTCTTCGTATCTGCTGATAGACATAATGGTGTCGCCACGATAAGGTTTGAAAAACTTATCGGATCGTTTTTAAATTTAAGACACTTAAAATTGATTAGAAAAATAAATAATAAGTTCGTTATCCACACATTTTTGCCAAAAACAACAGTAGTTTTAAAATTTTGAAAATTCAATTTTTTCAAAAATCAAGTTTTAACCCTATCAATGTGCATAACGCTAACTTGCATACGTTTTCTATTGTTAACCCATTTTAAATAAACTTAAATATGCAAATACCACCCACTTTTCACCCACCCTTTTTAACTTTCATGCGAATTTCACCCTTTTTGTCAGGGAATATGCAAATACCACCCGCTTTTCACCCACCTTATTTAAGTTTAATGCAAAATCCACCCTTTTAGACGTGAAATATGCAAATACCACCCACTTTCATCCCCCTCTTTTTTACATTCAACCTAACTTGCTTAAATTTTGTTCTTTGCAACCACCCCATCCCACCACCCACTCACCCGTTATCTATGTAAAATACGTTGCTTTAAGTTAACCACCCTCCTCCCACCCACTCTTTTCCTTTAAATGTATATTTTCAATACTACCACCCACTTTGAATACCAGAAATTTCAAAAATCGTATAGAGAACAGCGAGGGACCAAGCGTTCGCGAGATACCGCATGGGCATTGTGGGTGGTGTAGTAAGGCCAAGTGCGCAGCAGAGGTGCGCGTACGGTTACCGCGTTGAGTGAGTGGATAGTTACATGCGTCAGACCTTGCTGTCTGACTCTTGCAGGATGCTTCACTGGTACTACAGCATCGTAGGAATAAATGTATTGTCCAAAAATATGTAAGCAAGCTTCAACTTGCCTATTTTCAAGATAACAATAATATTATTGGAAAATAGTAATATAAAAAAAAATAGTAAACCTTTATTTTGAATAGAATACAGACATTATCTAAAAAACCTTCAAAAAGATTTTTACCTGCCTGTAGATAATAACAAACACATTTTTAAAAAACCTTTTAGTTACACTACCGGCAGAAATTGTCGGTACGAACGACGGGCGAGCTACGAAAAGTTGGTGCCGAAATTAAATTAACATATTTTATTATTGAAAAAATATAGAAACTTGGTTCTTGGATCGTTTAAAAGCCAATTAAATTTTGCGTCGTATGATATATGAATGAAAATTATTTGATATTTTTGAGAGATTTTATCATCTAAAAGATTTGGAAAAAAATTGATTAATTTTTCTATTTTTGTGCACCATGTTTGTGTGGCAGTACATTCTAGAAAAATTTAGAGAAAAATTTTAAACGCTGGCAACATAATCTTTAAAGTCTCAGCTTTAATTTGAGCCTTGAAAATTGAAAATCCGTTCAGTAGTTTTTGAAATATCTAAAAAAAATTTCAAGCATGTTGTTTTATAATTTAGACACTTATTGCACTCTCGCTGCTAACCTGGTTTGTTGTGGCAGGGCCGAATAAGCGGCATATAGAGTGGAGGTCATATTTGGAGCCCTTTTTAAGTTTTTTGTAATTTTATATTTAATATTCATTAAAAATTTAATAATTGTTAAAGTTAATTATTATATATATATATATATATATAAATAAGTTATCGTTTTACAAACTATCATGATCAAATAGACGTTTATTTCTACGTACAAATTTTCACTTTTCTAACTTTTTTCCCTAAATAAACGACTACATGATCATGAAAGTTTGTAAATTGATAACTTATTTATATATATATATATATATATATATATATATATATATATATATATATATATACTTAAAAAGGGCTCCAAATATGACCTCCACTCTATATGCCGCTTATTCGGCCCTGCCACAACAAACCAGGTTAGCAGCGAGAGTGCAATAAGTGTGTATCACTGCCTAAATTGTAAAACAACATGCTTGAAATTTTATTTAGATATTTCAAAAACTACTGAATGGATTTTCAATTTTCAAGGCTCAAATTAAAGCTGAGACTATAAAGATTATGTTGCCAGCGTTTAAAATTTTTCTCTAAATTTTTCTAGAATTTACTGCCACACAAACATGGTGCACAAAAATAGAAAAATTAATCAATTTTTTTTCCAAATATTTTAGATGATAAAATCTCTCAAAAATATCAAATAATTTTCATTCAAAAAACATACGACGCAAAATTTAATTGGCTTTCAAACGATCCAAGAACCAAGTTTCTATATTTTTCCAATAATAAAATATGTTAATTTAATTTCGGCACCAACTTTTCGTAGCTCGCCCGTCATTCGTACCGACAATTTCTGCCGGTAGTGTACATCATTTTTCATACAAGTTTGAACACGTCTTCTAAACGACTTTTCCTATTAACTTAAAGTGGAGGCAGTTGCGTGCAAAGTCGTTAAAGTGGTGGTAAAAGAGTGGGAGTTGAAGAAGAGTGGAGTTTAACCCATTTAGTCCCGAATGTCCGTATTTCTAAGCACAAGTTCGAGTTTTCCGTTCTACAAGCTACGATTTTCAAAAAAATCGGGAGAAAGGTTTCTTTAACGGGTTGAGTCTCCTCTTTCAGAATCTTAAAAAAATTCTAATTTCAAATTTATAGTATAAAATAATAATTGTTTAAACAAAGAAATGCCTTTTTTAAGTGTTTTTCCCATTAAAATTAGATTATTTAATCGAAATCGGTTAGGAAAAAATCCAGGACATAAAAATATCGCGTCCAAAATATTGGGACTATCCAATAGACACGATACCAAAAAGAAATTTTTTCAAATTTCAAAATGGCGCCTCACAAATGGCCGCCAAAACATTCAAATATGTAAAAATAATTTTAAAAAATACTAAAATTATTTTTTTAAACTTTTATGCTTCTTTAAAAAAAATAATGTTGCTCAGCAAAAAATATTGTTATATGATGTTAATTAACAATATTATAAACAAATATGAAGGTTGCTATATCAGCACATAGTGATATCTATTAGATGTCAATTGAACTCTTTGGTTTAGAGTTAGGTGATACATATGATAATTACTCCGATATGGTTATATCAACGTTCTGATCTACTAATACCAACGTTCCACCATCCCGTTGGATGCAGGATGGTAGGCAGTGGTCCGAATCCTACGAGTACCAGAAAGATGGAGAAGTGAAGCGAACACACGTGACTCAAACTAACTGCCCTGGTCGGTGGTGACAGTGTCAGGAACTCCATAGCGAGATATCCAGTTATCCACGAAAGCCCTGCTTATCATGCGATTCATGACGCGAGCGCTTGGATGTGAAGGAAGATGGAAAAGCTTCATGATCTTCTCACGGGGTGTGGACGGAACGAAGGGACGCAGGTCGGTGCCAGAGACATCACAATGAACAATGATGTCATCAGGACCCCAGGACAACTCCTTGATTCGAATCGACCAGTCGGCAGATTGCAATGCCTTCCGAAGATCATCATCATCAGATTGGACCGAAGAAAACTCATGCGAATCAATCTCTGAAGGTAAGATGACAGACTCGATGCGAGACAACGCGTCGGCAACAACGTTGTCGACACCGGCGAGATATTCAACGTTGGTCGAGAATTGAGAGATGAAAGAAAGCTGGCGCTGTTGACGTGGAGATGCCTTTTCCGATTGTTGCTAAAATCAGCGGTTTATGATCGGTAACAATCTTAAAATCGCGAGCCTCGAGGAAATATCGAAAATGACGAACAGCCTCGAAAATCGCGGTCAATTCGCGATCGTAAGTGCTGTAAGCACGCTGAGCAGGAGTAAGCTTTCGTGAAAAAAAGCAAATCTTCAACGTAGGCAAAAACAAAATTCAAATCACCGAGTGCCCGGAAGATATAGCGCTGGAATGTCTGGCCTGCATTTTGCAGTCCAAACATCATGCGACAAAACTCAAAGAGGCCGAAGGGTGTAATGACGGCGGTCTTTGGTATATCCTCCGGAGCAACGGGGATCTGGGTGTAGGCCATGTGTAAGTCGATCTTACAATTAGAAAAAACTGTTTTTCCAGCAAGATAATTGGAAAAATCGTGAAGATGAGGGACTGGGATCCCAAGAAGCGCTAGACGGACGACAAATGCCTTGCTGAGTCCACGACTGGAACTGAGTCTTTGCCGCTCTCAGCTTATCTGGAGCGAGGCGACGAGCTCGCTCTGCCATCGGCGGACCCGTGGTTATTATGTGATGGAATACATTATGTGAAGCCAGTGATGTGGATTGCGAAGTCCCATTGACCTCCGGGTAACAGGACAGAATCTAAGCGAAAGGAGACGAACGATCAACAGATGTAACGCTGACTAAGGTCGACAGTGAGTCCAAAATCTGCCAGCAGGTCAGCACCAATGATGGAAGCGGGAACTGCAGCCACACAAAAATTCCAAGAAAACTCACGTCTAAGTCCAAGGTCAAGCGTCATTCGCCTCTCTCCGTAGGTAGCAATACGTGAGTCATTAGCAGCAAATAAAACGACGTACGATGGTTTACGCTTAGCATTCGGAGAAGATGGAAGGAGAGATACATGAGAACCCGTATCAATAAGAAACAGCAGACCAAATCGACGGTCGCCAATGTGGAGACGTTTAGAAAATGCGCCACTCCCGATTGTCTCCGAACGGTTGGACGCTATTAGTTTTCCGATTTAGAACCTGTATTATTATGTCCGCTAACGTATGAGCAGGGCTCGACGCACTTGCTGGCTCTTTCGCCGAATCTGTGATGGTACCAGCAATTGAGCCGCCGGATCGTAGAAGGGCACGTAAATTTTTCTCAGCCGAAATCGAAGTCTCCTGGACATCCAAAATTCGACTTTCGAATTTAAATATCTCATGTACATATCCTTATAGGAAATTTCATTGCGCATCTTTTTTTCTTATGAAATTTTTTTGTATCTATTACCGTTTTCGAAATATAAGGGAAAAACTGTTTTTTTAAAAAACAAAATTTTAATTGTTTTTTCACTTCAACTCGCGATTACTCAGTCAATTATAAGAATTTCTTAATGAAACAAAAAAGAAAATACGCGTTATTTTATCCTACGAGTGACTAAAAAAGAAAAATTATATTTTAATTATAAATAAAAAAGTTATTAATTTTTTTATTGAGATATTGCAAAATTCGTAAACTGAAATTTTCACTAAGCGGGGAGTAAAAATTTGCTCAACTAAGTTGAGCAAATTTTGAGCAACAAAAAACTTCCAGCGAGAAAGTTGTTCATTTAGGTCTAAACAAGTTTTTCCCGAAAGTTAAAGTTTAATTAAACAATTAGTTAACAAATGGCGAATGTTAAAAGTCCTTGGCGGCTGAACGCCCCGTGCGCGTTTCTCACCTTATAATAAGCTGGAGTTTTATTCTGCGTATACATAATACGGGTGAGAAACGCGCGCTGGGCGTTCAGCCGCCAACGACTTTTAACATTCGCCATTTGTTAACTAATTGTTTAATTGAACTGTAACTTTCGGGAAAAATTTGTTTAGACCAAAATGAACAACTTTCTCGCTAGAAGCTTTTTGGTGCTCAAAATTTGCTCAACTTCCCCGCTTAGTGAAAATTTCAGTTTACGAATTTTGCAATATGTCAATATAAAATTAATAACTTTTTTATTTATAATTAAAACATCATTTTTCTTTTTTAGTCACTCGTAGGATAAAATAACGCGTATTTTAGTTTTTTTTCATTAAAAAATTCGTAAAATTGACTGAGTAATCGCGAGTTGAAGTGAAAAAAACAATTAAAATTTTGTTTTTTAAAAAAACAGTTTTTCCCTTATATGTCAAAAACGGTAATAGATACAAAAAAATTTCATAAGAAAAAAAGATGCACAATGAAATTTCCTATAAGGATATGTACATGAAATATTTAAATTCGGAAGTCGAATTTTGGATGTCCAGGGGACTTCGATTTCGGCCGAGAAAATTTTACGTGCCCTTCTACGATCTGGCGGCTCAATTAGGCCTTTGAATTGGAGAAAATGAGCGATTACGCGAGCCGCGATGATTAATCCGGCTGCGAGAATGTGAACGACCTCGAGGATTTCTATTAGAATGTTTGGATGATTTGACAGAGAGTGCGTCAACCTTAGCAATCAACGCGCCAATTTGAGACTCCAAGCCAGCAAAAGAACTAGTATTATCGGCAGCAATTGCTGAACACGAATTTGCAAAATTAGTTGTCTCATAGACTTTATCCGCTAGGTCGGCCAACCTCTGCAAATCCGTAACGGCAGAGGCAGCCAAGATAGCACGCGTTGATTGAGGAAGCTGATCGAGAAAAACCGATTTCAAGATGTCCTCACTACATTTGTCATCACCCAAGCTGCGCAGTCGGGTTAAAACCAAAGATGGTTTGCCATCAGTTGGAATGTCTCCCTTTAAAAGCTTGCGTAATTTAGACTCGGAAGAAACAGAATAAGAAGATATTATTCTCGTCTTTAATTTGGTAAAAATAACAGCTGGAACAGGTCGAAGCGAAATAATGTCGCGCGCACATATCAGGATCTCAGGATCAAGTTCGGCTATAATGTAGTCGGCCATTGTTTTCTCGACAACGATACGGCAATTACTAAAAACCGATTCGACCTGGATGAACCAGAATGAAGGGTGACTTAATATAAAAACGCGGAATTTTAGGTTGACGGTAAGCTTCAACGCGCTGCTGACCCTGCATGTTCAACATCTCGTCACTAATTCTATCGAGTTGCATCTGCAAACGCGAAATCTGTTCCTCGGGGGAAATAATCCCGTCGTTATTAGCCATGGTAAAATAAAATAATCACACGAAAATGCTAAAGGTAAAAATGTGTGACAAGGTGTCAGCCACTCAACAAAACAGGCGCAAACTCTAAAAAGAAACGAAACAATTCTCGAGATTCTCGAGAAAGTCACTGAGCGATCCGGTTTATAAGTCTATAGTTCACGTTTACGGATACGCTAAAATTAAAGAAATGTATAAAAATATACACGAAACTAAAAACACACGAAATTGTCGAAAAGATATAAATGTTTTTCATTTTAACTAACTTGGGATACCGCATGAACTATAAAAAAAGAAAATAATATAGGGGAGAGTGGGGCAAACCAGACCGGTGGGTAAACCGGACCCCCCTTAATATTTCCGAAATGGCGAAATTGTCAAAAGTGCTATTTAGAAATTTGAAACAATCTTGTGTAGTATAGCTTATTTTTCAATTTGACATTTTTTACTTTTGTTTGTGCAACGCTGGGAGCAAAAGTTTTTTTTTAGTTTTTTTCTACACTTTTTCAATTTTTTTCTTAAGGGAATTCTGAGGAAATCGTGTAATATTTCCAAAAATGAGGTCTTGGGTTTTGAAGGTACACACCTCTGGAATATTTACCACCAAAAACTTTGATGAATTTGCAAAGCGTTTCTTTTTGACAAACATTTATTCTTAAAATGGGCCTGTGGGGCAAACCGGACCGTTTTCGGTGGGGCAAACCGGCCATAGGATATTTCCATTGAATTAAAGTTTCATAAAAATTATTTTTAAATAAAATGTTTCTTTCATTAAAATATTTACTTACAATGAAAAATAATTGTCTTCCAATGAGAATTGGACCCTTTAATATGATTTCTCTGATAATGACAAACATTTATATTTTTTTATTTAAAAAAATCTTTATTTAATTAAAATTCAATCCCGAATTATTATTTGCATTACTACTACCATTGTTTGCATGATTCTTTATGTTTTTTATTATTATACATTATGTAAATACAATATTATAAATAAAAAACCAAACGGTCCGGTTTGCCCCATGGGGGTCCGGTTTACCCCAGGGGGTGAGGCAAACCGGACCGTTTGCAAAATTTTTTAAAGTTAACACAGAAACTAAACAATAAAAGATGAAGTATAGGTGTCTCTGGGAAAAAGTTGCGCAATTAGATTATCTTTCAAACAAGCCCTCAAAAAATGAAATCAGTTGATTCGTTTAGTCACAAGGGTCGAAAAACCGTTAGGGGGGTCCGGTTTGCCCCACTCTCCCCTCTTTTATATATATATATATATATATATATATATATATATATATATATATATATATATATATATATATATATATATATATATATATATACATACATATTTAACTTATTGACTATAATATAGTTAAGCGTTTAAATACGCTAAAAAAAGAAATTAATCTCACGACTGATAACAGTAGGATTTAATAATATATCTTTGAATTAATATGTATGTTGAATTATATTTAAAATTCTTAAAAAGAAAGAAACAAGTATCCTTGACTCGAAAATATAAATGAAATAGTAAATCAATGTTAGAATTTATTCGCTGATACAAGAAATATGAATATTTTGACTATATAAGCAGATAGCGACATCTATTAGATGTCATTTGAACTCTTTGGTTTAGAGTTAGGTGTTACATATGATAATTACTTCGATATGGTTGTCGATAAGTAATTAATTTTTAAATTAATTTTTGATCTGAAAAAATAAGCTGCGTGAACGAATGCACTGTGCATCTGTGAGGACTCGAACCCCAGTTCATAGCTGCCTGTCGCGGGACATACGCCTATCAATGCACCTTGCCAACACAGCCTGGACGTACACGCTTCTTATATTCTCAGATCAAGCCCATCACTAGTCAAGAGCTATATAGTTAATGTTAGAATTTATTCGCTGATAAAAAATTTGAAATATGAAGATTTCGACTATATCAGCAGATAGCGACATCTAGTAGATGTCATTTGAACTCTTTGGTTTAGAGTTAGGTGTTACATATGATAATTACTTCGATATGGTTGTCGATAAGTAATTAATTTTTAAATTAATTTTTGATCTGAAAAAATAAGCTGCGAAATATCTATCAGCGAATAAATTCTAACATTAACTATATAGCTCTTGACTAGTGATGGGCTTGATCTGAGAATATAAGAAGCGTGTACGTCCAGGCTGTGTTAGCGAGGTGCATTGATAGGCGTAGGTCCTGCGACAGGTAGCTATGAACTGGGGTTCGAGTCCTCACAGATGCACAGTGCATTCGTTCACGCAGCTTATTTTTTCAGATCAAAAATTAATTTAAAAATTAATTACTTATCGACAACCATATCGAAGTAATTATCATATGTAACACCTAACTCTAAACCAAAGAGTTCAAATGACATCTAATAGATGTCGCTATCTGCTGATATAGTCGAAATCTTCATATTTGAAATAGTAAATCGTTGAAAACGGCTATTTTATGTCAAAATCGTCAAATAATTCAAAAAAAAGAAAAGAGAAAAAAATTTTAAGTAGATTTAAAAAAAGGATAAAAAATTAGAAATAGAAATTCGATGCGGCGAGTAGTCCCACGATGAGTCGATGATAACTTCTGATGCGAACAGGTGAGCATCCAAGAAGAACGTTGAGTCGAGAGGTCCAATAAAACAGGAACAAGTTTGGAGTGAAATACTCGATGTCCAGAAAATAAAATCTTTTCAGACAACGAACGTCTAGTATTTGGCTGGTGGCATTTTACTCAGGTAAGTGTTGAAAGTCAGGAGTCGTACACTCTCAGGAACGTCAGTCGTAGAAAACAGAACAGACGGAAAAAGGACGATTAAAAAAAAATTCTTTTAAAGTCATAAAATTTTGACTGAAAATAAAATAAGGTTTAATGTACTGACCTGGTGTGACAAAAACCTGGTGTGACTGACCATGTACAAAAACAGCGCACAAAATAAAACGTTGACTGCGTAACGGTGACGATGTGTAACGTCGCCGAAAAAGACCCTCCAAATTGGAAAATTTTCCTTGATATGGTTTTCGTAATTTAGCAGTCTTCAAATGTACTTCATATCACTGTGAGTTGAGGAATAACAGCTGGATATTGATGCTGATAAGTTGGTCGCCGGTGCAAAAAGAAAAAAAACGTGGGGAAAAAAATTTTATTTTCCCATAAATTTTTGCACGAAAAATTTCGGTGCAATTTTGAGAGCGATTTTTAAAAAATCGAAAATTATCCGTTGAAGCAGGATTGCCTGGATATATACGGATATAGTGTGCTTAATATGTCGAGCACATATTGATTTGAGGTTAAGAATCCTCGAGAGATGCTCCGATTTTGGAAAAAGTTACTTCAAAAAAATTGAAATGACTCGTAACTTGAGTTTAAATGGTTCAGAAGAAAACAAAAATTTTTCCTGATATGTTGAAAACGGTTTAGAAGATTTTATTTTGAAAATTATTTTCCGTAAAGGAAAAAATGATTTCTACACTTTTATCGGGGTTACCAAATGTGGAGATAACAATAAATTTATTTAGATAATATGAGATACTTGATCCTCCACTGATCATAATTAGTATGCTCAATAAATAAACCACATATTTTAACTTTATATAACAATCACTTTATTTAATATAAAATAAGCTACCGGGACTCGACAATAATGTACCTGTGTGACTCTCTGCACACGACTGGTTTTCTCTATATTTCTTACCGCCAAAAGCTGTGGGTTGAAGCCCCATAGATTTGTCTCGATTCGCATAATACTTAAGGCTAGTTCCCACACTATAAATCAATTTGAATATTTTACGTACAAAAATTAAGGCTGTAACCGTACGCGCATCTCTGCTGCGCATTGGGCCTTACCGCTCCACCCACTCCTACTACCCACAACGCCCGCGCGGTATCTCGCAAACGCTTGGTCCCTCGCGATTCTCTATATGATTTTTGAAATTTCTGGTGTATACAAAGTGCGTATTGGTGGGTGATAGTATTGAAAATATACATGGGTGATTCTCCAAAAAACCTCATTTTGCATGTAGTCAAGATTTTCTAAATAATTATAATCATTTGGAAAAATACCAAGTCATATTTCCCTATTTTATCACTTTTTCTAAATGTTCTGCAAGAAAAAGTTGTAAAATTTTATTTTTTAATACATTTTAAAAATATTTTACCACCTCAAAATTGATTTTGTAACCTGTCATCTAAGTGCTTTTAATTTTTTCAATACGTAAAACAATTATTTAAAACATGAAAATAGGTACTTTAACAATTTTTTCTTAAAGTTATGATATTTAAGAATAATTTTCTGAAATATGAATAAAATATGTCGTGTAGTTTTTTTAAATATAGAAAATGAAATTTGTCATGTAGTACCGCGTCATTCCTCTCACTCGTTGATTATCCAATATTTTTGCTGTCGGTAGAGATATTGATTAATTATTGTGATCAATATCTAAATTTACATCTCTAATATTAATTTCTTAAGTTACTTTTTAAAAAGTATCATTATTTTGCGTTAAAAAAAGAAAAATTGAGACATAAGCAGAGATTCACAATCTAAAGCATCATTCCTCTCACCCCTCATAAAAACAATATTAATAAATATAAATTAATCACAAATTTTTTTCACATAAAGTTATCCTTTATAAACATGATAGGGCATTCTAAGTTGGAGGAAAATTATTTGTCAATTAAATAAAATTAAAAAATGTTGAAATTGTCATTCCTCTCACTTTCTTTAATGAAAATTAAAAATTGATATGATTGTCGATTGTTTACAAACTGCCAGTGAAAAGTGAACCTAAAATGTATGAAAAATAATTTTTGCCAATTGTTGAAAGAGATGTTTGATTACTGTAAGTATTTCAAAATCTATAAGATTTATAGATAATATTAATAAATTATGATTATTAAATAATTTTTTGTAAATAGAAAAATATATATAATAAAAAACGCTGGCGTCAAATTTTAACCTCTTAATTTTTTTGTAAATTTTAATTTAAAATATATACTTTAAAAGCAAAAAGTTAGCATGATCATGCTATAGAGGTGGTAGATTTTTAAAAGCTCAATATAATTGACTGTATTAATCTATAAATAATAATTTTTTTTCTTTTCTGTTTGTAACTCACAAAAGGAGTATTTCGGGAGAATCACCCACATATAATGTGAAAAAGTGGGTGAGTGGGTGGTGGTAGAGGGTGGTATTTGCTTAAACTTAAAGGGTTAACAATAAAAAACATATGCGAGTTAGGGTTATGCAAATTAATATGGTCAAAAGGGTTAACTTATTTTTAAAAAAATTTTATAGTTTACCTAATTTTAAAAAATATAAATATTAAAATTTTTGACATATTCATCATCCTCATCATTTTCATTATCGTTTCTAAAATTATAATGTCCGCAATATTGGAAGTTTCTGTAATATTCTTTACTGAATGTCTGGTACACCCTGATGCTTTAATGCCTTCCTTCTGGTTTTAACGGCATTTTAAAAAGTTGTGGCATATCTATAAAAATGTTGTTAGTTCATGACGTATGAACAACCTTGAATGTCACTAATTAACAAAATTTTGATAGACGTGTCACGACTTTTTAAAAAGCTGTCAAAACCGGAAGGAAGGCATTAAAGCATCAGGGTGTAACATTAAAGGGACTTATCTGATTTAACGTGTGCGAAGTATGGATATTTCATTTAATGTCATACTGTGTTTTAGTTTTATTTTTCATGTTTCTTTGGTGTAAACTTACCTTTAACTCCCACTCCTTACCCCCACTTTAACAACTGCGCACGCAACAACCTCCACTTTAAATTAAAAAAAGAGTTATTTAGAGGAAATGTACAAAACTGTCATAAAAATGACGTCACGAAAAGGTATAAGATGTCCCAACAAGATGTCCGTATAGATCATGTCCGTAAAATAAAATTCTTTTTGATTGCTTTCTTTTAGTATCGCCTGATATAATTTACTCAAACTTATTAGCATGCATTCATATTAAGAGAACATGATTTGAAATTAAAAATTAATATAATTATAAGAATTAGTAAGGGGATTGACGCGCGAATAGCGCAGGGGGCGGAGCCCCCCTAATATATCCTATATAAGAAATCTGATATTTTTTATATAATTTTATATAAGAAATCTGCTATTTTATAACATGATAACGCTATTGGTCAAGATACGATGATGCTTCCTATTGGTTTAAATTTGCTAAAAATGCTTATTATTGGTTCTTGCTAAGATGATAACGCTCGTCATTGGTTAGAATTCGATGATAACGATCGCTATTGACTAAAAGTATCGATGACAACGCTTGCTATTAATACATTGTGTTGAGAGTAAAACATATATATATATATATATATATATATATATATATATATATATATATATATATATATATATATATATATATATATATATAATATATATATATATATATATATATATATATATATATATATATATATAATATATATATATATATATATATATATATATATATATATGTGTGTGTGTGTGTGTGTGACATACTCTTTCCCAGCTTAATTTGTTTATAACAATTTTATAAACAAAATACGACTTGGACAAAATAATGATTCATGCAAAATATTTTTATTTTTTCACGTAGAATCGATTGGCAGTAACAGATTTCCAAAAAATTTTAATTTTTGTTAATTGGTTTAAAAAATTGTTGTTAAACAATTAGAAATCAAAAACAAAAAAAAACAGGTATATCTTTTTTTTCATTTGCCTATGAATCCAATTGTTAGTTTTTTAATTCAATGGCTGGTTTCTTCATGGGACTTAATGGGTTAATTTCGCGACTCTTATTTAATATGAAAAAATATGAAACAATTTGTTAAAAAAATTTCGCAATACCATATCCAAAGTAAAATTTTTCGTTCTTTCAAAATATGAAGCTAAAAGAAATCCCACAAAAATATATTGAAAAATGTTTGGAGAAAATTTGTATAAACATTGCAGTATTGTAGCTTATAATCACCTTAACAAAAAATTTTAATGCCAAAAAAACGTAAATCAGTAGGTTTTTAACTACATAATATGTGACGCGACACGAGAAAAGGGACCTATCGATAAAAAAATCATTTTTGAGTTTCTAGTCGTATTCCATAGATTTTGAGTCGCTCTTTCACGTAAAAAAATCAGAAATTAAAAATCTGAAATAGTTTAATTAATATAAAGCCCGAAAGTTGAACGTGTCCGCGTAAATACACGGGTTTTCTGCTCATGGCGTCACTTTAAACGCCCCCCCTGTAAAATTCTCTTTTGAGGCGATAGGTCCCTTTTCTCGTGTCGCGTCACATATTGAGCCTCAAAAAATGAGTGAAAAATAGCAAAGCTTGCACAAAACTTAAGGCTCAAGGTATGTTGATGGCTTAAAGGTTGAACTTTACTACGGCACGAAATTCGATTATACTGGGACTCAAAAAAATTGATCACGTATATATATATATATATATATATATATATATATAGTGATTAGTTGTGAAAATGACATAATGACGGTCGCTATTGGCTGAAATAATTTTAAATTTTTATGCACGCGCATCAAGAACACGTGTTTTTTTAAATATTCTTCATTATTGTTAATATTATTCTGAAAATATGGGATGATAAAAAGTGAAAATTGACAAAATAATTTTTAAAAAATATATGTACATATACAGGGTGTCCCAGTCGACGGACACCTCGACCTCGTTTTAAATTAAAATTTAAACATATTAAAGGGTTGTATTATATTGAAAAAATTAAGACGAAAAATCCTTTGAACTTTTTAAATATTTTCAGTAGTTTTTCCGTAAATCGCAATTGAAAATTTAAAAACTACGCATACCTATTGGTCGTGCACACTTTGTGAGCCGGTAGACGTGACGTACTATTCGAGCTTTACAAGCCCAGGCCCGTAAAGCTCACACGCCCAGGCGTGTACCAGCAACGCGCGTAGAATAAATTTTTGACAGTAATTTCTTTCTAGATTACAAGTTTATTGTTTTTAAGACAATCTAAATCTAGAAACCAAAAATTACTGTCAAAAATTTATTTCACTCGCATTGCTGGTACACGCCCAGGCCTGCAAACGTTGGAATAGTACGCCGCAGGTAGTTCACGGCCAATAGCTATGCATAGTTTTTAAATTTTCAATTGCGATTTACAGAAAAACTATTGGAAATATTTAAAAAGTGCAAAGGACTTTTCGTCTTAATCTTTTCAGCACAGTAAAACCCTTTAATATAATAACACTAGACTGGGACACCTTATATATATGGGCAATTCCACATATGATTGACCTATGACCTTAAGAATTTGGTTAAATTTATTTTCCCTTAATCTATGTAGAAAAAAAGAAATACTTGTTTTTTCTTTAATCGACCTTATTTTCGAGTTATAAATTTTCGAAATTTTGGATTAGTAACTGTAGACTTTTTTTAGTTGTTTATAAGTCTAAAAGTATTGAGTTTTTATTTTTTTAATTTCTTTGTAATATACAGAATATACATAATATACAGAAGATTTTCTAAAAAGTTTTGGAGTGGGCCGATGCGTTTAACGAGTTTTACAAAATTTTAAAAAGCACGTGCAAGATGCTCGCGTTCTATGAAACGACTCACAATAGGATTTTTTACAACTAACTTCTCAAAAATAACTACAGACTACAATTTTTAATCGATTAACGTGTTTTTTATTTTACTTAAAAGAAGAATAATTTCTCAAGATATGCCTCCATGCAAACCTGAGAATATTCAAATGTTAATAATATTTTTGAAACAAAAAGTTAACAAATTAATTGTGTACTTTCCTTTAAAAATGAAACATTATTTTCTTATTTTGTATTAAATGCTTTTATTTTATTTTAAAAATATGTATATTATTTTTTTTTAAAAGAGAATATTTAGGTAGGTATAAAATTAAACTCTCATAGTTAATAAATAGGTGATATAATAATTGGATTAGAGTTTTAGCATCTGTAACTTTTAGAATTAAATTTTAATGGTAAATATTCTTTTTTTCTTGACTTAAGGTAGTACGCTCGCGACAGTCACTCTCAAAAATATATTTTACTAGCATGCTATAGTATGGTGCAGTTACTGTAGCACCTGCTTTAAGATTCTTTTGCCTGACTGTACTGAATACATAGCCAGCCCCATGTACAGACACGCTCACACACAAGTATATTAGTCAGGTTAGAAAGTGCGGCAACGTCACAATTTTGTAGTGCTGTGTAATGAAGGTGTACGAAATATATACACAAAAAGTGATATCTAATATTATTATAAAAAAAATTGCAACAGAAGGAATAACATTCGAAAACTTTTTAAAAGTTAAGGCTGACTTTGGTACGACAGGAGTTATTCAATTATTTAAAGAAAAAAAGTCAAACGGAAAACCAAAAATTACGGGCGATATAAGAGTTTTAAATAAGATTAGTCACTTTTTTAATAAATACTAAAATATTTATACAGTATTTTAAAAATACATTATTATATTAATTTTAGTATTATAAGTTGTCTGTTATAATATTATTATTTTAAATCATTTAAAATTTTTAAAAGAGGAGAGTTATAAATACGATTAATGTTCTGATATTATTTTTTTAAATTATCGACTTTAACATTAAAAGTTGGCTGTTAATAGAATCATTTTATTGCATTCTAAATATTATTAATGCAATATAAATTATCGACTTTTAAAACTTATTTATAAATATGTGTAATTATTTTGTAATCGTTTATGGCCATCGTTCATATTGTTTTAATTTATAACATGAATTGTTAATGTGAAAAAAATATATTTAATATTTGTTAAACATTATAACAATTTTAATTTTACTAAATAAGCAACATTTACAACGTTAAACATCAGTCCCTTCTTTTTCATTTTTTAAATTTTTCGCGCACTTTTCTAATAACGTCATAGCGCGACGTTGCCACATGTTTTCGTAAACAATACTTACCATTCATAATTAATAATTTTTAAAATACTATATCTTTTAAACAAAACGGTTAATGTTGTTTTATCTTTTTGTTATAAATTTCTTAAACATTCATTTATAATATATTAGTTTTTTAAAACAATCTATAGAAACTTTAGAAGTTATTAGAAGAAATGTGCCGTTTACATGCACTTTTCATAGGTTAACCATGTTAAATAACAAACTTTGAACTTCAATATCTTGTTTTAGAAACGGTCAATTTTTTTAATATTTTGCAAATACATAGATCTTGTAATTAACTATTCAGATTTCAAGTTTCATAAAATGCTATAAAAAAGTGGGATCACGAGCGTACTACTTTAAATCTTGTTAGAGATAACAATAAAATTATTACAAATTGGTATCAAAAACCGACTTCATCAGACAGAATTATTAACTATTTTTCAGATCATCCAATTCAACAAAAAAAGAATATTGTATACAATCTTGTTGACAGAGCAATTTCATTGTTCAATGAAAAATTCCATTTTTTATAACTTGAAAAAAATAAAAACTATTTTGAAAAATAATAACTATCCTATCAATTTTATTGAAAAACAAATTAAAATTCGTATGATCAAAATAAAATTTTCTGATACAAATATTACTAATAATAAAAATAATTTTTATAGTCAAATTCCCAAAGTTTCTTTACCTTTTAATAAGAAATGTTTTTTCAAGTTGTCAAATATTCTCAAAGAATTTAATTGCACTTCTATCCCTCTTATAAATAAAAACTCTAATTCCATGATTAGACTAGGTAAAGATTCGACGAAAAAATGGGATAGAACCAATGTTGTATACAAATTTGATTGTAAAAACTGTCCTGCAACATATATTGGCGAGACGAAACGATCTTTATTAACTCGCATAAATGAACACAAGAAAGTAAATGATAACTCTGTAGTTTAAAAACACCGCACTAATTTTAATCATGACTTTGACTGGGAAAATACAAAAATATTGGACAATGAAAAAAATTTTGCAAAACGACGAATATCTGAAATGATCCATATTAAAACTAATCGTTCCACTATTAACAGAAAGGAAGATATTTTCACTCTAAACAAAACTTTCTTTCCTCTTCTCAGACGTATAGACTCTTGCCTATAATGACAATACAATAACACATCTAGTGTTTATATATAAGTTCGTTGACTCTTTTCGTTTCTATCCATTTGACTTTCGTATATCGTTGAAATTCTAATTTTATTTCAGTTGACACTGAGACAGTGTAAAGAGATGTCTTCCTTTTTAAATTTTAATTTAAAACTTAAGTAGGATATTATCATTGTTATTACTTTTGTGAAAATAGTGCTTTAGATCTTTATAAATATTGAAGTGTTTTTTGTTTAATAAATTCAGCCTGATGAGGTTGGCAAACCTTAGCCAACGAAACGTCGCTATATTGACGATACACATTGGATTTTTTATTCAATATTCCACCTTCCCATAATCATTTATTTAACAATAATATCAAAAACAAGAATATTTTAAAAATAAACTGGATTTTATTTCAGCTTTATTTAAAGAACATGAAAACTTGTAAAGCATTTTTAAAATTATATTAATTTTACTAATAAATATAATTAAGCTGAAGAACGTAACGTTAAAACATTAACGAAAATAAAATCCTGATTTTTAGTGACTATTAAAAATTGTTCTAATTATGCTTACAACCAATTAAAAGGGCGTCAAAAACTGAGTCAAAAAAGTTTGAAGAGTTCCAAAAGCTTTTTCGAATAAGGAGTAAATGAGTATTATATCCTCAAATTACACTGATTCAAACATTAACGATGGCCTTTAAAGTAAATATTAAAATTTCGTTCCTATTAAGCTTACAGCCAATTAAAAAAGCCATAATAACTGAGTCAAAGAAAGTTAGTTTTGTTTAGAAGTTGTTTCGCAAAAGGCTTGAAAGGAGCATTAAATTCTCTACTACAATTAATCAAACATTTAAGATGTCATTTTGAGTAAAATTTAAAATTTGTTCCTATTATGCTTATAATTAATTAAATAGGCGTCAAAAACTTAGTCAAAAAAAGTCTAAAATTTAAAGAAAGTACTTCAACTTTCTATAATAATTATGATTTTTAGAATATTTAATATTTTTTTTAAATAATAGTTTAATAGCTTTTTGAACTCTTCGGACATTTTGACTTAGTTTTTGACGCCCTATTAATTGGTTATAAACATAATGAGAACAAATTTTAATAGTCACTAATAATTAGGATTTTATTTTCGTTAATGTTTTAACGTTACGTTCTTCAGCTCAATATAAGTACAATAGCACATGCACACAAAAAAAATTTTTGTCCGAGACACTACAATAGTATATTCTCATGTATTTTGGCCTGCTGAATCCAAATCCGAAGTCAGAATTGCCAAATTGGTTACTTTTTTAAATTATACTCAAAAAACGACTCAAAAACTAGTGATGCACGTCGGACGAGACGATCGGGAAAAAACAATTTCGATAAAAATGATCGTCTTTTTAAACATTATTATCGTTCGGATCGTCATCGGATCGAGAATCTCGACAAACTGTCGATCAAATGAAATATGTGTTGAAACAGTCATTTGACGGCATAAAATTATTAGAAAATTTTTATTTTGATAAATAATAAATGATAAAAGAATCAATAAATTTGTAGTTAATGTTGAAAATTTATTAAACAGTAAGTAAATGTTAAATGTTATGTTTATTTACTCTTGAAGTAAATGAATTCATTGTTTAAAAGTTTTTTAATTTATTTAAACGTTAATACTTGTAATTTAAATCAGTTAAAACAAACAAAAATACATTTCACAAAATAAATTATTTTATATTATACTATTATTGTAAATAGGTAACTAATTTTTTCATTTTCACATAATTAAGTTAATAGTAAATTTTAGTAATAAAAAATTTCCAAATCTGAAAATTGCAATAGTTTGAATGAAAATTTTGTATTAATTTTAAATTACTATTGTTTAAAAAATATTTAAAATAATTAATGAATTTTTATTACGTCTAATTTTACATATTTCTTTCAATAAACTAGGTGTCTCCGCGCGCCTTGGCGCGCGTGAAATTTCTTTACATTTGGACAAGTAAAAATCTCTTGCTTCTAAATCCAATAAGAAATGAAAGATCTATTAGGCGTCTCGAAACACAGATCTAGAATAGAGATTTTTGTTGTTGCATAAAAACAGTTACAACTAATTATTACTTTACCAAACCACATAAAATTATTTAAAGAATTATTAAATAAATATAAATTTACTGTCGGAGATGCGGCGGTGAGCGTCACATGGCGAAGAACTGTTCTGTCGAACAACCTAAGTGTTTAACATGCATGGATTTAGGGAAGACAGATATTGTCCATATCTCCGGGAAAAGCTCTTGCCCGGTTTACAGAGAATTGCTGCAGAGGCTTAAAAAGGCAAACCCTTAAAGTTTCTGCAGGTTAACCTGCACACCTGCAGGACGGCGCAGGCTCTCCTGATGCAGACGGTCAAGGAAAAAGTATCGATATCCTGTTCTGCAGTGAGCAACACAGGAAGAACGATCTCGCTCCCTGGTACCAGGATAAATCAGGTAGAGCCGCTGTCCAGGTGTGCAATCCTGAGCTGCGGGTTGCCAGGTACCTGGAGACGAGCAGTGGATTCGTTTGGGCGGAGGTTACCGGCATACGTATGTACAGCTGCTACTTCTCGCCGAACGATCCACTGACAGACTTCGAAGCCGACATTCAGGAACTCGAATCGAGCCTTAGAGAATCCAGGTTGGATGTACTCGTCACCGGTGATTTTAATGCTAAGTCGCCGGAGTGGGGCGAGTCAAGGCTCGATAAAAGAGGCAGAATGATCGGAGAAATGGTCTCCAGAAGCAATTTAACAATTGTGAACCGGGGAAGGACATGGACGTTTAGGAGGGGTGCAATTGGATCTATCATTGATCTTACGATTGCATCATCTTCTCTATTCAGACGCATAAACGAATGGCGAGTCTCTGAGGAGTATACCGCAAGTGATCACCAGTAAATCGAGTTTTCAGTCTTAGTGGGATACACAAAAAATGGCGGAAGACAGGAAGCACCGTGTCGAAAACGCCTCTCCTGGAATGTGAAGAAAATTGATAAGGAGAAGTTTGTCCGATCCCTGGAAGAATCCCGCCTCATTGAGGAATTGGGTTGGGTGCAGAGGCCAAATACCCTGGATGCAGAGGTACGAGCGGTAAGGAAAACCATCACCGCGGCCTGCGATGCATCTATGCCGCGTCGCAGATGTACCGCTTCACGTAAAAGCTCGGTGCACTGGTGGTCGGATGCGTTGGCCTCCTTGCGGAAAGCGTGCTTCAAAGCTAGAAGGAATTATACCCGTTCTAAGGGAGATCCTTTGCTGAAGGAAGCATTCAAGGAGGCCAAGAAAAACCTCAAGAAAGAGATTCGTGCGTCACAACGCCGTTGCTGGAAAGACTTAATCGAGGATGTCGATAAGGACCCATGGGGTCTGGCTTTTAAAATCGTTACTAAGAAATTAGGAACGAGGCAAAAGACCCCTGGCCTGGACAGTCCCGATTGGGTCAAAGAGATAATACAAGCTCTCTTTCCTCCTGCGGAGCCATGGCTTAGGATGGACTGGAATGGCTGTGAAGTCGGTGAGGATGAACTCTTCACTCCTACCGATCTACGAAATGCCGGTAAAAGATTGAAAACAGGCAAGGCGCCTGGAATCGATGGGATAAGTAACGAGATCCTAAAACTGGTAATCGAAACTTCACCCCAGATTCTGCTTCGATGCTTCAATCTTTGCCTTGAGAGAGGAGAGTTCTTCCGCGACTGGAAGCGACAAAGGTTAGTCCTCCTAAGAAAAGGCGAAAAACCTCTAGATAAAGTCTCGTCGTACAGGCCTATATGCCTGCTCGATACGATGGGTAAACTTCTTGAGAATATGGTTCTGCAGAGAATGCAAAGCCACTTGACCGGAGAGAATAGTCTATCGGATCACCAATTTGGTTTCCGTAAAGGTAAGTCTACAGTTGATGCCATCCAGGCAGTAGTGGACATAGCCAAAGCCGGGAAGAACAGGTTGGGACCACAGAAGAAAAAGGGCTTCTGTGCTTTAGTGGCCATAGACATACATACATCGAGTCGATGATGAGCAAAGGAATGCCGCCTTACTTGTTGCGTATAATGGATAATTATCTTAGCGACAGGTGGGTGGTATATGAGGGGGACACCTGGACTCTGAAGAAGGAGATGCAAAGTGGTGCCCCTCAAGGCTCGAGGGTGGGACCATTTGTATGGAATGTATCTTACGATGACTTCTTGCGAATGGATCTACCCGAAGGCGCGGTTATCATCGGCTTTGCGGACGACGCGTTGGTCATGTGCACAGCCGAAAGCGAGGAAGCCCTTGGGACATTGGTGAACGAATGTCTGCGGCGAGACAAGAGCTGGCTGGATGCCAGAGGTTTTCAAATGGCCCTGGAAAAGACCGAAGCTCTGCTCGTCACAGACAGACGTGGTTATACAGTCCCACGAATCGTGATAGACGAATTCGAGGTCAAGTGGAGCAAGTATATAAAGTATCTCGATGTGGAGCTCGATGGAAGGCTAAACTTTCATCACCACATAGCAACGGCGATGAATAAGGCGGTTGAGTGTGCTGCAAATTTGGCACGTCTTATGCCGAATGTTCGCGGACCACGCGAAAAGAAAAGGAGACTGGTGGTGAGTGCTGCCCATGCTAAGCTGTTTTACGCAGCAGCAGCATGGGCTCCCTCGCTCAAGTTCAGAAGCAAAACAATTTGCGAGAACATGCTGTCGGCCCAGAGAGGTATCAATGCCAGAATCGTATCTGCGTATTGTACGGTCTCGACAAGTGCTGAGCAGGTCCTTGCAAGTGTCCCGCCGGCCGATCTTATGGCGAGGGAAAGGGAGGAATTGTTTCTTCTTTTTAAAGAAAGAAATAATCCCCAGACCCCAGAGTCAGAAAGACTCAGCAAGGCCTGCATCCGCAAGAATGCGAGAAGCAGACTCGTCGAGACTTGGCAAGACAGATGGAATAGGGAGGAAAAAGGCCGATGGACCTATCGGCTTATTCCAACGCTCACCACCTGGATAAACCGAAAGCATGGAGAAGTCTCCTATTATTTGACGCAAGCATTTACAGGCCACGGGTGTTTTAACGCGTACCTATATCGCTTTAAATTACGCGAAAATGAGGTGTGTTCGTACTGTCAGTTCCCTGTGGACAACGCAGAGCACACCCTCTTTTTATGCAAGAAATGGGACTTGGAGAGGCGGGCCATGTTCGAAGGTGTAAACAGTCAAGTTACACCGGAGAACATGGTATCGCTGATGACCCAGTCAGAAGAGAATTGGCGGCAAGTCGAGAATTTCATAATCTCGGTCATGTCGAGGAAGGATCTCGACGGCCGCCAAAAAAGCGTAATTTAAACAGCTTTTAATTTGTTTGTTTTTTGGTAATTAATTTTTAACATTTGTTTTTTTTTAATTTTTGTTGTGCTGTTAATTCCGCTTTTATATTAAAATGGTTTTGAATTTTTTAACTATTGACGCAGGAGAACCGCAGGTAAAGAACAAAGTCGCAGCAGCGACAGAGTTGGAGCGCCACCCTCGAAGGCTAAAGTCTTACGACAGTTCCGAGGAAGGATAAAGGGATCCAAAAGAAGGGTTACGGGTTTTAGTGGGTCGGGCTGGCAGTAAGTCGTCAGTATTCTAAATTTATTATAATACTTATTTATTTTACTTTTTTTTATTTTTCTTCTGTTTTGTTATACCAACCCCACATAACCTTGGAGTGCGGAATCCAAGGTATCTGTAGGCAGATTTCCCAAAAGTCCCTTAGCAAAAAAAAAATAAATAAATAAATATAAATTTACTTTTCGCATAAAATATTATTTATATTGATAACAAAATATGCTTTATAATAATTGTTAAAATAAGATTGTGTATTATTTATTGGTACAAATTTTCAAGACCTATATTCTTTTCTTGTTATAGAATAATTATAGAACGTGTTCATTGGGCTTTTTCTTTAAAAATAGGGGGGACCAGGGCTAAACTGGACGGATTTGTTCTTTGGCCAAAAAACTCATACAAAAAAATTTTTTTTTGCTAAAGAGTAATATACCGTTTTGAAGCTTGTACCTTCACCTACAAATCGCACTTGTTCGATGTCGAAAAACTACAGTAGCTTTGGAGATACGTTGCTTCGAAGATGACTACCTCAAAAACAAAAATCCGAAAATTGGTGGGGCTAAACCGGACACCCCATGGGGATAAATCAGACATGGCTAATTAATTAAAGAATAAGACACAAATTTTCGTTTTTTTCTAGAAAAGTCAAATCAATTCTTCTCTCATTTAAATGTAGGTAGTTCTATACAAAGAATATAATATAAAATGTGAAATCGGTAACTAATATAATATAAAATGAATTACAGTTTTCAGACTTGTCTATTTGCAGCAACTCGCTTGCAAATTCGAGTTTTAAAATAAATTCTTTATTTATTTAGTTTTGAAGTGGTTCTATGCAAAGAATATAATATAAAATAAATTAAAGTATTCAAAGATTTGGTTGTTTTTTATCACGATGTCCGATTCAGCCCCACACCGTCATCTAATAATTAAACTGCAATATATTTTTTCTTCTTAACGTTTTTCATTAAAATCTTTTTCTACTAAACTCAGTACACCATGAGCTAAAAAAAATTGCTGTGTGATATTTGGACTTTAATTTTAACGATAAAAACCCTAAAAAATGAGAAAAATTTTTTTACTTTTACCTCAAAAAATGACATTTTCACATATTAAAGGCAACTATTATTACAAGAAAAATGACACATCCATAAAACCTCATGCAGCATTTGCATCACGAAATTGTGCGTACATAGGTTATTTACACGGTTTGAAATTCTTTACGGTTTCGGAAATATTTGACTTGTCCGGTTTATCCCCGGTCTCCCCTACAATAATACGTAATCGGACTAAATTTGGTTCCGACTGTCTGTTTGATTTTTCCTTAAGAAAAGTTCTAATAATTTTGGATAAAACATATACTTAACACGGTCAGAAGTGAGAAACTATCCATTTTTTGGTGAATGGAAAACAAAAAAAATTAATAAAAACTGAATTTTTTTTATTTAATTATTAAAAAATTATAAAATTGTGAAAAGAATAAGGTCTTATAGAAGTGATTTGGCTAACATTTTATTCAGATATTTTGATAGAAACCTCATTTCTAACGTTTAACAAAAATTTGAATAAATTATTAACCCTCACGGGCTCGAGATCGTTTTTCCGCCTGCGCGCACAAGCCGGGCCCGAGGGACCCGGTATTTAAAATCAATAGAAATAAAAAATTTGACAGCAAAATTGTTAATATTTTTTATCTAACATATAATTGTATCATTTTAGAGAAATTATTTTAAAAAATAGTTTTAAAAACAACTTTATTTATAATAAAGAAATAAAATAAAAAATATAAAGAACAAAAAAAAATATTTTCAGACAAATCACCGTATAATGTATAAATAATTATATAAACATTTTATATATTATATGTATATTACATATATATATATATATATATATATATATATATATATATATATATATATATATATATATATATATATATATATATATATATATATATATATATATATATATATATATATATATATATATATATATATATATATATATAATAGTTTAAAAAATAGTAATATAAAAGAATGGTAGAAATATAAAACATCTGAAAAAAATCTTTAGCTAAATTACCTAATAATAATTATCTTTATTTAGACGTAAAACCAAAAAAAAAATTTTAAAGACCGCCATATTGAATTTTTTAATTCTGACATCAAATTTGTAATCAGCGACCCTAAAAACCCCCGAGTACCGATTTTAAAGAAAATCTGATCGATTTTCTGTTCTTTAACTTTTAGGAATGGAATTTTCCAAAAAACGTACAACACGCACTATATTTTTCGCACCACGTCACTTCCGGAATTATTTGGGATATGTTTACACTTATTACAGTACGTGATGTTGAAACATTGCAAAATAATGCAATATTGCAGAAAAATTACTAACTTTTTATACGCAATTTTAACCCGGGTCCCTCGGACCCGGCTTGAGTCTTTACGTAAGTTCGACTTAAAACACAGAAAATAATAAGTGTTGTTTTAACCCGAATTTAGTGTGAAAATAACACGCAACAAATTTTACCCTCGTAGGCGGCGCCACGTTCTATGTCGTTTAACATTGGTTAATTTCACACGCAACAAAAATCACACCAAGTCCTTTTTGTGAAGGGAATTTTCCAGAGTATTTTATGAATTAAAAATTCTTTACAAAAGTAAAAAATGTGTGTTTTTACGCCCTTAAATCTAATGTGAAGTTGATTTTCTAATATTTTCTTAACCGGAAGTAGAAAAAAAACTTTCCTCCGGGTCCGAGGGACCCGGCTCGAGCCCGTGAGGGTTAACAAATAAACGCTTTTTAATGGTCCTAAGCTTATTTAAAAATATTTAAATATTTATACTTTGTATATACTTATCGATTCGTCTTGACATAAAAATTTCAATTTTATTATATATAAATTTAGATTTTGCTAAAAAAATTTTTTTTACTTGAACAAGTTTTGAAAAAAACAACTGTAAAATTTTTTGTGTGGGATATATTCTATATTCCTTTTGTCCATTTTGAAAGATTAATGTGTCAAAATTTCATCCGAATTTAAGAAAATCTATGGAAGGTATCATGTTCACACGAAAGCAAGATCTATAAACAGATACACAAATTGTTTAATACATTTTAGAAAATTTTATTATTTAAAGGACTACATAGCTTTTTCACAAGAAATAAAAATCAATTATAAGTAAATAAGCATGAAAATATAATAATATTGTTTATTGTTTTAAGACCTAAAAATCTATACACAATGAAGTTACATGGAATCAATTTATGTTCAAGTTTAAAATGTAATTTCAAAATATAGTAATTTTAAAAAATAAATAAAAAATACACTCGACTTAAAATATTAAATTAATAAATAAAAAATATTGGAAATTATATATTTTTTAATTTGGAAATGAAACTCAAAAATGCACTTTTTTAGGAATAAAATGTAAATTATTTATCAAAAATAAGGTAAGAAAAAGGAAAAAAATGTATAAATTAGAGTTTTGCAGATACTTCAATTTTGCGTAAACTCGAAATTGGAATCAAATCATTCCTTCATATTAATTCTCATTGAAAGGATAGAATATTCGAAATTTGCACACATATTTTTACATTTAAAAAAACTTGTTTAAAATTGTAATCAAGAAATATATAATTTACTATTTTTGCAGTTATTATTAAATTATATTCCTTTAAAAATATGATTATGAAATAAAAAAAGTTTATAATGATGTTGAATTTATCACTTGGTTAAAATTGTTTAATTGAGAGATGAAATATTATCAATCTTGTCTTCGTCCAGCAATGTACACGTTCATTTGATTGAACAAATTTTGTGACATTTTTTTCGTTTCTGAAGAGGACGACTGTGTCGTTGAAACGTAAACAGATTGTTTTTTATTCGAACCTGACTTGGATAGATTGATAATAATTCATCTCTCAATTAAAAAAAATTTATATTGCATTCATTTCATTTATTTATTCTAATATCTGTCACTGAGAATACAGAAAACCATGATGCTCAAACCAAAAAAAGTAGGCGTTACTTTCTTAACTGTTCGCCTCTCTCTCGCCTCTACTCTAAACTCAAAGAAAAGGCGATACTTCCCACTCCTTCTCTGTATCATGATTTCTCTCTTATATACTCTGACAAACTTCTCTCTCCAACTCTTCTCTGTCATCAAAAGCACAGCAGGAGGGCGGACGGAATTCTTGCGGACAGAATGAATGAAAGAATACGGAGATTAATATATATATATAAATAATAACATACAATAGAACAAATTTTTAATACATTTTATTTATATAATAAAGCAGTTTTTAATATTTAATCCAGACAATTAATAATAAACTTTAAAATAAGTGAGGGGTCTTCCTTAAGCAACGTGATCCCATTTTTTTTAATCTTTCAGCATGAACCGACGATGCGTTTACATTGAACAAATCGCAAGTTATTTTAGCTAGAGTCGGATATAATGATTGATTTTCCTGCCATTATTTTTATGTAGAATTTTAAAAACGCTTTTTCCATTTCCGCATATCTCTTCGCAGTCAAATTTCGAAGTTCGTTTCTTAAGGGTACATTTGGATTGAAGTAATGAAATAGTCCTTGTGTATCAGAGTCAGAGAGAAAAGAAAATGGCAAATATTTCTTCACAATTAAATCTACGATTTTTTCATTGCACGTTCCTTGCACAAAACCTATAGTAAATATATAATATATCATTATTACTTTTTGAATAAATTGGAAATGTTTAATTTTTAGAATTTTATTAATTGTTACATTTTTTCAAATTAAAAAATCAAAAATAAATATATAAAAAAAACTTTCTACATTGATTGACTTTTGGCTATTTTATTCCTCGATTCATTAAATAATAATAAAATGCATTTTATTTTTACTTTTTTTAATTAAAAAAAGTTGTTTCTGTGTTTGTAAAGTAGTTTTAAATATGAACGAATCTGTCAACTAATAAATTTTTATTATTTAAATGATAGATTTTAATTTTTCTTTTAAGTACTGTACAATAATAATTTAATTTTAATCTAATAATACAGTACAAAATAAAAAATTACTAAAATTTTTTTATTTTACAGTTACTTATTAAATTATTTTTTTAACGATTCGTTTTTTTAAAATTTATTTTTAAATAAATAAATTATTTATCAAAAATATTATTAATTTTTTAACCTTATATAATTAAAAAAAGTTTTTCTTTAATTAACATTGACTGATTGTAATTTTTCGCTTTTTCATTTCCAGACGAATTTCTTCTTCAATGTTCGTCTTCAGACATATCAAAATTCACATATTCTCAAGCATTATATTTTTCTAATTAATGAAAATAAATTTAATAATTTGTAAACACATTGTCACTCAAGAAATTTACAGCCAATTTTTTTCGAACGAACCGAGACGATAAAAAACAAATAAAAATAATAAATCTCGACACCTTGAAGTGCGTACGAACCGAGAATTGTCGATCGATGTCGAGCATTTATCGGTTCCATGTGCATCACTCAAAAAACCAAACTAAATTAAAAAACTCAAAAAATATTATTGTAACACTACAGTAATATATTCTATGTATTTTTTCATGATTGGTCCAAATTCGGCGTCAGAATTAACAGAATGGCTCAAAATTGTGAGATAAAATAAAAAAACCGAATTAAAATTAAAAAACAAAAAATTTGATTTAAACACAACATTACATCGATATAGCGCGAAAACAAAAAACAACATTATTGGACAAGAAAATAACATACAATTCACCATTTAAAATTCTGGTGACATAAACATTAGATAAACGTAGTTGAGCAAAAATTCTCTTATAAAAGAGACTTAATTTCGATACCAGATATGGCTGCGTTCCCGGAGACAAGGAAAGAGAAGGGTAAAAGAATAACGTTTTCTAGAGAAAATTACAATTTTAATTTTGTTGGTATTAACCATCATCTGATTAAGGACGCAATATGAGTGAAGTTTCTTATTAACCTCAAGAGGCGTATCTGACAAAATAACATAGTCGTCCGCATAAGCAATTACAATAACTTCTTACATACTATTGATGGGGAGGCCCCTGCATCTTTGTTTGACAAAGTGGTCTTCAAAATCGTTTATAAACAAGACAAACTCCAATGGACTTAAAACCTCACCCTGGAGGACACCCTGAGTAATCTTGACAGAATCAGTCACCCCTCCATGAGTACTAATGTTGGTGTTAGCCGGTGAATAAAAAGATTCCATAATATTTATCAACTTACTACTAACCCCCAATTTATTGAGCTTCCACCACACAAGATTATGAGAAAGGGAAGGAAACGCGCCTTTCAAGTCTACAAATATTGCGAACACAATGAAGGTTTACCCCTAAACGAGTTAATAACCCTCCAGAACTGCGCAGAGCTCTTACAACCCGCCAAAATATCTATTTGTTTATTACGGTATTCCCTCTTCTTTCCATTTAGAATTTTTTAAAACTTGTTTTTAGAAAAAAGATATAACCTCTTTGAATCTCCAGAAAAATTCGAAGCCCTGCACAGTCTTAGACATTCAGAAACTGACCTCCTTGCGACCCTGCATTCGTGATCAAACCACGGCTTACTCTTAGTACAGATATTAAAAATACGCTTATGCTTTACCATACCCCGATCTGTAGCGACTGAACCAATCACCGAGGTAAGTACATCATTCAGATCATTCACGCTACCATCCAGGTGTGCCACTTCAGTTTTGAACGCTATCGAAGTTGAAAATTCCTGAGCTTTATCCGTATTAAACAATAAAGTAAAAGGGCTCGCATCACTCCCATGGCGTAAAGAATAGGGAGACCTTGAAACCAATCCAGTTTAACTGGTAGATGATCCGATAGTGTAGGCATCTCTAAAACCTCAAAATCTTTAAAAAGATGAAGACCGCTTATGGAACACCAAACGAGGCCAAAGATACTCTCTCCCTGAGGACCAAAAAAGGTAAAGGAAGCCGGAAAATCAAGGCGGGAACGACCGTTTAAGAGAACAAGCCCATTTGACTCCATTATTTTCAAGAGTAACTTTCCCTTACCATAGATCACAGGGTCCAGAGATTTCCTTTTGCAATAGAAAGGTAACATATTTAGACATAGGTCCGAGCTTATCTGGTTAAGATCAGCCACTCTGCAGTTGAAGTCAACAACGATCACATCCGTTAACTCAGGGTGAGAATTCGTTAAACAGTTCAGGGTTGCACATAGTTCCTCTAGATTCTCTTTACAGTCCGCGATCAGGGACCAATACACAACACCAAGAATAAAAACAGGGTTAAAATATACAAACTTCAGGAACAAAAAATTAGGCAAGGTATCAATAACTTCAAAACTGTAGATGTAAGAGTTAAATGAGACCAGAAGACCTCCCATCGCTCTGACATATTTATTATTTCTGATAGTAGGCGAAACGTTGGTATGTAAAGCAGATCTCTTGAAAGGGTTAAAATCACTAGACTCGCACCATGTTTCGCAAACGCACAAAATGTCACGATTGTTTAACAAATCATAAATGTCCGTAATATTCTTTAGGCCGTTCACATTCCAGAAAAGAAGCTTTGGTTGGAGAGCTTTATCAGATAAGCCGTTAAAATACCGTGATTGCTAACCCTAGTGTGCCGCAGAATTACTTGATAACTGATCGGAATCAGATGAATCTGTATTGTTATTCTTTGCAGCGACCAAGCCAATAAAATAATCAAGAGTTTCCGACTGGACCAGGCCCATAGAAGCTTTAAGAGGTTTTCCTTTCTTTGGAGTTCCAGTTTGGGATGTTTCCTTACTCGAAACTTTCCTCTTACATAGGGGTTTGAAAGTTGATGGTGTAGAGGAAGCTGAGTCGTTCACGTTAGGGTCATTAAGAAAATTCGAGTTTGTCTCTTTGGCCTTAGCCAGTTGGTTTATTAGAGAATCAAGGGAAGGTAAGTCCAGGAACTTCTAATTCACTAGGACTCGATAACCCTTCAATATTGCCAATATTCCCAAATAATTAAACTTAATAACTCTACTTCTTAAATTTCTGATTTTCTCCCTCTCCTCCATAGACCTGTCATTTGCTATGGAAATATTAAATTTTTTAAAGTCTCTGACATCGCATAAAATGTTTAAAATGATAGGAATAAGTGATTTATTAACAGCATCAGATTCTTCAAGACCGAATAAAACTAAATTTTTTAATCTCGACTTGTCTATTAAAGATGAAATCACATTTTCCACTTTTTTAATTCTGTTGTTGGTATCGGTTCGAGTTAAGTTTATTCCAATAAGTGAATTTCTAATAGAATATACGTCATCTCTCAATCAATCGTGAGAGTGAGTCAACTTTTCAACAGCTATTAGCACTTGTCTGAGTTTGTCACTCTCGCCTTGTAAGTCTTCATCTGACATAATAAAGGTAATTAAGAGAATCATGAGGTACAGTCACCAGCAGCAAATAGTTAACAAAAATTCACAGCGAAAATGGAAGATTTTAAAAATAGTTTTTTTAATATGAAAATTGAAATGCTGTATTCTTGGAGTTCGGCAAAGTACGAGAAAGTACAGCAAGAAATTATTATAATAACACAGGTCAACAAAAAAGGTTACTTTTTTTATAAGATATGATAGTGGCTTCCTAAGTATTTTTTGACGCTGAACACGATCCCGGGTCTAAAAATTGGCCATCACGTCAGGATTTTGAGAAAAGTGGGGGTAAAGACCCCAAAAACGTGTATTTGAGGGTTTTCAATATTTTTTTTCTCCTAAACCTGACGTGACAGAAACTTCTACATAGACTTAAATTGAAGCTTGAATTGTCCACTACAAGACCCATATCCGTAAGACCAAAAAAAATTAAAATTTTTTTCAAAACATTAGGTTGAAGTTACCAAAAATGTGTATTATTGGGTTGCTTCAATGGATTTTTTAAAATCGTTTTGGATTCGCTTGAAAATTGTTACTGGGGGGTTTTTAGGGTCGCTGATTACAAATCCGATATTAGTTTTCAAGAATTCAAAACTAATATCAGATTCGTAATCAGCGACCCCAAAAACCCCCGAGTAACAATTTTCAAACGAATCCGAACAGTTATAAATTTTGAGATTCGCCATCTTGGATCCGACATTTTAAATTTTTGAAAACTAATATCGGATTCGTATTCAGTAACCCCAAAAACCCCCGAGTAACAATTTTCGAGCGAATCCAAAACGATTTTAAAAAATCCATTGAAGCAACCCAAAAATACACATTTTTGGTAACTTCAACCTAATGTTTTGAAAAAAATTTAATTTTTTTTAGTCTTACGAATATGGGTCTTGTAGTGGACAATTCAAGCTTCAATTTATGTCTATGTAGGAGTTTCTGGCACGTCAGGTTTAGGAGAAAAAAAATATTGAAAACGCCCAAAAAACGTTTTTTGGGGTCTTTACCCCCACTTTTCTCAAAATCCTGACGTGATGGCCAATTTTTGGACCCGGGATCGTGTTCAGCGTCAAAAAATACTTCGGAAACCACTATCATATCTTATAAAAAAAAGTTAGCCTTTTTTGTTGACCTGTGCAATCGTCATGATTCCGAATCTCTGTCCACACCTGAAGTTAGATTTTTGTGGAGGATTTTGTCTTTTTGTGTATACAATAGGTTTGACATTAACATGTTTACATTTTTGAATCATTCTAAGATTTGATGCATAGATGCATAACAATTATTGCGTTTTCTCTTCTGCCTGATTGTGAAGTGACTTATTATCAAGAATTAATTATTTAATTATAATAATAAAATAATAAGAAGTGAAATATAAGAAGCTGGAATAAATTGTTGCAGAATAATAAGGTTCATCAAAGATTGGTTTTTATTATAAAAATTTTTTATTTTTAAATTCTTTTTTATTACTGTTATACTGTGAATTAATAATTTTAAAAAACTAATTAATTTTTATTTTGTTTATTGTAGCCGATTATTTAGCTTTTTATTAATTTCTTATAAACAATTAAATAAAAAATTATTTTAAGTTATGAAGATAATGTTACAGGGTTGCTACAGTCAGGGAAAACCTGGAAATATCAGGGAATTTTATAAAATATTTTTTTTTCAAAAATTGTTTTGACGTATGTGAATGACGTACATTTCAATTTTACATTTTTATTTTCACTTCTAATTTAAAAAAAACTCCATTAACTAATTTTTCAAGTTAGATTCAAAGAAATTTATTAATTAATAACCATATAAATGTTTTATTGACTAATATTGTTCAATTTTTTTTGTTTTTTTATATAACAACTTTTAAGCTAAACAAGTAGCAAATGTAACGCGCCAAACTACCTGATGTTCGATTTATTATTATTACGCAAATTACAAAATTTTTAAATTAAAAATTTAAATTTTTTAATAATTATATTTTTAAAAATTTTAATATTATTCTTCGCAAGAATTCAATTATTTTTATAAATAGGAAAAATCTTTTTAAAAATTCAATTATTTTTAAGCGTTTCAAAAAAAATTCTATTATTTTCAATAATTCAGATGAAATTGTTTGCAAGAATTTAATTATTATTTCTATAAATAGTAAAAATCTTTTCAAGAATTAAATTATTTTCAATATAATTGTAATAAAATTTTAAAAAAAGAATTAATTGATTTTAATTTTTAAGAATATTTTTCAAAAAATTTAATTATTTTCTGAAATTTTAATAAATCCTTGAAATCAATACAATTTTTTTCTTAATTCGTTACAAAATTTGAATAAAATTCAATTATTAAATGTTCGATTTAAATTATTATTAAGAAACACAATTATTTTAGAAACTTGAAATAAATTGTTGATGAAATTCAATTATTTTGAAATTTTAAACTCTATTTTAAAAAAATTTAAACAAATTCTTCAAAGAATTTTATTAGGATTATCAATTATTTTAATACAATCTTCGCAAGAATTAAATTATTTTTTTTAATATTAAAATTCTTGGAAGGAATTATCTACATACCTACATACAAAGTTCATTCAATTTACTTTTATTTTTTATTAAAAATAAATAATTATTATATTGAACTAATTTATTTCTTCGATTGTTATTTTTTTTAATATATAAAAAAAATATTATCCGCAATGTACTCAGAAAATGCACGCGCATTCGCATACGCATGCACGCGTATCTTATGCTAGTAGAAGATTTAAAAAATAGTATTTTGGAAATCATTAACTATGAAAACTCAAATTCTGAATTTTCTATGTTTGGCAAAGGACGGGAAAACACAGCAAAGTATGGGAGAGTATAAATTGGTCTTTTAGAATTATTAAATCTAAAAAATTAAAATTCTGACTTTTCTGAATTACACAAAGTACGGTAAAGTACAGCAAATTATGCTAATTAAAAAAAGTTTTTTGAAAATATTAAACCAAAAGGTTTTTTATAAAAATGTCTTTTTTTAATTTGCTGTACTTTCCCATCCTTGGCTTAACTCCAAAAATATTTCCCAAAAAACTATTTTTTAAATCTCTTATACTTTGCTGTACTTTCTAAAAATACAGAATTTTAATTTTCATATTTAATGTTTTAAAAGAAAATATTTTTAAACCTCTCATAATGTGCTTACATTCCCGTACTTTGCAGATCTCCAAAAATACAGAATTTGAATTTTCTTATTTAAGATTCCCAAAAAAACCTTTCTTTCCTTTCCCATAGTTTGCTGTACTTTCCCGTATTTTGCCGAACTCCAAAAATTCAGAATTTTTATTTTCAGTGTTAACATTTTTAAACAAACTATTTTTTAGTTCTACCGTACTTTGCTCTACTTTCCTACAGTTTACCAAACTCCAAAAATACAGAATTATCTTTTTTTGCTTATACACTGAAACCCCACTTATTTAAAGTTTCGTTTGCTTAGAGTCGCGTTTATTTGAATCCATTTTTGCTTCAGTTATTTTCAGTTAGAATCAGCCCTAACCCCACATATTTTAGCTCATGCGCAGTACGCGACCAATTGAAAGATACTTAGATTCCCATTGGTTGAGTTCAAACAAAACCAACCAATCACGTCAATTTATCGAATTACGTCACTAACATGGTTATGTCGACCAGAATAAAAATAAAGGCGACACTTCGTGTCGAATTGCGTGGACCATGTTCAAATAAGTGGGGTTTCAGTGTATTTCTAAAAGAAAGCATTTATAAGCCTTCAAAAATTAACAAGTGGTATTTATTAGCATAATGTTTACGAAACATAAGGTTAAAAACATCGGGTAATGTCACCTTGAGTATTCCAAGCTTTAGTATAGATCCCTAGACAAGTGTTTACACTATAATGGCTTTGATTTTTTTATTTGTAAGAAAAAATGTAATATTTTTGATTTATTAAAACAAAATTTATGCTTATGCAGCTTCAGACCATGTGTGTGTCGCAATGTTTGCAGTTCACTCATGGTTATAAACAGTGGTCCACTCATGGTGACTTGCAACTTTTTATTGCAGCCACCACAATTTTTTTGAGTCAAAATAATCACTTAATTAGACTAAGACAATCAATTTTAATGTTCAAAGCAGTAGGAAAAAAAGTTTCCTTTTAAAACTTAATTCTACACTACTTTTACACTTCCTAATCACTTTAATCATTGTAAGAGCGACTTCTTTTTTGTTTTGTGTTCTTTAAAATTCGTTACATCACACGATAACGTATATGATTATCGCGGAACTTAATTTCTTATGGTTTCTAGGTGCGGTCCTGCTATTCGCACTATTTATTTCACCTTTCGCTATAAGATAACTTAAAAGCTCAAGTGGTCTACTCAAGGTGACAGTACCCTACTATTAAAAGAATTAAACTATTTAAATAAAAAATTGAAACTTTTAGTGATTTTAACCTTATATTGTAATTTCGAGTCTTTAATGTTTTATTTAAAATAAGGTTATTAAATGAATTAATTTTTATTATTTTAATTTTTAATTAAATTTAATAATTTCTAACATATATTCGACTTTATATAAAAATTTATTAATTCTGGTTTCAAATGGATTTTTTAATATTTATATCAATAATTTAAATTTAATGTACAACAAAAATTTTTTTTAAATTATTTAAGTGACATTGAATTAATAAATAGTAATAAATAGAAAATTCGAATATTCAATTGTTTTTAACCAAATAATTTTCAATATTTTCTTTGTCATACATAACAAACATTTTTTTACTTTAAATTTCAAATATGAGACGTTATTTTCCAAACATCCCAGCCCAAATTTGACTCATTTTAATTGATAATAACAATTGTAACTTATAAAAGTTTAAACATTCTTCTTCTAAATTATATATTTCAATGTTTTTCGGTAAAAGTAATGCAGGCATTATTTTAATGGCAGTCTCAACCCTGTTTAAAGGCAGAGATCTATTATTGAAAAAAATGAAGATAAAACAGTGATAATTATGTCGTTCAACGGCGTAGCGCCGGCGTAACGTGCAGAATCCGGGCGCACCGCTTACTTTGTTTTCAATTTTCTTCTAAAGTTCTGGTCATCCCAGCATCAAACTTATATGATTTTTCAGCAAAAATGTCAACTTTCCAATAAAAATTTTAAAAAAAATTAAAAATACCCATTAGAGTAAAATTAAAAAATAAACTTTATTTTTTAAACATTTTTTTTGTAAAATTGCTAGAAAGTAGATGAAAAATGCTTTAAATTCATTAAAAATATATTAAAATCGATAAAGTTTTATAAAAGCTATATGGTTTTGAAAATGACAGTGTTACTAAAAATGTCAAAAGTTATACTCCCACTACTTTCTACAATTTTTTTAAGAGCTAATATTTTACAAATTTATTACTTTCATATAGAACAACAATTTTCCAAAAAATCAAACCAATCGCAAGACTTTCAAATTTGGGCTGGGACGTTTGGGAAATAACGTCTCATAATTAGATATGGGTGATTCTCCACGGAACCGACAATTTCATGTCCCTAGTATTTTTTAAGAAACAGATTGCACATATAATAATGAATCCAACGTAAAAGAGTAACTCTGGTGATTACAAACAAAAACTTATAGCCACTTTAATTTCTAAGATTAAATGTTTTTTTTAATGCAAATTAAAGAGCCAAATCGTCATGGTGAAGCCTGTCCCAAGGGTTAATTACAAAACAAAAATAAATATTTTTAGTCAAATTCTCAAATAAAAATAATGATTGATAACATTTTTGTAATGTCTAAGTGTGTAAAATTAAAAAAATTAAATTGGTTGTAAAAAAATTATTTTTAAATTTTTTTTCTGATGTTATTTTGTTAAATTTGAATGTTCGCGGTATGCTTTACTCGATTGACTCTAGCGGTTATGAGTCCGAGTTACACAAGTATGCGCACGCACTCCCTCACCTCCTTCTCTTCCTATATATACTTTTCGACCGTCAAGACGTGGATCGTATCAATTAAATAAACGACTGTTTTTCGTACATATTAAAAGTGTTTGATTGACTTAAACCTATCCCAAATAAAGCGCATGCCAACAGGTTATGGGCCCGGCAACGATTTAACTGCGCTTGGATAAGTCAAAGAACGGCATTACATTGTATAAAAAAAATCATCGCGACCGGCGTGCTCGCGGCGTGGTTTGCCTATCGCGCGTAGGCAATTTTGAGTGTGTGCCCAGATCATTAACGAGTGGTATACGACGATCAAAGAAGAAAACGATGTGTTTTTCGGTACCAAACGACCGGTCACAATGTCGACTGCAACAAAAAGAATTATAAATAAATGTCTACGACTTCTCGAGATGGATAAGAGTGCCGTAGATGTCGAAGTACAAATGGACATCAACATCACTTCCCTCACAGTCACTTTCCCTGAAGGTGAAAAAATCAGCTTAGGTAAGTAATTTTACTTACTACACGACAGCCAAATTCTTTTAACGATTGTTTGAATAATTTTCTAAATGACTGTTTTAATTTCTGATCTTTAAATAAAAACTTGTTTTGGCTAAAGTTAACGACTGTTACTAATAAAATATTAACGATTTATTTTTTAAAGATAAAGGAATGGCTATTTGTACATATTAAACGATTTTGTGAACAAAATAATAATCTAAAATTAATTTAACAAAACGATGTGTGAAACCGTTGAGAAAGGAAAATTTCACGGTTAATGAATTTCCTACCTTATCATTATAACTTTTAGATACAAAAATTGCATGGTAATCAATAGCACAGCCGCACAAAAAAAAGAAAAGTGTCTTGATCTGGAGTCAAGACATGTATATTCCGATGTATTTCGATGCGCTAAATCCGAATCCGCCATCAGAATTTGGCCAATGGGTCCTGGTTTCGCCCTATCCTCAAAAAATACCTTAAAATCGCTAAAATGGTCACTTTTAAATGATCAAGCTTGAATCTAAGCGCATATTAGTAAGTTTCTAAGGTCCTTTATTTTTAATAAACTATTCTATAAGCTTTTCAATTAAAAATGCATAAAATAAATTAAATCTATCGAACATAACCTCAAAAATACATCTAAGCTTCCAAATAAACAAATTATATCATATACAGCGCAATAAAAATTGTGTAAGCTCATGAAATTTCATATTCAGGTCTTTCTGTGATTACTGATTACGGACCCTATGGCCAGTTTCTAAAATCCAAAATGGCGGATCCAATATGGCGGACACTATTATCGTCCGCCATTTTGGATTTTGGAAACTTAACATAGGGTCCGTAATCAGTAATCACAGAAAGACCTAAATAGTAAATTTCATGAGCTTACAAAATTTTAATTGCCCAGTGTATGATATAATTTGTTTGTTTGGAAGCTTAGTTATAATTTTGAGGTTATGTTCGATAGATTTAATTTATTATATGAATTTTCAATTGAAAAGCTTATAGAATAGTTTATTAAAAATGAAGGACCTTAGAAACTTTCTAATATGTGCTTAGATTCAAGTTTGATTACTCAAAGGCGACCATTTTAGCGATTTTAAGGTATTTTTTGAGGTTAGGGCGAAACCAGGACCCATTGGCCAAATTCTGATGACGGATTCGGATTTAGCGCATCGAAATACATCGGAATATATATGTCTCGACCCCAGATCAAGACACTTTTCTTTTTTTGTGTGGCTGTGTAGTCTTCCTACTTTACCTGACGACAAGGTAATTAAATTGTCCGCTAGGTGACAATTGTACAGTTAATCCTCCTAAAGGAAATTAAAACTTACGAAGTTCAAACTAGATAAATAAATAAAATTACAACTGTATAATAATTAACAAATATGAAATTTCTAGAAATTTTATTTTAACTTAAATTGAACGAACGTTTCATTTAATGATTATAATCAGACTTTTTTTTACGTATTTCTTTCAAAATTAATGAAAGATCCATTTGATTCAGAATTGGAATCAGAGTATATACTCAAATCAATTTTTAATAATTGACGTCGTTAAATAAAAATGCCTTTAAACGAAGGACCGTTTGTTAAACGAATGTTTGTATTTTTCTTTTAGTGAGAAATTTACTCATCTGAATGAGATATCACGATTAAGGAAGACATATAATTTTCATAATGACAAATATTTTGTTTTTAAATGTCAGTTTAATTTTTTTGACGACCGACTTCATTATTAACGAATAGTAAATATATTTATAAATTATTTCTCCCTGTTGTATTTTCGACACACGAATCCGTTTTTCTGGGTTGTTTTTCATTCTGATAGAATTGTGTTCGTTCATGAAGATTGAAAACAACTAGATTTGTTTTGTGTTGTGTTTAATAGTAATAAATACAATGGAACAAATCAGTTCTGATGCAACCTAACATGTGTTCGGTTTTGATGTTTCAAGAGCAGATGACTAATTTTCACTTCGATTACTATATGTGTATATATGTATGTATATATATACATGTGTATGTATGCTGAATATTTTAAAACTTATTTTAAATTCAATTTTAAAGGTTAACAATCCCTTAAAAACGACAGGAACAATATGTTATTCGAACTGAAGGAAGCAGAAAAATTGTCAAATCCAGTAAGCGGCGACGTCGAGAGCATTTCGGGAAAATCTGCAATTGATTCCTTGGCCGCGGAATCAGCTCGCGAAAAAACCGATGGACCAGAGGAACAAATTTTGTCAGAGTCTGACGTAATGTCAGATATTAATAATTATATCAATGGAGTGACCAAAACTTCAGGTGATTGATATAAAACGATAGGTTTATAACCATTTACAATTGTTTATTTATTTTTAACGATTTGATTAACGAAAAATAACGACAGTATGACTTTTATGACAGTATATATAAATAACGATTTGTTTGACGATGTGTAACGACAATATGACCGTGTTGTCGACAACATAATAAAATGACAGTTTTAACTAATTTTAAATCTTTATCTGATAGGTGTGTCTTCAGTCGCTCTACGAAACGGTCCTGAACCCAACAACGAAGCAGTCTCAGCCAGTTCTGAAGCAAAGAAACAGAACTTTTCTCTTGGTTCAGTAAACTCTGACAAACTCTCTAACGACATTTCTTCTCACGAAGTTAAAAACGACGCGAATAACGACAAGCATACAGACGAGACAAATAACGACAGTACTAACGAACGGTGGAAATAAGTTGAGACATATGACAGATGTTCACCAAGATTATGTTAAAGAATGTGTGAAATAAGTTGTAACGACCGTGTTACAACTAAATGGGTTTCCACAAAAAAAAAATTAGCAGACATTATGACGAAACCTCTTAGTTTTGATGTTCATACTCAATTAAGAGATAAAATTCTAAATAACGACTGTTTTTGATTCATCAAATTATCTCTTCGCACGACAGTGTTCTAGAAGATTAATAATTAAAGATAATGTAATATACGACTGATTTTTAATAATAAAAATGTTCTTAATTAGTTGAAGGTTTCGACGACTAATGGATAGAGGAACAGACATTGATTGACAGCTGGGAATAATCGAGACTGACAACTGTGCCAATTATTGATCCGAGCCAAAAAATGATTTGATAAAGATACGCCAGTATTTTGAGAAAAGCTGTGATCCTACTGAGTTTAAGGATTTTTTGTTTTTGTACTTTTATAGCATTTGACTTAATATTTTTGTACTGTTTGATTAATTAGTTTTAAAAATTTCTCTATTAAATAATTATAAGAGACAATCTCGGGAGGGAGTGTTAAATTTGAATGTTCGCGGTATCGCGTGGATCGTATCGATTAAATAAACGACTGTTTTTCGTACATATTAAAAGTGTTTGATTGACTTAAACCTATCCCAAATAAAGCGCATGCCAACATATTTTTTGTCTCCAGTTTTGTGCGTCATGGTAAGCCTTTTTAAAAAATTGAAATATTTCATAAATATAAAATCATAATTTTGGTATTCTTAAGTACAAGCAACAATTTAGTTTCCTCAATAGTGTTTTACTACGAAAGAAAAAAATTGTTATACTTTTTTTCATTTTTTTTACGTTTTAAGCGTCAACTTTGTACAGGGAATCACAGAATCGTCATGATGAAGCCTTCACATTTTGCATAATAAATAAAAAAAAATAATTTTTTAGCAAATAATGTATAGTCGTATTATTTCAGTGAATATAAAAGATAGGAATATGAAACCGATAGAAAATTGCTAATAATTTATTTTAAAAAACCGTATTTATTTTGCGTCATGGTGAAGCCTCAGCGTCATGGTGAAGCCTTTTTGTCTTTCATTGAACTTGTAGTTTAAACAAGTGTAAAATTACACCAATTTTTGTAATTTTTTCCAAATAAAATTAAACAAAAAAAAATTACCTTGTTTAAACTACAATTTTAGTAAGTTGTGACATTAATTACTTTATAAATTTTCATAAATTAACGTACTAATTTCTGAAAGTTGCCAAGAATTTATTTTCATTTAAATTATGTTAATAAATTACGATAAATGATTTAAAATAATTTATAAAATTACAACATATATTTCAATAAATTTTCATAAATTACAACATAAATTTCCATAAATTACCCTATAAATTTCCATAAATTTTAAAAAATAGTTTAAAAAATTTTTTTTATTTACTCAAAAAATTTTATTTAGGTACCTCAAAAATTTTTAAATTACTATAAAATTTCTGCATTAGACTTTCTAATCTTGAATACTGTTTTGTAATAATATTATAAATTACCACACAATTTTTATAAATGACCATATAAATTACAATAAATTTCTATAAATTACCATAATTACTGCATAAATTTTCTGAAGTAGATTTTTAAATCCTGAATTAAACAAAAAACAATTTTTATCAGTTCAATTATCAATTTTGTTAACATAACAAAACTAAGGCAACAAATTATGCTACATGGATGCGTAAACAGTTACATTGTTTAAAAAAAATCGGACAAGTTCGAGTTGCACTCGCACTAAGATCGAGGGTTCCGTACACAAATATTCAAACAAAATTTTTTTAAAATTATTTTAACAATTCTTTTAAAATTAAAAAAAAATTAAACAAAATGGTAATATACTGTTATAAGATTAGAATAAATATTTTTATTATTTTATTTTATTAATAAACTTTTATATTTCTCTGTAATTGTACTTATGTTCACCAATCAGGTTCGCCATAATTTTCCTGTAATCTGCACTTAAAACTGAAGATCCCTGCCGAATTTCAGCTCACCAGTTTCAGATTTCTCGAAGATAAGGGGGGGCAGGGTCATTTTAAGCAATTTTTTCGAAAAAATTTAATTTCATTCCCTTCTATTTCGCAAATATGTAGACAATTCGTGTTCGCTATAATTTTCCCGTAATCTGCACGTAAAACTGAAGATCCATATCGAATTTCAGCTCACCAGGTACAGATTTGTAGAAGTGAAGGGGGGTTAGATTCATTTTTTGCAATTTTTTAGAAAAAATTTAATTTCTTTCCCTTCTATTTCGCAAATATGTAGACCAATCGTGTTCGCTATAATTTTCACGTAATCTGCACGTAAAACTGAAGATCCTTACCGAATTTCAGCTCACCAGGTACAGATTTGTAGAAGTTAAGGGGGGTTAGGGTCATTTTTAGCAATTTTTTCGAAAAAATTTAATTTTATTCCCTTCTATTTCGCAAATATGTAGACAATTCGTGTTCGCTATAATTTTCCCGTAATCTGCACGTAAAACTGAAGATCCTTACCGAATTTCAGCTCACCAGGTAGAGATTTGTAGAAGTTAAATGAGGGGTAGGGTCATTTTTTGCAATTTTTTCGAAAAAATTTAATTTCTTTCCCTTATATTTCGCAAATATGTAGACCAATCGTGTTCGCTATAATTGTCACGTAATCTGCACGTAAAACTGAAGATCCTTATCGAATTTCAACTCACCAGGTACAGATTTGTAGAAGTTAAGGGGGGTTAGGGTCATTTTTTGCAATTTTTTCGAAAAAATTTAATTTCTTTCCCTTATATTTCGCAAATATGTAGATCGATCGTGTTCGCTACAATTTTCCCGTAATCTGCACGTAAAACTAAAGATCCTTACCGAATTTTAGCTCACCAGGTACAGATTTGTAGAAGTTAAGGGGGGTTAGGGTCATTTTTTGCAATTTTTTCGAAAAAATTTAATTTCTTTCCCTTCTATTTCGCAAATATGTAGACCAATCGTGTTCGCTATAATTTTCACGTAATCTGCACGTAAAACTGAAGATCCTTACCGAATTTCAGCTCACCAGGTACAGATTTGTAGAAGTTAAGGGGGGTTAGGGTCATTTTTTGCAATTTTTTCGAAAAAATTTAAGTTCGCTATAATTTTCACGTAATCTGCACGTAAAACTGAAGATCCTTACCGAATTTCAGCTCACCAGGTACAGATTTGTAGAAGTTAAGGGGGGTTAGGGTCATTTTTTGCAATTTTTTCGAAAAAATTTAATTTCTTTCCCTTCTATTTCGCAAATATGTAGACCAATCGTGTTCGTTATAAATTTTCCGTAATCTACACGTAAAACTGAAGAACCTTACCGAATTTCAGCTCACCAGGTACAGATTTGTAGAAATTAAGGGGGGTTAGGGTCATTTTTTTGCAATTTTTTCGAAAAAATTTAATTTCTTTCCCTTCTATTTCACAAATATGTAGACCAATCGTGTTCGCTATAATTTTCACGTAATCTGCACGTAAAACTGAAGATCCTTACCGAATTTCAGCTCACCAGGTACAGATTTGTAGAAGTTAAGGGGGGGTAGGGTCATTTTTTGCAATTTTTTCGAAAAAATTTAATTTCTTTCCCCTCTATTTCGCAAATATGTAGACCAATCGTGTTCGTTATAATTTTCCCGTAATCTGCACGTAAAACTGAAGATCCTTATCGAATTTCAGCTCACCAGGTACAGATTTGTAGAAGTTAAGGGGGGTTAGGGTCATTTTTTGCAATTTTTTCGAAAAAATTTAATTTCTTTCCCTTCTATTTCGCAAATATGTAGACCAATCGTGTTCGCTATAATTTTCACGTAATCTGCACGTAAAACTGAAGATCCTTACCGAATTTCAGCTCACCAGGTACAGATTTGTAGAAGTTAAGGGGGGTTAGGATCATTTTTTGCAATTTTTTCGAAAAAATTTAATTTCTTTTTCTTCTATTTCGCAAATATGTAGACCAATCGTGTTCGCTATAATTTTCACGTAATCTGCACGTAAAACTGAAGATCCTTACCGAATTTCAGCCCACCAGGTTCAGATTTGTAGAAGTTAAGGGGGGTTAGGGTCATTTTTTGCAATTTTTTTCGAAAAAATTTTAATTTCTTTCCCTTCTATTTCGCAAATATGTAGACCAATCGTGTTCGCTATAAGTTTCACGTAATCTGCACGTAAAACTGAAGATCCTTACCGAATTTCAGCTCACCAGGTACAGATTTGTAGAAGTTAAGGGGGGTTAGGGTCATTTTTTGCAATTTTTTCGAAAAAATTTAATTTCTTTCCCTTCTATTTCGCAAATATGTAGACCAATCGTGTTCGCTATAATTTTCACGTAATCTGCACGTAAAACTGAAGATCCTTACCGAATTTCAGCTCACCAGGTACAGATTTGTAGAAGTTAAGGGGGGTTAGGGTCATTTTTAGCAATTTTTTCGAAAAAATTTAATTTTATTCCCTTCTATTTCGCAAATATGTAGACAATTCGTGTTCGCTATAATTTTCCCGTAATCTGCACGTAAAACTGAAGATCCTTACCGAATTTCAGCTCACCAGGTAGAGATTTGTAGAAGTTAAAGGAGGGGTAGGGTCATTTTTTACAATTTTTTCGAAAAAATTTAATTTCTTTCCCTAATATTTCGCAAATATGTAGACCAATCGTGTTCGCTATAATTGTCACGTAATCTGCACGTAAAACTGAAGATCCTTATCGAATTTCAACTCACCAGGTACAGATTTGTAGAAGTTAAGGGGGGTTAGGGTCATTTTTTGCAATTTTTTCGAAAAAATTTAATTTCTTTCCCTTATATTTCGCAAATATGTAGACCAATCGTGTTCGCTACAATTTTCCCGTAATCTGCACGTAAAACTGAAGATCCCTACCGAATTTCAGCTCACCAGGTAGAGATTTGTATAAGTTAAGAGGGGTAGGGTCATTTTTTGCAATTTTTTCGAAAAAATTTAATTTCTTTCCCTTCTATTTCGCAAATATGTAGACCAATCGTGTTCGCTATAATTTTCACGTAATCTGCACGTAAAACTGAAGATCCTTACCGAATTTCAGCTCACCAGGTACAGATTTGTAGAAGTTAAGGGGGGTTAGAGTCATTTTTTGCAATTTTTTCGAAAAAATTTAATTTCTTTCCCTTCTATTTCGCAAATATGTAGACCAATCGTGTTCGCTATAATTTTCACGTAATCTGCACGTAAAACTGAAGATCCTTACCGAATTTCAGCTCACCAGGTACAGATTTGTAGAAGTTAAGGGGGGTTAGGATCATTTTTTGCAATTTTTTTCGAAAAAATTTAATTTCGTTCCCTTCTATTTCGCAAATATGTAGACCAATCGTGTTCGCTATAATTTTCACGTAATCTGCACGTAAAACTGAAGATCCTTACCGAATTTCAGCTCACCAGGTACAGACTTGTAGAAGTTAAGGGGGGTTAGGGTCATTTTTTGCAATTTTTTCGAAAAAATTTAATTTCTTTCCCTTCTATTTTGCAAATATGTAGACCAATCGTGTTCGCTATAATTTTCACGTAATTGGCACGTAAAACTGAAGATCCTTACCGAATTTCAGCTCACCAGGTACAGATTTGTAGAAGTTAAAGGAGGGGTAGTGTCATTTTTTACAATTTTATCGAAAAATTTAATTTCTTTCCCTTCTATTTTGCAAATATGAAGACCAATCGTGTTCGCTATAATTTTCACGTAATCTGCACGTAAAACTGAAGATCCTTACCGAATTTCAGCTCACCAGGTACAGATTTGTAGAAGTTAAGGGGGGTTAGGGTCATTTTTTGCAATTTTTTCGAAAAAATTTAATTTCTTTCCCTAATATTTCGCAAATATGTAGACCAATCGTGTTCGCTATAATTGTCACGTAATCTGCACGTAAAACTGAAGATCCTTATCGAATTTCAACTCACCAGGTACAGATTTGTAGAAGTTAAGGGGGGTTAGGGTCATTTTTTGCAATTTTTTCGAAAAAATTTAATTTCTTTCCCTTATATTTCGCAAATATGTAGACCAATCGTGTTCGCTACAATTTTCCCGTAATCTGCACGTAAAACTGAAGATCCCTACCGAATTTCAGCTCACCAGGTAGAGATTTGTATAAGTTAAGAGGGGTAGGGTCATTTTTTGCAATTTTTTCGAAAAAATTTAATTTCTTTCCCTTCTATTTCACAAATATGTAGACCAATCGTGTTCGCTATAATTTTCACGTAATCTGCACGTAAAACTGAAGATCCTTACCGAATTTCAGCTCACCAGGTACAGATTTGTAGAAGTTAAGGGGGGTTAGGGTCATTTTTTGCAATTTTTTCGAAAAAATTTAATTTCTTTCCCTTCTATTTCGCAAATATGTAGACCAATCGTGTTCGCTATAATTTTCCCGTAATCTGCACGTAAAACTGAAGATCCTTACCGAATTTCAGCTCACCAGGTACAGATTTGTAGAAGTTAAGGGGGGTTAGGGTCATTTTTTGCAATTTTTTCGAAAAAATTTAATTTCTTTCCCTTCTATTTCGCAAATATGTAGACCAATCGTGTTCGCTATAATTTTCACGTAATCTACACGTAAAACTGAAGATCCTTAGCGAATTTCAGCTCACCAGGTACAGATTTGTAGAAGTTAAGGGGGGTTAGAGTCATTTTTTGCAATTTTTTCGAAAAAATTTAATTTCTTTCCCTTCTATTTCGCAAATATGTAGACCAATCGTGTTCGCTATAATTTTCACGTAATCTGCACGTAAAACTGAAGATCCTTACCGAATTTCAGCTCACCAGGTAGAGATTTGTAGAAGTTAAAGGAGGGGTAGGGTCATTTTTAGCAATTTTTTCGAAAAAATTTAATTTCTTTCCCTTCTATTTCGCAAATATGTAGACCAATCGTGTTCGCTATAATTTTCACGTAATCTGCACGTAAAACTGAAGATCCTTACCGAATTTCAGCTCACCATGTACAGATTTGTAGAAGTTATGGGGGGGTAGGGTCATTTTTTGCAATTTTTTCGAAAAAATTTAATTTCTTTCCCCTCTATTTTGCAAATATGTAGACCAATCGTGTTCGCTATAATTTTCCCGTAATCTGCACGTAAAACTAAAGATCCTTATCGAATTTCAGCTCACCAGGTACAGATTTGTAGAAGTTAAGGGGGGTTAGGGTCATTTTTTGCAATTTTTTCAAAAAAATTTAATTTCTTTCCCTTCTATTTCGCAAATATGTAGACCGATCGTGTTCGCTACAATTTTCCCGTAATCTGCACGTAAAACTGAAAATCCATATCGAATTTCAGCTCACCAGGTAGAGATTTGTAGAAGTTAAAGGAGGGGTAGGGTCATTTTTAGCAATTTTTTCGAAAAAATTTAATTTCTTTCCCTTCTATTTCGCACATATGAGGACCAATCGTGTTCGCTATAATTTTCACGTAATCTGCACGTAAAACTGAAGATCCTTATCGAATTTCAGCTCACCAGGTACAGATTTGTAGAAGATAAGGGGGGTTAGGGTCATTTTTTGCAATTTTTTCGAAAAAATTTAATTTCTTTCCCTTCTATTTCGCAAATATGTAGACCAATCGTGTTCGTTATAATTTTCCCGTAATCTGCACGTAAAACTGAAGATCCTTACCGAATTTCAGCTTACCAGGTACAGATTTGTAGAAGTTAAGGGGGGTTAGGGTCATTTTTTGCAATTTTTTCGAAAAAATTTAATTTCTTTCCCTTCTATTTCACAAATATGTAGACCAATCGTGTTCGCTATAATTTTCACGTAATCTGCACGTAAAACTGAAGATCCTTACCGAATTTCAGCTCACCAGGTACAGATTTGTAGAAGTTAAGGGGGGTTAGAGTCATTTTTTGCTATTTTTTTCGAAAATATTTAATTTCTTTCCCTTCTATTTCGCAAATATGTAGACCAATCGTGTTCGCTATAATTTTCACGTAATCTGCACGTAAAACTGAAGATCCTTACCGAATTTCAGCTCACCAGGTACAGATTTGTAGAAGTTAAGGGGGGTTAGAGTCATTTTTTGCAATTTTTTCGAAAAAATTTAATTTCTTTCCCTTCTATTTCGCAAATATGTAGACCAATCGTGTTCGCTATAATTTTCACGTAATCTGCACGTAAAACTGAAGATCCTTACCGAATTTCAGCTCACCAGGTACAGATTTGTAGAAGTTAAGGGGGGTTAGGGTCATTTTTAGCAATTTTTTCGAAAAAATTTAATTTCATTCCCTTCTATTTCGCAAATATGTAGACAAATCGTGTTCGCTATAATTTTCCCGTAATCTGCACGTAAAACTGAAGATCCTTACCGAATTTCAGCTCACCAGGTAGAGATTTGTAGAAGTTCAAGGAGGGTTAGGGTCATTTTTTGCAATTTTTTCGAAAAAATTTAATTTCTTTCCCTTCTATTTCGCAAATATGTAGACCAATCGTGTTCGCTATAATTGTCACGTAATCTGCACGTAAAACTGAAGATCCTTATCGAATTTCAGCTCACCAGGTACAGATTTGTAGAAGTTAAGGGGGGTTAGGGTCATTTTTTGCAATTTTTTCAAAAAAATTTAATTTCTTTCCCTTCTATTTCGCAAATATGTAGACCAATCGTGTTCGCTACAATTTTCCCGTAATCTGCACGTAAAACTGAAGATCCCTACCGAATTTCAGCTCACCAGGTACAGATTTGTAGAAGTTAAGGGGGGTTAGGGTCATTTTTTGCAATTTTTTCGAAAAAATTTAATTTCTTTCCCTTCTATTTCGCAAATATGTAGACCAATCGTGTTCGCTATAATTTTCACGTAATCTGCACGTAAAACTGAAGATCCTTACCGAATTTCAGCTCACCAGGTACAGATTTGTAGAAGTTAAAGGGGGGTTAGAGTCATTTTTTGCAATTTTTTCGAAAAAAATTTTTAATTTCTTTCCCTTCTATTTCGCAAATATGTAGACCAATCGTGTTCGCTATAATTTTCACGTAATCTGCACGTAAAACTGAAGATCCTTACCGAATTTCAGCTCACCAGGTACAGATTTGTAGAAGTTAAGGGGGGTTAGGGTCATTTTTTGCAATTTTTTCGAAAAAATTTAATTTCTTTCCCTTCTATTTCGCAAATATGTAGACCAATCGTGTTCGCTATAATTTTCACGTAATCTGCACGTAAAACTGAAGATCCTTACCGAATTTCAGCTCACCAGGTACAGATTTGTAGAAGTTAAGGGGGGTTAGGGTCATTTTTTGCAATTTTTTCGAAAAAATTTAATTTCTTTCCCTTCTATTTCGCAAATATGTAGACCAATCGTGTTCGCTATAATTTTCACGTAATCTGCACGTAAAACTGAAGATCCTTACCGAATTTCAGCTCACCATGTACAGATTTGTAGAAGTTATGGGGGGGTAGGGTCATTTTTTGCAATTTTTTCGAAAAAATTTAATTTCTTTCCCCTCTATTTCGCAAATATGTAGACCAATCGTGTTCGCTATAAGTTTCACGTAATCTGCACGTAAAACTGAAGATCCTTACCGAATTTCAGCTCACCAGGTAGAGATTTGTAGAAGTTAAAGGAGGGGTAGTGTCATTTTTTACAATTTTTTCGAAAAAATTTAATTTCTTTCCCCTCTATTTCGCAAATATGTAGACCAATCGTGTTCGCTATAATTTTCCCGTAATCTGCACGTAAAACTAAAGATCCTTATCGAATTTCAGCTCACCAGGTACAGATTTGTAGAAGTTAAGGGGGGTTAGGGTCATTTTTTGCAATTTATTCGAAAAAATTTAATTTCATTCCCTTCTATTTCGCAAATATGTAGACAATTCGTGTTCGCTATAATTTTCACGTAATCTGCACGTAAAACTGAAGATCCTTATCGAATTTCAGCTCACCAGGTACAGATTTGTAGAAGTTAAAGGAGGGGTAGTGTCATTTTTTACAATTTTTTCGAAAAAATTTAATTTCTTTCCCTAATATTTCGCAAATATGTAGACCAATCGTTTTCGCTATATTTTTTTTGTAATCTGCACGTAAAACTGAAGATCCCTACCGAATTTCAGCTCACCAGGTAGAGATTTGTAGAAGTTAAGGGGGTTAGGGTCATTTTTCGCAATTTCTTCGACAAAATTTAATTTCTTTCCCTTCTATTTCGCAAATATGTAGACCAATCGTGTTCGCTATAATTTTCCCGTAATCTGCACGTAAAACTGAAGATCCTTACCGAATTTCAGCTCACCAGGTACAGATTTGTAGAAGTTAAGGGGGGTTAGGGTCATTTTTTGCAATTTTTTCGAAAAAATTTAATTTCTTTCCCTTCTATTTCGCAAATATGTAGACCAATCGTGTTCGCTACAATTTTCCCGTAATCTGCACGTAAAACTGAAGATCCCTACCGAATGTCAGCTCACCAGGTACAGATTTGTAGAAGTGAAGGGGGGTTAGGTTCATTTTTTGCAATTTTTTCAAAAAAATTTAATTTCTTTCCCTTCTATTTCGCAAATATGTAGACCAATCGTGTTCGCTACAATTTTCCCGTAATCTGCACGTAAAACTGAAGATCCCTACCGAATTTCGGCTCACCAGGTAGAGATTTGTAGAAGTTAAAGGAGGGGTAGGGTCATTTTTAGCAATTTTTTCGAAAAAATTTAATTTCTTTCCCTTCTATTTCGCAAATATGTAGACCAATCGTGTTCGCTATAATTTTCACGTAATCTGCACGTAAAACTGAAGATCCTTATCGAATTTCAGCTCACCAGGTACAGATTTGTAGAAGTTAAGGGGGGTTAGAGTCATTTTTTGCAATTTTTTCGAAAAAATTTAATTTCTTTCCCTTCTATTTCGCAAATATGTAGACCAATCGTGTTCGCTATAATTTTCCCGTAATCTGCACGTAAAACTGAAGATCCTTACCGAATTTCAGCTCACCAGGTACAGATTTGTAGAAGTTAAGGGGGGTTAGGGTCATTTTTTGCAATTTTTTCGAAAAAATTTAATTTCTTTCCCTTCTATTTTGCAAATATGTAGACCAATCGTGTTCGCTATAATTTTCCCGTAATCTGCACGTAAAACTGAAGATCCTTACCGAACTTCAGCTCACCAGGTACAGATTTGTAGAAGTTAAGGGGGGGTAGGGACATTTTTAGCAATTTTTTCGAAAAAATTTAATTTCTTTCCCTTCTATTTCGCAAATATGTAGACCAATCGTGTTCGCTATAATTTTCACGTAATTGGCACGTAAAACTGAAGATCCTTACCGAATTTCAGCTCACCAGGTACAGATTTGTAGAAGTTAAGGGGGGGTAGGGTCATTTTTTGCAATTTTTTCGAAAAAATTTAATTTCTTTCCCTTCTATTTCGCAAATATGTAGACCAATCGTGTTCGTTATAATTTTCCCGTAATCTGCACGTAAAACTGAAGATCCTTACCGAATTTCAGCTCACCAGGTACAGATTTGTAGAAGTTAAGGGGGGTTAGGGTCATTTTTTGCAATTTTTTCGAAAAAATTTAATTTCTTTCCCTTCTATTTCGCAAATATGTAGACCAATCGTGTTCGCTATAATTTTCACGTAATCTGCACGTAAAACTGAAGATCCTTACCGAATTTCAGCTCACCATGTACAGATTTGTAGAAGTTATGGGGGGGTAGGGTCATTTTTTGCAATTTTTTCGAAAAAATTTAATTTCTTTCCCCTCTATTTTGCAAATATGTAGACCAATCGTGTTCGCTATAATTTTCCCGTAATCTGCACGTAAAACTGAAGATCCCTACCGAATTTCAGCTCACCAGGTTCAGATTTGTAGACGTTAAGGGGGGTTAGTGTCATTTTTTGCAATTTTTTCGAAAAAATTTAATTTCTTTCCCTTCTATTTTGCAAATATGAAGACCAATCGTGTTCGCTATAATTTTCCCGTAATCTGCACGTAAAACTGAAGATCCTTACCGAATTTCAGCTCACCAGGTACAGATTTGTAGAAGTTAAGGGGGGTTAGGGTCATTTTTTGCAATTTTTTCGAAAAAATTTAATTTCTTTCCCTTCTATTTCGCAAATATGTAGACCAATCGTGTTCGCTATAATTTTCCCGTAATCTGCACGTAAAACTGAAGATCCATATCGAATTTCAGCTCACCAGGTAGAGATTTGTAGAAGTTAAAGGAGGGGTAGGGTCATTTTTAGCAATTTTTTCGAAAAAATTTAATTTCTTTCCCTTCTATTTCGCAAATATGTAGACCAATCGTGTTCGCTATAATTTTCCCGTAATCTGCACGTAAAACTGAAGATCCCTACCGAATTTCAGCTCACCAGGTTGAGATTTGTAGAAGTTAAGGGGGGGTAGGGTCATTTTTTGCAATTTTTTCGAAAAAATTTAATTTCTTTCCCTTCTATTTCGCAAATATGTAGACCAATCGTGTTCGCTATAATTTTCACGTAATTGGCACGTAAAACTGAAGATCCTTACCGAATTTCAGCTCACCAGGTACAGATTTGTAGAAGTTAAGGGGGGGTAGGGTCATTTTTTGCAATTTTTTCGAAAAAATTTAATTTCTTTCCCTTCTATTTCGCAAATATGTAGACCAATCGTGTTCGCTATAATTTTCCCGTAATCTGCACGTAAAACTGAAGATCCTTACCGAATTTCAGCTCACCAGGTACAGATTTGTAGAAGTTAAGGGGGGTTAGGGTCATTTTTTGCAATTTTTTCGAAAAAATTTAATTTCTTTCCCTTCTATTTTGCAAATATGAAGACCAATCGTGTTCGCTATAATTTTCCCGTAATCTGCACGTAAAACTGAAGATCCCTACCGAATTTCAGCTCACCAGGTAGAGATTTGTAGAAGTTAAAGGAGGGGTAGGGTCATTTTTAGCAATTTTTTCGAAAAAATTTAATTTCTTTCCCTTCTATTTCGCAAATATGTAGACCAATCGTGTTCGCTATAATTTTCACGTAATCTGCACGTAAAACTGAAGATCCTTACCGAATTTCAGCTCACCAGGTACAGATTTGTAGAAGTTAAGGGGGGTTAGGGTCATTTTTTGCAATTTTTTCGAAAAAATTTAATTTCTTTCCCTTCTATTTCGCAAATATGTAGACCAATCGTGTTCGCTATAATTTTCACGTAATCTGCACGTAAAACTGAAGATCCTTACCGAATTTCAGCTCACCAGGTACAGATTTGTAGAAGTTAAGGGGGGTTAGGGTCATTTTTTGCAATTTTTTCGAAAAAATTTAATTTCTTTCCCTTCTATTTCGCAAATATGTAGACCAATCGTGTTCGCTATAATTTTCACGTAATCTGCACGTAAAACTGAAGATCCTTATCGAATTTCAGCTCACCAGGTACAGATTTGTAGAAGTTAAGGGGGGTTAGGGTCATTTTTTGCAATTTTTTCGAAAAAATTTAATTTCTTTCCCTTCTATTTCGCAAATATGTAGACCAATCGTGTTCGCTATAATTTTCCCGTAATCTGCACGTAAAACTGAAGATCCCTACCGAATTTCAGCTCACCAGGTAGAGATTTGTATAAGTTAAGAGGGGTAGGGTCATTTTTTGCAATTTTTTCGAAAAAATTTAATTTCTTTCCCTTCTATTTCGCAAATATGTAGACCAATCGTGTTCGCTATAATTTTCCCGTAATCTGCACGTAAAACTGAAGATCCCTACCGAATTTCAGCTCACCAGGTACAGATTTGTAGAAGTTAAGGGGGGTTAGGGTCATTTTTTGCAATTTTTTCGAAAAAATTTAATTTCATTCCCTTCTATTTCGCAAATATGTAGACAATTCGTGTTCGCTATAATTTTCCCGTAATCTGCACGTAAAACTGAAGATCCATATCGAATTTCAGCTCACCAGGTAGAGATTTGTAGAAGTTAAAGGAGGGGTAGGGTCATTTTTAGCAATTTTTTCGAAAAAATTTAATTTCTTTCCCTTCTATTTCGCAAATATGAGGACCAATCGTGTTCGCTATAATTTTCACGTAATCTGCACGTAAAACTGAAGATCCTTATCGAATTTCAGCTCACCAGGTACAGATTTGTAGATTTGTAGAAGATAAGGGGGGTTAGGGTCATTTTTTGCAATTTTTTCGAAAAAATTTAATTTCTTTCCCTTCTATTTCGCAAATATGTAGACCAATCGTGTTCGTTATAATTTTCCCGTAATCTGCACGTAAAACTGAAGATCCTTACCGAATTTCAGCTCACCAGGTACAGATTTGTAGAAGTTAAGGGGGGTTAGGGTCATTTTTTGCAATTTTTTCGAAAAAATTTAATTTCTTTCCCTTCTATTTCGCAAATATGTAGACCAATCGTGTTCGCTATAATTTTCCCGTAATCTGCACGTAAAACTGAAGATCCTTACCGAATTTCAGCTCACCAGGTACAGATTTGTAGAAGTTAAGGGGGGTTAGGGTCATTTTTTGCAATTTTTTCGAAAAAATTTAATTTCTTTCCCTTCTATTTCGCAAATATGTAGACCAATCGTGTTCGCTATAATTTTCACGTAATCTGCACGTAAAACTGAAGATCCTTACCGAATTTCAGCTCACCAGGTACAGATTTGTAGAAGTTAAGGGGGGTTAGGGTCATTTTTTGCAATTTTTTCGAAAAAATTTAATTTCTTTCCCTTCTATTTCGCAAATATGTAGACCAATCGTGTTCGCTATAATTTTCCCGTAATCTGCACGTAAAACTGAAGATCCCTACCGAATGTCAGCTCACCAGGTACAGATTTGTAGAAGTGAAGGGGGGTTAGGGTCATTTTTTGCAATTTTTTCGAAAAAATTTAATTTCTTTCCCTTCTATTTCGCAAATATGTAGACCAATCGTGTTCGCTATAATTTTCACGTAATCTGCACGTAAAACTGAAGATCCTTACCGAATTTCAGCTCACCAGGTACAGATTTGTAGAAGTTAAGGGGGGTTAGGGTCATTTTTTGCAATTTTTTCGAAAAAATTTAATTTCTTTCCCTTCTATTTCGCAAATATGTAGACCAATCGTGTTCGTTATAATTTTCCCGTAATCTGCACGTAAAACTGAAGATCCTTACCGAATTTCAGCTCACCAGGTACAGATTTGTAGAAGTTAAGGGGGGTTAGGGTCATTTTTTGCAATTTTTTCGAAAAAATTTAATTTCTTTCCCTTCTATTTCGCAAATATGTAGACCAATCGTGTTCGCTACAATTTTCCCGTAATCTGCACGTAAAACTGAAGATCCTTATCGAATTTCAGCTCACCAGGTACAGATTTGTAGAAGTTAAGGGGGGTTAGGGTCATTTTTTGCAATTTTTTCGAAAAAATTTAATTTCTTTCCCTTCTATTTCGCAAATATGTAGACCAATCGTGTTCGCTATAATTTTCCCGTAATCTGCACGTAAAACTGAAGATCCTTACCGAATTTCAGCTCACCAGGTACAGATTTGTAGAAGTTAAGGGGGGTAGGGTCATTTTTTGCAATTTTTTCGATAAAATTTAATTTCTTTCCCTTCTATTTTGCAAATATGTAGACCAATCGTGTTCGCTACAATTTTCCCGTAATCTGCACGTAAAACTGAAGATCCCTACCGAATTTCGGCTCACCAGGTAGAGATTTGTAGAAGTTAAAGGAGGGGTAGGGTCATTTTTAGCAATTTTTTCGATAAAATTTAATTTCTTTCCCTCTATTTCGCAAATATGAAGACCAATCGTGTTCGCTACAATTTTCCCGTAATCTGCACGTAAAACTGAAGATCCCTACCGAATTTCAGCTCACCAGGTACAGATTTGTAGAAGTTAAGGGGGGTTAGGGTCATTTTTAGCAATTTTTTCGAAAAAATTTAATTTCTTTCCCTTCTATTTCGCAAATATGTAGACCAATCGTGTTCGCTATAATTTTCCCGTAATCTGCACTTAAAACTGAAGATCCCTGCTGCATTTCAGCTCACCAGGTTCAGATTTGTAGAAGTTAAGGGGGGGCAGGGTCATTTTTGGTAATTTTTTCGAAAAAATTTAATTTCATTCCCTTCTATTTCACAAATATGTAGAAAAATCGTGTTCGCTATAATTTCCCCGTAATCTGCACGTAAAACTGAAGATCCTTACCGAATCTCAGCTCACTAGGTTGAGATTTGTAGAAGTTAAGGGGGGGCAGGGTCATTTTTTGCAATTTTTTCGAAAAAATTTAATTTCTTTCCCCTCTATTTCGCAAATATGTAGACCAATCGTGTTCGTTATAATTTTCCCGTAATCTGCACCTAAAACTGAAGATCCCTACCGAATTTCGGCTCACCAGGTAGAGATTTGTAGAAGTTAAAGGAGGGGTAGGGTCATTTTTAGCAATTTTTTCGAAAAAATTTAATTTCTTTCCCTTCTATTTCGCAAATATGTAGACCAATCGTGTTCGCTATAATTTTCACGTAATCTGCACGTAAAACTGAAGATCCTTACCGAATTTCAGCTCACCAGGTACAGATTTGTAGAAGTTAAGGGGGGGTAGGGTCATTTTTTGCAATTTTTTCGAAAAAATTTAATTTCTTTCCCTTCTATTTCGCAAATATGTAGACCAATCGTGTTCGTTATAATTTTCCCGTAATCTGCACGTAAAACTGAAGATCCCTGCTGCATTTCAGCTCACCAGGTTCATATTTGTAGAAGTTAAGGGGGGGTAGGGACATTTTTAGCAATTTTTTCGAAAAAATTTAATTTCTTTCCCTTCTATTTCGCAAATATGTAGACCAATCGTGTTCGCTATAATTTTCACGTAATCTGCACGTAAAACTGAAGATCCTTACCGAATTTCAGCTCACCAGGTACAGATTTGTAGAAGTTAAGGGGGGTTAGGGTCATTTTTTGCAATTTTTTCGAAAAAATTTAATTTCATTCCCTTCTATTTCGCAAATATGTAGACAATTCGTGTTCGCTATAATTTTCTCGTAATCTGCACGTAAAACTGAAGATCCATATCGAATTTCAGCTCACCAGGTAGAGATTTGTAGAAGTTAAAGGAGGGGTAGGGTCATTTTTAGCAATTTTTTCGAAAAAATTTAATTTCATTCCCTTCTATTTCGCAAATATGTAGACAATTCGTGTTCGCTATAATTTTCCCGTAATCTGCACCTAAAACTGAAGATCCTTATCAAATTTCAGCTCACCAGGTACAGATTTGTAGAAGTTAAGGGGGGTTAGGGTCATTTTTTGCAATTTTTTCGAAAAAATTTAATTTCTTTCCCTTCTATTTTGCAAATATGTAGACCAATCGTGTTCGCTATAATATTCCCGTAATCTGCACGTAAAACTGAAGATCCCTACCGAATTTCAGCTCATCAGGTAGAGATTTGTATAAGTTAAGAGGGGTAGGGTCATTTTTTGCAATTTTTTCGAAAAAATTTAATTTCTTTCCCTTCTATTTCGCAAATATGTAGACCAATCGTGTTCGCTATAATTTTCCCGTAATCTGCACGTAAAACTGAAGATCCTTACCGAATTTCAGCTCACCAGGTACAGATTTGTAGAAGTTAAGGGGGGTTAGGGTCATTTTTTTGCAATTTTTTCGAAAAAATTTAATTTCATTCCCTTCTATTTCGCAAATATGTAGACAATTCGTGTTCGCTATAATTTTCCCGTAATCTGCACGTAAAACTGAAGATCCATATCGAATTTCAGCTCACCAGGTAGAGATTTGTAGAAGTTAAAGGAGGGGTAGGGTCATTTTTAGCAATTTTTTCGAAAAAATTTAATTTCTTTCCCTTCTATTTCGCAAATATGTAGACCAATCGTGTTCGCTACAATTTTCCCGTAATCTGCACGTAAAACTGAAGATCCCTACCGAATTTCGGCTCACCAGGTAGAGATTTGTAGAAGTTAAAGGAGGGGTAGGGTCATTTTTAGCAATTTTTTCGAAAAAATTTAATTTCTTTCCCTTCTATTTCGCAAATATGTAGACCAATCGTGTTCGCTATAATTGTCACGTAATCTGCACGTAAAACTGAAGATCCTTATCGAATTTCAGCTCACCAGGTACAGATTTGTAGAAGTTAAGGGGGGTTAGGGTCATTTTTTGCAATTTTTTCAAAAAAATTTAATTTCTTTCCCTTCTATTTCGCAAATATGTAGACCAATCGTGTTCGTTATAATTTTCCCGTAATCTGCACGTAAAACTGAAGATCCTTACCGAATTTCAGCTCACCAGGTACAGATTTGTAGAAGTTAAGGGGGGTTAGGGTCATTTTTTGCAATTTTTTCGAAAAAATTTAATTTCTTTCCCTTCTATTTCGCAAATATGTAGACCAATCGTGTTCGCTATAATTTTCCCGTAATCTGCACGTAAAACTGAAGATCCCTACCGAATGTCAGCTCACCAGGTACAGATTTGTAGAAGTGAAGGGGGGTTAGGGTCATTTTTTGCAATTTTTTCAAAAAAATTTAATTTCTTTCCCTTCTATTTCGCAAATATGTAGACCAATCGTGTTCGCTACAATTTTCCCGTAATCTGCACGTAAAACTGAAGATCCCTACCGAATTTCAGCTCACCAGGTAGAGATTTGTAGAAGTTAAAGGAGGGGTAGGGTCATTTTTAGCAATTTTATCGAAAAAATTTAATTTCTTTCCCTTCTATTTCGCAAATATGTAGACCAATCGTGTTCGCTACAATTTTCCCGTAATCTGCACGTAAATTTGAAGATCCCTACCGAATTTCGGCTCACCAGGTAGAGATTTGTAGAAGTTAAAGGAGGGGAAGGGTCATTTTTAGCAATTTTTTCGAAAAAATTTAATTTCTTTCCCTTCTATTTCGCAAATATGTAGACCAATCGTGTTTGCTACAATTTTCCAGTAATCTGCACGTAAAACTGAAGATCCCTACCGAATTGCGGCTCACCAGGTAGAGATTTGTAGAAGTTAAAGGAGGGGTAGGGTCATTTTTAGCAATTTTTTCGAAAAAATTTAATTTCTTTTCCTTCTATTTCGCAAATATGTAGACCAATCGTGTTCGCTATAATTGTCACGTAATCTGCACGTAAAACTGAAGATCCTTACCGAATTTCAGCTCACCAGGTACAGATTTGTAGATGTTAAGGGGGGTTAGGGTCATTTTTTGCAATTTTTTCGAAAAAATTTAATTTCTTTCCCTTCTATTTCGCAAATATGTAGACCAATCGTGTTCGCTATAATTTTCACGTAATCTGCACGTAAAACTGAAGATCCTTACCGAATTTCAGCTCACCAGGTACAGATTTGTAGAAGTTAAGGGGGGTTAGGGTCATTTTTTGCAATTTTTTCGAAAAAATTTAAGTTCGCTATAATTTTCACGTAATCTGCACGTAAAACTGAAGATCCTTACCGAATTTCAGCTCACCAGGTACAGATTTGTAGAAGTTAAGGGGGGTTAGGGTCATTTTTTTGCAATTTTTTCGAAAAAATTTAATTTCTTTCCCTTCTATTTCACAAATATGTAGACCAATCGTGTTCGCTATAATTTTCACGTAATTGGCACGTAAAACTGAAGATCCTTACCGAATTTCAGCTCACCAGGTACAGATTTGTAGAAGTTAAGGGGGGGTAGGGTCATTTTTTGCAATTTTTTCGAAAAAATTTAATTTCTTTCCCCTCTATTTCGCAAATATGTAGACCAATCGTGTTCGTTATAATTTTCCCGTAATCTGCACCTAAAACTGAAGATCCTTATCGAATTTCAGCTGACCAGGTACAGATTTGTAGAAGTTAAGGGGGGTTAGGGTCATTTTTTGCAATTTTTTCGAAAAAATTTAATTTCTTTCCCTTCTATTTTGCAAATATGTAGACCAATCGTGTTCGCTATAATTTTCCCGTAATCTGCACTTAAAACTGAAGATCCCTGCTGCATTTCAGCTCACCAGGTTCAGATTTGTAGAAGTTAAGGGGGGGCAGGGTCATTTTTTGCAATTTTTTCGAAAAAATTTAATTTCTTTCCCCTCTATTTCGCAAATATGTAGACCGATCGTGTTCGCTATATTTTTCCCGTAATCTGCACTTAAAACTGAAGATCCCTGCTGCATTTCAGCTCACCAGGTTCAGATTTGTAGAAGTTAAGGGGGGGCAGAGTCATTTTTTGCAATTTTTTCGAAAAAATTTAATTTATTTCACTTCTATTTCGCAAATATGTAGACCAATCGTGTTCGCTATAATTTTCCCGTAATCTGCACGTAAAACTGAAGATCCTTACCGAATTTCAGCTCACCAGGTTGAGATTTCTAGAAGTTAAGGGGGGGGGGTAGGGACATTTTTAGCAATTTTTTCGAAAAAATTTAATTTCATTCCCTTCTATTTCGCAAATATGTATCTCAATCGTTTTCGCTATATTTTTCCTGTAATCTGCACGTATAACTGAAGATCCTTACCGAATTTCAGCTCACCAGGTTGAGATTTGTAGAAGTTAAGGGGGGGCAGGGTCATTTTTTGCAATTTTTTTGAAAAAATTTAATTTTATTCCCTTCTATTTCGCAAATATGTAGGTCAATCGTTTTCGCTATATTTTTCCTGTAATCTGCTGCAATTTTTTCGAAAAAATTTAATTTCTTTCCCTTCTATTTCGCAAATATATAGGCCAATCGACTGCGCTATATTTTTCCCGTAATCTGCACGTAAAACCGAAGATCCATACCGAATTTCAGCTCACCAGGTAGAGATTTGTAGAAGTTAAGGGGGGGGACAGGGTCATTTTTTGCAATTTTTTCGAAAAAATTTAATTTCTTTCCCCTCTATTTTGCAAATATGTAGACCAATCGTGTTCGCTATATTTTTCCCGTAATCTGCACTTAAAACTGAAGATCCCTGCTGAATTTCAGCTCACCAGGTTGAGATTTGTAGAAGTTAAGGGGGGGCAGCCCATTTTGCGTGGCTGGGACGTACACACGAGTGATTTTATGAGGGTTCCGTCAGTACACCTACGGTGTACGGAACCCTAAAAATACAAAAATTACTAACAATTTGTCCGGCCCGTAACAGATATTTCATTCTTGACTATCATACCTAAAATTTACATTATGATTTTTATTCTTATTGAAAGAAAATAATAAAAATAACAATAACCAAATTGTCAGTTTCATGGAGAATCACCCATATATAGAATTCAACCGAACACCATACTAGTTCGTTGAATATAATAATCATTTTACTTTTGCGAAACAATTTTTTTGTTACATTTCGAAAAATATTTGATATTTTTTGGTTTTTCTTTTTTTAATCAATTGGTATGAATGCATTAAAACTAAATTTTAGTTTTGACAGGAAATAAAGGAGATATTTTAAAATTAACATCTTTGTCTCGCATAGCGCCTTTGCCCCACTCTCCCCTAAATCATTTTTCACAAAATAATTTAATCCCAACAAAAACATCTTTGACAATATAATATAATACAAGTAAAAAAATAAAAGTTATAATAAACTGATGAAAAAAATCACAATTAGTGAAATAATATTGCATAATTATTGTGTTCTTAAACTAAGGTTTTCGTTGGTCTCAAATGATTAGGAGTAGGCGCGCGCCGTTTGCTTCTAGTTGACCATATTCACTTGCATAACCCTAATTTTCTTACGTTTTCAATTGTTAACCCTCTAAATTTATGCAAATACCACCCACTTTTCACACACCCTTTTTAACTTTTATGCGAATTTTACCCTTTTAGAGATGGAATATTTGCAAATACCACCCAATTTTCACCCACCTTCTTTAAGTTTTATGCAAAATCCACCCTTTTAGACGTGGAATATGCAAATACACCCAGATGCTTTAATGCCTTCCTTCTGGTTTGGACGGCGTTTTGAAATGGCGTGGCGCATCTATCAAAATGTTGTTAGTTCGTGGCTTATAAGTATAAACACTGATAGTAGTCAAAGTGACATTTTGTAAGTTACCCTGAATTTCGATGCCATAATAAAATAAAAGTTTTTTTAATAAGAAGAAGAAAAAAGTGCTCGGTAATTTTCAAAAGTAATAAATTAATTGCAATCATTTATGAATTAAATTATACTGATAACCCGAAGCCATTTTACCTCTAAATTACTTTAAGTAATTGGAAAAAGAAAAAGAATCTTCACGACAAGTAAGTAAAGTTATATTTTGCTCAAAATAAATAGCAATAATAATAATTGTTTTTATTATTTACTACGATTATTATTATTATTATTATTATTATTATTATTATTTATGCTTGAAAATAAAATTTAAATTTTGAGTTCGTTTTCAACTTTTACTCTGGAAAATATCTGTAATTTAAATAATTAATTACAATTAGGGATTAAAAATTCTTTTAATTTAAAATTATTGTTAATTTTTGTAACCTCTTTGTTTGTAAAATTTAAAATTTTAAAATAATATTAATAATAATAGAATTTCTAGAAAGAATTTAATTATACATATGGAAATAATTCAATTCTCTTTCGTCGAATTTGTAAAAATAATAGAATTCTTTCTTGCAATTTCATTTAAATTATATAGATAATGATTTCATAAAATTTGTATACTTTTTATATTCTTTTTTAGGATCCGAACATAATGGATTTATTGTTTCTCGTGTACACAAAAAGATGCCAAAAGTGTACATCATATCTGTAATTTTAAATATAGAAGAGATATAAATGTCTTACAATCAAGCAGTGAGTCTTACAATTACAATTATTACAATTATTTACTAAAACTATAGAAAATATTAGGCCCTCTAAAGCATTATTTAATCGAAGTGGCTATTTCGATAAAAAATAGGTATATGATTTATAAGAAAAATAGTTTATTTCACCTGTCACTGAAAATGCATGGCAATGAAAAACGGGCGAAATAAGAGAAATAGTTTATTTCGCCTGTCACTGAAAATATACGGGAAAAAAGACGGACAAAGTAAAGGAAATAGTTTATTTCGCCCGTCAGTGAAAATAGGTATATGATTTATTAATTAAAAATATTTATTAATTTTTCTTTTGTTGGAGGGTGGTTGAATTTGGGTTCGATACCTTCCAGTACCAAATATAAATTCAATTTGACTCCGGTTTTGTACAAAAAATATCCAGGAACAAGATTTGGTTTTCTCCAGGAGTCTCTATAAAAAAGATTTTTTTAAGACCCGTTGGAGGGGGGTTAGTTTTGGGTTCGATACCTTCTAGTACCAATTAGAAAGTCCTGAAAGGAGCTGATTGATATATTGGTAGTCTGAAAACTATTAGAAGGTATTGAACTCAAAACTAACCTCCCTCCAACAGGTTTAAGAAAACCAAACCTTTTTCCTGGTTATTTTTTGTACAAAACCGGAGTCAAATTGACTTTATATTTGGTACTGGAAGGTATCGAACCCAAAATCAACCCCCCTTCAACAAAAGAAAAATTAATAAATATTTTTAATTAATAAATCATTATCTATTTTCACTGACGGGCGAAATAAACTATTTCTTATACTTTGTCCGTCTTTTTTCCCATATATTTTCAGTGACGGGCGAAATAAACTATTTCTCTTATTTCGCCCGTTTTTTATTGCCATGCATTTTCAGTGACAGGCGAAATAGCCACTCGATTAAATAATGCTTTAGAGGGCCTAATATTTTCTATAGTTTTAGTAAATAATTGTAATAATTGTAATTGTAAGACTCACTGCTTGATTGTAAGACATTTATATCTCTTCTATATTTAAAATTACAGATATGATGTACACTTTTGGCATCTTTTTGTGTACACGAGAAACAATAAATCCATTATGTTCGGATCCTAAAAAAGAATATAAAAAGTATACAAATTTTATGAAATCATTATCTATATAATTTAAATGAAATTGCAAGAAAGAATTCTATTATTTTTACAAATTCGACGAAAGAGAATTGAATTATTTCCATATGTATAATTAAATTCTTTCTAGAAATTCTATTATTATTAATATTATTTTAAAATTTTAAATTTTACAAACAAAGAGGTTACAAAAATTAACAATAATTTTAAATTAAAAGAATTTTTAATCCCTAATTGTAATTAATTATTTAAATTACAGATATTTTCCAGAGTAAAAGTTGAAAACGAACTCAAAATTTAAATTTTATTTTCAAGCATAAATAATAATAATAATAATAATAATAATAATAATAATAATAATAATAATAATAATAATAATAATAATCGTAGTAAATAATAAAAACAATTATTATTATTGCTATTTATTTTGAGCAAAATATAACTTTACTTACTTGACGTGAAGATTCTTTTTCTTTTTCCAATTACTTAAAGTAATTTGGAGGTAAAATGGCTTCGGGTTATCAGCATAATTTAATTCATAAATGATTGCAATTAATTTATTACTTTTGAAAATTACCGAGCACTTTTTTCTTCTTCTTATTAAAAAAACTTTTATTTTATTATGGCATCGAAATTCAGGGTAACTTACAAAATGTCACTTTGACTACTATCAGTGTTTATACTTATAAGCCACGAACTAACAACATTTTGATAGATGCGCCACGCCATTTCAAAACGCCGTCCAAACCAGAAGGAAGGCATTAAAGCATCTGGGTGTATTTGCATATTCCACGTCTAAAAGGGTGGATTTTGCATAAAACTTAAAGAAGGTGGGTGAAAATTGGGTGGTATTTGCATATTCCATCTCTAAAAGGGTAAAATTCGCATAAAAGTTAAAAAGGGTGTGTGAAAAGTGGGTGGTATTTGCATAAATTTAGAGGGTTAACAATTGAAAACGTAAGAAAATTAGGGTTATGCAAGTGAATATGGTCAACTAATTTGCATATATGCAAATTAAAAGGGTTAACTTATTTGCATATATTGAAATATTTTTTGAGTTACATAGTTTCAAAATTTTGATTTTTTTGAAAATGTCTTTTTTTCAATTTAACATATTGATAAGTAAAGTTAATTAAATTTAAAGTGTGAATAGTGATTTTTAAAGGTGTTTTGGCGGGCTATAAGCTGGTAATAAAAAAACTAATTTCTTTCAATTTGACCTTAAAATTCAAGGTTAAATTCTTAATTTAAATATATCTCAAAATCGATGTTTTTAATTTTACTCTAACCTATCCCAATCGACAGCTTACCTGTTTTCCTATGAACTATGTAGAAATCAAAGTGGGACCAAGTAACTTTCTAAAGAAATTAGTTATAAATTATCATTTTCTATGCAAAATAATGATAAATTATTATTTTCCTCAAAAATTTCCACGGTCCCACTCTGATTTTTACATGGCTCATGGGGAAAAAGGTAAGCTTTCAACTGGGATAAGTTAGAACAAAATAAAGAACCAATGTTCTTTATTTTATTATTCAATTAGTCAAATTCTTAATTTCAATACATCTTAAAATCAATATTTTAAGATATATTGAAATTAAGAATTTGACCTTAAATTTTAAGGTCAAATAAAAAGAAAACAGCTTTTTTTCTTTACCAGCTTACAGCCCCCAAAAACACCTTTAAAAATCACTATTTATACTTTAAACTTGATTAATTTTACTTATCAATAATATATTAAATTGAAAAAAGATATTTTCAAAAAAATCAAAATTTTGAAACTACATAACTCAAAAAATATTTTATCAAATTAAAAAAAAATTTATATTTACATTTCTACTAATAATAGTTTAAAAGAAAATTTATTTTTTGACCTTGACAGTTAAGGAATTTTGCCCCATATCCAAATGGGGAACCCCCACCAACGGCCGGTAAATTACCCTAGTAGTCGGTAAGTAGGAATCTGCATTACCGACTGAAATGACGCAGAACCGGCGTAAAAGGTTAATTAGTTTAGTTACAAATGAATTTAAACTATTAAAAATACCACTTTTTTAATTGTTTAATAACTTTGTTAATAATTATCGAATTTGTTTATAATTCACCAGGAATATTCTTCTTGCAAAGCTAAATAAATCCCGAAAAAATTCAACTCGATCGGACAAATAGTTTACGCATAATTCCATTTGTTAACTAAAAACATGTAATTTTGCAACGGAATTTCTACACTTTTGGACTTGTGAATTTCTTTTTTTTAAAGTACACTTGAGGAGTCAAAATTTTATCACACTTAAATGGAAATTCGATATTTTTTATTGAAATGCATAATAATGGAGATTAAAAAGGGTACGTTTTTTTGTCATAAACAAATGGAATAACTCAGCCAATTTTCACTTTATCAATTTGATCTAAACGGCATTAAATTTCATATGTTTTCACAAATCTTTTTCAAAAAAAATCCGACATAGTTTCAAGGGTTGGAGAGTTAGTTTTTCATTTTAAAAATTTCCTGACTATTTAATTATTAATATTTTGAAATGAAATTTGCACCATCTACAGTTTAATACACGTATTTTATGAAAAAAAATTAATCGTTATATTTTATGCTTTTATTTTTTATTTATATCAAGTAAATATATATATATATATATATATATATATATATATATATATATATATATATATATATATATATATATTTCTGTTGACGTTCCCCGTCAACAGAAACAGAGCTGTGGCCAAAAATTGGCGCAATGAAAAAAGACGTTTAAGGGCTTAAAAAATACGTACAAATATGTCCTTTCACTCTAGTTCGCTCATTTTTTTTTAATTTCGATAATTTTATTCGATATTTTAACAATTTATGCAACACATCTGTAATTACCATTCAACAAAAAGAATTAATTAAATGTTTCATTAAAAAATTAAAAGTAAAAATTACATTAAAATAAAGTTATTTCGAACATAAATGTAGTGTTTGAGATGCGCAGTCGTTTCAGCGATAAGAAACAATAACACGCTCGCGAACGCTCAATAAGGAGCAGAGTCGCGCACTGCACTGTGGCACAAATGCTTAAAATTAAGCAATTTAAAACTTCGTGCCATTTTTTTTCAACGGAATATTTTTTAGTGGTTTATTAAAAACATTTTAGTAATTTTTTAAACTTGAAATATAATCCAGAACACTATTTATCTTTAATTGTTTATAAATAAAAAAAATAATATAATAATAAAAAAAATTAAAATCGATCAATAAGTTTTTGAGAAATTCATTTTTCAATTAAACACGTTCAAAATTTTCAATAGTTAATAACATTAACAAAAAAATTTTTTTTGCAAACTCCTTTGGTAGTATGATTTCTTATATAAAATACTATTAAAATAACCACATTAGTACGAAAAAAAATTAAAAGGTTTTGGGTGGCTCCTTTCAGAAATTCTAACTCTCTTTTGGGGTTTTTATAGGTCGCTAATTACAAATATGACCTTAGTTTCTAAAAATTCAAAATGACGGATCCAATTTGTCTGTTGATTTCATTAAAAATTTATCAAATTTGTTCGAAAATTTCCTTTTAGGGTTTCTATATGTAGCTGAGTACTGATTCATGGGTTTCCTATTAATATACTAAAATAATATGTAGTCGAATTCAAAAATTGAAAATGAAATTAGAAAAATTAGAATTCAATCCAAAACGACAGAAAAGTTTAAGAAAAATTTAGCCAACTTAAACTGTTTTAAGGTACTCAAACGCAACCACACCTTTGAGCGTAAAGCATAATTAAGGGGTTTAAAATTAATCAGACAATTTAAATTTCCTATTTTTGAATAAATATTTGTAAAAAGCAATCTTCAAAATCTTGAAAGACAAATTATAATCCAGTTTAGTATATTAATAGAAAACCCATGAATCAGTACTCAGCAACATATAAAAACCCTAAAAGTAAATTTTCGAACAAATTTGATAAATTTTAATTAAATCAACAGCCATACTGGATCCGCCATTTTAAATTTTCTAAAACTAAGGTCATATTTGTAATCAGCGACTTAAAAAACCCCCATAGGGCAAGTTTTGAACGAATTAAATGAATTTTCGAAAAATTGACTGCCATATTGGATCCGCCATTTTAAATTTTTTAACTCTAATCAAAATCTAACTTCGGGTTTGTATTAAGCGACCCCTGAAACGTTTAAAAAAGTTTCGTTTAATTTTTTTCCATGGATTTTGTAATTTTTATTAACGATATTATTTGTCGATTTGTGATTTTGTTGACTTTCTTCGCTTGTAATTAAGACGCCATATTGGATTTTCAAAAACGCCCACCTGTTATTAAAAGTACACGAGTGTACGTATTTTTTAAGCCCTTAAACGTCTTTTTTCATTGCGCCAATTTTTGGCCACAGCTCTGTTTCTGTTGACGAGGAACGTCCCATATATATATATAGTTTTTTCAAATCTTGGACGGCGGAGTTTGGGTACTCAGTAGCGCGTGGTTTTTGACACTACAACTGAAATCAGCAGTTCAAATTTACAAAATTGGTTATATCTTCGTTAATTATTAACCGATTTTAATTTTTCTTTTTTTAATTTGATGTATTTTTTATGCTGAATCCTAGAATGATTTTACATTTTTTCAAAATACATTATTTTTTGTAATAATAAAAAAAAAATTTTTAACAACAAATCATTATTGTTCTTTATCATATTTAACAAAAAATTCTTTTTGTACATATTATTCAATTAAAATGAAAGTAATATTATCACAAAAAGAAATTTTTAATCTCCATTATTATGCAGTTAAATAAAAAATATCGAATTTCCATTTAAGTGGGATGAAAGTTTGACTCCTTAACTGTACTTTAAGATAAAAGAAATTCGCAAGTCCAAAAGTGTAGAAATTCCGTTGCAAAATTACATGTTTTTTCGGGATTTATTTAGCTTTGCATGGAGAATATTCCTGGTGAATTATAAACAAATTCGATAATTGAGCTGCCGGATCAAAGAAGGGCACATAAACTAGCCGCGCTGAAAAACGTTGGCCCCTGGACACTTAAAATTAAACTTTTGATTTTAAATGTTTATTATGCATATTCTTATAGAAAATTTGATTGCGCATCTTTTTTTTAAATTTTTTTTTCTATCTATTACCGTTTTCGAAATAATAAAGAAAAACCATTTTTTTGAAAACATGAAATTTAATTAAATTTTTCACTTCAACCCGCGATATCTCAGTCAATTTTGCATATTTTCCAATATCACAAAAACTAAATTACTTGTTGAAATATCTTGAGAATGATGAAAGAAGAAAAAAATTGTTTTAATTAAAAATAAAATTGTTATTAATTTTTTTCTAAGCACTTGCAAAAATCGTGAAGTGCAATTTTCACGGGCTTCGTTTAACGGGCGAATTTTAAGCAACAACAAACTTTCAGTGAGAAAGTTGTTTATTGTAGTCCAAAGAAGTTTTTTGTAAAGTTATATTACAATTGAATAATTAGTAACAAATTAGTGAATGTTTAAAGTTGCACGCGCGGCTCAACGTGTGACGCCCCTTTATTGAAAAAAGCTCGACTGAATATGTCACAGCGTTGTTTCGCCTTTAGAGGTTAAGTAAATCAAAACAAACCATCGGTTCAGTCGCTGGCACAACTTGAAATATTCACTAAATTGTTACTAATTATTCAATTGTAATATAATTTCACAAAAAACTTCTTTGGACTACAATAAGAGCCAAAATAAGTGAAACCGGCCACTTGAAAAATTTTTGTCTACAATTTTCAAGTTATCTATGATTTTTGGTAGATATATGAGTACACTTTTTCCCCCTAAATTTTTTTTCAAAAAAAAAAATTATTTTTGAAGTAATCAGATGTTGAAGTGTTAGGTCATTTTATTTTCATTTTATTATTACTTTGAAACAAATAAAGATAATTAAGTTACTGGAAAAAGATAAAATTGCAAACGAATAAATAAGATCGTCTTTTGTTTTGTTAGAAACTTCACGCTTTCAAGCAGATTTTTATGATTAAAAGTCGAATTTTGCCTGCATTTTTTCAGAAAAATCAACACAATATCTTTTATATTAGAGGTTACTGATTTTTCTTTTTTTTATTTTAATGCTTGGAGTTTTACGCATCAATACATCGTAATTTAATCTTTGAAAAACATTGAGAACATTCTTCAATTTGCAATTGTTTAAAAGAATTGTTAATAACAATTATAAATTTTCATTTTTTAGCAATCGCTTTATTTAATCTTTAAAGTATAGACTTTAAGCTTTAATTTTTAAAAAAATTCACTTAATTATCTTTATTTGTTTCAAAGTAATAATAAAATGAAAATAAAATGACCTAACACTTCAACATCTGATTACTTCAAAAATAAATTTTTTTTTTGAAAAAAAATTTAGGGGGAAAAAGTGTACTCATATATCTACCAAAAATCATAGATAACTTGAAAATTGGAGACAAAAATTTTTCAAGTGGTCGGTTTCACTTATTTTGGCTCATAAACAACTTTCTCACTGAAAGTTTGTTGTTGCTTAAAATTCGCCCGTTAAACGAAGCCCGTGAAAATTGCATTTCACGATTTTTGCAAGTGCTTAGAAAAAAATTAATAACAATTTTATTTTTAATTAAAACAATTTTTTTCTTCTTTCATCATTCTCAAGATATTTCAACAAGTAATTTAGTTTTTGTGATATTGGAAAATATGCAAAATTGACTGAGATATCGCGGGTTGAAGTGAAAAATTTAATTAAATTTCATGTTTTCAAAAAAATGTTTTTTCTTTATTATTTCGAAAACGGTAATAGATAGAAAAAAAAAATTTTAAAAAAAGATGCGCAATCAAATTTTCTATAAGAATATGCATAATAAACATTTAAAATCAAAAGTTTAATTTTAAGTGTCCAGGGGCCAACGTTCTTCAGCGCGGCTAGTTTATGTGCCCTGCTTTGATCCGGCAGCTCAATTATTAACAAAGTTATTAAACAATTAAAAAAGTGGTATTCTTAATAGTTTAAATCCATTTGCAACTAAACTAATTAACCTTTTTTAACGTACGACTAGTCATTTGAAAGCTATTTCCAAGCTCTACAACTTTCAATAACAACTTTTTCCTCTAAAATGTAACCCGTAGCGTCGGTCATCAAAAAACCATGTTTTCCAAACTTTGATGATTGTTTACACTATTTTTCGCAACTGATAATCGAGAGCAAACTGTGGGGCTCTTATGTGGAGCCCCCAAAGTACAATATACCACTGAGACTTTTCAGATTGCATTTTTGTGCACTTTTTCGACCCAATGACTGGCCTATTTATCCCACCCAAAAAACATTTATAGACGTAAAAAAAATTTGCATACGTCAAGAACAATTATTTCTAAGCCATTAGAAAAACACCTGAAAATTCTTGAATGAATATTAAACGTTTTTAAAAGAATTTCCTTTCCATATCCTGAGTTCTTGAATAAATTTTGTAATAACTCTTGAAAAAAGTTTTTCCATGTAACTTTTAAATGACAACAAATTAATAAATTTGTTTGGATGCATCTTAAAATACATTTTCATAAGCAATATTGGTGAAGAAATGTTTTTTTTTTTGTAGTCGGAAGTGGAAAATCTGCGAATTCAGATACCTGAGTAATGAATTGCCAGGTTATGTGGGGATGACCGCTTTTGCTTAGGTCGACCCACTAAAAACCACTCCCGTCTTATTCTAGGACATCTAATCCACTTGCGGAACTACCTATTGGCTTTACTTCGCAAGTGAAGAAATAAAATTTTTAGAATTTATTACTTAAAAGTTATGAACTTTTAAAAAAGACTGTTCTGTGGTACAAAAGTTTCGTTTTCCGCGATGTTCACAATATACAAAATTATAAAAATGTGTAATATTTTTTAAATATGAAACCTGATACATTAAATTTGAAAAAATTAAAAATGTAAAAAAGTGAAGACTTAAACTTACAAAATTGATGGATTCTAGAATAGAACACTTCTCATTTTCTGACACAGTAGAAATACTTTTGCCGATTTCGTTGATCATCAATTTTACCAATGACTCTTTCAATCTGTCTTTACAGTCTGTTTCTGAAGGCAACCAAATATTAACGCTGATTGTTAAATTTAAAGATTCAACGTAATGCCACCAGCCTTTTGGAATAAACAAAACGTCTCCAGCGTTTAAGGTGACCAACCGTGCACCAGAAATTTCTTTAATACAGCTTTCTTCTTTCTGAGATGGTGAAAAAAAATTCATCGAGCTATAAATAGTAGATTCTTCAAAAGGAACTCGCGTTGGTCGAAGTTTTTCTGAAGCTTCTGGAGGAAAGAGAATCCATTCTTTTCTGTAAATAAATTACACTTTTCTTATAATTGCATATGAGGCATTATATTTTAAAACGACCCCCCTGTAAACAATAGTCAATTTCTGGAAATTTTTAAATAAATATTTCTCCTACTTAAATAAACCATTTGAATTTTGTTACTATCAGTTTTTAATGATAAATTCTTAAACTTTATGATAATAAAAAGCTTAAAATAAAGTAATTCTGTAGAAAATTTGATTTGAAAGTTAAACTTCTAAACATCTCAGAACACGTTATATCCGATGTTTATAAAATTGCTGTCAAAATTAAGCATAAATATTCTATTTTTATTCTTGCAAAAATTATCTTAGACATTTCAGTGGATTTTGAGAAATTCATTAAAATCCGCAATAGTATCAATGGTTAAAATACGTATAAATTGAAAACCACTTGTTAAATAAAGCATTATTTTAACCTTCAAATCAAATTTTATAAAGAATTATGTTATTTCTTTAAAAAAGCTTTTTCCTATCATAAAGTTCAAGAATTTATCTTTAAAAACTGCTAGTAACAAAGTTCTATTGGTTTATTTAAATAGGAAAATTTATTTGCATCAAAATAAAGCAGTATGGATTCAAATAAATATTTATTTGTATTAAATAAATAAATCAATAGATTCTACCTTCTAAGGGTCTCAAATTCGTTTTGTGTTTTGAAACGTTATTAAAGATTTGTTTTAGAACATTCTGCATGAAAACTCGTATTGATTTCATCACGAAATGTCAGCTATAGATTTAAAAAAAATGTTGCCTATTTTTAAAAACGATTTATACAAAATTCGAGCGACTTACGAACAGATTATAATATTGAAAATTAATTAGAAAATTCTGCATGGAAATTCGTATAGATTTCCACACGAAATGTCAGTTAAAAATTTCTTTAAAAATATTCAGCCAGATTTGCTTTTAAATTTTGTAAGAAATTTGAGTTAATTTACGCGCAGAATTTTCTAATTAATTTTTAAAATCAACACGTTCGTAATTTGCTTAAATTTCGTACGGAATTTGTTTGAAAAATTGGCCGAAACGTTTTAAAGAAATCGTCAAAAGAATTTCCGTGTGAATTTCCTTACGAGTTTCCAATCAAACATTTGTTTGAAAATCCACATTAAACATTCGGATATTATTCTTACGAATATTTGTGCGAAAAAACGTTTCAAAACACAACATGAATTTTATTAGTAATTTCATACGAATTCGATAGGAAATCTTTACTAAACTTGTCGGATTTCCAAATAAAGTTCGTACAAATTTCATATGAATAATTTTTACCTGGGCAGCCAAATCAAAAGTTATTCTAATGTCATAATTAGTAATTTAAAAGAAATACACTACTGAATTTACCATGTGAATGAATGAAGTGGTGAGTTTAAGAACCTACTGTTATCCACAGAAAGTTCCTAGAAAAATTTATTTATTTATTTATTTAAGTTATACACGGGGTTACAAAATGATACTCTTTATAAGATTAAAAAAAAAAAATTTTTTACAAGAAAAGAAAGTACTATTTAAATTTAATTCTAACATTAGCAATTATTTCCTATTAATATAATTAGAGAGCTCAAGCGCAAATTTACTCCTCAAGTCATTAAAAAAATCAATGCTCTCAGCGAGATTAGCTTCACGACAAAGACGTGAGAGGGGCGAACTGCTCCCAAGATTTGTGCGAGAGAAAGGAACTTTGAAAGTAGGCTTTTTCCGTAGTGATATATAAGGTACCGACAACGAGATGGAGGACAACAATGTCGGGCAATCAATGTCGCCATTCAGGATTTTGTAAAAGAACTGCAGGTCAAGCCTCAAGAATCTACTTTGAATCGTAGGTATCCTAAGGATTGACCGCAGTTCAGTATAGTCATGGCCAAAATAGTCGTAAGGAATGTTCAGCTGTCTAGCAGCAAATCTCAGGAAAATGTTCTGAACCCTCTCAAGTCTCAATTTCTGATATTCATACTTGGGAGAATAAATAGTTGAGAGATACTCTAAATGAGGCCTCGAGAGAGAAAAAAACAAAACCCTGAGAACGCGAAGACCAAAAAAAACTGAGCCGGATCTTATTATTTGACCGAGGGCTTTTAGACAATTCCCTATAGCAAATGTCGTGTGGTCGTTGAACGTTAGAGCAGGGTCTAATATGAGTCTCAAATCTCGCTGTCGAACAACTCTCTGAAGTGGCGATCCATTAACATTATAATAAAAATTTACAAATTTCGCTTTTCTATGAAAGGTTATAATGGAGCATTTACAAATATTTAGCGGTATAAGGTTCTTAGTGCACCACAGGTAGACTCTGTCAAGGTCCTCTTGTAGCTCAAGAGTACAAGATTGACTAACAATAATTTTAAAAAACTTTAAATCATCAGCGTATGTAAGGAATTTACTATTCTTAAAACAATGATTAATGTCATTCATATAAATTAAAAAAAGAAGAGGGCCAAGATGAGAGCCCTGCGGTACACCTGACGTAGAAAAGAACTCATATGAATAAGTGCCGTTAACTCTGACGACCTGACTTCTACCAGAAAGGTAGGACGATAACCAATACAAAGACATACCAGAAACGCCATGGGCACGAAGCTTGTATAGAAGAATGTTAAAATCAATTTTGTCGAACGCCTTAGAAAAATCTGTATAAATAGCGTCTACCTGTAAACCACTGTCCAAGGAGGCCGACAAATATTGAATAAACAAGCACATATTAGTCATGGTGGAACGTCCCCTTCTAAAACCATGCTGCTCCTCAATTAAAACATGTTTGAAGGCCGGATACATCTGGTCGTAGATTAAGCTTTCGAACAATTTCGGAATGGCACTAAGAATAGTTACAGGCCTATAATTCTTAACATCGGATTTGTCACCAGCTTTATAAACAGGGGTAATTATTCCCTGCTTCCAATAATACGGGAAATATCCGGTTTTTATAGAGTAATTGAAAATTAATAACAATGGTTCGATTATCGAAGAGCAGCAAGCCTTCACAAAGGAGACCGGTATATTATCATGACCGGGCCCGTTATTACTATTTAAAGCACGTATTTTGGTCTCGATATCTCTCCTAGTTACTAAATTAAAACTTAAATCAACATCGTCGACAGTCTCAATTGGATAGACGGTATCATTAGCATGGTTATAAACTGTTTTAAAAAAGTCAGCGAAAAGATCAGCTTTACTTAAATTATCATTTGCTACAGATTGACAATAATGCATCTCGTCAGGAAAAGCATCACTTTCTTTGTTCTTATTAATAAAATTCCAAAAGAGTTTAGGGTTACGTGTCAGGTTTAACTCAGTGTCAATTATATACTGATTATAGGTTACTTCAGAGAGTTTTTTATATTTTGCACGCAAAATTGAAAAATGCTCATAATGACATAAGTCTCTTGTTCTTTTGTAAGTAGCATGAGCTAATTTTTTCTCAATAAGTAAATTTTTTAGTTCGATAGAAAACCATATTGGATACGTAGAAGGTCGATTACATTTAATAGGAACATAAAATTGAAAAGCTCGCTCTACATGTTTACAAAAAATCAAGACCATCCTATCTACAGCATCATGTTTACTTTTGAGATCACTTGGAAAAAAAAGTTCCTCCAAAACATGCAATTCGTTTACAAATTCAGAATTCCAGTCAAACTGCAGTAAGTAATTGCTAATAGACACGAAATCAGATTTATTAAAATTAAAGTTTACAGAGTAATCTGTTGATTCGTGGTTAACCGCATGTATTTGAATAATATAAGCAAGAGGTGGATGGTAAGCACCCGCAGGTAGTAGTATGTCGTCAGATATCTCTACAATACTGTAATCAATGTTTGTCAATACGAGATCTAAGGTAGAGTCACGATTATTCTTAAAAAAGTTAAGTTGTCGTAAGTTAAAGAAAGCTAAATTATCCATAAATAATTGAAAAATGTCAATCTGAGCACTAGTATGAATGGGTTTTAAGTTATACGGAAAGCAGAACGTATCATTATTATCACACGTGCCCCACTCAATAAATGGTAAATTAAAATCTCCCAATATGTGGAGCGGGTCATTAGGCATATCCGTACAAATCAATTCGATAGTTTTAAAAAATTCTTCATAAATATTAATACAAGAATTTGGCGGAAAGTATACAGCGCCAAAGATGTGCCACACGTGAAATATTTTAACTCGGACAAATATCATCTCGATAGCATTACACACGGTAGGAATATAGACACTGGGAAAGGCGTTATTTACTGCGATGAGTACTCCACCACCACGAAGCGAGGAACTCGTAGAGGGGTTTCTATCCATCCTATAAATTAAAAAAATTCACGAAGCCCAATTCCCCACTGTCAATACCCCTATGAAGCCATGTCTCCGTGATGATATAAATATGTGCGAAAAACGAAGGGAAAGATTTATGCAGATCTAAGATTTTAGTATGTAAACCCCTTGTGTTTTGATAGTAAATATCGAAGGAGTGAGAGCAAGGTTCCGAATCTAAGGGCGGAGAATCACATTTCTGTTGAGCGGGAGTAAACACACTGTTACCGTAAGACGATTCTATGTTGAAGAGTGTGGAGCAGCTGATTTCTCCATCCTCACGATCCTCGGCTCTCCTTCCACGTTCCTGATGATTAAGTCCTGTTCCCCACCTTTTTGACGCTCCTTCAGCTCTGCGTGAATTTCTCTCTGGCGTAATCTCTGTAGTGGGGTTAGATCCTTCGACAATGATATGGTGAGGGCATTCTTCCCCACCAACACCTTCTTCTTCTTCCAATATGAGTGCAGTGTTTCCCACATCAGAGCCTCGTTGTCATATGAGATTCGAATTGGACGTGGTGACGGCAGATTCTGTTGGTATTTACCAAGTCTTGTGAATTTAATTTGAACAGGATCATACTTATCGTTAATAGATTTAAGGAAACCATGAACTTTAATAGAATCATAATCAACATTAGCTGTCTTACTTCGAATTCCATCACTCGATGATTCAGGACAACCGAACATGACAAGATTGCACTTCCTTTTTAGTCTATCAAACACCTCGACAGAACATTTTGAGGAGATAGAGGCTTCGGATGCAGCTGCATTATTATTGATATCCTGAAGTCCTTGAACTTTATCTTCTAGATTCTCAATTCTCTCCACAGCATCATCCAGTTTGGAAGAGTAAGAGGCAACAGTGGACGTCAGGAGAGAAATATCCTTATTGACATCAGCAATCCTACCACCAATGAATTCCTCAGAATCAATTTTAGCCTTGGCGTAGTGATCCTCCAACATTTTGCTAAGTTGTTCGATAGTGATACTAGCAGAAGGAGTTGGCGACAAAGATCTAGCAGTTGGTTTAAATGAGCAGCATCTTCTTTTACCAGTTGATTTGCTCAAAGCAAGAGCAATGCACCCAGGATGAAAGAATGCACCACATGGACACGAACTGGCATCACCAGCTATGTTTGTATTACAATGACGACAAATGCGTGGATCCGACATGTTTACCTCGAATCAGCTGACCGTAAGACGGGCTCTGACAACTTTATACACAGCACTGAGATTGAGTCAACTTTATCTAGTTGGCTAGTACACCACAAAAATTAACAAAACTTTACGTGAAGAATTAACAAAAGTAAGAGGAAGCGAAGATCAGCCAATTGGTACACAAAGAATACACAATCCAGTCAATCCAAAAAAACCAAAACTCAATACAAAAAGTCACCAGGAACTCAAGAAAAAACTATCATTAATAGAGCGGACCACGACACGTGCTTAGTACATTGCGGCCATCATCAATTTTTCATCAATATAGTAAATTCAAATTCAATGATGCGCACATTGATATTTTTTTCTCCATTTGAATTTACTACATTCTTCTAGTAACTTTCTGTGGGTAACAGTATATTCCGATTAGTCCATTCAACTCAACACTTCATCCAGGTACAAATGATTCCTACGAATTTCGTGCGAAATTCGTTCGGAAATCCAACCACATTCGAACAGATTTCCTATCGAATTCGTATGAAATTACTAGTAAAATTCGTGTGGTGTTTTGAAACATTTTTTCGCACGAATATTCGAACGCATAGCACTCGAATTTAAAAAAAATTTGTTTGGAATTTGGTATGGAAATTCGCACTGAAATTCTTTTGACAATTTCTATAAAAATATTCACCCAGTCCTCGCACCAAGGAATTAATGATTTTAAAGTTTTGATTTAAGTCTGCGAGATTTACTAGCTAGTAATAAGTTGCTATATTTGCAAAAGTGGACGCGTCATGTCGCACATTGTGCATCTTGCTGTGAAACGTTGACGTGATTCAAAAAATTGTTCATTTTAAATAATTAATAACTGCTCTACAATTATATTTCGTTTGACTTATTTCATTAAGTATCTATATTTGGTGTAGTGTGCTTTTCTTAACTGTTACATCCCAGGTACATTTTGTTTAAAAAAGATTCTAAGAGTTATATGTATCTACGATGTAACAAAAGCCAGAAGAATGTCACTATCGTCATCTTGACATATAATAACTCGTGTTAATCATTTCTAAAAAAACAGAAAGCATAGAACTCGAATGAAAGGAAATCGAACTTGAAAACGTAACTCGAACAAGTGAAACTCGAAAAATGGACATTGCTCTTACGCACGCGTGAAACCAAGTTAGAAAGATGGCCACTGTTTGTTTTCTTTTGGAATCTTATTTTATTTTCGGCAAATAATTGTTTTTTATTATAATAATATAAATAAAAGTATATTAAATGTTTTTTAATTTTTTATTTTTAGGCTGCGTCTACAATAGAAAAATAATGTGTTGAATGTGTTATGTTGTAGTATTTTTGGTTAGTGTTAAATGTATAAGGTATGCACTTTGTAAACAATTGTTCCTAACCTCACTAACTTAGTTACTTAATCGGAACGAAACAAATTTCTATTTTTGTTGTGACAGACTAAAAATACAACAAAATAACCATATATATTATATGTATAAATAATAAATAAACATTTATTTGCTGATGAATGAGTAAAAATTAAAAAAAAAACATACAGTAACAGTTTTTTCATTATTGTTTAAAAACCAGTTTTCGTCCGAAGTGATATTTTAATGTTTTATTATTTCTGAACAAATATAATTTTTGAATTTTGCCACAAACATTTTGTTTCAAAATTTATTTTAGAAAATGAAATTCGTTGTTTTTACATTTTTTTACCACAACAAAATCATAATTTTATACAAAATTTAGCAAAATAAGAAAAAAATAACAGAATAGACTCTTGGAAAAAGTGAAGTTAATGCAAATTTTAAATATTCATTATGTGTGAAAAATAAAAGAAGCATTTACATTTAAGAACTGTATATAATGCCTTTTTTATAATTATACCTATTCGTACATTTTCTAAGCACAAAAAGTATTTTTTATTTTCTATGCTTTCATTTAGTTGTTAAAATATTTTCAATTAACTCAAACTTTAAATTCCAAGTTATTTAACTTAGAATTTTAAAGTTTGAGTTTATTGGAAATATTTTGACAACTACACTACCGTCGGGAATTATCGGTACGATTGACTTGCTGGCAGTGAAAAGTCAGCGCTGACTTTAAATCAAGATATTTAATTGTAGGGGAAATATAGAGATTTCAGACCTAGACTGTTTTAAAGCTTATTAAATTCTGCGTCTAATGACATTTAATTTGAATTTTTCTAAACATTTGAACAAATAATATGATATGAAATGTTACGGAAAAAAATTCAAAAATTTTCCCATTTTCGTACATCAAGTTTGAACCCCTGCACATTTTTTAATAATGTATTGAAAATTTTGAAATTTTAACAGCATAATCCTTCAATCCTCAGCTTCAATTTAAGCTTTTGAAAGTTAAAAAATATTAACTGGTTCATGAAATATCTTAAAAAATGTGAGAGCATGTTTTTCTATTAGTCAATCATTGATGAACATCTCTCGTTCTCTCGCCTCCCTACTCTTTCGTTTCTCCAGGGCCGAACAGTTGAGCGGGACCTTTTTTGAAACTTGAAATAATATTAAAGATTTATTATTTTTATTATTATTATTATTTTTATTATTTTCATTATTATTATTATTATTATTGATATTATTTTTATTATTATTAATATTATTTTTGTTATTATTAAATTAAAAGTGAATATACAACATTAAAGAATTATTATTAAGGAAATAATTAATGAGGATTTCATTTTTTAAATAATTTTTTTTCTCAAATATTTTCAATTTTAAAATTAATTTATTGAAAATTATTAAATTATTTTATTACTTATGAAAATAATTGAATTCTTTTGAAATTTTTTTTTAAATACAATAGAGTTTCTTTCATAATTTTTGTTTAAAAAAATTAAAAGTAATTGGATTTTAGGAACAATGAATTTAATTAATTACTATTTATAAAAATAATTAAATTTTCTTGAAGAATGTTATTAGTAATGAAAAAATAATAATAAAAATAATAACAATAATAATAATAATAAAAATAATAAATCTTTAATATTATTTCAAGTTTCAAAAAAGGTCCCGCTCAACTGACAGTTCGGCCCTGGAGAAACGAAAGAGTAGGGAGGCGAGAGAACGAGAGATGTTCATCAATGATTGACTAATAGAAAAACATGCTCTCACATTTTTTAAGATATTTCATGAACCAGTTAATATTTTTTAACTTTCAAAAGCTTAAATTGAAGCTGAGGATTGAAGGATTATGCTGTTAAAATTTCAAAATTTTCAATACATTATTAAAAAAAATGTGCAGGGGTTCAAACTTGATGTACGAAAATGGGAAAATTATTGAATTTTTTTCCGTAACATTTCATATCATATTATTTGTTCAAATGTTTAGAAAAATTCAAATTAAATGTCATTAGACGCAGAATTTAATAAGCTTTAAAACAGTCTAGGTCTGAAATCTCTATATTTCCCCTACAATTAAATATCTTGATTTAAAGTCAGCGCTGACTTTTCACTGCCAGCAAGTCAATCGTACCGATAATTACCGACGGTAGTGTATGAAAACATTGAAAATAAAGAATACTTTTTGTACTGAGAATAATTAATTCTCAGTACAAAAAGTATTCTTTATTTTCAATGTTTTCATAATTAGCTCAAAATAGCTAATTTATTTTTTCTTTTTGTTAATGAGACAAACTATAAGTTACAGACCTAATAGAATTTTAAAGTTTAGTATTTCTTAATGAATGAAATGAAATAAAATGAATATGAATGGTAGATCGGCCAAAATAATGAAAATTTTCTTTTATGCAATAAACAACCCTGAAAAATTTATTGCACCATGACACACAAGGAAAACTATTGTTTTAAGCAAATTATTAGCGATTTTTATTGTTTTATTAATCTTACAATACCAAATTTTATTTGACGTGAAATTTAAATAATGGGGAATCATTATATGAAAAGCAAGTAAAGCTAATCTCAGATAGCAGCACCATTGCAAGGTCGTCTAGCGCTTAATTTTTGATTCCGCGAAAAATCACATTTGATTTAAAAACAAATGGGCGAAGTAAATAAATATTTTTTGTGGAATTGTGAATAGTTAAAAATTTAATTATATAAGCGAGAAATTTGTGCCACAAAAAAAACGTTTTTGCAAGTCGCAGTATCGTAAATGTATTACATAAAGAAAATTGAGGTTGTGTTCATTCAGGAGAATTTATTTGTGCTTTATACTAATATTTAGTGATATTTCGGTTTGATCTTTTATGTAAATGTAATTTTGAAAACAAGAACTAACAAGAAGAGTCTGAAGAAACACGAAGGACATTGACTTATTATTGTTTAAAAAGTGTACAAAATGTTGTCGAAAAACAGTAATAAAATTAATGCCTGTGCCATGTCTAAATTAATAACATTTAAATGTAATACAATTGAAAACTTGATCCTTTTATCCAAAATAAAATTATGATAGAATGTAAAAGATTCATCACTTCAATATGGAAAGTATAATTGAATTGATTGACAAATAGACAAAAGCTTTGGTCAAATGATTATTCACATTCAAAAATTTTTAGAAAAAAACTGATGTTTTGGTACAAGTTGAGTAGTATCCTTAGAGTGTTTCTATGCAATTGATAAATTTTGTTTAACATTGTGAAAAAAGCTAAATAATAAGAAACAAAAAATGTTGCTAAAAAACTCACCAAGGTCTAATCAAAGAATATTAATTTGTTACAAATAAAATTAAAAAAAACAAAATACTATTAAACGTAAAAGAACGTAGAAAAGTTTCCAATTATTAAATTAATAATTTTACAATAAAAAAATCATGTGTTGAAGAATATGTTGTGTAGGTTGTGTAGTATTGCTGGTTATATATTGTTTAAATGTTAGATAATTAAAAAAAAATAAGTTTTTTATCTTTTGAAAATTGATAAAATTAAATGATATATTTATTCAATTAAAAATGAATAACTTATCTTTTGTAATTACCTTCAAAATTTAATAATCATATCTTCAAGATGGCCACTTGACCGGGAAATGACCGGGAAATTTGATACTTAACCGGAAATTTATTTTTAATTTTTAATTTTATTTTTAAATTGACCCAAAAAAAATATTTTTTCAATTATTACTCGAGAAGTATATTGTACATAAGTAGGTATATTAGAGAATACATAAATTAACAGACTTTAGTTAGTGAGGAAGAGGGATTACTGAGAAAATAATATAGTTACAGGGTGTCTAACGGTCAGGGAAGTCAGAGAATTTTTTCGGTCAGGGAAAAGTCATGGAAAAGTCAGGGAATTTCAGAGAATTTCATTAAAAGTCAGGAAAATTTCTAAAAATGTATACAAACATTAAAATTTCTTATGAATAAAATATTTTTTTAATCTAATAAAACTTAGAAAATTTTTTTTATGGTTTGTTTCAATCATTAGATAAAAATTTATTGTTAAATATGACAGTTGCCATATTTTTTGGCCCAAGAAAGCAGAAATAAAATTTGTTAAAAGGGATTAAAATTCAGGGAAAAAGTCAGGGAATAGTCAGGGAATTTTCTTCTCAATCTTTGTTAGACACCCTGAGTTATTTAAATTTAACGAAATCCTTTTATTTTAAGCGGATTTTTCTTTTAATGTTTATTCCACAGGATTTTTCTCATAATTTCTATTTGGGACAAAATAAGTGAAACCGGCCACTTGAAAAATTTTGTCTCCAATTTTCAAGTAATTTATAACTTTCGGTAGATATACAAGTACATTTTTACACCCTACAATATTTTTCAAAAAAAGATTTTATTTTGGAAGTAATCACGTGTTAAAGTTTTGGGTCATTTTATTTTCGTTTTCTTACTACTCTAAAACGAATAAAGATAATTAAGTAAACTTTTTTTTAAACGAAGCCTAAAATCTATATTTTGAAGATAAAATGAAGCGATTACTAAAAAATAAATTTTTTTAATTGTTAGTAACAATTCTTTTCAACAATTGCAAATTGAAGATTATTCTCAATGTTTTTGAAAAATTAAAAAAAAAATTTAAAAAAAAAAAAAATTCCAAAGATTAATTTAAAAATAAGAAAAATGACTAACCTTCAATTTCATAGAAATTGTGTAAAGTTTTCTCTCAAAATGCAGGCAAAAATAGACTCTTGATCTTAAAAATCCGCTTGAAAGAGTGATGTTTCTAACAAAACAAAAGAAGATCTTATTTATCCGTTTCCAATTTTATCTGTTTCCAGGAACAGGATTCTATTTTCGCCTGCATTTTGACAGAAAACATTGAGAACAATCTTCAATTTGCAATTGAGGCACCCAATTCAAGAACCGGTCGGACGCTTGGACGACACGCGCTAGTACCAGTCGGGTAGCAGTGAGTGGCCCAGAGGAGCTCAATGCTCACTGACTGGCAGTTGCGCGTGTCGTCCGAGCGTCCGACCTGTTCTTGAATTGGGTGCCTCAATTGTTTAAAAAAATTGTTACTAACAATTAAAAAAATTTATTTTTTAGTAATCGCTTTATTTTATCTTCAAAATATAGACTTCAGGCTTCATTTTTAAAAAAAGTTTACTTAGGGGAGAGCGGGGTTGAACGTGCCGGGGGTAAAAAGTTCCGTTTAATTATATCTCAAAAACAAAAAAAGATTTTAATGAAATTCAAATGAGGGAAGTATTGTTTAGGCTATTGTTTACGCTTTCCTTATTTGAATTGTATTAAAATCTTTTTTGTTTTTAAGATATAATTAAACGGAACTTTTTACCCCCGGCACGTTCACAGAAAAAAATAAGTGTTGTTTTAACATTAAAAGTAGTGTTAAAACAACACGCAACATTTTTAACCCATACGATGTGATTTTAACCTACATTTTGTGTTAAACTAACACCATGAGTGTGTTAAAATTAATGCATATTTTTAATGGCTGTTAAAATAACACCATCTTGAAAACTACACGCAACAAATTTAACACATATTTTTTTGTGTGTTCAACCCCGCTCTCCCCTAATTATCTTTATTCGTCTTAGAGTAGTAAGAAAACGAAAATAAAATGACCCAAAACTTTAACACGTGTTTACTTTCAAAATAAAATTTTTTGTTGAAAAATATTGTAGGGGGTAAAAATGTACTCGTATATCTACCGAAAATCATAAATTACTTGAAAATTGGAGACAACATTTTTTTAAGTGGCCGATTTCACTTATTTTGGCCCTATTATTTTCCATTCCCGTTTTTCATACGCTTATTTCAGTTTTAAAGAATCAATCTTAAAGTTCATTATGAAAAATTTTAGTTCACTTAAAAAAAAAGAAATTCGTAAAATAGTAAAAATTTCTTATTCTTTTACAACTTTTATATTATTATCGGTTCGGAAAAATGTCCAAAAAAAAGTTATCTCTAAACGAGCTCAATATTGATAAGTTTAAATTTGTAATATGTATAATGCAGAATAATTTAAGATTATTTGTTTCGTTTGTTATTAATATTTAAAATTTTTTTATAATTTGTTGGATAAAACAAATTGTCTTGCATAAAATAAAAGGATTTTCTTTGAAAAATAAAAGAAATCTTTTGTTATTTATTTAAACTTTTCGTTTTCTCTATAAATGTAAAACGTTTTGAAACTGAAAAGTTTCCTTTTATTATAAAACTAATTTATTAAATATTATTAAAGGACTGGTTTTAAAAGAAAATAAATTTTTATGTTAAATAGATATTGTTTCAATCTATTTATAATGACCAAAAAATAAATAAAATTTGGCCGGGAAAACTGGGAAAAAACCGGGAATTCAATTTTCTAAAAAAAAGTGGCCACCCTGATCTTCTTCATATATCGACATTGAATATATAATAAAATTTGAATAAAAGTTGAAGTTAATCTGACTTTTTAAAGCTTCATTAATGATTTATTTGCTTAATCTTCAGAGAGAAAAAGAAATTAATTTACAGAAGTAAATGTGGAGTAGTTACTTACAATAAAAAACTTTCATAGATAATTCACGTGTTAAACGAAAATAGCGAAACAACTCGATGAAATTATCATTTAAAACATATTCATGTACTTGAAAATTTAGTTTTTAGTTTGTATTAAATTAAAAAGATTAAATTTATACAAGGGGAAGAATAACGTAGATATGCAAAATTACATGTTTAAATGTTTATAGGAAAATTACGTGTTGAACGGAAAATGGAAGCAACGTAGTCGACCGCGAAGCGGTCGACGGAGGCGCTAGTAGACTAAAAATTCAGAAATTGAGATAGAAGTTATAAATTGAAATTTTATACTCTGTCCCACATTTACAATATTGCTAAAAAACAAGACAAAAGGTAGAAACTGACCAAAATAGATAATAATGCGTTGTGCCAAAAGCACTAGGATCGCTTTCTGCAACCTAAGCGTTATGAGTCATTGTTACTCAAGCTTCACATTCTACATATGAGGTAAAATAATTGGGTCAGTTGTCGACAAGTCACATTCCTCTGTCAAAATAAATTATAAATAGACTAATGATGAGTCAAATCAAAGCGTTAATCATCTTTTACCCCCGTAATTGTCTATAAGCTCTCCCACTTTTCATTTTTAGAGTGTATAAGCCAACGCTTCTTCATTGATAATTGTCTAAAGTTCCAGTGCGATTTTATAGATCAGTACACTGAAAAAAATTATTTGTCGCTACCTTATCTACGAATGTCGCTACCACACAGATCAGATGGTAAGTACTATACCGATTTCGGAAGGGAGATTAGCTCTCAAGGGAACACTACCTCACCGCGAGAGAAGCCTACAACACTGGTACAAGGTTGCACCAATCTCGAAATATAGGTATGACAGCCTTCCGTATATTCGGGAAGGCTACCTGCTTTTGAGATTTGTTGACGCACCCGAAAACCGAAGGGCAGAGCACTCGAGGCAAGATAATGTAGCGACATCACCACACATGCGGCAGCCACACAAAATTTTTTTCAGTGTAATCATTGTCGAGGGACCCTTCAGTTTTTTCTCGATTTTATTGTATTCTTTCATTAATCGGCAATTGCGGTTTAGAATTGTACTCGATTATCGTGCAAGTCTATTTTGTTTTTCACTTAGAAACCAGTTTCTTTCTGTAAAAGGTGCAAGAAAAGCAAATTGACACTTTGAATTAATAATTCAAATGTATTAACTGTCGTATTTTGCGAATGAAGTTTCATTAATTGTAGTTTTTCACTAATTCTTTCTTTAGTCGGCAATTGCAGGTTTGAATTGTACTCGATTATTGTGCAAGTTTCTTTTCTCACACTTAGAAACAAGTTTCTTTCCGTAATAGGTGCAAGTGACGATAAGTAATACTTAGAAGCAATACTAACTTCTGAAACAAACGCAAAAACCCTAAAGTTGTGAAAGTTACACAAGTGTAACATAATAAACTTTCGAAGTTTCATTCAGTTGAAACAACATCTTGAAAACCAAAGTTATACCGACAAGCGCTATAACCTTAAATCTACGACTGATCTGTAACTAAAAGTAAGTAACATTTATGTAACTATTAGTATAAATAGGAAGTTATCAATCCTCCAAGTCAATCAATAAAAAAGGAAAAAGAAAAAATTCACTTTTTTAACGTTTCGACAGCACAGCTATCCTCTTCAGAAACTGCAAAGTTTATTAAATATTATAAACAAAATACAAAAATAAAACAGTCACACAAATATATTAACCACATTAACATAATCAAAAAATAAATACATAAAAAAATTTTTAATTTACCGTAAAAAAATTATTAAAATTATCTACTAAGACATGATACGAACGTTTTCATTCATCAAACTCAACTGACAAACTAAAATGTAATGTAATTAGAAATTAAACAAATTAAAGTGTTTGTAGATTTGAAGTCAACGAACTCATTGCAGATGTATATAAATATTTACAATCAAAGTATATACATATATATAAATAAATGGTAAAGACCGATATCAGAAATATTTATTTTAAAAATTAATTTAAGAAAATAATTAAAAATTGATTTAAAAAGAAATTCAAATATTATTTATTTAAACTTTTTATATCATTTTTCTTGTTAAGAGGTTTTTTCTGTAGTCCAATACACGGAGAGAAATTTCTGTTAATATTTACCGTGCTGCCACCTGAAACTGTGTTCAAAGTGCATTCTGGCAGTTTTTACCGTGCTGTCACTATAATTTTGCATTACAGATTGTAGAGGCAGCACGGTAAAAACTGCCAGAATGCACTTTGAACACAGTTTCAGGTGGCAGCACGGTAAATATTAACAGAAATTTCTCTCCGTGTATGAATCATCTCAGATATCAATCTTTTCCGCCACACAGGTTCACTGTCAAGAATTGAGAAATCATTCCATTCAAAATTGTGATTAAATTCACGTTTATGAATAGCTATAACATTAGTTTTTGATTTTTTGTGTTCATTAATTCTCACATCAAGCATTCTTTTTGTCTCACCCACATAACTAGCAGAACAATCTTTACAATTAATTTTATAAATGCAGTTTGTTTTTTCAATTTTTTTAGTTTCATCCTTGCCTTTTCGTACGATGGCATTATTGTTATTTATTTTTGGTATCACTACGGTGTTAAATTCGTGTAACAAATTTGATACTTTATAATAAATTTTTTTCGAAAAAGGCATAACAATTTTTTTAGCAACTGAATATTGTGTCTTTTTATTATTATCTACATTTTGATTAGAATTAATAGTTTGAAGACGTTTCTTTATATATTTTTCAATCATATTTAACGGATAACCATTTTCTAATAGCAATACCTTAACCGTATCAATGTTTTTTTTATGAAACCTGACATTGGAAAGTTTTATTGCTCTGTCAATCAGATTATAAATAATAGTAATTTTTTGTGAGAAAGGGTGGTGAGAATGAAAATTTAGGAAACGTCCAGAGAAAGTAGGTTTTTTGAACCAGTCCGTAATTAAATTGTTATTTAGTTTTATAACCAATACATCAAGAAATCTAATAGAATTGTTTTTTTCGATTTCATGAGTAAATTGTAAACGTTCATTGTAAGAGTTAAATGTGTTTAGTGTTTCGTCAATTTTATTTTCGGGAATGCAAGTTAAAATATCATCAACATAGCGGAAAAAGAATATTGGTTTAAAAGATAAATTATCTAAGCAATTCTCTTCAAGATCACTCATAACAATATCAACAAACAATCCCGAAATTGATGAACCCATAGGTGTTCCATATGTCTGATTATAAAATTTTGAATTAAATTGAAAAAAGGTGTGATCATAACGAAAATGAACAATATTCAATAAGTCAATAGCTTCAATAGCTGTGCTGTCGAAACGTTAAAAAAGTGAATTTTTTCTTTTTCCTTTTTTATTGATTGACTTGGAGGATTGATAACTTCCTATTTATACTAATATAATTTCACCAAGTGATAAATTTAACAATACTAAATTTATGTAACTATTTGTAATATTATTAATGAATCATTAAATAAATGTATTAAAAGGGAATATTTATGTGTTGTTAACGCAAAACCCATAGTTTTGACAAGTACAAACGATCCTACTTAAAAATAAAGGTCAAGCTTTACCAACTTGACCATAATCAGCCTACCATTTCTCCAAAAAAGTTATTAACCTAACCTTTTAACCTCGCCTTCCGCTCAGGATGTAACATTAAGCAATAAATTAAATTATTTGTTTTTCTATATTGAAAGACACTCTGAGTGCTTGTGTTTGCTTGTGCTTGCCTTCTACAAAAATTGATATTACATGAAAAGAAAGTTAATATCAAATTTTATAAAAGTATTTTGCAAATGTAAGTCTAAATATCATCTTATTTTTTTAAAGTAAAATACTTCTGATATCAAAATTAACCTTTGTCGCATTTGTCTTACATTTGTAATATACTTTTATAAAATTTGATAATATCTTTCTTTTCGTTAAAAGCTTATATACATTACTACATAACATAACATTATATATTATGGGTAATTTTCCGCAAACTGTGATATTTATGTCCCTAACGAGTTTTAACTGCATTAATATGCAGTAAATTAACAATCTGCTTCATAAAAATTATATTTGGGACGCACTATTCTAAATGGACCCACAAAAAAAGTTGAATATTTTAACCCATATCGATGTAATAACATGAAACACTCCTAAAATATCACTACCGTGGCATGTCCCCTACCCAGATTTTATAACTTTTTATCTATTTTTAGAAAACAATTATAGAAACAGCAGAAATCTGCTAGTATAATCTTGAATATGATTAGACTCACTGCATTTATACGTATTATTTTATATCATATTGTTATTATTATTTAAACAATTTTTAAATAAATTATTTTTGCTATTTACCAACTTTTTACAGAATGCATCTAGAAAGTTGCAGTTTTTTCTTAATTTTGCAATTTACTAAATTACAGATAAAAAATAAAAATTGAATTATTATTTAAACAATTTTTAGACAAATTAATAATTTGTTTTTAAATTGCAAAATGTAATCATATAAGTTTTAGTAAATTTCAAAAGTAGGAAAAAACTTCAACTCTTTAGGTGCATTGAGTAAAAAGTTAGTAAATAGCAACAATAACACAGGCCGACACTGATTTTCGTTCGGCCAATGACGAAACTGTTTCTGGTTTTCGAGAAAAATGTAAAAAAAGATAAAAAACAAAGTTTTAGCACCTTTAGAGTCAAAATGAAAGGTTGTAAAAGCTTCTACTTAGGTTCAAATTAAAACTTAATCATTCGACTGCAACCCATGAAAATTCCATTCCTGTACCATAATCTCCAGGTACATAATACCTGATTTTCTGAAAGGTAAAAAATGTTTTTGGCGAAGCTTAGGTACCTCCAGCAATAAGGGTCAAAATATACAAAAAAATGTCAGATCTAATATGGCGGACAAAATAAAAAAAAAAGGTTTAAATTTGCTTCAATATTGCTACTCGGGGGTTTTTGGGGTCGCTGATTACGAATCTGATGTCAGCTTAACTTTTATTGATAAAGTAGTTGAAAAAAAATAATTCATGCTAAACTTGGTAGAAAATATGTTTTTGAATCGACAAAAAATGACCAAATGAAAAATTAATTTTTATGATTTTTGAAGCATTTTTAATAAAACTCTTTATTTGTACTATTGTTATTCTATTTTGGTATATCAAAATTCATTTGTATAATTTTCTAACTAATTTTAGATCATATTTTTATTCTAAATTCTTTGTATATTTTATTTTTAAGATAAAAATTATGATCTGAAATTAATAATAAAATAAAAAGTTAGTTTTAGGAATAAAAATCTTGCGGTTACTTTCAGCACATAGAAAGGCAAACCATTAAGCTGACTGACTTTCACTTGAGTCAGACTGGGCTGACTGTAAATATAACACTTTTAATACACATATTAACACAAACTATATTTATAAATATAACCTATACTAGTAAACATAATATACATATACGCTCGCAACGTTCATCAAAATATCGCACGCACGCCCTACACGAAGATCGCTGTGAACGAGTGGTTTAGAATTTTCTTATATACTAACGTCTAAGATATTTCACCACGTTTGGATTGCTTTGTTTAGTAAATAACAAGATAAATTTTAAAGAAGATTTTATTACGAAACATTTCGAATTGAATTTTCAATTTAATTTACCTATATTTCAAGTATTTAACACTGAAAGTAAAAGAATTATTGTCGGCTTTTTCTTATATCCACCGTTCTTGAACTAATTCAGAAATTTTTCCTGAATAAATTTTTTCCGTGCGCGCTTCGCGTGCCAATCTCCTATATAAATTTTATATTTACTTCTATTATATGGAAGATGGTAAAATTCGATCTTATAATTTTGGCAAATCTAAAATTTTTAATTATCATATATAATAAAGATTATTTAACATCTTTTTAAATTTGGTTTTTAGCAAAATTCTTTAAAATTTTAATTAAAAAATTAATTTTTAAATTCAAAAATTGAGTTTCAATGAATTTGTTTCCAAGATGCACCGCGAGGAGGTATACTAAACTTTATAATTGGTTAAACTTTATTACAAACCAAATCTGAAAGAAGTAAAGTAGAAAGTATTTGAATAAATCATTTGAAATATTTTTAAAAATGTAACTTAAATTTTTTATTAATTGTATTAATTGTAATATATTTACATATTATATTAATAAAGGTGTATTTATTTCAAAAGAATTAATAAATATTTTTTAGTGGTGCATCTTGGAAACAATTCATTAAAACTCAATTTTTAAAAAAGTTGTTCATTCTACGAACATTTAGCTTCCTCAATATAATATACATCAATTTTTTAATTATTTATTGAATAAAAAATTATTTTAAAGTAAAATTTTAACAATCTCAAGAAATTCAAAATTTTACCTTTTTTTGAAAAATAGAAATAACGATTACTTGTAAACATTTTAATGAAATATATACATTATATACATTAATCGATTCGTTGTTTTGCCAGGAATGTAATTTTGACCAGAATTAATAAAAATATTCATTAAATAAAAAAAATTTTTTAATTTCTCTTTAAATTTTGAAGAAATTGTGTAAACAGTTTTTTAGATATATTCGAAAATTCTCGTGTCAGATTTTAGGTCTTAATGACTGCAATAAACCTGCAAAATTTCAGGACAATCCAATAAAATTTGTCTCAGATATTTTGTACACAATATTTTGTGACATACACACACATACATACATAGGTACATACACACACATAAATTTGGACATTTGCTCGGAATTAAATATTCATATGTTTTAGCCAAAAATGAGTCCATATAACCTTCATTTGAAAAAAAAAATTGTCACGAATGCAAAGCTTCCTTATGAGGAAGCAATAAATTTAAAATAAATGTACTTAATCGAATTTACTAACTCAATTTTTAAATTTTATAATGAATTTTAAATTAAATTTTAAAATGAATTTTAAATTAAATTTTAAACACATAAATATACTTGACTATTAAAGAATTTGGCTAAAAACAAACTTAAAAAGGTTTCTAATGATTTTTATTGTATATGATAATTTAAAATTTCAGATTGTAATTTTGTAGTAACATAACAGCCTGCAAGTAAAAAATGTGTCTTTAGCATAGACTTTGACATCCTATTTGACGCCCCTATTTGAGAGAGGCAAGCTTTGACCTGTAGGTAAAACACAGATCAAATTTTGACGTAATGTAACGGCCCACGTTAAAGTTTCTTTTAAAACCCGTAACTCAAAAAATAGGCCAAATTAAACATTGATTTCGACTTAATGTAAGGGCCCACACGGGACAACTTTTTGACATAGAGGTAAAAAAACAGGTCAAATTAAACATAGATTTTGACGTAATGTAAGAGCCTACATGGAGGCGGCGGTATCTTTTTGTAGTATATATATAGTCCGCATGAAAAGGGACCACTTTGTCGGTTTGTTGAAAAAGTTGTTTCTGTTTCAAAATGGAGAAGGTGGAAAAATTTAAATCTTTTTATTATTTTTCATTTTCAGAGTGTACTAGACTTAAAACAACTCACATATGGATAATTTCCTAGAAGAACTAAAGAAATTCGCATAACAATTATTAATTTCGTTTTTTAAAATAAAAATTTCGATATTTTATAAGATTATTCAAAAGTTGTTTTTGTTTCTAAATATTGGAGGCGGAAAAATTCAAAACCTTTTGATTTTTTATCTTAAGGGTGTGCTAGACTTAAAACAATTCTTATCTGAATAACTTCCTAGAAGAACCAAAGATATTCGCATAGCAATGTTTAATTTCGTGTTTTTGGAAATTAAACTTTTAATTTTTGCTAATATTTTTTATAATAAAGTCGCTTAAAATATTTTTTAGGCTACTTTTATTTTCATTGCTTGAAATAACTTTAAAATATAACAACGAACCTTTAACTTCGTTAAATATTGCAACCTATTGATTTTTAATCTTAAGGGTGTACCAGTCATAAATAAACTCTTATCTAAATAACTTCCCAGAAGAACCAAAGATTCATATTACAATCTTTGATTTCGTTTTTCTCGAAATGACGTATTTGATTCTCCAAACTTTAAAATTCTGTAACTCATCGAATTTTTCACCAAGAAGGTTGTAAGACCACTCAAAATTTTCCAAATTTTGTCAGGATTTTGCCCATATAGATAAGTCCAATAGTGCCTAAGTGGCCCCGTTTCATGCGGACGTCTACATATATATAAATTTGAGAAATAACTTTTAAATTCAGATTATATTGGGCTTTAAAATGTATATTTTAAAATGTAAGATAACTATATTCTCTCTATTTAAATATTTATAATTTATAATCACTATACTGTGCTGTACAAAGGTGCAAATTAAAATTTTGTATCATTATTCCCAAAGGATTATAGTAAAAATTGGGTTAAGATTTTAATTAGTGATGCACTTCGAGCGAGTCTCGTCTCGAAAAACCGAGAATCTCGCGAGAAAAACAATGAAAACAATTGAATGTTATATTTTCATCTCTTTTCTTTTATGAAAGGACAGAGTTTCGTCGTGCATCACTAATTTTAATGTCCCGCTTCAATAAATGTTTATCATTAAACTTATTCCTTGAAAACTTATCTTAAAACTTTCCTGGACAATTAAATTACATGTTCGCCTACTCTATTATTAACCAAAATTTTCAGGAAAGTTTCACGCTGAACATTTATTAAAGTAGGACATTTAAATCTTTACACAATGTTCACTCAACTTCGAAAGTAAATACTTTGAAGTTTGCAAGTAAATCTTTAATAAATGTTTCGAGAAGTGTCGGTGCTGTGTGAGTTTAAATTAATTTTGATTGATTCATGTTGTCTATTACTGATAAAAATTTATTGGTTAAATTAAACTAGAAAAATGTGAAAGTTAAACTTAACCAAAAACGTAAAATCGCACAGTTCATAACACATGCTGATATACTGACGCGACGCCATAACACATAAGAGCTTGTAAGATAGACGCATATGTGTGATAGACGTTTATATGAGTATGTACATTTGAAGGGTGGCATGACAAAAGGGGTCAGCAACAATTTTATCAAAATCGAGATTTTTTTATGAAAAAATCAAATAAATTCATTTACACATTTCTGTAAAAGGATATTCTGTTTAATTGCGTTTTTAAATGAGTTTTAATAAAAATTATAATCATAAAATAGCCTAATATAAAATTTTACTTGTAATGCAACTTAACTGAAAAACAAAAGAAATGCATAGTCAATATTATTATCAGTGAGTCAATAAGGTTAAAAATATTATTTTCCCAAATTTGAAAATGCCACGTAGATGCGGGAAAAAATTATTAATAAAAAAGAAGATGAAAAAATAAACGACGTGCAGGAGAAACATTTACAAAAAGTAACGGAGAAGAGGTTTTACCTTAACTGTTCAATTTTCATGTTTTTATATTTAGGTAATTTTATTCTCAATGTAATTGTAAATAATATGAATATTATTCTTTTGTTTATTTTTTAATATTTTTGAAAATAATTTGAATTTAAAAAATTTTGAACTGTTTGCTTATAAGTAATCACTTAATTCATTATTTTCTCGAAAACAAACAACTTTTTTAAAGAAAACTTTTTCACATTCGATTTATCAATTCAATATTAAGAATTTAATTTCTCAGTTTTTCTATAAATGGTATACTTTTTTAATATTTAATTTTAAAAGAAAATATGCGCAATTGATGTAACCTTAAAACAACACACACTTATTTATTTTTCTTGTTAATTTCTGGGTTTATCTCATCAAAATGTTTTTCCTATGGTAAAGCATTATAATATCTCGAAACGGTTTTTTGGTTTTTTTTAATGACCTATAGAATTTTTAAATATATTTTTTTCGCTTCCTGTAAAATCATGAAATTGTTGGTTGACCCCTTTTGTCATGCAATTTATCAATTACAAGCTTACAATTGAAAACAGTTCAATAAAAACTTTAAAAATTTTAATACAAATGAAAACTATTATAATTTCTCATAAAAATTTTAATTCAATTAGCGACGATTAAAAACAATAAACAAACTGTGAATAATTACAAATCGTGATCAATTGATTCTTTCTGTAAAGGCTCTGAAGAGCGTAAAGTATATTATGCATTGCCCAAGATATATATATATATATATATATATATATATATATATATATATATTTCTTTATTGTGACTTAACCTAATCGCGTGACATTCTTTTGCTGCTAATCTGCATTCGTTTTAAAGTTTGGACAAAATATTTTTATTATTATAATTAAAAATTTCGAAAAAAAGAAATTTAACGGACCTTAGTTAACAAGTCCATTAAGTGTTTTTAAAATTAACTTAAAAGTTAAATCGTTTAACGAAAAGATTAACGGAGTTAATTAACAATTAACGGATTAATGCTTTTCTGTTCACCTTTGATTAACCCAATAAATTTATTAGAATGAAAGGTAATTAAATATATTTTAAGAATGTTTTGAAACTCTAATCAGTACGATTTCAACAAAAATCTAAAAGAGTTGCATATTCAAAATCTAAAAAAACTTCAATATAAGAAGATAAGTATTTAGTAAATCATTAAATTTAATGATAATTCTGAGTAATTTTTAGTTATTATTTTACATTTCATTACATTATGTAATAAATATAAAATAATTAACCTTGTTTCGTTACAAAATTCTTCATTAATAGTAAGATTTCTAATAATCATTACGACAGAATTAATTCTTAAATGTAATTCATGTGGTGATAATGAAGGAGGTAAGAGGGTATTCAAATATTCTAGTAAAAAAACTTCAGTAAATTTCCTATTATCATAATTTTTAGGAGAATCAATACTTTTATATATTTTTTCACCTTTACTGTCTAAGAGACGCATTACTCTCTTATTAATATCATCAAAATCAACGTTTCTAGGTGCTAAAATTGCATACCCTACCTCCTTAAATTTATTTTGTTGTATCAAATGACCATATGTTTCTTCAGTAATATCTATATTGCCTTGTTGAATAATATGTTCTGGTTAATCATGGAAGTCTGAATAACATATCATCTATATAATTTAATTCACCATTACCAACTTTAAGTAGAAAATTGGTTGGACGTCGACAGCCAGATCTCGGCAGACATTAATAGTCTATTATTGGCTGCTGAGATCTCGGCAGACATCAATGGCCCAATATTGGCTGCCAGATCTTAGCAGACATTAATGGCCCAATATTGGCTGCCATTACTCTCCCAGTGTTGACAAAATTAAAAAAATACTTTTTATTTAATTAATTAATTTATAATATTTATACGGTTCCTCAGGGAAATCCCTAAGTTGAATGCAAACTTACAAATATTTTAAAAATTCTTACTGCTCAATTTATTCAATTAATTTTCTTAATGTTTTTGTAAAAAATTCTCAATTTTCGCAAGGAAATAATTTGCATCATTTCTATTTCTTAATTACAATTGCTTTAAGAAAAAGTCATAGATTTTTAAGAATAAAAGAAAAAATGTTTATAAATTCTATTTGTCAATTAGAAAATTTAATTGAAAATGAAATTGAAAATTTTTAAATTTTTAGAAAATAAAGAAAAAGATTTTATTGAATAAAATGTTCTGTTACATTTATTTACGAATTTAATTGTAAAATTATTGAAAAAAATTAATAACTTCTTTTTTAAATAACTATTTAATTAAACTTTTTCAAAAAAATGAATTCTTCAAAATTACCAGTTGGAAATATAGAAAATTCAAATTGTCAAATATTTTAATTTGAATCCTTTACAAACTTATTTAATTATTTAAATACAAAAAGATAATTTATTGAATAACTGAATTTTAAAAATTCAAAATGGCGGCTTGAATATGTCGGATAAAATGTTAAAAACCGTTCGGATTCGCTCAAGGCTTGATACTTGGGGGTTTTTGGGGGACGTTGATTTCGAATCTATAGTTCAAATTAAAATTCCTTTGCTTATTTAGAACTATATGGATTTTGTTCTAACTTTATTCTTGGAAATGAGTTTGTTACATTTTATATCATATATTTAAAAAAATTCCTTTATTTGCACAAAAAAGTACGTCCAAAATTTACTTTCTTATTTTTACTAAACTATGTTGAGTTAAAAAGTGTACGGTGCTGTAAATTTAAATATAAACAATTTTCAAATCGAACGTGTTTGTATTCAAATCAAAATCGATTATGATTAATGCATAACACCACACAGAATAATTGAAAGTGAAATTTTGAATAACTTTTTGCCCTGATAATGTTATATACTATTAGGAACAAACGGAAATCGCGGTTTTGCATTAATCTACAGTAACTTTATTACAATGAACTTGCTGAGGATTAATGCAACACGTAGAGGAATTATAGTAGTGAGTAACATAATGATGGTTAGAGTGACTATCTTTAATGCTACATATACAGACAGCTATCTAGACAGTAACCATAATGATACTATCGTGTAACATCATGCTTTTAACATAAAAATCTTACTATTCATTTCTCTCAGTGAAAACTGTGCTCATCTTTGCTTTTCGTTAATTAATGTTTTGAATTTGATAACCTACTGATAAGTTGACAGAAGAAAAACGAATAAGGAAAAAATATTAAGAAGGCTTTTATAAGAATATCTTGAAAAGTTTAAAGGTATGTTCATCAATATTTTGATTTAATCAGCGTCCCTAAAAACCCCCAAGTACCAAGTCTAGAGCCAAACCGAACGTTTTTTAATATTTATCCGTCATGTTGAAGCCGCCATTTTGAATTTTTGTAAGCTGCGGCTTCGAATTCGTAATCAGCGATCCCAAAAACCCCCGAGTAACAAATTTGAAGCCAATCCAATAATGAAAAATTGATATGCACCAATTCTCAGTCATTCTCAGATCATCAGATCTCAGATCATCTCAGATTCTCAGTCATTTTTATCAGGACGTATGAATCATTAAGGGGGTACTCAGTAAATGCACGTCCCTTGCAATTTTTATATTACCTTTCAGTTTTGGTTTTCAAAGATAAAGGTCTAAGCTTCCTTTTAAGCCATATTAGAGCATTTTATGTCTTCCCGTTTTCTTTTTTCAGGACTTCAAAAAGTGCAAAAAACACCGTTTTTAATAATTCAACACCCCATTTTAGGTGTTTGAATATATTAAAAGCTTTTTTGCTATTTTCTTGTTCACTGACACCCAAACTTTCAATGAAGACAACATTACCATTTTTTTGTTACCCAGTGTAATTTAAGATAAAAATAAAGATCTAAATAAATTAGCCTCGACGCAAACTCGGGAATCATTAAGACCTCTCTAAGATCAGTACAGTCACGACCATAACGATCATAATCAATGCATGCCTTCCATGCTGCAATTCAAAGGAATCTGTTTTAAACGCGTTCAAGTTTCAACAATCGATAATCTTGATAATGCATCTATATCTAGATAGCAAATTCCAAAATGGGTCTGGTTAGAATAAAATAAAGTGTTTTAATTACAGAAATACCTTTGAAACTTGAAGCGATTCCTTAGATGAAACCAATTACTTTTAGTGTTCTATTCACAGCATCATCAACATTCATGAATTTTTAACAATTATTTTTTTCTAGGCTTATTTTATAGCTATAAACAACATTTTGCATGGATTTACAAAGAGTAAAAAGATAAAAATCCTCTTCAAAAATTTAATATTCAAATTTTTGACCATCTATATGTTTTTGGGGTTTTTAAAGAGGACGACTTAATATAGGACCTTTGATTTACTAATAATATTTTAAATTATACTGATTGTGAATCATTTATAGTAAATAAAATTATGTTTTTTACAATTTTTTTGTGCTTTGTTTTAATTCTTTTTGTTTTTAAGTAGTTTAAAGTTTAAATCCTGTATTAACTCGTCTATGATGAAATTAAATTTTATTTTTTTATTTTAGATGATTCTCCGATGAGAATAATTTTGATCCAGTGCTAGAAAAAAGAATAAAAACCTCCTGTCCGTAAGTTTCTCCCGTGGGGGTCCCGGGCGCAGACTATACCCCCTGCGATCGGCTGCATGTCGTAAGAGGCGACTAAATGAGGCTCGGAGTGGTGTCAATGCTTGCGGTTAGTTCTCGGTTTGTCCTGGCTTTCTCGCAGAGTAGTGGCTTTACGATGATGATGTGCAGTGCCGTATCGGTCCAGCAGGTCTAATATTGACCGACAACCTAACTTACCGAAGCAAAGGTGGTAAGACTCTTAATCGGTATTCATACCAGAGTACTAAACGGTACCATGGGGACCGGATGCCCGCGGGGACTTGCCAAAAGGCTTGTTCCCTACCGGTCATTGGGTTGGACCCCTGGTGGCAGTGGTTACAGCTTACATCGTTGAAGCTAGGGGCGTTATGAATAGACCGAAGCTTCGGAAACGGTCTTAGTAACTAGCGCTTCGACGTGTGAGTTGTGGAGCCAACTAGGGTGGTTACCTGCAAATTTACCAGGGATTGGAAGGATCCCGCCCTCCACCAAAGGGCCGCAAATGATTTTGCTCAACTTTGCAGAGATCGGCAGATCTTTCGAGGTCATCGCCGTTGAAGAGCGTAATCTCTCCCTGTTACGCTGGTAGGCGAGCCGTGTGGTTATACGCGTATGTGGAGGTGCTACACGTATACTCTACCTAAGCGATAGCCGTAAATTTCATATTTTTAAGAAATTATCGCAAATTTTTAATATCATACCTGATATTTAAATAGCCTAGTGCAGATAATTATCTTATTAGGCGTTATAATATTGGTGATATGTATAGCTTCTAAAGGAAAAAAATTACAGCATTCTATCACATCTATAACTTGTACGGTTGGTGGCAGAAAGCAAGTATCGTTTTGTAATATTTTTAAATATTATTGTACCTAACTTTCAGTTCTTACACTTTAATGAAAATCTAATATTGGTTTGAAATTTATGAGCTGATTTTACTCTTATCATTCAAAAAAGATTATCAGTCAAATCTTTCAAAAATGTCAGTGGTGTCCCTCAAACATATGTTTTTTGGTCTTCAAAAGTGTATAACTTATAGCAAAACTCATTACAAACATTTTTTAAGTCATGTTGAAACATTCATTATTGTAATTTGAAATATTTTAACTTTTTAAAGTTGTAAGAACTTATTTCAGAAAATAATAAACGAAATCAGAAAATTTCTTATAATTTCTGCCTATCGTTTTTCATCTGATAAAAATTAAAATTTGCTTCCACCTGATCGACCACTATTATTTTTGTCCGATATATGTTTTAGTTAACCAAAAATAGTATCGTTAAGTTCAAAATCCAACATCGAAAAATAAAAGTTAGTAGCATCAAAAATGACATTTTAAATTTAATCACCCATATATATGTATTGTTACGTCCCAAAGAATGAAACTAAACATAATCATAATTTACATATTTAATTCGGCTGACATCGGTGATTCAACCTGATTTATTCACAGAGCATAAAGCTCTGATTTTAAGGAACAGGTTTTAAGAAAGAGTAACTGGTTAATTAAAGTTAAATTACTAGAGTATTTATTTGAATTCTTTACAATCAGAATTATAGAGAAAGAGTAGATCCAGATGTCTTCAATGAAACCTTTAAAATTATTCTTAGAGTCGTAGACCCCACAGGTGAAAACTTCCTTCAGAATGAGATCAAAGAAATGACGTTGTCTAGCGTAAACAGAGAATGCAATATTTTCCCTTTGAATTGTTTTCGGGACAGCCAAAGCGAGCGGTCTGGAGTCCAGGTGTCAAATGTAAATTAGGTTTGCACATCTCAGATTTGGAGTGACCAAATTATTTATATGAAGTCGATGTCGATATAATGCAGTCTTCAGAAAATTAAAAATGTGCCTCGTAGTAAAAATATTCTTCTTGAATGATTTTAATTTAGTTCACTTGTTCGCGGTTGCTTGACTGATACGAAGAAGACACACGGGGATAGAACACAACTTGTTAACTTAGTGGCGATTTCTGTACTGACGCGAAGAACGTAGATTTGATAATTCGAGGGTGATGTATAGACTAGTGAAGTTGACGGCGTTTCCTGGACTATCGAATTTGGCGAGGGTGGCACCTTATACCTTGGCTTCCAATGGAAAAAAATGATAATGCCACTCACTTTAATAGCCCTTATACAAGGGTGGCTTTCGTGGATGACCATATGTGGTAAAGGTCGTTCAGGTGTCTGACAATTGGATCGATTTGTTTGTGTTACAAGAAAAAGGGAGGATTCACATTCCAGCAATACAAATATCAAAACAAATACGTCGCGATGACGTGACAATATAATCTCGCTTATTTGACATAAAATACTTCAAACCCTAGTTATAATCGACTCAAAAATTGCTTTAATTCAATGACATATTATAAAATAAAATTATTGGATCCAATAAAGTAACTTTTGTAGATTAAATTTTTGAAGCATTTTGTGTAAATTAAGTAATTATAAATAAATTATTGATATGCAAAGTGACAAATTAGTTACCAGTGAATATAGCGTATTTTAAACAGCATATTCAACTAATAAAGAAAAGAAAAAATTAGGAAAACTTATTTAATTTGACAAAAGTATAATCATTCAAGCATTTATTTATATTACATATTTAGGGCAAATTAATGTTTACTTAATAAATAATTAATATTTATTTATTCAGTTCTACCGTGAGATGTATGTGTGTGCGTTTGTGTAAAGCGATAATAATATACTGTTGATATATCGCCGCACTTTTGTTACGACAGATGGCGGAACTGACATTCGAACTGCTTTCAGTTTTATTACATTAAAAACAAGAAATAAGACAATCAACTGTTCAAAATGAATTTTTTTTAAATCAATTCTAGAAATTGTATTGCTTATGTTGAACTAAATTTTTTTCCATTTAATCAATTAAAAAAGACGATTATTAATATATTTAATAGAATATAAAAATAAAGTAGCAGAAAATGAATAGAAATAATGCTACAATAATGTTAAGTTTCTAGTAAAAGTTCCTATGAAATTGAAATAATTCTACTTTTATATTAAAAATAACTATTCATTGTAAAGTGTACTTTGCATGAAGTGAATATTACTATTTCTGGTGGTAGTAATTACTAATAGTAATTATTACAGTAGTCACTTTTCAAAATTGCTTTAAGAATTTTAATTTTTACATCTTCATTGTAAATTTTATTGAATTTTGTATTAATTTTTACATTCGATATATTATAAATATTACTCGTAGAAATTCTAATAATTAATACTACGGAAAGTAAAGATTGCTTCTGCAAGAAGCCTTTTTTACTATTGCAGAGCGAACTTTTTACTCGGAAAAGTAGTAATCCTTACCACTACTATTTCACACCTGTGTGTATATATATATATATATATATATATTTATATATATATATATATATATATATATATATATATATATATATATATATATAATTCATAGTGATCGCGCAATTAAAGTTATATATTCCACATAAGAGAAGTTTTTCGTCAGAAATAGTAAAATTTTTCAAAAAAATGTTCTGCAAATCTTCCATTTAATGATGATTAATTTGTTAGGGACAATTATTGTTTTGTTACTCTTACAATTATGAAACTCAAAAGAACCATGAATTTCACTATAAGGTCAAGTTTGATATAGAAAAAATTTTTTAAATTAATCAAAACTCAGAGAGAAGTAAGAAAAAATTACATTTTAATTTCGCCAAGAAAATATGAATTTTTTAAAGTTGAAAAAAATAGTTTTTTGCGTATTTATTTAACATTTTAGAATTGTTCGAAGGTAAAACTTGGGATAATAGTTTAGGACACTCATGACATAATACAACACTCATTACATTCGTTGGGAAAAAATAGTCAACCCATTTAAATTAAATTGTTACATTAATTCCTTAAGAAATTATACCCTTTGTCGGGTATGCTGACACTGAAAGTCTTTTAGAACCAATAGCAAGTACACACATATAAACACATCAACATACCAAAAACATATCCCGACCAGTTTTACCTTCTATGTACATTGCAATTTCGACGAATCTCTTTCAGAATTTAAATCATATAGGGGTCCAGATTGTGTTGATTGGTTCATGGCTGAATTAAAACAATTGGCTGAAAAAGCAAACTCTTATTTTACAAATATTATACTAATAGATAATTTAACTATTTTACAACAAATTCAATTTGATACGGCAACAGTTTGTCATATTTGTGAAAAGCCTTTTGAAAATGATGACATTAAACACCGCGATCATTGTCATTTCACGGGAAAATATCGTTGTCCGGCACATCAAGGTTGCAATGTAAATTTTAAAAATTCTCATGTTATTCCGATAATGATTCACAACTTATCAGGTTATGATGCTTATTTCATTAATAAATCTTTAACAACGTCTTTTTTGGGTAAAATGAAACTGTTACCAATAAACAAAGAAAAGTACATTTCATTTTCAAAGTATGTCAAAGGCACAAAAGTAATATTAGGATTTCTTGATTCATTTAGATTTATGCCAAGCAGTTTAGACAAATTATCCTCATACCTTGAAAACGATGAGAAAAAAATTACTAAAAAATATTGTAAAAATGTCGATGAGTTTAACTAATTGACAAGAAAAGGAATATTTCCTTATGAATATATTAGTAGCTGGGAAAAATTAGAAGAAGATCGATTGCCAATAAAAGACTCTTTCTACTCTAAATTAAATGACTCTCATATTTCAGACAAAGACTATGAGCATGCTTGTAACGTAAGGAAAACTTTTACTTTAAAAACTATTAGAGAATACTCTGACTTGTACTTACAAACTGACGTTGTACTACTTGCCGACATTTTTGAAAATTTTAAAAAAACATGCTTTTCAACTTATAACTTGGACGCGTTACATTACTCTACTGCCCCAGAACTGGCATTTGACGCTATGCTAAAGTACACAGACACAAAACTTGATTTGTTAATAGATGTAAAAATGTTGCTTTTTATTGAAAAAGGTATAAGAAGTGGAGTTTAACAATGCTCAAACAGATATGTAAAAGCAAATAATAGATTTATGGAAATAGATTTTAATCCCTTAATACCAGAATCTTATATAATGTATTTCGATATAAATAATCAGTATGGTGCTGTTATGAGCGAGAGCTTGACATAATTATACAGATTTTGAATGGTTAGAAAATTATAGTGATGACTTTTCTTAAATATTCCAGATGATTCCCGAGAAGAATACATTCTTGAAGTTGATTTAGAATATCCTATTGAACTTCATGATTCACATAAGGACTTGCCGTTTTGCCCTGAACATTTCATACCTCTTTTCCCAAAATGTACAATTTTCTAAATTATCTCCAAATTTATTATTAAAGAAAAATTATACAATGCACTATAGAAATTTAAAGCTATATTTATCTTTGGGAATAAAATTAACTAAAATACATAGTTTTAAAATTTAAGCAAAAGCAGTAATTGAAACCCTACATGGATTTAAATACCGAGCTTAGAAAAAAATCCAATAATGAATTATAGAAAAATTTTTACAAGCTAATGAACAATTCCGTATTTGGTAAGACAATGGAAAATGTTAGAAAACACAAAGATGTTAAATTAATAACAATATGGGAGGGACAGTATTGCGCGAAAAATTTCATTGCTCAACCAAACGTACCTGGGATGTAACAGTCCTCCACCTTACTTTTTCATCGTCTCGATGAAATTTCTACTCTTATCGTTTAGATACCTACGTCGTGATTCTAAAATTCTTAAATTGAGATTGTCATTTATCGCTTGAATTACAATTTTATTACAGTGTTCTTGGTGACTTTGATATCCTTCCGCTCTTATTACATTCGGCGGCGCCTAGATATGGATAGTGAAGTGACGTGTTTATTGTGTAGTGATATGTGTTGTTTATGTTTTCTAATTATCTTCTTAAGGTAGGTATGGATTTCTTCTTTCTCAGGACAGTTGTTGACCTCTTGTTTTCTATGATAATAATGCAAAAATGGTTGACAACAGCATTTTGCATCCCTACAAGTAATCACAGTACCAGAGATATCTTCAGTATTTGGCTTCTTCGAGATAGAGAGTACACACGCGTATTTATTAAAAGTAAGAAATGATAAATTTTCTTTCTTTGTATTAGAAGTTTCACATGTGTTTAGACTTCTTTATTTCATAATATTTTCCTCAATTATGTTTCTAGTGTCTGGTGCAGGAAATTGCGGAGTCAATTTGGAGAAATTTTTACAATCGCTACAATTATTGGCAGCCTCGATTAATTACTCGATGACAGAGAATGAGTGTTTCGAAGAGATGGGGCGTCCTGGCCGCCGTAAAAAGGTGGCTTTCCCAGCTTTCCTTATTGATGTGAAGACTCGGCGTGCAGAGCTTCGGCGGTTGAAGAAGGAAGTCATCGAGGAGTTTGCACAGATGACTTCCATGCTTAATTTATTATTGTAAGTACTTTCCATATCTTACTATTGACTGAATCCATTTCAAATCAGGCAGGCCGACTAACTTCAACTTATAGATTTAGCTGTCGCTAAAATATGTTATTGTACATGAAAAATAAAGAGACACATATTTTTTTATTTTTCAAAAAAGTTAAATTTAAAGAAGTTATGCACATTTGAACTTTGAGTGGTAAAACTCGAATGAATAGTAAAAAAAATTGTTTTGAATTATATTTCTGTCGATTTTAGTCGAAACAGGGGGTGTTTTTGCCAGATTAGCCTTTTGATACTAATTTTTTTTTCAAAAAAAGGATGTGGAAAAGGCAGAACAAAATTATTAAATTATAATGCAATTGACTTAAACTTTCTACTCGGGGCTTTTTGTACTCGCTGATTTCGAATTTGAAGTCGGATATTAAAAATTAAAAATGGCGGATCTAATATCACGAATGAATTTTATACAACTCATGGAAATAAATTAAAACTCGTTACTCGGGGGTTTTCGGGGTTGCGGATTACGAATCTGAAGTCGGCGTTCGAAAATTCAAAATGTTGGATCCAATATGGCGTACGAGTTTTGTAAAAACTTATGGAATTCAGTTGAAACTCATTAGTCGGATTCCAACATTTAGAAATTCAAGTTTAAATTCGTAATCAGCGATCCCGAAAAACCCCGAGTAACGATTTTAAACTGAATTTTATGAGTTTTAGAAAATTTGTTCGCCATATTAGATTCGCCATTTTGAATTTTTTAAAATCTGACTTCAGTTTCGTAATCAGTTCCCCAAATACCGCAGAGTAACAAGATTTATGTTAATTGCATTAGAATTAACAATTTTTTTTGTTTATTTATGAAAGTCCCTAAAGCTCAGTTTAGATTCTTACTCTTTATAAAAATAAAAATGCACACAAACATGTATAAAAAATTGTCACCACATAAACTTTGTTGGAGAATAAAAGTAACAATTTAATTTAAATGGGTTGACTATTTTTTTCCCAATGAATGTAATGAGTGTTATTATGTCATGAGTGTCCCAAACCACTATCTCAAGTTTTACCTTCGAACAATTCTAAAATATTAAATAAATACGCAAAAAACTATTTTTCTCAACTTTAATAGTGCATTAACAGTTAAAACAGAGTCATAAAATAATATATTATTAGAAAATTCTTATTTTCTTGGCGAAATGAAAATGTAATTTTTTCTTACTTCTCTCTGAGTTTAGATTAATTTAAAAATTTTTTCTATATCAAACGTGACCTTATAGTGAAATTCATGGTTCGTTCGAGTTTCATAATTGTAAGAGTAACAAAACAATAATTGTCCCTAACAAATTAATCATAATTAAATGAAAGATTTGCAGAACATTTTTTAGAAAATTTTACTATTTCTGAAGAAAAACTTCTCTTATGTGGAATATATAACTTTAATTGCGCGACCACTATGAATTTCGTAAATGTGATATATATATATATATAACTGTTTAAAAAATTTGGTTTAAATTACAGAATCGAAACTTGCTACTTCAACTTTTGTTGAGGCTGAAAATGTCAATTTAAATAAAATGACCCATATGAGGCATTTCATTTCAAACCGTTCCACCGACAAAAAACAATCGCAAGGAGATAGATTTTCGAAGAATTTTTATTATATAAAACTTTAATTGTTTATAATATATTATACACTAATTTAATAGAGAATTTCATGAGCTTTCTATTGCTTTTTTTATTATATTAAATTTCTGCCAATTTCGTAGAGAAATTCCTGTTCAAAATGTAAAACTCTTAATATCACAAAACACCCCCCTAACGATTTTTATCAAAATTATATGAAAATAAAGCGTAAATTCTCTAGTTTTTATTCCCATTTGATATATTATGGACATTTGATGGGAATAATAGAAAAAAAATTATTTAAAAAATGTGTTTTTGAAAAATTTGACAAATAGTATGAAGTTGATCCTTAACCCTTTCAACTTACATTCAATTTCGTACTATTTGTCAAATTTTTCAAAAAAACATTTTTTAAATAATTTTTTTCTATTAATCCGATCAAATGTCCATAATATATCAAATGGGAATAGAAACTAGAGAATTTACGTTTTATTTTCATAAAATTTTGATAAAAATCGTCGGGGGGGTGTGTTTTGTGATATTAAGAGTTTAATAATTCAAACAGGAATTTCTCTACGAAATTGGCAGAAATTTAAAATAATAAAAATAGCAATGGAAAGCTCATGAAATTCTCTTTTGAATCAGTGTATATTATATTATATATATAATATATATAATATATTAATATATAATATATTATAATATATTAATATAATATATTAATATATTATATAATATATAATATATTAATATTATAAACAATTAAAGAATTATATAATAAAAATTATTAGAAAATCTATCTCCTTGCGATTGTTTTTTGTCGGTGGAACGGTTTGAAATGAAATGTGGGTATATATATATATATATATATATATATATATGTATATACCCACACTTGACTCTTATGAAGAATTTTAATAGGGGAGAGGGCCCCAAGGTTGTCTGGTTACCCTAAGAAAATTTTTGTATATTAGTTAGTATCTTCAAATGTTTTCTGTTATTGTTATTATTTGAGAAGACAAATATTTTAGTAGGTTTGAGGTAAATAGTCGTATGAGTCTCTTTGTAACGTGAACGTTGTAAAATTTCTGTTTTTAAATGATCGAGAAATTTTTTTCTCAGGGTGTTAAAATCATCGAAATTAACCATTTTAAATTATTAAAAATTGTTATCGCCATGACATTCAGGTGATACAGCGTGCTACTTGGGTATATTCATCAACATTTATCACTTTGAATGTGAATTTTATCAATTTCTTAGTTTTATGATGAATAATAATGAAATAGAATTATTTTCAAAATTTTACCTGTCTAATACATACACAAAAAGTATCATTTTTGACGAAAGGACAAAGTGCAAAAAAAATATGTAATATGTTTCTGTGATCCTGAAAAATAATTAATATTAAATAAAGAACTTATTAATACGTTTTTTAAATTTTTCAATAACTTTTTTAGTGAATCTTCGTATGGTGACCACCTTGGGGCCACTTTTTTAAAAGTCGAATTTTCAACTTTTTTAAAAAAGTGATATATTTTTTTTATTAATGAAATGAAAAAAACTTTATGATAGGAAGTTTGGTAATAAGACAAAGCTTCAAACGCCGTATTATTGACCTTTATATATAATTCCATTTAAAATCTACAGTCGTTCAAAAAATGGGTGACCACCTTAGGGCCCTCCCCTTTACATTTACTAACATAATTTTTATAAATGTTTCAAACAAACCTTGCTAATATTAATAATTGTTTGGACAATATTAATAGACATTAAATTTTTACAACTTATTTTTTTTAATTCTAGATGTTTCAAAACGTGGAATTTAAGCTAGAAGAGTCAGCTGACTACATTCAGTTCTTTTTTATCATCAAATTTTAATTTATATTTGATTTTAAAACCTGAGTTTCCAAAATAATTGTTTTGGTCAATTTCTTTAAATTTTCTAATAACTCCATTTAAAAGTTCGAGAAATAATTGAATTATATAATAGTACATTGTGCAACAAGTACGGAAAGAAGCTGTTTTCCGACCAGTGCGAAGTTTCCAGCTCCGAGCGAAGCGAGGGTAGCAATTCGCACGTGGTCGGAAATCTTCTTTTCTACGTGTTGCCCAATGTGCTTTATGCAACACCTGTTTACCGAAAAAAGTTATTTTTATACATTTCTAATCAATAAATATAGTTTTGTGTTGATTATAGTGTATAATATACTGTATACAGAAAAGTGTGCAGGAAAGTATACTTTCCTGCACACTTTTAAATGCGCAGAAATTGACTAAATTCAAAAAAATCGAACAAATAAATTGGCACTTTAGTTTTAAAAATTGAACAACGTAGACTGCCCATAAAAAACTGCCTCCTAGTTGCAACATTTAGCAAACCGGACTTGATTCGATACTGAGAAATATGCTCAAATTTAGGTAAATCATAAATAAAACGAATGCACGGCGAATTCCATTTCAAATCAGGCAGATTCTCCATTTAACATCACGGAATTTTTGAACTCTCATAATCCACAAAAATTTTTTTAAAATATTCATTATTAACAAAAAGGCGACGATTTTAAAAAAAATTATACAGTCGATTTTCTCAAAAACTCCACCTTTATGTTTTTACTGATTTTTTATTAACATTGTCTTGCTATTAGTAATATAATATGTAAAAATCAGATTTGCTGAACAGATTTTACAGTAAATAAAAATTATAAAAAAATTTTTTTATAAAAATTTATGTAAATTAAAAAAAATACAACGAAATTAATTTTAAATCACTATTAAATGTTTCAATTACATTTTAAAAAACAGTATTGAATTATTGTATTTCTCTGCATTCGAATTTACAATAAACAATTCGTGTTTAGCGGTTATGGCCAAAAGGGTTGTAATAATGAAAAATACAATCATCAATCAAAATAAATTTCATTCACTGCAATATTAAAGTATAATTATATTGCTGTTATTTTAAAGTTAACCTTTTATTTATAATGGATTTGTACAATTGCAAAAACAAGCTGCACTAATGAAGCCTTTTCTTCCAAATAAAAATATTGAATGGGATAAATGTTTGTAAGAATTGTTATCGTAGATTTACTTCTAAATTTTGTGTTCCTTCGAATGTTTCAGTAGAAGACAACGATTTAATTAACGATGCAGATGATCTCTGTGAGTATTACATTTTAGAGGAAAAAGTTGTTATTGAAAGTTGTAGAGCTTGGAAATAGTTTTCCAATGACTGGTCGTACGTTAAAAAATATTAATTAGTTTAATTGCAAATGAATTTAAACCATTAAAAATAGCACTTTTTTAATTGTTTGATTGCTTTGTTTTCATCGAATTTGTTTATAATTCTCCAGGACTATTCTCCTTGCGAAGCTGAATAAATCCAAAAAAAATTCAACTCGATCGGACAAATAGTTTATGCATAATTCCATTTGTTAACTAAAAACATGCAATTTTTCAACGGAATTTCTACACTTTTACTTTACTCATCGAATTTGTTTATAATTCTCCAGGACTATTCTCCTTGCGAAGCTGAATAAATCCAAAAAAAATTCAACTCGATCGGACAAATAGTTTATGCATAATTCCATTTGTTAACTAAAAACATGCAATTTTTCAACGGAATTTCTACACTTTTGGACCTGCAGTTTTCATTTTTTTAAAGTACACTTGAGGAGTCAAACCTCAAACCTCAGTATTTAAGTGGGATAAATCCCACTTTGTTATCACAAATCTTTTCCAAAAAAAAAATCCGACATAGCTTTAAGGGGGGGGGGGGGTAGTTTTTTATTTTCAAAAAATTCCTGACTAGTTAATAATTAATATTTTTTAATGTAATTTGCACCACCTACAGTTTAATACATGTATTTTATGAAAACAAATTGATTGTTATATTTTATGCTTTTATTTTTCATTTATATCAAGTAAAAATATATATATAGTTTTTTTTAACTCTTGAACGGCGGAGTGGGGGAACTCAGTGGCGCGTGGTTTTCGGCGCTACAACTGAAACCAGTCGTTCAAATTTACAAAATGGTTATATCTTCGTTAATTATTTACCGATAATTATACGCATATATCGCGTCAGTGCGACCGCCCGCGAAACTGCACGAGCCATGTTTTTGTTACAGCGCGTAACAAAAATAGCTGCAATTTGTAAATAAAATGCGGGCCCTAAATTTTTTTTTGTAATACTTTCAAATTCTTTAATTAAGGATGATTTCGACTATATCAGCAATTAGTGACATCTATTAGACGTCGATTGAACTCTTTGGTTTAGAGTCGGGTGTTATTCTTAATATAATTATTCCGATATGGTTGTCGGTAAATAATTATATTTTTTGAATTTTAATTTTTGATCTGAAAAAATAAGCTGCGTGAACGAATGCATATATTAAAAATAACACCTGACTCTAAACCGAAGAGTTCAATCGACGTCTAATAGATGTCACTAATTGCTGATATACTCGAAATCTTCCTTAATTAAAAAATTCTTAATCACACGGAAAAAAAAATCAAGACTTTATAGCATGAAATAGACTGCAACTACTTTTGTATAAACTTTTCTAGCCAATGGAGCAAAGAATTGAGAATTTTTAGCGTAATATTTTTCCGTACTAAATATCCGTAGTACATATGCTTCTATAGTATGAAAAGTGTGGTTTAATAGCAACGACGCCACGCGGAGATTGCACGTAACATCGTCCTACTATGATTGCAGAAGTTCTATGCTTTTTCAGTATTAGACTCTTGCAACTGGCGATTAGGCCACGCCTACCAGGCATATTTTTATTTGTTGCGCGCTTAACTTTTATATATATTCACCTATATTATTAAAGTGGCTTTTTAAATTGCCAGAATAATATTCGTATATAAATAATTAAAAGTGCCTCTTTTATGTAATTAATATGTTAAATCTTTAAAGTAAAATATGTCTCTCAAATTTAAAGCAGAATATTAATATTTATAGATATAGATAGAAATTAGTACCTAACTTTAATTTTTTATTAATTTAAATTATAGCATAGACACATTATACAAAAATATTTTTTTAAATACGAGCAATAAACCGGCAATTGATAGGTCCTGAGTTTTGATCTCGAGCAGAGTTAATTAATAAAATTAAAGAATTAATTATCTAAAAATTGTATTATCTCAAACATCTCCATTTAAAATTTTTAGCGTACAAATATAAGTCAAATTTAAAATTGAATTTTTTATTTTTAAAAATATTGCTTTTGAAAATTTTTCAGCACTTTGATTGTTTTTCCAGAGAGATTTTTAAGAATCCGTATTATATTTATAAATTAATTGTAAAAATCATTTTCACAAATTACATATAAAATTTAAATTTTAATTAAATTCGATCAAAAAAATTGATTTCAAAAATTTAGCACTTTATTACATGATGTGATTGGTAACAACATTATCACAGTTATATAATTAAATAAAAACTTGTTATAAAAATTAAATAAATATAATTTTTATAAAATATGTGTATGCACAAGTAAGAGAACATTACTACCGAATCACGCACATTTGTATGTAAATACTCACTCACACTTACACTTACTTCAAACAGTATAGGTAGGCGTGGCCTAATCGCCAGTTGCAAGAGTCTAATACCGAAAAAGCATAGAACTTCTGCAATCGTAGTAGGACGATGTTACGTGAAATTTCAGCGTAGCGTCGCTGAATTTTAAGTATAATAAGTATACAATAAAAGGCTATATTGACAAACTTTATTAGCATTGAAAAGTTTCCTGGTAAATAGGCATTACGTTGTACTAAAATTACTCAAATTTTACGCCTATGTGGCATATAAAAGTTCTGTGCGTTAAATGTAAATCTTTCTATACTGTAAAAGCCTGATTTTTCTCTCCGTGCAGCATATAATTTCCTACATTACCTTTCAAATTCTACCTAGAATAAAATGCAATAAAGAAAATTTAATTATCTCATTAAGAACAGGCTTAAAAACCATCGGTACACTTCAGAAAGCCTTTCCCAATAACTATAGTTATTTTTAAAAAATTTTAAATTTTTAAAGTGACTGGCATTTAGTTAATTTTTGAAATTTATCAACTTTACTAAGAAAAAATTACCTTTTTTGAAAGGGTTATTTTTTCTTATCTAGAAACCACGAAGTAGTATAAGGAGACTTCACGCCAATGCTTTGCAGCGCAAAAACCAACACATTTTAGGGGGGTTAGAGTTATGAGTATTTGCACCACTAACAGACTCAGCGCTGTTGCGGCTGAAATGTAAACCATGGTTGCCATTACACTTCGTCGTATTTCTTTAATTTGTAGGTCATGTTCATATATAGTAGCAGACGAAAAATGTTAGTATAATACTTTAACCACAGAGGCGCAACCTCTGTTAGTGGTGCAATCTCTGAGATCTCTGTCCCCCCAAATATGTGCAGATTTTTTTGTCGCGTGAGGTCTCCTTATACTACTTCGTGCTAGAAACTACAACAAAATTTCCAGAAAAATGAAAAATAATGTTTTGGAGAAAATTGAGATCTTACATTTTTTTAAAAACGGCCGCCATTTTGTAAATTTTTGAAATTTGCAATTTTGAAAAGAAAAAGAGTCAAAAGCACTATTAAAAAAAATGAACACCCTTGTATACATGAAAAATATATATGTCGACACATTACTCAAAATAATGAGTTTTTTTATTTTCTGAAAAAAATTATAGCGACTTCCAGAAAGTTTTAGCGAACATGAGACTTTTTGGAAGAAGTTCTTTTTCCATCTGGAATCCACAAAAAAATTTGCAGAAAATTAAAAAATTATGTTTTTGAGAAAATTGACTTTTTTGATTTTTTAAAAAATGGCCGCCATTTTGTTAATTTTCAAAATTTTTCAAATTTTCAAGAGTTAAAAAATATTAATTTTTGTAAAAACTAGAAAGATTTAAAAATAATTTTTCAGCTGTATAGCTCTAAAATCACTATATGCCTTTAAATTTTCAAATAAATAACTCTAAAAAAAATTTTTTTGCCAAACCAAAAAATACGTATCTCTTTATTTGTCCTAAAAAACAAGAAAAATCACATTAAACTTGATTTAGAATTTTCAACCTATTCGGCCTGCATGAATTGAAATAGAAACAGCCTTATATATAATCATTTAACAATTGTTTTCATTTTAGTATTATTTTAAACTCAATGGAATAATATGTACAAAAAGAATATTTTGTTAAATGTGAAAAATAACAGTAACCATTTGTTGTTACAAATTTTTTTTATTATTAAAAAAAATATTGTATTTTGAAAAAAAATAAAATCATTCTCGGATTTAGCATAAAAAAATACATCAAATTAAAAAAAGAAAAATTAAAATCGGTAAATAATTAACAAAGATATAACCATTTTTGTAAATTTGAACGGCTGATTTCAGTTGTAGCGTCGAAAACCACGCGCCACTGAGTTCCCCCACTCCGCCGTTCAAGAGTTAAAAAAAACTATATATGTATTTTTACTTGATATAAATGAAAAATAAATGCATAAAATATAACAATCAATTTGTTTTCATAAAATACATGTATTAAACTGTAGGTGGTGCAAATTACATTAAAAAATATTAATTATTAACTAGTCAGGAATTTTTTGAAAATAAAAAACTAACCCCCCCCCTTAAAGCTAAGTTGGATTTTTTTTGGAAAAGATTTGTGATAACAAATGAAATTTAATGCCCTTTAGACCAAATCGATAATGTGAAAATTGGCTGAGTTTTTCCATTTGTTTATGACCAAAAAACGTATCCTTTTTTAACATCCATTATTCTACATTTAAATAAAAAATATCGAATTTCGATTTATGTGGGATTTATCGCACTTAAATAGTGAGGTTTGACTCCTCAAGTGTACTTTAAAAAAAATGAAAATTGCAGGTCCAAAAGTGTAGAAATTCCGTTGAAAAATTACATGTTTTTAGTTAACAAATGGAATTATGCATAAACTATTTGTCCGATCGAGTTGAATTTTTTTTGGATTTATTCAGCTTCGCAAGGAGAATAGTCCTGGAGAATTATAAACAAATTCGATGATTATTAACAAAGCAATCAAACAATTAAATAAGTGCTATTTTTAATGGTTTATATTCATTTGCAACTAAACTAATTAATATTTTTTAACGTACGACCAGTCATTGGAAAACTATTTCCAAGCTCTACAACTTTCAATAACAACTTTTACCTCTAAAATGTAACCCGAATCGTCGGTCATCGAAAAACCACGTTTTCCAAACTTTGACGATTGTTTACACTATTTTTCGCAACTGTTAATCGAGAGCAAACTGTGAGGCTCCTATGTGGAGCCCCCAAACTACATTAAACTGCAAAAACATTTCAGGTTGCATTTATTTGCACTTTTTCGACCCAACGACTGGCTTAATTGTGAGGATGATGATTCTTTTGTGCCCGATAGATCAGATGAAGAAAAAGTGGTAAATAAAGAAATTGCGCAGTTAAAATTAAATTTATCACCCTTAAGGAATAAATTCAATCAATCTGAAAGTGAAAAAAAGGCTTATGTTAATAGAGAGCGAAAACAAATTATCAATTTATTTGCCAAAGCAACATCCAGTAAAATGTCTAAAATATATGACGTGCAGACTTTTTTCTAGACAACTTTAAACTAGGCTTAGAGAATTGCCAAACAAAATCTGAAAAAATTCGCCTTTTTACATTGTTACCTCAAAATCAACTATCCAAAACTGAAATAATGTTGAAACTCTCTATAACAAAATATTGTATAGTAGCTGAATCACGTAAATTAACCAAAAATAAAGGGATCTATTTTTCACCTGACCCATATAATGGGCATCCAATTTCTGAAGAGCAAATTAAACTTGTTCATGAGTATTATCTAAATGATGATTTGGATTGTACTAGGCAGAGTCCTATTAAAAATGACATGATAAATTTTTACGAAAATGGAGCAAGAATTAAAAAAGTAAATCGTTTTTTGACGCGCAGTATTAACGATATGTCTCTCCCTAGGGGTTTCAGGACATCGCCTCCCGTTCATATAATGCTTATTGATAAACGAATGCAAGATGATTCTTATTCACTTTTTGGGGCAAGACAATGCTTATTCGATTTTCCGTGCAATATAATGCTTATTCAAAATTATATGCAAAAATGTACATTCTGAAATTAGCTTATTCTATGAATTTTATAAAATTTTCAATTCAGTATAATTTATAATTGCAATAGCTTAAAAAATATCTCTTAATACGTGTGATAGGATCCGTGTTTAAAGTTTCTTATAACAATAGACACGTACTGAAATTCTCAGATATTTAATTGCAATTTAATATTAATAGGAAGATTTAGGGTTACATTTATGGTTCTGCCAGTGGCAATTGTTTTGCACACAATTTTGAATAAGCATTTTATTGCACGAAAAATCGAATAAGCATTTTCTTGCAACAAAAACTGAATAAGAATCATCTTGCATTTGTTTTTCAATAAGCATTATATGAACGGGAGGCGTCGATATGGACACTATTAATCAAGATTTAAATTTAAATTCTGAGCACGAAAGTGTTGCAGAGCTTCCTTTGGAGGATCGCGACACTGGAGTGCGTGATTCGCTTGTTGCTGGTGAGAGGACCATAGGGGACTCAACCGTGCAACAGGTGGACAGGGTTCGGCAACACTTGGGAGATCTTGCCCTTAGAGGTGAGAGACCAAGTGGAGCTGAAAAGAGAAGAAGAGGGCAAGCTCGAGCCAGGGACTCTCAGAGGACCGGATCGAACCTCACTGGAACTTCTCAGAGTGTTTCTGGGAGCGGAGGGGTCTCATCTGGGGTTTTGACGTCTAAAAGGCGGCAGGACTCGGAGAAGGCTTCCGCTAACCAGATTATGCCAAACAAAAGGATGAGGGGACCACATGTGGGGACCGCATCTTTTTCGCAGATTGCAAGATCGTCACTTTCTGGGTCGATCATTGCGGAAGGCTATCCCAGGGTTGTGATGAAGAGCATCTCGACCAGCTGAGGATAGCTTCAATCTCATGGGGGGATTGAAGGGGACGAAGCAGGACCCTATCCTCGTTTCGGGGAAGTTCGGCTCACCAGAGGAGCTGTCTTCGTGGAGTGCCTGGATTCTGATTCTAGGGAATGGTTGAATAGCCGTATACTGAGACTTGGACAGGTGGTGGAGGGCCTCACCCTAAAGGTGGTGGACCCGTCCCAGCTAATTAAGCTGGTGAGAGTTGTTGCCTGGGTACCCGGTCCAAGGATGAACCAGGCATCAATTCTTAGAAACCTCGGAAGACAAAATACCGGGGTGGATACATCCAATTGGAGGGTGTGTTCGTGTGGCAAGGGAAGGATGGACCAAGCTTCGGCTGGGGGCTGGACTCTCGCGTTTGAAGTACCGGAGAGCGACATAGGGGTTCTCCAGGCTCGGCAGTGAAAACTGTGCTTTGGACGTGGCCAAATCACTCTAAGAGTGCCGAGGAGTTCTGGGCGTGTAGAACGGCGATAGAGTCATCATGGGGACTAAGACCCAATATGCTCAATTGGCTCCATCAGATGATTCTAAAACCCAGGTTTCTTCACGTGGTGGTGGTGGTTTGGTGGTCTAGGACTCAATTGATCACGGTCAAAGAGAAACTGGACCAAGTATACAGGCCGAAGTACCTCTATATATTACTGCGGTGAAAAAGGCGGCCCTTACTATGAGCAGGCTAAACGCGCAGGGAAAGTATGGTGCAAGATAGGATGATCAAGAGGGTGAAATTTAAACCTCGCTTCAAGATACTAATACCTTCCAGATTAGATTGGAAGAAGTAGTTTCCACTTGGGGAGGAGGTGCGGTACACGGACGGTTCCAAGATGGATTGCGGTGCAGGCTTCGGAATATATCGAAAAACTGGCTGCATTAAAGTGGCTGAGTCACTAGGACAATATGCCACGGTTTGGCAGACCGAGGTCTGTGCGATTTTAACTTGTGCCCAAATGTCCATTCAAAAAGGGACAAGGGGCAAAAGGATTAGTATTACACAATAGAATCAAAACTTGTCTGGGAATACCGTAGCGTACTAGACGAGATAGGTTCAGTAAATAAACTTTCGTTGAACCGGGTACCAGGCCACTCGGGAATCAAGGGCAATGAAAGGGTGGACGTTTTGGCAAAAATAGGTTCTGAAACGGTATTTTTAGGTCCTGAACCAGCAGTGGCATTAATGCCGTGTCTGGTTAAGGGAGCCATTGAAAGATGGAGTCAAGGGGAACATGAAAAGTATTGGGCGGGCATTGGAGTGGGAAGGCAAGCAAAGGCTCTGTTGGGTTTAGTGCCCAACAAGAGGCGAGCGAGCAATCTCCTAAAACTCGATAAGATAAGAGTTAAAACCATTGTTCGCCTCTTTACAGGATATGGGCTTTTGAATAATCATCAGCATAAAATAGAAAATAAAGTCTCACCTATGTGTAGACTGTGTGAGACGAGTGACGAGACGTCGTCTCACACATTATGTGAATGCCCGGCATTAGCTAGGATCAGACTTTCTCGCTGGGGTCAAGAAATTATAGACCCTATGCAGGTGAGCAACCTATCTATAGACTTCTGGAGAAGAACAGGACTCTAATGGGTTGTTGTAACCGAGCAAGCTGGAGCTTGGTACAATGGATTCTCTAATCTAAGTGCCAACTTTCCCTTTTGGGAATATCCAGCTTGATCTCGGTAATTGATTAGATTTTGATTAGATTAAAGATATGTACAACATTTTTGTGGAATAAAACAAAATTTTATTCATTGCAACCAAAGTGGGTTATTATTGATTCTCCAAGAATCAATAAACTGCATTTATTGCACAAATTACGAACTTTGTCTAATATCTCTCAAGGCGCTATTGAACGAAAAATTCTCGAATTTAAATCACCTTTCGCAAATGGTATTTTCATCTTTCATGTGTCTATGTATCTGCTTCGAAAACATGTATTTTTGGAGAGTGTGAATTATGTCCTGGTTCTGAAAGTTTAACGATCGAGAAGCTAAACATCCCTGAAGACAAAGCATTTAAAGAGCATTATGTCTCTTGCATTATGTCACAACAACGATTTGGAAAATCGAACAACTTCTGTGGACACGTTGTTCAAAGAGTTGAGACTCTGGTCAACGAAAGCAAACACTCATAAATATGTAAAGAACATACAAAAAGAATAAAAATAAGAGCAAAAGAAGAAACGAAACTAATGATGGCAAAATTGTTGTACATTGTGAATTTGCAGAGAATTGAAGACGAGTTTTGAATAATGAAATTTAGAGTTGTTATTGGAAAACTGTTAAAATATCAATTTTCACAGCTATTTGCTATTGCGGTAATGAACCTTAAAGTTTTGCTCTTATAAGTGACATACTAAACATAATTCTGCCCATGCATTATTCGCAATAAATCACATTATTCAAAGTTTACAAATTCACAAATTGAATCAATACAAGAAATTACTTTGATCAATTACATGAATTTTCCAAATCAGAATTTAACAAGAAATGGATCTTCTCATTCTCAAAGTGGAGTTTTTGAGAAAATCGACTTTATAGTTTTTCCAAAAAAGCGTGGCCATTTTGTTAATAATGTATTTTTTTGAAAAATTCTTATGGATTATAAAAGAGTTTAAAAATACACATTAGAATTCTCAATGAAAACCTTAATAGACTAATTAAGCCAAAAGTTATATAGATTTAAAGAAAAATATTGAGTATTTTTGCGAATAAGTATATGTGGCACGGACAGTTAAAAGGGACCTACGGTCCGAAAAAAAGATTTCGAGAAAAACGACTTTGAAGTTTACCAAGTTAGTTTTTTTGCACTGCTTTTTGTCAAAGTACCTAACTTTGAAGTGAAATTGTGAGAAAACTAATGCAGCTAGAAAGCTGCGGTTTATTGCGTTAGAAAGATCGGTTTATTTACTATAGGAGCAGATAAAAAAGTCAAAATCGATTTTTTCGGATCGTAGGTCCCTTTTAACTGTCCGTGTCACATATAACTTTCAAGCACTGATAACTTCAAGGGAAAATTTTTTTTCTTCATACCTCGGTCGAAAGTACGTTCTTCCCGCTGCGATCGCGCAGCAGAAAGTCAAACATTTGTGCTTTGGTTGATTTTCATACCCAACCTCTATTACAGCGGGAGTAAAAAAATTCTCTGTCGGTAAAAATACCGCTGTCGGTAAATAAGAAAATTTCAACTTCCATGGCCATTTAACGAGTAATTGTTATTGCAATACAAAATGAGAAAAAAAATTATTAATAATACTTTTTATACTTTATAAATTTATTATCCACAAGCTCTGAATATTAAAATGAACGAAATCTTTTGCTGATATAATTATTTTGAAGAATTATTTTAATAAACATTAGAAACTAAAATAAAATAATTAAAAATTTTGTGATTTGTTTTTTAATACGTGCCAAATGTTATAATAAAATTTTAATAATTTGAAGAAATAATGAAATTTTGTTCATTATAACGTTTAGAATTTCAGAAACATAAAATTAATTTTGAATCAACAGAAGAGTTCTTTTGAAAATATAATAATCATTTATCTTTCACATTTTTTTCGTGCCTGCCCCCGACCAGAAGCACTCGCTTCGCTCGTGCATCAAATGTCGGGGCAGGCGAATGTTGTTTGCAAGAGAGAGAGACAGAGAATAAACCAGAGCTTCGCACGAGTGTCGGCTAGAGGCGTTGAAGCGAGGTGCAAAAGTAAATAAAGATGGCCGGCTGTCAAGTGAAACACGATTGCAATTTTCTTAAAAAATAAATTAACCAGCGTACTTTCGACCGTATATAAAGAAAAATAGTATACATTACACGGGCAGAAATTTGAAAGCCCTAAACTACGCGATGATGCCCTCGGCTTCGCCTCGGGCATCATTTCGCGCAGTGCAGAAATTTCGAACTTTCTGCCCTTATAATGTAATATACTATTCCAAATCGAGAAAACGCGCATCTCTTTATTTCTTGTAAAAACAACTTATTTCATTTCCATAGCATTCCGTGATGTTAAGTGGAGAATCTGCCTGATTTGAAATACAATCCGTCACACGCATTCAGAGATCTTTCCAATTTATCATTCAAATCACTGCTGATTTCATCATAAACAATGCAACAATAAACAAAAAACAGGAGAATAAGTGATTTAACCAAAAGTAGTCTTGTAGAAGTTGCAAAAGTCAAAAATACTTATTACTTATAGTTTTTTGTTACACTGGTCGACAAAAAGTTCCTTTTTCTCTGATTCAAAGATCGGACAATGATATTGTTATAGTATTTTCATCGCTGAATACGAATACGAGCTCCAAAAGTGCCCAGAAGCACGTGAGAAAACAAAAACATATCAAAAGGTTATGGTTGTGTTTTGGCACATGTTTCTTAAAGGCCAACGCAGAATAGAATCTTTAACCGGAACCGCAATCGTAACCGTAAACGTAAGAATGAGCTTAAGAAGGATATACAATATACCTATACTTCTTTAACTCATTCTTACGCTTACGGTTACGGTTGCGGTTAAAGATTCTATTCTGCGTTGGCCTTAAAATAAAATATTTTGTTGGAGCAGAATTTTATATGTAGGTAGGATTTAATAATATAATAATACTTACAATTATTAGATTTAATTACATTACAATTAATATTTATGATTTATAAAATTATTTTGAGTAATAGAACGAATTATTTCCAAACAAATTTATTATTTTATTTTACAATGTTTTTCTTGTATGAGAATACAATTACAAAATTATGGCTTGTTGCATTCCAGGATGTAAAACATCATATTACAATGATTGTTTTGTTTTTTTATTAATAAAGTATATAATTAAAGTAAATTACAAATTCCTAAAAATTAGGTATTTACTAATTTTTCAATTGTTTCCACATAGAATAAAACACTTTGTTGTTATATAACAAAAAAAATTATTCTGAACCTATATAAATCTTTAATTATATTATTAATATAATATATTACATACCACTGAAAAATGTACACTATTTAATATATATTTTTGTATACACATATATATATATATATATATATATATATATATATATATATATTTATTAAAATTATTTTTATCAATTTATTAATAGTTAATACACATATTGTGAGTGTACTTGACTCATATTAGTATGTTGCGAAGGCACGAGCTTGGTTTTCTTCTTGGGAATGTTTACTATCTCATGGAATAGTGATGCTCGCGATATGCTATATTTGGTCCAGGTGGTCACAAAGCTCCAAGAAGTGACTCAATTCTTGGCACACCAGGCTCCTGGGAATTTTAGGTCACATAAAAATGAACGCAAAATCTGTAAGTTCGGTTTTATTTGTGTATGTTCAGAATGTCAAAATCTGTTTAGAACAAAATCCTAGCTGATCGGGTTTGACAGATATTCTAGTTTAACTATATCAGCGCAAAATAAAGTTAACTTTTTAAGGGCATTTGAACCTTTATGACGTCATAGCTTTAAAACACATGCTTTTCACAAACTGTGACGTCATTATGGTTCAAGTGCCCTTAATATGTGGACGTCCACATGAAAAGGGCTTATTTTAGCACTATTGGACTCATCTATATGTACGAATTCCTTGCAAAATTTGGAAAAGGTTGAGCAGTCTTATAAGATTTTGGTAAAAAATTCTATGAGATGAAAAATTTTGAAGTTTAGAAACCCAACAATTTCATTTCAAGAAAAACGGAAATAAAGATTGTAATTAATTGCTTATTCCAAAATCAAACCATAATATTGCAAGAAACTCAGAAACAGCAAGAATTTCTAACATTTGCAAAGGAAAGACAAAATAGACCCTTTTTTCTAAAGAACCAGGGAGATAAAACACTTAAATGAATGATAAATGAATTATTATTATTTTTTTTAAAGCTTACTGCAGAATAGTTAACATAAACTTTACAACCGAATAAATCCAATTGGAAAGGTTATGAAAACAGTAAAATCTTTATCCAGAAACAATTTGTTACAAATTGAAACATACAGGACTCTGTCGATTGCCTTCTGTTTAGACATCAGGACTCACATCGACCATACCATGTTAAAAACCCATTTATATTAGACCTATTATTCACCTACGGAACTACCTAGTGGCTTCAGACTTCGTAGATGAATGGTCCCACTTAGTCGCATACGCGACTCTTCCGTGCCGCTTTTGTTCTGGCCTTATTTTCTTCTTGTCCTTGGCCAAGTCTTCTTGGCTTCCTCTAGGGCAGATCTGAATACCTTGCATCCTCCTGATCCGGCGACATGTTGGATACTCTCCTCTCCGCCGAACTTCGCCTTGCATAAGAAGCAGCATGGGCTCTTCTTATAATCTGCTGCCTTGTGGCCAGCTTCTCCGCACTTGAAGCACGCAGCTGACCTATCTACTGCTTGGCAGTTTCTGCCTATATGGCCATAGTCAAGGCACTTGTGACACCTTGTGACCATAACTCTCTTACTGATTCTGCAGGACACAAAACCGATTTTAATGTGACCCATCTTCTCCAATCTGGCAGCGTCCTCCTGGGTGGTGACCACGACAGCGAGCTTCATGCCTCGCTTATTTGGTCCGAGGACCGTCACCTTCCTGTTTTCTGCTGGTACCGCAGAAACTTGCTCCAAGGCACCTAAGACGTCTTCTTTCTCAGTAAGGCTGTCCATATCGCGGATTTCCAGCGTAGTTTGCCGGTCCGCCATCTGCACCTTACCCAGGTCACCGATCACCTTAGTCACCTCCTCGGTGAACAGCTTCTTGTTTGAAGACCTTCCAACTTTACTGAGAAGGTCTCCCTTTTTAGTGGGTAAAGCTCCCACAACCCTTGTCTGGCTGGCCTCCTGGTCAGCTTCTCTTCGAACTTTCGCCAGCACGTCGGCGAAAGTATTTCCTTCAAACACTTTGACGATGACTGTGGCTCTCCCCTTCTTTTCTGGAACTGGCTTTGGTACCGTTTTAGTCCCCTTGCCTGCAGTCTTTTTGGGAGGTTTCTCCTCCTTCTTCCTTTTTGGATCCTTCGTAAGCTCAGGATCACTTCTCTTCCGCTTCTGACTCTCCAAGACAACGTTTCTTAGCATTGCTGCGTTGAAACGGTCACGTCTCGTCCTACGGTCTTTCCGTGCTTCTTCTGACCAAGTTAATCCCTGGTAGAATTTCTCATCTTTTCTGGCGGCTGCTGCGTGCTTTTCCTTCACATCCCGTATGAGCGACGTCAGACTTCTCAGTCCATCCTTGATCGTCATGTTGACATTCTTCTGGACCTCACAGGATTTCAGCATCTTGCTGATCTCTTCCTCCATTTTTTGAATGCTTGCTGCCTCTTCCTTCCGCAGCTTAATGCATTCATCCCGATCTTTATTGCAGCTAGCAATGTCAATCGCAGACAGAAATACAGCTGGCTTGACTGGTCACGCTGCTCGTGCTTCCTCTTCTCTCCACCTTGTCGATGATGAAAAAATTGCATTAATTCTTGCTAGGAGTAAAGTTAATAGTCCAATAATTAGAATAGAAAGAGATAAATTTGTAAAAATTAAGTTAAATCGGATTAAAATATAAACTCCTGCAGTTACTAAAGTAGAAGAATGGACTAAGGATGAAACTGGGGTTGGGGCAGCTATAGCAGCGGGGAGTCATATAGAAAATGGAATTTGAGCTCTTTTAGTTATTAATATTATTATAAGAATAATAGGGAAAGAAATTTGATTAATATGGTGAAGGCTTAAGTTTCAAGTTTCATACGATTTGTTATTAAAGTTAATATACCTGAATTAAAGGAATTAGAGGATTGGTAGTAAATAATTAGACAGTAAGAAATTAATCCTAATCCGTCTCATCCTAGAATAATACTTAACTAGCTGTCTACGCGCGCCTTGGCGCGCGTGAAATTTCTTTACATTTGGACAAGTAAAAATCTCTTACTTCTAAATCCAGTAAGAAATGAAAGATCTATTAGGCGTCTCGAAACACAGATCTAGAATAGAGATTTTTGTTGTTGCATAAAAACAGTTACAACTAATTATTACTTTACCAAACCACATAAAATTATTTAAAGAATTATTAAATAAATATAAATTTACTTTTCGCATAAAATATTATTTATATTGATAACAAAATATGCTTTATAATAATTGTTAAAATAAGATTGTGTATTATTTATTGGTACAAATTTTCAAGACCTATATTCTTTTCATGTTATAGAATAATTATAGAACGTGTTCATTGGGCTTTTTCTTTAAAAATAGGGGAGACCGGGGCTAAACTGGACGGATTTGTTCTTTGGCCAAAAAACTCATACAAAAAAATTTTTTTTGCTAAAGAGTAATATACCGTTTTGAAGCTTGTACCTTCACCTACAAATCGCACTTGTTCGATGTCGAAAAACTACAGTAGCTTTGGAGATATGTTGCTTCGAAGATGACTACCTCAAAAACAAAAATCCGAAAATTGGTGGGGCTAAACCGGACACCCCATGGGGATAAATCAGACATGGCTAATTAATTAAAGAATAAGACACAAATTTTCGTTTTTTTCTAGAAAAGTCAAATCAATTCTTCTCTCATTTAAATGTAGGTAGTTCTATACAAAGAATATAATATAAAATGTAAAATCGGTAACTAATATAATATAAAATGAATTACAGTTTTCAGACTTGTCTATTTGCAGCAACTCGCTTGCAAATTCGAGTTTTAAAATAAATTCTTTATTTATTTAGTTTTGAAGTGGTTCTATGCAAAGAATATAATATAAAATAAATTAAAGTATTCAAAGATTTGGTTGTTTTTTATCACGATGTCCGATTCAGCCCCACACCGTCATCTAATAATTAAACTGCAATATATTTTTTCTTCTTAACGTTTTTCATTAAAATCTTTTTCTACTAAACTCAGTACACCATGAGCTAAAAAAAATTGCTGTGTGATATTTGGACTTTAATTTTAACGATAAAAACCCTAAAAAATGAGAAAATTTTTTTTACTTTTACCTCAAAAAATGACATTTTCACATATTAACGGCAACTATTATTACAAGAAAAATGACACGTCCCTAAAACCTTATGCAGCATTTGCATCACGAAATTATGCGTACATAGGTTATTTACACGGTTTGAAATTCTTTACGGTTTCGGAAATATTTGACTTGTTCGGTTTATCCCCGGTCTCCCCTACAATAATACGTAATCGGACTTAATTTGGTTCCGACTGTCTGTTTGATTTTTCCTTAAGAAAAGTTCTAATAATTTTGGATAAAACATATACTTAACACGGTCAGAAGTGAGAAACTATCCATTTTTTGGTGAATGGAAAACAAAAAAAAATTAATAAAAACTGAATTTTTTTTTTAATTATTAAAAAATTACAAAATTGTGAAAAGAATAAGTTCTTATAGAAGTGATTTGGCTAACATTTTATTCAGATATTTTGATAGAAACCTCATTTCTAACGTTTAACAAAAATTTGAATAAATTATTAACCCTCACGGGCTCGAGTTAGTTTTTCCGCCTGCGCGCACAAGCCAGGTCCGAGGGACCCGGTATTTAAAATCAATAGAAATAAAAAATTTGATAGCAAAATTGTTAATATTTTTTATTTAACATATAATTGTATCATTTTAGAGAAATTATTTTAAAAAATAGTTTTAAAAACAACATTATTTATAATAAAAAAAAGAGTTTCGATTGAGCCTTCGAGTAAGACGGATGTGTTTGGAATTCGCTCCGTGTTTATTTACTTGAATTGTTAAATACAATTTTGATAAAGTTAAAATGACATCAAACGAGGAACTGAAAGACTTATTACTCAATATTCAAGCTAATACAAAAAATTTAATTGAAAAAATGGATGCAGTTGAAGGGGAACTAAAAGTGATAAGTGTTGAAAATGCCGCTCTGAGAATAGAGATGGGAAAGTACGGTGAAGTGATAAGTGCATTAAGAGAAGAAAATATTGTTCTTAAAAATAAAATGAAAAAATGTGAAGAAAAACTGGAACTTTTATTCAATAAAGAACGTGCAAACAATATTATATTATTCAAAGTAAGTGATACACCAAAAGAAAATGATAATTTGAATGAAACAATAAATGAAATATTTCGTAAGGCAGAGGTCAATTATGACACAAACGACATTATTTCTATACAAAGAATTGGCAGAGAGGCAGGATCAAGACCCATATTAATAAAATGCATAAACTCAAAATGCAAAACCGAAGTCTTACAAAAAATTAAAAACTTTGGCAACATGAAAATTGGAGTTTCCAGCGATCTGTCGAAAGAAACTAGAGAGAGAAAGAAGATTCTCTTCGAAAAACTTCTCAGATGTAAACAAATATTCGAGGAACAAGGAAAGATAGCAATCATTAGAGGCAAATATATCATTGTAGATAATAAACCATACGATTTGGATATGGCTTTAAAGTTGACTCAATGTGCAAGACAAACAACTTCATCGACTATGAATTATGATAGCGAGGATTCAGATCATTCCACTGCTTCGGTTTTATCTACAGCAAGTAGAAAAAGAGGTAGACCAACTGGCTCGAAAACATCTGTTGAAAGTAAAATGAAGAAAATGAAAAGTAGAAGTAGCAATGGTACAATTGGCAAATATTTAAGCTCAAAGAAACAAAAAGAAACAATGGAAAACAATGAAGAGGCATAACTAGTTGCAACACAAGGAAGATTACTACTCTGGAACGCTCACGGATTGCGGAATTTGATAGACCTACTACCAAGAATAAACGAAAATGATATTGTGTGTATAAATGAAACATGGTGTACCGAAAATCCCACAATATTTACTGCAAAATTTTTACCAGAATTTGACATCATCTTCAGCCAGGCAACAAAGGTGGCTACGAAAGGCAGAGCAAAAGGCGGATTACTAATAGCATTCAATAAGAATAAGTATGTCTCTCAATGTCTTTTTTTATCTGAAGAATGTATTTTTGTTAAAATTCATATTAGAAATTTTAAATTTATATTAGGTTTTATTTATGTAAGTCCTAGCTCTGATTTTCAAAATTTTTTAAAGTTATTAGACGATCAGATTAACATAATATCTTCAAGATTTCCTTATATGCCAATTTACATTGGAGGTGATTTTAATTCAAGAGTAGGCAATCTTAATCAAATCTCGGATGAATCAATATTAAATAACGAAAATTTTTCAATTGAAAGATGTAGTTTAGATACTAAATGTGATACTAGGGGCGTTAAATTGGTAACTACCATGGAGAGAAATGGCTTTATTTTAATAAACGGAAGATCAAAGAGTGATTGTCCAGCAAATAACACTTTTGTTAATATGAATGGGAAATCTACAATTGATTTACTATGGTCAAATATTAATGGCATCAATAACATTGTAGACCTGCGGATTGATGACCTTATTACATCATCGGATCATTTTCCAGTAATCATTTCTATGGACACAATAGTTGAATTCGCGAAAATTTCTTGGAATTTAAAATGGAAGGATAACAGAAAAAATGAATATCACGAATTAATGCAGATATGTCAATTTAATAAAAATAATAATATTTCTATTGATAAACTGGAAAACGATCTGATTTCAAATATTAAAAATAGTGCGAAAGATTTGGGAATGAGTAATAGGAAAAATAAATACAAATATGGCATCACCAAACCATGGTTCGATGAAGAATGCATCGCCCTTAAAAAAATAGTTAAAAAATTATTGAAAGAATGTAAGTGTTTAGGTTTTAAAGATTGCAATTTGTTAAAATTATACAATGAAAAGAAAAAAGAATATAAAAAAATACAAATGTATAAAAAAGAAAAATTCAATGACACTCTATTAAACCATTTAATGCTGGCCAGGGATTCAACGACATTTTGGAAAATTGTAAATAGATATAGATCACGACCTATGATTCAAGAGTATATAAACCTAGATGAGTGGTACAATTTCTTTAGTACATTACATTCAAAACTCGAAGAAACTTCTTTAGATCGGGAATATGAAGCTATTTCGATGATAAATGGCAACCCCCTTCTGGAATCACAAATTACTATATGTGAAGTATTAGAAAGCCTTAATAAATGTAAAAATAATAAAACTCCAGGATCGGATGGAATAGCCTTTGAATTTTTAAAAAACTTACCACAAAACTGTGTAGAATATATGACCTATTTATTCAATAGAATTATAGAAAAAGAAGAAATTCCTTACTCTTGGTCAAATATAATACTAAAAATGCTACACAAAAAAGGAGATAAACATGACCCAGCCAATTATCGACCAATTGCATTAGTAAATTGTTTAACAAAAATCTTTACTCAAGTGTTAGCATGTAGGATCAATAGCTGGGTTGAGTCGAATGATCTCATAGGTGAATGGCAGGCAGGATTTAGAAAAAATCGTAGTTGCTCAGATCATATTTTCACATTGAACGCTATGATACAAAATAATTTTGGGCAGGGCAAGGGTAAACTCTTTGTCTTGTTCATAGACTTCCGTAGTGCTTTCCCTTCAGTCTCACACCATCTCCTATGGGAAAAAATTTACAAATTGGGATTAGGGAAAAAAATTATAAATATTTTAAAGAACTTGTATGCTAAAGCTACATTAGCGGTTAAAGGGTCAGATGGAATTTCGAAACCTGTAGGAGTAAAGGTTGGAGTATTACAGGGGGAAGTCTTAAGCCCGATTTTGTTCTCTCTATTTGTTACAGATTTTCAGGATTTTTTAATGAACGAAGGTATTAGAGGAGTCTCGGTAGACCATCTAACTGAGATCCTGCTGCTTGCCTATGCAGATGACATTGCTATCCTATCCGATTCTGTTGTTGGTATGAGAAAAATTTTGAAAGCTCTGCATAAATATTGCCTTTTAAATAAACTTGAAATTAATGCTAATAAAACGAAAATTGTGATTTTTAGGAAGGGGGTTCATGCTCATGATAAAAAATGTGGTCTATTCACGTATGGAGAAGAAAATAATATAGAGATTGTTTCAAATTACACTTATCTGGGTATCCCATTTTCCAACTCCTCAGTTTTTTCAAGGGCCGCAGACACAGCTGTGTCCAAAACATATATTGCTCTAAACTCTACTGTTTCACTTATAAAAAGAATGAAATTGAATTCCTGGCTGCCAATTAAAAAATTGTTTGACAGTCTGATTGTTAGTATATTAAGTTATGTAATCTTTGTATGGGGCTTAAGATACATGGATGAAATTGAAAAGATCCAAACTTCGTTTTATAAAAAAATTTTAAATCTCCCATGTTCAACTCCAGGATATGCTATAAGAATAGAAACTGGATCTAGCAAACTATCAGTAATCTGTTTTAAATTAGCTTTAAACTACATTGAAAAAATTCTAGAAATGGACAACTCTCGATACCCAAAAATTTGTTTTTTAAAATTAAAAAAAATTGCAGAAAAGGGAGACACAAAATTATATAGATTCAACTGGTACATGCAGGTACAAAAAATATTTGAATTAATAAACAGAAGAGTGGATCTTGACAATATTACTTCTGAATTGATACAGAGAAACAAAATTATTTGGATTAATGAATATAAAAAATTATTGTACGACGAGGACTTAGCCCATACGATCGAGTCAAGGTCATTACAAATATTACCTCACTTAACGAAATTCGAAGGTCTTCAAAAACATCTGTGCTTGAAACTTCCCCTAGAATATCTTAGTGTAATATCTCAAATAAGAATATTAAATAAATATCAAAGTAGGATAATAATAAACAAAAAGCTACTTGACTTACGAACGGAGGACATTTGTGATGGCTGTGGCTCCAATATTATTGAAAAAGGTTACCATTTGTTAATTGAATGTGTGTGCTTTATTAATGGAAGAAAGAGTTGTCTCGGTAATTTTGAGGACGAAAATGAAAATAAAAATGCTCTACTTGAAATATTGTGTAACCCACAGTGTGAGACTGTAAGGAAAATTTACTCTTTTATAAAGGCAATAGTAGATAAGTAATTGAAAGATATTATCATATTATTATATTATCATCTGTCAAAACTCCTTTGTATAGACTAATGTCTTCAAACAAATAAATTATATATATAATAAAAAAATAATATAAAAAATATAAAGAACAAAAAAATATTTTCAGACAAATCACCGTATAATGTATAAATAATTATATAAACATTTTATATATTTTATATATATATATACTAAAAAAAAAATTTTAACGACCGCCATATTGAATTTTTTAATTCTGACATCAAATTTGTAATCAGCGACCTTAAAAACCCCCGAGTACCGATTTTTAAGAAAATCTGATTGATTTTCTGTTCTTTAACTTTTAGGAATGGAATTTTCCAAAAAACGTACAACACGCACTATATTTTTCGCACCACGTCACTTCCGGAATTATTTGGGATATGTTTACACTTATTACAGTAGGTGATGTTGAACATTACAAAATAATGCAATATTGCAGAAAAATTACTAACTTTTTATACGCAATTATAACCCGGGTCCCTCAGACCCGGCTTGAGTCTTTACGTAAGTTAAAAGGGAATTTTCCAGAGTATTTTATGAATTAAAATTTTTTTACAAAAGTGAAAAATGTGTGTTTTTACGGCCTTAAGTCTAATGTGAAGTTGATTTTCTAATAATATTTTCTTAACCGGAAGTAGAAAAAAAAACTTTCCTCCGGGTCCGAGGGACCCGGCTCGAGCCCGTGAGGGTTAACAAATAAACGCTTTTTAATGGTCCTAAGCTTATTTAAAAATATTTAAATATTTATACTTTATATATACTTATCGATTCGTCTTGACATAAAAATTTCAATTTTATTATATATAAATTTAGATTTTGCTAAAAATTTTTTTTTACTTGAACAAGTTTTTGAAAAAAACAACTGTAAAATTTTTGTGTGGGATATATTCTATATTCCTTTTATCCATTTTGAAAGATTAATGTGATAAATAAGCCCTCAAAATTTCATCCGAATTCAAGAAAATCTATGGAAGGTATCATGTTCACACGAAAGCAAGATCTATAAACAGATACACAAATTGTTTAATACATTTTAGAAAATTTTATTATTTAAAGGACTACATAGCTTTTTCACGAGAAATAAAAATCAATTATAAGTAAATAAGCATGAAAATATAATAATATTGTTTATTGTTTTAAGACCTAAAAATCTATACACAATGTAGTTACATGGAATCAATTTATGTTCAAGTTTAAAATGTAATTTCAAAATATAGTAATTTTAAAAAATAAATAAAAAATACACTCGACTTAAAATATTAAATTTATAAATAAAAAATATTGGAAATTATATATTTTTTAATTTGGAAATGAAACTCAAAAATGCACTTTTTGGGAATAAAATGTAAATTATTTATAAAAAATAAGGTAAGAAAACGGAAAAAAATGTATAAATTAGAGTTTTCCAGATACTTCAATTTTGCGTAAACTCGAAATTGGAATCAAATCATTCCTTCATATTAATTCTCATTGAAAGGATAGAATATTCGAAATTTGCACACATATTTTTACATTTAAAAAAACTTGTTTAAAATTGTAATCAAGAAATATATAATTTACTATTTTTGCAGTTATTATCAAATTATATTTCTTTAAAAATATGATTATGAAATAAAAAAAATTTATAATGATGTTGAATTTATCACTTGGTTAAAATTGTTTAATTGAGAGATGAAATATTATCAATCTTGTCTTCGTCCAACAATGTACACGTTCATTTGATTGAACAAATTTTGTGACATTTTTTTCGTTTCTGAAGAGGACGACTGCGTCGTTGAAACGTAAACAGATTGTTTTTTATTCGAACCTTTCTTGGATAGATTGATAATATTTTATCTCTCAATTAAAAAAAATTTATATTGAATTCATTTCATTTATTTATTCTAATATCTGTCACTGAGAATACAGAAAACCATGATGCTCAAACCAAAAAAAGTAGGCGTTACTTTCTTAACTGTTCGCCTCTCTCTCGCTTCTACTCTAAACTGAAAGAAAAGACGATACTTCCCACTCCTTCTCTGTATCATGATTTCTCTCTTATATACTCTGACAACCTTCTCTCTCCAACTCTTCTCTGTCATCAAAAGCACAGCAGGAGGGCGGACGGAATTCTTGCGGACAGAATGAATGAAAGAATACGGAGATTAATATATATAATAATAATAATATATAATATATTTGGTCTTAGGATTATTAAAATTATAGAAATTATAGAAATTACAAAAAGTATTAAAATTATAATAAAATAGAATTTTTTAATTTCTATTATTATGTATTCTTTTCTGTATAGTATTACTATTGAAGAAATAAATAGTACTACTCTAATAAATATTAATCTTAATCAGTCTAATAAAAAGTTTAGTTCAAAATTTATATTTATTAAAGAAATAATATTTCATTTAATTAAATAAATATTTTTTGATAAAATTAACATTAACCTATGAATAAAAGTGATTCTTCTTAAAATTATTAAAATGTTTATGTAAATATTATGAATGATTATTTAAAATATGTTAATATATTTTTGATTCCACAAATCAATATTTTAAAATTAAATTATTTAAATAATAAAAATTAGTGATTAGTGTTAATAGGGGGATTGAGTGTAAGGTTAAAGTAAGGAATTCTTGTATATTAATTTTTTTATTTATTGATCCATGTTGTGTAGATCTATAGAAAAATATAGAATATAGAACTCTTGAAAATCTTAAAATTATAATTAAAGGGATTAGTCTAAGGCTAAAAGTTAAAATTCTATTAATTAATAGAATTTCTCTAAATAGGTTCAGTGAGGGGGGTGCTGCTATGTTAAAAATGTTTAAAATAAATCAAAATAAAGTTAAGGAAGGAGTGATATTTTTTAAACCTTTATTTAAAAGTATTATACGTGATTTAAGACGAGAATAAGACATATTAACTAAATAAAATAAAGCAGAGGAGCATAATCCATGACTAGTTATTATTATTAATCTTTCTAATATACCTGTGAAATTTATAGTGATTAATCTTGCTACTATTAGACTTATATGAACTACAGAAGAGTAGGCTACTAATTTTTTTATACCAATTTGTTTTAAGCAAATTAGTGAAGTTAAAAGGGAGCCAAATAAGCTTATAGAAGAGAGATAAAGATTGTATGATGAATTTATAAATTCTATAATAAATATTATTCGTAAGATACCGTATCCTCCTAGTTTTAATATGATTGCTGCTAGAATTATGGAACCAGTTACAGGGGCTTCGACATGTGCTTTAGGTAATCAAAGGTGTAGAAAGAAAATTGGTAGTTTTACTAAAAATGGGAATAAAGTGTAGATGTAAAAATATACATTTTTTAATAAATTTTAATTTATTAATAATATTATATTTAAGGTATGGGCGATTTTAAATAATTTAATTAAAATGATTATTAAGGGGAGAGAGGCAAATAAGGTATAGATAAGTATATAGATTCCTGCTTCTATTCGTTCAAATTGGGCTCCTCATCCTAAAATTAAAAATAATGTTGGAATTATTCTTGCTTCAAAAAAAATATAAAATCTAATATATCTTATTGATAAAAATGATATTATTAAAAATATTATGAATATAATTAATAAAGTTAAATAAATTTTTTTAAAACTTAAATTAGATCAGGCTAAAAATAATAGTCTAAAAATTCAGATTGTTAATAATGTTAAGTAGAAAGAATTTTGGTCAATAAAAATTATTCATAACACTTTTGTAGAGGAGTACAAAGGAGTATAAAAAATTAGGAACAAAATAGATAAAATTAATGTTCAGTTTAAGGTTGAAAAAAATATAAATGGGGTGAAAATTAATGTGGGTATTAAAAATATAATTATGATTAATTTAAATCATTAAAAAATCAAATGATTTAATGATTTATTTAAATCATTTTTTTATTAACTTAAAGAACCTTTACCTTTAAATTGAATAATTATAATAAGAATTGTTAAACCTATTATTCCTTCACAAATAATAATTGGGATAGTAATTATAATAAAATATTCTAGATTAATTAGGGTTAAAAAATAAAATATTGAGAGTATAGAAGAAATTATTAAAATTTCTAAAGATATTAAAGTTAAAAGTAAATGATGGTAAAAGGTAGTAATTATGTAAATTGAAATAAGATAAATGATTAGAGTTATTAATGGGAAAGTTATAGAGCTAAGTAGTTTAAATAAAACTTTAATTTTGTAAATTAAAATTAAATTAAAAATTTTTTAGCTTTCAAAAAGATGAAAAATTTATATTTTTAATCTCCAAAATTAGAGTTTTATTTAAACTATTTTTTGAATGATAAATAATTTTCAAATAATTTTAATTGTTTTATTTATTTTTATTCTTATAGGGGTAATTAGGTTTAAGGAGGTTCATCCTATAATGATAGGAGTAGTTATATTTAGATTAGTTTTAATTGTAGTATTAGTAATAAGTTTATTTAATAGCGTTAGAGTTTATTCTATAATTTTTTATATAGTTATAATTGGGGGTCTTTTAATTCTATTTCTTTATTTTAATAGATTTTCAGTTGAGGGAGGGGTGACTTTTAGATATTTAGAGTTATTAAGGATTTTAAATAAATATGTTTATTTTTGTTTTTTAGGGTATTAATTTTAAAAATAGATTATTTACAAATATTTGTTAGTAGAAATAATTTGATTGTAGAAATAAAAAATTTTATTATAGAAAGGAATTTAGAATCTTTTAAATTAGTTTATATTAAATTTGATTTAATAGTAATTTTTCTTATATTATATTTTTTGTATATATTAATTATAGTGGTTAAAATTTTATTTTTATTTAAACCTAAATCTATGCGACAAATAATTTAATGCAAATATTTTTTAGGAGGAATAATTTTAAAAAAAGAACTTTTATATTTGCCTACTCCTATTAATATCAATTTAATTTGGAATTTTGGATTTTTATTAGGTGCTTGTTTAAGGGTTCATATTTTAAGTGGATTTTTTTTGTCTATGTATTATAGATCTAGAGTAGATTTAGCTTTTGATAGAGTTATTCATATTATGCATGATGTTAGATATGGGTGATTAGATCGTTTAATTCATATAAATGGAGCATCATTTTTTATATTTGTTTATTTATTCATATTGGGCGAGGATTATATATAAGATCGTATAAAATAATTTATCCTTGAATAAGAGGACATATATCTTTTTGGGGGCAACTGTTATTACAAATTTAGTTTTAGCAGTTCCTATTATTGGTAATGATATTGTGTATTGGGTTTGAGGCGGGTTTAGGGTAGGGGCTGCTACATTAGGACGTTTTTAAAGATTACATTTTATTTTACCTTTAGTAATTATAGTAATTGTTTTGGTTCATTTGGTTTCTTTACACATTTATGGGCCTAGCAATCCTTTAGGGGTTAATAGAGATTTAAATAAAATTCCTTTTCATAAATATTTTTTTATTAAAGATTTTTTAGTTTTATTAATTATAGTAATTAGGTTACTTTGAATTAGATGTGTAGTTCTATATATTTTGGGGGATCCTGAAAATTTTAATTTAGCAAATCCAATAGTTACTCCAGTTCATATTCAACCTGAATGATATTTTCTTTTTGCTTATGCAAATTTTACGGTCTATTCCTAGTAAAATGGGTGGTGTTGTTGCTTTAGGTATGTCTGTTTTAATTTTATTTTTTTACCTTTTTTTGAGGGGGAGGGAGTTTATAAGAGAAGTTAATTATCCTTTAAATCAAATTTTATATTAAATATTTATTAATTTTTTTATTTTATTAACATGGATTGGGATAAAACCAATTGATTATCCTTATATAGAAATTGGACAAATTTTATCTTTATTATATTTTATATATTTTTTTGTAAATTATTTAATTAACAAAATTTGGAATTGATATTTGGTTTAGTTTTATAGTTTATTAAAAATTTTAAATTGCAAATTTAAAGAATTTATGTTAAATAAAACTTTTTAATAAATTTATATTAAATATTAATTAATAACAAAGATTAAATTTTTTTTGTTTCTTTAAAACAAAACGAAAAGACGTTTCCTATTTTGGGATTTTCTGTTATTTTTCAACACTTTCTAATAGTGTAAACAAATTTAGAGAAAAAAAATTTTAACCTTGAAAAATTATATTAAAAAATAAGATTTCAATTTTTGATCAAAAAGACATTTTTTATTTTTTTAACAAAATTTTTATCATAAAGTTGAGGTTCTTTCCTAAAAAAATGTACAGGTCAAAAAGTGGGACAAGAACTTTCAATTGGTCAAAATAAACATTTACTTCTGCAATCCACTGCCCCTGCGCGTTGTTTAGCTGTATATTGTTTATAACAATTAAAATAAATTATTTTATACTTTATTTATTATCTGATGGTCATATTGGATAAATTTGAATTGATTTAGATCATATGTAGCAACGGAATAAGAAAATAGACGTCCTTTTTTAAAAAAGTGTATTAATTTATAACTTTAATTTTTAAAAAATTATAAACAATTAAAATCCCCAAAATCGGCATCATGGGATGTCTTAAGAATTTATTCCCCTTTAATTTAAATCAAAGAACACTCAAATCGATTAAAAATTGTAAGCTGTATCCATTTTTTAATAGCAAATTGTAAAAAAATTCCAGTGTGGGTCGATGCACTGCAGAAGTAAATGATTAAATTGACCATTTACAATTTCTTGTCCCACTTTTTGACTAATACATTTTTTTTTAGAAAAAAACCTCAACTTTATAATAAAAATTTTGTTAAAAAAATAAAAACTGTCCTTTTGATAAAAAATTGAAATTTTATTTTTTAATATAATTTTTCAAGGTCAAAAATGTTTTTTTTTCTAAATTTGTTTACACTATTAGAAAGTGTTGAAAAACATCAGAAAATCACAAAATAGGAAACATCTTTTCGTTTTGTTTTAAAGAAACTGCAAATTTTTCAAATATTCCTTGTAAATATTTGACCTAGGTCACTTGACGTGGAACCCGTCACACACATAACATTTTTCTAAAAAAATTCTCCCAGTGTGTCCCAAACAATATATACAATATGGACAGCCCTGAAAAAGTGGTTAGGAGGAGTGACGTAGGCAACCGTCAAAGTGAAGGGTAGGAGAAGGGGAAATTTTGGGCTGATCCGTCATTGCGGAGCATTGACTGTGCATTTAATTCATTTATTTTGTATTGAATTTACACTTTTTCCCTCTCTCTTTCTTCTTCTCTTCACTTTTCGTCAGAAAACAAACTCGATTTTACAAACTTGTAAAATCGAGTTTCATAATGACATTTGAATTTTTGATAGGAAAAAGCGCGATTTTAATAATGTACCGAGCCAAAATAAGTGAAACCGGCCACATGAAAAATTTTTGTCTCCAATTTTCAAGTTATCTATGATTTTTGGTATATATATGAGTACACTTTTTCCCCCTAAATTTTTTTCAAAAAAAATTATTTTTGAAGTAATCTGGTGTTGAAGTTTTGGGTCATTTTATTTTCATTTTATTATTACTTTGAAACAAATAAAGATAATTAAGTCAATTTTTTTAAAATTAAAGCTTAAAGTCTATACTTTAAGGATTAAATAAAGCGATTGCTAAAACATTAAAATTTATAATCGTTATTAACAATTCTTTTAAACAATTGCAAAGAATGTTCTCAATGTTTTTCAAAGATTAAATTACGATGTATTGATGCGAAAAATTCCAAGCATTTAAATAAAAAAAAATCAGTGACCTCCAATATTATAGATATTGTGTAGATTTTTCTGACAAAATGCAGGCGAAAATCGACTTTTAATCATAAAAATCCGCTTGAAAGCGTGAAGTTTCTAACAAAACAAAAGACGATCTTATTTATTCGTTTGCAATTTTATCTTTTTTTAGTAACTCGAGTCTAATTTTGCCTGCATTTTTTCAGAAAAATCTACACAATATCTATAATATTGGGGGTTACTGATTTTTCTTTTTTTTATGTTAATGCTTGGAGTTTTTCGCATCAATACATCGTAATTTAATCTTTGAAAAACATTGAGAACATTCTTCAATTTGCAATTATTTAAAAGAATTGTTAATAACGATTATAAATTTTCATTTTTTAGCAATCGCTTTATTTAATCCTTAAAGTATAGACTTTAAGCTTTAATTTAAAAAAACTTCACTTAATTATCTTTATTTCTTTCAAAGTAATAATAAAATGAAAATAAAATGACCCTGTTACAAACCGGAATTATTATTTACATAAAACAAATACCGAGCTTTTGAGATGGCTCGTAGTTCCGTATTTGGGGGAGGCACCAAGCTGCCAAGGTCTGAGAGACCTTGTTTGAATTGTGGGTTCGTTCTCCACTTTTAAAAGTTACGCTCCGCTTTGATTGAATTTAAATGAGTGTGGATAAGGGTGGGTGTGAAAGAAACAAGAAATTAGTTACTTAGGAAATAGAACAGTTTATTATAATAGCGATAAAGAAAGTTAGGAACGATACATGTAGTACTTACGGCTACCGACGACAGTGGTAACAATATCCAGCTGCTGTCGGGCAAAATCGACTCTGTTTTCTCACTCACAACTATTCTTAAGTTGTCAAACGTCTTATTGTTATTAACTTGACTTGAACACACTTTTCTTTATCGAAATTTATTTCAACATCAAATTTTAACTCCCCTTTTTTATTCTTTTAGTGAATAAAAAACCTCGTTAAAAAACACTAGAAATATTGGCAATGAATCTCACCGAAGTTATTTAAACAAGGGTTTTGCGGGCCGTTGAATTCGGACGGCGCAGGTACCACACGCACGGACTGGCCAGTCCATAAAAACAAATTAAGCTGATCAAGATGCTTCAGCCCTTGTTCAGCACAATTTTCCAAACACAATCCTCGCAGGACTCCGTCGGTTAGGAGATTCTATGGTTGTTTTTCGTCCGCCTTTCGCGTAGTACTTTAAGAAAAGTTTTCTCGGGGGTCCGACGCGCAGACGGGCTTAGTCGCGGCGTTCTTGGTCTCACAACACTTGCCAGGTTAGAACCAGGAGAGATGTTGTTCGGAAGAGTCAAGAAGTTGTACTGCATTGATTAAAAGATTCCTACTAGCCTCTAGTCCTTGCTTCAATTCGGGGTGGGATAATTAGATGATAAGAGGGCCTAAGGTTTGGGAGTAGGGGAGGATTCGCGGCCCATTGGCCATTGCATTTTCGCTGATCTTTTTAATTCTCACGGTAGCTCCGTGAGAGCGGAAACGGCATGAATCCGATCCCTTCTGGAAATAATAATTCAAAAATAATTATTATATATATATTCATTATTTTTTTTATTAACCATTATTATTGAAAATAATTTAGTTCATTTATAATGGTCGTTAATATATTCCGAGGAAAAGAAGGATTTTCCAAATTTACCTGAATGCGTTTGTAACAATGTCCATTCGCACTCGAAATTGTAAGAAAATACAGGTGTTGCTATGCTTGCCCCGTATTTTTAATTTTGAGTCATTTGTCAAACGCACGTGCGTTTATTATGATGATGCAATCCAACTTGTGGGCCTGGAGGGGAAGGGAAGGTTCCGTTGAACAAGGAAGCATCGAGTAGAGGCGAGTACGGGTGTGTGTGTGCAGTATTTCGAAACCTTGTCCAACCGTATGAGTCTCGTAACAGAGGGAGCCCGCGATAGTGTTGGTTCTCGCATTACCTAACGCATGCCCACGCACTTCGTCCGAACGCACGTGTACCCAAATTCAATGACTGCCTTGTTGTTTATGTTTAAGATTTTCCTGTAGCTTTTTTTTGCTAAGAATTTTTATAGTGTTGCCAGAATGTTGGTTCTCTCCACGTTCACAGCCTCTCTGTGCTTGGAGTCAAGAGCATTCGATGCTGACAAAGCTGTGCTTATCAGGGTGTCGGGTGTCCAGCATCAAAGTCTTAATACAAAGTAGTAAGCCTTGATGCTGGAAAATAAATTTTTTATTAATAAACGGTGTTACCGATTATTAAAATTGATCAGATTACAGACTCAAAACTTCAACACCCGATTACTTCAAAAATAATTTTGTTTAAATTTAGGGGGAAAAAGTGTACTCATATATCTACCAAAAATCATAGATAACTTGAAAATTGGAGACAAAAATTTTTGAAGTGGCCGGTTTCACTTATTTTGGCTCTACCTTATTTTATTAAGCGCGTAGGCTATACATCTTATTTCCCATTCGATAGCTTCTTTTCTGTCCTTTTAACTCCAAATTTATTTCAACACAAATTCAAGATAAAATAACCCTTTATCGCTCAGCGGTTTCGATCCAAACCACTTTTGACTTTAAATCTTAATAACTTTGACAAAATTAAAATATTTTTTATTTTCAAAAATCTAACACCTTCATATATATTTATATATTTATATTTATATATATATATATATATATATATATATATATAGAAGATGTCTTTCGTGTTAATAAATTCCTTCATTGTCATCCACTGTATAGGACTTTTGACTTCCCACTGTGGTTTCTGAAAAATTATTTATATATATAATTTTCCTGTAATCTACACTTAAACTGTGGATCCCTACCGCATTTCAGCTCACAAGGTTGATATTTGTAGAAGTAAAGGGGGAACAGGGTCCTCTTTTGCAATTTTTTCGAAAAAATTTGAATTCTTTCTCTTCCCTTTCGCAATTATATAGGGCAATCAGGTTCAGTATAATTTTCCTGTAATCTGCCCTTAAAACTGAAGATCCCTACCGAATTTCGATTTAATTTTCGATTTTGTAATTTTTTGTTGTGTATCTTGTCATAAACATACTTTTTTATAATTGTAAGAATTAAAGGATCGTTAATTCTTTATTGCAATGTAAATTTTTTCGCTAAGTAAAATAAATTTGTAGGTGCTAGGTTTTTGAAAATCAAAAATATTTTAATTTTTGTCAAAGTTATTAAGGTTTAAAGTCAAAAGTGGTTTCGATCGAAACTGCTGGGCGTTAAAGGGTTAATTAAATTAAGAGAACCTGGACTCGATCCGCAAGCGAATTCCCAGCACACAAAAGCATATTATTACAAATTAAATAAAATATATTTACTAACTGTCCGTAAATTTGAGCCACTAAATTGGAGCCGTAGGAATCTTGATGACAACTCGTGTGAGCGCCTTCATTACCAATCCAAATTGTAGAATCATTCCCTCTTAAGTTAAAGCCGAATATTTCCCAACTAAAAGAATTTAAAATTTCGGGAGAATCTTGACACCACTCGTGCATGTGTTTGTAATCAAAGTAATACCACTTCAAGATGTCTTTCGTGTTAATAAATTCCTTCATTGTCATCCACTGTATAGGACTTTTGACTTCCCACTGTGGTTTCTGAAAAATTATTTATAGTTATTTTTATTTTAACATTACTCATTAATACTTAGTACGCTCTTATTTTTTTACAATTTAAAATAATAATAAGCTAACATTGAAGAGATTCTAAAATTATTTCATTATTGAAAACACTTATATTACAGTGCAAGCTTACTATAGTTAATCGGAAAGTTTGTCATAATAATACCGCAAAATAATAATACCAAACGACAAAAAAGATAACCTTTTTTTAAAAAAATTATTCCATAATGAATTTTTTTAACTTTTTAAACACAATTTTATTTTTCGTAATAGAATTAGCCGACTTCAATGAACCAAGCCTAATTTAAAAAAAGCTCAAGTAGCAAGGAATGTAGCCTGACAGTAAAAGCAATATTATATTTTATATTCGGAATATTCCAGTGGAATGTTCTAGGGATCGTAAAATAATATTAAAATGTCCGCCCACAGGAACATACTTAATATTACCTAGGAACATTCTCTCAATATCATCCTGGAATATTTTTGGAATATTTCTGTGGGGCGGACATTTTAATATTATTTTAATATCTCTGGAACATTCCACTGGAATATTCCGAATATTAAATGTAATATTACCTTCACTTTTAGGTTACATTCCGTGCTGCTTGGGAGAATAAAATATGCTTGCATTCAGAATTAGAACATTTTTAAAAACTGTAGAAATCCTGCCCTTAATACAACCGGTTTATCCACAGCCGAGTTCTAATTATGTGTAGAGGACAATAATCGATTGTACACATTATACCTCAACCTCAAACATTCCGCTTGGTTTATTGAAAAAGTAGTGACAGAACAACAGACTATAGCGAAAATGAAAAAGCTGTTATCAAAGCTGTTTTCGGAAATCACCCAACGTTAACCCCGATTTAACGATTATCAAATCATCAATAACAATCTGTTGGAATTAACCCTGTCAAAAATATCTCAGGCGAAGCGTTTTTAAATAGTGTTTTATAAAATGTTTATTGTGTGTCGATTATGTGTTTCTGAACACAATAAAGTGTGTATAACACCGTCAATTACAAACCAGAAAAAAATAATTTTAAATTTTGAGCTTTTGAGAAAGTCCTTTATTTTAAAAGTTTGAGGTGGTACTCAAAATTTGGTTAACACAATTTTTTATCAAGGCTGTTGTATCGGAACGGCGCAGGCGTTACACATACGTACAGGCTAGCCGGTTTCTACACAAACAAAATCTGCTATAATTAATTAATTGTAACCGATTTTTTTCCGACACAATTTTCGAAAGACTCCGTCGGTTAGAAGATTCTGTTGAATTTTTTCGTCCGCCCTTCGCGTTATACTTAATATGTTTTACCCGGGTGTCCGACGCGCAGACGGGCCTAGTCGCGGAATTCTCGATTTCTCACAACACTTGCCAGGCCAGAGCTAAGAGAGGTGTTGCTCGTAAGAATCGAGAAGTTGTACTGCAATAATTTCAAATTTTCGACTAGCCTCTAGTCCTTGCTTTGCCTCCAGGGCGGGACAATTTTGCAAACGAGGAATTTTCTAATTTCCAGGAGTAAAAGAGAATTCGCGGCCCATTGGACGTTACAATTGGGCTGATTCTAAAATGCATCGACAGTTTTCCGTGTGAACGGAAACGACCGTCATTTGATATTTTTCTGAAATTACTCTCCTTATAATTAATGAAAAATAATTTCATTATTTAATTTAATAAAGTAAATCTCTCAATTATGATGGTTGTTTAAATTAATTAACAACCATACAATTGTGTGATTTGACAATTAAATTGGTAGAATTGCTCTGCTATATGCAATTTTCGATCACAAGTTGATCGATTAGGGACGCACAAAATCAACCAATTATAGTGGTTAAGCATTCTTGGCATTGGGTCAGACTGTCAAAACGCACGTGCGTTTATTATTATGTGCAGCGTAGCTTGTAGGCACCAGGGAAAAGGGGGAACGTTTTACAGGAGGAAAACAGCGAGTAGAGGCGACATGGAACATGTGTTGGTGTCCGCGACTGAGAGTTCATATGTCGGTGTGAGTCCTATAACGAACGGAGTCCGTGAGAGCATCAGTGTATGCGATATGCCGTGAAATCCATGCATATGTGCGTGTATTTTATATAACAAATATTATTTTGATTTTAGATCCGGAATAATTCTGTTTCGCAACATGAAAAGTGACAAGTTACATTTTAAAAATAGATTCAATTTGCCTAAAACACGTTACCCGAGGGTTTTTGGGGTAGCTAATTACGAATCCGATGTCACTTCTTAATCATTCAAAATGTCGGATCCAATATGATGGCTGTAAAAATAAAAAATTGATCGAATTCGCTTTAAACTTGTTACTTGCGAGTTTTTTGGGGTCGCTGATTACAAATCTGATGTCTGCTTTGTCATCAAATATGGCTGTCAACATTTTTAAAAACAGATTCAATTTGCCTGAAATTTGTTACTCGGGGTGTTTTTGGGATCGCTGATTAAGAATCTTAAGTCAGATTTTCAAAATTCAATATGTAGGTTACAGATTCAGAATGAAACTGGAAAATTTGATTGCGTGATTCTTTTTTGTTTCTTGCAATGAAATATTCTTTATTTATTTTAAACTATTTTTAAACTACTAACTTTTTCATAGAAAACAAATGTCAATAGTTGATAATTTTACTTTATCTTTTTTAAAATTACTTGTAAAAAATTTTTGTTTATTAGGTTTTAATCTTTAAACATTTGTTCTTAAAAAACAATTGACAATTTTTGTTTAATATTTAAGGTATTGATAACAAATAACAAAATTTTCAACAAAAACCAATTTTAACTCTTTATAAAAAAAATAACTGGAGAATAGATTTTTTTAAGTAAATGGATTTTGCATTTCGCTACAACTTTTTAAAATTTGAAAATTGCATGAAAATGTTTAAAGTTTAAATTAAATATGTTTCATTTTCAATATTATTTGTTATAAATGTACAATAGAAACCAAAATTGTCAATATTAAATAATATTTCATGATAAAAACATCGTTCTAGAAAAAAAGTATAAGTGATATTAGGGCGTACTTTTTTTAAGCAACAAAAAGTGAAAAGTGATCCATTACGCCCCGGTCTCCCCTATTTAATAATTTATCTTACTTACTATTATCGAATATATTTACTTACAAAAAAGTTTACTTTGTCATTAAAAAATGTCTAATATGCAAAGACTCATTTGTAAAAATATTAAAATTTTTTGTAATCTTCATCTTTATAAGATCCGCCATTTTGAATTTTTTAAATCTGACTTAAGATACGTAATCAACGACCCCAAAAACTCTTTAGTTACTAGTTTCAGGAAAATTGAATCTATTTTTTAAAAAGTTGTCCGTCATATTGGATTTGATATGCTGAATTTTGAAAAACTGACATGAGATTCATAATCAGTGACCCCAAAAACCCCCAAGCAACGAGTTTCAGGCAAAATAAGTCATTTTTTAAAAGTTGTCCACCATATTCGATCCGCAATTTTGAATTTTGAAAAGCAGACATTAAATTTGTGATCAGAGACCTCAAAAACCTCCAGTTATGAGGTTTAGGCAAATTGAATCCATTTTAAAATATAATTTGTCACTTTTCATTTAAGGGTGGTTGTCACCCCTAGAAGCCACAAACGACTTGATTCAGCAAAACGGCCAGACACGGGTATTTTTTTGGCCCTAGTTTACAAAAATGTTTGATTTTTTTGTGTGTGAAAAATCGTGTCGAACGGTGTAATCTGTGTATTTTGGAACGCTTTGAGTTTTTGGAAAACACTGAAGTGTGTGTCAGAAGTGTGTTTATAGAGCACACAATGTTCATGTAAAGATAGTCTTGAAACACTTTTCACATTCAGGAAGTCCTGATCTACTAATTAAATATACACTTAACATTTTCTTTACAACCTTTTTATAGTTTTATAGTATTCTGATATTAAAAAAATATTGAAATTACAGTAAAAAAATATTCCATTCTGTTCTCGCATGTCATACATACTTGGAATATTTATACCTGTCGACGAAAATTTGTTTCGCTATTTATCTAAATATTTACAATCACAAGGTCTCGAACGCAAGACGCAGCTAGGAGTTGATTAGAAATCGAACGCTCTACCAAATGTTGCACGGAGGCTCATGAAAGGAAGTTAAGAATTTACATATATAGCGAAGGAACTATGAAAATGTGCTATGTAACTAGAAGAAAGGATACTGTATTTAAAACAATTGTATAATTAGTTTATGTATAATATACATTATATTTTATAATGTTATGTTATTAACCACTTCACTGGCAGGGCGTTCCAAATGGCGTTCCACGCGCCAAGGCCCAGACTGGCAAAAACATATACGTATAATATTACCATTCATAATGATCAATAATAGTTATTTATATACTTTATATTTATATATATTATCAATAGTTATAATATTATATTATAATATTGTATGTAAATATCTTTTTTCAATAAAAATACAAGTTTTATTGTGTAAAAATTGAAAGAAAGTGGAACGCCATTTGTTGAAAAATATTAAAAATAGCCAATTTGAACGTTCGGAAAAACGTTGAAAATCACAAAAACTTAAATTTTTATTGTGATAATCTTGTTCTCTGATGTCTAAACTATAGAAATATTTCTTTACAACAGTTAAATGTGGTGTACACTCTTTAAAAACAGAGTTTTTTTAGGAACGCCATTTCGGTGTTTTTGCCAGTCTGGGCCTCGGCGCGTGGAACGCCATTTGGAACGCCCTGCCAGTGAAGTGGTTAAAGAATGTTAATTTTCAAAGTTAAAAGTATAAGGAAAGGCTTCAAAATTAATTTTTAAATGAAATATTAAAACAATACATTTAAGCTTAATTAATGAATTTATAACAAGTGTTCTATAACACTGCGATCACACAATTATGGAATGCTTATAGAACGTGTTTTCTGGGATAATATACGAATGAAACATATATTCAGAGACTATTCTCTATACATACTATTCACATATAACTTGAATGATCCATTGTTTTACAAAACATGTGAAATCATTGTTTAGTAATACTGGACAAACATACAAATGTTTGTCAAAAGATTGTATTATGTGTGTTCATTGTGAAAAGTACAATAGTTTGTGAAACGTAATGTTTTTAAAACATGGTATGAACCCTGATATGTATGTCAGGAAAATGTTTTATGACTGTTTACTCTTAATGAAAGTAATATGTTTAAATAGTGTTGAGTGAATCATTTACTTACTATAAAAAGTATGTCAGAAGTATAATAAAAATATGTTCAATTATAGAAGTGTGTTTCAAGATAATGAGATCTGTGTTTGAGCAAAATAAAACTATTTTTAAACATTATGAAATCCACATTTGTTGGTGAAATTTTCGACAGGGTACCAATCACCATTAACCCAGGGTTAACTCAGGCGAGTACCGAAAACAGTCCAAGTACTAACTCTATACTCAGGTCTGCTTAACATCGGAATCTCACCACTGTGTTATTGAGATCTCTTGTACCGTGAGACGCTCTCTGTTGAAAATTTTTGTAACCTTTGACAGTAGGTCGTTTTGTCTAAACTTGTCCAGCTTCCACCAACCAGAGTAGCTTTTTAACGCGGTGTCGAAAAATGGTACTACTGAGAGTAGGTCAAATTATTAAGCCACGCCCCCACAAGAGATCCCAATACCTAGGTCCATTATTTAATAAATTCATTATAAATAATTGTTTTAATGTTCAAAAATCTTTATCGGTTAGCGAGATATAATTATAAACGTCCGAGCATGTTTTTTGACAAATGTATTGAATTACTTGAATTTAGACGGTTTTTGGCTGAAAATGCTCTGCTGTTTATAATGATATCTCGCTAACCAAATAAGATTTTTGAACTCTTTTATTCCTAAATTAAAGATAAGACATCAATGATCGCACCTATATAAGTTTCAAATATTTTCTGCAATTTATAAAAAAAATGCAGGACTTCAAAATACTTCCAAAAAGATAATAATTTTTACTAAACAAAGCTCTTGAACATTGAAAATAATAATTTTGACACTGCGCAATTATTTTGACCCTTATGTATATGTATTTAAAGCTAGGGACCTTAGCTATAACTACTTGTGGAAAAAATAAATTGATTCCGTTGACTAGACAAATTTTATAAAAATTGAATAAATTGGTAATTTTTCTAACAAAGAAAATTTTGGTTTAGTTGTGGGCACTCTTAAAGAATCTATTAAAAATGCAAAAAAATAATTAAGTAACCATTCATTAACTACGTAAGGATGATTTCTTTTAATTTTGACATTACCTGCTCCCCATGTAAGGGCATATAAGATTTCTCACACTGAACCTGAACTGCCCAGTTACTACAATTACTATAACTGCGAACGACGTACGGACATCAAAGTCTCATTATATTAATTTCCGTGCTGAACCACGAAACTCTTAAAATTCATAAAGCACTATTAAATGTTGTAATACGCTTTCAACTTATCATTTTAATTAATTCACTTGGATTTGTTGAACATTTAACAATGTTTAAAAATACATTTTTGTTACATTCAACTTGTCGAAAAATTATTTGATATATAGTAAAAAGCGCAGTTGTCTAATCACTTTTGTATTCGCATAGAAAACTACGTTGGGTCATAACGGGTGTTTTCGACGTCGTCGGTCGTACCAGTCAGTTGCCACATAAAGGTGCTCAAGCTGTGTATTTGATACTATTTAGTTAAACCTAAATAGTCTCAAATAAGCACCTTGTTGTGGCAACTGACCGGTACGACCGACGACGTCGAAAACATCCAACATATACGTGATATTTGTCAGATTATGCTGATTCCACACTTCCAGTCGCTCCGCTTTTCCGTGGCGCTTTGCGTGAGATAAAAAAAGACAGGGACTATCTCTTTCTTTTTCTGCTTTACACGAAACGCCACGGAAAAGCGAAGTGACTGGGTAAGTCTAAAATCAGCATTAGACAAATCTCATTTCTGCCAAGAGTTCTGCGTGGGTGTCCACAACCGAACCATGCCCACAACCGAACGTCTTCCCCTAATTAAATGAAAACTGCAATAATAATAAACAATTGAGATTGGATAAGTTATTTTTATGTTTTTTCTGTTGTGTATTATTTGAGAACAGGAATTTAAGATAACGTTTTCATGAGATTTAATATGCAAATTATACTGAAAATGAAAAACTATAGCTATTGGAAAATTATAAAGAAAGTTCGATAACAAAAAATTAAATTTTGATAGAAAATAAAATTTTTGCACTATCTACTTTATCTTTAAGTAACATCTTTATCTTTAAGTTCTTTTCTATTTTAAAAACATGTTTGTAAATTATATAATTACTTTTCCAATTTTAGAAAAAACTAAAAATACTAATACTAATTCACGACAATCGCTTAAAGCTTTCTATGCTGTAGCCTTAGAAAAAATCATTCTCTGATGGAGAACTTGTTAAAAAATGTGTGCAAGAAATAGCTGAATCATTAACGATCATAATATGATGTGAAACATAAATTAAGTACCCTTATATCGATGACCAGGAGATTTAGAGAGTTAAATGAATATGTCAGAATTCGATTGAGACATTTAATACAGTGTTCATACTTTTCTTCATGCTTGGATGAAAGTACGGACAGTACAGACATGATTCAATTCGTAAGTTTTGTTCGCATTGTTCAAAATGATTTTTCTGTAAACGAAGAACTAATTTCAATAAGCGCTGACAGAAATAACAAAAGGTGTCGATATTTTCAATACTTTATAAGAAGAAATGTCATCATGTATTAGTACTTTTGATAAATGCTCTTGTATTACAACCAGGGTTGGAAAATGACGCGTCATTTTTGGTTTCTGATGTAGATTATGTAGAATAAGTAATTTACGTAGACAATGTAGAAAACCCATGTAATTTACATTTTCAAGATGGCGGCCATTAAAAGACTAAAAAAACATAACATAATCTCTTGAAAAGTTTGCTTTTTAGGTTATATCACGTGACAAAAGACATTAAAGTAAATTACGTAGAAAACTCTTGACGTAAATTACCAAGTAATCTACATGTAAACAACTACGTAGATTACCTTAGGTAGTTTACGTTCCCAACCCTGATTACAACTGACGGTGTTCCAGCAATAACAGGAAAAGATAATGACTTAGTTGGTATACTATAAGAAAACATAATATAATTATATTGTCTTGTAAGTTCTTTTTCTATTTTAAAAACATGTTTGTAAATTATATAATTACTTTTCCAATTTTAGAAAAAACTTAAGACTAACATATATATAATTTATTATTTAAATAATTTTATACATGTAACCATGTCGAAAAATACCATTGATACTTTCACAGAATTCACATGAAAACTCAGCAAGTTTTTTATTTTAATATTTATTTAAACATTTCTATGGGTTTGATCTGAGAATATAAGAAGCGTGTTCGTCAAGGCTGTGTTGGCAAGGTGCATTAGGTCTGTTCTTGTTGCCTGCACTAAGTGTAACTTTTACACTATCTCAATAGAAGGTGCAAAAAAGTGTAGCGAAATGTATGGTAAAATTGCGCCACATCCGGAAAAGAGAACAGCATAGTGCAGGTTAGGTGTTAAAGTGTAAGAAGTGCAGGCAACGCAAACAGACCTATTGACAGACCTAGGTCCCGCTACAGGCAGCTCTATGAACCAAAGAGTTCAATTGACATCTAATAGAAGTCATTATGTGCTGATATAGTCGAAATCTTCACATTTTCAAAACATTTCTATTTTGTTTAGAGTCTAATAACAATTGAGCTGCCGGATCAAAAAAGGGCACATAAACTAGCCGCGCTGAAAAACGTTGGCCCCTTGACACTTAAAATTAAACTTTTGATTTTAAATGTTTATTATGCATATCCTTATAGAAAATTTGATTGCGCATCTTTTTTTTTAATTTTTTTCTATCTATTACCGTTTTCGAAAGAATAAAGAAAAACCATTTTTTTGAAAACATGAAATTTAATTAAATTTTTCACTTCAACCCGCGATATCTCAGTCAATTTTGCATATTTTCCAATATCACAAAAACTAAATTACTTGTTGAAATATCTTGAGAATGATGAAAGAAGAAAAAAATTGTTTTAATTAAAAATAAAATTGTTATTAATTTTTTTCTAAGCACTTGCAAAAATCGTAAAGTGCAATTTTCACGGGCTTCGTTTAACGGGCAAATTTTAAGCAGCAACAAACTTTCAGGGAGAAAGTTGTTTATTGTAGTCCAAAGAAGTTTTTTGTAAAGTTATATTACAATTGAATAATTAGTAACAAATTAGTGAATGTTTAAAGTTGCTCCAGCGGCTGAACGGATGGTTTGTTATGATTTACTTAACCTCTAAAGGCGAAACAACGCTGTGACATATTCAGTCGAGCTTCCTTCAACAAAGGGGCGTCACACGTTGAGCCGCGCGTGCAACTTTAAACATTCACTAATTTGTTACTAATTATTCAATTGTAATATAACTTTACAAAAAACTTCTTTGGACTACAATAAACAACTTTCTCCCTGAAAGTTTGTTGCTGCTTAAAATTTGCCCGTTAAACGAAGCCCGTGAAAATTGCACTTCACGATTTTTGCAAGTGCTTAGAAAAAAATTAATAACAATTTTATTTTTAATTAAAACAATTTTTTTCTTCTTTCATCATTCTCAAGATATTTCAACAAGTAATTTAGTTTTTGTGATATTGGAAAATATGCAAAATTGACTGAGATATCGCGGGTTGAAGTGAAAAATTTAATTAAATTTCATGTTTTCAAAAAAAATGGTTTTTCTTTATTATTTCGAAAACGGTAATAGATAGAAAAAAAATTTAAAAAAAAAGATGCGCAATCAAATTTTCTATAAGAATATGCATAATAAACATTTAAAATCAAAAGTTTAATTTTAAGTGTCCAGGGGCCAACGTTTTTCAGCGCGGCTAGTTTATGTGCCCTTCTTTGATCCGGCAGCTCAATTTTTGGAGTCGAATATAAAATTTGGACTTTTTTCATCGCATTAGAGCTTTTTCCAAAAAATGAAGACGTATTATGGTTACTATATGCTACCTGTACCGGTGTATGCTAAGTTCACCCACATAACCCAGCTGGTCAATAACCCAGTAAAAAAATTCGATACACGGACCACGGAGTTCGTATACGAGCTCGGTAGTTCGTATGAGAAATATGAGAATTCTCTCATACGAGCCTTTTCCGTAATGAGAAATGTGTAGATGCTTGTATACGAGGTGACTTTTAAAGCATTTTTATTAATAAAACACTATTTTAAAGTAAATGTATATAATAGAAATGAATTTTTAAAGTAAAACAAAGCTAAATTTATAAGGGAAATGAAGTTTTAAGAAAAAAAGGATAATTTTGTTCAAAGAATTTATTCACACTGAAAAAAGGTTAGAATTTGATAATTCCTTGTTACTCTAACTATAACCGACATTAGATATTTCTCGGATGGGGTAAGCACGATTGTGTATTGGCGGTAGAATAAATAAGTTTTTCTTCATTGCTGATTAATAATATATTATTATTTACTTATTATATAAATGTTTATATAAAATAATTAAATTTAATACAAAATCGTGCTTACCGCATCCGAGAAATATCTAATGTTGGTAAGTTACACTGTAAAAAAATTTTCTGTACTTTTACCACTCTGAATGTTGTAACAAATATTACCTACTATGAAAGTAGCGTTATTACGAAAAAGAACTGTAAAATTGCAGTGATTTGTAGTCTTACTTATAGGTTATGTAGAATTACAGAAATTGGTAAATTCACAGAAGACAGAAATATTTCACTTTTTTTGTTTTTAATAATAAAATATTTTTTTTAAAAATGGAGATTTAAAATATGAAATAAAATTTTTAATGCATACATTTACAAAAATACAATAATAATACATACTAATACAATAATACTGTTTCAGGTTTTAATAATATCAATAATTAATAAAAAATAGGTATTTAACGTACAGAAGACGACGACTATAATATAATTACATAATAAAAAGTTATTTACTAAGAACTTGCTCAATTTTGTAACATTAATTTATTCTTTAAAAATCGTATGAGAACTCACATTTTAATGCATTTTTTTGCGCAAAAGTTTCTACACTTTCTTTGAGACAAACGTTTTTCAGACGCGCAACTCTATAGAATGTCATCTGCTATATCCTCCTTCGTTTTGTCCTAATATACTTATAAAAATTTTACTACACAACTATGCTATATATTTCTATTTAACTATTTATTCAATTTACGTTTAATTTAATTACTTTCATTTTATTTTTAACGTCAAGATTATATCCTTAAATAAAAATTTTACTAGTTATAATTTTAAAAATAAAATGTGTAATAATGCATTCTACTGAAAACTTACATGATGAAATTAAAAACTGTATTAGGAAAAGGACCTTTGCTTTTTTCTGTACTTTTACAAATTATCGTAAAATCACTACTTTAAATACAGTAACAAAATATTACCTACATTCAATGCAGCGATTTATCACGTTTCAAATGTGCGATTACAGCGCCTCGTACTAATACCACACTGAAAATTGTAAATTTACAGATTTCGATAGCATTTCCACATTAACATAACCAAAATTTCGCACTATTGCAACCATCAAAGTAGTAAAAGTACAGACACTTTTTGAAAACTCGACAGATTGAATCTGTTAAAATATTTTCGTTTTTTACAGTGTAGAGTAACAAGGAAATCAAATTCTACCCTTTTTTCAGTGTGAATAAATTCTTTGAACAAAATTATCCTTTTTTTCTTAAAACTTCTTTTCCCTTATAAATTTAGCTTTGTTTTACTTTAAAAATTCATTTCCATTATATACATTTACTTTAAAATAGTGTTACATTAATAAAAATGCTTTAAAAGTCACCTCGTATACAAGCATCTACACACTTCTCATTACGGAAAAGGCTCGTATGAGAGAATTCTCATATTTCTCATACGAGTTACCGAGCTCGTATACGAACTCCGCGGTCCGTGTATCGAATTTTTTTTACTGGGAAAGTAACCATTATTGCCCAAGGGAGATAAAGAGTACTTTGTTGACCTGTGAGCGGTCAATAATGTACCTTTATCTCTCTAGGGCTATAAGGGGGAACTTAGTACACGGCTGTACAGGTAGATAAAGTGACCATAATACGCCTGAGTTGTATAAACGTCATTTTGGAACATCGTGCTGTATATACAACATGCAAAATTTGTTTGAGATGATTGAAAGGTAATAAAGATGACTGAATTATTATATATTCTAAAAAGCAATAGTGTACTTCTTATTTTATAATATTTGAAGTCCTAACTTTATAAAAGTGTAAATTTCATTTTATTAAATGTTTCTTTGTTTTACTTAATCATATGTCGAAATGTTAAATGGAATTTTATTTTTGTGTCTGACTTGAATTGATTGATAATTATTAATCACACATATTAATTCAAATTGTTACCATAGTTCTTGCTTTATGTCCTGTTCTAAAAGGTAAAACTTTTTCTCCGAACTTAGCAGAAAATGTCTCCAAATCCCAATTAAGAATCTCCCACATATGTTCTCCTTTCAATGTTTTAAGTATGTTATGGAATAAAACAGGTTCCTTTAAATTCTTAATAGCATGATGTAAAGTCTCAGCTGAAGGTTTTGACATGATCTGAAAATCTTTTAATAAATGATAAGTAATTCAAATACTATTGTGGGTATTTTTTGAAATAATAAGATGTATAAATAAATTAAAATTCTATATGAAAATTTTTGTACAGCACTACTGTATATAATTTTTGTCAGTAAGAGTAGACGTAGTATTTTCAAATGGATTTTTGTAAAAAAATATTCTGGGGTAAAAAACTCTTTCTCTTCTTGTGTATTAACAACTTTTCTATCTGGGCGGTCATTGCTGAAAACTGGAGTCGCAATAATGATGAAGAATTTTGACCAACTTAAGGTGGCTGTTGATATTAATTTTGATGAACTGTTTCAGGACCCTACCTTGTTTTACAATATTTGCCTCTTTAGAAAATGTATATTTGTGAAATGCATGGAATTCCATACACGGAAAAACTTTGTACAAGAAACATTCTTGAATTTATTCAAGAACTCAGGATATGAAAATAATTTGAGAAACATTTAGGAATATTCTGTAAGACATTTCAAACTGTTCCTGTATGTTTCTAAAACTGAAAACAAACATTCTATATTGATTTAGGAAAACATGAAAATGAAATTTCAGAAATAATTTCAGAAAGACTTAAAATAATTTCTATATTTCTTACGAAATATTTAATAGATATTCATAATTCGTTCAAAAATAAGTCTATTTCTTTGCCACATAATATTTCTGATACTCCGTCATGAAAAGTCTTGAACTGGAATAGAATCATACTATGCGCAGTTAATAGTACGCCTGTGGATTTGTATATGTGTATGTGCGTGAGCAAAACGCTGCCGGTGCGTCGCCAAACTACCTGATATGATCTCACCGGCAAACGAAAGCGGCAATGTGATAACGAATCCCGCACATGTGGTTTTTACTTATTCTCCATGATATTCGTTCATTATATTTTTATATCTGTGTCTTTTTTATCTGTGTTTCTTCTTAATTCCGATGTGATAGTAATTTTATTCTCATTCACAAACGTCTGCTATCCTGTATGTAAGTATACTTCTTTATTTTATTGAATGTGAATCACACGTGCGTGAACATGATATACTTTCAAAGTTTTAATTTCATTATTAAATTTGTAATTTATACGAGTCAGAGTCAGAGTGATTTTTTTAAGAAAAAGAATAATTTTAGAAAGAAATTAAAATGTTCAAAACTCGAACTTAGCCGTACGCTTATAGTTTAGGCATATCATCAAAGTGAGGTTAGGATTGTACTTAATATTCTCTAGGGTGCAAGTATGTCTTATTTGATTACAGATCATGGAACAGTTTCAAAATGAGGTAAAATCGTCTTGATTTCTTTTTAATACTGATGTCATTTTAAATATATATTTATTAACAAAACAGTTTATAATAGCTACTTATTAGGCATAAATTATGTGTCAAAGTTTATATTTCTTTTCTATGTTAAAATATTCTCCAGAGTTATTTCCGCAAAAAGGTCCACAGTTCTATGAAGTACATGCTATTTTAGTTATTGAGAACGTTTTGCAAATTATTTCTAAAAAACTTGAAGACTGTTATTTTGTAGAGCAATTACATGCTTATAAAGTATTTGACGACGAAATGTATAATTACCGTGTTTTAAATGAAAAAGATATTGCATCGAATGCAGTCATTACTGTCAAAAATAAGTTGGGCGATGGCTACAATTACATATCAAAGTCATGGATGTAATTAAGACTTTAAAGCTGTTTGTGAGTCTCAAACTCGTCAATCCGAGCCCTGACATTAATATTTTCGTACAAATTTTAACTAATACTTAATTTTTGACAGTAATTACTGCATTCGATGCAATATCTTTTTCATTTAAAACACGGTAATTATACATTTCGTCGTCAAATACTTTATAAGCATGTAATTGCTCTACAAAATAACAGTCTTCAAGTTTTTTAGAAATAATTTGCAAAACGTTCTCAATAACTAAAATAGCATGTACTTCATAGAACTGTGGACCTTTTTGCGGAAATAACTCTGGAGAATATTTTAACATAGAAAAGAAATATAAACTTTGACACATGATTTATGCCTAATAAGTAGCTATTATAAACTGTTTTGTTAATAAATATATATTTAAAATGACATCAGTATTAAAAAGAAATCAAGACGATTTTACCTCATTTTGAAACTGTTCCATGATCTGTAATCAAATAAGACATACTTGCACCCTAGAGAATATTAAGTACAATCCTAACCTCACTTTGATGATATGCCTAAACTATAAGCGTACGGCTAAGTTCGAGTTTTGAACATTTTAATTTCTTTCTAAAATTATTCTTTTTCTTAAAAAAATCACTCTGACTCTGACTCGTATAAATTACAAATTTAATAATGAAATTAAAACTTTGAAAGTATATCATGTTCACGCACGTGTGATTCACATTCAATAAAATAAAGAAGTATACTTACACACAGGATAGCAGACGTTTGTGAATGAGAATAAAATTACTATCACATCGGAATTAAGAAGAAACACAGATAAAAAAGACACAGATATAAAAATATAAAGAACAAATATCATGGAGAATAAGTAAAAACCACATGTGCGGGATTCGTTATCACATTGCCGCTTTCGTTTGCCGGTGAGATCATATCAGGTAGTTTGGCGACGCACCGGTAGCGTTTTGCTCACGCACATACACATATACAAATCCACAGGCGTACTATTAACTGCGCATAGTATGATTCTATTCCAGTTCAAGACTTTTCATGTCGGAGTATCAGAAATATTATGTGGCAAAGAAATAGACTTATTTTTGAACGAATTATGAATATCTATTGAATATTTCGTAAGAAATATAGAAATTATTTCAAGTCTTTCTGAAATTATTTCTGAAATTTCATTTTCATGTTTTCCTAAATCAATATAGAATGTTTGTTTTCAGTTTTAGAAACATACAGGAACAGTTTGAAATGTCTTACAGAATATTCCTAAATGTTTCTCAAATTATTTTCATATCCTGAGTTCTTGAATAAATTCAAGAATGTTTCTTGTACAAAGTTTTTCCGTGTACGTTTAAATCTTTGTCAAAAAATTGACTATTGTAGTTGCATTTGAAAACTAAAATGTATTTAAGTGTTATTTATATTAATTATTTAAAAAATTAAAATTTTCCTCAGAAAACAGATGTATTTCAATTAATAATATTTAAGTGAATTATAATAATGCTTAACATAAATTTTATGACTTGTTTTATATATTTATTTTCTCAGTAGTATATTATAACAAAAAACAAACAATAGTTTTATACAAAAAATTTACTTTTGTGCTTTAGAAATAAATAGTAGAAGTAAAAAATTTAAAAAATTAGGTAAATTAAAACAAATAAATTAAATGCACTTCTTGTTTTTAAAAATTTTATATTTAAAATAAGAGGTAAAATATACAATTTTTTAAATAAAAATATTGACCTTCACTTAATTATTTTATATTATATTTATTTTTATTTAAATTAATTGTTAAAAATTTTTTACAATAAAATCTTATTCTTTCTCGAAAGTAGTAAAGAAAACGACTGTTTACTATATAAGGCAGATTCAATTTTTCCCTGCAATGTTATATGCGTGCGTGCGAAATAGAGCGTTATATGTATTCGTCGATGTAATATTGTGTAGGTTAGGTATAGGTGTAGCGTGTTGTTTGCGACAGAATAGTTAAAGTGTGTCTATATATGTGTGTCTATATGTGTCTATGTGTGTGAAACTAGTCTTGCATTTGAGCGTCTGCGCAACTCCGATCTTTTCACTTTCTTATACACACGCACACTATGATTTTATTTCTACTGAAGGACGAGCCCGATTTTTTCTTGAACTTTTCTAGAGTTCTTATTTCGGCGGTTCCTATATTTATCTTGAAATCTTCTACAATCTTTCGAAATCTCAGGAAGAACTTTTCATTCAGATCTTACAATAAGACTTATTACACAGTTTTAGAAGAGATACAGAATTTTTCTATATTTATTCTAGAAAAAGCGTGAATAATAATTCTGTAGAGGCTTTAATAGTTCTTCCTAAATTATTTTCATATCCTGAGTTCAGAAACGAATTCAAGAATGTTTCTTGAATAAAGTTTTTCCGTGTAGTTAAGTTAAGATGGATTAAATTTCGGGTTAAGAATGCAATATCTTTCTAAGTAAGTGATTTATTTCTTTATTTTGTGAAACATATACATTACCCATTACAAATTTTAATAGTTTATATCCTAAAATATCATAAAACAGCCTTTTCAGCTTTGTTAGACTCCTTAAATTGCGCAAATCATGCGAGTAAGATTTTTTATATCTAAGGTTTACGTACCCTTCTTTGTTTTGTTTGTCTAACCAAAGTTTGAAAGTTAATTATAGTACATGAGGCATTTCCTCTCCAACTGTTCCACTGACAAAAAACAATCGCAAGGACATAAATTTCTTAATAACTTTTACAAAGGTGGGCAGAAATGCGTTAATCCGTTAATTAACCCTTTCAGTCACACAATTAAAATAATACACAAAACATTGTAATCGCTATTGAAAAAAGGTTTTCCGGGGCCGCTGAATAGGAATCCGGGGTCAGATTTGCAAAATATTAAAAATTCAAAATAGCGGATACAATAATGAGGACGAATTTACATGAATTTTACAAATGGCATTATCTAATACATACTTTTCATTTTCATTATTACTCTGGATAGCAACAGGTTTAGTAATAAAAAAGAAAGCAACATCAATGCACAATACGTTGGAATGAATGCTTTACACTTGACAATATATAGTATACAAATATAAAACAAAGCAACATCAATGTAAATTTATGTATTATGCGTTCAATCTGACATTAGATTCGTAATCAGCAACCTCAAAAACCCCCGAGAAAAAAGTTTCAAGTGATTTGGACCATTTTTTGAAAAAGTCGTCAGCCATTTTGGATCTGACATTTTGAAATTTTGAAAACTAATAGCAAATTCGTAAGGGGTTTTCTATAAACTACGTAGCCTCATGAGGGTCATGAGTCACCTCAATAAGGTCAATTTTTGAAATGAACATAATTTATTATAATCCAAACGGGATATTTGTAATAAATTATAAAAATGTTTGACATATGGAAAAATAAGATATAATATTATTATTTCGAAAAATATTATTCATTCTTTCATTTAATTAAATTAAATAATATTATTCAAATAATTTAATTTCATTATCAAAAAACATATTAATACGTTATTTACAATTATTTTTCATTAAGAGCATTTAATGGTCTCTGAAATTTGTAGGTTATGTGCGACCTACACTTGTCGCCCTACAAGAACGGCACTGCCTGGTTTAAATGACGTGAACTTGGTGAGCAATCATTTTCAATTGAATTTTTCTCTGCGCTCAAGCACTTTTTGCAAAAACTGAATCCAAACCATCGACACAAATCTTCTTAATTACCTAAATCCGAAATATTTTTTGAATCCATGCAGAAACGCGGTTGCAAAATGGAAAACTCAAAAGTAATGTAATGACAGGTGACAAGACGTGTGTTACAGCCATTTGCCATTAGAGGGCAGAAGCATGCAGAGAGTTGTGGGGACTTATGTTCCTCAACGTTGCTCCCAATTCTAGTATAAATAAGTGTTATTGTTAAATATGGAGTCAGTATTATTATTCACGTATTAATGGGATCCTTCTAATGTAATACCAAAATTTCCATAGAGTGTAAAGGCTCCGCTGTCAAAATGATTCGCATAACATTACTCTGGCCTTTCCCATTTTACAACCGCGTTTCTGCATGGATTCAAAAGATTTTTTGGATTTAGATAATTAAGAAGATTTGTGTCGTTGGTTCGGATTCAGATTTTGCAAAAATTGCTTGTGTGCAGAGAAAAACTCGTTCAAAAATTATTGTTTACCAATTTTACGTCATTTAAAACAGTCAGTGCCGTATTTGTTGGGTGATAACTGTGAGTCGCATATTATCGAGAAATTTCAGAGACCATTGAACACCGTTAATTAAAAATAATTATATAAATATTAAAAAATTTAGGAAAATCCTCTTAACGGTGTTCAATTTTCTCTTAAATTGCTCGATAATGTGCGACTAACAGTTATCACCCAACAAATGCGGCACTGATCGGTTTAAATGACGTAAAATTGGTAAACATTCATTTTCTAACAAACTTGCCTCTGTTTACAAGTACTTCTTACAAAATATGACAACGTACATTTGACACAAATGTTTTTAATTGTGTGAATTGAAAAGATTTTATTAATCCATACAGAAACACGGTTGCAGCATTGGAATTACCATAGCAATGTTATGCAAATCATTTTGACAGCTGAGCCTTAACGCTCCCTGCTTGCTTCTGCCCTCTACTGGCAAAATGGTTGTAACACACGTCTTGCCGCCTGTCATTACATTATTTTTGTAATTCCAATCCTGAAACCGCGTTTCTGCATGGATTAACAAAATCTTGTGAATTCAGATAATAAATAACATTTCTGACAAATGTACGTTGTCAGATCTTGTAAAAAGTGCTTGTGTGCAGAGAAACACTAGTTCGAAAACGGTTGTTTACTAATTTCACGTGATTTTAAACAGGCAGTGCCGTTTTTCTTGGGCGATAACTGTAAGTCGCACATAACCTACAAATTTTAGAGACCGTCGAACACTCTTGAATATAATTCAAATATTTAAAAAATTTAAATTTAACTAAAAAACAATTACACTAAGAAAAATATTAATTGTCAACACCTGTGACTGGTATATATATATTAAAAGTTTTTAATATATATATATATATATATATATATATATATATATATATATATAAACATCTTGTTCAAATTTAAAAGACTTGTTCAAACACAACCTCACATTTGTAGATTATACTTTTTGACATCTGAAACATTAAGCAATAACACAATGAGCTTCAGATACATTATATACATAATAATAAAGCCCTTTGACTTTGCCTTTTGAACGCGTATCTTTATTATTTTATCACTTTTTTACTTTTATTTATTATTTTCCATTAATTTTGTACCTTATATAACAATATATAAAATATTATATACTTATATATAAATATATATATATATATATATATATATATATATATATATATATATATATATATATATATATATATATATATATATATAAAATATTATGAAAACAAAGAGCGCCGATAAAAGTTGGATGGCTAAATGTGTAAACCATTTGAAAAAAGAAAATCACAACAAGAAAGAAAATTTGCATCCATTTCCTAAAAATTACAAAAATAAATTTCCAAATATTCCAGGAGACTCAAAAATTTGCACAAAATGTAGTTTTACATAAAGAAATTTACTCCTACTTAAGAAAATTTGACATTCAATAAAGAATAAGAAATTTGTTTTAAGGGAAGTGAAGAACTTGAAGAAAATTCAAGTGATAGTGATTATGAATTACCCTCAGAAGTAAAAAAGAGAAAATTATCTGTATGTCATGATGAATACCATAAAGCAAGTGTTGCTGTTCTTGAAAAGAAATTTAAGAATTCGCAAAATAAATCAGAACAAATTTAAATTCTTACCCTTGCACCTAAAAATTGGAGTCGGCAAAAAATTATGATTGAATTCAATTCATCAAAACGACAAGCTTGAAAAGCAAAAGAACTTTTAGATAAAGGAATTCTAACTACTCCAAATTTTAAACAAGGAAATGTCTTCTTGTTGGATACAACAAGCTATCAAAGCTTTGTTTCAAAGCTTTTTACGAACGTGATGATGTAAGTTGTATAATGCCAATTGTAAAAGATTTTTTGTCTGTAATGCAACCTGATGGGAAACGCTTGCACGTTCAGAAAAGATTATTGTTATGCAATCTTAAAGAATTATACACCCAATTCAAAAATGAGTTTAAAAATATTAAGATAGGGTTCTCAAAATTTACATTACTGAGACCTGATCATTGTGTTTTAGCAGGAAGTAGTGGAACACACACAGTGTGTGATTGTGTCCATCACGAAAATGTCAAGCTAATGTTAGATGAAATTAATATTCAGCGTCTAACAGAAGGCACACAAATTCCATTAAAAGATTTTCGTGTTTGCATTAATACAATAATGTGTTCAAATTCCACGAGTTCCTGTTTTTTAGGAAATTGTAAAAATTGTCCAGGTTCAAATCAATTAAAAAAATTCCATAAGAGAGGCATTTGATGCGCATTCAATCGAATTGACAGATACGCTATTAAGACTCTCCTCATGAGAGTTGGAGAGTTCATTGACGATTTGTGTGAATGTTTAACACAATTAAAAGTCCATGACTTTATTGCAAAGAAGCAATCAAAATTTTTAACCGAACTAAAAGAAAACTTACAGCTTGGAGAATTTGTAGTATGTATGGATTTTGCGCAAAATTACGCTTTCGTAGTTCAGAATTCAATACAATCGTTCCACTGAAACAATGATCAGGCAACTGTATTTACAGTAATAGTATATTACAAAGATTGTAATAAAATAAAGCAGAAAATCATTGAAATTATTTCTGATAATTTAGTCCACGACACGCATTCTGTTTATCAATATAAAAAAATTATAATAGATTACCTAAAAAGAATGTTGGAAGTTAAAAAAATATATTACTTTACCGATAGTGCTAGTCAACACTTTAAAAATAAAAAAACTTCGCTAACTTAAAAAAATCGGACAAGTGCGAGTTGCACTCGCACTAAGATCGAGGGTTCCGTACACCAAAACAAAACTCATTTTTTATAAAAAAAAATATATATATATATATAGATGAAATATGATTTATTAAAATTAACATATGAGCCGTCGGATCCAAGAAGGGCACGTAAATTTTTCTCGGCCGAAATCGAAGTCCCCTAGACATCCAAAATTCAACTTCCGAATTTAAATATCTCATGTACATATCCTTATATGACATTCGCCATTTGTTAACTAATTGTTTAATTAAACTGTAACTTTCGGGAAAAACTTGTTTAGACCTAAATGAACAACTTTCTCGCTGGAAGTTTTTTGTTGCTCAAAATTTGCTCAACTTCACCGCTTAGTGAAAATTTTAGTTTAAGAATTTTGCAATATCTCAATAAAAAATTAATAACTTTTTTATTTATAATTAAAATATCATTTTTCTTTTTTAGTCACTCGTAAGATAAAATAACGCGTATTTTCTTTTTTGTTTCATTAAGAAATTCTTAGAATTGACTGAGTAATCGCGAGTTGAAGTGAAAAAAACAATTAAAATTTTGTTTTTTAAAAAAACAGTTATTCCCATATATTTCGAAAACGGTAATAGATACAAAAAAATTTCATAAGAAAAAAAGATGCGCAATGAAATTTCATATAAGGATATGTACATGAGATATTTAAATTCGGAAGTCGAATTTTGGATGTCTATAGGGGACTTCGATTTAAGCTGAGAAAAATTTACGTGCCCTTCTACGATCCGGCGGCTCATATATAAACATATTGAGCTGAAATTCGGTATACATACGTATTTTTATTACATGTAGATTACAAGAAAAAACTATCAAAATCGAAAATATTAGATTCTTTCAATCGGGTTCGCTATAATATTTCTGTAATCTGCACTTAAAACTGAAGATCCATACCAAATTTCAGGTCACGAGGTTGAGATTTGTAGATGTTAAGGGGGGTCAGGGTAATTTTTTGCAATTTTTTTTTAAAAATTAAAATTCTTTCCCTTCCCTTTCGCAAATATGTAGGCTATTAGGCCAGTCGGTGAGTGCAAAAAGTGCACAAAAGTGCAACCTGAAAAGTCTCTATAGTTTCTTGTAGTTTGGGTGCTCCATATAAGAGCACCATGGTTTGCTCCCGATTTCCGGTTGCAAAAAATAGTGTAAACAATCGTCAAAGTTCGAGAAACGTAGTTTTTCGATGACCCTTGCTTCCGGTTAAATTTTAGAGGAAAAAGATGTTATTGAAAGTTGTAGAGCCTAAAAATACCTTTCAAATGACTGGTCATACGTTGTAAAAGGTTTGTTAGTTTAGTTGCAAATGAATTTAAACCATCAAAAATAGCACTTTTTTAATTGTTTAATAACTTTGTTAATAATTATCGAATTTGTTTCTAAATTTCCAGAAATATTCTCCTTGCAAAGCTGAATAAATCCCAAAAAAAATTATCTTGATCGGATAAATAGTTTATGCATAATTCCATTTGTTAACTAAAAACATGTAATTTTTCAACGGAATTTCCCCACTTTTGGACCAACGAATTTCGGTTTTTTTTCGAGAGTACAGTTTAGGAGTCAAACTTTCATCCCACTTAAATAGAAATTCGATATTTTTTATTTAAATGCATAATAATGGAGATTAAAAAAAGGTACGTTTTTTTGTCATAAACAAATGAAATAACTCAGCCAATTTTCACTTTATCAATTTGGTCTAAACGGCATTAAATTTCATGTGTTTTCACAAATCTTTTCCAAAAAAAAAATCCGACTTATGTTCAAGGGTGGGATAGTTAGTTTTTTTATTTAAAAAATTTCCTGACTAGTTTATTATTAATATTTTTTAATGAAATTTGCACCATCTACAGTTTAATACACGTATTTTATGAAAAAAAATTAATTGTTATATTTTAGGCTTTTATTTTTCATTTATATCAAGTAAAAATACAAATATAGTTTTTTCAACTCTTGGACGGCGTAGTGGGGGTACTCAGTGGCGCGTGGTTATCGACGCTGCAACTGTAACCAGCCGTTCAAATTTACAAAAATAGTTATATCTTCGTTAATTATTAACCGATTTTAATTTTTCTTTTTTTAATTTGATGTATTTTTTATGCCAAATCCGAGAATGATTTTATATTTTTTCAAAATACATTATTTTTTGTAATAATAAAAAAATTTTTTTAACAAATGATTATTGTTATTTATCATATTTAACAAGAAATTCTTTTTGTACATATTATTCCATTAAAATGAAAGTAATATTATCACAAAAAAATTCAAATTATATGTATATAAGTGTGTAGCATCATCATCTTAGTACATTTTGCGAATTAAACCGGCGTGCATATGTGCACGTGATGCTACTAGCTTATATATAATTAATTAAGAATTTTTTCCTTTAAATATTTTTTTAAACTCAATGGAATAATATGTACAAAAAGAATTTTTTGTTAAATATGATAAATAACAATAATCATTTGTTGTTAAAAAATTTTTTTATTATTATTACAAAAAATAATGTATTTTGAAAAAATATAAAATCATTCTCGGATTCAGCATAAAAAAAAAATATCAAATTAAAAAAAGAAAAATTAAAATCGGTTAATAATTAACGAAGATATAACCATTTTTGTAAATTTGAACGGCTGGTTTCAGTTGCAGCGTCGATAACCACGCGCCACTCAGTACCCCCACTCCGCCGTCCATGAGTTGAAAAAACTATATATGTGACGTGCCGCGACAAAAGGGACCTTAGCTGCTTAGAATTTTAGGTTATGTTTAGAGTACTTTTAATTTCATTAAAAATTTATTATTGATTATTTAACACCAAAGGCATATTTTTCTGAAAATATTGCACATAATAGTGAATTAAATATTAATAGGTTTAAAGAAAATTAGTCAGTTTGATTTATTTATACTTCTAATTTTAGTTCTGTCAAAAACAGCTAAGGTCCCTTTTGTCGCGGCACATCACATATGTATTTTTACTTGATATAAATGAAAAATAAAAGCCTAAAATATAACAATTAATTTTTTTTCATAAAATACGTGTATTAAACTGTAGATGGTGCAAATTTCATTTAAAAATATTAATAATTAACTAGTCAGGAAATTTTTGAAATAATAAAACTAACTCTCCCACCCTTGAACCTAGGTCGGATTTTTTTTTTTTGAAAAGATTTGTGAAAACACATGAAATTTAATGCCGTTTAGACCAAATTGATAAAGTGAAAATTGGCTGAGTTATTTCATTTGTTTATGACAAAAAAACATACCCTTTTTTAATCTCCATTATTATGCATTTAAATAAAAAATATCGAATTTCCATTTAAGTGGGATGAAAGTTTGACTCCTAAACTGTACTCTCGAAAAAAAACGAAATTCGTTGGTCCAAAAGTGGGGAAATTCCGTTGAAAAATTACATGTTTTTAGTTAACAAATGGAATTATGCATAAACTATTTATCCGATGAAGATATTTTTTTTGGGATTTATTCAGCTTTGCAAGGAGAATATTTCTGGAAAATTAGAAACAAATTCGATAATTATTAACAAAGTTATTAAACAATTAAAAAGTGCTATTTTTGATGGTTTAAATTCATTTGCAACTAAACTAATAAACCTTTTTCAACGTATGACCAGTCATTTGAAAGGCATTTTTAGGCTCTACAACTTTCAATAACAACTTTTTCCTCTAAAATGTAACCGGAAGCAAGGGTCATCGAAAAACTACGTTTCTCGAAATTTGACGATTGTTTCACTATTTTTTGCAACCGGAAATCGAGAGCAAACCATGGGGCTCTTATATGGGTCCCCAAAACTACAAGAAACTATTGAGACTTTTCAGGTTGCACTTTTGTGCACTTTTTGCACTCACCGACTGGCCTATATTTGTATTCGCAATAATTTTCCTGTAACCTGCACTTAAAACTGAAGATCCCTACTGAATTCCAGCTCACCAGGCACTGAAGAGTGTTGTTATTCCTGCGGCCTTGTTACATACATTGTATGCATGCGTTAAGAATTTCACGTTTCGACTTCTCGACGCCGGTTACGCACATTTTAGTTGCTTTGGTGCGAAAATTGCCGGTATGGAATTTGTAAACGAGAAAAGGAAAATGAAATTTAGTAATAATCCAGTTACGTGAATTAATGTTCCTTGTGAAAAGGTACCAGCCACGTATGAAGAATTTGTTTATGCTGGTAAGTAGTAAAAATAGATTTCATTATTTTTTACGAAAATGATCGAATGGCAATTTTGTAAATTACAATCCAGAACTAAAATAATGAAAAAATTAATTTGAAATTTCAATGTTTAGCTCAAAATAAGTTCAATAATAATAATAATAATATAATAGTATTGGACAAAAAAGGTCTAGTCATTGAAGAAGACACTTTCCATTTTCTTTGGAGACAAAGTAATCTTTCTTTAATTTAAAGAGGCAGTCGAACAAGTAAACAATTGTCAAGGTTAGTTTTCGAATAATATAATAATCAGAATATTAAGTTTGTATCAATATAAGCAGCTGCGATAATAGTTGTAAAGTTATTAATAAAATTTATTTGTACTTGTTCTAAACAACTAAATTAACATAACCTAAAATTAAATTTTTTTTATAAATTAACCATATATAACTATAAATAAAAAAAGTAATAATTTCAACAGAATTATGAAATAATATATTTTTTATTTTTTTTCATTCCCTTGATTTAAGACTTACAAAATCAGAAAAACATTCGAATAAAATAAAATTAATGGTTCTTTTTCTTTCATCAAAATAAAATGAGTTCAAATTTAATTATTATTATATAAACATGAAAGTAATTCAGAATTAAGGGAGTAAGTTTTTAATTTCAAATTAACCAACAGATGTTCCTGTAATAACAGTCGGAAATTTCCGAAAATGTAAATACATAGAAAAAATAACATATTAGAGTTATTTTTAACATTTTGAAGAAAAAAATCACCTTAAAAATATTTCATTAAAATTCATCGAAAAATTAATTAATTTTTTCAAATAATACAAAAACTCTTTTAAGAAATTCAATTGTTTTCGAAAATTACTCAAATTGAAATTTGTGACCACCCTGAATTTTATATAAATTACTATATTTATATTAACAAATCATAAATTTTAATTATTTTTACAAGGAATTACGTGGTAAAATTTAAAGTGTATCTGGAGGACTGGAAATATTTCAAAATTATGAATTAAATCATGATTTGAATACAGCAGACGGAAGAAAACTTGAGAATATTGTTGTTTCTTATGATACAACAGAATGGAAAAAAATTCCTATGCAAGAAAAAATTAAATACGTTAATGAAATAATACAATTATTTCCTAGTCTCAAAAATATCAGTTCTAAATATGGCTACGTATGTAAATATATTTATACTTTTTATTAACAGTGATAATATTATTAACATTAGATAAAATTTTTTTTTATTTATATTACTATAAATTACAGGAAGCATTTTACAATCCGGACACGGGGCTTGAATTTTTTACAAATAGATTAAAAACTGTAAATAGGAATAAAGAGAAAAAAAGTAAACCATGGCCTACTGTTGTTCAAGAATCAACAATTTAATAAGTTTAAAGTTTTATAAAAAATTATATCTACAATGTTAGCTACGTTTACAGAAACAATTTATTATAAAAATAATAATTATTATTTATTGACTGAGCATATTAGACTAACGAAATTATTTTCAGATAAATGTCGACTTTAAGTTAATGCATCCCAATACACGAATGAACAATTTCCCTAGTGAAAGAATATTAGCGCAATTTGGAAATAATTCAAACTCCTTAGAACCTAAAAATAAGAAAAGAAAGTCTGCAACAGAACTCACGATTGAATTTAATGGCGAGTTTGTTAAAACTCTATTTGTTTTACTAAGTCAGAATTCAAAAACATGAATTCGTCATAAAAAAGTTACATTTTAAATAGCGATTGACTACTAAAAATAGTACCAATCTTAATTGCAAAACTATTATTTTAGTCTGTAAATCAAAATTATTTCTTAATATAATTAAATTGTAAAAATAACTTAATTTTACAAAACTTTAATAAACCTTGAGTAATATTAAGAAAATGATAAATTAGTAAAATAAGAAATTCCAATTTATGACTTTTAAATTTTATTTTCTTCTTCCTGCATTTAAGACTAGGATAATGAAACGAAAGCTATTTTGACACTTCTACAACAATTGCCACCATCTACAAGAGGACGCGATTCTAAAACGAAAGGTTCAATAGCCGAAATATCAAATAAAGACATTGTTTTCTCTAAGGTATGTTAATTATTTCATATAAAAAAGATTTTATTGTTAAACCAGTACTTTATTTTACAAACATTTTATTTTTTAAATTGAAATAATTCAAAAATTTTCTTATTAAAATATAAAAAATATTTAAGTTTTAAGCAAAACGAACTTTTCATAAAACCAATTAGTACATTTGCAGGACTCGAATCAGCGAAAATACTTAAAAAGACGGACTTTACAGACCAAAAATTAAAAATTACTAACCAATTTCTGACAAAAGTATAACCAGTCTGAGTCAAATTAAAAAACATTTTACTTAAAACTACAAATTCAGTTTTTCAAAACTATAAAACATGAAGATATCGATAACTCCGTGTCTTCGACTAGGAGGATCTGTTTTCATGTTTTATAAAAATTAAAGATGAGCGAGTGATAAAATCATTATCAATTCAATTAGTATTTTCGAGAATTTCTTAACTAAAATTCTTCTTTAAATCGACGAACTATAATAGAATTTTTAAGAATAATTCAATTCTTTGCAGGAATTTAATTAAAATTGTGCTGAAAACAGGTAGTTCAATTTTTTGGCTGAAAATTTTGAAATTTATAAAGATGATTGAAATGATGGCGAGATTTTTTTCAAATTTTTGTAAATAATTGAATGTTTGCGAAGAATTTTATTACCTGATTTTAAAGATAATTGAATTATTGTGATGAATTCTTTTGTTATTTATTTAATGACTCAAAATAATTTAATTCCCAAGAAGAATTTTATAACTTTTGAAAATAATTAAAATTTATATTAAATTTTCTTAAAATTCCAGAAAATAATTGAAATTTCTACCAAAAATTTTATTACTTTGGAAATAATTGAATTTTTCAATGATTTTTATTACAATTTTTTGAAAATAATTGAATTTCTGAGGAAAATTCTGTTATATATCAAGACAATTGAACTGTTTTCGAAGAATTGCATTAAAATTGTAGAAATATTAATGACTATCCGCAAATTAAAGAATTAAAATTATTTCAAATGAATTAGAATTGAAATTACAATTTTTAAAAAAAATTCATTAAATAATTTTTCAGTAAAAATTTAATGTTAGTTCTTGAAGAATTAAGTTATTCTCAAAAAAATTAATTTTACAGAATTGTTAGTTAAAAATATATTGCATTTTTTTAAAAAATTAATTTCTCATAAAGAATTTTATTAGTAAATTTTGAAATAAATTAAATTCTTTTGACGAGTTTTAATAAATTTTTAAAAAATAATTAAATTCTTCGAGGAATTCGATTAAAATTGAATTAAAAGTAATTGAAAATCTGCAACGAGATTTATTATTTATAAAAATAATGGAATTCCAAAAAAGAATTTTATTATTTACGAAAATAATTGAATTTCTGTAATAATTATTTCTAAAGATAATTAAAATTTTGACTAGAATTTTAAAAAAAATTTAACATAATTAAAATTCTGCGAAAAATTTTATTAGTTTCGAAAATAATTGATTTTCTGTAATCATTTGTAATTTCTCTATAATTCTCCAAATTATATCGTGGAATTTAAGAACTTTTCGTCTTTTCTCAATCAAATGTAATACTTTACGTACCTTTTCTCAAAAAAACAAACTTTTACGGACTTTAAGCAAATTGACGAGCCTTTACGGAATTTGCAGACCTAGTTCGAGCCCTGCATTTGCCGGCTTCGCACTCTTCTACTAAAAGCTACTATTTGCTACTTTTTTGATACGAAGCTACTTTTTGGCTACTTTTTTTAGCCTAATGCTACTAAAAACTACTTTTCCGAACAAATAGTCAAATTTTGAATTTTAGTTTTCAAATTTCCATTTAAAAACTAAAATCGTCAATGAAAAACGACCGCCAATAAGATAATAGGAAATAATTTTACCGACATTTACTCTATCAGTAGTGACTGATTATAAATTGTGTTTAACCTTTAAATTCCCCGTTTTTCCCGGTTTTATTTTCTCATCCAATTTTTATTTATTTCATTTCGAACAAAAACGTACAATTTGAAAAATAATTTAATTAAACAAAGAATTTTTTCAATTTAAAAAAAAATCTTGTCTGTTCATAATTATAATTGAAAAATTGATTAATTTAATTTTATTAAAATTTATTGATAATAATTGAATTTCTGCAAAGAATTTTACTATTTATAAAAGTAATTGAATCCTTCAAAAAATTGTTATTACATATTTATGAAAATAATTAAATGTTTGCGTACAATTTTATTAAAATTTTTGAAAATAATTCAATTGTAGAGAACAATTTAATTATTTATAAAGACAATTGAAATTTCGGAGAATGAAAAAAAAAGTTTAACATAATTGAATTTCTGCGGAGAATTTTATTACTTTTGAAAATAATTGAATTATTTTTTTTTAATTTTATGGAAATTTATGAAAATAATTGAATTCTTGTGAGGAATATATTTCAAAAATAATATTCAAAAGAAATTAGTAAATCGGAAAAATTTTGCTACTTATGAAAATAATTAAAGTAATTGAATTTCTTAGACAAAATTTAATCAAATTTTTAAAAATAATTGCATTTTTCGACGAATTTGATTAAAATTGTATTAAACATAATACCATTTCTGCAATGAGTTTTATTATTTCTGAAAGTCATTGAATTATTGCCAGGATTTTATATAAAAAGTTTCAAATAATTGATTTAAAAAAATTAGATAAACTCTATTTTTAATAATTCAATTCATGTGAATTTTTCATTCTTTTAGAAAATAATTGAATACTTTTTGGAAATTTTATTAAAATAGTAGACATACAAATTATTGAATTAAAAAAAATTTTTGAAAATAATTGAATTGTTGTAGTTAGTATAAATGAATTTTTGTTGTTTATAGAAATAATTGAACTTTTACAATGAATTTTAATAAAATTCCTAAAAGTAATTTAAGTTTGTCCAAGTTTTACTATTTAAGAAAATAATTTAATGTATTGCGAATAAAATTTTTAAAATTAAAATTATAATTATTCAGTGACTTACTTCCCTTGATTATTTAGAAAAATTAAAAAAAACTAATAAAAATTTTAATTATTAATCTTCGCAAAAAGAAACGTGAATACATTAGAATATGATTCCTTATAAAATTTAATTATTTATCAATTATTAAATTAAAATACTTTGAAAATTCGATTTTTAAAAAAGTTTTTAATGAAATTCTTTAATTCTATTTTTTGTCATCGAGGCTACTATTTCCTACTTTTTTGTCATCAAAGCTACTTTTTCCTACTTTTTTTAAACGCATAATGGAGTGCGAAGCCTGCTTTGTAACAAGGTTTTTTCAAGAATATTTTAAATGTCCATTTCGTTAAAAATAAAAGATTTTATTAAGGAATTCACTATGTTAATTTAACTAATTATTTTAAATATAATTGCATAATTTTTTTAATAAATTAACATTGAGTATGTTATTTCAGACTGGAAATCTTTTACAAAATGTCGAGCTGTTTACGTCTCAACCTTGCTTAGTGGCGATTAGTCCAACAAAAATGTGTAATTATTAATTATTACATTGCATTGGAGAACAAATTTATACCAGTTGAGGCTAAAACCGCCGTTGAAGCGCTGGATCAATTATTAAAAAGTCATTACGTTTTCAATACATCTTAAGACGATGATTTAAAAAATTTTTTTTAATTCGTTGAAATTGTATTTTATAATATTGGAAATGACGTATCATTAACGCCACGTATGCGTGAGACTAAAATCAGACTTCTCAAAGAGGAATAAGACTATTATTTTAAAAAAGGACAATGACTTTTAATTGTTTTTTTATTTTTAATTATAAACGGGTTTACAAAGTTGTACCCTTTATAAGGAAAAAAGAAAGGACATATTTATAACTAGATTAGCGATACAAATATCAAGTAAGTAAAGAAAAAGAAAACGAGCATGATCACAGAATATAATTAAATGTTACGCATATAATTAAATAACTCCTGCGCAAATCGACTTTGTGAACCATTAAAAAATCTACATTTTGAGCATGGTTTGCCTCGCGGCAAAGCCGAGTAAGAGGTGAGTTACTACCCAAATTTGTGCGACTGAATGGAAATTTAAAAGTTGATCTGTCTCTCAATGATTTACACGGAACCGACAGCGAGACTCCGGACAGCAGTGTCGGACAATCTATTTTGCCACTTAGGATTCCATAAAAAAATTGTAAATCATTTTTTAAAAATTTGCTCTGAATGGAAGGAATCCTAAATAGCAACTGTAATTCCGCATAATCGTGACTAAAAAAGTCATAAGGTACGCTTAGCTGCCTAGCAGCAAATCTCAAGAAAACATTCTGAACTCTCTCAAGCCTCACTTTCTGATATTCATATTGAGGCGAATATATTTGAGATAACAAATCAATGTGAGGCCTGACAAGAGAAAAGAACAAGATTCTGAGAACGCGCAGACTAAAAAAACTGAACCGGATCGCACATCTGACCAAGAGCTCTCAAAGATTTACCAATAACAAAGTTAGTGCGATCGTTATATGTGAGAGCAGGGTCCAGCATAAGTCCCAAATCCTGCTGCCGGTTAACTCTTGCAAGCAGTGTACCTCGGATATTATAATAAAAATGTACTTTTTTAGTTTATCTATGAAAAGACATTACATAACATTTATTTATATTTAATGGTAAGAAGTTTTTGGTCGACCACAAGTCCAAGTCCAGGTCATCTTGTAGTTCATGAGTACAAAATAAGGAAGTTATAGTTTTATAAATTTTCAAATCATCTGCATAAATTAGAAATTTACTATTGAGAAAGCAACATTTAATGTTATTTATGAAAATAAGAAAGAGAAGAGGACCAAGATGAGAGCCCCGTAGAACACCAGACGTTGAAAAAAATTCGTTTGAAAAAGTCCCATTCACTCTAACGATTTGTCGTCTGTTATACAGATAAGAAGCTAACCATTTTAAAGCCAAATCCGAAACACCGTAGGCACGAAGCTTGCATAGCAGAACATTGTGATCGATTTTGTCAAACGCCATTGAGAAATCCGTGTAGATTGCATCAATCTGTAAACCAGCATCCAAGGCGCTTGACAGATACTGAGCATAAACACACAGATTAGTCAGGGCAGAACGTCCTCTTCTGAACCCAATAAAAACAAAAAAAATAAAACAATTAAAACATTTTTAAAAGCTGAATATATTTGGTCATAAATTAAACTTCCAAATAATTTGGGAATAGCACTAAGGATAGTTATTAACTATAATAATCTTCGTATTCTTTCATTCTTTCATTCATTCAGTCTGTCCAGAGCGTGTACATTCCGTCCGCAGTGAGAGAGAAAGATTGATAGAGAGAAAGAGAGGGAAGTATCTCCTGTCCTTTTAGTTTAGAGTAGAAGCGAAAAAGAGACGAATAGTTAAGAAAGTAACGCCTACTTTTTGGGTTTAGAAGGGGGTATCATGTTTTCACCATTTTCCGTGTCAGATAGAAAGAGAGGAACAGAATTTGATAGGGTAAGGAAAGTAGGGAATTTCACTTTTAAGCTACAGTGAGAGAGAGGCAGGTATTGTCTCTCGTTTTAGTTTAGAGTAGGAGCGAAAAAGGAAGGAAGGCAAGGCTTGAAGAAACAGATGAACAGAAAAAAATCAGACTAGAGAAGGATAGATTGAGAAAAAATAATTATAGAAAAGCGAAAAATGTAGATGAAAAGAATGTAATGAAGCAAAAAAATTTTAATTATAAAAGAAAAGAATTATCTTTAGAAACGGACGATGATAAAAAAATCAACAAAAAAATAATTTAGAAAGTAAAATAAAAAAATTATATTTAGAAACAAAAGATGACAAAAAAAATCGACAAAAAAATAATTTAGAATGCAAAAAAAGGAAATTGTTAATAGAAACAAAATTAGAAAAAGAACAGCGCCAAAAACAGGATTTAACAAGTAAAATGGATAAAAAAAAATGGGAAAATAATGGAAACTTTAGGAGTTGGAATTATGTTGTCTGAAGAGTTTGATGAAAATAGAGTTGCACAAAATTATTTAGGTCTAATGAATGTCAAATGTATGTTTTGTGACGCGTTACATTTTTTGTGTGAAAGGCCACAGGATAAAAAATTTAGTAGTTGTTGTCATAAAGGAAAAGTAAAATTGTATGATTTAAATCCTTATCCTTTGTATTTGAAAAATTTATTATTTGATAATAACTTTAAAAGTAAGAATTATAAGGAAAATATTCGTTCTTATAATAGTTCGTGTGCATTTGCTAGCATGGGAGCTAAATTAGAAGTTCCAAAAGGATATGGTCCTTATGTTTTTCGTATACATGGACAAGTGTATCATGATACATACTCTCTTCATCCTGATGATGGAGATAATCGAAAATATGGTCAATTGTATATTCTTGATACTGACGAAGCGGTGATGGAACGATTGAATAATGAATGTAATAAAAAATGTTTGCAATTACTAATGACTGAAATAGATATTTTGTTAAGAGATATTAATATTTATGCAAAGTCATTTAAAATGATGAAAGAATTGGAACTGGAAGAAGAAGCAAGGGCAAAATTAATGAATGAATGTCCGAGAAGCATTCAAATGTGGTTTAAACGTGATCCAAAATTTTCTCAAAGCAAATATAATGTTCCATCTTGCAATGATGTATAGTAGTTATATTTGTTAGCGAAGATGGTGAGCCTCCAATTGAACGTGATATATGTATACATCCAAGGGGTTCTAAAAGTATTCCAATTAGCAGTCTTAGCACACATGCTGATCCTATGACATATCCTTTAATGTTTCCGTCAGGTGATCCAGGATGGACTGTAAATATGAAACACACTGATGGTGTTCGTAATATTACTCCTTTACAATTTTATATGTATCGCTTGTCTTATAGAGGAACATTTAATCCATGTTTACAAATGGGTAAATTAACTCAACAATTTATAGTTGATATTTGGTCAAAAGTAGAAGGTGGGCGTATGAGCTATAATTATTTAAATCAAACTAAATTTCGAGTTGAAATGTATTGTGGATTAATGGATTATTTACATAATAAAGCAAAAGAAGAGAATGTTCGAGCGGGGAGAATTACTATTTTACCATCAACATTTACTGGAGGACCACGATATTATCAACAATGTTTTATCGATGCTATGAGATTAGTACAAGAATTTGGAAAACCAGATTTATTTATTACAATGACATGTAATCCAAAATGGCGTGAGATTACAGAAAATTTGTTGGATTGTGAAACTGCATCTGATCGACCAGATATTGTTGCTAGAGTTTTTCAACAAAAAGTAAAAGAGCTAATGAGTGAATTAAAAGATAAACAAATTTTTGGACCAGTCATTGCATATATATATATATATATTAGAGGTGTGCAAAATTCGAATCGGTAATAATTCGAATCGAACGAGCCAATTCGAAGTTTCGAATTTCGAATTGGCCGATTCGAATCGAAAGTAAATTCGAATCGAACTAGCTAATTCGAAACTTCGAATTCGAATTTCGAATTGGCCGATTCGAATCGAAAGTAAATTCGAATCGAACAAGCTAATTCGAAACTCCGAGTTCGAATTTCGAATTGGCTGATTCGAATCGAAAGTAAATCGAGTCGAGTCGGCCAATTCGAAATTCGAATTTGGAGTTTCGAATTGCACAACTTAACTCGGTTATTTAATTCGCACAATTATTTTGACAGAAATCCTAACCTAAAATTAGTAGGCTGGTATTCATAATACAGCTATCTAGTACTTAGAAACTTGTTGAAAGTGAAGGAAATATTTCGCTTATTGTTTGTATTATATAAGGAAAAAAAACTTATTTTGCAAATCTTTTACACAATTTTTAGTAAATAAATAAATTTAATGTTGCAAGAACAATTGAAGAATTTTTGGATAATTTAAAAAAATCATTTTTTGGGGAATTTTAATTTATAATTTTGAATCTTGTTTGTGTATGTATTTGAATTTTTGGAAATATTGAAAATATTGAATATCAAACATATTGAAAATAATTAAATTCTTTGCAAGAATTCAATTATTTTTAAACAAAATTTTAATAAAATTTTACGAATAAATACAATTATTTTCTAAAATTTTAATAAATACTTCAAAAAAATTCAATTATTTTCTTAAATTGTAAAATTTTTGAAAAAAATTCAATTATTTTCTTAAATTGTAAAATTTTTGAAAAAAATTCAATTATTTTCAAAAAATTCCACAAAAAATTCATTTTTTAATTCGTTATAGAGTAAATCTCGTAAGAATTCAGTTATCTTCTAAAATTTTAATAAATCCTTTGAAATAATTTTATTTTATTTATAAACAGTAAAATTCTTTGCAAAAATTGAATTATTTTTAATAAAATTTTAATCGAATTTCTCAAAAAATGTCATTATTCTTAAAATTTTATTAGAATTATTTTATAAAAATTGATTTAAAAATGAATGTCAGTAAAAATTTTAGATTACAATTAAATATTAAAAGCAATGTAGCGTGAATTTTTAAAAATAATTCAATTTTGAAAAAGTTTAATTGAATTTTGCAAATATTATTTTAAGTTTCTATTTTTTAATATTTATTTAATTTGAGAATTTAGGAATATTTGAAATTTCGTAAAATTGAATATTGTAAACTAATGGATTTGACAATTTTCAAAGAACTTTTTCGAAAATTGTTAAGAATAATCGATTTAAAGAAGAATTTTATTTAAAAATTCTTGCAAATAATAATTGAATTGATAATGATTGTATCACTCGGTTATTTTTAATTATTAGAAAACTTGAAGATATTGATCACTCCAAGTGATATAAGGCTATATAATACTCGGAGTGATCGGTTTGATATGAAAAATTGAATTTATAGTTTAAAGTAAAATGTTCTCTTATTTGACTCGGGCTGGTTTTATTTTTGTCAGTAATTGGTCCGTTAAGTCCGTATTCTTAAAAACTTTCACTGGTTCGAACCCTGTTCATTTATTGGTATGTTACAATTCTTTTTACAAATAATATAATTTCTTTTGGTATGTTAGTTTTTTTGGTATGTTAATTATATATTAAAATTATAGAATTAATAAAAAATATATTGACATTTTTAAGAAAAAGTTACTAAATACTAGATAGATGTATTATGAATACCAGTCTACTAATTTTAGGTTAGTATTTCTGTCAAAATGATTGTGCGAATTAAATAACCGAGTTAAGTTGTACAATTCGAAACTCCGATTTTCGAATCGGCCAATTCGAAATTCGAACTCGGAGTTTCGAATTAGCTTGTTCGATTCGAATTTACTTTCGATTCGAATCGACCAATTCGAAATTCGAATTCGAAGTTTCGAATTAGCTAGTTCGATTCGAATTTTCTTTCGATTCGAATCGGCCAATTCGAAATTCGAATTCGAAGTTTCAAATTGGCTAGTTCGATTCGAATTATTCCCGACTCGAGTTTTCTGTTGTCGAGTCGAATAATTTTCGAATCGACTCGATTAAATGCACACCTCTAATATATATATATATATATATATGTAATAGAATTTCAAAAGCGCGGATTGCCTCATATACACTTAATTGTCTTTTTACAGAAAGAATTTGCTATTCGTGATGCAGAAATTGTAGATAAAATAATATGTGCAGAAATTCCTGATGAAGAGAAGAATCCAGAACTTTTTAATATTGTAAAGCAGTTTCAAATTCATGGACCTTGTGGAAAACAAAACATGAATTCGCCTTGTATGAATCCTGAAACAAAAGTTTGTATGAAAAATTATCCTAAACCATTTTCTTCAAAAACAAATTATGAATCAAAAAATTTTCCGGAATATAAACGAAGAAATGATGGTAAAAAAATTATTTTTTACAAATAAAGATGGATCTATTAAATGTACTGCAGATAATTCGATGGTTGTATCATATATCCCATATTTAAGTAAAAAATTTGCATGTCATATTAACGTTGTAGCATGTGGTAGCATAGGTGGTATTAATATTTGTTCAAATAAAATAATAATAATAATATTTGTTCAAATATTGTTACAAAGGTCATGATTGTGCAATAATAGGTTATAAAGATGACAATCAGGTAATGCATTATGATGAAATTCAAAATTATTTAAATACGCGCTATGTGTGTGCACCAGAAGCAATGCATAGACTTCACGAATTTAATATGCACGAGCAATCACATGCAACGTATAGATTAGCTGTACATATGCCTAATCAACAATCAATAAATTTTCAAGAAGGAATGGAACAAACTGCAATTGAGAAATTTAAAAATACAATGTTGACAGCATGGTTTCAGTTAAATATACAAGATCCTGAAGCACGCAAATATTTGTACTCTGAAATACCACATAAGTATGTTTTTGTTGAGTCAGATAAAACTTGGAAAAAACGAGAACGAATTACAAAACCTATAATTTGTCGAATGTATTTTGTAAGTCCAAAAGACATTGAAAGATATTTTTTGAGAATTTTACTACTTTATGTACGTGGTGCTAAATCGTTTGCAGATGTGAGAACATATGAAGGTATTACGTATAATACTTATACAGAAGCAGCACGTGCAAGAAGCTTGATGGTAGACGATAACGAGTGGGATAATTGTTTGACTGAAGCCGTGAGTATGAAATTTCCTAAAGAACTATGTCGTTTATTTGCATATATATATATATATGTGTGTTTGGTTTACCTGTGAATGCTGTTGATTTATGGAATAAGTATAAAGAACACATGATTTTTGATAATAATTTACCTGTGGAAATATCGCTTCAAAAATCATTACTTTTAATGAATGAAGTATTTAATTTTCATGGATTTACATTACATCAATTTGGTTTACCAAACATTGATCTAAAAATTCTTGAAAATTATAGTTCTGTTGATAAGGAAGATAATGCGTTAACATTACAATTGCTAAAAGAAGAAGCTAATAATCTTATTGAAAGTTCGAATGATGAAGTTTTTAATGATGTTATGATGGCCGTACATAATGATGAATATGATAGTAGATATTTTTTTCTTGATGGGCCTGGAGGAAGTGGTAAAAGCTATTTACACAATACAATTATTACTACAGTCGAAAGTGAGGAAATAGTAGTTTTATCAGTTGCTTGGACTGGTATACTGCCGTCCTGATGAAGAAAATGGTTACTTGCAGTCAGAGTAATTTCGAGATATTTAAGGAAACGCGTTTCTAACGAGCTCCACTAGTATTTAAAAGTTTTTTTTAATATTTACAATTGCTATTAACTAAATTTAATGTGCTCTATTTAATGGCGTTGAAATAATTTCAAAATTTTAATTTATTATAAACAAAATGTCGAATACTGTTAAAAATTAATTTTGAAATCGTCAAAATACTGCCTTAAAAGCGTAAGTGCACTCACGGCCTGAGAATAGGTGTATTATACGGTTCAACGCCTTAGTTTTTTGGGTCTAGTCGAGCTACATTTCCAAGTCGCACTCGCCAATACGGTTCGAGCTCCAATCAAAGTTCTCATCTACGTCATCATTTTGGCGAATCTTTGCAAGTACGGTTAAATTTTCTGCAAGTACGGTTCTATAAATAAGTATTTCACGAAAATCTCTGCAAGTACGATAATTAGGCTCTCATTATCTTTAAAATTAATTAATATCGGTAAAATATAATACTGTAGATAGATTCTAAATTTTATAACGAATCTAACGGTATAAAAATCTCATTTTTCATAAAAATGTCACTTAACCACTTTCTTCATCAGGACGGCAGTATAGCGGCTAATCTTCTAAAAGGAGGACGAACGTCACATTCTATGTTTAAATTCCCTATACCAATAAATGAAGATTCAACATGTAATATAAGTAGAATGTCAAAACATGCTGAACTTTTAAGGAGTGTAAAAATTATTATTTGGGATGAAATTTCAATGGCCCCAAAATATGCTTTACAAGCAATGGAATCCATGTTAAGAGATATTACAAAATGTAATAAACCGTTTGGAGGTAAAGTTATTTTGCTTTCAGGTGATTTTAGGCAAACTTTGCCAATTGTTCCGCATGGTAGTCGCACTCATATTGTTGAGGTTTGTGTAAAAAATAGTAAATTGTGGTAATACTTTGAAACTAGATCTCTAAATGTTAACGTTAGATTACATGATAATCAAGTAGAGTTTTCAAATTGGTTATTGAATGTTGGTGATGGCAAACCTCAAAGTACGTTTGAAAAAGAAAATGATGTATTAGAAATTCCACAAGATTTGGTATCGAATGGGAATTTAATTGATGAAATATATGGGTCATCGATAAATCCAAATGGTGTGAATGTTTATTCTTCTTGTATTCTTTCATTGACTAATTCAGAAGTATTAGACATGAATGATCGTATTTTGTCAAAAATACAAAAATTATACATTAAAAATATTGTTTTTCATGAAATACTGAGATAATATGTCTATGTTACAATAATATCACATTAAAACTTGAATAGATATGCGAATTGGGTAAAGCAAGAAATTATAATTAATTAATTACAATTTAGAGTTAATTAATATACAGGTTTCGCACTCCTCTACTAAAACCTACTATGTACTACTTTTTGACTTATTAGTTACTATTTGGATACATTTTTTTATTTTATTTATATTTATATTATATTTATTTATATTTATTCTTATCACAATTTATTTGGGTCCCCTGAAAAAGTACCTATTTTTAGTCAGTTTTTGTATATTTGTTGTTAAAGCCATCAACGCACCCTAGGGCTAAATGTTAAATAATGTTTTGTTTTATATTTATTGCATTTTTTAATTTTGGGTGTCGTTCACCGAGTGGGTGTCGGTCACTGTACCCGATACCCTATAACAATTACTTGTAAAGAATTTTAGTTCATAAAAAACAAATATAATGTTGAAATATAAATAAAAATTATTTTAACATTAACAAAGAAATATTCGTCCTTCAACATAATGACGGTTAGGTCATAAACACCACGCTATAATGACCATTTTGCAGGTAATTTTTCATAGTACAATTTCAGTACAAAAGCGCAGCAAATTTATATTGAAATAGACGGAACTCTCAGTACTAATTTCCCAGTACAATTTAAGACTATTCTTCCGTGAGAGTAGTTCAAATAAAGAAAACTATTCTCAACATTTTTAATAAAATTCTTCTTAGAGACAAAATATTATAATAACTCATTGATTGATAGAATTGAGGAGCCGGGAAGAAGAACTCGCCGAGCGCTCCAACGCATGCGTTAACATCAGTCGGGGAGCAGTGAGCGCCTCTGGGCCTCTCACTGCTACCCGACTGGTATTAACGCATGCGTTGGAGCGCTCGGCGAGTTCTTCTTCCCGGCTCCTCAATTACTAGAGAGGCTAATTTAATCTCGAGTAAAATAAACTTTTTTGACAATAGTGCCACTAGATTCACAGCAGCATTAACTAAACATAGCATTAACTAGAAACTGTTATGTGATCATGTAATAAGTAATAAGCATAAATTAACCAACAGATTTTTTGTTCTTCTTAGATTTAAAAGTACTTTTGTATGAAAGGGTGTTGACCTAGTATGTTTCCTAAATAAATAAAATTTAACTATCTTTTCAAATAATAAAAATTTATTACAGAATTTCAAGTATTTTTAATAAAATTTTTAATAAATACCTCAAAAAAATGTAATTATTTTCAAAAAATTTTCAAAACAAATTAATTATTTTAATGAGTTTTTAGAAAATCTTAGGTAATAATAATTCAATTATTTTCATAAGTAATAAAATTTTTCCCTGAAATTCAAATATTTTCAATATCTATAATTTTAATAAATTTTTGTTCAAATGTATTAGAGAAAAATTTTTTTGAAAAAATTCAATTATTTTTGAAATTTTTTGTCAAATTCAATTTTTTTACAAATAACATGAAATTCTTCGTTAATATTTAAATACTTGCAATTAATAATAGAATTTTCACAAGAATTCAATTAATTGAAATACAATTCCAGAAAATTTTTTAAAGAAATAAATGTTTTAAAATATTTCCAAGAAATTTGTTGAAAGATATTAACTATCAACTATTTTTCTAAATTTAGATATTTTTTTAATTTAATTTAATTTCAATTTTAATTTTTATATAATTCTAATTAAATTATTCAAAGTAATTGAATTATTCTTTTAAATTTTCATACATAAAACTGATACTAAAACATAAAAAAATTTTGGAGAAATCATAAATGTTAATTTTGATGATACATTGGTTTGGCGTGGACTTAGGTTTTTGACAAAAAAATTGAATTAAAGATTTACAATCGAATTAGTAATATAATTTGCATATTAATTGTATCGATAATTTTTTTAATTAAAAAGACATCACCAAAGAATACTTTTATAGAAAAAAAGTCCAATAAAATATGTTTAGGAACTTTAAAAAAATTATTTTTTAACAAATCACTTAGGTCGTTTTTCCGGCGAACTACTAAAAATAATACAAAAATTAGTTTTTTATGAAAGAATAATTTTATTTCAATATGTAAATACTCTTCTTTGTATTAGAACATTTTTAAGAGTTTTACAATAATTTTTATTTAAATATGAAGTAGAACTTATCACTCAGTCGAAATTTATATATGTGAGAAGAAATCATTCTTTCCGAGTCGGACTCGGAAAGAACGATTTCTCAATAATTATCATTATTAATTGATCTTCATTAAAATATATTTGAATTTATCGAAATATAATTCTGTTTCAAAGAAATAATTTTTTTTTAATTTCTACATTTCAAACTTTGATTTTTCTTATTTTATCTTAAAGGAATATTTTATCCACCGAATTTAGAACTTTATATGGGTTCATTTATACTTCCTCATAAGGGAGCTTCGCATTCGTGGTGATTTTCAATTTTTCAGAAGAAAGTTATATAAGCTCATTTTTATGTAGATCGAATTGTTTGATGTATACAATTTTGTATATAATAATTTTGTAATTTTCGAATTTTTATCTTCACATTAAAATAATTATTCTATAAGAAAAAATTAAGCAACTGGTATATATTATATTAAGGAAACAAAATGGTTATGAAATGAACAACATGTTATCTAGAATACATGGATAATTAAAATTAAAACAACCTACTAATCCTACTAACTTTGATTTATGGATGTTACAATTTTAATATTTCGGTATTATTTATATTATATATGAGGCATTCTTTCTCAAGTGGGCCACCCCCTCTCTCCATTACAGATTTAATCCAAAAATCTCTTATAATAGCTCAAATTAAAGGTAAGAATGTCAGCTTTTTAATGCCGTTGGGCCCTTTTTGAAATATTAATTTTCAAATGAACTATAGAGAATTTAATGACAAAAAACACATTGTCCAATTTTGTTTCATGGTAAAAAACGAAGAAAAAACCAATTTTAAAAATTCTAAAGGGCCTCTAATGTTAAATTAGATGAAAAATTTACAAAATTTCATATTATTTTTTAAAATTAAAAATGGCGAATCCAATATGGCGACCAAAATTTTAAAAAGTTCATAATTTTTGTACAAACTAACCATACAGGGGTTTTTAAGGTCGCTGATGACGAATTTGGTGTTTGTTTTTCAAAATTCAAAATGGCGAATCCAAAATGGCGGACTTAAAAATTAAAAATCAATCGGATTTGTCTAAAATTTGTTATTTGGGGGTTTTTGGGATCGCTGATTACGAATTTGATGTCAGATTCTCAAAATTCAAAATGGTAGATCCAAAATGGCTGACTTAAAAATTCATAATCAATCGGATTTGTGTTTAAAATTTGTAATTTTGGGGTTTTTGGGGTCTGAGATTGCAAATTTGATGGCACATTTTCAAAATTCAAAATGGCGGATCCAAAATGGCGGACCTAAAAATATGGGGAATCAATTTGAGACGCTTAAAATTTGTTACTCGGGGGTTATTGGGGTCTATGATTAGGAATTTAATATCAGCCTTTCGGAATTAAATATAACGGTTTCAATAGGGTTGATGTGAAATGAAAAATTATTCAGATTTACTAAATGTTAGTTTCTGTGATATTTTAGGGATCGCCCACTGTATATTGAGTGTTAGAAATTCAAATTTTTTAATTGAATATCGCTGACAAATTGTTTTAAAAAATTGGATACTTTATGTGAGTTCTCCTAGCCTCTTTTATTTGGAGTGCATTTTTATATGTATCTACGTTTCGATATTTTTCATTTTGTGATAGATTATGTTTCTCGAGTTTTTCATGTTTTGTATAGGTTGACGAATATGGTGAATCATTTTCACAAAACAAAATTACCTTTATTTATTTTGTAAATCTAAGTTTGTTGGGGTCATTTGAGTATCGCTTTATTAATATAATTCGGTTTGTGAAATTACTACAAAAGAATGACTTTTTTGTATTTGTGGAATGGCTGGAGCATTTTTAAATCTTGAATTTAAAAATCTCTTTTTTCTATCGTGCTCTACTTTTACTATAGAAATTAACAGATATAGTTTCAAATTTTTCTTTTCCCCAATCAATAGTAAAGAAGAGGACGATAGAAAAAAGATATTTTTAAATTAAAGATTTAAAAATTCTCCAGCCATTCCACAAATACAAAAAAATCATTCTTTCGTAGTATTTAGTAAATCTGAATAATTTTTTCATTTTACATCAACCCTATTGAAACCGTTATATTTAATTCCGAAAGGCTGACATTAAATTCCTAATCATAGACCCCAATAACCCCTCCGAGTAACAAATTTTAAGCGTATCAAATTGATTCCCAATATTTTTTAGGTCCGCCATTTTGGATCCGCCATTTTGAATTTTGAAAATGTGCCATCAAATTTGCAATCTCTCAGACCCCAAAAACCCCAAAATTACAAATTTTTAAACAAATCCGATTGATTTTGAATTTTTAAGTCAGCATTTTAGGATCTACCATTTTGAATTTTGAGAATCTGACATCAAATTCGTAATCAGCGATCCCAAAACACCCCCAAATAAAAAATTTTTAGACAAATCCGATTGATTTTAATTTTTTAAGTCCGCCATTTTGGATTTCGCCATTTTGAATTTTGAAAAAACCAAACACCAAATTCGTCATCAGCGACCTTAAAAACCCCTGTATGGTTAGTTTGTACAAAAATTATGAACTTTTTAAAATTTTGGTCGCCATATTGGATTCACCATTTTTAATTTTAAAAAATAATATGAAATTTTGTAAATTTTTCATCTAATTTAACATTAGAGGCCCTTTAGAATTTTTAAAATTGGTTTTTTCTTCGTTTTTTACCATGAAACAAAATTGGACAAAGTGTTTTTTGTCATTAAATTCTCTATAGTTCATTTGAAAATTAATATTTCAAAAAGGGCCCAACGGCATTAAAAAGCTGACATTCTTACCTTTAATTTGAGCTATTATAAAAGATTTTTGGATTAAATCTGTAATGGAGAGAGGGGGTGGCCCACTTGAGAAAGAATGCCTCATATATATATATAAGAAAAGACTAACTTAATATATATAAATATAATAATAACATTCACCTCTCTTTTTTCTTCTTTCTACTTTTGTTGACATGGGTGTCCCTGTTGGCGCCAAACGTACCATATACTACAAATCTATAGATGTAAATAAATCTAATAAATCTAATAAAATAAATCTATAAATACAAAAAAAATATTTCTCAATAATGTTAATAAAAAAATTTCCAATATCTAGTTAGATTTTGAAACACACAATGGAATAAGCTCCTGAGTTTCACAAAATAAAAGTAGAAATATAGCGCGCGTAGCTCTGCTAGTAGGCAGGTAATTTTTGATATTTGATTTGGCGTCACTTTTGTAGATAGGTGAAATAATGCCCAATTTCCAATAATCCGAAAAGTAGCCAATTTTTAAAGAACAATTAAATATTAAAGAAAGTGGAACAAAAATAGAGGAACAACACGACTTCAGAAAATAGACTGGTATATTATCATGCCCCGGTCCCTTGTTATTGCTTAAGGATCGTATTTTAATCTCAATGTCCCCTCTGGAAATCTCAACAAAATTCAAATCAACATGATTAATAAACTCAATTGGAAAGACAGTATTATCAGATTGATTATAAACTGATTTGAAAAAATCAGCAAAAAGGTTAGCAATACTTAAACTGTCGTTCGCTTCACGTTGACAAAGATACATATCATCTGGAAAAATTGAACTTTTTTTATTTTTATATATAAAATTCCAGAATAGCTTTGGGTTTCGCATTAAATTTGCTTCCGTATCAATTATATACTGATTATAAGTCGCTTCCGAGAGCTTTTTGCATTTTGCTCGCAAAATTGAAAAATGCTAATAATCAGACAACTCTCTTGTGCGTTTATATGTAGCATAAGATATTATTTTCTCAATAATTAAATTTTTTAATTGATTAAAAAACCAAATTGGATAAGTTGAGGATCGATTACATTTAGTAGGAATAAAAATTTTTAAAAGCATACTCGACGTGTTCATAAAAAATCAAAACCATTCTATTTATAGCGTCTTGCCAAATATTATTAGAGTTGTCCGACGTGTGCGCATCATTCAAAATATTTAGTTCATTTACAAACTCCTCATTCCTGTCGATGGCTAGTAAATAATTATTAATAAATGTAAAATTCGCTTTTTTAAAATCAAAATTTATAGAGTAATTTGGCAATTCATGTATGGTGATAGGTACTTCAATGTCATATATAATAATCATCTGAGGGTAACAGTATGTCGTCTGATACTTGAACACTACTATAGTCAACATTAGTCAATACAATATCCAAAATAGAGTTACTTCTTTTCTTAGAGAGAACACCTCAATTTAATGCTGCAATCGATATTTCGTCAACTGCTTGTACAGTGTCCCGTCATTCAAGTGAAATTTTAGAAAATATTTCCAAATGTAATACAGAAGTATATTTCAGAGCAAAAAAAATCGATTCTAAATCTTAGCTCAAATTACAAGAGGAAACAATTACGGTTAAATAAAATTAATTTTGTTGCGACAACTTATTTTTCAATTGGGACAAGAACAAACCAACAGTGTGATCATCGTACTAGAACATACAAATCCGTACCCGTTCTATGCACAGTGGCGTATATACCCATTCTGGAAACCGTCAAATTCGTTTTATCAAATGAATCTGTAAGGAATTTAATGTTTAATAATACTGTAGATCCATCAGGAAACATAAGTTCATTTAGAGACGGACTTCACTAAAAGAAGCACCCTTTTTTTAAATCGAATGTTCATAATATCGCTCTTCAACTTTACTTCGATGAATTCGAAACTGTAAATCCTCTGGGCAGTAAAACTGGTGGGCACAAAATTGGTGCAATTTATTGCGTGTTCCGCAACTTACCTCACGAATTTAACTCTAAATTAGAGAACATCCATTTAGTTGCTCTTTTTCATTCTACTGATGCTAAAGAGTTTGGCATGAATAAAATTTGGACGCCAAAAATTAAAGATATTAAAATATTTGAAACAAAAGGCGTGCAAATTGGTGACGAGATTGTCCGCAGAACAATAGGTGCTTTTTCGTTCGATAATTTAGGTGGTAATATGATTTACGGTTTACCCAAATCCTTTCGAGCTATTATTGTAGAATATGTACGCTAACGTATTCTGATGCACGAACCTTGATCTTGGAAATAGAGGAATGTTTGCGATCTGAAATATTAAATAGTCGTTCGGAAAGTAAGGATTTTTGTAGAACAGTTGGTTGTAAATATGAAACAGTTTTCAGTGAATTATTATATTTTGATCAGTTTGAGTGTCTGACGGTTGATCCAGCACATATTCTTGAAGGAATTGGTCAGTTAGAAATAAAATCGTTTCTCCAAGAAATAGTAGAAAAAAGAAGTTTATTTCACTGTCAGATATAAATAAAAGAATTTACAACTTCGACTATGGACAAGGCGAAATAAAAAATAAGCCAAGTCCTATATCGTTAAATAAGAAAGGCTAATTAATAGGTCAACGTGCTGTACAAACCCGATGTTTATTAATGTATTTACCATTAATTTTGAGTGATATTTTAGAGAAAGCCCAAACTGATCAAACTGAATTAAATCGTGTTTTTCAACAGTTTGAAGTTATCGTATTGCTTTTACAAATAATGCAAATCATATTTTCTCCTGTCGTAACACAATCTATGGTAGCAGAATTAAGAGAATTAATAGTACTACATCATTCGAAATTTTTGGAATTTCTGAGAACGCATTTAATATCTAAACATCACATAATACTCACTATCCACTAGTCTTAAAGTTGATGGGTCCCATCATTTTTTTGTGGACATTAAAGTTTAAAGGAAAACACTACTATTTTTAAAATTTAATAAAAACGACAAACAAATTCATTAACGTTATAAAATCTCTTGCAAAACAACATCAAATGTTTATATGTATGAAAAATGGGATGAAGCTGAAGATGGCACCCAGTTATCAGCAACAAGTTAATTTCTAAAAAATTTGTGTTCGCAATAAAACAAAAGAAAGCCAACGTAAGACGCGCAAATGAACGACCGGCTCCAACGGAAAGCAAATAAATCCCCCTTGTGGAAGAAATCGATTCATTTCAATTAAAAACAATTAAAAACATTCTCTATTGTTGTTAATTGTGTTTCTTAATCGGGTTGTTCCAATTCATTACGATTAACCATAAAAATGCCTTCAATCGCCCTCAATTGTTTTCAATAGATTATATATCAAAAAGTACAAGCAGTTAATATAATTTTTTTTGTAAGGAATTTTAAAAACCATTATTAAAGCAGAATGAGAAAAAAATGATTTCAAAAAATGAAAGATTATTTTTGTCTAATATCAAAATTATTTATTTTTTTGTGATTTAATAAACATTAGTGGAATTGAATGAAATGTCAATTTATAATGAAAATTAATTCCCACACAGCACCAAAACCTTCTTCAAGATTTATTTAAGATTTACTTGCAAACTTCCAAAAATTTACTTGCAAAGTGTATAGTAAAAATTGTGTAAACATTTAAATGTCCCACTCCAATAAATGTTTATTGTCAAACTTTTTTGAAAATTTATCTTAATAAACTTTCCTGAACATTTAAATTTCACGCTAAACATTTATTAAAATGTGATATTTAAATCTTTACACAATTTTTACTAAACTTTGCAAGTAAATACTTCGAAATTTGGAAAAAAATATTTAATAAAATTTTAGAAAAGTTTCTGTGCTGTGTGAGTTTAAACTAATTTTGGTTGATTCATGTTGTCTATTACAGATAAATATTTATTGGTTAAATATATTTACAATAAAGTACAAAAAAGTGTAAGTTAAACTCAAACAAAAATGTAAAATTTCACAGTGCATAACACACGCTGTCTGATCTACTGACGCGACGCCATGATACATAACAGCTGGGAAGATCGACGCATGCGCGTATAAGTTTATATGAGTATTTATTTATCAATTTCAAGCTTACAATTGAAAACGATTCAACAAAAACTTTAAAAATTTTAATACGATTGAAAACTATTAAAATTTCTCATAAAAATTTTGATTAAATTAGCGACAATTAAAAACAATAAGCAGACTGTTAACTGTGAATAGTTACAAATTGGGATCAATCGATTCCTTCTATAAGATCAAACAATATTCAGAAGAAAATAAATAAAATTCTCAATACAATTAGTATTCTTATTAATAAAATCAGATGTATGTCTGTACATTGCTTCAAACTTCAAAATTTTAGAATAAATAGTTGTTATTGACATAAATGATTCCAGAAATAATCTTAAAAATTTTAATGTATGTATGTGTGTGTATGTGTATGTTTTCTGTCACAAAATCTTTGTACCCTAATAACACAAATACGCGTTAACCGATTTGAACCAAATTTGGCAGAATGTTAGACCTTAGGCCAAGGAAGGTTTATAAATTTACAGATTTGAAAAATATTAATTAGAACTGGAGATGTTCAATTTTTTTCAAAAAATCAAAAATTTTCATATTTTACATTTTTTTAAAATGCTTTTAAACTTTCTATAATTGGGTATAACATGTTATTTAGTCATTATTCAAAATAATTTTGCCAAAAATAATGCCTTATAACCAATATGTAATTATAAAGATGTTTTCAAAAAATTTTAAAAATCGAAATTTTTCAAATTTTATATTTTTTAATGAATTGCTTTTAATAGATCAATGATTGTTATATGTTATTTGGTCAAATTTTAGCATAGTTTTTTAAAAAATGGTGTCCTTTAACTTAAATGTAAATATAAAAATGTTTTCAAAATATCGAAATTTTTTAAATTTTACATTTTTTAATGTATTGCTGTTAAACGCTCTATAGTTGAGTTTTACACGTCATTTAGTCACATTTTAGCACAATTTCGCAAAAAATACTATTCCGTATCTAAGATGTAAAGATAAAAATGTTTTCGAAAATTTTTAAAAACGAAAAAATTATAATTATTAGCTCCAATTAATATCCAATTAATATTTCTATTTAATCCTTATTAATAAAATCAGACGCCTGTCTGCAAATTGCTCCAAACTTCAAAATTTTAGCATAAATATAGTTGTTATTTACATGAAGGATTCAAGAAATAATCTTATAAATTTTAATGTATGTATCATGGATTGTTTTTAAACTTTCTGTGCGTATTAATGTTATTTAGGAACACTTTAGTATAATTTTGCTAAAAATACTATCCTATAACTAAGATATAAATAGAAAAATATTTTCAAAAAATGGAAAATTACACATTTTTTAATGGAAAGCTTTTAAAATATCTGTTTAAAAATAGTTTTAATGTCAAAAATTGAGAAAAATATAACTGATACTAATTTCTATTAAACTTAAGTCAGTAGTATGTTTGGGATCTTTGATTAAGATTTTAATGTCAAAATAATACAATTCAGAATTATTTATTCATCCAATTTTTCTACATACGTACATACATACATTAAAATTTTTAAGATTATTTCTGGAATTATTGATGTCAATAACAACTATTTATGCTAAAATTTTGAAGTTTGAAGCAATGTACACACAGACATCTGATTTTATTAATCAGTAAATGATATTAAAAAATATTAATTTATAACATTAAAATTATTTTTCAATAATTAAAAATGAAGATTTTTTATGATAAAATAGATACTGCAGAAATTCAAGAATACCTATGATACGATACTTGGATTATACTACTGGGAAAAAACTTCGATACTTAAATGTTTTGCTTCTTTAATTCTACATTTAACTTTTAGAGATTTTTTGAGCATTGTAAAGGCAAAAGTTAAACAGGGTGTCTATTATTATTTCTGTTTTACAAACTATCCGGTTTTCCCAACTTTGTCAAAATTTTTTTAGGTGTATTTTTTTATCAAATGTAAATTTTTTTGATAAGTCTTAACGATAAATAAAACTTTAAATAGCTACAAAAATTCACATATTTTATAAAAATACTCTTTGATGGGATTTTGTTTTTACTAATACTTTTAACAGGGGTTCTACCAACTGGGAAAAATGGAAAATATGCAGGAATTTAATTTAATCGGGAAAAACTGAATTCAGCTTATGCAATATAGGTCTTATTTTAGATTTTAGCAATTATGATACAATTAGTTCCAATTCGACTTTTTAGTCAAATTAGTTAGTCGAAAATTAGTAGAAATTTTGGATTAACTTATAATACTATAATTAAATTTCTACAAATAATTGACATACATTGTTTTCTGCATTTTAATTAATTAAAAATAAATTATTTGATGATAAAAAGTCAATCACTGATTTCAAATAGTAATATTTTTCTAATGAAATAGTTAATGGTAGCTAATTATTATTTTTTCCTGACGAATTAAATTCCCTACTATTTCTTTTTTTTGGAGACTGGTAGACACTATTGAATGTATTTGAAAAAAATAAAACCCGTCGAAGACGGGTACGACAGCTAGTTATTTATATAATTATATTATTATATAAGTAATAAATAATTTTTATTTAAGAGAAATGTAAATAATAATAAATACATTTCATGGCCATTAAGCTTCCTCCATATCCACAAGATAAAGTAACATACGCACACTGAAAAAAATATACTTTTTTTGAGAGGAAAATTCCTCTTGCAAAAATCCTTTTGAATCTTCATTTTAGGTCAAATCAACATGAAAACCAAATTATGATTTTTCAGAAGCATATCAATCGAAGCATTCATTCTTCTCAAATAAATTTCTTCTTGATATATCAAGAAATATTCATGAATTAAATATAATTATAGCGCGATTTGCAAATTTTTAAAAAACTATGCATAAAAGGGTTCGTCCAGAAGATTTGTTAAAAATAAAATTATATAAATAATTTATAAGTTGTTATATAAATAATTAGTGAAATTTAAACTTTCATGTCCAAACTGCTTCATTTTTTATGATAGAATAATCATTTCAAAATATAAAAATAAATTCTGAAAAAATACAAAATTTGAATTTTTTGTGAAAAATAGAAATATCAATTAATTTAATAAATTTTGATGAAATGTGCACTTTGTATATATCAATCGATTCGTTTTATTGTCAGGAATGTAATTTTGAGAATAATTTATGAAACTATTAAGAAATAAAAAAGTTATTTAAAAAAATACAAAAAAATTTTTTTTTTAATTTTGAAAAAATTGTATAAAAAAAAATTTGTGGATAAATTTGAAAATTCTTGTGTCAGATTTTAGGTATTAATGACTGCAATAAACCTGCAAAATTTCAGGGCAATCCATTAAAATTTGTTTGAGATAATTTGTACACAATTTTTTGTGACATACACACACACACATACACACATACATCTGGACATTTGCTCAGAATTTCATATACATATATCCTAAACGAAAATGAGTCCATATAACCATGTTTTGAAAAATTAAAAATCGTCACGAATGCAAAGCTTCCTTATGAGGAAGAAAAAAATAATAAATAATGATTTAATCTTCTTTTTTCAGGTTAATAAAAGACAGAAAAAAATCAATGAAAAAATATTTTCAATTACTTTTCATCAATGAAAATATTTTTTCTACTAGGGTAAAAGTGGGTATTATCGCGGTGTTTTATATTTTAATGAATATTTCAAATAATATTAAAAATTTTTGACATTAAAAAACCACTCCTTGAACCTGACAACTTAGACATTATAATATGCATCATATTTTTTATTATTTTTCTAGTAATCAATTTATTAAAAATGTTTTAAAATTGGTTGTCTGAAAAAAGTTCAAAATGGCTCACCTTAGTTTGAGATTCAACTCTGCAGTGGTGTCAAAAATTATTGTTTTTATATTATATAAAACTCTAAGAGATGATTCTTTTTTTATATTTTGGTAAATTTATTGTTATTCTACATAAAAAAATTTGTTCAGTTAAAAAAACTGATTTTTATTAAATATTGACAATCCCGATAATGGAGACATCTTTTTTCTAACATGTTTGATAATAGATACCTTAGAATATTTCATCAGAGTATTATATTATATTATGAGATTAATTAAATAATTATAATAAAACCAAGTATCTTTCTTGTTGTGATACTAGTTTACTATTATTGAATTCGTCCATTTATTATAATGCATAATATTTTTTAATTCAAATTCTTTCGATTTTTATATTTTTATTTTTAAAAACTATTATTATTCTTTTTATTTTATTACATTTACTATATTTTAATTAAGTAACTATTACAAAAATCCAAAAAGCAATAAATAAATTATCCGCGAAATTCGCCTCGCGATAATTGACACATCCACGATATTTAACACTCGAAAATACCCTCAAGTCATACTAAGTCCCGCGAGATTACAAGCATATGAGTCTTCTATTTAATTCTTTATTTAAATATTAAAACTATTTTCTACAATATTGTCATTTTTTTTTAAAGAAAATAAAGCTTAAATATTCATTTGAAATAAAAACAAAACCATATATTCATTTATAATTTTTAAACCACTTGGAAGTATGACTTATACAAAATTCCTCGATAAAACCCACACTTACCCTATTTTCCACAATAAAAAATAAAAAGTAGAAATTATGAAAAAAACAAAACCATATACATTCATTTATAATTTTTAAACCACTTGGAAGTATGACTTATACAAAAATCCTCGATAATACCCACACTTACCCTATTTTCCACAATAAAAAATAAAATGTAGAAATTATGAATAATTCTAAAAAAATCGGACAAGTGCGACTTGCACTCGCACTAAGATCGAGGGTTCCGTACACAAAAAAAACTCATTATATATATATATATATATATATATATATATATATATATATATATATTATTTTATTTTATTAATAATTTTTTATATTTCTCTGTAATTGTACTTATGTTCACCAATCAGGTTCGCTATAAATTTCCTGTAATCTGCACTTAAAACTGAAGATCCCTGCCAAATTTCAGCTCACCAGGTTCAGATTTGTAGAAGTTAAAGGGGGGACAAGGTCATTTTTGGCGATTTTTTCGAAAAAATTTAATTTCTTTCCCTTCTATTTCGCAAATATGTAGACCAATCGTTATCGCTATAATTTTCCCGTAATCTGCACGTAAAACTGAAGATCCCTACCGAATATTAGCTCACCAGGTTGAGATTTGTAGATGTTAAGGGGAGGGGACAGGGTCATTTCTTGCAATTTTTTCGAAAAAATTTAATTCCTTTTCCTTCTATTTCGCAAATATGTAGGCCAATCGTGTACGCTATATTTTTCCCGTAATCTGCACGTAAAACTGAAGATCCCTACCGAATTTCAGCTCACCAGGTTGAGATTTGTAGATGTTAAGGGGGGGGGGGTGGGGGAACAAGGTCATTTCTTGCAATTTTTTCGAAAAAATTTAATTCCTTTCCCTTCTATTTCGCAAATATGTAGGCCAATCGTGTTCGCTATATTTTTCCTGTAATCTGCACTTAAAACTGAAGATCCTTGCTTAATTTCAGCTCACAAGGTTGAGACTTTTAGAAGTTAAGGGGGAGGGACAGCCCAATTTGCGTGGCTGGGATGGACACACGAGTGATTTCATAAGGGTTCCGTCAGTACACCTACGGTGTACTGAACCCTAAAAATCAATTTTTAGTAAAAAAAATGTCTATTTCATTCCTTCACTAAAAACAAATGGTGCACTATTTTTTCTTATGCTACTGGGAGTAAAATAAAGTAGAAAATTCTTATTAGATCCTATGACGCGCATTCTGGAGCGAGAAAAATACTTTTTATTTGAAAAAACTGTTTAAAATAACAAAAAAATTTCTATTTCTTTCCTTGACTAAAAATAAGTGGTGCACTATTTTTTCTTATGCTAGATTTTTCTACTTTATGTTACTCCCAGCTGGGAGTAAAATGAAGTAGAAAAATCTTATATCACGGGATATTTTAAAATTTTTTCTACTTTATTGTACTCCCAGTAGCATAAAAAACAACAGTGCACCGCTTATTTATAGTCAAGGAAAGAAATAGAATTTTTTTTTAAATTTCACAATTTTTTTTTTTAATTTCACAAATTTTTTTCAAAAAAAAAGTATTTTTCTTGTACCAGAATTCGCGTCACGGGAACTAATAAGATTTTTCTACATTATTTTACTCCTAGTAGCATAAGAAAAAAATGGGGCACCACTGATTTTTAATCAAGGAAAGAAACTTTTTTTTAGTCGAGGTAAGAAATAGAAATTTTATTCTAATATTATTACAATTTTTTTTTAAATATATTTTTCTCGTCTCAGAGTGCGCGTCACAGGATCTAATAACATTTTTCTACTTTATTATACTCCCAGTAGCATAAGAAAAATAGTGCACCACTTATCTTTGATCAAGGAAAAAAATAAAATTTTTATTCGTTATTTTAAACAGTTCTTTAAAAAAAGATACTTTTCTTGTACCAGAATGAGTGTCACGGGATCTTATAAGATTTTTCTACTTTATTATACTCCCAGTAGTATAAGAAAAATAGTGCACCACTTATTTTTAGTCCAGGAAAAAAATAGTAATTTTTTTCGATATTTTAAACAGTTTTTAAAGAAAAAGTATTTTTCTTGTACCAGAGTACACGTCATGGGGAGTTTTAAGATTATTCAACTTTATTCTACTCCTAGTATCATAAGAAAAAAAAGTGCACTATTTAAATTTAGTCAAGGAAAGAAACAGAAATTTTATTCAAATATTTTCACAATTTTTTTTTAATATATTCTTCTCGTACCAGAGTACGCGTCACAGGATCTAATAAGATTTTTCTACTTTATTATACTCCCAGTAGCATAAAAAAAATAGTGCACCACTTATTTTTAGTCAAGGAAAGAAATAGAATTATTTCGTTATTTTAAACATGTTTTAAAAAAAAAGTATTTTTTTAATACCAGAGCGCACGTCACAAGATCTATTAAGATTTTACTACTTTATTCTACTACAAGTATCAAAGGAAAAAAAAGTGCACCATTTAAATTTAATCAAGTAATGAAATAGAAATTTTATTCTAATATTTTCACAATTTTTTTTTAAATATATTTTTCTCGTACCAGAGTGCGCGTCACAGGATCTAAAAAGATTTTTCTACTTTATGAAACTCCCAGTAACATAAGAAAAAATGGCGCACCACTTATTTTTAGTCAAGGAAAGAAATAGTATTTTTTTTTAATTTTTAACAGTTATTATAAATAAGTATTTTTCTTGTACCAGAGTGCACGTCGCAGAATGGTTTAAAATTTTTCTACTTTATTATACTCCCAGTAGCATAAGTAAAATAGTGCACGATTTAAATTTAGTCAAGGAAAGAAATAGAAATTTTATTCTAATATTTTCACAATATTTTTTTTAAATATATTTTTCTCGTACCAGAGTACGCATGACAGGATCTTATAAGATTTTTCTACTTTATTATACTCCCAGTAGCATAAGAAAAATACTGCACCACTTATTTTTAGTCAAGGAAAGAAATAGTATTTTTTTGTTATTTTAAACAGTTTTTAAAAAAAAGTATTTTTCTTGTACCAGAGTGCACGTCACGGGATCTATTAAGATTTTTCTACTTTATTTTAATCGTAGTAGCATAAGAAAAAATAGTGCGCTACTTATTTTTAGTCAAGGAAAGAAATAGTATTTTTTTGTTATTTTTAACAGTTTTTATAAAAAAGTATTTTTCTTGTACCAGAGTACACGTCACAGAATGTTTTAAATTTTTTCAATTTTATTTTAATCCCAGTAGCATCAGAAAAAAAAGTGCGCCACTTATTTTTAGTGAAGGAAAAAAATAGAACTTTTTTTCGTTATTTTAAACAGTTTTAAAAAAATAATATTTTTCTTGTATCAGAAAGCGCGTCATGGGATATTTTAAATTTTGTCTACTTTATTTTACCTCCAGTAGCATAAGAAAAAATAGTGCACCACTTATTTTTAGTCAAGGAAAGAAAAAGAAATTTTTTTCTAATATTTTCACAATTTTTTTTTTTAAGTATTTTTCTCGTACCAGAATGTTCGTTACGGGATCTAATAAGATTTTTCTACTTTATTTTACTCCTAGTAGCATAAGAAAAAATAGTGCACCACTTATTTTTGGTCAAGGAAATAAATAGGAATTTTGTTCGTTATTTTAAACAGTTTTTTAAAAAAAAAGTATTTTTCTTGTACCAGAATGCGCGTCACGGGATCTTTTAAGATTTTTCTACTTTATTCTAGTCCTAGTAGCATAAGAAAAAATAGTGCACCACTTATTTTTCGTCAAGGAAATAAATAGGAATTTTGTTCGTTATTTTAAACAGTTTTTAAAAAAAAAGTATTTTTCTTGTACCAGAATGCGCGTCGCGGGATCTTTTAAGATTTTTCTACTTTATTCTACTCCTAGTAGCATAAGAAAAAACAGTGCACCATTTATTTTTCGTCAAGGAAAGAAATAGAAATTTTGTTCGTTATTTTAAACAGTTTTTTTAAAAAAAGTATTTTCCTTGTACCAAAATGTTCGTTACGGGATCTAATAAGATTTATCTACTTTATTTTACTCCTAGTGGCATAAGAAAAAATAGTGCACCACTTATTTTTCGTCAAGGAAAGAAATAGAAATTTTTTTCGTTATTTTAAACAGTTTTTTAAAAAAAAGTATTTTCCTTGTACCAGAATGCGCGTCACGGGATCTATTAAGATTTTTCTACTTTATTGTACTCCTAGTAGCATAAGAAAAAATAGTGCACCATTTATTTTTCGTCAAGGAAAGAAATAGAAATTTTGTTCGTTATTTTAAACAGTTTTTTAAAAAAAAGTATTTTCCTTGTACCAGAATGCGCGTCACGGGATCTTTTAAGATTTTTCTACTTTATTCTAGTTCTAGTAGCATAAGAAAAAATAGTGCACCACTTATTTTTCGTCAAGGAAATAAATAGGAATTTTGTTCGTTATTTTAAACAGTTTTTTAAAAAAAAAGTATTTTCCTTGTACCAGAATGCGCGTCACGGGATCTTTTAAGATTTTTATAATTTATTCTAGTCCTAGTAGCATAAGAAAAAATAGTGCACCACTTATTTTTCGTCAAGGAAATAAATAGGAATTTTGTTCGTTATTTTAAACAGTTTTTAAAAAAAAAGTATTTTTCTTGTACCAGAATGCGCGTCGCGGGATCTTTTAAGATTTTTCTACTTTATTCTACTCCTAGTAGCATAAGAAAAAACAGTGCACCATTTATTTTTCGTCAAGGAAAGAAATAGAAATTTTTTTCGTTATTTTAAACAGTTTTTTAAAAAAAAGTATTTTCCTTGTACCAGAATGCGCGTCACGGGATCTTTTAAGATTTTTCTACTTTATTCTACTCCTAGTAGCATAAGAAAAAATAGTGCATCACTTATTTTTCGTCTAGGAAAGAAATTGGAATTTTTTTCGTTATTTTAAACAGTTGTTTAAAAAAAAAGTATTTTTCTTGTGCCAGAATGCGCGTCGCGGGATCTTTTAAGATTTTTCTACTTTTTTCTACTCATAGTAGCATAAGAAAAAAAAGTGCACCACTTATTTTTCGTCAAGGAAAGAAATAGAAATTTTGTTCGTTATTTTAAACAGTTGTTTAAAAAAAAAGTATTTTTCTTGTGCCAGAATGCGAGTCGCGGGATCTATTAGGATTTTTCTTCTTTATTTTACTCCTTGTAGCATAAGAAAAATTAGTGCACCATTTATTTTTCGTCAAGGAAAGAAATAGAAATTTTTTTCGTTATTTTAAACAGTTTTTTAAAAAAAAGTATTTTTCTTGTACCAGAGTGCACGTCACGGGATGTTTTAAGATTTTTCTACTTTATTTTACTTCTAGTAGCATAAGAAAAAATAGTGCACTATTTATTTTTCGTCAAGGAAATAAATAGAAATTTTGTTCGTTATTTTAAACAGTTTTTAAAAAAAAAGTATTTTTCTTGTGCCAGAATGCGCGTCGCGGGATCTTTTAAGATTTTTCTACTTTATTCTAGTCCTAGTAGCATAAGAAAAAATAGTGCACCATTTATTTTTCGTCAAGGAAAGAAATAGAAATTTTTTTCGTTATTTTAAACAGTTTTTTAAAAAAAAGTATTTTTCTTGTACCAGAATGCGCGTCACGGGATCTTTTAATATTTTTCTACTTCATTCTCCTCCTAGTAGCATAAGAAAAAATATTGCACCACTTATTTTTATTCATGGAAAGAAATAGAAATTTTTTTCGTTATTTTAAACAGTTTTTTAAAAAAAAGTATTTTCCTTGTACCAGAATGCGCGTCACGGGATCTATTAAGATTTTTCTACTTTATTCTACTCCTAGTAGCATAAGAAAAAATAGTGCACCAATTATTTTTCGTCTAGGAAAGAAATAGAAATTTTTTTCGTTATTTTAAACAGTTTTTAAAAAAAAAAGTATTTTTTATTGGAAATTTGAATTTAAACCGCGATCCAACCTGTGCATTTTTACCTATAGAGGCGCTTCACTTAACGCTGGAGTAATCTCAGTCGTGTACAGTCTTTTTCACTCTGTCCTATACTCTGTCCTACTTGTTTCCTTTTGTAAACCGTTTTCATTTAACAATAAATAAAGCTATTCGTTTCCAATTTAAGTCTGTGTCTCAGTGTATTCGTGTTGCAATTGCCCTATTTTAATAGTCAATAGGTTATGGGCCCAGTCAGTCGCGATTCTATTTGAAAAAATAAATCTTTCGACAAGACGCGTCGGACGCGCATCGGGCGGACATATTGGTTTTTTCGCATCATTGTCGCGTGTGTAGTGAATTCCTTTTTGAGAGACTTCGGTGAAATCTCTTCGCAACAATGAACACAACGGGTGTTAGATTTGAGGTGCTCAATCAGGAAAACTACGACACCTGGAAACTACAAATGCGCGCAATTTTGATAAAAAACGACATGTGGGGCTACGCGAATGGAACTGCCGTAAAGCCTGAAGTGATACCGAATGACGCGGCATCTCAGGGGGCAGCCGATGCATGGACTTCAGCAGATTTAAAAGCTCAGTCAGACATTATCCTGGATATAAATCCAAGTGAGTTAAAGCAAATTAAAAATTGCCAGACCACTCGTGAAGTTTGGACGAAACTAGAGACCATATACCAGTCCAAAGGTCCGGTGCGAAAGGCGGCTTTATTGAATAATTTAATATCTCTAAAAATGCGCGACGGTGACGATGTCCATGAATATTCTCGCGTATTTTTCGATATTGTCGATAAACTGTCGGAACTAGAGATTGAAATTAACACGGATTTATTGGTCGTTATGCTCCTGCGCAGTCTACCAGAAAGTTTCGAAAACTTTCGATGCGCGATATCGTCGAGAGACGAGCTGCCCTCTCTCGAAAATCTCAGAATCAAAATCAGCGAAGAAGTCGACGCTCGAAAAGAAGTAAATCGAAGCTCATCACAAAACGCTATGTTCGTGGGAAAGTCGAATGAAAAGGGAGGACAACGAAAATACGTTCGAAACGAAAAATCGGGAAACGACGAATACGAAAGTGACTTTAGGATGAAATGCTATAAGTGCGGTAAGATCGGGCATCGTGCGAGAAACTGTAGCAAAGCAAAAACATCGAAGGAACAATCTGCCAAAAGTGAGGAAACGGTTTGTTTGTTTACAACGCTAGAAGAAACAAGTGACAAATCTTTCCAAACAAGTGACAATGTAAATAGAAATTCTAACGATTGGTGCTTTGACAGTGGTTGCACGTCGCACATGTGCAATAATATAGAATCGTTTGCAAAGATCGACCGTGATAGTGACTGTGGTAAATTGAGTCTTGCAAATCGTGCGCGTACTGAAATTTTAGCTCGAGGTACCGTATGTACAACGATCAAAGTAGATGGCGGCGAGAAACTTATGAATTTCAGTGACACGTTATTTGTGCCCGATTTGCGCACAAACCTTATATCAATTAGTAAAATAACGAAAAAGGGACACAACGTTGTTTTTTTACGAGGATAAAGCCGAAGTTATAAGTCGCGAAGGAAAAGTACTAATTACTGCGAAACATGAAAACGGATTGTACTATCTACGAAATTCACCGAGTGTTGAGTGTAATAAAATCACCGAGGCAGACATTCCCAGTAAATTCCCTAAGAAAAACTCACTCGAAGACTGGCATCAGAGGATGGATCTGTGCGCGGCATTAAGGTCGAAAATTTGGACGAGAATTTTGAATGCAGAGTTTGTCTTCAGGGGAAGATGTGCCGACTGCCCTTTCCGAAAATATCTAAAAGGGCGACCAGTTTGGGTGACCTTGTTCACTCTGATCTATGTGGACCTATGCGAGTGGAGTCAATGGGGAAGAAGTTGTATTTCGTGACTTTCATTGATGACGCCACAAGGTGGTCCGAAGTTAGGTTAATTCGACACAAAAACGAAGCGTTAACAGAGTTCGAAAAATATATAACTCTCGTGGACACGCAAAAGGGACAAAAAATAAAACAACTCCAGTCCGACAACGGGAGGGAGTATGATAACCAAAATTTCTTGAAGATTCTGCAGACACACGGAATAACACGGAGAATGACGGCTCCGTACAACCCCGAACAAAACGGCGTGGCCGAGAGACTAAACAGAACGTTGGTGGAGATGACGAGATGTCTATTAATACAAAGTGGACTACCATCTTCATTCTGGGCAGAGATTCTGAACACCGCAAATTATATTCACAATCGATCGCCGAATAGTAAACTCGGTGGAAAAACACCGTTCGAAGCATGGCACGGGGAGCCTCCGGATGTGAGCAACTTCAAGCGATTCGGATGTGAAGTCTACGTGATGGACAGATCGATCGACAAAGGAAAATTGGAACCACGAGCAGAAAGAGGAATATTCATCGGATACAGTGAAGAATCAAAAGCCCATAGAATTTGGCTACCGAACAAAAAGAGGCTGGTTATATCCCGAGATGTTAAATTTTTAGAAAGCAGCATTGATTTCTCATTGGAGAACAAAGACGATTCACGACGGAAAAGAGACGATTTTCGGACACCTATCACTTCGATGGACATGTGTAAAGAAAAATTCGATGACCCCTTTTGCATGATCGATTTGTGCAATCAACAAATTCCAAGACCTGAACAAAATGTCAACGAGCCAGCAAAAAATATGCTGGACGAACGAGAAGAAGGATCAGAATCAGATTACGAAGATTTTCTAGGCTTCCCGAGGGAAGGTCCGGAAGATAATCACCAGGATGACAACCAGGACGACGCGGAAGTCAGATCAAATCGAGGAAGAAGGCGAATAATACGAACAGGACAACGTGGACGACCAAGAAAGGAGCACAGTTCCTTCTGCAGCGAAAACGTTCACGAATTCGACCAAGCCTTTTTAGCCGAGATTCCTGTAAATCAAGCCCTGATCAACGAATTCCTACGAATGGAAGATGGCCATGGCAGACGAGGTCAAATCCATTATAAGCAAAGATACATGGGACTTAATTAACAGACCTGAAGATAGATCTGTAATAGGTAGTCGATTCATCCTACGCAACAAATATGGATTAAGCGGAAATCTCGAGAAGAGAAAAGCCAGAATCGTCGCAAAAGGCTACGCCCAACAGTATGGAAAAGACTACTACCAAACATACGCACCAGTCGCTCGGCTTAGCTCCATACGGACCGCAATTGCCTTCGCTGCACAAAGGAAAATGCACATCCGCCAATATGATGTCGAAACTGCATACCTCAACGGAAGATTGGAAGAGGAAGTCTTTATGGAGGTTCCAGACAAATTCGAAGAAATCCTGGAGTTCATCATTGGCAGCTCAACGGACAAGCAGTGCATCAAGAAATCGAAAGAATTATTGGACCAACTCGACTCTGGAAATAAAGTATGCAGAATGAAAAAGGCGATTTACGGCTTGAAGCAAGCTGGACGGACGTGGCATAAACTCCTGGACAGCAAACTACGAGAATTAGATGCGAAGCCAACGGAAGCTGATCACTGTGTCTACTTGTGTCAAGGAGACGAAGAACTGATCATCATCGTGGTTTACGTCGATGACATTCTACTGATGTGTCGAGATCCGACGAGAATTTCATTCTTCGGATCCCGGCTAGCGGAGAGTTTCGACATCAAAGATTTGGGTGAAATCAAACGATGCCTGGGGATGGAGTTTCACCAGACCGAAGACGGAATCCTTGTAAACCAAAAGACTTACATCGCCGAGATATTACAACGATTCGGGATGACGGATTGTAAGCCTGTCTCGACACCTATGGAAGTTGGCGCTAAAATTGTCAAAGGAGAAAAATGGGAAAAATCGGATGGAAGCCCACCTCCTTACCGTGAACTTATAGGATGTTTGTTGTACCTCTCTGTCGCTACTCGACCCGACATATCTCACACTGTAAGTACGCTTAGTCAATACAATGATAATTTTTCGAAGGCTCACTGGACAGCTGCAAAGAGAGTCATGCGGTACCTAAAAGGAACAGACGACCTTGGAATAACCTATAAACGCCAAGCAGGAAATCCGATAGGGTTCGTAGACGCCAACTGGGCAGGATCGATAGATGACAGACGATCTTTCACAGGATACGTCTTCACGATGGGATGCGGTGCCGTTATCTGGGATTCAAGAAAACAGCGCACTGTAGCTCTGTCAACGACGGAGGCCGAGTACATGGCCTTAAGCGACGCTACCAAGGAGGCATTACACCTTCGCAGATTTTTGTTGGAACTCGGAGAACGCGATCTAAAAACCATCAAATTAAAAATCGACAATCTCAGTGCACAAAAGCTGGCGATGAATCCGGTGTATCACGCCAGAACCAAACATATCGACGTGAAGCACCACTTTGTCCGCGAGGTCATCGAATCTAAGGAAGTAAATCTGGAGCATATGGCATCGGAAGACATGCCCGCGGATATTTTGACGAAGCCCTTGAGCAAACCAAAAAAGGAACGCTGTGTAAAATTATTAGGAATGTATAAAGTGTAAAATGATACATTTAAGTGACTTTTATTTGTGGGGTTGTCTCGAGGGGAAGTATTGGAAATTTGAATTTAAACCGCGATCCAACCTGTGCATTTTTACCTATAGAGGCGCTTTACTTAACGCTGGAGTAATCTCAGTCGTGTACAGTCTTTTTCACTCTGTCCTAGAGTATACTTGTTTCCTTTTGTAAACCGTTTTCATTTAACAATAAATAAAGCTATTCGTTTCCAATTTAAGTCTGTGTCTCAGTGTATTCGTGTTGCAATTGCCCTATTTTAATAGTCAATATTATTTTTGTACCAGAGTGCACGTCACGAGATGTTTTAAGATTTTTCTACTTTATTCTAGTCCTAGTAGCATAAGAAAAAATAGTGCACCATTTATTTTTCGTCAAGGAAAGAAATAGAAATTTTGTTCGTTATTTTAAACAGTTTTTTAAAAAAAAAGTATTTTTCTTGTGCCAGAATGCGCGTCGCGGGATCTTTTAAGATTTTTCTTATTTATTCTACTCATAGTAGCATAAGAAAAAATAGTGCACCATTTATTTTTCGTCAAGGAAAGAAATAGAAATTTTTTTCGTTATTTTAAACAGTTTTCAAAAAAAAAGTATTTTTTTGTACCAGAGTGCACGTCACGGGATGTTTTAAGATTTTTCTACTTTATTCTAGTCCTAGTAGCATAAGAAAAAATAGTGCACCATTTATTTTTCGTCAAGGAAAGAAATAGAAATTTTTTTCGTTATTTTAAACAGTTTTTTAAAAAAAAGTATTTTTCTTGTACCAGAATGCGCGTCACGGGATCTTTTAAGATTTTTCTACTTTATTCTAGTCCTAGTAGCATAAGAAAAAATAGTGCACCACTTATTTTTCGTCAAGGAAAGAAATAGAAATTTTTTTCGTTATTTTAGACAGTGTTTAAAAAAAAGTATTAAAAGTAATTTAATATTATTTTTTAAAGTAATAGATAATTTCCTTTGCAGAAATTTAGTTACAGTCAAAAAATTAAAAATCTTCTTATCAAATTTTCATTTATTTTTATAAATAATAACATTTTTCTCCAAAATTCAGTTATTTTCAAAAACTTAATAAAATTTCCCAAAGAATTCAATAATTTTTTACAAAGATTGAATTATTTTTTATATAATTTTCATCAAAATTTCTCTAATAATAAAATTATTCCTAAAAATTTTATTAAAATTCGTCAAAATAATTCTTTGAGAGTTCAACATTTTTAAAAAACATTCAATTATTCAATAAATTAACAATAAAGTAGAAATTATCGATCACTCCGAGTCAGATTTAAAAAAACATAACAATTTTTTTTAACGTTTCAACGGCACGGCCGTCCTCATCAGAAACTAAAATTTTATTATAAACAATTATTTAAAGAAATTACATAAACTAAGTATGCAATATTTTAAAATAAAACAATACAAATAAAATTAATAAATTACCAGTAAAAATTTTTTTAAGTAAAAAGAATAAAATTATTTAACATTTGAAAATGCGTAAATTTTCAAATGTTCTGGTCAACGCAAATTGCAACTTAACACTAATCAAATATAAAACTATTACACAGTTTATCAATGATAAATAATCGAAAGGTCATTAAACTAATTACAATAGGTGAAAATAAATAGGAAACGTCACAGTATAATTAAACAGTGGAAATCACAAATATTTCCTATCATTAAGAAAATGTATATAACAATTACGAAGATTTTGAGTGTCATCCTTTTTATTTATCGAATTTTTTTGCAAATTAATATGAATCATTTCAGATATTAGGCGTTTGCTCTCATTAGTTTCTTTGTCAAGTATATGAAATCTCTCCCAGTCAAAATTATGATTAAGTGAACTTCTATGAGATGCAGTAACACCGACTTTTGAATTTTTGTGTTCATTAATTCGTACCCCTACCATTCTTTTTGTTTTACCAACATATGATGCGGTACAATCTTTACATTGAATTTTATAAACAAGATTGGTTGTTTCCGATTTTATATTCTTGTCCTTGCCTTTTTTTATTAAATTGTGACTAAATTCATGGTTATTAGTGGGGACAGATAAAATATTGTATTTTCTAAGCGTTTCAGACGTTCTCTCATATAAGTCTTGAACATATGGTAAAAAAACTTTAGGTTGTCTACTATATAAAACGGAATTAACATTATTTTTTTGGTTATTAGATTCTATAGAATGAATACGTTTCAAAATGTACTTATTAATAAAATCAATAGGGTAATTATTTTTTAAGAGATTTTTTTTTACATACTGAATGTTTCCAGAGTGGAATTTTTTATTAGATAATTTTATTCCTCTGTCAACTAGATTATAAACAATAGCAATTTTTTGAGAGAAAGGATGTCGAGATTCAAAATTAATTGTTCTCTCAGAAAATGTAGGTTTACGATACCAATTAGTTACAAGTTTATTATTTTGTTTGATTGTAAGAACGTCCAAAAAATTAATTGAGTTATTATTTTCAATCTCATGAGTAAATTGCAATCTTTCGTCATATTTGTTGAAAGAATCCAATGTCTCAGAAATTTTATCTTTTGGGATGCAAGTGATTATATCGTCAACATACCTATAGAAAAATAAAGGTTTAAATGACAATCTGTTAATGCAATCAACCTCAAGATCATCCATAACCATATCAGCAAAGAGACCGGATATAGATGAACCCATTGGTGTGCCATACGTTTAATTCAATAAATTATTTATTTTTGTATTTAAAAATATTCATTTTTAAATACAAAAATAAATAATAATAAAATAATAATTCGACTGTTGAGATGCAATTGATCTCAAGGAAATAATTTCGGTGGAAAGAATATTTTAGTTGAAATTTTAAATGATAATTGAATACTCCCAAAATAATTAGTAGAATTATTTACTAATTTGAATTGGCAACTGACTTTTTGCTTTTGAACTAACAGATTTTACTAATAAATAGACTTTTCCACTAATCTAATCGTAAATTTTTACTTATATTTATATATAAAGAGAAATTAAATTTAAATGTCTGAAATGCCACGAAGTTTGGCTCGGATAATTTCGGAACTGCTCGACTGAAATGTTCGGCTAATCTCGGACAGTTTCATAACCGCTCTTCGACAGCCGAAAGCCTGCTAGTAGGCTGGTCATAATTTTTAATATAGTCGATAACACTATGCGTTACTAAATTTACAATTTATGCAATACTTCGATAGTATTTAGTATAATTCTCTAGTAATACTTTTAACCATTGTAGACTTTCTTACTTATAATATTAAAAATTTCTTACTGACTATTCTAATTTCTGTTACTTCAGAATAATACAAAATAATAATTTTATTATAAACTTTCTTAAAAATGGTAATATTAATTCATAAAAGTGCACGATTTCCCCAAATTGCAATCGGTTTTACTAAATACTAATATAATAATACGAAATATTAAAACAGAATTTCTCTCCGTATATATATATATATATATATATATATATATATATATATATATATATATATATACAGTACCGGCCAGAATTGTCAGTCCACTTACAAAATTCGTATTAAAAACATGCCTCTCGTTTTTTGATAATATTTCAGTTAAAAATAAGTCTAGAAAAATTTAAAAATAACCATTGGAAAGCTTATAAAATTTCGCGTGAAATGAGCTAAAGTTCAAAACTATTCGTTAAATAGAAACTGAGTTAGAGTGTGAGAAATATCGTCTAATTTTCTGATTTTTGAAAATTCTGTTATCCAACTTCAAGTTCAGGATTGCTCTAAACGAGGTTAGAAAAAAAATTCAAATTCACATATAATAAAGCTTGAGATCTCCTCTTTAAAAGTAAACTAAGTAGCTTAAAAAATATTACGTGGTTTAAAAGATATTGGAGATTTTAAAAAGGTCTGCACGATTGACAAGCAAACCATCATTCAAACAAAACAGTCACATCGCGCCTCATAGCCAGGGCCGAATAGGACGCTTTATCAAAAACGGACCCCATTATTAATTATTAATTATTAATTATTAATTATTAATTATTAATTATTAATTATTAATTATTAATTATTAATTATTAATTATTAATTATTAATTATTAATTATTAATTATTAATTATTAATTATTAATTATTAATTATTAATTAAATGAGATTCTTTAAATAAAACTGTAATTTGAACACATTTTATAGTTTTTTTTATTAGAAATTATTATTTTAAATTTAATTTAATTAACATTAAATAATTTTTCAAAATTATAAATTATCAATATTATAAATTAATAAATTTCTCTAAATTAAAAATAAATTAGTTAACTAGAATTTTAGTAAATTAATTAATAAATTAATAATAAATAATAATTAATAATTAATAATTAATAATTAATAATGGGGTCCGTTTTTGATAAAGCGTCCTATTCGGCCCTGGCTATGAGGCGCGATGTGACTGTTTTGCTTGAATGATGGTTTGCTTGTCAATCGTGCAGACCTTTTTAAAATCTCCAATATCTTTTAAACCACGTAATATTTTTTAAGCTACTTAGTTTACTTTTAAAGAGGAGATCTCAAGCTTTATTATATGTGAATTTGAATTTTTTTTCTAACCTCGTTTAGAGCAATCCTGAACTTGAAGTTGGATAACAGAATTTTCAAAAATCAGAAAATTAGACGATATTTCTCACACTCTAACTCAGTTTCTATTTAACGAATAGTTTTGAACTTTAGCTCATTTCACGCGAAATTTTATAAGCTTTCCAATGGTTATTTTTAAATTTTTCTAGACTTATTTTTAACTGAAATATTATCAAAAAACGAGAGGCATGTTTTTAATACGAATTTTGTAAGTGGACTGACAATTCTGGCCGGTACTGTATATTACCGGCAAAACCCGAAGTCCAGGCAAAACCCGAATTGCCTAGGCGAAACCCGATTTCCCTAGGCAATTCGGGTTTTGCCAAGGCCGTTTCAGGCAAATTGAAAATCAAACTGAATTGAATTAAATTAAATTACATTTATTGCAATATATTACAATTATTAATTGCAAAATGTCGAATTCTGGTGGCATTTCGAATTGCAGAGTAGATTACTCCTTTTACACAGACATCTTTTGTTATTACAAGATTTTGTGCAATTGCAGCGAAAGAAACCTTGACCGGAAGTATTCGACTGTTGAGATGCAATTGATCTCAAGGAAATAATTTCGGTGGAAAGAATTTCTTTCTCGTCAATGAATTTCTTTTTGCATTTCTCAAATTCAGATCTAAAAAAAACTATCATAAGTATTGAATATGAAAAGATGAAGACTTATAATATGTAAAAGCAAATATAAAATTTCTGTACCTGCAATACAATCGGTTTATTATTCCATGTCGTGTTCCAATTTTGTACATATCATCTTTACATTCTAAAATGACTCCTATAACGTTTTTCAAATCACTTTTCGCTTTATCAACATATTATAAGTCTTCATCTTTTTATGTTCAATACTTATGATAGTTTTTTTAGATCTGAATTTGAGAAATGCAAAAAGAAATTCATTGACGAGAAAGAAATTCTTTCCACCGAAATTATTTCCTTGAGATCAATTGCATCTCAACAGTCGAATACTTCCGGTCAAGGTTTCTTTCGCTGCAATTGCACAAAATCTTGTAATACCAAAAGATGTCTGTGTAAAAGGAGTAATCTACTCTGCAATTCGAAATGCCCCCAGAATTCGACAATTTGCAATAAATAATTGTAATATATTGCAATAAATGTAATTTAATTTAATTCAATTCAGTTGGATTTTCAATTTGCCTAAAACGGCCTTGGCAAAACCCGAATTGCCTAGGGAAATCGGGTTTGGCCTATGAATCTCTAGGAAATTCGGGTATTTCCTGAAATCATAGGCAAAACCCGAATTGCCTAGACAATTCGGGTTTTGCCGAATATAATAATATAATAATATAATATATATATATGATATATATATATATATATATATATATATATATATATATATATATATATATATATATATATATATATATATATATATATATATATATATATATATATATATATCAGGGCCGCCAAGCCACAATGTATTCTAATAAAACGTAAGAATTTAGGGATAATCGAGGTATAGTTAGAAGAATTCTAATAAAGATTATGAAAAGACATAGTCAACGTCACTTTTGGTAATAAGTCTTAAAGTTTTTTGAATCTTTTCTAAAGCTTTATACTAAAAGTGAAGATTAGGTGACGCTACATATATATATGTGACACGGAAAATTAAAAGGGACCTACGATCCGAAAAAATCGATTTTGACTTTTTTATCTGCTCTTATAGTAAATAAACCGATCTTTCTAACGCAATAAACCGCAGCTTTCTAGCTGCATTAGTTTTCTCACAATTTCACTTCAAAGTTAGGTACTTTGACAAAAAGCAGTGCAAAAAAACTAACTTGGTAAACTTCAAAGTCGTTTTTCTCGAAATCTTTTTTTCGGACCGTAGGTCCCTTTTAACTGTCCGTGCCACATATATATATATATATATATATATATATATATATATATATATATATATATATATATATAGGGGTATACAAAATGCGTTACTAGGCACGTGTATACTTATATAATACATATGTATATAAATTAATATATGATTTATCATAATATTATTACACAATTCAATTGTTTAATCACTAACAACTTTTGAAACGTTTTTAACAAAATACTTTCAAGACGATGATGACGCTCGGTTGTTTGCTGAGTGTTCGCCTAACACTAACTGTCTTCGGTTGTGGACGGAAATGTTCGGAAACCTTCGTGAAAATATTCTAATAAAATTTTGTAAAAATTCAAACTGCTTACCATTTCAGAGCGTGTTAATATTAAAAATAATACAGTATCTAAAATTTTTTTACATTTAATAGTTTTCAAAATAGTGGGTTTACAAATAAAAATATCAGAATGTATTATAAATATGTTCCATATTCTCGTATTTGCAATTGTCTTAACATCAAATGATATTCTTTCTAAACTTTTATACTAACTTCTGTTCCCTAAAAATTACAATAGTAGATAAAAAAAATAACACTACTTATTATTATAATAAGGACTATCATCATCGTACCTCGATTATCCCTAAATTCTTACGTTTTATTAGAAATATCGAAATACAATAAAGTAATTTTTGTAACTAAAAGTCTCTCCGTGTGTAAACTGCAACTTATTTCGATTTTTATAGTGTGAAAATCATAACTGTAAACAAATCTTTAAAAATTTATTTTTAATAATTATTCTAATTAAACTTATAAAATAAACAATTAAAAAGATTTTAAATAATTGAAATTTTGTAAAATTTAATTGAATATAAATAATTTTTGAAATTTAACTTTTATCGGGGTCACCACATGTCAGTAAAATCAGAAAAATGTCAGTAAAACAACCTATTTGTCAGTAAAGTCAGGGAAATGTCAGAAAAATAATTTTTTGTTAGGAAAATTTAGAAAATTGAGATTTTTTGGATTTATTTTCAAAAATTGTGACATTTTTACTTTTCTTACAAATATCGCAACAAAATATCACATTTTTTTTAAATTGAATGTAATTCATTTCAATTTTTATAGTTCGAAAAATAACTATAAACAAGTTTTTAAAAAATTACTTTTGATTTATTTTTCTATTCAAATTTTCGAAATATACAATTAAAAATATTTATGTTAATCAAGAAAATGTTAAACTAAATACAAATTTCTCTTCAGTTTAATTGGAGCAAATTACAATAATTGTATCGTGAAAATAAATGAGGCTAAAGCAGAATTATTATTCTTAACTCTTTATTTCTCTTGTCAATATTTACATTTAGGAATCATCTATATTAAGTATATTTAAGAGAACATCATTGTTATCATCGAAATGTATTAAATACCGACATAAATGATACTTTCGTATAGAAATCATTATTTGATTTGTTATCATAATACTTCTCAGCTGTCGGTAAGTAAGCTATTTTAATAACCCTAAAAGTAGAAAACTTTTCCTATTGCAAACAAAGACCACATTAAATTTTTAATTCTCTCTATTTAATTGAAAATTAACATTATTGCTTAAAGAAATGTATTCACCTACGTGAATAACGTGCACCGTCTCAATTAACTACTGTTCAAAGTCCAGTGAAGTGTAAAACTCTTTATTTTCATCTTCAAAATATCTGTCGAATTGGGTTGATCGCGGAACCATACATTTCTGAATTCAGAAATCAGTCCAATTCGAAAAAGTCGTTTTCTCGAATTCAAGAAACGACATTATAAAATATTTTTAATTAACAAAGTTATTTAAATAAGTTTATTTAACTTTTAAGCTGCCAAATTTAATTACACGGAAAAAATAGTTCACGAATCTCTCGTGAACTAGTATATCACTTTTGGATGGGACACAAAATTTCAAAATTTTTATTCACTTTTGATTAGAAATGGCGAACGTCAACGAAAAACTGAAACAAAGTTAATGAATTTTTGATGAACGTGTTAAGGATGAGTAGTTCGTCAAAAGTAGAGGTACAAGTTGACGAAAAAGTCGTGAACTCGCGAGTCTCAGTAGTATGCGCAGTTCGCAATGCGCATCAAATATGGCTGATCAAGAATTCATCTGTCATAATTCAGTCGGTGTCATCAGTGTTTACACTCGGACAAATTCTTTGTTTGATTAAATTTATTATTTAGAATCAATGTTTTTATTATTCATTGAATATTTTTGTGTGCTAATTTCTTTTGTGAAACAAATAATTCATAAAATAAATTAGAAGTTACGACAAGGATCGTTTTATACTTTGCACGGTCCTGAGTTTTGTAGCAGACAACAGCAGACAAAGCTAATCGTGTCGTTTGCAGGAGTACTGTCAGTGTATATAGATTTAGCCGTGTCGGTTAGTTGTTAGGAATATTATTAGGGTACTAGGTTCGAATCCCGTGAAGCGAGTTGCGAATTTTAATAGCGATAAAATTGTGTATTCTGTGTAGTTGGGTGCGTATAGGCGTCAAGTTATCAAATTAAGTGAAATACTATCAAAAAAGTAGTGTCTAGAAATTATTTTTTTTGTTTTTAACATTTTTTAAAAGTTCACGAATTTTTCGTCAACTTTGACGAAAAGTTCAGAAACCGTACTACGTTTCTAGTGAAGGAGTTGATGAAATTTTGATGAACTGTGTTTATAGATTTTGAAGAATTTTGTGTCCCATCCAAAAGTGATATACTAGTTCACGAGAGATTCGTGAACTTTTTTTTCCGTGTAAGAGAAAAATTAACTTTAATATTTAATTTTGCAGAAAAAAATTCATAAGCGACCAAGAAATTTTGAAGTTATTTAACATTTTATTTTGTACTCAAACAATGTTACAACAAACAGACGACTTATGCAGTTATGCTGCGCGCGCATCTTACATTGGATTTAGTGGAAGATATTTTCTAAGACCAGATAAAAGATGCGCGCGCACCATAAGTCGTTTGTTTGTTATAAGCAGGGAGTAAGGCTGCTTCTACAACAGCTTTTTTTCATCGAAATCAGTGTGAAAACGTTGCGCGCAACTATTTTGCATAGTGCATTTTGCTCTTGTCGATGAAAGAAAGCTGTTGTAGAAAGCCCCTAAGACTAAGGAGACTAAACTAATGCTATGGAAGTGAAACTATACGTAAGAACGAAAATTATAGTTTTCGCGCAGGCGCACATGTAATATATTTGTCTCTGTCTTTCTCACTAATCCAGACGACTGAGAAAATCATAACAATTTACAAGTTGAGAAGGTTATGTTTAATGTTTGTGATTGTTGTGCGTTTCAGGAATATTATTAATAATAACTATAATAAATTGAAAAAAATTAATTTAATAAATATATATGTGTATACACGGAAAAAATTAATTTTGTGAACATTGCAGAATTAGTTCAATAGTCTTGGATATATCGTTTTACGTAATTGAGTTTTTTACTTTTTACCAAATTTTCTGCATATAATGCGTAACTGTTCAAAAAGATTTACAAAATATTTTGTATATTTTAAAAAATACGTTTGTAGAAAATATTTCAGCAATTTTCATAGAACTATTAAGAAAAAAGTTTAGAATTCTTCTGTATAAATTACAAAAAAGTATTAGTATCTTCGCAGAATCTAAATTACTAAAATATTTTATTACAATTTCTAATACAAGTTTCACAGTTATTCAAACTGGTACTTTGCACGATTTGCAAGCAGAGTTTTGTAAATAATGATCGGTTGCGCTGTAGGTTGTACACATATGATTTTGGACCCAGGTTCACGCGGCATGCAAAGCTCTTGTACAAATTGAGTGACAGCAAGTGAAACTGTGATAGCAAAGTCAATGGAATAAAATAAAACAATGTAAGTATATTAAATTATATATATATATATATATATATATATATATATATATATATATATATATATATTATTTTATTATACTATTATATTGTATATAGTACTATACGATGCAATTTCGCAAATTGAAAGAAAAAATTTTGGTTAACCAAAAAAAATTCCGAAAATTTGCCAAATAGACTTTTTTTGGCTATTTAAGGCAATATTACAAGAAATACTGACGTGATGGGCCATTTTGGAAATCGGATTTGTATTCTACGTCAAAAAAGCTATAAGAATAACCTTTCATTTTTTCTGTAACAGAACTAAGCCAAAATTTGCAGGCCTGTGTTATTTGACCGATCCTGTTTCTCGCAAGCGGCAAAAGAAAATGCTAGTTAGTATATAAGAGAAGTAAGAATATTACTCCCTAAGCGAGCGTGCGTGCATTAGTGTTGTGTGTATAGGTTTAGCGTATAAGTATATGTATTGTTAGGAATTTATGTATGTGTTGGGACTTAGAACTTAAGTGTGTGTTTTCAAACTTCGACAATCCCCGTGCGTTTTCTTCCCTCTTCGACTAAAGAAAAGAGATGTAACTGCTGCTACCTGACACTACCCAGAGAAAGAGGCGTGTCATGTTCATTGGGCAACTAATCAAAAATTTTTTTTCTTTGTATACGTGACTTCATTTTACAAAACTCGGTTTCTAATTTTTGTACTACCTGGTTTTCCATTTTTACTACTCCTAAATAGACATTATACAACTGAACCTTGTATTATAACATCTGTTTTTAGTAAAATTTCGACGTATTTAATCGAAATTTAATCAATTTCGACGTTTGTAAATTGTGCAAAAACATTTCATAAAACTAACAAAAATGTTTGTATATTCTATAAAAAAATTAAGTAATTTATAAAATGATGATATTCGAGTCTTTAATAAACTTCCGCACATATCCAAGAATCCAGAAATAGTTTAGTAAAAAGGAGGGAACTTTTATTTTCCGTGTACAAAAATATATTTTAAAGAGTGTATATTTTTCAGTGGTAAGTAATATATTATATTATATTCAAATTTCTTGACCGTTTATGAATTTTTTTCTGCAAAATTTAATAGTAAACAATCCTTATGGAAGAAATCGATTAATTTCAATTAAAAACAATTAAAAACTTTCTCTATTGTTGTTAATAGTGTTTCTTAATCGGGTTGTTCCAATTCATTACGATTAACCATAAAAATGCCTTCAATCGCCCTCAATTGTTTTCAATAGATTATATATCAAAAAGTACAAGCAGTTAATATAATTTTTTTTGTAAGGAATTTTAAAAACCATTATTAAAGTAGAATGAGAAAAAAATGATTTCAAAAAATGAAAGATTATTTTTGTCTAATATCAAAATTATTTATTTTTTTGTTATTTAATAAACATTAGTGGAATTGAATGAAATGTCAATTTAATGAAAATTAATTCCCACACAGCATTAAAACCTTCTTCAAGATTTATTTAAGATTTACTTGCAAACTTCGAAAAATTTACTTGCAAAGTGTATAGTAAAAATTGTATAAACATTTAAATGTCCCACTCCAATAAATGTTTATTGTCAAACTTTCTTGAAAATTTATCTTAAAACTTTCCTGAACATTTAAATTTCACGCTAAACATTTATTAAAATGTGATATTTAAATCTTTACACAATTTTCACTAAACTTTGCAAGTAAATACTTTGAAATTTGGAAAAAAATATTTAATAAAATTTTAGAAAAGTTTCTGTGCTGTGTGAGTTTAAACTAATTTTGGTTGATTCATGTTGTCTATTACTGATAAACATTTATTGGTTAAATATATTTACAATAAAGTACGAAAAAGTGAAAGTTAAACTCAAACAAAAATGTAAAATTTCACAGTGCATAACACACGCTTTCTGATCTACTGACGCGACGCCATGATACATAACAGCTGGGAAGATCGACGCATGGGCGTATAAGTTTATATGAGTATTTATTTATCAATTTCAAGCTTACAATTGAAAACGATTCAACAAAAACTTTAAAAATTTTAATACGATTGAAAACAATAAAAATTTCTCATAAAAATTTTGATTTAATTACCCTGTAAAAAAAGTTGTATAGGGAGAATCGAGAAAACGTATTGAAGCTCGATAGGTTGAATACGTTATTTGAATTTTAACGTATTGGAGTGTTTGGTCGAATCCGTTGTCTATAGAAAGTCCAATACGTTCAATAGAAAATATTATTTAAATTAATGAAAAAACGTTTCAATTGTATTAAAAATTGTAGTTTATGATAATAAAGGTTAATGAAATTGTAGACAACCAAAATTAAGAGAAAAATGTAACTTTTTTAAAATAAGGTTATTTAGTAATTGCAACAAGATATTCATCAGGTATGTTTGCTATCATTTTTATCGACAACTGATGAAAGTTATTTAAATTTAAATTATTTGTCACTTTATAAATCACTTTATTAATCAGTGTTCATATTAAATGCTTTTTATTAATTTATAACAATATTACATACTTACACAATATTAATAGTTCTATACCGACTATAGAAATTCAAATTCAAATAACTTTCATCAGTTGTCGGTAAAAATGATAGCAAACATACCTGATGAATATCTTGTTGCAATTACTAAATAAACTTATTTTAAAAAAAATTACATTTTTCTCTTAATTTTCGGTTGTCTACAATTTCATTAACCTTTATTATCATAAACTACAATTTTTATTACAATTGAAACGTTTTTTCATTAATTTAAATGATATTTTCTATTGAACGTATTGGACTTTCTATAGACAACGGATTCGACCAAACACTCCAATACGTTAAAATTCAAATAACGTATTCAACCTATCGAGCTTCAATACGTTTTCTCGATTCTCCCTATACAACTTTTTTTACAGGGTAGCGACAATTAAAAACAATAAGCAAACTGTTAACTCCCTGGCGGAAAAATAGACTAAAATTGTACTGGGGAATTAGTACTGAGAGCTCAGTCTATTTCAGTCAAAATTTGCTGCGTTTTAGCACTGAATTTGTACTTGGAAAAATTACCTGCAAAAGGGTCGCTATAGGTGGTGTTTATGGCTATAGACCGTCATTAAGTTGAAGGACGAATATTTCATTATTAATGTTAAAAATAATTTTTATTTATATTTCAACATTATGTTTGTTTTTCAAGAACTCAGATTCTTTACAAGTAATTATTATATATGCTAAATATTCATGTTAATCAAAATTCAAAAATAATATCCGTTTTTACGTAACAATTAGAGTTTGCGAGATAGTTTATAACTTTTTTAATTAAACATTTTTTATAATGAATTTTAGATATTTGTAATCATAAAACATCACAGATTCAAATTTTTTTGTTTTAAAAATTGAATTATTTAAATTGTAAACTTTTTAAGTCATAAAATTATAATCCCATACAACAATAGGCTGTCGGGTCTATTGTTATAGCAGGGGTTGCAATATAAGTTTTAAACTTAACGGGAATTTCATTGAAAATTTTGTTTTTTAACCTTTTTTTATTTTTACTTCCAGACTGTTAAAAATGGTTTGTTGACGTAACCTACATTTTAAACTATTGTTAAAGAACTTTAAAAATGTCTACCGAAACATTTAAAAAAAATCAGTCTGAAATTGTACTGAGGCCAGTACAATTTCAGTACCTTTTCAGTCTATTCTTCCGGCAGGGCTGTGAATAGTTACAAATTGGGATCAATCGATTCCTTCTATAAGGAAATCAAGTTAATTTTTCTCATTAAACAATAGAATTCCTCACGTGAAAATGTCCTCGGGAATCAGTGCCGGCAAATTACCGAGAGTCACTACCGGAAAATTCCCGAGATTGTCTCTGGAAAAAATCTTTTGACATATTTCTCAGAGAATTTAACCATAAGAATTAAAAATGTATCACTAGATAATCTCAAGGATCATATTCGTGATTGAGATCATTTTTTATTTATCATATAGTCACGTTAAGCTTATGAATAAAATTGAAAGACTATTATCAAGAGGTCAAACGGACTTCCACCTCTAAGCAGGAAGGATTAATGTGCACAATGATAAAATAGTTTAAACAACAATTTTTTAAAATTTAGAGTTTTCTATTCAAGAACCAAGTACATCTATTTACATATTTAAAAAAAAAATTTTTTAATAAATAATAATGATTATTATTATTTATTAAAAATTTTATTTTTTTTATTTTTCTTGAATAGAAAACTCTAAATTTAAAAAAATTGTTTAAACTTTTTTGTCATTATGCACATTAATCTTTCCTGCTTAGAGGTGAAAATCCGTTTAATCTCTTGATAATAGTCTTTCAATTTTATTCATAAGCTTAACGTGACTATATGATAAACAAAAAATTATTTCAATCAAAAAATATGATCCTTGAGATTTTCTAGTGATACATTTTTAATTCTTATGGTTAAAAAGGTTAAATTCTCTGAGAAATATGTCAACAGATTTTTTCCAGAGACAATCTCTGAAATTTCTCGGGACTTCATTTTTAGTGAAAATATTTCTTTTTATATGCAGATTAAAATCCCAGAGTTTCATTAAAATATGAGAGTAAGAGAGACAGATACACAGTTTATCTCTCTTAATCCAATGCAAATTTTCCGTTCTGGAATGTTTTAAAGAAGGTGCAAATGCTCCATGAAAGTTAGATTCACATGACCAAACGATTTTATACCAGAAAAGTTAATTAACCTTTAATTGTTCTGACAACTTCACGCACGTCTATACAAACACTTCAACTTGAGTTACTCATAACTGTGCAATCGTAGCCTTTTGTAAAACAATAGCACTCCTTGTGGGGAAAATGATTACTGCAGTTATAAACAAGAAGGCATGAGATAACCTAATATTTTGTTTGTAAACTTTGCAAAATATCTTCCTTTAGTATTTACATTGTTACATAAAGATTTTGAACAATTTTTAGCATATTTTAAGTAAACTTTAATAAAAATATTAAACTTATCGATTGGGAAAATGTGAGATAATTATAAGGACAAGAGATTTCAATAACAAATGTAAATTGTAAAGATAAAGTTATCTTTTGTGCCTGTATACCTTCTGCGACGTGTTAGTTGTTGAAAAAAATAATATTTTCTCTCTCAAATAACAAATCTGTCACTTAAGCACTGCGATTTTTTAATGATAAATGATAAAACAAGTAATTCTTCCTACCACCAACAAAAATTCTACTATTTCATGTACAACGATATCAAAAAGGGTAGTCTGTGAATTCAACAAAGTTTGTTTTCAGTAAAGCGTGAACTGACCAGCGCTTGCTGCAGGGAGTAAGACTAAGGAGACAGCACTGACTGTGTGATGTCTTTCAGAAATGAAACCTTTTTCTGTAGGGGAACTATACTGGCAGAATGACAAAATTTATACTCTGCGCGCATGCGCAGTACATGCGTATATTTTCCTCTCTTTTTAAATCATAAAATATAAGCACGTGAGAAAACAAAAACATATCAAAAGGTTATGGTTGTGTTTTGGCACATGTTTCTTAAAATAAAATATTTTGTTGGAGCAGAATTTTATATGTATGTAGGATTTAATAATATTATAATACTTACAATTATTAGATTTAATTACACTACAATTAATATTTATGATTTATAAAATTATTTTGGGTAATAGAACGATTTATTTCTAAACAAATTTATTATTTTATTTTGCAGTGTTTTTCTTGTATCAGAATAAAATTACAAAATTATGGCTTGTTGCATCCCAGGATGCAAAACATCATATTACAATGATTGTTTTGTTTTTTTATTAATAAAGTATATAATTAAAGTAAATTACAAATTCGTAAATATTAGTTATTTACAAATTTTTCAATTTTTTTCACATAGAATAAAACACTTTGTAGTTATATACCAAAAAAATTTATTCTGAACATACCCTGACGAAAGAATGGACTGAAATAATTGTACTGGGGAATTAGTACTGAGCGCTCAGTGCTATTTCAGTGAAAATTTGCTGCGTTTTAGCACTGAAATTATACTGGGAAAAATTACCTGAAAAAGGGTCGCTTTAGGTGATGTTTATGGCTATAGACCGTCATTAAGTTGAAGGACGAATATTTCATTGTTAATGTTAAGAATAATTTTTATTTATATTTCAACATTATGTTTGTTTTTCAAGAACTCAGATTCTTTACAAGTAATTATTATGTATGCTAAATATTCATGTTAATCAAAATTCAAAAATAATATCCGTTTTTACGTACACTGTAAAAAATGTTAGGTGAAATTTACACCGACGCACGAGGGCAATAAAAGGACCCTCGTCGCACGATGTGAAATCACCCTGAGCCTCGAATGAAATTTACATCGACGCACGATGTATATTTTTTTTGTACATCGTGCGTCGATGTAAATTTCATTCGAGGCTCAGGGTGATTTCACATCGTGCGACGAGGGTCCTTTTATTGCCCTCGTGCGTCGGTGTAAATTTCACCTAACATTTTTTACAGTGTAACAATTAGAGTTTGCGAGATAGTTTATAACTTTTTTAATTAAACATTTTTTATAATGAATTTTAGATATTTGTAATCATAAAACATCACAGATTCAAATTTTTTTGTTTTAAAAATTGAATTATTTAAATTGTAAAGTTTTTAAGCCATAAAATTATAATCCCATACAACAATATATATTTTTGTATACACATATATGGGTGATTCTCCACGAAACCGACCATTTCATGTCCCTAGTATTTTTTAAGAAACAGATTGCACATATAATAATGAATCCAACGTAAAAAAGTAACTCTGGTGATTACAAACAAAAACCTATAGCCACTTCAATTTCTAAGATTAAATGTTTTTTTTTAAATGCAAATTTAAGAGCCAAATCGTCAAGGTGAAGCCTGTCCCAAGGGTCAGTTACAAAACAAAAATAAATATTTTTAGTCAAATTCTCAAATAAAAATAATGATTAATAACGTATTTGTAATGTCTAAGTGTGTAAAAGTGAAAAAATTAAATTGGTGGAATAAAAATTATTTTTAAATTTTTTTCTGATGTTATTTCTTGTCCCCAGTTTTGTGCGTCATGGTGAAGCCTTTTTAAAAAATTGAAATATTTCATAAAAATAAAATCAGAATTTCGGTATTCTTTAGTACAAGCAACAGTTTAGTTCCCTCAATAGTGTTTCATTACGAAAGAAAAAAATTGTTATACTTTTTTTCATTTTTTTTACGTTTTAAGAGTGCAGTCCCATGGTGGTAGATTAGTAGAATAGTGGAACAGTTTTGACCAATCAGATGACTGGATTTTTTAACACTTATTTTGATAGGTCAAATCTATTACACTACTCCACTATTCTACCAGCATGGGACTGCACTCTAAGTGTCAACTTTGTACAGGGAATCACAGAATCGTCATGGTGAAGCCTTCACATTTTTCATAATAAATAAAAAAATTAATTTTTTTTAGCAAATAATGTATAGTCGTATTATTTCAGTGAATATAAAAGATAGGAATATGAAACCGATTGAAAATTGGAACAGTCACAGCTCGGCTGCCTGGCTGCCTGCCTGCAGGTCGTCATGGCAATACATAAGAGTAAGAGAGTCAGACAATTTAAATTATTCGTCTCCTCTCTCTTACTCTCGTGGCGGCTGCCTGCGCAGGCAGGCAGCTGAGGTGTGACCATGCCATTAAAGATTCTATTCTGCGTTGGCCTTTATGATTTTCTCCACGAAGGGTGTTTCCGACATTCGCTCTCTGAGCGCTCTGAGAGTGCAGTCCCATGGTGGTAGATTAGTAGAATAGTGGAACAGTTTTGACCAATCAGATGACTGGATTTTTTAACACTTATTTTGATAGGTCAAATCTATTACACTACTCCACTATTCTACCAGCATGGGACTACACTCTGAAACTACGAAACATGATTAGTTGGATTAGGGGAATTGTGAATGATGTTAGGGGAATTGTGGATTTTGATTGGCTACAACTCTAACTTGACAGTTTCGTGCTCTGCTTTTTCGCTCCATGGAGATATACGGAACGTGAGAGCAGAGTACGAAACTGTCAAGTTAGAGTTGTAGCCAATCAAAATCTACAATTCCCCTAATCCAACCAATCATGCTTCGTAGTTTCAGAGCGCCCAGAGAGCGAATGTCGGAAACACCCGAAGTAGTATAAGGAAACTTCACGCTAATGGAACGGTCACAGCTCTGCTGCCTGCCTGCCTGCAGGTCGTTATGGCAATACATAAGAGTAAGAGAGTCAGACAATTTAAATTATTCGTCTCCTCTCTCTTACTCTCGTAGCGGCTGCCTGCGCAGGCAGGCAGGCAGCCGAGGTGTGACCATGCCATAATGCTTTGCAACGGTAAAAACCAACACATTTTGGGGGGGTTAAGGCGGTTCCAGAATAGGTGCAAAAGGCAGGTAGAAAGTCCAAGTGCAAGTGCGATTCCTATATCTTTAGCATTGGTTCGCACTTGCACTTGTACTTTTATCTTGCCTTTTGCACCTATTGTGGACTCTCCATTAGAGTTATGAGTATTTGCACCACTAACAAAGGTTGCGCCATTACGGCTGAATTGTAAACCATGGTTGCCATTACACTTCGTCGTATTTCTTTAATTTGTAGGTTATGTTCATATACAGTAGCAGACGAAAAATGTTAGTACAATACTTTAACCACAGAGGCGCAACCTCTGATAGTGGTGCAATCTCTGAGATCTCTGTCCCCCCTAATGTGTGTAGATTTTTATGTGGCGTGAAGCCTCCTTATGGCGGTGTCAAAGTCGATTGGATTTTTGCATTGGGCTTCAATGGGAAAATCGCATCGACTTTGACACCGCCTTATACTACTTCGTGATTTTCTCAGTCGTCTGGGTTAGTGAGAAAGACAGAGACAAATATATTACATGTGCGCATGCGCGAAAACTATAATTTTCGTTCTTAAGGCGGTGTCAAAGTCGATTGGGTTTTTGCATTGAGCTTCAATGGGAAAATCGCATCGACTTTGACACCCCCTTAAGGCCAACGCAGAATAGAATCTTTAACCGGAACCGCAATCGTAACCCTAACCGTAAGAATGAGTTAAAGAAGGATAAACAATATACCTATCCTTCTTTAACTCATTCTTACGGTTAGGGTTACGATTGCGGTTCCGGTTAAAGATTCTATTCTGCGTTGGCCTATAGTATGTGTCAATGTAAACAAGATATGTAGAATGTCATGCCTGCTTCTGAAATTGAAAATGTTGGTAAATAAACTGCAATTTAAGTGTGCTTAATAGAAATAGATGGCACAGTAAGAAAAATTCTACAAATATTATTAAATGAAATTATATAAAAATTATTAATAAAAAATGTATTTTAATTAATTTACAAAAATTGGGTATAATAATAATCATATTATTTTTACTTCACGAACATAATAATTTTATTTAATTAATTAATTTAATTGCAATTTTAATAATAATCAACACTAATTATAAAAGTATTCTAAATTTATAATAATAGTGTATAATATTTTGATAAAAATTAATAATATTAGTCAATTATAGAAAATAACATTAATAAAAATAATTAATATTTTGTATATTCAATTTTAATTTGCAAGAGTAAAAATGTACGAAAGAGCTTGATCCCGTTTTTAATAAATAATTAAACATATATTAATAATTGTTTATTTAATAATTAAATTGATAAATGAAATTCATTCATTCATAATTTTATTAAATAATAATTTTTAAATACTATTATTATTTATTTAATTTATAACTTATTTTATACTTATTTAATTAAATTTATTAATTTTAAAAGTAAATAATATAAAATAAATAATAATAATTATTTTGAATTTTATTAATAATGTAATAAGGAAATTATTACATTAATTCGACTTTTTGAACATTCGACCATTTGATGACTCGATCTTTTTAGCATTCGACTATTTGATGATTCGACGTTGTTAGCAGTCGATCAATTGACAATTCGAAGTTTTGAGCATTCAACCATTTGATGATTCGACGTTTTGAACATTCGACTATTTGATGACTCGATCTTTTTAGCATTCGATTATTTGACGATTGTCAAATCGTCAAATAATCGAATTTTTCAACAAATAACTTTTCGTCAAATAATCGAATTTTAACAACATCGGTTGTTAGCATTCGATCAATTGACGATTCGACCATTTGCCGATTCGATGTTTTTAGCATTCGACCAGTTTACAATTCGATGTTTTGCGAATTCGATCATTTGACAATTCGATGTTTTTAGCATTCGATCTTTTGAGAATTCGACGTTTTTAGCATTCGACCATTTAACGATTCGACGTTTTGACATAGAGATATTATAAATAGAGTGGGGAAGACCTCTACGAACGTGTCCTGTCGATAGAAAGAGAAAAAAAATTTATCACCAGTAACTGTCTCTCTTTAATTACGCATGCGCACAGTTACTAATCTTCGACAGACATAAACACTCCCTGAGTGACAAGTGTACAAATAGAATTTTGTGTTTACCTTTTAAATTTGTTTTAATGAAATTCTCCCACATTCATTATTTAATAATGATTCTCATTTGTTTGAACAAGAACCACTTTATGATCATAGATACCAATTGAGCTGCCGGATCAAAGAAGGGCACATAAACTAGCCGCGCTGAAAAACGTTGGCCCCTGAACACTTAAAATTAAACTTTTGATCTTAAATGTTTATTATGTATATCCTTATAGAAAATTTGATTGCGCATCTTTTTTTTAAAAATTTTTTCTATCTATTACCGTTTTCGAAATAATAAAGAAAAACCATTTTTTTGAAAACATGAAATTTAATTAAATTTTTCACTTCAACCCGCGATATCTCAGACAATTTTGCATATTTTCCAATATCACAAAAACTAAATTACTTGTTGAAATATCTTGAGAATGATGAAAGAAGAAAAAAATTGTTTTAATTAAAAATAAAATTTTTATTAATTTTTTTCTAAGCACTTGCAAAAATCGTGAAGTGCAATTTTCACGGGCTTCGTTTAACGGGCGAATTTTAAGCAACAACAAACTTTCAGTGAGAAAGTTGTTTATTGTAGTCCAAAGAAGTTTTTTGTGAAATTATATTACAATTGAATAATTAGTAACAAATTAGTGAATGTTTCAAGTTGTGCCAGCGACTGAACCGATGGTTTGTTTTGATTTACTTAACCTCTAAAGGCGAAACAACGCTGTGACATATTCAGTCGAGCTTCTTTCAACAAAGAATGGTCGTCACACGTTGAGCCGCGCGTGCAACTTTAAACATTCACTAATTTGTTACTAATTATTCAATTGTAATATAACTTTACAAAAAACTTCTTTGGACTACAATAAACAACTTTCTCACTGAAAGTTTGTTGATGCTTAAAATTCGCCCGTTAAACGGAGCCCGTGAAAATTGCACTTCACGATTTTTGCAAGTGCTTAGAAAAAAATTAATAACAATTTTATTTTTAATTAAAACAATTTTTTTCTTCTTTCATCATTCTCAAGATATTTCAACAAGTAATTTAGTTTTTGTGATATTTCATGTTATCAAAAAAATGGTTTTTCTTTATTATTTCGAAAACGGTAATGGATAGAAAAAAATTTTTTTAAAAAAAGATGCGCAATCAAATTTTCTATAAGAATATGCATAATAAACATTTAAATCAAAAGTTTAATTTTAAGTGTCCAGGGGCCAACGTTTTTCAGCGCGGCTAGTTTATGTGCCCTTCTTTGATACGGCAGCTCAATTGATATTTTTAATTATTCAAAATTACATTGAAAGTAATAAATTATGTGATAGTAAATTCAGAGTTAGAATGATGTATAACAAACTAACAATATTTAAAGGTCAATGAGAGTTTTATTGTATTAATTGTAATGTTGGTATTGTTATATTTAACATCTTTTTTAAGAAATGTTTTAAAAAATTTAATTTGAATTCACTTGAACCAAAGAAATATTTTAAATGTTAATATTTAAATTTAATAAATAAAAACCCTACATAACTACATTCATTCTAATTCAATTTTATGATACTAATGAATTCACTGAAGGACAGCTACTGGTGTTAAATTTTTTCTCTCTTTCTGACTACGACCCATTCCCACTCATAACTACTACAACTACAAGCCGCTTGCACTTGTACTTGCACTTGGCTTTTGCACCTATTCTGGAACCGCTTTAAAATAATCGATTTCTTATTTAGTCGAAAGTTTAAAAATGCGAAGTTTAATTAAACCTAATTTTATTTTATCGAATGGTGTTTCAATATAATGTGAATATTAATCATGAAGTAGGATAAGGAGATGGAGACGCATGATTTTCCCCTAATCACCAAGTGGTCGAATGTTCAAATGATCGAATACCAAATCGTCGAATCGTCATTTGATCGAATGCTTAAAACGTCGAATTGTCAACAAGTCGAATGCTAAAAATATCGAATCGTCAAATGGTCGAATGTTCAAAACGTCGAATCGTCAAATGGTCGAATGCTAAAAACGTCGAATTCTCAAATGATCGAATGCTAAACACATGGAATCGTCAAATGATCGAATTCTAAAAACATCGAATCAGCAAATGGTCGAATGTTCAAAACGTCGAATGGTCATTTCGTCGAATGCTCAAAACGTCGAATTGCCAACTGTTCGAATGCTAAAAACATCGAATCAGCAAATGGTCGAAAAATTTGTTTGATGTAAGTTAACATTAATTTAAACCAAGCAAATTTTTCGACTTTTTGACGATTCGACGTTTTGAGCATTCGACGAAATGACCATTCGACGTTTTGAACATTCGACCATTTGCTGATTCGATGTTTTTAGCATTCGATCATTTGAGAATTCGACGTTTTTAGCATTCGACCATTTGACGATTCGACGTTTTGAACATTCGACCATTTGCCGATTCGATGTTTTTAGCATTCGACCAGTTGACAATTCGACGTTTTGAGCATTCGACGAAATGACCATTCGACGTTTTGAACATTCGACCATTTGCTGATTCGATGTTTTTAGCATTCGATCATTTGAGAATTCGACGTTTTTAGCATTCGACCATTTGATGATTCGACGTTTTGAACATTCGACCATTTGACGATTCGATGTTTTTAGCATTCGACCAGTTGACAATTCGACGTTTTAAGCATTCGACAAAATGACGATTCGACGATTTGGTATTCGACCATTTGAACATTCGACCACTTGGCGATTAGGGGAAAATCATGCGTCTCAAGGAGATGAAACGGCTTATGGCACGGTCACACCTCGGCTGCCTGCCTGCCTGCAGGTCGTCATGGCAATACATAAGAGTAAGAGAGTCAGACAATTTAAATTATTCGTCTCCTCTCTCCTACTCCCGTGCAGAGCTGCCAGGTACCCTCACCAAGCGCAAATGCGCATGCCTCGTGTCTCTAATTTTAATTGGTGGAAATTTTGGAAGTTTTAATTTACAAGGCATTTTAAATAAGAACACAAATGTCCACCAATTAAAATATAAGCGCAAGGCATGCGCACTAGCGTTTGGTGAGGGTACCTGGCAGCTCTGCTCCCGTGGCGGCTGCCTGCGCAGGCAGGCAGGCAGCTGAGGTGTGACCGTGCCATTATATTTATTGGCCCCCAAATAGGGGGGTCAGAGTAGTGAAGTTTTCATCTCCCTACTGTCTCGAGCGCCCCTTGAGGGAAAATACAGAATTACAATGTATCGTCTGCTACAGGGTTGGAAAATGACGCGTCATTTTTGGTTTCTGATGTAGATTATGTAGAATAAGTAATTTACGTAGATAATGTAGAAAACCCATGTAATTTACATTTTCAAGATGGCGGCCATTAAAAGACTAAAAAAACATAACATAATCTCTTGAAAAGTTTGCTTTTTAGGTTATATCACGTGACAAAAGACATTAAAGTAAATTACCAAGTAATCTACATGTAAACAACTACGTAGATTACCTTAGGTAGTTTACGTTCCCAACCCTGGTCTGCTACACGGTTGTTTATGACATTTATGAGATGACAGCTGAATGAATCGGGTTATATTTAAGGTTTGAACGAGTTTTGTGACTGAAATTGAAAATAAAAATGAAAAGTTTGTATAAAATAATAAATTTATGAGTAAATAATATTATGTTAATATAAAAATTCATTCTTGCTGTCATTTCACTACAAAAACATTGAGGTTATATTTATGTTTTTCTCCTTAGATGAAATATATGATAGCCAAATTTATAACTAACCTAAATGTAAATGAACCGAAAAGTAATATTACATTTCCTTATTCTATAGAAATTAAAAGCGTTCGAATTATTATTTAATCGAATATTATTATTTCGAATTAATTTTAACCGATACTTTAAAGTATCGAAATGTAATTTAATCTAAACTAATTTTGAGGGAAAATACAACTAAGCGAATTTTTGATTATCCGAAAGCTAATTTGGTGGAAAATTTTTGTGGGTGAATTTAATTTGAGCCAAAAAGCAAGTAGTCGAAACCTCATCCATTAGAATTTTAAAGTTGCGGAAAAGCTATTTGTAAGAATGGTTATGTGACGAGCGACTGCCATCTCGCTCGTTAACTTTTCGATATATCGATTAACGAGTTATCGAAGCGCGAAAGTATAATATCACTAATAAACTAACTAATTAATTTAGGATTTTCTTACGACTTTTGATAAATATTGACGAAACTAAACAAGAATGTTTAACTATTGTAAAATATAATACTTCACGGTTTAATAGTTTCAAATTCTGAATATGTATTTGAAAACAAACATTTCTTAGAATTGCCATAAATCAAATGAAAAATAGCGAAAGAAAATGTAATATCTAGTTTCCTAAAGTCATAAAACCGAGAAACCCTTGAAAGAATATAAAAAATATCTCAAGTGTCCTTTTCCATAGGACAATGGAACATGTGTTTACCATACTTGCGACCACAGAAATGGCATCGAAAAGTCACGTAGTCATAGACTTTCATTATGTAACGAACCTTATTTATCAATTGTATAATATGAACACTAATAATAAATAACAACAATATCATATTATTGTTAATTTTACAGTATGCGAATGTATTATTTAGAAATTATATTATTATAATTTTCTTTACAAACTATTAATATTTAGTTCATTATTATATGCAATATTTTCAGAAAAATGTGCTTTTGATGTTAAATAATCAAAAATATATTTTTAATGGAGCTAAAACTAATCTAAACATAACCTAAAATTTTAAGCAGCTAAGGTCCCTTTCACCGTGGAGCGTCACACATATATATATATATATATGACGTATTAAATATAATAATATTATGTTATGATGTGTTGCTAAATTGTTTATTGTTATGATTGCTGTTTATATTTAAATATATGAGGAGTGCAGCATATGAGATTTATTATTATTAGATATGATGTAAATAATTAATAATTATATAATTAATGTGAATGCAAAAGGGTTATGTTCGCTTGTTGTGATACATGCTTTCTATGCATAGAGTATGTTTATATTTGTATTAGTGCAGTGCAGTGTTAGTGTTGTGATTCCAATTACACCATAGACTTTACAAGCTCTATGCTGAGCATGCGCAAATATTCTGCCATGGACCAAGGGCTAAATGCTCCCTCACGAAATTAGTTCTGCTCTGGAGTTCCTTCGAAATGCACTTCAGAGTAGTCCCAAAAATAACTGTAATAATAACTCCGACTTGTGTAATGTTTGACTTTTATATAATAAATGTTTTGGGTTTACTCGTGAAGTTGGTTGGATTAATAATTAATTGATATTATTAATTAATCCTTCTTATTCACAAGGTTTTTCCCTCCGTTTTAACGGAAATTTACTTGTTTTATTTCAAATCTTTCCGCCTTCCTTTTCAAAGGATTAAACCAAGATTGAACATTGAATCAAATCGCGGATCTTACGCTTGCGCGTAAATAACGCAACTCCGCTCGTAACAGTTAAATAGTCGAAACGCCATCTGTTCGAATTGTCGAGTAGACGAAAAGTTAAGTAGCCGAATGTAAAAAACGTCGAATGGACAAAAAGTCGAATTTTAAAAATATCGAATTATCAATTCATAGAATGTTCAATTTGCCGAAACGCTATCTGTTCGAATTATCAAGTAGACGAATAGTTAAGTAGTCGAATGGTAAAATGGACATTTGTCTGAAAATAAAAAGAGCATAATTTCTATTACGTCGAATTCACAACTGTGTAAAATCGCTAAACTTACGAATTTATTTTCATCGAATATTACTCTCTAAATCTGAATTAGTAGAAAGTTACTAATGAAATGGTGAAAAGTCGTCCACTAAATGATTTAGTAATAATTCTACTAACAATTAGTAAAATTTTACTAATTGTTAGTAGAACGTTACTAATTGATTAGTAGAATTCTACTAACAATTAGTAGAACTGTTTTATTAATAGTCGATAAAACAGTTTCACTAATTCATTTAGTGAAAAAGTGACTTTCAATTAGTAGAATTCTACTAAAACATTAGTAGAATTTTACTAAAAATTAGTAATATTCTACTAATTAAAAAGGTGGAAAGTCGTTCATGAAAACTACTAATTCTTAGTAAAATTTCACTAATTCTTAGTAGAATTCTACTAATTCAGATTTAGAGAGTAAGTTTAAGGGGATCCCACATATCGACAATACAGATCTTAATTGATAAAAAGAACTGCAACCGCCTTTTCTTGAAAAATATAAAATACCATGCCATATCCATTTGGGAATCTCATTTTTCATCAAAAATACACAGGATGAATATTTCTTTTTTTGTAATTGTTACAAAAAAAATAAAGGTTTTTAAATTTTAAATTTTCTTACAAACAACAAAACAAACTTATTTTTTACTTGGAAAATTAAATATATCTGCGAAATTGTCTTATTTTATATATTTTTTACCATTAATCAATTTTCTCTTGCAAACAAGACATTATATTAAATTGTTTTTAATTAAAAATTAAAAATAATCAACAATTTATCATTTCTGCTACATTTGGCGCCATCTATTGGTTCCATTGCAAAATAATGTACCACCAAACAGCTATTAAATGTGGTTATGGTGGTTTGGACTATTGGAAACTGCTCATATTTAATTTTTGAAAAATAATTTTTTCTAATAATTACAACAAATAAAATATTCATCCTATGTATTTTTGATAGAAAATGAGTTTCCAAAATTGATAGGGCATAATATTATACAATTTTTAAGAAAAGGCGGTTGCAGAGTTTTTATCAATTTAGATCTGCATTGTTGATATGTGGGATCCCCTTAAGAAAATTATTTTCCCGAATTAATACTTGACATAATTTTTATTTTTACTAAACAGTAATTGATTGAATTTTAAAATGGGCAATTTCTTATTTTATCGAAAGTTAAGAAGCCTAAATTAAATTTAACTTATTTTTATTTTGTCTAATGATGGTTCAAGCTAATGTGAATATTAAAGAAATAAATTATAGCCGACATTATAACTAACCTAAATGTAACTGAACCGAAAAGTAATATTACATATTCCTTATTCTATAGAAATTAAAAGTGTTCAAATTATTATTTAATCGTATATTAATATCTGCCCAGGCAGAAATCAACGACCGGCTTGGTACCGGGCCGGTACCAAGGGCTGACTTGGCGGTGCCGGCGTGAGACCGGCATTACCGCCGGCCCGGAGCCGGTCCAGTCAACAATGATAACCCGGGAAATATCCGCCCCGGTGCCGGTAAACCACCGGTCCGGCACCTTGCCGGTAAACCATCGGCCCGGTACCGGACCGGTTCTCGTTTTCAGTGTTTTCGTACCGGTTTATTGCCGGCTCACCACCGGCGACGTACCGTGCCAGTGAAATTTAGGCACCGGCCCGGTGCCGGTATTTCTGCCAACTTGGAGCCGGCCCGGTCAACAATGATAACCCGGGAAATATCCGCCCCGGTGCCAGTAAACCACCGGCTCGATACCGGGCCGGTAGTAAAAAAAAAAAATTATTTTGTAACTTTTCTGCCGGCTTTATGCTGGCACGGTGTCAGATTAGTATATTTTATTAACAACACATTTTTACATATATTAAACGTTAAACAATATTATTTATTAATTAATTTAATTGTAAACACTAAATAGAATGCTGAAACATATGAATTATTATTAAATGTTAACGAAAAATCTGAAGACATGAGGAATTGAACTCCGGACCCTCAGGCTGCAAAGTCGACGCTGCATCCGCTAACCTAAACCTGCTTATGAAAAGTGAATGGAAAGTTTATATATGAAGTGTGACACCAGGACTAATTACAAAATGTTCTAAATAATTAGAAAAAACCTTTTCTAAAAGACAGTTTGAATAATGTAATGTCAAAGTTAATAATTATAATAACATTTGTTAATGTCATTATACGTTGGGACTAAGGCTAAAGAAAAAACGCTGGCATGGTACCGGCCCGGTACCGGCTTTATAGAAACAACTTCCAAAAACTTAGTATAATGAAATTAATATAATACCTTGTTAGATTATCAAAATTTTATAACAATAAATCAAATAAAACCTGACCAAAATTATTTTAAACGAACAAAGTTATTATAGGGTGTCTAGTAATTCAGCAGTAACAAATTCCCGGATTTTTGAGTGATTTTCCCAGACAATTTAAAGCTGAATTAATAGAGTTTAATGAAATGTAATTTTTCCAACTATGTAAAAAAAGATTTTAAAAAACATTTAATTTCGAGAGATTTGATTTTCCTATTCTTCCGAATAGTGTAAAAAAAAATTTCAAAAAATTAAAAATTTAGACTTTTTAAGACACAAAAATATTATGCCGGCAAAACTCCGTCGCCGGTGTAAAACGGTATCAAGTAGTGGTACCGGGCTGGTGCCGGGCCGGTATTAATTTTGATGCCGGTAAAACTCCGTCGCCGGTGTAAAAACGGTATCGAATGCCGGAACCGGTCCGGTAATAATTTTGATGCCCGCAAAACTACGTTTTCGGTGTAAAAACGGTATCAAGTAGTGGTACCGGGCCGGTGCCGGGCCGGTACTAATTTTGATGCCGGCAAAACTACGTTTTCGGTGTAAAAACGGTATCGAATGCCAGAACCGGGCCGGTGCCGGGCCGGTACTAATTTTGATGCCGGGAAAACTACGTTTTCGGTGTAAAAACGGTATCAAGTACTGGTACCGGGCCGGTACTAATTTTGATGCCGGCAAAACTCCGTCGCCGGTGTAAAAACGGTATCAAGTAGTGGTACCGGGCCGGTGCCGGGTCGGTACTAATTATGATGCCGGCAAAACTATGTCGCCGGTGTAAAAACGGTATCGAATGCCGGTGCCGGGCCGGTACTAATTTTGATGCCGGCAAAACTACGTTTTCTGTGTAAAAACGGTATCAAGTAGTGGTACCGGGCCGGTACTAATTTTGATGCCGGCAAAACTACGTTTTCGGTGTAAAAACGGTATCGAATGCCGGAACCGGGTCGGTGCCGGGCCGGTACTAATTTTGATGCCGGGAAAACTATGTCGCCGGTGTAAAAACGGTATCGAATGCCGGTGCCGGGCCGGTACTAATTTTGATGCCGGCAAAACTACGTTTTCGGTGTAAAAACGGTATCAAGTAGTGGTACCGGGCCGGTACTAATTTTGATGCCGGCAAAACTACGTTTTCGGTGTAAAAACGGTATCAAATGCCGGAACCGGGCCGGTGCCGGGCCGGTACTAATTTTGATGCCGGGAAAACTACGTTTTCGGTGTAAAAACGGTATCAAGTACTGGTACCGGGCCGGTACTAATTTTGATGCCGGCAACACTACGTCGCCGGTGTAAAAACGGTATATCGGATGCCGGCAAAACTATGTCGCCGGTGTAAAAACGGTATCGAATGCCGGAACCAGGCCGGTGCCGGGCCGGTACTAATTTTGATGCCGGCAAAACTACGTTTTCGGTGTAAAAACGGTATCAAGTACTGGTACCGGGCCGGTACTAATTATGATGCCGGCAACACTACGTCGCCGGTTGTAAAAACGGTATCAAGTAGTGGTACCGGGCCGGTGCCGGGCCGGTACTAATTATGATGCCGGCAAACTATGTCGCCGGTGTAAAAAAGGTATCGAATGCCGGAACCAGGCCGGTACTAATTTTGATGCCGGCAAAACTATGTCGCCGGTGTAAAAACGGTATCGAATGCCGGAACCAGGCCGGTGCCGGGCCGGTACTAATTTTGATGCCGGCAAAACTACGTTTTCGGTGTAAAAACGGTATCAAGTACTGGTACCGGGCCGGTACTAATTATGATGCCGGCAACACTACGTCGCCGGTGTAAAAACGGTATATCGGATGCCGGCAAAACTATGTCGCCGGTGTAAAAACGGTATCGAATGCCGGAACCGGTCCGGTGCCAGGCCGGTTGTCTTTTATTAACCGGCCCGGTACCATAGTGCCGGTACCGGTTATTGTTCGACGTTACTACCGGGCCGGTTGTCTTTTGGAAACCGGCCCGGTACCACAGTGCCGGCACCGGTTATTGTCCGACTTTACCACCGGGCCGGTGTCGCACCGGTCATAGGCATCGGCACACCACCGACTTTTCTGCCTGGGTGGAATTAATTTTAACCGTTACTTTAAAGTATCGAAATGTAATTTAATCTAAACTAATTATGAGGGAAAAGGCAATCAAGTGAATTTCTAATATACCGACTTGTAAATTGATATAATTTTAATTTGACCGACTTTGAATTTTCTCTAATTTGTTTTAAACCAGATTCTTGATTCGTCGAATTTTCGCGCGCCATAAATTTTATGTAGTTTAATGTTTTTATCACTGATCTCTATTATAACTGGATGGGCGACACGTCTAAAACTGGAGACGCATGATTTTCCCCTAATCACCAAGTGGTCGAATGTTCAAATGGTCGAATACCAAATCGTCGAATCGTCATTTGATCGAATGCTTAAAACGTCGAATTGTCAACAAGTCGAATGCTAAAAACATCGAATCGTCAAATGGTCGAATGTTCAAAACGTCGAATCGTCAAATGGTCGAATGCTAAAAACGTCGAATTCTCAAATGATCGAATGCTAAACACATCGAATTGTCAACTGGTCGAATGCTAAAAACATCGAATCAGCAAATGGTCGAATGTTCAAAACGTCGAATGGTCATTTCGTCGAATGCTCAAAACGTCGAATTGTCAACTGGTCGAATGCTAAAAACATCGAATCGGCAAATGGTCGAATGTTCAAAACGTCGAATCGTCATTTCGTCGAATGCTCATAACGTCGAATCGTCATTTCGTCGAATCCTCATAACGTCGAATCGTCAAATGGTCGAATGCTCAAAACGTCGAATCGTCAAAAAGTCGAAAAATTTGTTTGATGTAAGTTAACATTAATTTAAACCAAGCAAATTTTTCGACTTTTTGACGATTCGACGTTTTGAGCATTCGACGAAATGACCATTCGACGTTTTGAACATTCGACCATTTGCTGATTCGATGTTTTTAGCATTCGATCATTTGAGAATTCGACGTTTTTAACATTCGACCATTTGACGATTCGACGTTTTGAACATTCGACCATTTGCTGATTCGATGTTTTTAGCATTCGACCAGTTGACAATTCGACGTTTTGAGCATTCGACGAAATGACCATTCGACGTTTTGAACATTCGACCATTTGCTGATTCGATGTTTTTAGCATTCGATCATTTGAGAATTCGACGTTTTTAGCATTCGACCATTTGACGATTCGACGTTTTGAACATTCGACCATTTGACGATTCGATGTTTTTAGCATTCGACCAGTTGACAATTCGACGTTTTAAGCATTCGACAAAATGACGATTCGACGATTTGGTATTCGACCATTTGAACATTCGACCACTTGGCGATTAGGGGAAAATCATGCGTCTCCTAAAACTGTGATAAAATTAGAAGCCCGGAAGGCGCCATATTTTAGACACCCACTTTACAAAAGCAGGCGGGAATTTTAAAATTACAAAGAAGGTTGAAATACATTTAACTATGAAAAAATACTTAACTTATTTTAATAATTTTTAAATTATTTTATTATTATTAATAACTATAAATAATAATAATAAGTAAATAAAAATTATTAAAATTAACTTAATTTACTTAAAAATAATTAAATATTTGACAAGTTGAACTTAAGTTTCGTTTATTTTTTTTCACTTGGTAAGATTACACGGAGAGAAATTTCGTTTTAATATTTCGTATTATTATATTAGTATTTAGTAAAACCGATTCCAATTTGGGGAAATCGTGCACTTTTATTAATTATTATTACCATTTTTAAGAAAATTTATAATCAAATTATTACTTTGTATTATTCTGAAGTAACAGAAATTAGAATAGTCAGTAAGAAATTTTAATATTATAAGTAAGAAAGTCTACAATAGTAAAAAGTATTACTAGAGAATTATACTAAATACTATCGAAGTATTGCATAAATTGTAAATTTAGTAACGAATAGTGTTATCGACTATATTAAAAATTATGACCAGCCTAATAGCAGGCTTTCGGCTGTCGAAGAGTGGTTACGAAACTGTCCGAGATTAGCCGAACATTTTAGCCGAGCAGTTCCGAAATTATCCGAGTCAAACTTCATGGCATTTGAGACATTTAAGTTTTATTTCTCTTTAAATATAAATAAGTAAAAATTTACGATTAGATTAGTGGAAACGTCTATTTATTAATAAAATCTGCTAATTCAAAAGCAAAAAGTCAGTTGCCAATTCAAATTAGTAAATACTTTTACTAATTAATTTAGAGAGTTTTCAATTATTATTTAAAATTTTAACTAAAATATTCATATTTAAATTAATTTTTATTAGAAAATTCTACGAAAATTCAATTAATTAAATACAAAAATAAATAATTTATTGAACAGTTGAATGTTTCTTAAAGTTGTTGAACTTTTAAAGAATTATTTTGACGAATTTTAATAAAATTTTTAAGAATAATTTCATTTTTAGAGAAATTTTGATGAAAATTATATAAAAAATAATTGAATTTTTGTAAAAAATTATTAAATTCTTATTAAATTTTTATTATTTATGAAAACAATTAAATATTTGCGTAGAATTGTTAAAAAAGATTTGTTAATCATTGAATTCTTTGGGAAATTTTATTAAAGAACTGGATATTAAAAATTCTTTATTTCAAAACAGTTTTTGAAAATAATTGAATTTTTGGAGAAAAATGTTATTATTCATAATAATAAATGAAATTTTGATGGGAAGTTTTTTAATTTTTTGAATGTGTAACTGAATTTCTGCGAAGGAATCTATCTATTACTTTGAAAAATAATATTAAATTCTTAAGACGAATTTTAATAATATATTTCTTTTTAAATAATTGGATTTTTTTGTGAAATTTTACTGAAATAGTAGATATTGAAAATAATTGAATTTTGATAAATTATTGAAATTAATTAAATTTCAACGAAGAATTTTTTTAAAATTGTGTCAAAAATAATTGAAATTCTGTGTTGAGTTTTATTATTTATAAAAATGGTTTTACTGCCTTGAAAATAATTTAATTTTTGCAATCATTTGTAACTTCTTCAAAATTCAATTTCTTTTAGAGTTTTTAACTAAACTAGTTCATTAGAAGATATTAAAAAATGATTTAAGAAATGCTGCATTTTATATAAAATGCATAAAAATTTTTATGCCAATAAATTAAATGATGAGTTTTTTCAAATAACTTTAAATTGAATATAACTTTAATGGAAATCAGTTTCTAGAAACAAACAATTTTAAAAACAGTATTATGAGAAACATTTCTCAATAAAATTTTGACCCAGCATACAAAATTATTTATTAACAACTTAAAATAAATTAAGAACTATGTTTAACAAAATATTGAGAAAATATTACTTTCTCGCAAGTTCAAAAAATTTCTCGAGTTTAGTATATAAGGAAGTTGAGAACTGTATCTCCCAATGTACAGCGTGCGTGCGACATTGCGTTTATTTGTATCGGTTAAGTTTATATGTATGCGTATTTAGGTTTTAACATATATCTCCGAAATTGTATATAGTTTGTGTTTATATGTATATAGTATAATGCTTGCGTTGACTCATTTGTGTGTATGTGTGTGTGAAATACTCTCGAAACGCTAATTATATCCTTCTCCTTCTTACATCTTTTTATTTTCTATCCTTTTCGACTCACTCATAATTTTTAGTATTGACTATATTAAAGGTATTCTTTCGATACTTTCCTGGACTATAATTTTAATATAGTCAGTTTTAAAGATTATAATTCTTTTAATAATTTTTCTAAAATATATTAAAAGCTGCCTACTAATATGGACAATATTAATTTTTAATATAAAACACGATTTCCCTAAATTGAAAAAAAATATATTAAATTCTATTACCAATTTTAACAAATATTAATACAAAATCTCTCTCCGTGTAATCATTTCACAAAAATACTTGCTTCTATTAATTTAATTTGGTAAAAAAACTGAAATTATTCAGCATTATACATATAATGTTTATAATAAAACAACAGTGAGTAAAATATTACGCCTCGGCAAAGAAGCAAAATATAACCTCAAAATACACAATTCAATAATATATACACATTTTTTTTAAATATATTCCTACTTGTGAAAAAAACACCTTTTGCTTCCTTTTTCCCACAAAATAAACAAATTAAAACCATATTGGTATTTATATATTTAAAAAAGTTACAAATTATTTAATTTAATTACTTGAAACATACGAGAGAAGTGTCAAAACATCGAACAACGCACACTATATGCAAAGCACACTTACACGGCAACTCACACAATCAAGTCGCTCTACGCTGTTTCACCGGTGTCTAAAACATGGCGTCGATGGTTTCAATTATTTTCACACCGGAAGCTACTTTTATATAGGAGTCACCCATCCAGTTATATATAGAGATCAGTGGTTTTTATAGATAAATTTCATTTGAGTCGAAAATAATATAACTCAAGAAGTGTCCCAACCGTGGTGTTGTATAGAAGCGATCGGTAAAATAGTTTCAGATTTCAAATTTTTTATTTATTGTTAAATAGGAAATAATTATTAACTATTAAATTAATCATTAAATAATGATTATTATTTATTATTTGTGAAATAATTAATCAATTTATATATTCTGTGTGCATATTTATTAGCGAATTTTTTTTTTAGTTGTAAAATTATTCAACAACATTAATAGTTTTTTTATTATATAAAATAAAAAAATAAATATTTAATCATTATTACTCCTAAACTTAAAAAATCACATTTTAAAATAACTTTATTAGACCGAAAAAGATGACTTATGTTACTCATCGAAAATTAAGTTGATTATAAAAAGAACCGCTTGATGGAGTCACATTTTCAATTTTCATGAACTTACATTTCAAAGAAAAATTTAGTCTCTTTTAAAATTTGTTAAGAAAAATTTTTTCCTTTTTTTATTTACGTAAACATAAATATAATACTTTTGTGAGTAGTGTTTTAAATTTCTTCACGGACAAGCGGAAGACGGTTTTCTATAAAAAATTTATAACAAAATTTGATTTCTGTTGAAAGTTTTACTTTGTGTGAAAGGACTATTTTTATTCTTTTTCTTTTTAATTGCAGAGAATGCAAAATAACTTTGGACCAAGATTAAATCATGTAAAAATGTTGTGAAAAGAAAATTATATAAAAAATATTTGTAGCATATGAATATTTTGATAAATAGAAATTGTATAAAGTAAATGCTGTTTAATTAAAATTCTAATAAATTAAAATTTCAATCAATTTAAATTCGACATATAAATTCTGTCAAATAAAATTTTCATTATGAAAAATTTGTGTACTATAAAAATTTTTTTTTAAATAAGAATCATAGTAAATAAAAATTTTGGACATAGAAATTAAACAACAAAATTTATTACTTAAAGATTTTTAATGATTTAAAAATGTAATAGATGCAAAAAACAGTGGTTTTTTGACTTCTTGCGTGACCCATGAACTTAGTACAGTAGAGACTCCATTATCCGGATCCCTATTATCCTGACAAATTTAAAATTGAATTTTTTTAAATATAAAGTTTATAAGGTCTCAAGCCGTTAACTAAAAAATAAAAATGAAATACCATAACTCAATTCAAAAACGTGAATTTAGTTAGAAATATTTCAAAATATTTATATAAAGGGTCATTCCAGTGAAAAGCGTCTAATGCTGGTTGCTCGATGATTTAAAAAAATTCTGTAATTAATATATGTTTAATATTCTTTAATAAAATTAGATTATATTTTAGTAGATAAATTTATCAAAAATGTATTTATTTAAAATAAAAATCTGTATTTTTAATGATTTATACTGAGTTTTCGTAAAATGGGTTATGTTACACGGAAAAAAAAAGTCCATCAACCATTAATGGATTAGTATATTACTTTGAGACGGGACTCTTTTTCCGTTGATGGTTACTTAACTTCACTTAACAATTGAAAAACATCATTGAAGTATTAAAAAAGAGTCATGGAATGATTAGAATGCCAGTATGTGACCAATTGTTTTAGATTTAATGGTGAATTATTATATCAATGGATGTTTGAATGTTTACGAATCATTAGTAATGTTTGTGAAACGTTAGTTGACTCGTAGTCTAAATCGGTGCTCTTCACCAGCGCATTGTTGCGCAGTGTACCGATGCGCATTTCTTCCGGTTTCTCTATAGTCCATGTGTTTTTGCTGTCTGCTATACAAATCCCTATATACTATTATGTGTAATGTGAATATTTAACTTAACTAATAATTTGCAGTTTGATTGCGTCTAGAAATTGACCTCGATGAAAATATATTTTCTTTTATATTTCTCGCTAATTAAAAAGTAGTTATTAGTGCAAAATCATTTCTCACAAGTTGTGAAAAATTTTGTTATTTGGTATATAAGAACAGTTCGCTTCTAAACTTAAAGTGTTATAAGTGTGTGTTTCTACGTTATTATAAGTTATTATAAGTGCGAAAATGTATTGGTCTAAAGCGTCTAAGAGTGTAAATAAAATATCGGAACTGTGCAACGAAAAAATGTGTTTATTCTGTACCAAATAGTGTCTAAAATTAGGGATAATTCTGAAAGAATAAGTTGAATTTTTTGAATGCTTTTGATAGTCATGGAAAATTTAATAGACAGTTTTCTAAATTTTAGTGAACGAGTTTTATATATTGTGACTCCAAGTATGTTATCCATTCAATGATTTTGTGTCCCGTCTCAAAGTAATATACTAGTCTATTAATGATTGATGGACTTTCTTTTTCCGTGTATACTGCATAACCAGTTAGAAATTTTAAAAACATATTTAACAGAATGCAAAATATATTTGAAGCTATAAACTACTAAAATATAATCTGATTTTATTAAAGAATATTATATATTAATTAGAGTGCAGTCCCATGGTGGTAGATTAGTAGAATAGTGGAACAGTTTTGACCAATCAGATGACTGGATTTTTTAACACTTATTTTGATAGGTCAAATCTATTACACTACTCCACTATTCTACCAGCATGGGACTGCACTCTTAGAGTGCAGTCCCATGGTGGTAGATTAGTAGAATAGTGGAACAGTTTTGACCAATCAGATGACTGGATTTTTTAACACTTATTTTGATAGGTCAAAACTGTTCCACTATTCTACTAATCTACCACCATGGGACTGCACTCTTACAGAATTTTTTAAAATCATCGAGCAACCAGCATTAGAGGCTTTTCACTGGAAAGACATTTTATGTAAATATTTTGAAATATTTGTAACTAAATATTTATTAATGTTGACTTTAAAAGTTTTAGTCTTTTTCCTTTAGTCTGGATAATGGAGTTTCTACTGTAATATTAAACTTATAAAAAAAGATTATTTAAAATATTCTTAAAAGGACAAAAGTTTCCCTGCATACAGGGCAACAATTTTGGTTTGGCCGGCAAGCGTGGCATATACATTGGTGGCCGCAAGGAACAAAAGAATACAGTGGTTCACCCAGAGATGCCAATGACTGTCCCCAAACGGAACTGCGCTTGCGCTACGAAAAGTACTCTGATTGGTAGATTGAAACGTGTCCATTTAACACGCTTAATGTACAATGGTTTTCAAATAAACGCGCTCTAATCTCTCAATCAGAGCAATTTTGTCGCGCAAGCGCAGCTCCGTTTGGGGACAGTCATTGGCATCTCTGGGTTCACCCTCCCCACAAATGCAGCAACTTATGCTGTTGTCTTCTAAAACAGAATGAAATAAAATTTTCATTATAAAAAAGTGTACCCAGGAAAAAAAAACCTATTAATCAGGCCTTCTAGTGAATCAGACATTTTAAGAATGCGGATTTAAGCGACTTGCTTTGATTCGGTTTCGGGAAATTTGAATCGGAATATTTTTCAGACATTTTTGAATCTGTGTTTTCCCATTGACGAATTCGTCAATTTTATACACCTGAATAATCTACGTAGGAGAAGCTAACCTCAAATTTTTTCAATAAGCATCTTCCAATTAACAGCATAATAAAGCGAATGAGTAAAATTATTTATCAAAAGGCACTATGAAAATATAAAGTTTAATAAGAAAGTTGCGATACTGACTGAATCGTGTTAAATATTATTGAATAGAACTTTTGAAATCCATACCTAACCTAACGTGATGCGTCTCTCTTTATATTATAGCAATGCGTTCCATGTGGCTTCGGTTTGTGGCGTTTTTTGTAATACGGTTAATATTATAATAAATAATGTGCAATAGTGGACAATTATGTTATCGAGTACTTAGGTTTGTGAAAATTAAGCCAGCTTAATAATATATTTAAAGATTTTGATTTGTTGAATATTAGTGCGTTTGTATATTAGTGCGAAAAAGTTTTCGATTTCATAATACTTTTCATATTTTTCTTGTAAATATTTGAAGCAGTTTGTGCATAAACCGCACAATTCCATAAATCGAAATTGTTCAGGAATCAATAAAAACTGTTTTTCTTGTAAATGCGAGATTCTTTTTTAATTTTGCCTTTTCCATTATATTCTACTAACCTATAAGTTAAAAAATGAAGTATGATTAATTTTAATTTTAATTAATATATGGTTTAAATAAATAATTTTCTTTTGGACTTGTGCGGTTTCTGCACAAACTGCTTCATTTAATAAAACGTTATTTTAACAATGATTATCATTCGTTAATTTATTTTGAAAAATCATGTAATTATTATCTGTAAACATATTTTTATCGTACTATTTTCATTCGACGCCACCTCCGATTCATGTCACATTGTGAATTGGATAATAAAAAGTTTGTTATCCCGATTCAAATTACTGACGTCCTATTCAATAAGTAGTGCAAATAATCAGATTTAATCTGCTGTTACATCCCGGTAACAAAAGTTCTTTTCTAAAAAGAATAAAATTTTAAATAAATAATTTTTTTTTATATATCACATAAATAATTTTCTGAAAATAGTATAAAATATTATCAAATTTAGGAAGTTGTCAAATAAATGCTTTAGGTATGACTGTTGAGACAGGAACTGTGTAAAACATGATACAAATGTAGCCGGATTAGATTCTTGCGCTGTCCCTCTCTCAATCGTAAACATCACGTACGACTTTATTACAACATTGACGCATGGTATTGAGTATATTGAACTCTTTATAAACGTTCAGATCAGAACAAGGTCTTAAATGAAATACCTGAAGCATTTAAACCAAAATTTTAAAAAAGGGAAACATACTTTTTTATTCTACTAAACCACATTGTTAAACGTACAGTTCTATATTTTTTGATAACTAACACTATTATAAATTTTACATCGTTCATTGTCATTAATATTATAACAATGGAATTGTGTAGAAACCATGTTATTTGGTGAAATTTTGTATTAATTTCAAAATTTCTGAAATAAGTTCGAAAATCAAAATTAAAAATTATAGAAGCGAAGCATTGCTGGATCTAAACATTTGTTTTACGTGATCTAAGGGATGCTTCCATTCGCTATACAAAAGACTTCTTTGTCTAAGAGGATGCATTTTCAATGAATCCATTTAAGTCTAGGAAATTCTATTCGTGACTCTAAAATTATAACTCGATCAAGACGTGATAATTGACCATTTTATTGCATTTTGGCACTACATAAACCCCAGGACTTTCCAGGGTAAGTTCAGTCATATCTTCACTTGCGCGATATTGTGGTCACTCTTCACGTCAGTCCGAAACTCTGCAGAATCTTTGACAAAATTATAAGTCTTGCAGTTTCTAACAGTACAAGTAAATTCGAGTTCGTAAATTCTCTTGATCGCCTGAATTGTGAGCCTATTTTAAAATTAAAGATATAAGTGTTTCCTTAATGTGACATTTTGTGAACAATATTTTGTACAAGTTGAAGAGACCCTTCGGTTTCACACTATTGATATCATAAGACTTGCAGTTTCTAACAGTACAAGTAAATTCGTGTTCTTAAGAATAAATTCTCTTGATCGCCTGGATTGTGAGCAAAATTTCAAATTGTTGAAAACCGTCGTAATAGTGTAATTCTATAATGAACTCTAAATTGACGGATTAGATTTCAAGAATTACGAACTAAAACAGTGAGTGTGAATCAACTGTTCCGTAAGGAGTTGTATGAACGTAAACTGCGTCAAAATCTGTATTTCATCTCCACCCTCATCAGGGGTAATTGTAAGTACTATTAAAATTATAAACAACACACACAATATTATCATTACCAAAAAATTATAACACTATAAATTGTACTTTTCTCTCATTACTTCCATAAAATAAAATATAATAAAGAAAAGGAATACATAAAATAATTGATTAGACTCTTATTGTATTTCCCAAATCAAGTATCTTAAACAATAATGAAGCAATAGAATCATTTTCTTTTAAATAAAGACAATCCCCATAGGGTTGATAGATAACAACGATCTCACAAACAAATAAATAATCAGAACTTACCAATCTGATTGTAATCAGCCTACCTTGCCTCCCTATACATATATATATTTCTATTATTTTATCTTATACAATTATTTAATTAATAATTTAACCTCGCCTTCTGCTCGGAATGTAACACTGCCTTCGCCTTTTAAGAATGCGGATTCACGAGAGCTTTTGACCGATTGAAAATAAGCGAATAGGTTTTTGTTTCCTGGGTAGTACTATGGAAAAATAAATTTTTTTCATAGCATATTTTTTCTTTAATCACTTGATCGGCAGGGCGTTAAATTAGCTTTGGGCATAGAAGTGACAAAAGTGTCGAAAAGGCGTCAAGACATGAATACGATTTTCTAATTCTGTAAAGAGATTTATAATATGAAACAAAGTATTCTTGTTTTTTTTAGATAAAAAAGATATGTCTGTTTTTTATTTAAAAAAAAGAATACTTTGTTTTGATATTATAATTCTCCTTGCAGAATTACAAAAACCGTGTTCAAGCCTTGACGCCTTTCTACCGCTTCTGTCACTTGTACGCCCGTGTTACGTGCACACATGAATTTAATTGCGCAAACTCAGCGTGCTATCATTTGATTCGTTGAGTTCAAACTTTGGCTAAATCCTTAAAAGGAACCGGGAATTACAAATAATAAAATAATAATATTCCGTTAAAACGGAGGGAAAAACCTCACAAGAAGAGAGTATCAATCTATAATTAATAATATTAATTATTGATGGAAGTCAAACTTCTAGAGAGTAAACCCAAATCATTTATTAAATTAATGTTCAAGATAAAAAATACAAAAGGTGACTAAGGAAATTTATAAGAAAACAACCTTTCTAGTCAACAGTCAACTTAAATCTAAATCTCTTTGAAGTTAGAGTCTAGCGGAATAGTTCTCCACTTTTAGTCCATGTTGGGGGAGATGCGCATGTGCTAAGTGACACGCATCCCCCACTACTCTATACACTTAATGCACTTCACTAACACAAATACAGTCTCATACGTCACGCCTGTGGATATTGATACACACATATTCGTCATAAGTTCCTTATATTCTTATCCTTATCATATTATAATTATTTCAAATATTCAATTAATATACAATTAACAAATTAATAATATTTACAATTAAAATAGGAATATTTATTCTTCTACTCACTCTCACATACTTTTACAAAATATAATACATATCATAAACAATGATATAACGGTGATAGTCATGATAGTTATAACAAATTCATTGTTTTATTATAAACATTAAAACTGTTTATTTACAAGTGTCATCTCATGATTAATTATATAATATTAATTGATTTGAATGTTAGATAAAATGATAAAAAGTACAAATTATGTTATAAAAAGTATTGAAATAATTAATATTTCTAAAAGTAATATAAAAATGGGTTTTTCCACTACGTGACAATTTTGAAGGTAAAAGGATAGAAAGTTTTTTAGATGAGTAATTTCGATGGTATTACCTGAACAAAGGAAGTGGTCTATAAAAGTAAGCTGTTCTGATTTTATGACTTCTTAAAGGAGTATACTTTTTCGGATATTTTACAATTGTACCTAGTGTTAGAAAAACAGATTAGTTTGTAGGGAAATCGAAGAGTTTACATTTTATTAGAAAAGTATATTTCTTAATCCAGATTAAGTTTATGATGTTTTAGAAATATTTTGAGTTTCCTAAAAATAGAATTATTTATTCTTAAAGATTTTGAAATAACATGTGTTAAAAACGTGAAAATATGCTTGGGTATTTTATTATATTATTCTTTAGTCATTCTCAGTCTCAGGTTTATAGTTTGTTAAATTGTGAATTTTACGATTCCTTTATAATAATTTAATTTCACCGCGACATATAATCGCGATTCGATAAATCTCGAAGTGTGATTCGAGCGAGATAATAGTCGCTCGTAACACCCGACGATAATCTGACACCCTGCCGCGCAAATGGTCTTTTCTTCGATTTATGAATTAAAAAATCAATCCACTTGAAAAGGATTCCTCTTATACACAACTGTCACTGTATGGCAATTTTTAACAATTATTTATACTACCTATTAAAACCTAACTTTGTTCTCTATATTTTCAAAAGTAGAATTTCTTAACTTTTATACACGCATAGAAAGGGTTTGCTGTGGCAGCAAACCTTGTTCGTTGAAATAGAGACAGCGAAAAAGTTCTCTGTGAGATCAAACAAGTTCGCTATGACAGCAAACTCGCATTTTTTACTGATTTTTGCTGTCCCAGCGAACATGTTCGCTGCCACTGCGAACTTTTTAGCTGTAGTAGCTAATTTTCAGAGATTTCACAGCAAACATTTGTTTACTGCTGCAGCTAATTCCTTTCTTTCCGTGTACAATGAATTATTCATTACAATGTTTTCAGGAATGGAACATAATAATAATGCTTTATTTTGACATAAGTTTCAAGAAAATCTGCATGTACTTTTAGAAGTCAAAAGTTTACTTTTTAAACTGAATTTTTTCATAATTCATACAATTTAAAAAAAAAAAATTTTTTTTACAGTATAACAATTTTTACAGTATAACAATTGTTTATAAGGGGGGTCCACATGAAAGTAGCCTTTTTTGGCACTGGTGGACTTATCTGTATAAACGTATTCTTGATCAAATTTGAAACAAGTTAAGCTGTCTTAGACATCTCTAGATTAAAAATTCTCCATGTTATAAAAATTCAAAGTTAAAAGTATCAAAAACTTAATTTAGAGGAAAAAAAATTAAAGTTAAAATATGACATTACTTTTCCCATGTAAGTTAAAGCTTTAAAGATTTTTATCTCCTAAGATAAAACCTGTAAAATGGTTCCTTTTCGTATATGAATGTATACACACACACACACACACATATATATATATATATATATATATATATATATATATATATATATATATAAAATGATAAAATAATTTAATAACAAAATATACATACCCTCGAAACGAAAGACAGTTACACGCATTGTGAATAGAATATATTGTCTTGCTCTCGTTCACGGTGAAAAAAGGGTTTGTTGAATTTTCGTACTGTGTGCTGCATTCTGCACACAGATACTTGTGGCCACATGGCACAAAGCAATGTGTTGGCACTTCCTCCTGTCACACACAGCAGATAGAGGACGTGTCTAATTCAAAAAACAATTAAACGTTCCGTTACATATTAATTTTGTAAAACTGAAATAAAATAAATTTAAGACTGAAAAGTGATGAAGCCGAAATCCGCAACATTTTTAAAAACGTAAAAGTAGCTAGACGATTTATTTAATTTTAACTTTAATTTGATGTTATTTTTAAGTAATTGTCTTTTCGGAACTAATTAATTTCTTAAAAATGTACGCACATTAAAATTTAAGATGAGTTTTAGTTAAAAAAAGTTTTTTCAATTCTTGTTTTGAAAAACATTGCAGCCTTTAGCCTAATGACAAAAGTAGTGAAAAATAATAAGTCATCAAAAGAATAAAGACTAAAAAACTCGTTTTAAATTATTCACAAAAATTTGATTCTATATTTTTTCCCCCTGACTGATTCCTAATTTTCACAAAAAAGTATTTTTTCAAGGCGCATGAGTAGACCCTAAAACTTATTTTTGAGAACAGTGCCGGCCTTAGCCGTTTTATCGCCCTTGTGCGAAATTTTGAAAGCGCCCCTTGTAAGGCGAGGTTTTGTCTAATTTTTGGATAATTCAGTTTTTTTGAAAATTTTAATATCATTATTAACAAACGAAAAACAATATAATGAATTAAATATTGCAATTTATTATAATTATTTATACACATATATATTTTTTCAATGAAAAATTTTTCGTTCTGCAAATTTTTACCAAAGGCGAAGGTGTAAATGCTCTCTCAGTAAATAAAAAACATAAAAAATTTTTTCTTAAAAGCGCCTTCAAAGTAGCGGCGCCCCCTACAGCGTGGCGCCCCTGTACGACCGCACAGGCGCGCACTACCCTAAAGCCGGCACTGTTTGAGAATTTTCAGTTGTTACAATTTTATTAGACATAATCACCTTTTACTTGAATTTCAATTAAATAGAAGTTATGTTTAATAAAATTGAATTTTAATTTAAATTCTTTTTAACAGACTTTTTATTTTAAAGAATTATTATTTAAACGAAGTTTCATTTACCAAAGTCCGAATTTTCATTTTACCAAATTTTTATTTTCACGAATGGTCAATTGTAATAAGTATGTCTAATAAAATTATAACAACTGAAAATTGTCAAAAATGAGTTTTAAGGTCTACTCATGCGGCTCTTTCTTTCTTATCCTGCAATCTTATAAATTCTAAATTTTTGCAAAACTTAGTTACTTTCTAAATATTCTAAAATATTAATAACTACACACTTGAAAAACACGATGTCGTAAACGGTATCATACACGAAATCGTACGTGACATCGTACGTGACAACGTATACGATATCATATATGAATTTATTTACGACATCGTAAACGACGCAGTATTTTGGGACAGTATGCGATATCGTTCACGATATCGTAAACTAAAATTCATGATGTAAATTGAAATGTTTTAAAAAATGTTGAGGAATTATATCAAATTGAATACAGAGATTTTTTTGATAATATATGAATTAAACTGAGATAATAACCAAACTAAATGCGAAGATATTTATTAATATCAAACAAAACATACATTTAATTATACAGTACATTTATAATCTTTTAGAAAGATAAAAAGAAATTTGCATTTTTACAGTAAAAAAATGGTAATTTCTAATGACTTCAATTATTGTTGCTCGTTAACATGACATCACTTATGACTAATTTTTTGCGACAAATATTTTAGCACTTTGTGCTTTTAATGCAAATGAATATGAAATTCTTTATTAATAAAAAACAAAAAATATACCTTGAACAAAACAACACATTTATACTTTTGTGTTACTTCTATAAAAATGTTTTAGCGTAAAGTCCTTTTCTGTTAATCTTTGGCGAAGAACGTATAAAATACACATGATCACACATATGTATAATAAAGCACATTTGTAGGCTTATAAACATAAATAAAAGGAGTTAGTTAATTCAAAACAATAATATGTGAAAAATAAAATGAATGCAATTATTGTTTCTTAGCACGTCGTCGGTTCTCATATATCTTCTCCGATAAATATTTGGTAACCTTGCCCACTCTTCGTTTCCTGTCAAACCCTCGAATCCCAGCAGACGTAAGTTTTCGATGTAACAAATCTGTATAAAAAAAGAAATGTTATTATTGTAAGGAATATTTGAAAATTTAAGATTGTAATTTAATTAACATACTTTTTATCAGTTTTAATTTTTGAGGAGTAAGTTGTTTTCTGTAATTCTCATTGTCTTCTTCAATTTCTTTGTTTACTCTAACTTCTTGCAAGCATCTTTTTTCTAAATTTGCAGAACCCCAAATTATTTCCGCTAACTCTTTTACAAAAATGTCATCTTTCTTTCGACAAATAGATTCCCAAGTATCTATATTGACATGAATATTTTCGCCTAAATGCACCTATTGAAAAATAAATTTTAGTAAACATGCATATAAATTATCATTTGTCGATTATTTAAAATAATAATATTCTTAACCTAGAACGTATTCAGGGTTGCCACAGGTCAGGGAAGTCTGGGAAACGTCAGGGAAAAAATTGAATTTTGAAGAAGGTACAAATGATTGCAGAAATTCAATTAATTTCAAAAGTAATAAAATTCTTCGCATAAATTCAATTATGTTCAAAAATTTAAAAAAATTAGCGTCAAAATTCAATTATCTTTAAAAATAATAAAATTTTTCAAAAGAATTCAATTATTTAAACAAAATTTTTTTATAAAATTCTAAGCAAACTTTGCAATAATTCAACTATTTTCATAAATAATATTTTTTACAAAAATTCAATTATTTTTATAAACAATAAAATTCATTATACAATTTTAATTATTTTTAATACAATTTTAATTGAATTTCTCGAAAAATTTAATTATTCTTGAAAATTTTATTAAAATTGAATTCTTGTAGAATTTTCCAATAAAAATTTTTTTAAAAATGAATATTAGTTTAAATTTTAGATAATAATTGAATATTAAAAGCATTATAGCATGAATTTTTAAAAATACATAATTAATAAAATACATAATTGAATTCTTTCGAAGAATTTTATTAGTTTATGAAAGTAATTGAATTCTTCCAATCAATTTTTTCAAATTTTTTTTAAATAATTGAAATAATGTGAAGAATCTTATTATGTATGAAAATAATTGAATTTCTGCGTCGAATTTTATTACATTTTTTTAAATAATTGAATCCTTTTGAGAACTTTTATTAAAAAAGTAGATATTGGGAAAATATTTGAATTTCAACAAAGAATTTCATTATATTCGTGAAATGTAATTAAATTCTTACAAAAAATTTAAGAGAATAATTCCATTTTTCTAGAAATTTACTTTAAATTGTATTATAAATAATTGAAATTCTCAGATAAATTTTATAATTTATTAAAATAATGGAATTCTTACATCGAATTTTATCAATTTTTAAAAAATAATTGAATTCATGTGAAAAATTTTATTACTTATAAAAATAATTTAATTAATGCAACGAATTTTATTACATAATATTTAAATAATTATATTCTTTTAAAAAGTTGCCTTAAAAATGTAAATTTTTAAAATTTTCAAATTTTTGCGAAGAATTTCAATATTTGTGAAATGTACCTAATTTAATTCTTGCAACAAATTTTATAAGATAATTTTATTTTTCGAGAAATTTTTTTAAAATTGTATTGAAAATAATTGAATAACCATGTGAAGAATTTTATTATTTATGAAAATAATTAAATGCTTGCAACGAATTTTATTATAATTTTTAGAGTGAATCAGAATATTCTTTATGGTCAGGGAAAAAGTGAAAATTTTGTCTGGAAATCAAGGAAAAGTCAGGGAAAAATAAAATTAAATATTTGTGGCAACCCTGGTATTTGCAAACATACTTACTTGTTCATCATCGTCATTTTCATTTTCCTCTACATTGAAGGGTCTTGGTGCAGCACGATTTCTTGGTCTGAATATTAATTCACGTGCAACATTAACTTCTGCAGGTCTTTGCTGAACACGATTTCTTGGCCTTACTAATACTGGCGGTCCAACATTGTTATCCGCAGCAACTGGTCCTCGAAGAACATCATTTCTTCTTTCGAGTGAAGCATCTTCCTCGGCAGGACCTTGTTTTTCAGAACTAAGATTTATAATTTCGTCTGTATTATTTTCCATTGTAACACCTGACCTTAGAGAAGCACGGTCCCTTAGATCGAATAATGAATCAGGTGGGCGGATTGCTGCAATTGTTCTGCTAAAAAATAATTAATTTTAATTGTAGCATATCTTCCTGTGCAATGTTAAATATATTATTTTGCAATACTTTGACATCTGTCATTAATTCTGATAGAAATTTAACTATTCGTTCTTATATCTGAACAAAAGTAAAATTATTTGTCTTTAATAAATGATTACTTACCATGAAGTGAATTTTCTGAGAAGCTAGTATCACCCAAGAGAACTGTGTCTCTTCTTTCAAAACTAGAAGACGTACTACCATTACGTGAATCGTCCCTGTTAGGATCTTCAGTTTCGTTTTGATCTAAAAATTAACACAAATTACATCAAAATCAAATAATTTTCTTAATAACGATAGATTTAAAAAAATTCTTTTAAAAATGAGACAAATAATGCAAATAAGCAATACATTTTTTAAAAATATGCGTAACTACTTGTTATAATTCTTATTTATAATTGATAAATGTAAATAATGAATTACATTTTCACTTATTTTCCACTCTCTTAAAACATTTTATTACTATTAAATTCGCAATATTTAGAACTGTAATATTTTTTGAAAAGATATTGTTTAGAAAAGTTGTTGCAAATGTTCAGATCGAAAGGGAAAATTAAAAAATATTTTTAAAAAAATTTCTATTTTACATTTACATACCATTGCTGCTACCTTCTCTTTCGCTTTTGTCATCATCGTCTCTACGGTCTTGATCACTCGATTCTAAGTTTGAAAATTTTGAAAAACGAATAAAATTTATAGCATTAGACTACCTAAATACATCAATTATATATTTTCTTTCAACTCACCGTCAGTTTCAGATAAATCAGTTTCACTTGCGGAATCAGCAAGAGTTTTCCGATTTTTCATCAGATTCAAATGCTTATTCAAAATTTTTTCACTTTCGTGTTTTTTAGCTGTTGCAGAAGGGAAGATAAGTTTTTTTTTGCCTTTATTACCTTTCCTTTTGGTTGTGATATTTTCTAATGTGATTCTGAGTGTGGATTTTCTCCGCAATTTGAATCAAAACTCATATTTCGAAGGTTCGGTAATTGCACCCGTTTCTCTTTTAACTGTGTTTCAATATCCATCTCGCTAACTACAACAGAATAGTTGATAAATAAATATCAGCATAGTATTAAATTTAATAATAATTATTTATACAGGCAGTAATTCCTTTAAATGCAATATGAATGTTACATCCCCATATAACATTTTTTTAAGGCAATCATGTGTACTACTTGACGAGTATCTGTGTATATATACATGTATACATATATGCTGGTTAAAAATGTGTTGTCATGTGCTTGTGCTTTACACATGACATTAAAGATAATAATTAATTCGGTATAAAAATATGTAAATTAACTGTTACAAGTTAATCACCTACATAAGGTAAAATAGGTTTAATTTCGATTAAGATTTAGCATCTCATGAAATCGCAGTCGATCTTTTATCCAAATCAGATATGATAAGACAACGACTGTAGATATATAAATGACTAATCAACATTCGGTGCATTATCATAAGGTTAATGTATCGTGAGAAGATAATTAAATGAAGAATATTACTTTAAGGATAAATAAGTCGATAATCCAATAAATTCAAAAAATTCATAATAACGTTATTGTCAAAATCATTAATCTTATAAACTGTAACGTCAAATGCAAATTTTGTTATAGACAATTCAATCCTTATTGTTAGTAACTAAAAGATTCAAACAAGACAATCAGTCCACAATCAATGGTCAATTGATAGTAAATCCTTATAAGAATAATTATAAAGTTTGTTAATAAACGATTAGTATAAACAATTTTATTGTTAATCTATTGATAAATAACAAATACAATTGTTAATGAATTGATTATAACAAACTTTCATAGTACGTGATTATAACAAATTATCAAGTACGTGATTATAACAAATTATCAAGTACGTGATTATAACAAATTATCAAACGCGCGATTATTACATACCTTCATTGTATGTCATTTTACGAATTTGCAAGAACGTGTTTCTTACAAATTTTCTCAGATCGGAGTTCAATGAGTCTATGATCGTTACTATATAAATCCCTGTTTTTCTCACTTCACTTGTCAAATACTCCGGTGTGTTTCTGCCCGAACGGTATCGTTGAGTCGGCCCTTCGATTGTAATATTGAATAGTTCGAGTCAGTGCTAAACACCAAGAGAATAATTGTTTTCTGTAAGGAACTAAATTGCACTATTCTCCAGTTATAGTATTACTTTCGTCGTATAACAGTTCAAAATTACTATTCTTTTTCTAATTTCTTAAAATTAGTGCAAGTTCTTTCCGATTACTAAGAAAACAAGTTTTCTTTTGGTATCAAGGTACAGTGACAGAAAGAACACTTAGAGTTGGTGAAAGAACTGTTAAAATAGTCGTTCTAGTGCTTTAAAGTGCTATAATACGAATTAAAAATCTCATATCTACATACTACTAGTAACACAGTGACGCAAGCCTAGCTGGTTGCAGTCACATTATTGTAACTTTATCGACAATAGAACTTCGAAATTGTAAGTAACTGTAATTGTTTATATTATATTGTTAATAAACAATCATATAAAAGGAATATGCATATAATTAATTAACGGAAACCCGTAGTTTCTTTAAAGTCTAACGAATCCACACTTAAAAATAAATATCAAGTCTTACCAACTTGATTAATCAGCAACTTGTCTCCAATTTTACTAATAAATTAGTAAACTAACCTAACCTTAGCTCGGGTCGTAACAATGAATCATTCAAAATTTAATAATAGAATTGATGAAACATACTGTTTATTTATTTATTTCAAAATTCTGTTAAAGTGTTTAACTAAAGTATTTATTTTTTATTCACAAAAATATCCATTTTGATCTTTTTTTAACAATTTTCATTTTTCATTTAAAATAGAAATATATTTGAGAGTTAAAAGATGTTAGATTTTTTATAATTAAATACTTTCATAAACAATTTGGACTAGGTCATTTGAAATGTGGATTGAAAATTCAATAGCTAAAAGAATCTGGAAAAACTCAATTTTAAAATAAATTATAACTTGGACTGAATGAAATTTGAATAAGCAAAAATACGGATAAATTAAAATTCAAATTATTTGACATTTGTATCAATAAGTTATAATTCAGGTTTATTAGATTCTCAATCAGTAAATACTTTCAGTTAATTAAAAATAATATAGATTCAAATTTACAAAAAGATAATGTTGACTGCAAGAATGTTTAATGTGTCCTGATTGAGCTTCAAATGTACCACAAATAATTATACGTTTGTAAATTAAAAATTTTACATGCCTCTTAGTAAAAGAATATACGCATTTAAAAGTATATCACTTCTGCCTTTATCGCCATTAAACCAAATTTTATACTTCTTTCCTTTACGAAAATCTTTTTTGTCTTTTGGCACGTGGCCTTCAATTGATTTCGTTGGAATAGTTTTTTTCACAAGGTTTGTATACAAGACATAAGCATGTGATATAGATGAGGTTTTTAAATGCAGATGACATAGTGAAAATATAAATCTTTTTTATAGTAAATGGTAATATTTTCCACTACACTGATAATTTTGAAACTTTGTTTTTACCCGATCGCGACAACGCGTTTAACACACTGATCTCTATATATAACTGGATGGGTGACTCCTATATAAAAGTAGCTTCTGGTGTGAAAATAATTGAAACCATCGACGCCATGTTTTAGACACCGGTGAAACAGCGTAGAGCGACTTGATTGTGTGAGTTGCCGTGTAAGTGTGCTTTGCATATAGTGTGCGTTGTTCGATGTTTTGACACTTCTCTCGTATGTTTCAAGTAATTAAATTAAATAATTTGTAACTTTTTTAAATATATAAATACCAATATGGTTTTAATTTGTTTACTTTGTGGGAAAAAGGAAGCGAAAGGTGTTTTTTTTCACAAGTAGGAATATATTTCAAAAAATGTGTATATATTATTGAATTGTGTATTTTGAGGTTATATTTTGCTTCTTTGCCGAGGCGTAATATTTTACTCACTGTTGTTTTATTATAAACATTATATGTATAATGCTGAATAATTTCAGTTTTTTTTTACCAAATTTAATTAATAGAAGCAAGTATTTTTGTGAAATGATTAATCTTAGCAAGTGAAAAAAAATAAACGAAACTTAAGTTCAACTTGTCAAATATTTAATTATTTTTAAGTAAATTAAGTTAATTTTAATAATTTTTATTTACTTATTATTATTATTTATAGTTATTAATAATAATAAAATAATTTTAAAATTATTAAAATAAGTTAAGTATTTTTTTCATAGTTAAATGTATTTCAACCTTCTTTGTAATTTTAAGATTCCCGCCTGCTTTTGTAAAGTGGGTGTCTAAAATATGGCGCCTTCCGGGCTTCTAATTTTATCAGTTTTAGGCTGCTTCTACAACAACTTTTTTTCAACGATACGAACAAAATGCACTGAGCCATGCAAAATAGTTGCGCGCGCAACGTTTTCTCGCTCCTGTTGATGAAAAAAAAGTTATTGTAGAAGCAACTTTAGACGTGTCGCCCATCCAGTTATAATAGAGATCAGTGCTTGTACTTGTACTTGCACTTGGCTTTTGCACCTATTCTAGAACCGCCTTCAGAGCGCTCAGAGAGCGAATGTCGGAAACACCCTCTGTACCAAAAACATAAGTTCCGAATGCTCATTATGCCGAATTTACAATTTAGAAATGACTAGGTACGCTAATCCTCAATAACCTAAATTGTATATTGAATGAAATTTAAAAGTCGGGAATAATCATCTGATATATTCTGCATAATGATGAATATTAGTTTAAACTAATTCTTTTTTTCCACAATTTGATATTATTGTAATTTTTATTTTTGGAATTTCCCACTGATCTCTATTATAACTGGATGGGCGACACGTCTAAAACTGTGATAAAATTAGATGCCCGGAAGGTGCCATATTTTAGACACCCACTTTACAAAAGCAGGCGGGAATTTTAAAATTACAAAGAAGGTTGAAATACATTTAACTATGAAAAAAATACTTAACTTATTTTAATAATTATTAAATTATTTTATTATTTTTAATAACTATAAATAATAATAAATAAATAAAAATTATTAAAATTAACTTAATTTACTTAAAAATAATTAAATATTTGACAAGTTAAATTTAAGTTTCGTTTAATTTTTTTCACTTGGTAAGATTAATAATTTCACAAAAATACTTGCTTCTTAATTTAATTTAGTAAAAAAACTGAAATTATTCAGCATTATACATATAATGTTTATAATAAAACAACAGTGAGTAAGAGTGCAGTCCCATGCTGGTAGAATAGTGGAGTAGTGTAATAGATTTGACCTATCAAAATAAGTGTTAAAAAATCCAGTCATCTGATTGGTCAAAACTGTTCCACTATTCTACTAATCTACCACCATGGGACTGCACTCTAAGAGTACAGTCCCATGGTGGTAGATTAGTAGAATAGTGGAACAGTTTTGACCAATCAGATGACTGGATTTTTTAACACTTATTTTGATAGGTCAAAACTGTTCCACTATTCTACTAATCTACCACCATGGGACTGTACTCTAAAATATTATGCCTCGGCAAAAAAGCAAAATATAACCTAAGAATACACAATTCAATAATATATACACATTTTTAGGGTTGCGTACCCCGGTAGGAACCCTATTGGAACGGTTACAAAAATGACCATGTACCCCCCCCCCTAGCGCTCACAGTTTTTCATCTAGAGAGCTAAAAATTGGTACACATATGTACTTTCACGCGTAGATTACAGGAAAAATATAGCAAATGTGATTGGGATTGATCTTCATAGAGTTTTCGACGAAAAACATCAAATTTTGGCCATTTTTCGCAAAAAAGGCATGGACCCCCCCCCCCCTAGCGCTCACAGTTTTTTACCTAGAAAGTTGAAAATTGGTATGCTTATGTATTTTCAAAAATGGATTAAAGGAAAAATATAGCGAACACATTCGGTATCGATCTTCATAATTTTTTCAGCCTGTGGCCTTGCTGGTTCTCTCAATTCTTAATCTAGTGGACTGGTGTTATACATTTTTGTTTATTTTTTCGTGTAGATTCCAACAAACATACAGAAAAAATTATTGGAATTCATCTTCATATTTTTTTTTGCGAAAAACTAAAAAAAATTTTCGTTTTAAAAAAAAGTGTATACCCCCCTTGGTTTTCACAATTCTTTGCCTATTGGACTGCTTTTTTTATTTTATGTATTTCCAATTGTAGATTTCAAGAAAAATATAGCGAACATGGTTAGATTTGATCTTCAAATTTTTTTCATCAAAAAACTCAAATTTTTTTGTAAGAAAAAAATTAGAAGATTTTATGGAGGGTACGGAACCCTCGGTTTTAGAGTGCAGTCCCATGGTGGTAGATTAGTAGAATAGTGGAACAGTTTTGACCAATCAGATGACTGGATTTTTTAACACTTATTTTGATAGGTCAAATCTATTACACTACTCCACTATTCTACCAGCATGGGACTGCACTCTAATGGCACGGTCACACCTCGGCTGCCTGCCTGCGCAGGCAGCCGCCTCGAGAGTAAGAGAGAGGAGACGAATAATTTAAATTGTTTGTCTCTCTTACTCTTATGTATTGCCATGACGACCTGCAGGCAGGCAGGCAGCCAAGCTGTGACTGTACCATTAACAGATATGGCTGTATGCTCTGCAATAGGCCACTAACAAGGAAAGAAGAAGAGAAGACTGTACCATTAGTACGAGTTCTACTCGCACTTGTCCGGTTTTTTTTAAATATATACCTACTTGTGAAAAAAACACCTTTCGCTTCCTTTTTCCCACAAAATAAACAAATTAAAACCATATTGGTATTTATATATTTAAAAAAGTTACAAATTATTTAATTTAATTACTTGAAACATACGAGAGAAGTGTCAAAACATCGAACAACGCACACTATATGCAAAGCACACTTACACGGCAACTCACACAATCAAGTCGCTCTACGCTGTTTCACCGGTGTCTAAGGCTGCTTCTACAACAGCTTTTTTTTCATCGAAATCAGTGTAAAAACGTTGCGCGCGCAACGTTTTACACTATTTTACATGGTGCATTTTGCTCTTGTCGATAAAAAAAGCTGTTGTAGAAAGCCCCTGATGGCACGGTCACACCTCAGCTGCCTGCCTGCGCAGGCAGCCGCCACGGGAGTAGGAGAGAGGAGACGAATAATTTAAATTGTCTGACCTTCTTACTCTTATGTATTGCCATGACGACATGCAAGCAGGCAGCCGAGGTGTGACCGTGCCATAAAACATGGCGTCGATGGTTTCAATTATTTTCACACCGGAAGCTACTTTTATATAGGAGTCGCCCATCCAGTTATATATAGAGATCAGTGGAATTTCCACTTTTCCTATATTTTAATAGCTCGAAAAGTAAAATATCAGAATTGAGAATATAAACTGTGAAATACTGTAAAATACACGTTCAATATGGCAGACTTATTATTAGTTTGAATTTGACCGTTTGACGTCCTGTTTTTTAATGTTTTTAAATAACACTGTAATTATTTAATATTTAAAAACCTTTTATTACAAAAAAGTGTTTAAATAAAGAATGTCTAAGACAAGAAAAAACGATTAAATCATAAAACCATGGTCAGAATTAAATTTTAAACGACACACGGAGAGACTTTTAGTTACAAAAATTACTTTATTGTATTTCGATATTTCTAATAAAACGTAAGAATTTAGGGATAATCGAGGTACGATGATGATAGTTCTTATTATAATAATAAGTAGTGTTATTTTTTTATCTACTATTGTAATTTTTAGGGAACAGAAGTTTGTATAAAAGTTTAGAAAGAATATCATTTGATGTTAAGACAATTGCAAATACGAGAATATGGAACATATTTATAATACATTCTGATATTTTTATTTGTAAACCCACTATTTTGAAAACTATTAAATGTAAAAAAATGTTAGATACTGTATTATTTTTAATATTAACACGCTCTGAAATGGTAAGCAGTTTGAATTTTTACAAAATTTTATTAGAATATTTTCACGAAGGTATCCGAACAGTTCCGTCCACAACCGAAGACAGTTAATGTTAGGCGAACACTCAGCAAACAACCGAGCGTCATCATCGTCTTGAAAGTATTTTGTTAAAAACGTTTCAAAAGTTATTAGTGATTAAACAATTGAATTGTGTAATAATATTATGATAAATCATATATTAATTTATATACATATGTATTATATAAGTATACACGTGCCTAGTAACGCATTTTGTATACCCCTACATATATATACATATATATATGTGCTATATATATGTAGCGTCACCTAATCTTCACTTTTAGTATAAAGCTTTAGAAAAGATTCAAAAAACTTTAAGACTTATTACCAAAAGTGACGTTGACTATGTCTTTTCATAATCTTTATTAGAATTCTTCTAACTATACCTCGATTATCCCTAAATTCTTACGTTTTATTAGAAATATCAAAATACGATAAAATAATTTTTCTAACTAAGAGTGTAGTCCCATGCTGGTAGAATAGTGGAGTAGTGTAATAGATTTGACCTATCAAAATAAGTGTTAAAAAATCCAGTCATCTGATTGGTCAAAACTGTTCCACTATTCTACTAATCTACCACCATGGGACTGCACTCTGAAAGTCTCTCCGTGCAGTTGATAACAGTTAAGAATCAAACTGATAAAGGGTGTTTTCGACGTCGTCGGTCGTATTGGTCAGTTGCCACAACAAGGTGCTTATTTGAGACTATTTATGTTTAACTAAATAGTATCAAATACACAGGGTGTTTTCGACGTCGTCGGTCGTACCGGTCAGTTGCCACATTAAGAGTGCAGTCCCATGGTGGTAGATTAGTAGAATAGTGGAACAGTTTTGACCAATCAGATGACTGGATTTTTTAACACTTATTTTGATAGGTCAAATCTATTACACTACTCCACTATTCTACCAGCATGGGACTGCACTCTAAGGTGCTCAAACTGTGTATTTGATACTATTTAGTTAAACCTAAATAGTCTCAAATAAGCACCTTTATGTGGCAACTGACCGGTACGACCGACGACATCAAAAACATCCAAAATAATAGCAAAATGTTTTATTTGTAACAAAATTTTACAAAATACTGGCTAAAAGAGACTTCAAGGTCACATGTATTTAAAATTATAATTCATAACAATCTATATGATCTGAAAGGTACACTCAGATGCATTAATGCTGTCCTTCCAGTTTAAAGGAATTTTGAAAAGTGTCATTTCTATCAAATATTCTTAGTTCGTGACATACGAATGTTCTCATATGTCATGAACTAAAAACATTTTGATAGAAATCATACGACTTTGCAAAATACCGTCAAACTGGAAGGACAGCATTAATGCATCTGAGTGTATTTTACATCCGGTAAAAAACTAGTTACGTAAAATACATAGTAAATTACCGTAAAAAACCAGGTAAATTACTTTGGGTATTTTACGCGCCCATCCCTGCATTTGTCGATTCCATGTTTTGAACGACCATTTGACGATTCGATGTTTTTAGCATTCGATTTGTTGGCAATTCGACGTTTTAAGCATTTTACTAAATGGGGGGCTTTCTACAACAGCTTTTTTTCATCGACAAGAGCAAAATGCACCATGCAAAATAGTTGCGCTCGCAACGTTTTCACACTGATTTCGATAAAAAAAAAGCTGTTGTAGAAGCAGCCTGACGATTCGACGATGATAAGTTGCCAAATGCGCCACCGGTCAAATGCGCCATTTTTTGTTAACTTCCCAACCTTGCTTATTGAAATTTCTGAAAATTTTATCCAGCAAAGTTGGGCAGCTACCAAAAAAATTCAAAAATTTCCTTCCGCAGGGTTGTGCAGTTGACGATTTTTGAATTTTTCGGTAGCTGCCCAACTTTGCTGGATAAAATTTTTAGAAATTTCAATAAGCAAGGTTGGGAAGTTAACAAAAAATGGCGCATTTGGCGGGTTGCATCCATTTGTATCAGAATGAAAAAAGCGTAATGGCTATTATGTCGAATTCACAAACGTAGAATCTGTAACTTTACGAAATAATTTTTATCGAATACAAAATTTAAGAAAATTATTTTCTCGAATTAATATTTGACGTAATTTTTATTTTCACTAAACAATAATTGATAGAATTTTAAAATAGTCGATTTCTTATTTAGTCGAAAGTTTAAAAATCCGAAATTTAATTATACCTAATTTTATTTTGTCGAATGGTCGTTCAATATAATGTGAATATTAATGAAATATATAATAACCGAATTTATAACTAACCTAAATGTAAATGAACCGAAAAGTAATATTACATTTCCTTATTCTATAGAAATTAAAAGCGTTCGAATTATGGCACGGTCACACCTCAGCTGCCTGCCTGCCTGCGCAGGCAGCCGCCACGGGAGTAGGAGAGAGGAGACGAATAATTTAAATTGTCTGACCCTCTTACTCTTATGTATTGCCATGACGACCTGCAGGCAGGCAGGCAGGCAGCCGAGGTGTGACCGTGCCATTATTATTTAATCGAATATTATTATTTCGAATTAATTTTAACCGATACTTTAAAGTATCGAAATGTAATTTAATCTAAACTAATTTTGAGGGAAAATACAACTAAGCGAATTTCTGATTATCCGAAAGCTAATTTGGTGGAAAATTTTTGTGGGTGAATTTAATTTGAGCCAAAAAGCAAGTAGTCGAAACCTCATCCATTAGAATCTTAAAGTAGACGAAAAGTTAAGTAGCCGAATGTAAAAAACGTCGAATGGACAAGAAGTCGAATGATAAAAATATCGAATTGACACTTCATAGAATGTTTAATTTGTCGAAACGCCATCTGTTCGAATTATCAAGTAGACGAATTGTTAAGTCATATATTTCATTAATATTCACATTATATTGAACCACCATTCGACAAAATAAAATTAGGTTTAATTAAATTTTGGATTTTTAAACTTTCGACTAAATAAGAAATCGACTATTTTAAAATTCTATCAATTATTATTTAGTGAAAATAAAGGCGCACTCACACCTTTTCTTACTGCCTGCCTGCCTGCAGGTCGTCATGGTAACACATAAGAGTAAGAGAGTCAGAAAATTCAAATTACCTTGACGACCTGCAGGCAGGCAGTGAGCTGTGCGAGCGCCTTAAAAATTACGTCAAATATTAATTCGAGAAAATAATTTTCTTAAATTTTGTATTCGATAAAAATTATTTCGTAAAGTTACAGATTCTACTTTTGTGAATTCGACATAATAGCCATTACGGTTTTTTTATTTTGATACAAATGGATGCAACCCCATTTGGCAACTTATCATGCATCTCCATAAGGGACCATTTACACCTTCGGTAAAAATTTCCAGAACGGAAAATTTTTCATTGGAGTAAGAGAGACAGACTGTGTATTTTACTCTCTTACTCCAATGCAAATTTTTCTTTCTGGACAATTTTTACAGAAGGTGTAAACGCTCAATAAGTTTTGCATGAGATCGTGTGACTGTACCCTAATGGAACGGTCACAGCTCGGCTGCCTGGCTGCATGCCTGCAGGTCGTTATGGCAATACATAAGAGTAAGAGAGTCAGGCAATTTAAATTATTCGTCTCCTCTCTCTTACTCTCGTGGCGGCTGCCTGCGCAGGCAGGCAGGCAGCCGAGGTGTGACCATGTCATAATGCTTTTTGCCTTGCAACAGTTGCAACGTGGCAAGAAAACTAGAGATAAGGCAAACGCAGAATAGATCTGTAACCGGAACGGCAATAGTAAGCGTAACCGTAAGAATGAGTTAAAGAAGGATAGGTATATTGTTTATCCTTCTCTAACTCATTCTTACGCTTACGGTTACGATTGCGGTTCCGGTTAAAGATTCTATTATGCGTTGGCCTTAATCAAATGCGATATTTGGCGCAATCTAACCACGCCTTCATAATTTCCCTATATTTGTCCTGAGACGCATGATTTTCCCCTAATCGCCAAGTGGTCGAATGTTCAAATGGTCGAATACCAAATCGTCGAATCGTCATTTTGTCGAATGCTTAAAACGTCGAATTGTCAACTGGTCGAATGCTAAAAACATCGAATCGTCAAATGGTCGAATGTTCAAAACGTCGAATCGTCAAATGGTCGAATGCTAAAAACGTCGAATTCTCAAATGATCGAATGCTAAAAACATCGAATCAGCAAATGGTCGAATGTTCAAAACGTCGAATCGACCATTCGATGTTTTTAGAATTCGATCATTTGATGATTCGATGTGTTTAGCATTCGATCATTTGAGAATTCGACGTTTTTAGCATTCGACCATTTGACGATTCGACGTTTTGAACATTCGACCATTTGACGATTCGATGTTTTCAGCATTCGACTTGTTGACAATTCGACGTTTTAAGCATTCGATCAAATGACGATTCGACGATTTGGTATTCGACCATTTGAACATTCGACCACTTGGTGATTAGGGGAAAATCATGCGTCTCTTTGTCCTACCCCCACTACTGCAGTTAGCCCTCCTGTCTATAGTCTTCTTGCAACGTGGTTAAATTCGTTACAAAAGTGTTGTCAGTGAGGCAATTAGACTATAACATAAGCATACACCGTAATAAGAAAGTTATTTAAAAAAAAGGAAAATATAAAAGGACGTTTTTAATACATTACTGAGTAATACATATATCTGGAATTGGCCTGACTAGTCGAAGCCACAAAAAAAAGAAGAAGAAGAGTATAACCTGTAAATCACTTTTATTATTTCTTTCATTTTAGTAATTAGACATTGAAAATTTTGTAATCGTGTGTATTGTAAGAAATAATTAGAGATACTATGTGAAATATAAAAGAATACGCATTAAATTTTGACGAATTTTGTTTTGTCAAACATAAATTGTGTTCTATGTATTAATATTTTCACTTTGTATTTAAAACATACATTACGTAGTTTACTTTGTACACCTCCTCTTAAGGTGTAAGTAGTTTTTACTGGTGTGGGAAACGAAAGCAAACCTGATCTCTCCCGTCGTTAAATTGTTTATTTGAATAACAGAAGAATAACAAAATGTTAACTCATTAATTTGTGAAATATATATCTGTTTTCGAGTGCAAGAAATTATGATTATTGTGTCCAGCGTGTAATTTCATACAAAAAGGTATGTTTTGTTCACACACAACTTGTATTTTTTTCAAATTTTAGATACTTTGAAATTCTAAATTACTCATATTTTCTATAAATCTACATTACTACACTACTCCTAGTTACAATAAGAGGAAAACAGGATAGTAGTTATTATTGGACGCAGGAAGTTGGTCTGCATTTATATTGTTAGAATATTGTCAGCGTAGAATTTTAATTTCTATAAAAGTTATTTAATATAAGGGTCAGACCATTATATGTGACGTGCCGCGACAAAAGGGACCTTAGCTGTTTTTGACAGAACTAAAATTAGAAGTATAAATAAATAAAAATGACCAATTTTCTTTACAAACTATTAATATTTAATTCATTATTATGTGCAATATTTTCAGAAAAATATGCTTTAGATGTTAAATAATCAATAATAAATTTTTAATGTAGTTAAAAGTACTCTAAACATAACCTAAAATTCTAAGCAGCTAAGGTCCCTTTTGTTGCGACACGTCACATATATCGAATAAAGTCGTTGCGGCCTAATTTTAGAAAAAATTGATTCTTTCAGAAATGATTCTTTATGATGTCTAGGGAACGAAATAAAAAGAATTATGTTAAAATATTTATTATTTTTTCAAAATATGAGTGTAAAGTGGGGTAGGTGCGGAAAAATGTCACTTTTTTAGCTGTTAGAAAATGTATAAAAAAACATTTAAAAATGCTTCAAAATGTAAAAAAGTTATTGATTCTTGTTTAAAATTACTTAATTAATTAATTCGTATTCAATAAACTAGTAAAAAATTAAAATAATAGATAAAACATGGTTTTAAAGTTGGTCTGCCAAATAAACTAATTTTTGCAACTTTTATCAATGAATTACAAGAAAGTGAAATTGTTAAATTAAAAAAAACTCACCGAATATAGAGTTTTTTCGATGAAGTTTTAGATTTTCTTATCACTTTTTCTGTTTTTACTTTAAATATACTAGAAATATTAAGTTGAAAATACGCGATTTCTGAATTTTTGCAAACTTTGCAACTTAATATCTCCGTTAAAGAAAAATAAAAAAAAATTGGCACTTTCACAGCTATTAAATCACACCAAAATCTACACGCACTAAAAAATTTCGTTTTGGTCCCGAATCTAATTTAAGAAATACCTATAAGTGTTTAAAAATTTCACTTTATTTCAGGTTGAAACTATATATTGTCTTCTAACTAAAGTTGATTTATTGAATTTGAACACCCTGATCGGACCAAAACGAAACTTTTTAGTGCGTGTAGATTTTGGTGTGATTTAATAGCTGTGAAAGTGCCAAATTTCTTTATTTTTCTTTAACGGAGATATTAAGTTGCAAAGTTTGCAAAAATTCAGAAATCGCGTATTTTCAACTTAATGTTTGTAGTATATTTAAAGTTAAAACAGTAAAAGTGATAAGAAAATCTGAAATTTCATCAAAAATACTCTATATTCGGTGAGTTTTTTTTAATTTAACAATTTCACTTTCTTGTAATTCATTGATAAAAGTTGCAAAAATTAGGTTATTTGGCAGACCAACTTTAAAACCATGTTTTATCTATATTATTTTAATTTTTTACTAGTTTATCGAATACGGATTAATTAATCAAGTAATTTTAAACAAGAATCAATAACTTTTTTTACATTTTGAAGCATTTTTTAATATTTTTTTATGCATTTTCTAACAGCTAAAAAAGTGACATTTTTCCGCACCTACTTTACACTCATATTTTGAGAAAAATAATAAATATTTTAACATAATTCTTTTTATTTCGTTCCCTAGACATCATAAAGAATCATTTCTGAAAGAATCGATTTTTTCTAAAATTAGGCCGCAACAACTTTATTTGATATATTTATGGTCTGACCCATAAATGCAATAATTTTATTTTCAATTTGAGTAAATTATTATTAAATTATAGTTAAAGATTTAAAAAAGGAGTAATTTTGATTAAAATAAATTTAATGTAAATAAATTATTGTTAAAAAGAATACACTGTAAGAAATTCTTATTGAAATTTCATACGACCCACTATGTACATAAAGTTACAACGGACTATCGTATGAAACGATGCGCTCAACACAACCTTAAAATTTAGTATATTCACTTTTTTTCTTGAACGTTTATAATATATCTATTAATATTTTTAGATTATTATTGGAAAGTGTTCAAATTATAAAAATGAATAATTTTTTATAATAAAGTTAATAATGTCTTTGTTTAAAATAGAATAATATCTTTTTTCAAAATAAAATTTTAAAATATGAAATAAAATTAAACAAATATGTTCAACTTTTAACACTCCCGATAAATTTACACATACTACGTAGTGAAATTTCACTAAGTTGTCCATTGAAAATTTAAAGAAGACTATGAAAATTCATATGTGGTTCCGTTGTAACTTTATGTACATCGACACTCATGAAGTTTAAAAATGCTTGAAAATTACGTGGACTGACCATTTAAATTTCATTAATTATGTCATTTTCATACGTTGTTCCTATTAAAGTTTTACACATTTATAGAATATTCAATATATGGATTTCTTACAGTGTAATTACACTGTAATGTAAAAAAGATTATGTAAAAGATTTTTTGTTTGTTTTAACTTTTATAAATAAAAATCTTTATTTAATAGAAATTTTTAAAACTATAATATACATTATATAATGGAATTGTATTGTAATGGAATTTATATTTCACAAAAAACTTTATAATTGAATTATATTATGTCGTGAAATTTATATTTAGACATATTTTTATTTAATCAAATATGTGGACCATTTCACGTGAGCTGAAGCTTTAACTCACTTACTAGCAACCAGTTAATTTTTAAATAATTAAATGAATGAAATTGACTACTTTAGGGTTTTTTAGGATTGTTGATTATAAATCTGATGTCACATTTTCAAAATTCAAAATGATGGACTCCTAATAATGACAAAACTCGCATTTTTTTAAAAAAGGTCGGGCGTTAGAAGGATAAGTAATAAATAAACATGGTTCAAGAGATACATTAATAATATAATAATATAAATACATAATTTTATCTATGCAAAAAGAATTCTACTTCTTCTTCTTAAATGACTTGAGGCTTAGCCAACTGTCAGAACAAACACTTAGAAGAACAAGAATTAAGAATTAAAAATGTCCATGAAGTTGGTTAATGTGAACAAAAAAAAATAGCGTCAGACGCAATTCGGTAAACTATATACAGTCCGCTCAATAACTTTTGCCCACCCTACAGCGATTGAAGACTTTACAAAAAGTTTTGTATTTTTTTTACTATTCAAGTTACGAAGCTCAAAAAAATATTGTTTGAAAGCTCATTTCCTCAGCTTTAACATTACATAAAATCGAAATTAAAAAAATAATTTTGTTAATGAGTAAATAATGTTATTGTAAAATAAAATTTTCCGTTTTTTTTTGTTTTTTTTAATGTGATACAGTTTCATTAGAAATCATCACAATTTAATGCCAGACATATCATATAAAAGCTAGTTTTATCACCTTTAAAACGCATTTTTTAAAATTTTTATACGACAATTTTTAAGAAAAATATAATCTTTTGTTTAAGAAATCAGCTATTTTTTTCAATTGTTGATATCTCAAACAATTACTTTAGGAAAAAAATTTTAAGAACATAAATTGTTCCTTTCTGTGTATAGAATTAAAAAAAATTATTAAAAAAATTTTGTTTAAAAAAAAATTTTGTTTTATTTTTTGAAAAAATTTTTTTTTACATTTTTCAGATTTTTAAGTTTTTTGTGTAGAAACTCGCTTTTCACACTCATTATGACAAGCAAACATATTTTTCTTAGTATTTATTTAATTTTTCCAAATATTTTAACTCACAAAATCATTTGAAGATTTGATATAATTTCCGTTTTTAAACAATAAAATAAATAAACGTATAAGAACTTATTTAATAGATTAGCGAGATAATATTATTGAAAAAATTGAATAAACACGAAGAAAAATATGTTTGCTTATCATAATGAGTGTAAAAAAGCGAGTTTCTACACAAAAGACTTAAAAATCTGAAAAAAATAAAACAAAATTTTTTTTTAAACAAAATTTTTTTAATAATTTTTTTTAATTCTATACACAGAAAGGATCAATTTATGTTCTTAAAATTTCTTTCCTAAAGTAATTTTTTTTGAGATATCAACTATTGAAAAAAGTGGCTGTTTTTTTAAACAAAAGATCATATTTTTCTAAAAAATTGTCGTATAAAAATTTTAAAAAATGCGTTTTAAAGGTGATAAAATTAGCTTTCAAATTATATGTCTGGCATTAAATTGTGATGATTTTTAATGAAACTGTATCACAATAAAAAAAAAACAAAAAAAACGGAAAATTTTATTTTGCAATAACATTATTTACTCATTAATAAAATTATTTTTTTTATTTCGATTTTATGTAATGTTAAAGCTGAGGAAATGAGCTTTCAAACAATATTTTTTTGAGCTTCGTAACTTCAATAGTAAAAAAAAATACAAAACTTTTTGTAAAGTCTTCAATCGCTGTAGGGTGGGCAAAAGTTATTGAGCGGCACTGTAAATCTATGGCGGTTGATGAACACGTGTGGGAGGTAAAGATGTGAATTAAATGTTTATACAATTGCAAATATGAATTTAAGTTAAAAAAAAGTCAGTTTAAAATCATTTCCTCCGAATACTCGAAGTTAGACACTTTAAAAATACAAATAAGTCAAAATTAGAGAACTATAGACATTGAAAATAAGAAAACCGAACTTCAATTCTACTTATTTCCTTGACAAAAAAAGTAGTGTACTATTTCTTCTATGCCTGAGACGCAGTAGCCTTCAGCGCAGACTACTTTCAATTTACCTCCTGGTGGTAATTCAGCATAAATATTAAACACTTATTTGTATATACATATATGAATCAATGAAATGAATATCTATTTTTTTAATTACCACCTGTAGGTAATATGCGCAAAAGGCTACTGCGGCTCATGACTTTTCAGCCTCTTTCCGGAAATCAAACCATTACGTACCTCCACTACCGGAGTTATACCTCCTGTTTCTAGTCTTCTTCTTAAGAAATAGTGCACTACGATTTTTGTCAAGGAAGTAAATAGAATTCTTTTTGCTTAGATTTTTCGAAACTTATTTTGCCCTGAAAAAGAAAATAAAATTATGCATTTATATTATTACATTATTGTTTCTCTTGAACAATGTTTATTTATTATTTATATGTAACGCGCTCCGAATAAAGGTACCTAAAGAAGCAAACGAATTCAGGGTTGCCACAGGTCAGGGAAGTCAGGGAATTCAGGGAAAAGTCAGGGAAAGTAAAATTGGTCAGGGAAGTCAGGGAAAAGTCAGGGATTTTTACTAAAAGTACTGGAAAAAATTGAATTTTTAAAATTCATGAGAAAACTAAATTTTTTCTTCTTTCCTCGTAAACTATGAAATTACCACAAATTTTAATACAAAACCTTCAATTTTTTCTATTTCTGGCAATAATTTCTTTTTAAATAACTTAAATTTTCAAAAACTATCATAAAATTAATAATTAATAATAAATAATAATAATAAATAATAATTAAATAAAATTAATAATAACTATTATAAATTATTTAATGAATAATTTTTACAATTTTCATAAATACTAGATCGATAAAAGAATTTTAGTTCAAAATACTAAAAAGATTAGATTTTGAAAAAGTTACAAATGATTGCAAAAATACAATTATTTTCAAAAGTAACAAAAATTCTACGCAGAATTTCAATTATGTTCAAAAATTTAAAAACAATTCTCGTCAAAATTACAATTATTTTTAAAAATAATAAAATACTTTATTAAAATTCAATTATTTTTAAAAGTTTTAATAAAACTCTTGACAAAATTCCACAAGAATTCAATTATTTATATAAACTTGAATACAATTCATTAGAATAATTAAATTATTTTCAAAATTAATAAAATTCTTGGCAACAATTAAAAAAATATATATTTTCAAATTTTCAATTATATTTATAAATAAAAAAATTCTTCATCTAAATTCAATTATATTTAAAAATTTTAATGAAATTCTTGGCAAAATTTAGTAGGAATTCAATTTTAATGAATTAATTCAAAATAATTCCATTATTTTCATAAGTAATAAAATTTTCACAGGAATTCAATTATTTAAAATACAAAATTTCATAAAATTTTTCGAAAAATATAAATTATTTAAAAAATTCTTCATCGAAATTCAATTATTTTTATAAACTGGAATAAAATTATTTGTAAGAATTCAATTATTTATATAAATAATAAAATTCTTCACATAAGTACAGTTATTTTTATAAATTTGAATAAAATTCGTTGGAAGAATTAAATTATTTTTAAAATGTAATAAAATTCTTGGCACAAAACCAATTGTGTTCGAAAATTTAAAAAAAAAATCTTGTTAAAATTCCAAGTAACTTTATAAATAATAAAATACTTCTTCAAAACTCAATTATTTTGTGGAAATTATAAGAAAATTTAAATTATTTTCATAAGTAATAAAACTCATCGCAGAATTTTAATGATTTTTTATACAATATATATTTTAATCAAATTCCTCGAAAAATGTAATTTTTTACATAAAAATTTTATTAAAATTTGTCAAATTAAATTCATATATTTAAAAATTTATTGATAAAATTCTTTATGAGAATTAAATTTTAACAAAGAACATTTTATTATTCAATGAATTATTTATTTTTTAATTTAAATAATTGAATTTTTCTAGAATTTTCTAATAAAAATTGATTTAAAAATGAATTAACGGATAATTGATTTATTATTATTTATGAAAGTAATTGAATTATTGCCACGAATTTTATTACATTTTTTAAAAATAATTTAATTTTTTTGATAAATTTTACTGCTTCTAAAAATAATTGAATTCCTGCGAAGGTTTTTTTTAGGATTTTTGTAAATAATTAACCTATTTAATATTAATATTACCGAATGATAAATTCACTTTCTTTAATTAATATTCTTATAAGTTGTTCAATTTAAAAAGGTTTGAATTTGAATGTTTTGAAGAATTTGAATTCCTACAGAAAAATAATAATGATTAGATATTTATTTAAAAAAGAAGTTATTGATGTTTTTGAATAATTTTCCAATTAATGAAATTTGTAAATAAATGTAATAGAACATTTTTTCTTGATTATCTAATAATTTTTAGAGTGAATCAGAATATTCTTTAGGGTCAGGGAAAAGTGAAAATTTTGTCTGGAAATCAGGGAAAAGTCAGGGAAAAATAAAATTAAATATTTGTGGCAACCCTGGAATTGTAGGTTCTCTTGATAAAAAGTTTATTTTTAATTATTGGAATTTGAAATTAATTTTTTTTTGAATATTTTGGATATAATGAAGACTTGAAGATAAATAATTTTTAAATAATAATTGATTTTCTTTCTGTATTTTTAATTGAAAAATTAAAAACATAACCTCAAATTTTTTGCTTCTTAGGTACCTTCTTCGGAGCGTGACACATAATAATAGAATTATATAAATAATAACAATACGTTAATTATATTTAACCCGGCGAGTATGAGGTTGGGAATGTCATGCCCAACATTTACTTAGAAGACATTCTAGTTCAAAACAGGCAAAAAGAAGGCTTTTTAGTATATATTATTAAAATAGCTATGACATTTATTTAAAAAATTTGTTTTACATGTAATAAATAATTTATTTAAGAATTTGTAAAAAAAAATTTTTTATTTTTTTTTCAAAATGGTGGCGATATAGGCTGTTTTGGTAGTAAGATCGATTCCAAACTTTCTAAAACAGATAAAACCAAAAACAAAGTGACATTCTCTTCGTTAAATATTCCTTTAGGTGAGGAACCTTAAAAAAGTGGAATTTTCTTCTTCCACCCCTTTTTTAGAGTTCTTTTGTCCCCAAAATATGCAAAAAAAGGTGTTTTTATTCAGAATTTCTCTTATAAAAAAATGGGTAGTTGAAAATTTTCCAGTTTTTAAGGTTCCATTTATAGGCATAATAACGCTAAATCAAAAGCCGTTTGATTTTTTAAAATCGCTTCAGAACAACTCGAGATATCATTGGATTTGTTTGAAAATCGTTACGGGGAAGTTTTTGGGGTCACTGATTACGAATATGACATAATTTTTTCAAAATTAAAAATATCGAATGCAATATGCTGGATGAAAAAAAAAATTAAACGAAAAAAAATTTAAATAAAAAAATGTTCTTTTCTGCCATATTGGATCCACCATTTTGAATTTTGAAAATTTGATATATAATTTGTGATCACCAACACCAAATACATTTTTGTTTGTCTTTTTAAAAAAATACAAATGAGAAAACAATTAAATCATTCGATTGCTTATCCGCATACAAAAACATCGTTGACATGGCGAAGAATAAAAATGTACACTACCGTCGGGAATTATCGGTACGATTGACTTGCTGGCAGTGAAAAGTCAGCGCTGACTTTAAATCAAGATATTTAATTGTAGGGGAAAGATAGAGATTTCAGACCTAGACTGTTTTAAAGCTTATTAAATTCTGCGTCTAATGACATTTAATTTGAATTTTTCTAAACATTTGAACAAATAATATGATATGAAATGTTACGGAAAAAAATTCAATAATTTTCCCATTTTCGTACATCAAGTTTGAACCCCTGCACATTTTTTAATAATGTATTGAAAATTTTGAAATTTTAACAGCATAATCCTTCAATCCTCAGCTTCAATTTAAGCTTTTGAAAGTTAAAAAATATTAACTGGTTCATGAAATATCTTAAAAAATGTGAAAGCATGTTTTTCTATTAGTCAATCATTGATGAAAATCTCTCGTTCTCTCGCCTCCCTACTCTTTCGTTTCTCCAGGGCCGAAATGTCAGTTGAGCTAGCTAGTAGCATCACGTGCACATATGCACGTCGGTTTAATTCGCAAAATGTACTAAGATGATTATGCTACACACTTATATACATATAATATATAATTAAGAATTTTTTCCTTTTAATATTTTTTTAAACTCAATGGAATAATATGTACAAAAAGAATATTTAGTTAAATATGATAAATAATAATAATCATTTGTTGTTAACAAATTTTTTTTTTATTATTACAAAAAATAATGTATTTTGAAAAAATATAAAATCATTCTCGGATTCAGCATAAAAAAATACATCAAATTAAAAAAGAAAAATTAAAATCGGTTAATAATTAACGAAGATATAACCAATTTTGTAAATTTGAACGGCTGATTTCAGTTGTAGCGTCGATAACTACGCGCCACTGAGTACCCCCACTCCGCCGTCCAAGAGTTGAAAAAACTATATTTGTATTTTTACTTGATATAAATGAAAAATAAAAGCCTAAAATATAACAATTAATTTTTTTTCATAAAATACGTGTATTAAACTGAAGACGGTGCAAATTTCATTTTAAAATATTAATAATAAACTAGTCAGGAAATTTTTGAAATAAAAAAACTAACTCTCCCACCCTTGAACCTAAGTCGGATTTTTTTTTGGAAAAGATTTGTGAAAACACATGAAATTTAATGCCGTTTAGACCAAATTGATAAAGTGAAAATTGGCTGAGTTATTCCATTTGTTTATGACAAAAAAATGTACCCTTTTTTAATCTCCATTATTATGCATTTAAATAAAAAATATCGAATTTCCATTTAAGTGGGATGAAAGTTTGACTTCTAAACTGTACTCTCGAAAAAAAAACCGAAATTCGTTGGTCCAAAAGTGGGGAAATTCCGTTGAAAAATTACATGTTTTTAGTTAACAAATGGAATTATGCATAAACTATTTATCCGATCAAGATAATTTTTTTTGGGATTTATTCAGCTTTGCAAGGAGAATATTTCTGGAAAATTATAAACAAATTTGATAATTATTAACAAAGTTATTGAACAATTAAAAAAGTGCTATTTTTGATGGTTTAAATTCATTTGCACCTAAACTAATAAACCTTTTTCAACGTATGACCAGTCATTTGAAAGGTATTTTTAGGCTCTACAACTTTCAATAACAACTTTTTCCTCTAAAATTTAACCGGAAACAAGGGTCATCGAAAAACTACGTTTCTCAAACTTTGACGATTGTTTACACTATTTTTTGCAACCGGAAATCGAGAGCAAACCATGGGGCTCTTATATGGGGCCCCCAAACTACAAGAAACTATTGAGACTTTTCAGGTTGCACTTTTGTGCACTTTTTGCACTCACCGACTGGCCTATGAGAACTAATTACAATTCGACAAAAATGTATTGTACAAAAAAGATGTGATTTGTTAAGACCTACAATTTTTGTTCGAAATTTTTTTTTAAATTTTGTGTTTTTTCGACTTAAACGCAAAAAACACATTTTTATGGTGTTTTTTTATGGTTTTCACCATGAAGATGCCAAAACTCCCTGAGTGACAAATGAACAAATAGAATTTTGTGTGTACCTTTTAAATTTGTTTTAATGAAATTCTCTCACATTCTTATTAAAAATGATTCTCATTTGTTTGAACAAGAACCACTTTATGATCATAGATACCAATTGATATTTTTAATTATTCAAAATTACATTGATCTCAGACTAAAACATGAAACCCTACTAAAAAAAATAATGACAAAACATCAGAAAAATAATCAGAATTTCTGGTGTTTTTGAGCAGTTTTTCTTACAATTGCAGCTCAAAAACATGAAAAAGAAATAGAACCCTTCAAAATACACTGAGAAAAAAAGAATGCCAAAATAGCGCCATCCACTTATGTAGATTCAGCTTTGCTTAACACCGCTATAACGACTGTGGGGAACACTGCAGTTTCTGCATGAGTTTTCTGCTATTACTACCGTGTCTATAAGTTATGTGAATTTTCGTGCGCGTTGTGTTTCTCTGACACACTCGTATTTTTTTTCTTTGTCGTTTTTCCTTATTTTTAGTTTAATGTGGAAATGGATGAATTCGTAAAGAATATTTTACAGAATTGGAAACTGGACCAATTCATTGACAGATTTGAAAGTAAGTATATGCAGAATGGACGCAATCCTAACCTAAAATAAATTGTCTTTGCTTTTGATAATTATATAGCTTATTTAATATTGATTAGCAATATTATTATAAAATAAATTATAATTATTTTAAAAACATTTGTTATCACTAGTAATTAACTATATGTTTACTTAAAGTATTTTAAAACAATTTAAAGTAACTTTCAAGTTTCTACAAAACTGCCAAAACTGCTGTGTGTCACAATGCAAAAACTGCAGTGTTCCAACGTAGAAACAACAGTTTCTGTTTGCAGTGTTACTCATGCAGAAACTGCAGGACTTTACCGCTGAAACGGCGTGTTTTTTTCCTCAGTGTACTGCCAAGAATCATGAAAACTTTTATGACTGCCACCGAATTTTTATATAGCATAGCAAAAAATCTTTTTTGGGGATGTATTCTTGTTCCTTTATATAAAAAGGTCGTCACGCCTTTTATAACTTGGGTAGAAAATCGAAAAACCATTATACCTTTTTTAATGTTTAAAATTATTTTTGTTTATTTCAACATTATATTTAATGTTTATAAACTCAGATTATTTTAATGACTGTTTTACGTATACCTTATACTGTCTTGGATTAAAATTCAAAAATGATATTAGTTTTTACATATCAGTTATAGTTCACGAGATAGCTTATAATTTCTTCAAAATGAAGGTTTTGAGAATAAATTTTAGATATTTGGAAACATGAAATATCACAGATTCTAAATTTTTAAATTATAAACTTCCATTAGTTAAATTGATCAAGTTTCAAGTAATAAAATTTTTGTTTAAACAATCATTAACCTTCAGAACAATGCCTTTTTTTGCCCACTTGACTCAACTCAGTCACAATGACCAATTCGCTACGCACCTTTCTTTAACAATAGATTTCCGAGTCTTTTGTGATGATTTTAAAGAATTTTATAACTTAAAACTTTTGCATTTTAATTAATGCAACTTTGTAACATAAAAATTTAGAATCTATGGTATTTTACGATTCCAAATATCTAAAATTTATTTTAAAAATTATTTTTTAATTATCACCCAAACCTTATAATTTATTTTAATAAATGTTTTTTAAAATAAATTTTAGATATTTGGAATCGTAAAATGCCATAGATTCTAAATTTTTATGTTACAAAGTTGAATTAGTTAAAATGCAGAATTTTAAAGTTATAAAATTCTTGTTTTTAAATCATCACAATAGTTTCGGAAAATCTATTGTTAAAGAAAGGTGCGTATCAAATTGGTCATTGTGACTGAGTTGAGTCGAGTGGACAAAAAAGGCATTGTTCTGAAAGTTTATGATTTTTTAAACAAAAATTTTATGACTTGAAATTTGTTTAATTTAACTAATTGAAGTTTATAATTTAAAAATTCAGAATCTGTGATATTTCATGATTCCAAATATCTAAAATTTATTCTAAGAAACTTCATTTTGAAGAAATTAAAAGATACGCTTCAAGTATGGTCAGCTTGGTTTGTGAAGTGAAGTGAGAAGCTGATAGAGTTCTCACAAAACATCAAATCCATTCTAAAAATTCTGTCAGAAATAATCTGAAAAATGACAAATCATCAGAGTCAAGAACAAGCATCAGAAAATCTGACGAATAAATAGAACTCTGATGTTTTGTCATGATTCCTCATTATTTTTTTAGTAGGGAAGTAATAAATTATGTGATAGTAAATTCAGAGTTAGAATGATGTATAACAAACTAACAATATTTAAAGGTCAATGAGAGTTTTATTGTATTAATTGTAATGTTGGTATTGTTATATTTAACATCTTTTTTAAGAAATGTTTTTAAAAATTTAATTTGAATTCACCTGAACCAAAGAAATATTTTAAATGTTAATATTTAAATTTAATAAATACAGGGTTGCCACAGGTCAGGGAAGTCAGGGAATTCAGGGAAAAGTCAGGGAAAGTAAAATTGGTCAGGGAAGTCAGGGAAAAGTCAGGGATTTTTACTAAAAGTACTGGAAAAAATTGAATTTTTAAAATTCATGAGAAAACTAAATTTTTTCTTCTTTCCTCGTAAACTATGAAATTACCACAAATTTTAATACAAAACCTTCAATTTTTTCTATTTCTGGCAATAATTTCTTTTTAAATAACTTAAATTTTCAAAAACTATCATAAAATTAATAATTAATAATAAATAATAATAATAAATAATAATTAAATAAAATTAATAATAACTATTATAAATTATTTAATGAATAATTTTTACAATTTTCATAAATACTAGATCGATAAAAGAATTTTAGTTCAAAATACTAAAAAGATTAGATTTTGAAAAAGTTACAAATGATTGCAAAAATACAATTATTTTCAAAAGTAACAAAAATTCTACGCAGAATTTCAATTATGTTCAAAAATTTAAAAACAATTCTCGTCAAAATTACAATTATTTTTAAAAATAATAAAATACTTTATTAAAATTCAATTATTTTTAAAAGTTTTAATAAAACTCTTGACAAAATTCCACAAGAATTCAATTATTTATATAAACTTGAATACAATTCATTAGAATAATTAAATTATTTTCAAAATTAATAAAATTCTTGGCAACAATTAAAAAAATATATATTTTCAAATTTTCAATTATATTTATAAATAAAAAAATTCTTCATCTAAATTCAATTATATTTAAAAATTTTAATGAAATTCTTGGCAAAATTTAGTAGGAATTCAATTTTAATGAATTAATTCAAAATAATTCCATTATTTTCATAAGTAATAAAATTTTCACAGGAATTCAATTATTTAAAATACAAAATTTCATAAAATTTTTCGAAAAATATAAATTATTTAAAAAATTCTTCATCGAAATTCAATTATTTTTATAAACTGGAATAAAATTATTTGTAAGAATTCAATTATTTATATAAATAATAAAATTCTTCACATAAGTACAGTTATTTTTATAAATTTGAATAAAATTCGTTGGAAGAATTAAATTATTTTTAAAATGTAATAAAATTCTTGGCACAAAACCAATTGTGTTCGAAAATTTAAAAAAAAAATCTTGTTAAAATTCCAAGTAACTTTATAAATAATAAAATACTTCTTCAAAACTCAATTATTTTGTGGAAATTATAAGAAAATTTAAGGGCTTCCGTTTCCGGTACCGTTTCGGTGTACACGCGTTTGGAAAACTTAAGATTTTTTTGGAGAAATTTAAAGGTTTGAAAAAAGGGTGGGTAGTGTAGAGTGTTGATTGTGTAGTATAATTTGCGGTAGTGTAAAGAAAAGGTATGTTTGTATAGAGTGGTGAATGTATGAGTGATAAAAAAGGTAAAAAAGTGAAGTGTGTTTAGTGAGGTTAGGTTGCTTGAAGTGAGAGAGAGTGGAAAAATTTTGAGCATTTGAGTGATAAGGTAGATTTCTGGAATGTCTGAGTTTGATTCAAGTAGTGATAGCGAGAATGAGAAAAAGGCGCGAGTATTTGAAAGGGGGATAGGAAAGAATGGTAAAAAGATGACGTGTGAGGATTGCATGGATTTGCTGGAGTTAATATGGATGTTGAAGGATGAGATGGATGAAGGAGCTAAGAGAGTGAAGGGAAATATGATGGATATATGTGAAGATGGGGAAACAAGGGACAAAGAGATAGGGGAAATTGAAGAGGGGTTAGAGAAATTGCAGAAAATGTGGAATGAATGGGATAGTAAGTGGAAAAAGGAAAAGGAAAGCATGTGGAGAAGAATGAATGGATTGGAAAAATTTATAAAGGAAGTAAATGAGGGATCTGAGAAAATTGAGGAATGTGAATATGAGAGTGTAAAGTGGAAAGTGAGAGATTTGTCAAGACGAGTAGATGTGGTGGAAAAGGAAAAAAGGAAAAGGAATATTGTGATTAGAGGTATGAATGTAGGTGTGATGGAGGGTAAAAGAGCAGTGGAAAAAGTGTTGGCGTGGGTGGGGGTTAATGTCTCAGTTGGAATGGTAAAAGCGTTAGGAAGGGGAGAATATGGGATACCAAAGTTATGGTTGGTGGAGTTGGGTAGTGAGGAAGAGAAAATGGATGTGATGAGGGTGAAAGGAAGACTGAAAGGAAGTGTAATAAGAATAGATGAGGATAGAAGTTGGAGGGAGAGAAGAATGGTATGGTTATTGAGAGAAAGAGCGTGGATGGAGAGAGCGAGTGGGAAACAGGTAAGAATGGGTAAAGAGTGTATTTGGGTGGATGGAGTAAAGTATGTTGTGAGAGAGGATACGGGAGGTGTGATGGAAGCGTGTAAAGTGTGATAGACAGGGATAGACTGGGAATGAGTTGAGAAGATTTTGCTTAGATGGATGGATGGATGGGTAAAAGTGGATGTCTGAAGGGTGTAAGAGAGGTGAAAAAGGAGTAGAAGGTTTTTTGAAAAAGGGTGGGCGAATCGGGTTGAAGCCAGCATGGGCATAGAAGGAACTGGAAACGGAAGCCCGGCACTGGCGATTTGTAAGGTTGAGAGCGTGGAGAGAGTTGTATGTAGGTTGAGTTGCGTTTAGGTTAAGTTGTATGAAGAGAATGTTTAGTTGTAAGGATTGTTGTAAATATAGGTTAAGATTATTATGTATGTATTTGGGAGTCTCGAACCCTACCTATTGTAGGGAGAGTAAATAAATAAAATAATAATAATAAGAAAATTTAAATTATTTTCATAAGTAATAAAACTCATCGCAGAATTTTAATGATTTTTTATACAATATATATTTTAATCAAATTCCTCGAAAAATGTAATTTTTTACATAAAAATTTTATTAAAATTTGTCAAATTAAATTCATATATTTAAAAATTTATTGATAAAATTCTTTATGAGAATTAAATTTTAACAAAGAACATTTTATTATTCAATGAATTATTTATTTTTTAATTTAAATAATTGAATTTTTCTAGAATTTTCTAATAAAAATTGATTTAAAAATGAATTAACGGATAATTGATTTATTATTATTTATGAAAGTAATTGAATTATTGCCACGAATTTTATTACATTTTTTAAAAATAATTTAATTTTTTTGATAAATTTTACTGCTTCTAAAAATAATTGAATTCCTGCGAAGGTTTTTTTTAGGATTTTTGTAAATAATTAACCTATTTAATATTAATATTACCGAATGATAAATTCACTTTCTTTAATTAATATTCTTATAAGTTGTTCAATTTAAAAAGGTTTGAATTTGAATGTTTTGAAGAATTTGAATTCCTACAGAAAAATAATAATGATTAGATATTTATTTAAAAAAGAAGTTATTGATGTTTTTGAATAATTTTCCAATTAATGAAATTTGTAAATAAATGTAATAGAACATTTTTTCTTGATTATCTAATAATTTTTAGAGTGAATCAGAATATTCTTTAGGGTCAGGGAAAAGTGAAAATTTTGTCTGGAAATCAGGGAAAAGTCAGGGAAAAATAAAATTAAATATTTGTGGCAACCCTGAAATAAAAACCCTACATAACTACATTCATTCTAATTCAATTTTATTTGTTATAAAATGATAAACAATTTAAACCACTATTTCTAGGTTAAGCACAGTCAGCTGTCAAGCGGTATTACATATATATATATATATATATATATATATATATATATATATATATATATATATATATATATATATATACAATATGAAATCAAGCGCTTGCGCACTAATGAATTCACTGAAGGACAGCTACTGGTGTTAAATTTTTTCTCTCTTTCTGACTACGATCCATTCCCACTCATACTGCTGCCATACCTTCCCCACTCTATTTATAATATCTCTATGAGGATTGCTCAAAACCAAATTTTCTAACCTCAAAATTTTTATATTTATATATAAGCAAATAGTGAACATTACAAAAATTAAAATTTACAGAATAAAATTAAATGAAAACTACTGGTGAATATTGCTAATAATATTTGTATCCTTTTTCTGTATTTCGTATCATTCGCAGAAAACCTAACCTCTTAAAAATATGCAAATTAACTGCTTAAAATTTTTGTAATAATTGTTTTTGTTTTCTGTTGAAATATAAAAATTCCCCCGTTGACTTTATACTACTATTGAAATTATTGCAAAATTAAATGTAGAAAACAATATTTTAATATTTTATACTGAACAGTTTAGTCTATTTGACTTTCTGTGCAGTTGAATTAACTTTTTCCTGAGTAGTCACAATGACTAAACGCCTGTTTAGTAAATCCTACTACTAGTTTAGTCAGTCCAAAATCGACTATTCTGTTTAGTATATTTAACTGCGCAAGTAGTTAATCTGACTACGCCCTTCTCTCCATGTTAAAAAATGTGAAATTTTCGATTTTTTGAAAATATTTTTATATATATGAGGCATTCCATTTCAAAAAGATCCCCCTTTATAAACAACTGTCATTGAAAAGCAATTTTTAAATAATTATTTTTTCAATGTATTGGATTTAAACTTTATTTACTATTAGTGTTTTCAAAAGAAAAATTTCTCAACCTTACGATATTATAAATTTCTTATTAAAAAATAATATTTTTTATGAAAAAAATTAAGTTTGAAAGATAACCTTTTAAATATCTCAGAACACGTTATATCTGATTTTCTTAAAAGTTATGTCAAAATAAAGCTTAAATATTCTAGATGTCAGAGGTTAAACTGTGCAAAACTTAAAGAAAACAAATTCCGCTTAGTAAATACGTTATAACCTTTGAAATTCTTATAGAAATAAATTAATTTTATAAAATCCCCTAAATTGTCCATTGTAATGTTACCCAAATAGCACGTAAGCTTGAAGCAAGCTTGCGTTGCAAGATTTGCAATATTGACGTGCAAGTTTGGGGCAAGCTTGTCACTAGCTTAAAATGTCCTCATTATAGCAAGATTCCTGTGCAAGGTTGCTGCAACAATGCACTGTAACCTTGCTGCAATATTGCACTACAAGCTTTCAGCAAGCTTGATGTAATCTTACATGAAAACATAAATTACATACATTAAATTTACATACATAAATTAATAATTTATTATTATCAACAAATCCAAACAAAAACATCTATGATGCAAAAACTTCCGCCAAGTAAAAGATTTTGTATAACTGTCCAAACAATTAGTGAAATAAATGTAAAATTATAAAGTAAAATTTATAAGTAAAATTTTAATAACGATTTATTTTAAATATTTCCATCTTCTAAACAACTCGAACTTCATAATTTACATTAATAAAAAACGAAATCTAATTATTCATCATAATAATAAATTTCTATATCAGCAATTTAAAAATCTTGGCGTCAATACTTTCATTAATTACAAGTTAGAAGCATTATTGATACCAAGATTTTTAAATTGCTGATATAGAAATTTTTTATTATGATGAATAATTGGATTTCGTTTTTTGTTAATGTAAATTATGAAGTTCATTTTATTTGTTACAATTCAAAATGCAGTGAAGAACATTGACTTAATTCGGAAATGTAATTAAGCCTGAATGTGCAATATCAGCAGCTAATCTCGGGTTATTTTTTTCAACTGCAATATGTACTTCGAGTTGTTTAGGAGAGGAAATATTTAAAATAAATCGTTATTAAAATTTTACTTATAAATTTTACTTTGTAATTTTACATTTATTTCTCTAATTGTTTGGACAGTTACAAAATCTTTTACTTGGCGGAAGTTTTTGCATCATAGATGTTTTTGTTGGGATTTTAAAACTTTTTGCGTCATCTCAACTTTTTAATAAATGAAATAATTAATTGTAAAAATAGTTTAGTCTTTGATCTAATAATTTAAAATAAAATACAATTAAGTTTTAAATAAGAATTTATTTAAGGTATGATACTTTACAGTAAAGGTTTTAAAATAAATTTCAAGCCTATCAACCCATAATACTATTTCAAAATATTTTAAAAATGTTTTTAGCAGTTTAGTCTCTGCGTTCATCTAAATGTTAAAAAATTCAATTTTTTTGAGAAAAATCAAAATTTTTCAAAAAATACAGAGTACATTAAAATTTCCAGGAATATATATTGAGATTTTAACCCAATGAATAATATTCTATAAGATTTCACATAACCGTTTAGAAGTTTAGTCTCTGCGTTTGTCTAAATGTTAAAAAATTCAATTTTTTTAAGAAAAATCAAAAATTTTCAAAAAATACGGAGTGCATTAAAATTTCCAGGAATATATATTGAGATTTTAACCCAATGAATAATATTCTAGAATATTTCACATTAGTTTAGAAGTTAGGTCTCTGCGTTTTGTCTAAATATCAAAAGATTCAATTTTTTTGAGAATAATCAAAATTTTTCAAGAAATACAGAGTGCATTAAAATTACCAGAAATATATATCGAGATTTTAACCCAATAAATAATATTCTAGAAGATTTCACATAAGTATAAGTATCGGTCCGCTGAACAGACTTTTCACCATACTATCTTTAATGGTAATGTGTATAGTTAACGTCTGCTACGACGTTGACAATTTTTAATTATTATCCACTTATCATGGATAATAGTTTCCAACTTCAATATTTGGGAAAATTAATTACATTATTATTATAACGCTGTTATGTTATGTTAATTAAATATTAAATATAAATTTGTTGATTATAATAAATTATTAATTTTATATAATAAACAGTTTTCATGCACGGAAAAAAAAAGTCCATCAACCATTAATGGATTAGTATATTACTTTGAGACGGGACTCTTTTTCCGTTGATGGTTACTTAACTTCACTTAACAATTGAAAAACATCATTGAAGTATTAAAAAAGAGTCATGGAATGATTAGAATGCCAGTATGTGACCAATTGTTTTAGATTTAATGGTGAATTATTATATCAATGGATGTTTGAATGTTTACGAATCATTAGTAATGTTTGTGAAACGTTAGTTGACTCGTAGTCTAAATCGGTGCTCTTCACCAGCGCATTGTTGCGCAGTGTACCGATGCGCATTTCTTCCGGTTTTTCTATAGTCCATGTGTTTTTGCTGTCTGCTATACAAATCCCTATATACTATTATGTGTAATGTGAATATTTAACTTAACTAATAATTTGCAGTTTGATTGCGTCTAGAAATTGACCTCGATGAAAATATATTTTCTTTTATATTTCTCGCTAATTAAAAAGTAGTTATTAGTGCAAAATCATTTCTCACAAGTTGTGAAAAATTTTGTTATTTGGTATATAAGAACAGTTCGCTTCTAAACTTAAAGTGTTATAAGTGTGTGTTTCTACGTTATTATAAGTTATTATAAGTGCGAAAATGTATTGGTCTAAAGCGTCTAAGAGTGTAAATAAAATATCGGAACTGTGCAACGAAAAAATGTGTTTATTCTGTACCAAATAGTGTCTAAAATTAGGGATAATTCTGAAAGAATAAGTTGAATTTTTTGAATGCTTTTGATAGTCATGGAAAATTTAATAGACAGTTTTCTAAATTTTAGTGAACGAGTTTTATATATTGTGACTCCAAGTATGTTATCCATTCAATGATTTTGTGTCCCGTCTCAAAGTAATATACTAGTCTATTAATGATTGATGGACTTTCTTTTTCCGTGTGTAAGATTACATCAAGCTTGCTGAAAGCTTGTAGTGCAATATTGCAGCAAGGTTACAGTGCATTGTTGCAGCAAGCTTACAGTGCAATATTGCAAATCTTGCAACGCAAGCTTGCTTCATGCTTGCTGCAAGCTTACGTGCTATCTGGGTATCTTTCAAACTTAATTCTTTTCATAAATAACATTATTTTTTAAGAAGAATTTTATACTGTCGTAAGGTTGAGAAATTTTTCTTTTAAAAATACTAATAGTAAATAAAGTTTGAATCCAATACATAAGAGAAATAATTATTTGAAAATTGCCTTACGATAGCAATTGTTTATAAAGGGGGTCGTTTTGAAATGGCGCAATGCGTCATATATATCTTAGTTATAGGATAGTATTTTTTGCAAAATTTTACTAAAATGTGCTTAAATAACATATAATACTCAAGTACAGAAAGTTTAAAAACAATCCATGAAAAAATGTAAAATTTTAAATTGTTCGATTATTTGAAAATATTGAAAATCTTCTGTTCTAAATAATATTTTTTAAATCCCTAAATTGATAAACCTGCCTTGAGTCAATATTTAACAATGTGCCAAATTTAGTTTAAATTGGTAAACGCATTTTCGTGCGATTGGGGTACAAAGATTTTGTGACAGACATACATGCACACATTCACAAGTACATAAATAAATATATGCAGTAAAATTTTTAAGATTATTTGTAGTATGCTTAATGCGTGAATAACAACTATTTATGCTAAAATTTTTAAGTTTGAAGCAATGTACAGACAGGCGTCTGATTTTATTAATAAGGACTAAATAGAAGTATTAATTGGAAATTAATAGTCCAGTCGCCCTGTGTTTTTTCGTGCCAAAATTGATACCTGAAGTTTGATTGTGGATTCATATAGTGTGGGTGGTAGTATGAATATGTATATGTTTCCTACTCGAGATTTTTTAATCTGCGCGTTATAAACAATTTTGAAGGTGCCCAAAAACAGGAAATACCTTTAAAATGATGGGTCATATGTTAAAATTGGTCCATTTCTTTACTTGCAAATGAATTTAAACCACTACACTTTCTTAATTGCTTATTTATAACTTGAACAAAAGTTAACAAATTCTTTCGATATTCTCCAAAAATATACCTCTCAAGATCCTCAAGATGTGTGCCAAATCTGAATCCGCTTCGATAAATAATTTATGAGAAATTCCATTTGTTAACTAAAATCATGATTTTTTAAAATAGAATTTCTACATTTTTGGCCGGATAAAAATCAATTTTTTTTGTTGGGTTGTCTTCATGAAATGCCAATCTATCAATGGCAATTTGTAACGAATTGAATTTTTACAAAAAACTGGTTTTTTTTTTTGGGGGGGGGGAGAAATTTTTGGCTTATAAACAAATGAACACTACATCAACAATTTTTACTTAAACAATTTGCCATAAACGCCATTTGATTACTTATTCTTTCCTGCAAATTTTGCAAGCTTCTTTTTGCTACTTTTTTAAAATTAATTATCGTCTGCGAATAGCATTTTTCCGAAAACCTTAATTCTTTTAATGTGAAAATAATAAATTAGTGTTGCTTTGATCATTTGAGAAGTTAAAAATAAAAAATTAAAAAAAAAATGAATTTAAAAAAAAATAATTTTTTTTAATTATTAATTTTTTGACATTATTTATAAATTTTTCAAAAAACAAATCGGAAATTCGAATTCCTGAGAAAAATTTAGCCCAGTTTAAAAAAATGATCAAAATTCATGAATTTGTTTGAATGTTATGACAACTTATACGAATTTGAAGGTTTGAATTCAACTTTAGCGCGAGCGACTAATGATTTCCCCCACTATGCTGTCTAGAACAGCTTCAAACGTTGCATACTTTTTATGAATTTTTTTGCGAACAAGAAGTGCATAGATGTTTAGATTGATTTTTGTATAACTAGTATGACTAATCAACTTAGTGATGCATGTCGAGCAAATAGATGTCATTTGTTTTTTCGTCTCCTTTCATAAAAGAAGTGAGATAAAACTATAAAATTCAATTGTTTTAATAGGGAATTTGCATTTTTAAAAAATAGCGATTTTTTAAATATATATAATGAAAATAGGGGCGATTATGATAAGATATAAAAAAATTTTTTCATTTTCATACACAAATAACATTAAAAAATTAATTTAAACTTTAACATTATTTAAATTTTTCTCAGCTGAGAGCAAACGATTTTGATTGGCTCTCAGGCTGATGACGTCACGGACATAAATGGAATAGTGTCTGCTGTGTATATCGACATGCGATGATTTTATATTATGCAATAATTGTTTAAAAAGTCCGTTGATTTCAAGTGAAAATGGTTAATAAATTAGATCCCGGATTTGAGAAAGCCGATACTACGAATTTACCGAAATTGAGTGTTTTTATGGTTTATGAGTATATCACAAATAATGAGCGGTATAATGCTCCCGAGGTTCGTGGAGTCAAAGAAACATTGTAAGTAAATTTTAACGTTTGCATTATTAAAATCAATTAATTTATTAATTAAATACTATATAAGTTTACATAATTTAATATCATTTATTATTTCCATATTGTTATAGATCTTCAAGAGAAAATTATGGGGATTCGGCAATAGGTTATGTTTCTGTAAAACGTCAAGGGAAAATATGTACATTGAAAGGCAGAATTTGTCCTGAACACAGAGTAAGGAATAAAAATTACACTGTAACGTTAAAAATAGATGAAGATAAAGAAACAGTAGAAAAAGTCGAATGTCTTGATTGTGCTGCATCATTGGGTGGATGTAAACATGGGATTGCTTTTTTAATGTGGGCAAACAGAAAATACGAATCGCCATCTCCAACTGAAGTAGAATGCTACTGGAGAAAATCAGCCTTGTCGAAAGTCGGAGATTCACAAAAATTTGTTATGGCTAGTGAATTAAAAAAAAAGTCTAATGGTTCAGTTGAAGATTTCGGTGATAATTCGACGTTCTTAAACCAGGTAATTCAACAAGCTGCTGCTAAACAATTAGATAGCCAACTATCGAGACATTCATTTGATTTGGAAGAGAGAAAAGTTCATACATTATCAATACACTGAAAAAAAATTGTAATTGAACCAAGTAAATGCATTTACTTGACAGAATTTACTTGAATCAATCCTATATTTATTTGAAGAGAGAAATTTATTTTCTTGTGCCAAGTAATTATGAGCATTGGGTATAGTTCTTGTATTAATAATTCAGTATTTGGTGGAAGTAAATATGTTATTATTACAATCAAATATTTTACTTATCCGAAGTACCAAAAAGGATTGAATCAAGAATATTATGTTCTTAAGCGAAATAGTAAAGTATTGTCTAGAGAATTCGTGTTTCTTAAATCAAATCATTTCATTCATTTGCTTTGAAACTTTTTTTTACTTAACACAATGCCGGTGTTCTTGATCCAAGAAAATATTTTTCTTCAAATGGATGTGCAACTTAAATAGCAGTTTTTGAAAACTATCCATTGAGACTTGGATGGCATAGTGGCAACGGTACGGCTTCTGACGCGTGCAACCCGGGTTCGATTCCTCCGACCGTGGAAAATTTTCTTTCAAGGTATATTTGTTGTATTTGTGATAAGTATTAATTAAATGTAAATATTATGTAAAATAACAATTGTTTAATTATTTAAATAAAAAATATAAATGTTAATTAATTAAATAATAAAAATGTTTGACCTAAGTATTAGAAATCATGGGATGAGAGAAGGGGGGGGGATTCAAGTAAATAATTTACTTGAATTGAGAAAATATTTTTTTTATTGAAATTTATAATTTTCTCAAATCAAGAAAATATTTTCTTGATTTGATACACAAATGTTCTTGAATTAATATAATCTGCATTTTTTTCGTGAAACTTAATTTCTTGACTGGATTCCATATTTTCTTGGATCAAGAACATATACTCTCCTACCAAGCATACTATGTCAAGAAAATCGTTTTCTTGAATCAATACTATAATACTCTTGGCCGTATTCAATCCCACCATTTGCTTCAACCAAGAAAAATTTTCTTGGTTCAATACTATTTTTTTTTCAGTGTACATCAACTTATATTTACTTTTATTCAATCCGAGGATGAAACTTCAATTGATAATTTTCTAAATCATTCGAAACAATATTTTTCTCAAGATTTATGTTCTCAAGCTGAAAAACAGACAAGAAATCAAGCAAATGATATTTTGTGGCACGAACTCAGATTTGGAAGGGTAACTGCATCTAATATTTTTGAGGCTAGTAGATGTAAAACACCAGAAGGCAGTTTAGTCAATCGAATTATAGGAGCAGCGAAAGTTTATAACACTTTTGAAATGGAACGAGGAAAAAAATTGGAAGAAAAAGTTATAATTGAGGTTGAAAAACAATTAAACTAATTAATTAAATTAAATTAAATTAAATTAAATTTAAATTAAATTTAAATTAAATTTAAATTAAATTAAAACAATTAATAAACAAATGTGGTATGTTTTTAGTTCCATCTTTGCCTATGGTAGCAGCTTCACCAGACGGCATAAATTCAGAATTTGTGGTAGAGGTTAAGTGTCCAAGCTCCGAGAAGACAACAGAAAATTATTTAAAAAATGGTAATCTTAGTCAAAAATGCAAAGCTCAAATTAATTTACAAATGATGGCTGCTGAGAAGAAAAAAGGACTTTTTTGTGTCGCAGATCCGAAGTTTGAATACAACAAAAATTTACAATTCGTATGGGTTAAAAGTGATGAAAATTTCACCAACAAAATAATACAAAATTCTGTGGAGTTCTGGAAGAAAAATATTTTTCCTACTTTATTGAGCTCTTTTGGCAACTGATTTTTTGTGATCATTAATAAATAAATATTTTACTGTATATGTATTGCTTTATTATTTCCTACAATTAATATCATTATAAATATATTTTATTTAAAAAAAAATTATACATGAAAAAATAATTATTAAAATTATTTTACAATTTTTACTGGCACTTGATTTGTCAAGAATTTTATTTTCTTATTATAGGCTTTTGTAAATTAATCAAACCTGTAACAACGTTTACAATACTGTCTAATTTGACCACTGTATTCAAATCAAGGCAAGAATGGGGTACTAATATTCGGAATTCTCGAACTCTTCGAATGACTCTTTCGATGTGTATCCTTAAGCTTGCAATACTTTTGGTTTTTAGAACTTCTGCTTTTGTTGATTTTGAAGTTGTCGTTACAGATGGCGGACGAAGCAATTTACATTTTTTTTATTTAAAATTGATTGAATGTGCTTAAAACCTCGATCAGCTAAGACTCCACATCCGTCTGGTAACATATTTATTAAATTGCTCTCTTCAGATAATAAAGTATCACTTATTCTTCCTCCGTACCCGCGAGATATGAAAGTGATAAATCCATCGGGAGAGCATACAATCAAATATTTAATTGTGTTGCATTTCTTGTAATCTGACCACGTTAAAGCCTGATGGACTGGATTTGAAGGTTTCTCAATTTCTATTTCAAAAGCATCAAGTATAGCACATAACATTACTATAATTAGCTCGAAATGCAATAGGTAAGTTTTTTCTTATACTCTTTTGATCAGGAAAAAATACAAGTGTTTTTAAATAGTGAGCTAATCTATCAACAGTTTTATTGAAAATTCTGCTTGCCTGCGAAGTTGAGATACCAAACTGATCAGCCAATCGACTATAAGTGTCATTCGTTTTAATTTTTTGCAAAGTCAGTTTGATATTATTGATACTGCAATTAGTAGAAGAACTCAACATAGGTAAAATCCATAACCAATCATTTTCAACACCAATATATTTTTTAGAATCTAAACTGATTAAATATAGGGTAATGTCAAGGACTGATTTCTTCATTGCTTTTTGTTTTTCAATTTTCTCCTCACTGCAAGTTGAAGATTTTTGATACTCGCTGGAAATTGACGAACATTTGTATTCGCCAGTATTGCTTGACGAAGAAACAATCGTACTAGAATCGGAAGTAATAACAGTAGATACTGTAGATTCTGTCTTATTGAATTTAATCGGTGAACACATTTTATTAACCATTTCAACTTCAGTTTCACAACTTGCTTCACGAGTATTAGGCTTGCACATGGTATGCTTACTTCGAACATTAGGTGTCATGCAACTTTTCCTTACTTGTACGCCAACACTTCTTTGATTTTTCTGTTCACAGTTTATTTTAGCAGGTGATGATTTTTCGGATGTCATTGATTCATTTTCTTTTTCTATTGAAAACTGTAAGTCAATCTGTGTAGAGGATGATTTAGTTGACAGTGGGACGTCAGGGTTTTTGTCAATTTCACTCGCCAAAGCTTTGTGAGAAGACACTTCATGATTTTGTTCTTGATTTGTTAAATCGGTTAATAATTCACCAGGAATATCACAGTTTTTTCTTATTTTTGCTGTTGGTTGATCGTTCTGTTCTGCTGGGAAATTTTCCTGATTTTCAGTTTCTGATAAAATGTCGTGAATTTGCCTCTTTCTATTTAATTTTATGAACGCTGGTCGTGCTTCTTCATTTACTTTTATTCGATTAGGCTGACAAGAAAATTTGTGAGGAATCGCATCTTTTTTCAATTTTTTTGGTGCTCCCATAAGACAATATCTGATATAATTATCCATGTCATCCTTTATCTACATTAAAAACAAAGTCAACTTTTAGGTTATGTTGTTCATATTTTTTGGTAATACGGTAATAATATAATGAATTTTTTTTAATTAACATTATTTCTTTTTTATTAATAATACAATAAATATAAAATAAAAAGATACGTAATGACACTATACTTACACTAAAGTGATCATCGCAACAATAATAAGTATACTTAGCCTTCGGAGAATCATTGCGACGAGCAATTTTAAACCACTTTAATCGCATTACCTCATCTTTGGGAACACAGAAAAATAATTTATTCGGTGTTTTGACACTGCTGCTTCCACACAATGGTACAAAACACGATTTAAATGTTTTACACTCGCTCATTTTTAAAAACAGTATAAACCATCAGAACCCCTGATAAATATACAATCGGTTTATGCCCGTGACGTCACATGTAGTTCGGGAAGACTCGGCTCTTTCCGGAGCGTCTTTGATATTGTTTAAAATCCTAATTACTTTTTATTAATTTTAACGATAAAAATGACTTTTAAAAATTGTGCAATTAAAAATTATATTCAAATTTAAGCTTAACTATTCAAATAAAAAAAATTTTTTAGCTATGCAAATTCCCTATTGTTATTTTAACGATTTTCTCGACTTTGACGAGAAGTTGTCGATCGAGACTCGCTCGACATGCAACACTAAATTAACTAAAAAAATCTGCCCGCGCAAGCGCGGACACATTCTCATCCGCGCTTCGCGCGGGGGCTCGCTTCGCTCGCAGGTTTCAGCGCGCCTCGGGGCGCGCGAATATTGATCGTCGCGCTTCGCGCTCCGACGATTTGAAGACAACAACATGGAAAATATGTCAATACGTGACAATAAGTTAGTGTTTCCTCCACGAGGAAGCAAATTTTTTTGCTGATCGTATAGAGGAAGCAAAATGTTCATGTAATGAACATCTGGATTTACAACTTGTTTAATAATGTAGTAATATTTTATTCATGGAAAAAAAATTATTAAAACCAATTAAACGTGGTTTTTAATTTGTTGTTAACTACGGGTTTTTATAAAAGTTAAGTTAAGTTAAGCTGACTGACCCAAAAACTTAAAAAAAAAAAAAAGTAGTTTCTGAAGAAATAAGCTGGTTAATGAACTTAGCCTTCATTTTTGCACCAACTTCAAGTGTGTTAAATTTGAAAATGATCGGATAAGTTTCTCAAGAGTTATCGTGGGAACAAAATTTTTGGTCTACAGACAGACAGACGAACAGACAGACACCATCGCCGGACCATGTTTTTCGGGTTCAGGGGACCCCAAAACGTAAAGATTTCATAAAATTAGCAAAAGTCAATTTTCGACCAAAACTAATACTTTCTCATGTGATGAGAATGTAATAAAAATTACTTTTTTTCAAAATAACTTGAAAAGTATAGGGTTTGGGGAAATGGTGTCTACAGCAAAGTTGTACCTGAGGATGAGACGAGAAAAAAAGTCTCTAGTAGCAAGGTTCCATATGGAATAGATTCGGAGATAATTGGGTCGGAACATCGATTTTTTGCTAAAAAAATAATAAAAAATATACAGTGGTTTTTTGAGAAATTGAGAGTTTTATGTTTATAAATATTTGTTTTTGGTGCATTTGGGTGAGATATTGTAAAAATCGTCGAACTTAATTTTAATTCTTTGAAAAAATTTTGATTTTTAGCGTTATTTTGGGATTTTTTAGTTTTTTTGACCATTTAAGAGCCTATAACTCCGAAATTTGACTTTTTATAAAAAAACGTTGTAGAGAAAAGTTGTTTGTATTTTCCTAAGCTATAGTAATATGCAAATGAAAATTTGAAAATTTGAAAAAAAAAATTTTGAAATTACTGTAGATTTTGTATTTTTCAATGAAAATGGCTGGTTAACGAACTTGGCCTTCATTTTTGCACCAACTTCAAGGGTGTTAAATTTGAAAATGATCGGATAAGTTTCTCAAGAGTTATCTTGGGAACAAAATTTTTGGTCTACAGACAGACAGACAGACAGACGAACAGACAGACACCATCGCCGGACCATGTTTTTCGGGTTCAGGGGACCCCAAAACGTAAAGATTTCATAAAATTAGCAAAAGTCAATTTTCGACCAAAACTAATACTTTCTCATGTGATGAGAATGTAAAAATATGACAAAAAAATTAAAAATATTAATAATTAAAGGCTCAGGAATTTTTGGAAAAAAAAATTATCTCCCCCTCCCCCCTTTTGACCTACATCAAAATTTTTTTTGCAAAATTTGCAGGAAAGAATAAGTAATCAACTGGCGTTTATAGCAAATTGTTAAAGTAAAAATTGTTGATGTAGTGTTCATTTGTTTATAAACTAAAAATTTCTCCCACCCCCCAAAAAAACCAGTTTTTTTGTAAAAAGTTAATTTGCTACAAATTTTAATTAATAAATTAGCATTTCATGAAGAGAACCCAAAAAAATTGATTTTCGTCCGGCCAGAAATGTAGAAAGAAATGGACCAATTTTAACATATGACCCATCATTTTAAAGGTATTTCCGAGCTCTATAACTTTCATTCACAACTTTTTCCCCTATAATTTAATGGGATAGAACGGTCATCAGAAAACTGTTTTTGGGCACCTTCAAAATTGTTTATAACGCGCAGCTTAAAAAATCTCGAGTGGGAAACATATACATATTCATACTACCACCCCACACTATATGAATCCACAATTAAACTTCAGGTATCAATGTTGGCACGAAAAAACACAGGGCGACTGGACTATAACTCAATGTTGCTCGGTAAGATTGCGGCGCATGAAAAGACCCTAAACTAGATTTGTTAAAAATGTTATTTAATAGAATTTTATTACACAGAATATCATTTTAGTAGAATATATTATTGTTAGAATGATAGCTTGGCTAAAAGAAAAGTAAAATGAATTTTAATTTAGTAGAATATTTATTCTAATATTAATTTAATGTGTAATATTAATTTACTAAAAATTCAACTTATCCGAATATCAATTTGTTAGAATTATTTCTGCGCGAATTTTAAAATTGATCAATCATAATTTTTTGATAATTTCTGATTGGTGAATTTTAAAATTCGCGCTGAAATAATTCTATCAAATTGATATTCGGATAAGTTGAATTTTTAGTAAATTAATATTCGAACACATTTATATTCTGATAAAGTAGATTTCTATCCAAAAGATTTTCAGCAATATTTAGATTCTTTTTAATTACGATTCTACGAAAAAACGATTCGCATAAATTGATATTCGGTGAAATTAGATTTCTGGAAAATTGAAATTCGATCAAATTGACTTTTTGCCAGATTTTTTTTTTTTTATTCTACTAAATTAAAATTCTTTCTCCTTTTCTTTTAGTCAAGATATCATTCTTGTTAGAATGATACAATTGTTATACATTCTACTAAAATTATGTTCTATGTAATAAAATTCTATTAAATAACATTTCTAACAAATCTGGTTAAAAGCCTTTTCATGTGCACTTAAGATTGCTGCAAAGTTACAATGAAAAGTTGCTGCAATTTTTAAAATTTTGTGTTTTATATATAATACGCCCGTATTAAGCAATAAAAAATAAAAAAAACTTAGAAATTTTTCGATTTTAAAAATTGCAGAAATTTTTTGTAATCTTACGGCAACCTTGTAGTAACCTTATGGCAATCTTGCATTAACCTGACGGCAATCTTATTGAGTAACATTGAGGCAAGCTTACAGCAATCTTACAGTGTAACCTTGTGTCAGGTGTGACATTTCAAGCTTGAGGTAAGCACCGTGCAACATTAGCAACATTGTTCGGCAAGCTTGCTGCAAGGTTGCTGCAAGCTTACGTACTGTATTGGTTTATATTGCAAACTGGTTTATCGAAGTCGATTTTCCGCATTGGAGAGGGAAAAAAGTGTGTAAAGTGGCACTTGTCGAATCTCAAAGACTGTTGTCTTTGTGAATCATGACACTTACTGAAAACGAAGCTTGACTTTAATTTATATGATTTGTAATTAAAATATGCAAAAAACTGATTAAAATATATTTCTCATGTATATATATATATATATATATATATATATATATATATATATATATATATATATATATATATATATATATATATATATATATGAGCTGCCGGATCAAAGAAGGGCACATAAACTCGCTGCGCTGAAAAACGTTGGCCCCTGGACACTTAAAATTAAACTTTTGATTTAAACGGTTTATTATGCATATTCTTATAGAAAATTTGATTGCGCATCTTTTTTTCTAATAACATTTTTTTCTATCTATTACCGTTTTCGAAATAATAAAGAAAAACCATTTTTTTGAAAACATGAAATTTAATTAAATTTTTCACTTCAACTCGCGATATTTCAGTCAATTTTCCATATTTTCTAATGTCACAAAAACTAAATTACTCGTTGAAATATCCTGAGAATGATGAAAGAAGAAAAAAATTGTTTTCATTAAAAATAAAATTGTTATTAATTTTTTTCTGAACAATTGCAAAAATCGTGAAGTGCAATTTTTACGAGCTTCGTTTAACGGGCGAATTTTAAGCAGCAACAAACTTCCAGTGAGAAAGTTGTTTATTGAAGTTTAAAAAAGTTTTTTGGAAAGTTATATTACAATTGAACAATTAGTAACAAATTAGTGAGTGTTTAAAGTTGCGCGAGCGGCTAAACGGAAGGTTTGTTTTGATTTACTTAACCTCTAAAGGCGAAACAACACTGTGACATATGCTGTTGAGCTTCTTTCAACAAACGGGCGTCACACGTTCAGCCGCTCGCGCAACTTTAAACACTCACTAATTTCTTACTAATTGTTCAATTGTAATAGGGATCTGAAATACTGCGATACGCATTCTGGTGACAGAAAATTTAACTAATACAACGGGGTCGATTTTGACATTTTACATGAAATAATTTCTAAATTCGCAAGTTTTATATTTAAAAATCCTAAAATATAGCATGATAATTAATAATTAAATTAATTTGTAAAAAAGAAAATACTACGAACCAGTACAATAAATAATATTGCTTAATATTTTGAGATATTCATAAGTAAAGTGTGAAAGCAATAAGCTCACTCTATTTTGTCACAATAAATATTTTATTAAAACATGTTTAATTAATTGTATTCTCAGTTAATCAAGATTTTAAATTAAAAGTAGTTTATAATTATTATTTTTTCATTACAGTGTGTCTCCTACAACATATTTATTTAATGTTTTTAGATTGGTATAAACAAGAGACACAACATAACCTAAAACATAACCTTAAAACTATTCTTTAACTCGACTAATCCTTACTTTTCTTGAAAAAGAAACTGTATATCCACTTCAAATTTTTATTAAATATTTAAAGTAGATATTTTTTAACTTTTTATTCAAGTAAATAATGTTTTTCGATATGAAAACAATTCTTTTATTGACAGGTGCATTTACTTATGTGATTTATTTTACTATATATATTAAATATTTGGAACGTATTGCAATTTATAATTTTTTAAAACATGCGAATAAATAAACTGAAACAATTTTTAGCCCCTCAATTAACTTTATTCAACTTTTTAAATAAAAAATAATTAAAAAGAAGTCTGAAACATGTGTGTTTATTAAAATTTGACCCCGTTGTCGACCGCCATGTTTGTTAGTGACGTCATGATTTCAGATCCCTATATAACTTTCCAAAAAACTTTTTTAAACTTCAATAAACAACTTTCTCACTGGAAGTTTGTTGCTGCTTAAAATTCGCCCGTTAAACGAAGCTCATGAAAATTACACTTCACGGTTTTTGCAATTGTTCAGAAAAAAATTAATAACAATTTTATTTTTAATGAAAACAATTTTTTTCTTCTTTCATCATTTCATTCATTATTTCGAAAACGGTAATAGATAGAAAAAAATGTTATTAGAAAAAAAGATGCGCAATCACATTATCTATGAGGATATGTATAATACACATTTTAAATCAAAAGTTTAATTTTAAGTGTCCAGGGGCCAACGTTTGTCAGCGCGGCGAGTTTACGTGCCCTTCTTTGATCTGGCAGCTCACACATATATATATATATATATATATATATATATATATATATATATATATATATATATATATATATATATACAAAGTTTTTAATGAATTAATTTCATATTTTACAGAAAACTTCTTGACATAATATTGAACAAATCTCTCACTGGAAGTTCTCTAAATTTTAAAGTTCCCTGCAGACTTTTTGTCAACGAACAAGTTTTTTAGAATATTAAAGAGATTTGCGTATACTCTTAACCCCTTAGCTGTGTAGTCAAAAATTTTAAACTTTCCGGGTTTGACTAAAAATGACCACTTAGGGGTTTTTGGGATCGCTGATTTCGAATATCTGGTAAAAAATTTAAAATTCAAATTGGAGGCTTTAAAATGGCGACCGAAAAAATTTTAAAGTTTCCAGATTTGACTAAAAATGCGCATTTGGGGGTTTTTGAAGTCACTGAATTAGAATATTTGGTTAAAATTTTATAATTCAAAATGTCAATATCAAGATGTCAACTAAAAATTTAAAAGTTTACGGATGTGGTTATAAATAGTTATTGGAGAAGTTCAGTTTTAAGAACTAATTTGAGAACTTTAAATTTTCTGGTCGACGTTTTGAAGCCGTCATTCTGAATTTTTGACTAAATTTTTGGATTTCGAGACCTCAAAAACCCCCCAATGAGCACTTTCAGTCAAATTCGTAAACTTAAAAAATTTTTGGTCGCCATTTTGAAACCACCATTTTGAATTTAAAATTTTCAATAACGGATTTGAATTCAGTGACCCCAAAAACCCTCTAGTGAAGATTTTTGGTCAAGTCCGTAAACATTAAAATTTTTTTGGTTGCCATTTTGGAGCCGCCATTTTGAATTTTGAATAGTTGACTAAATATTCGAATTTAGCAACTCCAGAAACCCCCAAGTAAACATTTTTAGTCGAATCCGTAAACTTTTAAATTTTTTGGTCACCATTTTGGAACCGCCATTTTGAATTTTTAATTTTCAATTTAATAACGGATTTTGATTCAGCGACCCCGAAAACCCCCGAGTAGACATTTTTAGCAAGATTCGTTAACTTTTAAATATCTGTTTTTTCGATGCCGCTATAGCGGTCATACACTCTGGGGGCACGAATTATTTTTGCCTCTATAGACGTCAAACACTGTGAAGGGGTTAACCGGTATTATTTCCTTTGTATTTATTCGTCAAGAATTCAGTCATTTTCGCGGAACTGGAGATTACACATAATTAAAATAAGCCGTAAATACAAGTAGTTTTTGTAGTTCTTTATTTAAAATTAAATAATTATTTATTCCTATTATTATTCTTTTTATTTAAAAATGTTATTTTACATGCAAATTCAGCATAAATACAACTTTGAACTTATTAATGTAAATTGGAAGTAAAATTGAACTTAAAATATGAATAAAAAAATGAAAAACACATGAAGATGTAAACTACAGTTCCAAATAAAAAAATAGTGGGGAATGTATTAAAAAATATTTTTACACAAACTTATAAAGGCGTCCATAAACCAAGTAGCCCCATTTTTTGGAAATGTTGACCCCTCCCCCCCATGTAGTACGCTATTACATGTATGAGTGCCATTTTTTCTCTTGTCGTAGTGAATTACTTGACGCCCCCCTCCCCCTCATGTGGCAACGTGGTTTATGGAAGGACCCTAAATGAAAATTAGATAAAATCACAAGAAAACTTACTTTTAGAAATGAACTTTCGAAGGAAATAAATAAATAACAACATTAAAATAGGCATTGTGAAAAATAAATCATATTAAATTTCATGATTTCTGTGTGAAGAATCAATAAAAACACATTTTTAAGTCCTTCTCAATTGAATCATATCTTTCGTTTAAAAGAAAAAAAAATTAGTTTAAACAAATAAATTTAGTTTAAATAAATAAATGACGAATCCAAAATAACGGTCGAATTTTTTTTTTAATTATCAGATTTTAATGTCTTTTGAAATTTAAAGATTTTTAGGTTTGCTGATTACGATTTTGAAATAGAAAAAATTTAAAATAGAAAATTCAATATGGTGGATACGTTTTTTAAAAATGGAATCTTTCTGCATGATAGTTATTTAAGCGTTTTTAACAAACATTTTTTTTAATTTCGTCCGCCATTTTTGAGCTGACATTTTGAAATGTGAAAAAACTATTATATTCGTAATCAGTGACCCAAAATAAGGGATATACGATAATTTTTGTGAGGTCGAGAGCGCCCTCTGCCACCACTTGCGTCACAAAAATTATCGTAAAGAATTTGGTCTGCCTTTATTCCTGTGTTAACTTACGATATTTTTTATTTCCAGTGTACAAAAGTGTCGATTTCAAGTAGCAGACGACAGAGAGTAAAAGAAATTTACTTGTTCGACTACACGTCCTGTCGTTAGTTATCTAAAACCCTTATTTTTGTGTATGTGGGATAAAAAATTAATGAAAATTATATCAATGTTAAAAACTTGTATGGCTAGATAAGCTTAAGACATACACAAATGAAAAATGAATTATATAGCATGAATTTCTGAGTTAACATTTTATTACACTGGCTTTCGAATAACTTTATATCGATAAGGTCAGTCCATATTTGCATGTAACCTCTTTGTACATACAGCTTTTAAATTTTGTTGCTGCTAAAATATATATTGTAACATTTAGATAGGAAAATGGTGTCAATTTTAAATACCGTTGATACCGGCCATGAAGACATGATTCACGATGCTGAAATGGATTATTACGGACTTCGACTTGCTACTTGCTCGAGTGATAATTCTGTAAAAATATTTGACCTTAAAAACGGTTCACAAAGTTTAGCTGCAGATTTGAAAGGACACGTTGGTCCCGTGTGGCAAGTGGCTTGGGCTCATCCAAAGTTTGGAAACATATTAGCTTCTTGCAGTTATGATAGGTACATATGCTGAGCTAATATTTTTTATAATACTGATTTCCACAACATTTTCACAAACAAAAGTTAAGAAAGATTTATTTCAATTTAATTTATCTCTAATTTTAATGTTAATAAATTTTTCAGAAATATGGGACGATTAACAAATGTACCAAAACCGTTGCAAATAAAATACCCAATGTTAGATACGTCATAAGTTTTTTTTGAACTTTTGAGTGCAGTAACAATGTGTTTGACATATTCTTTTTATTGCAAGAGTTTACAAAAACTTTTTAAAAAAGTTTGAAATTAAAAAAAATTCCTCAGTAATCGACCGCTTGTTCTATAAAAATTATCACAGTTGAACTTCCTGCTCAGAAATACACCCCTAACTTTTCAAGACAAATGCAAATCTTCTATTTTATAGGACAAAAATTAACTCTCCTCATTGTTGATACAGTTATTTCATATAACAAGAGGTTAGTTACAATATGAAAAATTTATTCTAAAGAAACGAATTGTTTATATGGACGTATACGTGAAAAGGGCCCATTTTCGCACTATTGAACCTAATTATATGGGCCAATTCTTTACAAAATTTGAAAAATTTTAAGTGGTCTTAGAACCTTTTTGGTAAATAATTCGATGAGTTACCGAATTTCAAAGTTTAGAACACCAAAAACTTCATTTGGAGAAGAACGGAATTAAAGACTGGGATATCTCTGGTTCTTCTGAAAAGTTATTCTGATAAGAATTGTTTCCAGTCCAGGGCACTTTAAAGTTGAAAAACCAACAGGTTTAAAATTTTTAAATTCACCCCACCTCTTCCATTTTTAAAATACAAAAAATTTGACAAAATGGTTAGTTTTCTAAAAAGGACGATTTTTTTATTAATAAATCATTTTTATACACGGTTAATGATTAGGTGCAATTTTATTGTATTATTTGAGGAATAAAATTAGGAATTAAGTTTAACAATATTTAACAGTCTCTATTATGAACAATTTGATGAAATATCGAAATCTTTATTTCAATGACTATGAAAACAAGGACTGTAACATCAATATCTCTGTTTTCCTGAGAAGTTATTCAATAAGAATTTTAAAAATCGTCGGCTTGATGGAAAACTGTACCATTTCAGGAAGTCTTTTGATGCGAAATGGTATAATGAGACCTCACGCCAATTGTAATAGTGGCAAAAACGAGCATTACTTTGAGGGATCAGAGTTAGATATGAGAAAATATAATCTGCACAACGTTCAGAAGTAGCACGCTCATGTGGAGAAAAATAAAGTACAGAATACGTTTATAAGCAGGAGACATTTTAATTCAAAAATTTAACCACAGAGGCGCAACCTCTGAACGTAGTGTTTCTCACAACTCTGAGCCCCCAAATGCAGGCTGATTTTAAATGCGCGTAAGGTCTTCTTATACTACTTCGTAGTTACTGAGTACCATCAAAGATGTTATAAAAATATGGTTATGTAACCCACTACAATCAAGATGTCACTTGGTACAATCTAGACGTTACTCAGTACAATCTAGATAGCTGTTCATATTTGTAGCATCAAATGTGGTACACCTGGTCCAATCTATATGGTATCCCGTAACATCTATTTCTCTCAGTGTAATAATAATTAAGGGTCCTGATCAAATAACTCGACCGACGCTTGGAGACACGCGCTAATGCCAGTCGAGTAGCAGTGAGCGCCTCTGGGCCTGTCACTGCTGCCCGAGTGGCATTAGTGCGTGTCTTCGAGCGTCGGTCGAGTTATTTGATTGGGTCACCTCAATTATAACTTAACACGATCTCAAATTGAGTAAGAATCTAGCTCAATTTGATACGCATCAAAAATTAGTAAGGCAGATGGTGCAATGTTCTATATTATTTAATATAGACTCATTTTGAGATGCATAGAAAGAGAAACTTTTTGCTTGAGCATAAAAGCATAAATTTAAAAAATGTTACTAAATGTTGTGAGAGAATAATTTATTTTTAAACCAACAAGAAAGAAAAGTATTGACTAAAATACAATGAGTATAATTTTATATGATAAACCTTACTTTTAAAAATAACGATTACTGGTGTTGAATGACCCGATTATATTATCTGGTAATCCGATCTTGAATGCTGTTGAGTCCTCTTGTTTACACTAATGAGATAGTGTATTATATTTTAGTAATATTTGCTTTCTTCCGGACAGATGTCGCTTCCTAAACAAATTCTGATGGCTCGAAATTTGGAATGTATTGTTTCAATATAAAATAGATACTTGAATTTATTTTCAAATTAATATTTTTGAAAAAAGTAAGGCGGTGTCAAAGTCGATGCGATTTTCCCATTGAAGCTCAATGCAAAAACCCAATCGCCTTTGACACCGCCTTAAGGGGATCCCACTTATCGACAATACAGATCTAAATTGATAAAAAAAACTGCAACCGCCTTTTCTTGAAAAATATAAAATACCATGCCATATCCATTTGGGAATCTCATTTTTTATCAAAAATACACAGGATGAATATTTCTTTTTTTGTAATTGTTTCAAAAAAAATAAAGGTTTTTAAATTTTAAATTTCCTTACAAACAACAAAACAAACTTATTTTTTACTTGGAAAATTAAATATATCTGCGAAATTGTCTTATTTTATATATTTTTTACCATTAATCAATTTTCTCTTGCAAACAATACATTATATTAAATTGTTTTTAATTTAAAATTAAAAATAATCAACTATCAAATATCATTTCTGGTACATTTGGCGCCATCTATTGGTTCCATTGCAAAATAATGTACCACCAAACAGCTGTTAAATGTGGTTATGGTGGTTTGGACTATTGGAAACTGCTCATATTTAATTTTTGAAAAATAATTTTTTCTAATAATTACAACAAATAAAATATTCATCCTATGTATTTATGATAGAAAATGAGTTTCCTAAATTGATAGGGCATAATATTATACAATTTTCAAGAAAAGGCGGTTGCAGAGTTTTTATCAATTTAGATCTGCATTGTTGATATGTGGGATCTCCTTAAAGATAAACTTTTGTTCACTTTTAAGAATATACTTGGAGTTCACTCAACGATGCTGGGTTGACTACTAATTAAATTCCAAAAAATTAGTTTCCAAAGAGAGTTCTTTGTTAAAGATGTTATGAGGGTGGTTTCCAAATTATTACTATCTATTCTAATTGGAGATGTTTACCCTTTTTATATAAAAATTTCCTCATTAGACTAATACTCATCGCAAATAGAATCGTCTAGCCCTTAATAGATTTCATTGCGCATGGCATCGCCCCGACCGTTATAGAGTTGAAGTCGCAACGATTGTTTTTGATCCTAAGGAGTGGTGCATATGCATATTAATAATCTGTATCTTCGATCTTGAATTTCTCGTAATCGTTATTCTTTCGACATTCTTTTGAAATACTATTCTTTCCTTGATTTGTAATAATAAACATATAATATAATTACAATATTCGTTATGAAATATACTGAATACACGGAAAAAAATTACGTGAAATTTTCATTGACTCGGTACTTGACTTTTGGATACGACACAAAATACTAGAAACAGTTTAATCCATTTGTATTAGAGTTTCAAAAGCAGTCAATGAAAATTTCTAGTACCTTGCTTGAGAATTTCATTGCCTTTCAAAAAAATTGAATATTTCTGTAAAATAAAATATATAATTTCTACTTGTTCACAGTTTTTCTGAAATTCACTCATTCATTCACATTTTTGGATAATTAATCACACAAACAAAGAACAATTATTATTGTATCACTTTTTGACGTTTATCAACACTTATGAACTAATCTATAACACACACATACATTCGCATATAACTTAAATATAAACACACTTAACACTTAAAAGTACGTATCGAATTGTTCTTACATACCACATTGTGAAATTTTTCACTACTTGAGAGACATGCTATTTCACTGAAAACTGAGAATTGTTAGAAACATTTCTGTTTTGTTAGAAACACAACATAAAAAATATTTTTTTGAAAGTCAATTCATGAATACTAATATATATTAACACTATTTGTTTTTCATAAAAAGTTTGGGACACACTGGGAGATTTTTCGTAGAAAAATGGTATATGTATATATTATTTATTAAAACGTACTAATTATGAAAGTAATTAATTTGTCCGTTGGAAAGTGTAAATAATATTCGTATTAAAGTAATTGTGATATTAAATATTTTAATAATTAAAACAATATGTTTGTTTCAATATTACTATAATATTAGAAAACATTTAATATTTTATAAAATAAAATAATTATTATTAATAATTTAACGATTATATAAACAATATATTATATTTTAATATATATTATATTTTAATATATATTATATTATAATATACATTATACTATTAATATTAATTAAACAATTTATAAGATTGATTTTCACAAATTGCAAACACTAGGAACAATCGTTTAAACCATGAACGAGGATAAGGAGATGAAACGCCTGCAGTATATAGCAGAAAAAGTTGATACCAAAATGGGGGGTCAGAGTAGTGCGGTTTTCCTCTCCCTACTGGTTACAGCGCTCACAGTGGTAGTTTTTTAAACTATTTTGTCACGTGTTCTAAGGAGAAAAACATAAATATTACCTCAATGTTTTTGTAGTGAAATTACAGCATTTTTATATTAACATAATATTATTTACTCATAAATTTATTATTTTACACTAACTTTTTATTTTTAATTTCAGTCATAAAACTCGTTCAAATCTTAAATATAACTCGATTCATTCAGCTGTCATCTCATAAATGTCATAAACAACCGTGTAGCAGACGATACATTATAATTAACATGATTTTAATAATTGATTTTCTATATTAAACTAATACTATATATGCATTATTATATTAATATATAATATAATTAAACTTTTTAATTATTTACTTATTTAAATGAATAATGTAGTTAAAATAATATGCATTATCATTTGAATTATTTAAGATAAGAATAAGCGTTAAATAAATAAATTTATTCATTAATATTATATTATACTTATAAATATAATAAATAGATTTATTTATATTTGCTTATTTTTTAGTTCTATCCTCCCAAAGAATACGGCACTGAATCTTGGTCAAATCAAGTAACGCCATCCCACCATTGTGGCGGAGATTCAAACTAAACCGAACCGTCATTATGGAGGATCCTTCATTGTGAAAAACGTCATTGTGGAGGATTAAATGTACTTTTTAAAACTGAACAAATGACTTTTGGTTAAAATTAAAAAAACACTGTGGCCCATTTGTTAGAAAATATACTGAATATGATGCAAATTTAAAACACATAAAATAAAAATTATAATATTTGTTAAGAAATATACTGAATATAATGCAAATTTAAAAAATACAGAAAATAAGAAATAAAAGTACTGCATTTCATATAATGATGAAATAAATTATTTTTAATTTAACATTTTAAAAAAATTAAATAAAATTTTTTTTTTTAAATTATGACCGAAGTTTCCAAATTATGCCTCATAAATGCTCACAAATAGATTATGCTGCTTTGAAGACTAAATTATGCTTTTCAATGTTTTTGCAAATTGCAATTATTTTTGTTAAATAATAATTATTGATGCGAATCATAACAATTGTTACATCCGTAACTTTTTATTAATATACTTAATTCAACTATATATTTTCACGCATGTATTTATTTTCATACATTGTATTTAATCGATAATATATACAACTTCTATTAAAAATATTTTTAGTATCTTCGAGACTGATTGTAATGTGTTATACTAGCATTATAAAAGCCCCGAATTTAATGTGATTTTATGAAAGTATTAATAAAAGTATGAAAAGCATAAAGTTTCTGTCCCTAGAGATGCAACAAAAATCAGTCAAAGTTTTTTCTGTGCACAAAGAAGCAAATTTTTTTGCTGACTTTAAAGAGAAAGCAAAATGTTCTTGTAATAAACACCTTTATTTATAATAATTCCCTGTTGATTATTATTTAAAGTAAAGTATTATGAAGAAGTGCTTATTTTTTCTTTACGCATTTATATTTCTAGAAAAGTAATCATTTGGAAGGAGCTCGGTGAGTGGGTAAAAATTTACGAACACTCAAGTCACGATTCGTCTGTAAATTCAATAGCTTGGGCACCACATGAATTCGGATTAATCCTTGGATGTGGCAGTTCAGATGGATCTATTTCTATTTTGACAAATAACGGTGATACTTGGGACACTCAAAAATTAGCTAATGCTCACACAATAGGTTGCAATGCTGTCAGTTGGTGTCCTGCAATAGAACCTGCATTTGAATCTGCAACTTCTCATCAAAGAAATCCTCTTGTTAAAAGACTTGCAACTGGAGGTTGTGATAACTTAGTGAAAATCTGGAAGGAAGAAGGAGACAAGTGGGTCGAAGAGAATAAATTAGAAGCACACAGTGACTGGGTAAAATGCATTTATTACTTTAGACAAAACTCTCAAACTAAGACTTTATTGAATTTTTCAAACATAGAACCCTAATTGGATTAATTACCTGTAGCGTTGCAGGAAGCTTGCATTGGAGAAGCAATTTTTTAAATGTTTCACATATTTTTATTCGCTTACAGCGGCGATCTTGCGATCCGTGTCAGATACAAGATCTTCGAACCTATTAAAACAATGTTTCAGTATTTCTGTAGAGGGATTACGATTGGAGACGGCGCTATATAGAGAAAAATAGAGACAAACTTATATAAATACAAATGAAAGTTTATTGAAAATTTATTTAGACAAAAATAATGGCTGTTATTGGCCATGTATACCTAAGATGTTTACGAGATGCTCGCCTCGGGGCGCCCCTATTGTAAGAGTAAGTTAAGACAGCAATAAAAATTGCTATAATTTAATTTTCTTAAATATTTCTTTAAAAATGGTTTAGAATTTTATGCTACTAAGGAATGATTCATTTTTAAAATTGTTTTGATGACAATTTCACACACGTACTAGAACAGTTTTTTACTATATGTGACTATCTAAAAAGTATAAGTATTCCAATAGGTATTAATTAAAAAATTTAATAAACCCTAAGATGTAGGCGCATTACGCATGCTTCAATCCCTGATTTTTTATTTATTATCCTACATGTGGTCATATTGAATCTGACATGATTTTTAAAAAGATTATAAAATTATAAAAACGTGTCCGTCTTATTAGATCCGCCATTTTAAGTTTTAACAATTTAATAACAAATTTGTAATCCGTGACCTCGCAAACCCCATGAAAGGGTTAATTGTTTTACATAACAGTGATTAATTTTTTATTCTATAATCTTAAAACATCTATAAGTACTGCATCTATAGCTGTCTCTATGCGATCTCTATGCTATCATTATTCTCAGACAAAATAGTAGCGATTCGACAGAAAATTCTTGTCAATTCGCTAACTCATAGCGCTACGCCAATATCTCTTTTGTCTTACTTCTAATTACTTAACTTTTTTTAAACAATTGAAACATTTCATGTTTATTAACATCATGCACGGAGAAAAATCTTTTGCTCTTAGCGCACGAGCAGGCCGTACTAAAAGCGCATACACACCACCATGCTTAAATTGCAAGAAATCCATGCTAATTTTTCATGGATTTGAGCAACTGTAGCACAAGTGGGCAACAAGCTGTGCAAAGTTAGCATTATTCGTAACACATTTCTCTCCGTGTGAAAAACAAATTTTAATAAAAATTCATAATGTTTAACAAAATATAAATAATTGAGCTATATTGTGCCATCTTCAATCGCAATCCCCCTACTGACGTCCGAAAAAAGTTATTTTTTCATAAACTGTACTTAGTGCTACACATTTCTAAAATTTTCTAAGCACAATTAATTCAAAAATTAAAAACTAAATTGTTTATACAATATTTAAATAATAAATTTTTCTATTATACTTACACTACCGTACACGGAGAGACTTTTAGTTAGAAAAATTATTTTATCGTATTTTGATATTTCTAATAAAACGTAAGAATTTAGGGATAATCGAGGTATAGTTAGAAGAATTCTAATAAAGATTATGAAAAGACATAGTCAACTTCACTTTTGGTAATAAGTCTCAAAGTTTTTTGAATCTTTTCTAAAGCTTTATACTAAAATTGAAGATTAGGTGACGCTAAATATATATAGCATATATAGGGTAGGGGTATACAAAATGCGTTACTAGGCACGTGTATAATTGTATAATACATATGTATATAAATATATACATGATTTATTATAATATTATTACACAATTCAATTGTTTAATCACTAATAACTTTTGAAACTTTTTTAACAAAATACTTTCAAGACGATGATGACGCTCGGTTGTTTGCTGAGTGTTCGTCTAACATTAACTGGTCTTCGGTTGTGGACGGAACTGTTCGGAAACCTTCGTGAAAATATTCTAATTAAATTTTGTAAAAATTCAAACTGCTTACCATTTCAGAGCGTGTTAATATTAAAAATAATACAGTATTTAAATTTTTTTTACATTTAATAGTTTTCAAAATAGTGGGTTTACAAATAAAAATATCAGAATGTATTATAAATATGTTCCATATTCTCGTATTTGCAATTGTCTTAACATCAAATGATATTCTTTCTAAACTTGTATACTAACTTCTGTTCCCTAAAAATTACAATAGTAGATAAAAAATAACACTACTTATTATAATAAGAACTATCATCATCGTACCTCGATTATCCCTAAATTCTTACGTTTTATTAGAAATATCGAAATACAATAAAGTAATTATTGTAACTAAAAGTCTCTCCGTGTAGGTACGGCTACAAGCGCATGGCCCAAAAACAGACCAATCTTTAAATTATTTTTTTTATAAATACAAATGCCAGAAAATTAAAAAATATACCATTCAAAGGTTATTAAATTCTATAATTAATTAATAATTTATACAAGGATTGCAGCAATCGACAATTTCAAAAAAATATTTTTTAAATAAAATTTTTTCAGATATTTTTTCATCTCATGCACATTTTTATATCTTACAGAAAAAATTTGGAACTTAGATAAGTGTGACCATTGACTAATTTAATGCAATTGTCAAAAAACATGTTCGGACGTTTATAATGATGTCTCACGGCTTAAAAAGATTTTTAAACACTTTTGATCTTAAATTAAAGATGAGACTTGAATGCAGGGCCGAATTCATACATAGGCAAACTAGGCAACTGGCTATGGGCCCCCATCATCTTAAATATTTGTTACAAAAAGGGTAAAAAAATTTGTTGAAAAAAGTATTTTACAAAATAATTTTAAGTGTTTAAAAATTTATGAAGCGCGCTTATTGTGACATTGTTGAGGTTTAACTTTTTTTATCGACAGAAATAATAGGAGTGTAAAAATATACAATCAGAGCAGTTTGATAGCTGTCAGCATGGGAGGTTATGTAAAGGAATTTAACAAAAATACATCACATGTAATTTACAGGGTTTTATACGTTTTATACGTATATTACGTCAAAAATGTATTATACGTCATAAACCTCCCGTGACATGTCGCTTCCCAACACTGGCTGTCAGTCAAAACAATATGGCGTCAGAAGAGTATTTCTGTTGAGATTTTTAATAAGTTTTCAAGTAGTATTTCGGATCAGTTTTTAAATAAGCTAAAATTGCGAATGTAAAACATTGATAAAAAGAATTTGAGACAATATGAGCGATAGATCAATTGATAGGCACAAATCAGTGCGGGATTATAAGTCTGGTATTGATAAAAGAAAACAAAAAAAAAAGAAAAAGAAGTATTTAGAAGATGCACTCTTATCTAAACTCATCGAATGACAGATTTTTTTCGCAAAGATCCAAATGTTACTAAATTATCGAATTCTTCAACTTCAACAGAAATTCAAAATGAGTCGTCTAAATTTCATATGAGTTTTGTGAGTAACATAATAAGTAGTAAATGTGAAATATTCTTTTTGGACATTAAATTAAATGTTATTCAAATAAGATAATTTAGCCAATTTGTGTTTATATGATCTTGAAAGTCACAACATAAAAACAAATTTGTAATATTTAATTTTTAAAACCTAACCTCATCTATTGTTTTTCTCATTTACTTTGCGTAAGATTAAAGTACGTTAATTTTTCATGACTAAAGATTTTTAAACTTTATAAATATAAATTTTAATACGTATTTACAGCGAGAATCTGAATATAAGGAAACAGCAAATTCAGATTCCAAAACTATGAAGGTTGAAGTTAATTTGTCAAAAAAAGTTCTTGTTAATGAAGAAGTGAAAGATCAAGTTAATTTAGACATTGAAAGAGATAATTCGAGAAATTGTGAAAATAATAAAGAAAACACTTCTGTCTATTGTGATATTGTTCAATGGCCTAAGCCTCAATCCATGTGCAAATACATGGACTGCAGAAGGAAGTTCAAAAATTAAAAATGATGATCCAAAACTGTTAGATTCAGCGTCAATTATACAAATAGATGGACATACCTACTAGAATATGTAAAATGTCTATGTTTGAGAGAAAAGTAAAAAACGGAGATTTAATAAAGCGTTCTTGGTTGTGTTTCTCGCCAGCAACAGAGAAAGTTGAGGACTGATATTGGACAGATATTGTGACTGGAAAAATGCTCACACACGTTTAAACGAACATGAAAAATCAAAAACTCATTTTGAATCAATTTCTATGTTTGCATCACAAGCTTCAATAATAAAATCTATAAACACTGGTCCAAAGAAACAATTAGAAGAAGAGAAGAATCATTGGAAAAATTTATTACAACGAATCATCAGTGTTATTGTGTTTTTAGCTGAACGTAATTTGCCTTTTAGAGGATACAATGAAGTTTTAAGACCACCACATAATGGTAACTTTCTTGGAATCATTGAACTGTTGTCTTCATACGATAATTTCTTATAAGATCATTTGCTGAAACATGCGGAACGTAGTTCTGGAAACAGCAGTTATCTTTTGTCCCAAATTTACAATGAATTAATCGAAATAATGAACCAGCGATTATGAAACACAATAGTTGAAAACGTAAAAAAATTTAGATACTTTTCTATATTAGTGTATTCGACAACTTATGTGGGCTATGTTGACCAATTACGCTTAACTATTCGATATCTTGAAGACAACGAACCGATTAAACGATTTTTAACGTTTATGTTGAATAAAGGGCGAATAAAAATATATTTGATGCAGTAATTTCGTTTTTAAAGCAGCATGATATAAACATTAAAGATTGTCGAGGACAGTCTTACGATAATGCCTCTGTCATGAGTGATGAGTACAACGGATTACAGGCACTCATGCTTCGCGAAAACAAATTAGCACTATGGATCGCTTTTTTCACACATTCACTAAATCTAGTTGGTACAGCAGCGATGGAATGTTGTTTAGAAGCAAAAATTTTTTTTGACTTTTTGAAAAGAATTTATGTTTTCTTTACTGGATCATCTGAGCGCTATGAATTACTTATTCAAAAATTAAAAGAATGTATTGTTGGTAAAAAAGATCGACCATTCAATCCAAAAAGATTGAGTACAACAAGATGGGCTTCTCAATCAGAGGCTGAAAAATCTGTGTGCAAGGAGTACAAAATCTACAAAGCTGTTTTGTTACAATTATCTGAAAGTAATGATGAAGCAAATGGCTTGTATAACATTTTATCTAAATTGGAAACATGCATTTATATTGATTTTTTGAACGACATTTTACAAAGAGTTAATAAAACTAGTTTGAAATTACAGAGCAGCAATTCAGATATTAACACGTCCATCGCACTTTTGAAATCTTTGAGATCTTATATTGAATCATTAAGAAATAATTTTCAAAATTATGAAAATTTAGGAAAAGAAAAATCTGAAAATCATGATTACGAACATAAGCGAGTTCTCAAAGAATTGAATCATAAGAAAAAGTTACTAATTATTTTGGATTCTTAAGAAATTTGCTAGATTTAACTTTTGACGAAATCAAAGATCATTCTTTGAAAATAATAGAAATGTATCAAGATGATCTTGAAGAAGATTTAATACCTGAAATTGTAAAATTTAAAGAATTTGTTAAGGAGAATGATATTGATAGCAAAATTAATGACAAAAAGGAGAGAGATTGTTTCGAGCTAAAAATGTTCAAATTGATAATTGAGAAAGACATGCAAGAAGTTTTTCCAAATGTTTGTATTCTGTTAAAAATTTATCTTGTTCTTATGACAACAGATTGTACTAGTGAAAGGTCTTTCTCAAAACTCAAATTAATAAAAAATCGATTAAGAATGCCAATGAGTCAAGATCGGCTTAACAGTTTATCAATAATGAGAATCGAAAGCGACTTGTTAATGAATTATGTATGAATTTTTTATATTCATATATAACATATGCTTTACTTAATATTTTAATCTTTATAAATTTTTGAAAAACGTTATCCTTACATGGGGCCCCCACCAGAGTATTTGTTATTTTTTTTGACATTTGTACACAAAATAATTGATACTCTGAGTTTCAGGTCTTACTATGACTACTTTATGTTTTTAGGGTCGCTGAAACCAAATCTAATATCTATTTCGCTCCATCACTTCAGGATTTCGAGATAATCTCATAAAAAATAAAACTTTCCTTTAAATTATATATTTCTCAGATTTTAAATAACTTTAAAACATCATTTCAAAAAATTCATATTTTTAAAGTCAAGTAAATAAAAATTTAATATCTAATATACTGAGAAAGGAGAGAAATAGTTTCAAAATTAATTTGAAAAACTTATAAATATGTTAATAAAAATTCATTATTTGAGGTTATATTGTGCACTGGTTGAAATCTTAATTGTTTTAATAATTTTAGTTAAATTTTTTGCAGTGTTTTTGACAAAAACGTAAAACATTAATGTATAAAAATAATGAGCAGAATCTTTTTTACTTACTAAAAAGGGCATTTTTGAAAAACGTTTGACTTTCTTAAGTGCATAAAATAGCCCATAGAATCCTGGTTTTCCAGTTTTTCCACTTATTTTTTTAAAATAATCACTAAAAAGTTAGTGCATTACGCATGTATTACCACAGCACAATTGTTAACAACAACTAAATATATATTAAGATCTAAAAACTTGATTTTTAAAAGAATAATAAAGAATATATAAAATAAATTTATAATAAAAAGAATCTTTTCCTTACGAAAATGTATGACACGCAAAACATGTCATGCGCGCATTGCATTATTTCGTGACGTTTTTCGCGACGCCACGCAAATCATGTCATGAAAGTTGTAACATGAATATCGTCATGTGCAAAACGCCACTGTAAAATTGGTATTTGAAGTGTGCATAGATTATTACTGGAAAAATTAATGATATGTAGATTAACTATATAAGTTTTTAAAACCAGGAATACCATTTTTATAATGTTGTTATGAATTTTTGAAAAAATATTGTACTTAAAAATTAAACTTCAAAACAACAAAATTTCTATGCAGTTTTTCACAGAAACTTACACCAGTAGCACGTAATATTGCAGCGATATTGAGAACATTGCCTTTACATTACCAATATTGACTCAATGTCGTGGCATATTGCTGAAATGTTCCCAATATTACGTGCTACTGGGGTAACAATAATTTGTAGTTGTAAACCACTGTTTGAATGGATAATCCTGCTGGAAGTAAAACGATAAAAATCCTATCTCTTTAAATATTTTTTTATCTCTGAGATAGAAAGAGATAAAGTTTCTCTATGTTAGTCAATCCCCACTTTATAACTTCAATCACTTTTGATCTCTCCTTCTGTATAAATTTTTTTCAATAACTTTTATTTCATCTCGTTTAATACTTTCAATATCCACATGTTGGCATGCAGATTATTTAGAGCGGGATGTAGTAAATAAGAACACACAAATACGGAAGAAATCAGTCGTTTATTAAGAGCTTGTTGACGATCGAGACGTTTACGGTCGAAGCGATATCAAGAAGTAGAAGAAGTGCGTGCGCACAAGGCAGTGACGTAGAATCAACTACTGTTAGAGTCAAGCGAGATATTAGGCGCGAATATATAATATTTCAACACTCTCTTCAGAGATTGACTCGTTTACAATATAAATAAAAATTATCAACTTTACAAATTTCAAGCTAAAATAATTTATAAGTTTCTCAATTTTTTTTAAATATAGTCATTTCAAGTCCATCCTTTCTTAAGTTGAATATTCTGGACAATTCAGCATTGTCGAATATGATATATGTAACGTCTGTAAATCTTAGGACACCTTTCGAACAGCTCATTTAACAAATCTACCAATCATTATGTTTGAGTTTCATTCAGTAACTGAAAATTATTTAAAATAATTAATTTCGTCATTTATGTATATTTATTACCATCGTCACATATCGTATACTGTCGTGTATTTCAGTTGTTCATTTAACTTTTTCTTAGAACTGTCGTATGATCATTTGTTTATTGAAACTGTCTAGAAGAGAAACTGTCTTATATATTAGTTGGTTTTTATGAAATTACCTAAGAGGAATCTATCGTTATAAGGTATATATATAGTTACGCATTGAACTTTTATCACACAACTTTGTTGTTTGTTATTATATCAGCCAATTATTATGTAATTAAAAAATATTCGATATTTACACAATCGTACTTAACATATTATTTCATACATTCTTGATGAACATCCGTCATGTCGTATGCCTTAATTTATTTCGCCAATAGTTTTTTACAAATCGTTGCAGCCTTATTATCATATTTAACTTGTCGTTGTAAATAAATCTTTGTCAAACTTTTTCGTCTGGAATTCGCTTATCGTCATAATTTTGTTAAAATATTGTCTTTCGTCAATAGTAATATTCAATCCCAAATTTCAATAAACAATGTAAATTTGATAATTAGTATTTCAAGAGATAATGTCTTGAAATAGTCGCATTACAAGAATCACATTTGAAAAACATTATTGGCTTATTAGCAAAACTTATGTTCAAATTAGCAAACATATCGTTTCGTCTACTTATGAAGTTCAAATATAATTTTAATTTCAGTCAAACGTTAAATTATTCATTTGATTAAGTTCCACTCGTTTCCTGCAGGATTGTAATATAAATTTTATCTTAACTTATAGTTTCATCTACGTGATTGAAAACTAATCAATCGTTATTCTTTGAGGAATATCAAAAACTTTTTCATAAAATTACAAACTGTCATTTGTTTCCATGTTCCTTTTGTTCTTGATTTGATAACTGTTCTAATACATTTGTTGATTTTATAAAATTTATTAGCTAATCAGAATTTCGTTCACATCTGCTTCTTGTATAACTGTCATGCTTTTCGTTGTCTCTAAGTCGTATTTTCATATCTAACAGACATTCAAGTTCACATGAGTTTAATTAAGATCGTGTTATTGTTAACACTGTTCGTATAAAAATTAATATTTAGATACTGTCGCATAAATTTATTTTAAATCATATAAATTTTTATGTTTTAACTATCATTGGTTAATCTATTATAGAATATAATTTATACTTTGTCGTCAAATACAATTCGTTATTAATTCTTCTCAACCAATCGTTTTAATTTTTAGACTATATCGTTTGTTTAACAGTCAACTGATTTTCACTAATCTTTAATATAAATGTAAAATGAAATTTTTACGTGTCTTATTTTCTGTTCTAATGAACTCGTCTTTTATATTAGATTCTTTAAAACAATCGTAAAGTCAGAAAATTTAGTTTTTACTAATTGTAACTGTTTTCTGACTATATGAGTCTCGTAATTTTCTTGTGTGAATTTTATATTTATTTATTTATAGTTTTGTTCAATTCATCTCCCTCCGTTTCTAATAATCGTTTTTAAGGTTTAACTGTTCTTTATTTTATCTCGCTCCGTTTTCAATAATTCGTCTTTAAGGTTTAGTAAACTGTTCTTTATTTTATCCCCCTTTGTTTTTAATAATTCGTCAGTGTTTTTCTCAAAATTTACTGTCTTATCAATTTTTATTTTAATGAACCAATCGCTTAATGCCAAATTCGTTTATGGAATTGTTCTGCTTTAAGTATTTATATTTTATAATTTCTTACTATGAACACTTTTTTTGTGCTATTGACAAATAATCTAAACATTTGAATAGTTTAATTTCATTTCGTTATACAAATCGTTTATTATAAATTTACTTAGAGAAATTCGAAAGTTTATTTATCGTATCATTCGGTTAAATCTTTCTAGGATTCTATTTGTCAAGAAATATCGAAATTATCAAACTGTCATATATATTTTTGTATTGTAAAACCTTTTTCGTATAAATTCTAACATATATGTATATATTATAATTTAGAAGACTGTCGTAAAAAAATTATTTAGATTTTAGGTTTTTATTTTATTTCTATTATATCCCTCTAACTAACTTACATTCGTTAATTTTCGTTTTATTATTGTGATGTAAAAATTTGAACTTTTTCAATTGCTGACATTTTTGAAACTTTCGCTAACCATTTTATTATTGTCCTTTTGTACAATTTGGTAAAAATGTCATTTTTAGAGTATTAATATATTTTTCAGTTGTTTTCATCAAGTCGTTTGATGTACAATCGTTTTTTTCGGCTTTAACTTATTTTTGAGAATTTCGTTATTTTGATTCGCTTTTTTTGTAATCAACAGTAGTGTCAAAAACAATACGAAATATCTGAAGTGTTAAACCTATAAAGTTTTTTATATATAAGTTTGATGCAAACAATTCGTTCGTTTTAGGTCTAAAACTATTCACATAAATATCGTTTAAATAAATCGAAAAACCTGTCTAAAAAAACAGTCGAAATAATTAGAGTAGAGTGGGGCGAAACCACCAATTTTACACTTTAAGGACTATAACTTGAAAACTAAAGCCAATAAGGAGCCAAATCAAAAAGGGTTTGAAAGATTGATTTCTTGGCTAAATTTTACTCCATATACTCAACTCTTTATTTCTTTTAGTTTTCGAAATACGGCTGTTTTACGCGACCTCTGCAATTGGCGAAACCACCAACTGCAATTTTTTTAATGAAAAACGTAAAAATTAATTAATAATAATCGAAATACAACAAAAAACTAATAAATAAATACAAATAAATAAATTTTTTGCAAAATTAAATTTATTTTAATTAGATATTTAGAAAATGTGGAATATACCGTAGTCAGTTGTTCTTATAAGGCGGTAATAAAATAATTTTTTTAATTTTTTATTTTCACCGACTTAATCTTTAATAAAATAGAAAGTTTTTTGTTTTTTAATCTTCACTGAATTAATTTTTAATAAAAAATAGAAATTTTTTTTATTTTTTTAATTTTGACTTATTTAAAAGCCATTGTTGGTGGTTTCGCCGCCCCACCACTACTTTTTTCGAAAAAATTTAATAACTTCCAAAACACTTAAACAAATTTAAAAAAAACTACACCAATGCGTTGAGAACACTCAAATGAATAAAGAAATTCTATTCGTCTATTAATTTTTACATTATATTAACAATAATTCAATAATCAGGTAAAAATTTTTTTTTGAAAATTGTTAACATTTTACCTATGGCACTGTCATTCGGCAGATATTTTGGTAAACGGCTTGAAACTTCAGACACCAGCGGAGAATGTCAGAACTGTTATTCACATCGAACGATAAGTTGATAACACGTAAAACACGAAAATAAAAGCGAATTGGTGGTTTCGCCCCATGGTGGTTTCGCCCCACTCTACTCTACTGTTACTTAGAAAACATAAATTCGTATATTTATATTTTTAAATCAATCTTGTGATTACTTTAGGACAAACTAATCGTTCATTATTATTATTTTTAATCGAAATAATAAATATTATTTTCGAGACATCGTTATTACACTCGTTACATTTTATTTCGCATCGTTTGTTTAGTTTACTTAAAGTTTCGTTTTTATCGCAAGTATATAAAAAGAAATTACCATACAGTAAACTGTACTTATTCCATTTATGAGAATTTCTTGCAATTTAAATTCGTTTTTCTTTTTATTTATTGTAAAAAAGAATTTTAAGGAAATAACTGTCGTATTTAAAATATGAAACAAGCCTATCGTCTGTAATTTATCTGCCAATAACTCGTAAAAATACACAAAAGGTTGTAGATTCATTTAAAGTTAAATTATTTATTCGTTAACAATTAAATAAATTATTAAATTATAAAATAATTATAATTTATTGAAACCATTATTAATTATTAAATAATTAATACAATATTGTCATTACTAATTGGCTAATAATAATTTATTTTAAGTTTTCTCTGAAGTGAATTCATGGAAAGACCAGTCATTTGGTTTAAAGATAATATTAGTAATTGTCGTTTAATTTTTCATTAACAATTCGTTTATTTATGTATTTTTTTTTAATTTATTTTATTTTTTTTTAATTTCGTCTGAATTAAAGGAACAGTCATTATCTCAGAGTAGTGGACAAATAGATTTATCTATAATTCCAGACGCTTTAGCTATTCATCATCGTTCATTCGTTGCTGAATCAGTCAATTTGAGTCAGCACTATCGTTTGTATTCAAACTGTCATTTATGATTAAAAATTAACAAATATCCTTTCGTTATTGCCTGATTTACCGCCTTTTTCGTCTCTGATTGATCGTCAATACTGTCTTTTAACGTATCGTGATCACCATCGTCTTTATTAACAATACTTTCGTTTTTTGCTTCCTCGTGAGGAAGCTTTGTAGTCGTTTAATTTACAAAATTTTTAAAAATCCTTTTGACAAATTTTCTTCTATATGGGACTATGTTATATGAGACCCTGAACAATTGTCCGGATGTATGTATGTGTGTGTGTGTGTGGATCTCGATTTTTGTGAACACGATAACTCGAAGAGGTTTTAACGAATTTGGCTAAAATTTACTAGGTATATTTATCATAAAAATATCTCGAACTGGATTGATAGACTTTAAAAAATTCTCAGAAAAAAAATTTTTTTGACTTTTTTCTAAAAAAAATTTTTATTCAAAAAATTTTTTTTAAGTTGGTTATTGAAGTTAATATATAATAAAATCTTATTCTTTGCATCAAGACGAATCGATTGGTATATAAAAAGAATAAATTATATGAGAATTTATAGAGTTAATCACAATTAAAGCTGAAAAATTCGCATTTTTCTCAAAAAATGAGTTCTTTCTGCAAAATTATGTTGCTATATAAGAAAATCTTACTCACTTATTTCTAAAATTTTATTCTTTGCATCAAGACGGATCGATTGGTATATATAAAGTATATATTGTATTTAAATTTTTAAAATTAAAACCAATTACAGACACAAAATTTGCATTTTTAATAAAAATTCATTTTTTCTTAAGAATCATGTTGCTGTACAATAAAATGTTATTATTTATTGAAAAATAAATCTAAAATCTTATTCCTTGCATCAAGACGAATCGATTGATGTATGTAAAATATATATTCTATTGAAAATTATAGAATTAATTACAATTAAAGATGAAAAATTCATTTTTTTATTAAAAATTTTATTTTGTTCATTTAGGATTTAAACCAATTTTATAAATATTTTTTTGATTTTATAAATATTAGATCGTATTAGAAATTACTTAAAAATTAAATATACTTAATTATAATTATAATAAATATAACAAATTTTTAAAATTAATTTTTAATTAGATTTGAAGACAACAACATGGAAAATATGTCAATACGTGACAATAAGTTAGTGCTTCCTCCACGAGGAAGCAAATTTTTTTGCTGATCGTATAGAGGAAGCAAAATGTTCATGTAATGAACATCTGGATTTACAACTTGTTTTATAAATTTATATTGCATATCATTTAAATTATGAACATTCGTTTTTTGATTTTCTTTATTATTTACTGTCTTCATATTAACTTTCGTATTTACGGTCCTTATATTTTATGATATTGTTTACTTTATAAAAATTATTAATTATTATTTAATTAACAATCGTCTCTACTGTCGTTATAACACATGTCGTTTTATAATTTGTTGTTATAACCGTCTTTGACAGTGTTGTCTATGAATAACAGTCGTTGCTAATTGTCTCGGTTTCGTTCTGAGAGATCAAAATATCAATCATTTCGTTAATCAATTTTCTTCGTAGTAGCTGCTTCTAGAACCTCAACTTCATTTTGGTGACACATTTACCAAACAAATTAAAAAGTTTCTTTAAAACATTCATTTAAATATATGTTGTCGACAACCTCCTCGTACAGTCGTCAGATATTAATAAATCGTATACACAGTCGTTAAAACGCATACTGTCGTAAGCAATACGTTTTCTATTCGTTTACCAATCGTTTATTACCTGTAGAAATTATAAAGTCATTTATAACATTCTGAATTATTGAAACAATTTGTTTTCTTCATTGAATTAGAAAATAATTTTTCTGTCAATCTTCTCGCATATTCAGACTTATTATTTGTGGTAAGATCCACTGGGATTTAAATTCCCAACGCTATTTGACGTCGCCGCCAACTGGATTTGACCCTTTTCCACACTTATCTATTCGTTTTGTAATGTCCAATTCGCTGTCAAAGTGAATGGTACCTTAAAAACAAATTGTGAATTATATTTCAAAATAAACATTCGTTGTTTGTCAAAAACTAAAAAAAAACTGTCATTATATATTTTTCGTGCTTCAAGATTGTCTGCTCCTAAACCATTAAAACAGAACACATGCTAAAATGATTTGGAACTGATTCATTTTTCCAACCCTCGTTACTATCGATTGTTACGAAAAACAAACCTAGTTGTTTCAGTTTATCGAGAATGAACACAACTCCGTCCAAAAAGAAACAACCCAGAAAAACGGTTTCATGTGTCTCAAAATTTTATAAATGAAAAATAAAGAGTTTATAACACATCGTCATTAAATACTGTCATTCTGAAGAAAACAAAACTTTTCGTTAAGAAAATAACCTCTAGTTTGAATCTGGTCCTTCGTTCGTTGTAGCGTTTTATTTTTAACGACGTCAAAATGGTCAAATAATAAATTAAATAAATACTTAAATATTTATTTATAAAGTACTTTTTGATAAACTATACAGTTATAATAAAATTAATAGAATATAAAAACATACATTCATTAAAATGTATAGTCGTAAAATGTGTATCCTGTAACATTTTAATTCTTTTCGATACAAAAGAATTTTTAACACAGTCGAACAGTCGTAATATTTTCTAACTAAAACATCGTTTTGTATACATGTATATTATTTGATCTCAAAATTATTTGTGCACTATATTTTATGTTTAGATGTTGATGTATCGATGCATATTATATTTTCAAAAACTTTATTATAAATAATTAACTGGTTATTAAATTCTTAAACAGTCGTAAATGAACTATATTCATTTTAGCATTCGTTAAATAGTTTAAGAATGGCAAAAATTATAAGTAAACAGATATTTGAAAATAAAATTAATAGTAATTAAAATATTACTATTAGGTTGAATTTTTGTTTTTAGGTTAACTCTTGCAATCGTTAAAAATAAACTTTATACATATCGTTCAATTTGAGGTTAGAATCGTCATTTGACTTATCCACAAAACATTCGTTGTTAAAACAGTCATTAACCAAAGTTTAACCATATATTAATTTTAATATTAAAACAGTCATTTCCTGTATAAATAATAATTCAGCATCCGAACTTGTCCTTTTCATATTTAACTTCGTAGACACAATCGTTATATTCAAAAAGTTCTAAATTAGTCAAAAATTTTCATTTAGCACAACTTTTTCATGTGCGCGCGCTCTACTTGTACTTATGGAGCAGCACTCTTATACTTATTAATTTTATTTGCTCTATTTATTGTTATTTATCATTTTTGCGCTTGCTTAATCTTGCTGATTGAATGTAAGGTCGTTATTAAACAATTCAAAATGTCGGATATACAAATTTTGAAAATTGATGGATTTGACTAAAACTTGGTAATTGGGGGTTTTCGAGGTCGATGATTACGAATCTTAAGTCAAAATTAAAAAATTCAAAATGACAGTTCAAGCTTTAATTTAAGCCTAATTATAAACTTTTAGCACGTCGACATCATTTTTTACACGTGACAAAAAAACAGGGCTTTTTGAAACTTTAAGTCCATTTTTCGCAAAATCTCGACGTGATAGACACTTTTGGAGGTCGTATTCGTGTTCAGCGATGAAAATCCTATTAGAATATAGCGTAATGAATAAAGAAACTAAAGCACACACTACTTTGTAGAAATTTTTAATTATTTATCTCTTTTAGCTGCTCTCGAAAAAACAAGAAAAATTAATTTTTTGTCGTAAACAGTATTATTGTCCTCCCAATGCGTAGAAGAATCTTAGATTATTATTAGGTCTATAAAATATATCATGGTTTATCAATGTATCACACCACGAAATTATAGATTTTTCCAGTATACCCATATATAGATAATATTAATAATATAGAAATAAAATATAACAATAGTAGGTTATTAAAATAGTTTAATTGTCTAAAATGATCAGAAGGGAATCCTCACGTGTAATAAACAATTTAGATGTATCACTAGTCGTGGTTTCAAACGCAACTGAACAATAAGCGCGGGCATTCATACATGTCGCGTCTCTCTATCTCTATTTACGCCAGAGAGAAAAAATACAGAACATCCCTACTCTATTTATATTATCTCCATAAGTATACCACCTCTGAGAAACGCAGGTTTAGATCCACGCGCACGGTCAACTTAGGACCACTCTTTCCTAAATGTTCATAATAATAATATATATTGGGCGTTCCACGCGAATTCGGACAGTATTTGACTTTTTCATCTCAGATTTTTTTGAAATATTTTTTTTCTTTTAGTGCTCATTGAAATAAGCTTCCATGATTTTTTTCATCAAGCCGTTTAAGAGATACAGATTTTTGAAGAATCACGTTTTTACGAAAATGTTTTTTTGAAATGGTTATAACTCGGTCAAAAATTGACCAAATTTGACGTTCTACATATGAAAATTTTTGTTTTTACACGTAGTTTTTGATAAAAATATAAAAAAAAAATTTATTTTTTAAATTGACGAAAAATTTTTTTAATTTTTAAAATAAAATTTTATTTTTAAGAATGTATGTATCGATCGATTTTTTTCAAAATTTTTTGTAAAAAACTAGAACTAAATTAACAACTTTTGGCGTTGTCTAATTGAGGGCAAACGATGGGATCTATTTATTTCGAATTTTTTAATTTTTATATCCATAGAATATGGCAAACAATAGGGCTTTTGAGCTAAAATTATTAATAACACAGGTCAACATTAAAGAAGTCTTACTATTTTATGAGATATCATAGTGTCCATTAAAGACGCTAAACATGATCCCGGGTCACAAAATTGCCGATCACGTCAGGATTTTGAGAAAAGTGTGGTCAAAGACCCAAAAAAACGTGTTTTTGAGGGTTTTCAAAATTTTTTTTATCCTAAACCTGACGCGCCAGAAACTTCTACATAGACTTAAATTAAAGCTTGAATACAAGACCCATATCCGTAAAACCAAAAAAATCAAAAATGTTTTCAAAACATGAAGTTGAAGTTACAAAAAATGTGATTTGTGGGGTCGCTGATTATAACCATCAGATTATAAGATTTTATAAGTTTCTGGCACGTCAGATTATAATCCGCGACCTCAAACACCCTTGAGTAACAATTTTCAGGCGAATCCGATCAATTATAAATTTTGACATCATCAGCTTGGATCCGCCATTTTGAATTTTTAAAAACTAATATCGGAGTCGTAATCAACGACCCCAAAAACCCCCGAGTACCAATTTTCAAGCGAATCCGATCAATTATAAATTTTGACATCCGCCATTTGGATCCGACATTTTGAATTTTTGAAAAGAGATATCGGATTCGTAATCAGCAACCTCAAAAACCCCTGAGTAACAATTTTCAAGCGAATCCAAAACAATATTAAAAATCCATTAAAGCAACCCAAAAAACACATTTTTGGTAACTTCAACCCCATTTTTTGAAAAAATTTTAATCTTTTTTGGTTTTACGGATATGGGTCTTGTGTAGTGGACAATTCAAGCTTCAATTTAAGTCTATGTAGAAGTTTCTGGCGCGTCAGGTTTAGGATAAAAAAGCTTTTAAAAATCCTCAAAAACACGTTTTTTGGGGTCTTTACGCACACTTTTCTCAAAATCCTGACGTGATGGCCAATTTTGTGACCCGGGATCGTGTTTAGCGTTTTTAATGGACACTATGAAATCTCATAAAAAGGAAGTCTTTTTTGTTGACCTGTGTTATTAATAATTTTAGCTCAAAAGCCCTATTGTTTGCTATATTATATGGATATAAAAATTAAAAAATTCGAAATAAATAGATCCCATCGTTTGCAGGAAAACACATTTTCAGTTTTCAATAAACAAACGTTAACCATGTTTCAATTTTTTACTCCTGAACTGACACTTAAGTAGACAACTTCAATCATCAGTTTGTTACTGTAGTGGATCTAGAATTCAACTTCTATGATTTGGAGAAACAGAATGTTTAACAATCAAAATAAAACCTGCTGAAATTGGTTGTGGACATTATTTTAGATTTAGTTAAGAATTTTAGTATGTATATAAGTATTCCAAGCTGTTTAATACAAAAAAGTGCACCAGATTTTAAAATCTCATTTGCGTTATTAAAAAATTTTGTTAAACTAGATATCAAAACTAATATAATAATATGAATTTTCCACACTTGAAAGTTAAATTTTTAAAATAAATTTAATAAAAATGTCGAATTATGTAAAAACAAAATGATTTCTAACTTGCAGAAGTGAAATCTGATATATTTATAAAATGAAGTTTATGGAACCAAAGGACCCCGCACTTTTACTATTGAATTTGGCTCTCAGCCAAATTTTTTGTAACTTTGCAGATTTGTAGTTTTTGACCTTCTGAACAAAAAATGTATGGGACAAAATTCAAAATAATGACCAGTTTTTGAGATACAGACGGTCAAAGTTCAAAAAAATCAAATAACGGGTATTAGTCGTTCAAGAATGTTTTGTTGACAAAAGTCAATTGAATTCGCTTGAAACTGGTTACTCGGAGGTTTTTAAGGTCGCTGATAACGAATATGATGTTGGATTTTCAAAATTCAAAATGGCGACTCCAATATGGCGGACATATTTTAGAAAAGTCCATTGAAATCGCTTGAAACTGGTTACTCGGGGGTTTTTAAGCTCGCTGATAACGAATATGATGTTACATTGGTAAAAACACACTTAGGTAGAGAGAAAAATAGACAAAGAGAGGGGAAGAATCTAATAGCTTAATAAATTGTTAGAAAGAAACGTAGAAAGATATACAGATAGTTGTAACATAAGGTGATAAAGCAGTTTAAGGCAAGATCAAAAAATAATTCAGCAGTTTAAAGAATTAGTATGTGATTTAGCCGTTGAAGGCAAAATCATAAACTAATTCAGCCAATTAAGGCAAGATCAAAAAGTGATTCAGCCGTTGAAGGCAAAATCATAAACTGATTCAGCCAATTAAGGCAAGATCAAAAAGTGATTCAGCTAATTAAGGCAAAATCATGAACTGATTCAGCCAATTAAGGCAAGATCCAGAATGAGTTGAAAAAATATTATACTTTTTTTACTCGTTTATTATTTCAACTCTTTCTGCATTATCAATGTTGTGTGCTCTGTCTGCTGCATCAAGTATGTGGTTTAGAAGTGACGTGTCCGGATAATTTACATTTTCTTGATGCCGTGCATATCCCAGGAACCAAAAGATGCTTGCCACGTGGGCACACGAACCAAGTGTCCTTGCTCCAGTCTGACAAGTACAATAGTATCCTAGAATTCGGTCATTGTTATTGTTGGAATCATCATTGTGCTCATTTATTTGAAAAGAAATAAACGTTTGATGTCTAGTTGCGTTTCTGAAGCGAGAATATGTTCTAATTCTCAGAAAGCCGGGTTCATTTAAGTGTTCATCGAACTGGAATTCTTCGTCATTTTCTCTTTCCACTTTATCTTGAATATAAGAAGGTGAAAGTAAGACAAGGATTGCCTGACTACTTTAAGAAACTTATCTTTTATTACCTAAGCATACAATGTGTAAGTTTGATAATAAATAACAAGATTGGTTTTCGAAAATTTCTAGGAGTATATCGATCATTATGTTACTGATTGACATATTGTGATTTCTGGATTATGCACGGCATCAAGTAAATGTAAAATACCCAGAAACAACACTTACGAACAATATCTTAATTGCAGCAGATATAGCACCAAAATGAAGAGCATGCAGAATAAAAAAAACACTTGAATTAGTAAATCACTAACTTATCTTGACTTAAACTTGTAAATCACCCCCTGCTCTTGCCTTCAACGGCTGAATCACATACTGATTCTTTAAACTGCTGAATTATTTTTTGATCTTGCCTTAAACTGCTTTATCACCTTATGTTACAACTATCTGTATATCTTTCTACGTTTCTTTCTAACATTTTATTAAGCTATTAGATTCTTCCCCTCTCTTTGTCTATTTTTCTCTCTACCTAAGTGTGTTTTTACCAATGTAACATAATATTCGTTATCAGCGACCTTAAAAACCCCCGAGTAACCAGTTTCAAGCGATTTCAATTGACTTTTCTAAAATATGTCCGCCATATTGGAGTCGCCATTTTTGAATTTTGAAAATCCAACACCATATTCGTTATCAGCGACCTTAAAAACCCCCAAGTAACCAGTTTCAAGCGATTTCAATTGACTTTTCTAAAATATGTCCGCCATATTGGAGTCGCCATTTTGAATTTTGAAAATCCAACATCATATTCGTTATCAGCGACCTTAAAAACCTCCGAGTAACCAGTTTCAAGCGAATTCAATTGACTTTTGTCAACCAAACATTCTTGAACGACTAATACCCGTCATTTGTTTTTTTTGAACTTTGACCGTCTGTATCTCAAAAACTGGTTATTATTTTGAAATTTTGTCCCATACATTTTTTGTTCAGAAGGTCAAAAACTACAAATCTGCAAAGTTACAAAAAAATTGGCTGAGAGCCAAATTCAATAGTAAAAGTGCGGGGTCCTTTGTTGTAAAATAAATGAGAGTATTTATAATTATTGAACAAACATTTATTAAACCAAAGACAGATAGTATTTGTTATAAGTATGAGTCTATTTTGTACACGTGCTTAAGCTCGATTGATTCAAAGATAGTGTCTCTTACATACTATAGGAAAATAGCAGTTTCACCAACAGCTAAAAGAAAAATAACTTCTCGCAATAAGGAACTATATTTAAAATACAGAAATGACTTTCAACATAAAAATACCAACAATGACAAAAGTTAGTAAAATCTTTATAATTTGGAGAATTTTTATCCAATCGAGTTCGTCTATGGCTCATTTTGAAGGAAAATACGTGTAGTTTTTGGCGATACATAATGTAGCTTTAATTTGAATCTAGTGTGTATTTTTACTATAAAATCGCTATTTTATTTAATAATTCAATGTTTCTTAAATTTTAATTTTCATAAAAATAGAGTAATTCCACGCCAAGTGATCATAAGAATTTTTGATGATTTTAGCAATATTAAAAATACTTTCTAAATGTTTTCCTTTATATGCATAGAAAAAAATGTATAAAAGTGTTTTCAAAATTTTTTGAGTTGCCCCTAACTTTTCCGCTGCATTACCTTTGCGATAGTTGAGATGCTTTTCCATTTGGATAAGTATCCAATAGTTGGATGCGTTAGCCAATTTATTTGAATTCGCTCCAGAGCCCAACAAATTGGATACAGCAGCCAACTCTTTTTATGTACGGAGAGAAAAGTCTAGCGTTTTTAGTATGTTACCGCACCATGCATTTCTTCTATGAGTTTTTCTTAGGAATATAGCATTATTTCATACCTTTTTCGCATTGTAATGATCACAGAAGAAAGGTAAGACATACATGCCCTTTTCCCTAGAATTTTAAGGGTTTAAACCCGTGGCGCCTTAGGTAAAAAATAAATAGGAATAAATTTTACAAAAAAGAAATTAGGGTAAACCAGACAGTAGTCGGACACTTTTCAAGTTTTAATAGCTATAAAACTGTACGAGATAAAAATATGATCAAAGTTACTAATCATTTCTAAGGTGATAGTAAACAAATGTAAACTTTTGTAATAGAAAAAAAAATTTTTTTTTACGGTTTTTGAAAGCTTTTCAAAGTGGCCGATTACTGTCGGATTCTTACTTGTTTATTTACTAATTTTTTTTGACGAATAAAAAATTTTTTTTCATGAACATGATTGGTTTAATAGTTTTGTGTGATTGTAAGGAACAACATCACATAAAAGAATTCGAAAAAAATATGAATTGCTCTTTTAAAACAGCGTTAATTAAAAAGATTGCTTTTAGGTGGCCGACTACTGTCGGATTCTAACTTTTTTTGTGAATTTTTTTAACGAATAAGAAAATTTTTTTTGTAAACATGATTGGTATACTAGTTTTGTAGGAGCATTAGGAAGGAGGATAGGAGCATTTCATGAGTAATTACTCATGAAAGATATTTTCCGAAAATTTTAATTGTAATTTTTAAACAACATTCATTAAAAAGATTTTCTTAAGTGGCCGAGTACTGCCTGGTTTACCCTATTTCAATTTAAAAAAATATACTTTTATAGAAGAAATATTTTATTAAATAATAAAAAATTAATTAATTTTTATTTAATAATTTTTTATTCATTCTCAAGTGATATAAATTTATGGATTATAGGTAATATCTGTTTTTCATGCTATATACCTAAGGCGTCACGCGTTTAAATCATTAAGATTATAGGGAAAAAGATTATAGGGACATACATGCGTATGTCTTACCTTTCTTCTGTGATCAACACAATGAAAAAAAGGTATGATATCATCCCAATATTATGTGATACTTATACTAATATACTATAAGACAATTTCATGCGTTAAAACCATAAATAATCATACTACAAACGCTAGATTCTTCTCTCCGTGTGAGTGTACTTTTTATGAATGTGTAATTCAACAACAACAACAACAACAACAATTTTCACAATTTGAGAATTTTTTTTAGATAAAAATAATTAATTGTTCAAACAATGTTAAATTGATTATTTTTAATTTTTTAACAGGTTTCTTGATTAAGGAGTTACATACCTTTTCGACCACAAAAAAGAGTGATTTTCATAATGATAATCATTAACTGTAGCTGTTTTACCAAAACACTTTTCTTTTATGGTGGCTTGCGGTGTGCACGATAAAACGGGAACAACTCAAATTAAAAAACAAAGGAAAATTTGTTAGTTTACTATGTTATCTTGTTCGTGAATGAGAAAAAAATTTTCTAGAAATGGCAAATGATTTTCACCAAAATTCGAATTTTTCGGTTTTTAAAAACTGGTTTCTTGACCGAAAAAATATAAATTTTGGTACAAATTAAATTTCCTTCGTTCAAGAACTAGCAATTTTATCTATAAAGAAACCCAGTAAATTTCAAGCTGAACGCTTCAGCGGTTTTGGAGAAATCATGCACACCGTAACAGTAGTTTAAAGAAAATGCGATTCAGAGATAATAGCGTTTAAAGTTTCAAGTTCAGTTCTGTCCTATGAAGAGTACCGCGCTAAAAATATCAATAACTTTGGTTCTAACGCACCTATTTTAATGAAAATTTGGAAAAACATTCTCGAAAATATATACTTTTAAAATAAGCAATAAATTTTTTTTTTCGATTTTTTGAGTCCCAAAAAGATAGGTAACCCCTTAATTTTCACAATTAATAAATATGACAAAAATGTATTTTACGATTTTATGATTTTTTTAAAACTTATTGTTATTTAAAAAATGTTAATTAATAAAAATTTAAAAATAGGGCTCGAGTTATCGTTAGAGAATTTAATAATGAAGATTTCACAAAAAGAAAAAGCATTTTGGTAAAGAATAATTTTGGTTACACTTGGGTAATTTTGGTTGGTTACAACCTGTAGAGTAATTTGAAACAAAACTTGCGCTGCTATTAGAGAATACTGCACAAGTTCCAGCACATCGCACTGGACATTTTATTTTTTTTCTCGTAAAGTTTTATTAAAGTTATTTTTGAAAAACCGACCAAAATTCTGAGTGTGAGGTAACTCAAAAAATTTTGAAAAAACTTTTATGCATTTTTATTCCATTCATATAAAGGAACAAATTCAGAAAGTATTTTTAGTATTGCTAAAATCATCAAAAATTCTTATGATCACTTGGCGTGGAATAGCTCTAATAATTTATGTAATTTTTTGAATTTTTTTCATGATTTGGCTTACAGCTTCCACATTTTAAAACGAAACTTTATGAACCTTCATATTTTGGAAAGTCACAACTTTTAGCTTTCCAATAAGTACAGAATCGTCTAAATTGGTTATAATCAATTAATGATAATATTTCAACTTCCTCTAAAAGTTCCTATATAAAAAAAACCGGACATGTGCGAGTAGAACTCGTATACTAATACCGAGGGTTCCGTACCCTCTTTTAAAACTTCTACTTCTTTGCTAAAATAATGAATGAATAATTTGTCAAGATAAATTATAACTATTTCTACACTATTTTTATTGTAACCTGCACGCGAAAACACAAAAGTGTACCAATTTTCATCTCTTGAGATAAAAAACTGGGTTCTAGGGCTCGTGCGCTCGCTACGCCTCGAACTGCAAACTTCACACTCGTGGAAATCATTTTTTCTCCCGAGTTGCACATACTATTTTTTCTAACACACGTATACCGAAAGTACAAATATCTGATGAAATATTGAATACATCTACGTAACGGTTGAATACAAATAAAAAAAGTTTGTTACGTAACTTACGTAAGTTACATAACTGTTGAATGTAAATGAAAAAGTTAGTTACGTAACTTACGTAAGTTACGTGATTGTTGTATGTAAAAAGTTAATTGCGTAAGTTACGTAAATCACGTAACTTACGTAAGTAACTAAACATACATCAGATACGTAAGTTACGTTACAAACATTACATACGCAAGTTACGTTACAAACATCACATACGTAAGTTATGTTACTTACATCACATGCGTAAGTTACGTAACTAACATCAGATACGTGAGTTACGCCAGTCGTTTAAGTTACGTATCTCACGTAACTGATTCACTGATGGTCATACTTTGATTTATACATCGCACCTAATAACATTACCCAGAAGGTAAGTTACTTTTCCTTCCTGCTAATGACGTCAGCGGGAGGAAAATATCAACTTTTCTCCCGCTTGACAGGTAGGAAATGGTGTACTTTCGGTGCGTGTGTTAGAAAAAACTCTTTTTTGGCGCAATTTTTAAAAATTTTGAGTTTTTTGCTCAAAAAATATGAAGATCAATTCCATTTATATTCGGTATATTTTTCTTGAAATCTACACATGAAAATACATAAAATAAGCAAAACTGTACACCAATAGGTCAAAAATTATGAAAACCAAGGGGAGGATACACTTTTTTTTCTAAATCAAAAAAAATTTCTAGTTTTTCTACTGGGTTAAGAATGGAGAGAACTAGCATATGTATAATTATTATCAATAATTGGAAAAAATTTAGGTTTTCGCTCAAAACGTAATGAAGATCAATTCTAATAATTTCCACTATATTTTTCCTGTAATCTACATGTGAAAATACAAAAGTGTTTCAATTTTCAGATCTCTAGGTAAAAAACTGTGGACGCCAGGAGGGGGTACATGGATTTTTTTCGAAATTTTCAAAATTTTTTACTTTTTCGATAAAAACAAAATGAAGATCAATACTAAATGTGTTCACTATATTTTTCCTTTAATCCATTTTTGAAAATACGTACACTACCGGCAAAAATTGTCGGTACGAACGATGGGCGAGCTTCGAAAAGCTGCTGCCGAAATTAAATTAACATATTTTATTATTGAAAAATGATAGAAACTTGGTTCTTGGATTATTTGAAAGCCTATTAAATTCTGCGTCGATTGATATATAAATGAAAATTATTTAATATTTATGAAAGATTTTATCACCTAAAAGATTTTGAAAAAAAATTGATTAATTTTTCTATTTTTGTGCACCATGTTTGTGGGGCTGCACATTCTACAAAAATATAGAGAAAAATTTTAAACTCTAGCAACATAATCTTTAAAGTCTCAGCTTTTATTTGAGCTTTGAAAATTGAAAATCCGTTCAGTAGTTTTTGAAATATCTAAAAAAATGTCCAAGCATGTTGTTTTATAATTTAGGCGGTGATACACACTTATTGCACTCTCGCTGCTCACCTGGTTTGTTGTGTCAGGGCCGAATAAGCGGCATACAGAGTGGGGGTCATATTTGGAGCCCTTTTTAAGTTTTTTGTGATTTTGGATTTAATATTTACTAAATTGAAAATCAAACTGAATTGAATTAAATTAAATTACATTTATTGCAATATAATATAATTTCTTTTTGCATTTCTCAAATTTAGATCTAAAAAAAACTATCATAAGTATGTAAAAGCAAATATAAAATTTCTGTACCTGCAATACAATCGGTTTATTATCCCATGTCGTGTTCCAATTTTATACATATCATCTTTGCATTCTAAAATGACTCCTATAACGTTTTTCAAATCACTTTTCGCTTTATCAACATATTATAAGTCTTCATCTTTTCATATTCAATACTTATGATAGTTTTTTTTAGATCTGAATTTGAGAAATGCAAAAAGAAATTCATTGACGAGAAAGAAATTCTTTCCACCGAAATTATTTCCTTGAGATCAATTGCATCACAACAGTCGAATACTTCAGGTCAAGGTTTCTTTCGCTGCAATTGCACAAAATCTTGTAATACCAAAAGATATGACCCCCACTCTATATGCCGCTTATTCGGCCCTGCCGCAACGAACCAGGTGAGCAGCGAGAGTGCAATAATAGCGAATTCGGTTATCTGGTCTAGAGTGCTCTAAGAGTGCTCCCCGAAGCCTGTTCGATTTAACAGATTTGCTATAGTTAAAGCATATAAGGAGAACTCCCGAACAGAGCAAGAGCACTCCGAGAGCTTTTTAGAGTTTAAAATTTTTCTCTAAATTTTTCTAGAATGTGCAGCCACATGGTGCACAAAAATAGAAAAATTAATCAAATTTTTTTAAAAATCTTCTAGGTGATGAAATCATTCAAAAATATTAAATAATTTTCAATTATATATCAATCGACGCAGAATTTAATTGGCTTTCAAATAATTTAAAAACCAAGTTTCCATAATTTTTCAATAATAAAATATGTTAATTTAATTTCGGCAGCAACTTTTTGTAGCTCGCCCGTCGTTCGTACCGACAATTTCTGCCGGTATGCATATCAATTTTCAACTTTCTAGGTAAAAAACTGTGAGCGCCGGTGTGTGTGTGTGGGGGGGGAGGTACATGCCTTTTTGCGAAAAACGGCCAAAATTTGATGTTTTTCGTCGAAAACTCTATGAAGATTAATCCCAATCACATTTGCTATATTTTTCCTGTAATCTACGCGTGAAAGTACATATGTGTACCAATTTTTAGCTCTCTAGATGTAAAACTGTGAGTTCTAGGGGGGGGGGGGTACATGGTCATTTTTGTAACCGTTCCAATAGGGTTCCTACCGGGTACGGAACCCTAAAAAGATCAAATTTACCTTTTAATTATTTGATGTTAACTCTAACATCTGAATTAATATTTTTCTTTTTAAAATTAAAAAATTTTCTGTTAAAAGGTAAGAGACGTCGCATGGGCACCAGCAGTGGGGCCATCAAGAGCGGCCCTTGCTTCTTGTTCACAAGATCGTCGCGTTGTCGTTTGGACTTCAACTGACTATATTAGTTGGACACCTAATGTGCTTAATGTGTTCGATGACGTTATTTGGAATGTCAGCTGGTCTCTAACTGGAGGAATTTTGGCAATCAGTGGGGGTGATAACAAAGTTTCACTATGGAGGGAAAACTCCGAAGGACAATGGGCTTGTATTTCTGAATTAAATAAAGGCCAAGGCATTTTAAACAATTCAGATCAGCGCGTTCTTTAAACAATTAAGTTCATTCTTTAAAATTGGATAAACAACCGAGAATTCTAAAATTATTGTATTCTAATTTTGCTTTTTTGGAAAAGTTTACAGTCATCTATATCATGACTTTTATTAATTACAGTTTTTTTTGAAAAAGAATTAGAAAGGGTAAATGTTTTTAAATGAAAGTCAAGTTTATGTGTAAACAAATTGTAACAATTATCTTAATAAAATTTATTTGTAAAATTACAATAAAGTTCGTTTTATAAATCAAAGAAAAAAGTTTTCATTTATAATGTATTTAAATTATATTTAAGAAATGATTTCTGTTGTGACTTATCAATCTTGGGTATAGAGTGAAGCTGTGAAAACAATATCTCGTTTGATAGCACTTGATGCTTCGTCCATTTTTTCTTTCAAAATCGGATTTCCTATAATGATAGCAGCATTCTTTACGTCACGAAGAGTCTCATTTAATTGTTGAATACATCTGACGATAATACCCTCTTGAACATCAGTTAAATTCATAATACTAGCAAATGACTCTGCTCTTGCCCATTGATATACAACTTTTACAAGACCGAAATTTAAAGATGGAGCCGGTGTTAAGTTATACTTCATTTCCTTTGTTTTTAAGATTTCATATTCGTCTGACACTATTTTTTGCAACTGTAATTAAAAAATCTATATAAATATAAAGAGAAATTTAGTTCTACTTATAGAAATAACACTGTGTAACAGTAAAATGGCATTTTAAATCGGACCTATGCTAACTCTTTCATCTTGAAAACTGAAAAAAGTAGTTTATTTTAATACTTCAGTGTGATAAAGTCCTATCTTCTGGTAATAATTATAACAGTCCCATCTTCAGGTGATGCTTTGTACCGTGCTATCTCTAATTTGGCAGATTGTAATGTGAATAAAAAAATACATTACGGTACTAAAAATAATTATTCCATTGAAAACAATTATTTTTGCATATTTTAAGAGAGACTTTTTATGGTAATATATAAAAATTTTGTGTGAATTAATACAATTTAACCACTTAAATGCATTTAGAAAACAGCTAATAAAAAATACATTACGGTACTAAAAATAATTATTCCATTGAAAACAATTATTTTTGCATATTTTAAGAGAGACTTTTTAAGGAGCATTCAGACCTCTGCAGACTGCCTGCCTGTGCAGCGAGAAGATTGTTCACACCTCACTTTTCTCGTTGAAAAATGAGGGAAGATTTAAATATCTATTAAAATTCAAATCTTCCCGCATTTTTCAACGGGAAAAGTGAGATGTGAACAATCTTCTGGCTGCACAGGCAGGCAGTCTGCAGAGGTCTGAATGCTCCTTTATGGTAATATATAAAAATTTTGTGTGAATTAATACAATTTAACCACTTAAATGCATTTAGAAAACAGCTAAGACATTACTTTTTGACAGAACGATACAAAGCATCACCTGAAGATGGGATTGTTCTAAGTATTACCAGAAGATAGGACTGTATCACACTGAAGTATCGATTTGAAATTTCCCAAATACCCCCAAAATTTAATTTTAGGGGCAAAAAACCGTTTTTTGTGTATTTATGTAAAGAATTACTCGCAACTTCCGTAATTTTCAACCGATTTTCAAAATTGTTCTTTTATTTGAAAGGGGAAAAGCACACTTTTTGAACTGTGTATTGCTCGTTTTTCCATTCCATTCTTCCAACTTTAACGAGGTAAAATGAGTTTTTTTAAATTTTAATACAAATTGAGGGAGCTACGCGAATTTTAAGATTTAAAAATTTTTTCCCTAAATTCACAAATATTTCAATTTTGCTGTGGAATTTACATCATGGCACTTTAAATTTTGAGTTCACTAAATTTAATTGATTGTTTTTGATAGATTTAAATAAAGACAGAGTTCACGTTTAGAGGGGGGGGGGGTCTGGTTAAATTTTATCTTTTTTAGATTTATATTGTTTTAGTATGTCAATGTTTTTTAAACATTATTTAGAATTCAAATCTATTCTATAATCTTCAAGTAAAGAATAACAGATAATTATTTGACAATTTCTATATAAGAATGCCTTAAAATTTCATAAAATATAAATTTGAACTTCTACGACATTTTTTAATTATTTTCTATTGTCGAACAAAAGTTCGAAAATAAGCATTTTTCGCAACACTGAACAATTTTATTAATTTTGATAATATAGAATAGATTTTAATCCTAAATAATTTGAAAACTATTAACACCTCGTTAAAGTTGGAATAATGGAATGAAAATCGATAAACCGCAAATATTTTCAACTGCGGTCAGTCAATTTTTATTTTGAGTAAACGAGCAATTCATTGTTAAAAAAGTGTGCTTTTCCCCTTTCTAATAAAAGAACAATTTTGAAAATTGGTTGAAAATTACGGAAGTTACGAGTAATTCCTTACATGAATACAAAAAAAAGGTTTTTTGACCCTAAAATTAAATTTTGGGGGTGTTTGGGAAATTTCATCATTGTTCATAGTTTTACTAGACCTGCAACTTATACTAAGTCTCTAGTGCAGGCAACTTTTTTATTTTGTCACACAGTTTAATTAATTATTATATTATTATTTTATAATAATGGACAATAAATATAAATTAAGTAATAGAGAGTCTTACGTCTCTTAGCCTCTTGCTAAGACTCGTGTTAGGTTCTTCTGTTCGTTGTTGGAAAACTAAAGCTGAAAGTAAAGCTGCTATTTCAGCTGGACTCCAATCAGTAAGAATATTTTTAAACACCAACTCGGTTAAAAATAATTCACATATTCCCATTTCTAGCGCTACTCTTCCTTTCAATGTGACTAAAAAATATGTGTATATTATTGTTTTGTTTATTTTATGAACTAAGCATTGTAAGGAAAGTTAGATAGCCTATAGGAAAACCTACAGGTTAAAAAAATAGGTCAAATTAGCCTCGGGAAATGTATTAGAAGATTTTGACGTAATGTAAGGCCGTTATTTATCCTCTTTTTGACCTATAGGTCAAAAAATAGGTCAAATTAGACATAGATTTTGACGTAATGTGAGGCCGTTATTTATCCTCTTTTTGACCTATAAGTCAAAAAATAGGTTAAATTAGACATACACGGAGAAAAATGGTGTTGAATTCTTTAGTAAAAGTTCCTATGGAATAGTAATAATTCAACTTTTGTATTGAAAATTACTATTCATTGTAAAATATACTTTGAATGAAGTGAATACTACTATTTCTGGTAGTAAAAATTACTAATAGTAATTATTACAAGTAGTCACTTTTAAAAATTGCTTTAAGAATTTTAATTATTACATCGTCATTGTAAATTTTATTAAATTTTGTATTACTTTTTACATTCGATATGTTGTGAATATTACTCGTAGAAATTCTAATAATTATTACTACGGAAAGTAAAGATTGCTTCTGCAAAAAGCAACTTTTACTATTGCAGAGCAAACTTTTTACTCGGAAAAGTGGTACCACTACTATTATACACCTGTGTGTACGTGAACACGTCACTACTGTCATGCGCAGCGACCGTAGCCTGACGTCAAAGTGATTCAACATTTCTAGGTTACAAGAAGAAATAAGACATCTGAATTTAAAGATGAGTTTTTAAATTAAATTAATATTATATGAATATTATTTATCTCATTTTTTAAATGAGTATTTAAAAAATCAAACATTTTCAATGTCAGCAAGTGAAATGATGTGTCTAATTCGAAATTTATCAATGATGATTGGTCATTTGGTACATTATGTGTGAGTTCAAAGTGTTGTCAATTCGGTTGCGTTGACCTCTTAGATAAAAGAATATCTAACTCTATTGCAAGAATTATTTCCAAATTGCTTTAAACCAAAGCACCACTTCCTTATTCATTACCCGAGAGTAATGCGTTTTCACAAATGACTTGCGAATTGAAAATTTGTTAGTACTTCTTGGATCTCATTTAATGGAAAAGTAGTTAAGCCAGGAATGATTTTAGTTAATTTTAACGAAGATGAACCAGAGTTTTATTTCATTCATCACACATAAAGTTGATTATTTAAACGCGATTAACATTAACAATTAACATTAACATTGTAATTTAATAATTAAAATAAGTAATTTGAAATTAATAATACTATTTATTATTATTATTATTATTACTATTATTATTATAAATGTTTATATTTTAATTCGATTGCGTAGCCGAGAGGCTTAGTATTAATGCGTGCGATTTTCTAGGTTTTGTTAGATATAAGTTAGGTAGGGTTCGAATCTGGATAGATGTTAAGATTTTCCGATGTGTTGTGTTGTTAACTGTAAGAATGAATGTGTTAAAAGAGTGAAACTTGTGAAAAATGAAAATGAAAACTTGTGAAAAACTGTCTTATCGACAGAGCTGAGTGGAAGTATCTTTGTTTATGCTCGTGTTTTTCTGAGTATTTTAACTATTATTTGTGTCTTTTAAATTGTTGTTGTGAACAAGGTGAAACAATTTTTTGCAGTGATTAATTTGATTATAAATGTGCTGTATGATTTCCCCTCGAAATATATTTATTCATACTTGTTAACTTCTATTTGTGTTGTTGACATGGCGGTTTGCCCTGAGTGTGAGTTGCCCGTTTCAAGGGCTGCAGACACTGTGGTTTGTGTTAAGTGTTCAACATTAGTGCATTTAGCATGTATAAACTTTAACATGAAAAAGAAGGACTTTGAAAAAATTAAAAAAGGTTCAGCTGATTATTCTTGTTCAAAGTGCAAGGTTATCGTTGATACCCAATCAGCACATATGCTTGCCACAAACTTGCATTAAGCTTGCCGTGCAAGGTGTGCAAGCTTACAGAGCAAGCTCGTGACAAGTTTGTGGCAAGTAACAAAATGTCCTATTGCTGCAAGCTTCCACTGCAATCTTGCTAGAAGATTATGATATAAGCTTGCTGCAAGCTTGTGAGGCAAGTTTTCGACAAGCTTATTTGGCAAACTTGCAACAAGTTTCTAGTTTAAATTTGCAGTAAGCTTATTGCAAGCTTGCTGCACAAGTATATACAATTTAATTGAATCAATTTTAATTTTTTCTGGATATTTTCTTATAAATTTCAAAATATACACTCAGTAATATATCCAGGTGTCAAAGAAATTTACTGCGCAGCCGTAAATGCCATAGAATTCAACTGCGCATCGTGTCAAGTTTTTTAATTTATCCGGCAGCTTGCAGCAACTTTGTAGCAAGTTTATCTGGCAAGCTTGTAGCAAGTTTGCCAAATAAGCTTGTCGAAAACTTGCCTCACATGCTTGCAGCAAGCTCTTATCATAATCTTGTAGCAAGATTGCTGTGTAAGCTTGCAGCAATAGGACATTTTGTTACTTGTCACAAACTTGTCACGAGCTTGCTCTGTAAGCTTGCACACCTTGCACGGCAAGCTTAATGCAAGTTTGTGGCAAGCATATGTGCTGATTGGGTAATGACATCTACAGTCAAAACGATACAGCCTTAGACAAAAATCACTCTGAGGGCAACACACCTACTTCACAATTATCTGTTTCTCAGCAGCCACCGCTATCTCCAGCAGTCACGTATGCTATACGGGTTGCAGTTGAGCAGGGACAGAGCTCTGTCTTCTCAAACTTCAAATCACAACTGTCTATGCTTTTCGACGAATTCATGGGAAAGCAAACTAAATTTAATGAAGAACTCAGTAAAACTGTTGATTCTTTAAAAGTTGAAATTATTCACAACTCTGACAGAATTAAATCCCTTGAAGATCTGTCATCGAAACAAGTTGAAACGATTCAGGATGTTAAAGAAGAAAATAAGCAGTTAGAGAGTAAAGTTAAATTACTTGAACGAAATCTGAACGTGCAAGAACAATCCTCCCTCTTGAACTCTCTTGAATTACATGGATTACCACATAAATTGGATGAAGATTTACCAACTCTTTTAATCAATTTAGCTAAAGCCTTAGATTGTTCTATCGAAAATGATGACATCTCCAGTATATACCGTATTAATGGTTCCAATAGCCAAAAGGACTCGGTACGACCCCCGATCATTATGGTTAAGCTAGTCAAGCAAAATATTCGAGACAAATTACTCACTCAGCGAAAACTTAAGCACGACTTCACGACCCTCAACCTTGGATGGCCTCCCAAAGAGGCCAATTTCCCCATCTATGTTCGAGAGCCACTAACCCCACTTAATCGGAGAATTTATGCTGCTGCTCGTACAATGAGGCAGAACGAGAAAATAAAATATCTCTGGATATCAGGAGGAAGGATTTTTTGTCGCCGCGAAGATGGATCTCTCAGACTGCAACTCACATGCATCGAAGATGTGATCGTCTTGCATAGCAACTCTGGAACAAGCTATCATTTGGACACAGCGTCGATTGTTTTTTTCTTCTTCTAATGCTGGTTTGCGAAATTTTTTTTCTTTGTACTTGTATACTTTTCCTTTATTACGTATCATTTTTGAATTCTATCTTTCTTTTTCATTTGCAATTTTTTTTCTTAAATGCAAGTACCACATACTTTAACTTTCTTCTTTTTGAGAGATTGCTTTGTTTAACTATTCTCGTATGGGTTTTTAAACTGATTGTAAAGGGAATAAAAGACGTTTATTTCTTGTTTATTATTTTCGACTATTCGTCCTTTTCTTTATGTAATCTTGAAGCCGGTTTTTATGAGATTATTACTATGTTTGGAATTTATTCATCGAATACTGTGAGTCGTATTTACTTTTCTTATTTAACTTCGAATTCTTGAATATTTGCCATGTCAACGCCCAATCAATTCTAGCTCATTTTATTGAATTCAAAGATTTTTTCAACAACAAATTTTATGATATTATTGCCGTTTCTGAGACTTGGTTATCTCCAACAATTAATTGCAATTTAATAGAACTTGATAACTACTATATATTTCGTAAAGATAGGGAAATGCGTAGAGGAGGAGGAGTATGTTTATACGTTAAGAAAAAGTTCAAATGTTTTTATGTCACTTCCAGTACTGAAGACCAATATCCAAAAGCTGAATATTTATTTATTAAAATTCAATTAGAAAAGGAAAACATATTGCTGGCAGCTGTATACAAACCACCAAATGCATCATTTGGTGATGTAACGAACCATCATCTTTTGGGCACGAACAACGAATTAATTCACCAATCTCAAGTGACGGTGGGTCACCCTTCAGAGGATTCGAAAGAACCATAGATCCAACAGTTCAAATGACAGCGAAGAACCCTTCAGAGGATTCGAAAAAATCATAGATCCAAACAGTTCAAACGACAGCGAAGAACCCTTCAGAGAATTCAAATGAACTATAGATCCAAACAGCTCAAACGACATCGAGGAACCATTCCTTGGATTTGAAAGATCCAATCTACATGCATCAACTCAATCAGCGAATCAAGGTCAAATACACACTGACAACGAAATGTTCTTTGACGCTAATTTTGCCGTGAACGTGACGGAAGTACCACTGACAGACGCCATAAATGGACTCGACAGAGACGGCTGGATGAAAGCGATTCAAGAAGAAACCAAATGACTAGTAATCAATGACACTTGGAAATTGGTCGACAAACCCGCGAATCAGAAGCTGATCGGTTGTAGGACTGTATTAAGAAATAAACTCAACCCGGATGGAACCATCAATCGCAGAAAAGCGAGAGTAGTAGCACAAGGATTCTCGCAGAGACCGGGGATCGACTTCCGGGACACATTTGCTCCAGTTGCAGGAATCGAAACTCTTTGTTTACTCGTAGCACTCGCAATGAAATTCGACTTAAAAATCTTTCAATTAGATGTCACCGCTGCGTGCTTAAATGAGGAAATCGACGCGACACTGTACATGAAAAAACCCGAAATACTTTAAGAACCACTGAAAGACTTGATCAAAACAGATGAAGTAATTCTAAACAAAGTGAAAAATATGTTGAATGACCTTCAATCAGGAGATAAGGTTTGCTTACTTCAAAAAGGCCATATATGGCCTACGTCAAGCCGGACGAAGATGGCGTACCATCTTCGTTAAATGGCGTTCTGAACTCCATAGGTCAAAAATCAATCAATTCCGATCCCTGCCTATACATTGATATCAAAGAAGAAGAAGCAACATACGTTCTCGTATATGTGGACGACACGTTGATATTTTCACGAAATTTCAAGAGACTCGAAGAAATTGAACGAAATCTTTCCGTCCACTTCGATGTTAAGGACCTCGAGATAGCAAACTATTGTCTTGGAATCGAGATAAATCAAACGCCAAACAAAATAACCTTATGTCAAAAAGGATATATTAAGAAATCCTCTCAAGATTCAATATGAGTAACTGCAAACCGGTAAAAACACCTCTCGTTACCGGAGCAAAACTCAACAAACCCTCGACTTCAGAAAAATTGACATCGCTACCCTATAGAGAGCTTATTGGTGCTCTCGCTTAAGTAGCAATTGGAACACGACCCGACATCGCCCACGCGGTAAATCTGCTCAGCTAGTTTAACGAAGATCACGATCAACGACACTGGGAAGCGTGGAAACGAATACTGCGATATCTCCAAGGGACGATAGACAAAAAACTCGTTTACTCCAAAGATAGAAAAAACATCGTGGCTTACGCAGACGCCGACTGGGGAAATTATGAAGTGGATCGAAGGTCATATTCCGGATATTCATTCATCCTATCTGGTGCAGCTGTGTCTTGGAGCTCTCGAAAACAAAAAAGCGTCGCTCTTTCGTCAACCGAGGCGAAATATATGTCTCTAACGGAAGCAGCCAAAGAAGGAATATTCCTCATTTCCCTCTTGAAGGAATTGAATTTGACAAATCTTGCTAATATTATAACTTTCAATGACAATCAGTCTGCCGGAAAGTTGGCAAACAACCCAGTTTTTCACTCAAGATCCAAACATATCAGCATCAAATACCATTTCATCAGGAATGCGCTTCTGGATCATCCATTGAATCTGGAGTATCTTCCAATAGAGCAAATGACTGCGGAAGTGCTGACAAAAGCCTTGCCAGCGCCAAAACATGAAAAATGTGTTAAAGAATTAAGACTTAGTGATTAAAAGTGTTTACACTTGTTGTAATTGAGGGTGAATGTTAAGTATCAATTAAGTACGAATGACTTATTTCATATTATCGCGGTATATACGTTATAGATGTTGACCTACGTCAACTTTTTATTTTCGTTTTAGTTCTTGCCTAGCAACGCTAGCTTTCGCATACCTTCTCGTAAATAAATCTTAATGATCTTATATCGTTCAATTACTTAATCCCTGTATACTCTGGTTATTTCCTTACAGAACATTCAAAAAAAAATTTGTTATTTTATAACAATTTTGGATTAATTTATGATGGGTGAGAAGTTTCCTCACCTGTGACGGATCACGTTACAAAAAAAGATACGACAGATGAAGGGTTAAGTGATATTTTGAGATTGTGTTGTTTTCGAGAGGTAACGCAAGAAATATGATTTTCGCTAGATTAGCGAAAATGGATTATCGATGGAGCCAAATAAACGAAACGTTTAGCTATTACAGTGATTGATATCTCTACTTTGGTAGAACTTTTTTACCGTGCACAGTCAGAGTCGAGCAACATTGGACGGTTAACTGACAAAATTTTTTTTAAAGATTCTAAAATACTTATTTGGATATGGGTCAGACCAGGTCAACTGTGTTAAAAAATTTTAGTGATTTTCTAAAATGCTAAAACTTTTATGAAAATCGGTAGTTCACAACAAAAGAAAAAAATACTTTTAACCGTTTTTTGAAATTTAAAATTTTTCTTATTGTTTTTGCATTAATAAATTAATAAAAAATTTAAAAAAAATTAATAACTCAAAAGCCCTTTACAATAAATTAATAAATCTTACACTGATCACACAAAATTGTTCACTCTTTTAAAAGAAAATATTTGCAAGATTATACATTTAAAAATTCTATATTTTTAATAATAATTTTATAAACAATTTCAATTATTTATTATTATCTTAAAATTGGTTCATTAGTCTTCTTGAAGCCCAAAAAGTGTTTGGTGTAGTCAATTTGGAATGTAGATAACGAATTTTTTGTTAAAAACGCACGCAAACTCCACAGAGGGGGGAAAGTTGATTGTCATGAACACTTCAGTCTAGAGGTTTCAAATATTATTTGTTTTTAATAATTTTTTTAAATGAAAATTTATAAAATTGAGCACCGATCTGTGGCAGTAGAATTTTGAAAACTGTTAACAATTTTTTTATATTTATCAATATATCAGGCATTCCATTTCAAAACGACCCCCTTTATAAACAATTGCCATTGTAAGGCAATATTTAAATAATTATTTCTTCTGTATATTGGATTTAAACTTTTTTACTATTAATGTTTTCAAATGAAACATTTCTCAACTTTACAATAGTATAAATTTCTTATTAAAAAATAATATTATTTATGAAAAAAATTCAGTTTGAAAGATAACCTTTTAAATATCTCAAAACACGCTATATCCGATTTCATTGAAAGTTACGTCAAAATAAAGCTTAAATATTCTAGTTTCATTTTCTACCAACATTATAATGGACAATTTAGGGGATTTTATAAAATTAATTTATTTCTATAAGAATTTTAAAGGTTATAATGTATTTACTGAGCAGAATTTGTTTTTTTTAACTTTGCACAGTTTAACCTCTGATATCTCCTTTCTTTACTATTGGCACGATCAAATCCGTCTTCCATTCCTCCGGCGACCCCTCCCCCTCCACACCATGTTTGCAATCCTCCATATCTCATCCCTTACCACCTCTCCTCCATATTTCAAGCATTCACCTTCCAACCCATCCCACCCTGCCGCCTTATTCTTCTTAATTCTATCCAATGCCTCATTTATTTCCTCCTTTGATATCTGTCTTTCCTCCCTTCCTATATCTTTATTCCTCCCCTCCCCTCTTATTCTACCCTCCACCCCCACTATATCCCTTAATATACTCTGTCCACTCTCTCATTTCTATGTCACTATTTATCCCCTTCCACCTCTTCCTTTCCCTGTTAATCACCTCCCATTCCCTTCCCTCCTTAATCGTTAGTTCTACCTCTTGCAGAAACCTAACCTTACCCTCCTTACTTTTTCTCCTTACCAGCTTTCCATACTCCCTATGAATTTTGTTATAAACCCCTTTATCCGTCCTACTCACCCTCCAATCTTTAACCGCCTTTCTCAACTCCATCCTACTCAAGTCACACTCCTCATCCCACCACCTCCTCCTCTTTCTATTGCCTCCTTTTTCTCCTTCCTCTACTTCTTTCTTAACCCCCATCAAAACCCTTCTCAATCTTTCTAATCTTTCATTGACCTCCCCTCCCTCCTCAAAATTTTCCCTTTTTTCTGCACCTTGCTTCCAAACTCTACCAATTTCTCTCTTACCCACTTTCCCATTTTTACCCTACCCTTATTTCCCCCCTTTCACCCTTCGCCCGTCCCGGCCCTAATACCCCACCTCTCTTCATTTCCACAATTAATGGAAAATTTCCTGAATCACTCTCCACCCCCACCGTCATCCTTTCTATCCTGCTCTTCGTCTCCTCCTCCGTTATTACATAGTCAATCACAGTTTCCCCCCTCCCTATAAACGTATATTCCCCTTCCTTGTCCCCCTCTATACCACCATTACAAATTTCCCACCCCGTTTCTGTCAAAATACCAATCAACTTTCTCCCGTCCTTATCTACTTCTTTATGTTTCGATACCATCCTACACCTTTCCTCTGCTCCGTTCTAATCCCCCCCTCCAAGTTCCCCCGTCCAAGCATTGAAGTCCCCCCCTATCAGTATCATTTCACCCTTACCCCTCTCAATCCAATCTTCCAATTGTCTCCATCCCCTTTTTTCCCCTCTTCTTCTATATATACCCACTACCGTTAATTTCCCTAATCCATATTTAACCCCCCTTACCATGCATCCCTTCTCCTTTCTATAACCACCTTTTACATCTTTCACATTCAACTCCCTTCTCACACCCGACACCATTCCCCCTGCACTTCTACCCTTTACATTTTCTTTCTTCGCCCTTTGACATTCCCAAATAAACCCTTTCGGCAATAGACCCTTAACCCGTTCCCAATCCTTGTCTTCCACCCACGTCTCGCTCAACATCACCACATCCCACTTACCCACCACTTTCCAAAACCCGTCATCCTTATTCCTCATACCCGAGATGTTCCAAAACCCTATTTTTAACCCTCTCCCTCTTATTCCTTTTCCTTCTCCCCCCCATTGCCCCAAAACCCTTATCCCTTTCCACCCTACCCAGCTTCCCATTCTTCCAATTTACCCCCCACCTCTCGCCATTAACCTACACACAGTCCCTCCCCCTTCTTACATTTCCGTTCGCTCTTTCCTCCCACACTTTCTTGTTTATTTTCCAATTAATCTTTCTTTCCTCCCACGTTCTGTCTTTTTCAATCCAAACCTCCCTACCCTTCAATCTCCCCTTAACCCTCAATACTTCCTTTTTCTGCCTCTCACTCTCTAGCTCCACCACCCATAAACTCAACCTACCCTCCACTTCCCCTCCCACTCCTCTCATCCCTTTTACTTCTACCTTTACTCCTATTTCCCGCAATAAACCCTCAACCTTTTCACTTCCTCCCTCCTTCTCTACTTTCAACCCTCTTATCAAAAGGTTGATCCTCCTTTTTTCCCTCTCCATTTGCCCCAACTTCCAAGCCAAATTCTCCACTTTCCTTTCCATTTCCTCCCCTATCCCCCCACTTTTCCCCTTCCCCTTTCATTTTACCTATCTCCTTTTCTAAATTTTCCACCCTTACTTCACACTCTTTTAATTCTTTTTTAATTCGTAATTCGCCACCACCTGATCCTACTTCACTTCCTTAAGTTTTCCCCAAAATTTGTTCCTTTTCATCTTCCCATTTTTCCTCCCATTCCTTCCATACCCTTCTCAATCCAATTAATTCCCTCCCTAGTTTTTCCAGTCCATTATCCATTTTTTTACTAAGCGCTGCAATGCTTCTATTAGTTTGTTCCCCCATTTTTAACATTTTCTCTATCATCAGAATTATGCCCCCCTTCCTCCACCACCTCCTCCTTCTCACTTCTCGCACCCTCACTGACAGCTTTTGCGTTCCCACCCCCGGACTTTAACCATGCATGCATCTTCGCCGGTGACTTACCCGGGTTCACATATCCTAACAGCTCCGCGATAGTTTTTCTGCCCCTTCGCTTCGCCACTGTAACATTAAATTTCGCTACGCTGTCAATCACCGCATCAGCCAGAGCCCGTTTCTCGATTTTCTCCTTACACATGCCTTCTCTCTCTCCCTTCTCCCCTTCACCGATCCACCAGCTTTACCTCACTCGCTATAGCCGCCTTCTCCTGCCCTCTAGCATCCTTTGGCGGCGTTCTCTCTACAAACGCCATAACTACCTTACCTACTAACCACGCTAGTCAAACACTCACACTCTCTTTTTTTCCCAATAATTCAATTACTTTTAATAATTATAAAATTTTTCATGTAAACTCCATTTTCTCAAAAAAATTTTTAATTAAATTCTATGCATGAATTTAATTATTTTCATAATCGTAAGATTCAGTTACTTTTACAAATAAAGTTTTTGACAAGAATTCAATTATTTTAACTAATAAAATTTTCATAACATTTCAAAATTCATTATTTAAAAGTAATAAAATTTTCAACAGAAATTTAATTCTTCTTAAACATTTTAATAAACTTTTACGCAATAATTCAATTATTTTCAAAAATTTAATAAAATTATTCGAAAGAAATTACTTGTTTTAAATATAATTTTAATAAAAAAAATTTTTTCAATAATAAAAAAATTACTCCCGAAAATTCAATTATTTTGAGGTATTTCGATAAAATTCTTTTCAAAATTCAATTATTTTCATAAATAACAATATTCATCACAATAATTCAATTATTATTAAAAGTAATAAATTTCTTCTTGGAAATTCCATTATTTTAAAAAATTCTAATAAATCGTTCAATTAAAATATAAATAATTAAAATATTTTAAATTATAAAATAATTGAAAATAATTTAATTCAATTATTTTCATAAATAATAAAAGGTTTTTTTGGAAAATCCAATTATTTTAAAAAAATTTAATAAAATTTCCTACCGACATTCAATTATTGCCAATTTTTTTAATTGGCAATTTTTAATTTTTAAAGAATTTTTAATTCTTATTAAGAATTTTATTATTTTTTAAAATTTAATTATCTTTAAAAACTTTTCACATTTCAATGATTTTCAGTATCTACTATTTTTATAAAATAACCAATTCTGGGAAAAAATTCAATTATTTTCATCAATTTTAATAAAATTCGCCTCAAGAATTTAATCATTTACCTAATTAATAAAATTCTTTGAAAGAATTAAATTATTTTTATAAATTACAAAATCCTTAGAAGTAATGTAATTCTTAAACAAATTCAATTTTTTTTAAATTTATAAAATTCTTCAGAAAATTTCAATTATTTTCAAAAATTTTTAAAAAATTCTTCACAAGAATTTAATTATTTTAATAAATAATTAAATATTGCAAGAAAATTTAATTATTTTCATAAATAACAAAATTTACCTAAAGAAATCAATTATTTTTGTAAATAATAAAATTATTCTGAAAAATTCAATTATTTTTATAAATAATAACATTTTTAATTGAAAATTCAATTATGTTCAAATATTTTTTTTAAATTCTTCGCAAGAATTAAATTATTTTAAATTGTTCCATGAATAATAAAATTCGTATCATAAATTCAATTTATTAGCAGGATAAAAAAAAGTCAATATTTTTTATGAAAATTAGAAAAAAGTCAGGAAAATAAAAAATGTGGAATGGAATTTTTGTCAGTTTTGTGAAGTGAATAAAACGAGTTTTTTTGTTTCTTTTTGATAATTTGCTAACGGAAAGGAAACTTACGATCATTATAAATTATAAAACGTGTAAAAAACAAAAGAATAACTATAACTAACTTCAATCTGCGGACAGAATGAATGAACGAAATACTACGAAGATTATTATAGTTAATTATAAATAAATATAACGAAGAAAAATAATTATTTGACGAAAATAAATTATAAGATCCAAAGGAAAAGAAACAGCGGCCAAAAAAACGCTGTCTTTATTTGGATCTTATAATTTATATTGGTCAATCAAGTGCTTTACGTCATTTAACGCGTGCATATAAGAGCAATGTCCATTTTTCGAGTTCACGAATGCCTAACATTGTTAGAACACTACTGCACATGTATAATATTGTTATAGCATTACTGCGTATACGTGACACTACTAGTCCTATGTATAGTGTCCTATGTATAGGACACTACTACGCATGCGTAACCTTGATAGAACACTAGTGTGCATGCCTGATATGACTTGTGTATGTTTTGTGTATATGTATAACATACACAGGTATGTGTTTTCTGGACATGTGTGAGTGAAGTATTCTCAAAAATGTTAGACATACACGGAAAAACATTGTTCAAGAGTTATTTAGAAACTTATTCAAGAACTCAGGATATGGAAATAAAACAAGAAATGCTACAAAACCGTGGATTGAAATATTATTTTAAGTTTTAGATCGTTTTAAAGCCATGTGGCGCTGTATACCTATTAGTTACGCCAATAACCAATAGTCTTCTTTCTTAAATACACTGGAACTTCCAAGAGATTCACCAGCTGTGGTCGCGGCGTTTAGAGACGTACAGATGGGTACAGATGGGCGGGGTCAAAATCAATTAACGTAGGCCTGTGCGGTAACCAGTATACCGGTTTTTTTCGGTATTACTGGAAACCGATTTCCGGTTATGAATTCCCGGTTTAAGGTTTTGTTTTTTTAACCGGTTTTATTTTTTAACCCGGTTTTTCAAGAAATACCGGCTTTTCGAACGCAATACCGAATGACTTGCGCGTTACGCGTGCGCAAGAGCGACACAACCCTAAAATTTGAAATTTTGAACATAAAAAAGCAATATTTTACTTAACAGATCAATTAAAAAAATTTTGTTTTTAAAAAACAACCTGATTTTTGTAATAAACCAAATTTTCTTAACTCAGATTTCTTTTTAAATAAAATGGTATTTGAAAACCTGTTTTTTAAATGCTCGTATTCAAAATACCGGTATTTAAAACAACCAGTTTCTTAAAAAATACCGGTATTTAAAAAAAACCGGTAAAACATACCGGTATTTAAAAAAACCGGTAAAAAAATACCGGTATTTTTTTACTACCGAAAACCGACTGAAGAACCGGTTTTTCAAAAACCGAAAAACGGTTATGGATTTTTAATACGAAAAATACTAAACTTACGAAAAACAGGAGTGTAAATTTTAAGTGTTCCTTTAAGGCCCTGGTTATTTACATATTTAAATCTTATTTTTTTAAGATTTTTTTGTTTCAAACTTTTTTTCACTGTTAAATAAAGAGACGCGTTACGATACTTTAATTTTAGATCGTATTTAATGCGTTTAAAGCCAAGTGGCGCTGTATACCTATTGGTTACGCTACGTCTTCTTTCTTAAATAGTTCGAGACTTTTTCAGCGCGCAGTGACTGAAGTACTCAGACGCAGCGTCAAGAACAATTATTTCCAAGCCATTAGAAAACACCTGAAAATTCTTGAATGAATATTGAACTTTTCTAAAAGAATTTCTAAATTTTTCCTATATCCTGAGTTATTGAATAAATTTCGTAATAACCCTTGAAAAAAGTTTTTCCGTGCGGGGATTACGTGCTCGTTTTGTATAAAACTATTTTCTTTTTCGTTTACTCCAACTGTTTTACCTTGTCTTCCTCTTGCGGCCTAGGACGGTAAAGCTTAAAATCTTGTTAGATTTTTTAAAATAACAGGTTGGTTATGGATTTTGAATCCTTTTAAGGTTAATACATAAAATTAATACAAACCTCTTTCGTTTTGATCAATATAGCCAAGATCCTTTAAAATATTAACTCGATTTATGTAATCTGGATAATCTCTTAATTGCTCATCACTTAATTTAATCAATAATTCCTTTTTCTTTTCCTCAAGTTCTTTTCTATAAAAAGCTTCTCCAAATTGCTCTTCCAAATTGTTAACTTGAATAATGGAATTACTGTTAAGAATATGTTTTAACTTCTTTAATTTCTTTTCTTCTGGTTTTAGGTCTATCTTATTTATTATCATTTCTGTATACGGCAATAAATCTTCTGGATTTGATATAGCATTCTGGGATAATTTCAATAATTCTTGTACAACTGCACTAAACGTTGGACCAGGGGAACAGTCTCTGTAAAATTAGTTTATATAGTTCGTTAAAAAATTGGTTGTTTAAAAATACAAATTAATGTGTAACAGAAATATATTTCATATTTCTTTTATATTATAGAAGGCTATTTCATATTATATGTATAGTGATTTTTTAAATTCGGTTAAAAGTTTTCGTTTTCTTCCGACTTTTAAGAAATATAAAAAAATTATACCTTATAATATAAAGATTTTTCAAAAAGTCCTGAAATGGGGCTGATGCATGTAATGAGTTTTAAAATGATTTCTATAATCAGCGCCTGTCCGAGGTGGGTTCGACACGTTTATTCAAACAAGAGGCCAGTTTACGAAGGGCGCTGATAAGCTAACAACTGTATGGTCAACATCGCGAAGCATGTAAAGTAAGCATGTAAAGAGACTGTTGTCTCTTTGTTTAATCTATAACTTTTAAATAACAAGGCATTCATAAACTTGTTTGCATGCACTGAGAAACCTTTGGGACAGCAGCAGACTTTCGATTGGCTGCTACTGACCAGATTAGTGGAACGCTACAGGACTATATTTTTGGGTTGCTGCGGTACAATTATAAGCGCGTGACAATTCAAAAGTTGTTCAGCTGCAAACCAATATTTTGGACTGTGACGCGCCCAAATTATGAAAAAATTCGACAAAAATATTTATTTTAAGGTTGATTAACCCTCTCCCGTAAGCGCCTACTTTTCCCATTAAAAATACATGGGATTTTTTAAACTTTTGGTTTTTTAAAAATAATTTTTCTACTTAACAAAATTTTTTAAATCGGTTTCTAGATTCTTAAAGTGCACACTTTTACCTTTAAAATTTTCTAAAATACAAAATTTTCGGTTCATAATTAAATAAGTTATAAATCTTTTAATATAGAGTTCAGTAGATTTAGCCAGATTTTACTAATCAAGGCCCAGGTAAAAATTATTTGTACGAACTTCATACGAAATTCCAGCGTATACATATATAAAATTACAAGCGAAATTAATTCGAATTATGTACGAATTTCAAATGGAAATTTGAACGAATATTTTTGAAAGGAATGTTAGATGACATTTTGTGCGAAATTCCATACGAATTTGCGTGCAGAATTTTGTAAAAAAATTTCCAAAATTAATTCGCTCAATTTTCGTATGAATTCCATACGGAAATCAGATTGAAAATTTTCGAAAAACTTTTTAGTTGACTTTTCGCGTATTATTCGTTCGAAACAACGTTTTAAAATGCTGCTCGAATTTCACTAGTAATTTTAAACGAATTCGCTCGAATTTTGAATAAAATTCGTATGAAGTTCGTTCAAATAATTTTTACCTGAGCTTTAACTAGTAAAATTTGGCTAAATCTATTAAGAGGTAATATACCTTTTTGACCACAAAAAGAGTGATTTTTATAATTATTTTTAGAGTTCTCATTAAAACTTTATTTAAATAATCAACATTGTTGATAGTACATGTTGACATAAAATTTTAGCAACTTTAAAACCGAAAATAAATTAACATTTGTGAAAACTGTAGCTGTTTTACCAAAACACATTTTTAAAGTAGCTTGTGGTGTGCACGATTAAACGAGAACATCTCAACTGAATTAAAAAGTAAAGGAAAATTTGTTAGTTTACTATTTTATCTTGTTCGTGAACGAAAGGTTTTAAGAAAAAAAAATTTCTAAAAATGGCAAATGATTTTCACCAAAATTGGAATTTTTAGGTTATTAAAAACTGGTTTTTTGACCGAAAAAAATATAAATTTTGGTACAAATTAAATTTCCTTTGTTCACGAACTACACGGAAAGAAGGTTTCACCTATAAACACGATGTACAGATTGACAGGTTAGAATACAGTGTAGAGAACCAAGAAAGGACGTGATTCTCTCATACGAGCCTTTTCCGTAAAATGAAGTTTTAAGAAAAAAAGGATAATTTTGTTCAAAGAATTTATTCACACTGAAAAATGGTTGGAATTTGATAATTCCTTGTTACTCAAACTTACCGACATTAGATATTTCTCGGATGCGGTAAGCACGATTTTGTATTGGCGGTAGAATAAATAAGTTTCTCTTCATTGCTAATTAATAATATATTATTATTTATTTATAATATAAATGTTCATATAAAATAATTAAATTTAATACAAAATCGTGCTTACCGTATCCGAGAAATATCTAATGTCGGTAAGTTAGAGTAACAAGGAATTATCAAATTCTAACATTTTTTCAGTGTGAATAAATTCTTTGAACAAAATTATCCTTTTTTTCTTAAAACTGCATTTCCCTTATAAATTTAGCTTTGTTTTACTTTAAAAATTCATTTCTATCATATTCATTTACTTTAAAATAGTATTACATTAAGAAAAATGCTTTAAAAGTCACCTCGTATACAAGCATCTACACACTTCTCATTATGGAAAAGGCTCGTATGAGAGATTTCTCATACACAGAAAAACATTTTACTTAAAATATAAATGAACTAATTTTCATTTTAGCCTGAAATTAAAGCAGTAACGAAAAATAAGATACTATGATTTACAGAAAGTGAGTGTCATGTATCTTAAAGCACTTTAAATAAAAAAGCGTACTGAAAAACTGTGCCAGTGGTGCTACATTTAGTACGTATATTAAATATCGTATAATGTGTTTACTCAATGAACTGAAAATCACGAAAGTTGAACTGAAAGTCGCTCTGTGTTAAGGCGCAAACGTGAGTGGATATGAAACGTCAGTGTATGTGTGAGACGTATAAACGTTTTTTGCCCACTGGGGCTGTAATGTTCTTTAAATTAATTATTATCAATAAACTTTAACACAAAGAAAATAATTAATACTGTAATTATAAAATTACAGCAAATTTTATTTATATTTTATTAATAAAATTTGCCCTATTACTTTATAAAGTAACCTTGCTTCCCAAAGCATAGGGACATGTACTTTAGTACCTTAATACGTCAGACTTTATTACCGACAGTAGCTAACTTTCAGTCAATGCACGGAACTTATTTTAAGGTTTTTTATTTGATACTGACTTTCACACAGAGTGTACTGACTCACATCACACCTTAAATTCCGTAAGAGTGTACTACTGCATTTAAGTACAATGTTTTTCTGTGTATTTCTCATACGAGCTCCGTGGTCCATGTATCGAATTTTTTTTACTGGGTTCAGACATGCACCGTCAGAGAGCGGTAAAAGGAATTGAAAAAGAATCTGCAATCTTAGCAGCCTATTTCTATTGTGTCACACGCCGTGTTTATAGGTGAAACTTTCTTTGCGTGTAGCTATTATATCTGCAAAGAAACCCTGTAAATTCAAAGCTGATCGCTTTAGCGGTTTTAAAGAAATCATGCACACCGTAACAGTAGTTTTAAAAAATAATAACTAAAATATCAATAACTTTGGTTCTAATGCACCGATTTCAATGAAAATTTGGAAAAACATTCTCGAAAATATATACTTTTAAAATAAGCAATGAAAAATTTTTTTCTCTTTTTTTTGAGTCCCAAAAAGGTATGTAACCCCTTAATCTCTATATTAAAAGCTTTATAACTTATTTAATTATGAACCGAAAATTTTGTATTTTAGGTAATTTTAAAGGTAAAAGTGTGCACTTTAAGGATCTAGAAACCGATTTAAAAAATGTTGTTAAGTAGAAAAATTATTTTTAAAAAACCAAAAGTTAAAAAAATCCCATGTATTTTTAATGGGAAAAGTAGGCGCTAAATTTTTCTCAATTCAATGGGAGTTTTGAATTTTGAGAATTTTATTAACGACGCCAGTTACTCTGTTGCGAGTGGTGAAAAATTTTTTCAAAATTAATAATAATAAAAACATTTTTAATATCAATATATTACCTAAAATATTATATTTTAATATCATATTAAAATATGATAATATAATAATTTAATTTATTTTAATTTTATCGGATTTTTATTATTGTTAAATTTGTAGGCTCTAGACAATTTTTAATAGTAAATTGGAAAAACATCCACATTACGCCGCGGGCGTGCGACCTGCACGGGCAGCTTAATTATTTTTTTTTAACCCATTATACTTGTCAGGCCCACTTTAAAACGTTTGGCAAAACCTTCTTACCATTTACAGGTATGTTTAAAAAAAGAAAATTAAAAATTTATCATACCCAAAGTTAAAAAATTAATTTGTTTATAAAATTTTTTAATTTTTATAATAAAAAATGAAAAAAAAAATTTTGTTTTCATTTCCTAAAAGTCGAAAGAAAACTAAAACTTTCGTTCGTCGACAACTTTTTTCTAAACTCAATATTTTCGGACTCATAACCAACTGAATATAGGTCTACGATTAAAAGTGTAAAATTTCGAAAATTCATAACTCGAAAATTTTGACAATTAAGCAAAAATAAAAAAATACGTATCTGTTTTTTTTCAATACGGAATAGAAAAAAAAATTTTGGACGATTTTAAAAGGTCGACTAAAATCTCACGTGGAATTGCCCATATATAATATTATTATTATTATAAAATAATACTTAATAATATAATAATAATAATAATAATAATAATAATAATATTCCTGTTATAAAACAGAAAAATCAACACAAAAATTAAACAATTACTTTCTTTATTGAAAAGTTCAAAATATTTGAAAGTTACTTATTTGTATTGACACCCTAGTAATCGATCATACGTAACGTATAACCGATGTCACACATTAGAAATTGATCGTACGTGACGTGTAACACATTCAAAAATGATAACACGTGACGTGTGATAGGTATGACACATTCAAAATTGATCGTACGTGACGTGTGACTGGTGTGACACATTCAAAATTGATCGCACGTGACGTGTGACAGGTGTGACACATTCAAAATTGATCGCACGTGACGTGTGACAGGTGTAACGCATTCAAAAATGATCACTCGTGACGTGTGATAGGTATGACACATTCAAAATTGATCGTACGTGACGTGTGACAGGTGTGACACTTTCAAAATTGATCGCACGTGACGTGTAATAGGTGTGACACATTCAAAATTGATCACAAGTGATGTGTTCAGTTGTGACACACTTAACATTGGTCATACGTAACAACTGACAGGTGTTACATGTGACGTTTTGATCATACATGGAGTGCGACACCATCAAAATTGATCGTACTTGACGTGTGACAGGTGTGACACACTTAGAATTGGTCATGTGTGACATGTGACAAGTGTGACCTATCTGACATGTGACATATCTGTTCTTTTTTAAATAGGAAGTTTAATTTTTTTCTAAAAATTTTCCTCAATTCAATGGAAGTTTTGAATTTTGAGAATTTTATTAACGACGCCAGTCACTCTGTTGCGAGTAGCGAAAAAACTTTTCAAAATTAATGTAAATAAAAACATTTTTAATATCATTCATAATATCATAATCGAGTAAATTTACATTTTTTTAAGGATTTTGCATTAAAAAATTCATTGGTATAATGAAATTCAAATTCAAGGTAAAAGCATCAAAAGGAAGAGGATCGCAAACCAGAATCACCCAGTCAAACTTTGCAATTGCCCATTTTTCGAAACGTTTTGGAGGAGCTGGGAGTTCCTAATTTATTAAATCCGGAGGAAACTCAACAGCCATTGTACTTGGCCGACAGCAGGATTTTAAGTGAAGATCTCCTGCGAGATTTGATTTTGAAGAGAGCTCAGTTGTTGATTGAGAAGAAGGAATCAAGAATGGTCGACCGCTCTACTCAAACATGCGTCACTCAGGTAAAAAAACAAACTGGTCAAGGATGCATCAACTGCAGATCCAGAGAACATGGATTTAGGGTGTGCTTATTACCATGTAGTCCAGGATTCTGCACAATTTGTGGAGCTGAAGGCTTTGATACCGCAGGCTGTATCTTCCCTCACGGTATCGAACATGAAATAGCTTTGGGACGTTGCCCTGGGTGCTCCAGAGAGGAGTATTTGTACTGCCCGGAGTGCCCAGACTGCAATATTCGTCATGCAGGCTTGATTGACTATCTTCGTTTAAACTATGCGACATGGCCATCTTCCATGATCCCGAAGGATCATCGCTATTTAATCGACAATACAGTCGACGATTTAAAACGAAAAATTAAGCCAAATTCAACGATAAAGATGACCTACCCAATCGGATCAGAAGTTTCCTCATCCGTGAAAATGCATTGATGTCAGTCGACAAATCAGCGAAGATAAATGTAAGTTCACCTTTGCAACTCTCTGAGAAAAAAGGTCCATGAGCCGTCAAAGTATTACTCGCACCACAGACGAAGGAGACTATGGACGAAGTTATGAGAAAACGACCAGAACTACGAGGAGATGAGGAAATAAAAGTGATTGTCCCTATGAAGTTCAAAATGAATTCAGGCAAAAAGCTATAATCGACGAATACTTATGTATTATTAGTTTTTTTTGTTAGACGACTAAGTATTTTTTTCATTATAAATTTAATTTGATATTATTATTTTTCTTTCTTACATTAAAAGTATACAGTCGACGATTTGTACTCAATCACCAAAAATTAATAAAATTAATCTTTTAGTTTATTATGTAATTCGACAGTTAAAACTGAAATTTGACATTATTTTTTGAGCGTTATATAAAGATCTACTTAATATTCTGTGTTGTTATATTCTGATTACTCACCCTACTTTTCTTCGATTTAACAAAATGTTTAGTTTCAGTAAATTTCTTATTGTAACGGCATCGTCGTAGGAGGAGAGTGTAACAGGCAAAACTTTTAAAAACTAAACTGAACCGTCACAGCACTGAACCCTGCCGCGTGAGGTGAAGAATCTTTTTTTATATTTTAATTTCATTAACAAAAGATTCTGTTTCATTATAAACACGATGACGAATTACAATAGATAGCTGTTGATGTTAGTTTATATAATTTAAATCTCTTGTTCTTTCTTGCTATTTTTTCTTGCGAAAGTTTCCTACTGTAATTATTTCTTATTATATTTCTTGTTCTTTTTTTATTTATTTATTGTGAGATTCCTACGGCACAGTCACTTAGTCGATAGATCCATTCCCTCCAATAAAAATTTGGAGGGATGGTCATCTGCCAAGTGGCATGTCGAGGGATCGCTTCCGACTTTACTCCCCCATCTCCACCCTTTCTCTCAATTGAGGGGGGCGGATAGTGAGGGAAGAGAATCGAGTTTGTATACCCATATGGAGAACAATATATGCTCGTAATTTTATACATTTATTTACAATAGGATATTAAGTAATAGAATACATTTTATAATTACATAATTATTATTATAATTATTAACATAATAATAATAATATTATTATTATTATTATCATTATTATTATTATTATTATTATAATTTTTAATTCAATTTTTATTTATTTAGTTATTACGCGGTGCAACAATTCTATCTCAACCTGGTGAACTGAAATTCGGTAAGGATTTTCAGTTTTAAGTGCAGATTACAGGAAAAATATAGCGAACACGATTGGCCTACATATTTCCGAAATAGAAGGGAAAGAAATTGAATTTTTTCGAAAAAGAAATTCTTAATTAAAATAAATTTCAATGAAATTGGTAAAATACTAATCATTAAAAAATTTATTATAATTAAAAATATAAATAGCTTTTGTTAATTTATATCCAATACTTTATTTTAAATATGTGTCACGCTCCGAAGAAAGGTACCTATGAAGCAAACAACTTGAGGTTATGTTTTTTATTTTTCAAGTAAAAATACAGAAAGAAAATCAATTATTAATTAAAAATTATTGATTTTCGAGTCTTCATTATATCCAAAATATTCAATAAAAATTGGTTTAAAATTCAAATAATTAAAAATAAACTTTTAATCAAGAGAAATCGAATACGACCCTAACCTATAATTTGTTTGTTTCTTAGGTACCTTTCTTCGGAGAGAATCACGTATTATCTCTAATCAGGGAAAATATATATTTTTTGTTATTTAAACATAAGAATCTAATATGGATTTTTATAGTTTTTTCTTGTAATCTACATGTAATAAAAATACATGTATCCAGAATTTTTAGCTCAATAGATTTATATATGTTAATTTTAATAAATTATATATATATATATATATATATATATATATATATATATATATATGTACGTAACCCGCTACCTTAGCACGAGTGCAACTCGCACTTGTCCGATTTTTTTATGACGACTTTGGTGCCCTCTAGTGATGAAACCGGTATAGCAAAAAAAATTTCTTTATTCTTGACAGGCAAAAATATCAATAATATTATGATAATAATAATAATATAATATTGTATAATTATATTATAACGTTTCATTACTTTAAATAAATGCATTACCGAGAAAAAATGTTGTTTGAACTCATTTTTCACTGCTTACAAACTATAATACTACCTTAATGAGTAATTGTGTCACTTATCAGAAGTAATTTCTTCTAAGAAAAAATTTGTTAACTTACTTGAATCTTGGAATTTGACGTTTTTCCCAATCAGCTATCACACAGCGAAAGTCTGTTTTAATTGTGCAATTAGTTATCTCCAAAATACTAGACTCGTCTATTAAGAGAACTTCATGTGCAGGCATTTGGGATGTTAGGTATAATTCTTTTTTCGTGAGAGCTATTATTCTATACCAGTTATCTGGTTTCTCCTCTTCACATCTCTCCTTTTCATTTGTAAGAATTAAAATTTTGTATGAAATATTCTCATTCTGTTTTCTCTTGTCAAGCAAGAGAGCGAGTTTATTATAATGATTCTTGTAAGATATAAGCAAAACACGACCTTCGGAAAGGTTCTTGGATGCCCTTTTTGCAGAAAGCATCTCTGGTCTAAGTTTCTTCCAAATTCGCAAATACTCCATAGCAGTTTCATAAAACTCTGCTAACTTTTCTTGATTCGGGGATAGTGTCGGGGTTTTTGCTAATGTTTCTTCAATTACTTGCAAATTTGCTTTCACTTGTTTTTCTCTGATTAATGAACTTGCTTCTTTAAAAGATCTGCGCATCATATCTTTTACTGAAACAGTTTCGCTGAGTCTTCTCAAATGTAAAACCATTGAGTATGTAATTTTAAACTGAGACTCCAAACTTTGCGGTTCGCCACACATCATTGCTTGCAAGTCAATGAAATTAGGAACATCTGCTTTGCACAGTAGCATGACAGTTCCGGTGGTATCATGACCTCTTCGTCCAGCCCTTCCAGCCATTTGAATATACTCCGTTGGATGTAAAGCCCGAAACTTAGAACCATCATATTTTCTGACAGCATCAAAAACAACAGTTCTAGCAGGCATGTTGACACCCATGGCAAATGTTTCAGTAGCAAAGAGCATCTGAATTTATAAAAAAGAACAAGAAAATGAAAAATTATTAAAATAATATTTATGACTATATCTATATTAATGAAATCCTACTTTTATCTGTTCACGCGGTTGGTAATGACTCAAATAAAAGAAGGCTTTTTGAGAACTTGTATTTTTCAGAAACTGTAAGAGAAATTAGACTTAATATGTAGGCAAAGAGTAATTAGTTGAAGAGGTAGGAAGAGAAGTGAATAACAAGACAAAATAGTAAAGCGACAGTTTCGTATCATTCACCAATCGACTCACAGTTATGTAATATTTGAATTATATTATGTGCTCTTCTAATTTTATTATAAGGAATTACAGGAATCAATTACAACTTTTAGAGGCTAGAAAAGAATAATATAAAATAAATTACAGAATTCAAAGATTTGGTTGTTTTTAATCACGATGTCCGATTCAGCCCCACACCGTCATCTAATAATTAACCTGCAATATATTTTTTCTTCTTAATGTTTTCCATTAAACTTTTTTCTACTAAACTCAGTACACCTTGAGCTAAAAGAAAAATGGCCGTATGATATTTGCACTTTAATTTTAATGATAAAACCCCAAAAAAATTTTTTTTACACTACCGGCAGAAATTGTCGGTACGAACGACGGGCGAGCTACGAAAAGTTGCTGCCGAAATTAAATTAACATATTTTATTACTGAAAAATGATAGAAACTTGGTTCTTGGATCGTTTGAAAGCCAATTAAATTCTGCGTCGTTTGATATATAAATGAAAATTATTTGATATTTTTAAGAGATTTTATCACCTAAAAGATTTTGAAAAAAAATTAATTAATTTGTCTATTTTTGTGCACCATGTTTGTGTGGCTGCGCATTCTAGAAAAATTTAGAGAAAAATTTTAAACTCTAGCAACTTAATCTTTAAAGTCTCGGCTTCTATTTGAGCCTTGAAAATTGAAAATCCGTTCAGTAGTTTTTGAAATATCTAAAAAAATATCCTAGCCTGCTGTTTTATAATTTAGGGGGTGATACACACTTATTGCACTCTCGCTGCTCACCTGGTTCGTTGCTTCAGGGCCGAATAAGCGGCATATAGAGTGGGGGTCATATTTAGAGCCCTTATTAAGTTTTTTGTAATTTTAGATTTTTATATTCATTAAAAATTTAATAATTGTTGAAGTTAATTATTATATACATAAATAAGTTATCATTTTACAAACTTTCATGATCAAATAGTCGTTTATTTCTACGTACAAATTTTCACTTTTCTAACTTTTTTTCCCAAATTAAACGACTCTTTGATCATAAAGTTTGTACAATGACAACTTATTTATGTATATAATAATTAACTTTAACAATTATTAAATTTTTATAATGAATATTAAATCTAAAATTATAAAAAACTTAATAAGTGCTCTAAATATGACCCCCACTCTATATGCCGCTTATTCGGCCCTGCCGCAACGAACCAGGTGAGCAGCGAGAGTGCAATAAGTGTTTATCACCGCCTAAATTATAAAACAACAGGCTAGGATATTTTTTTAGATATTTCAAAAACTACTGAACGGATTTTCAATTTTCAAGGCTCAAATAAAAGCTGAGACTTTAAAGATTAAGTTGCTAGAGTTTAAAATTTTTCTCTAAATTTTTCTAGAATGCGCAGCCACACAAACATGGTGCACAAAAATAGACAAATTAATTAATTTTTTTTCAAAATCTTTTAGGTGATAAAATCTCTCAAAAATATCAAATAATTTTCATTTATATATCAAACGACGCAGAATTTAATTGGCTTTCAAACGATCCAAGAACCAAGTTTCTATCATTTTTCAGTAATAAAATATGTTAATTTAATTTCGGCAGCAACTTTTCGTAGCTCGCCCGTCGTTCGTACCGACAATTTCTGCCGGTAGTGTGTATATATATATATATATATATATATGAGGCATTTTACGTGTAATGTCCTAAGTTGAAATTTCAACTTCTTGAAAAAAATTGAAACTCGGGGAATTTGTTGTTCTATCAAGTAGAAATGTTCCCCAAAAAATATTTTTGACTTTTTCGAAAATTTGAAGGGGGTAGAGGGGGGCCAATTTGACCAATTTTGCTAACACCGGCTACTTTGTGAATTTTTTCTGAACGTACTTTTAATGGGAAAAATTTTTCAGAATATGTTTCGTAAAGGTTTTTTCGTCCTCTTTTCAATGGTGAATTTTATTTTTTAATATTTTAAAAATTTATCCCAATTTTTGATAATTAATATTTAAAATTCAATTCCCCAAAAAAGGGTCCGTTTTATTTGAAAATAAATTATTGCAAACGAAAGCTGAGGTTTTTTCCTATGCGCATGTAAATTTTCAGAATGCCCTTTTTCTTTGTTTTTGAGTTATTAAATTTCAAAGAATAAATTGATGCGCGCAGCGTCGCGGTGGCACTGAGCCGCGTGGTACCCAGCGTGATGCGAGGTGCCCGCGACGCTGCGCGCAGCAATTTATTCTTTGATATTTAATAACTCAAAAACAAAGAAAAAGGGCATTCTGAAAATTTACATGCGCATAGGAAAAAACCTCAGCTTTTGTTTGCAATAATTTATTTTCAAATAAAACGGACCCTTTTTTGGGAAATTAAATTTTAAATATTAGTTATCAAAAATTGGGATCAATTTTTAAAATATTAAAAAATGAAATTCACCATTGAAAAGAGGACGAAAAAACCTTTACGAAACATATTCTGAAAAATTTTTCCCATTAAAAGTACGTTCAGAAAAAATTCACAAAGTAGCCGGTGTTAGCAAAATTGGTGAATTTGGCCCCCCTCTACCCCCTTCAAATTTTCGAAAAAGTCAAAAATATTTTTTGGGGCACATTTCTACTTGATAGAACAACAAATTCCCCGAGTTTCAATTTTTTTCAAGAAGTTGAAATTTCAACTTAGGACATTACACGTAAAATGCCTCATATATATATGTCGTAGGCAAATAGAAAAATCCGGCATTTAGCCCAATGCCTAGGCATTGGGCTAAATACCGGCAAGTACATAAATGAATCGTAAAAAATGGTTATTTTTCTATTTGCCTGAAATCAATTAGTCATTTAGCTTATTGACTAGGCGTTAAGGAAATTACCTAAGTAGCACCCGGCAAATAGAAAAATGAGAATATGTGGTAATGTGAAAGATCTTTTTTCAAACCGCACTTAGAATTTTTTATAATTGACTTCACATTTTCCAATTGATTTTCACTCCACATACTTCGATTACTACAACCTTTAATAACTTCCTTACATTTTTTTTCTAGTATAACTCTATCATCACAGGCCATTTTGATAAAATACAACTGTTAGTTGACAAAATCGAAGAGAGACTAACTACGATTTCCAATATTATAATATTGGAAATAGTAGTTAGTCTCTCTTCGATTTTGTACAATATAAATACAATATAAATTACAATATAAATTTAATCATAGTTTTCGATAGTGTATATTTCAAATTTTCAATTAAAAACAAAAATACTTATTTACAAACAAGCACTCAAATCTATCCCACAATTAATATTGCATTATATTGGAAATCAAAACGTCTAAGTAATTTTATTTTGTGAATTATATTTTTCATTTTATTTCAATCATTTTATTAAATATTTTATTATTATTATTATTCATAAAATATTTGTGTTAATTAATTTAGACATATTTTTTTTAATATTTCTGTTGAGTGACACATTCACATATTCTCATTTTTCTATTTGCCGGGTGCTACTTAGGCAATTTCCTTAACGCCTAGTCAATAAGCTAAATGACTAATTGATTTCAGGCAAATAGAAAAATAACCATTTTTCACGATTCATTTATGTACTTGCCGGCATTTAGCCCAATGCCTAGGCATTGGGCTAAATGCCGGATTTTTCTATTTGCCTACGACATATATATCTCACAAAAGTCATAACTGATTATTTTACTGCAATCTATCAAAATGTAAAAATTTTTTGCCAAAAATAATGTCCTATAACCAAGATGTAAGTATAAAAATGTTTTCAAAAAATTAAAAAAATCGAAATTTTTCAAATTTTATATTTTTTAATGAATTGCTTTAAAATAATCTATAATTCATTGTTACATGTTATTTGGTCAAATTTTGGCATAATTTTTCCAAAAATTGTCTCTTATAAATAGATAATTTTTTTTTTAATTTTCCGAAAACATTATTATACTTACATCTGAAATATGGAATAGTATTTTTTGCTAAATTATGCTAAAATGTGACTAAATAACATGTTATACTCAATTATAGATCGTTTAAAAGCAATACATTAAAAAATCTAAAATTTTTAAAATTTCGATTTTTTTAAAACATTTTTATCTTTACATCTTAGTTATAGGACACAATTTTTGAAAAAATTATGCTAAAATTTGACCAATTAACATGTAACAATCAATTATAGATCATTTAAACGCAATTCAATACAAAATATAAAATTGGGATATTTGCGATTTTTTTTAATTTTTTAAAAATCATGTTTATATTTACATCTTAGTTATAGGACATTTTATTGGCAAATCTATTATAGAATGTTACTAAATAACATGTTATACTCAATTATACAAAGTTTTAAAGCATTTTTTTAAAAAAGGTATTTCTGATTTTTGAATTTTTTGAAAAAATTTAATATCTCCCGTTCTAATTAATATTTTTCAAATCTGTAAATTTAAAAACTTTCCTTGGCCTTAGGTCAAACATTCTGCCAAATTTGGTTTCAAACGGTTGAACCGTTTTTAAGTGATTCGCAAACAAAGATTCTGTGACATACGGACATACATACACACATACATAAACGAAATTTTGTATTGGCATTTTTGGAATCCTGGATGCTCAAAACGAATAAGTATGTGTAAAATTTTAAGTTCTGAGCAATGTACAGACAAAAGTCTCATCTTATATATATATATATATACTAGGGGGGCTTCGCGCGCCAACCTCCTAACTTTTGAAAATAAAAATTAAAATAAATATAAGAAATAGTTAGGGGGTTGGCGCGCGAAGCGCGCAGGGTGGCGAGGCCCCCCTAGTTTTAATTTTTATTTCCAAATTATATTCTCTTAATATGAATGCATAGTAATAATTTAGTGTAAGTTATAGTAAATTAACCCGTAGGTCAAAACTGCCCTTAAAATTGACCTACATTTTGAGGGTAGCATGAAATGTTTGTCAACTTTAGACGTTTAGGTCAATACTGCCCTCAAAATTGACATAAATTTTGACAGTAGCAGAAATTGTTTGTCAATTTTTTATGTTTAGGTCAGAATTGCCCTCAAAATTGTCCTAAATTTTGAGGGCAGCGGAAATTGTTTGTCAAATTTTGACGCTTAGTTCAAAACTGCCCTCAAAAGTGACTTCAATTTTGAGGGTACTTAAATTTTGTAGTACCATAACTATTTGAGGGGCAAGCTCTGACCTGTAGGTGAAACATAAATCAAATTTTGACGTAATGTGATGACCCACATTAAGGGGGGAGCCTACTTTAGAAGGCTTAAAAATAGCGCTTTTTTAAGAATTTTTTTAGGAAGGAGAAAAATATCTTAGACCTCCGGGCTTCTTGAGATATTTTTGTACATATTTAAAGCATTTGCGAAAAAATTTTTGACATGAAATATTAAAAAATAGATAAGTTAAAATTAATTGTTTATAGTGGTGCACATCTGGACTTAAAAAACGGCGGGCACGATAGAGACCGCAATTCTTGTTGGAAACATAAAAATAAAGAGAAATTTTAAAGTTTACATATGTAGTTTCTATTTGAACTAAAAAAATTCCAAAGAAATAGTGAAATTCGATAATTTTGAGTGATAAAAACAGAAAAATCATTTTTTTGAAAAAAAATGACTTTAACTGGTTCTCAAAATTGTTAAAAAAAATGTTTTCAAATTTTTTTTAGTTCAAGTAGAAGAGAGATTAATACTGAGTAAAATAAGCCATAATTCATTAAAATCGGTCCACGCGTTTTCTGTCAATCCTGCCCACGAGTTAGTAAATTTCGTAAAAAGTGAAATTCGAGAAAACGCGCTTTAACTTTCGCACTACCGACGGGCCACCCGGCGGGTGGCCAAGCAATTATTAATGTTATAAATCTGCTCGAATTTTGCATAAAAAAATCGCGATTTTAAGTCACTGAACAAAATTTTATCTACTTTCGAAAAATAAAAAAATAAAAAATTTTTTACATTTCCTCTAGTTTATTTATAACAATTTAACAATTGGTTGTAACCTTCAATGTTTTTTAACTTAACTTATTACACTCGACAAAAATCAACGAAAAACTTGAAAAATAATTTAGATTGGCCTCTAAAACTTTAGGTACATATTCTTGGATGTATTTTCTAAAGATTTAAGCAAAAAAAAATCGATTTTTTTTACCATGTAAAGTAGGCTCCCCCCTTAAGGCCCCTTTTAAAACCCGTAGCTTAAAAAAAGTAGGTAAAATCAAACATGTATTTTTAATCGCTATTTATCCTCTTCTTGACCTATAGGTCAAAAAGTAGGTCAAATTAGACATAAGTTTTGACGGCCCTAAGAAATCTTAACTCTATTTCTGGATAATATAAAGATTGTAGGTAAAACACAGATCAAATTTTGACGTAATGTGATGGCCCACATTAAGGCCCCTTTTAAAAGCCGTAGTTCAAAAAATAGGCAAAATTAAACTTGTATTTTGACATAATATATATGGGGTGACCGTTATTTTGTAAAAGTTGGAATTTTTTAGCTCGCCGGGCAGAATTTGCTTTAGAATGTGAAAAAAATGAGCTATGAACCAAAAAAAGCCAATCGATCAATATTAACCCGTGCCACCAAAAGGGTTAAAGTTTAAATGGGGTTTAACATGGGATTAGTGCACTTTTTACATTTTGTATCAGAACTTTTTTTTAAATAATCTTTTGCCTTGGTGACATTCATATTCATAGTTTTGATGTGCTGAACATGAATCCAATGTTAAAAATAAGTTTTGACAGCTTCCAGCTGTCAAAAAAGCTGTCAGTCTTTTTAAAACTACAGTTTTTGTGGCAATTTAGACAGTTTTTGTGTTTAATTTAATAAATCAAACCAAATTTGGCTCATAGAAACATATTTTAAGAACAACAAGGTCAAAATAAATAGAAATATGTAATATTGACTGTTGACAGCTGTCAATTAAACTGTCAAACTTTTAAAAACGAGAGTTTTTGACAATTTTTACATTAAATTACTCAGATGAAAATATTTTTAGGGTATTGAGGTAAACGTGAATAGAAATATGTAAATTTGATAGTTGACAACAGTCAATTAAGATATCAAACATTTAAAACCCTAGTACAAAAACTAATGTAAATTAAGAAATTTGTGGAAAAAAGGTACTTACTTACACTACCGTCGGGAATTATCGGTACGATTGACTTGCTGGCAGTGAAAAGTCAGCGCTGACTTTAAATCAAGATATTTAATTGTAGGGGAAAGATAGAGATTTCAGACCTAGACTGTTTTAAAGCTTATTAAATTCTGCGTCTAATGACATTTAATTTGAATTTTTCTAAACATTTGAACAAATAATATGATATGAAATGTTACGGAAAAAAATTCAATAATTTTCCCATTTTCGTACATCAAGTTTGAACCCCTGCACATTTTTTAATAATGTATTGAAAATTTTGAAATTTTAACAGCATAATCCTTCAATCCTCAGCTTCAATTTAAGCTTTTGAAAGTTAAAAAATATTAACTGGTTCATGAAATATCTTAAAAAATGTGAAAGCATGTTTTTCTATTAGTCAATCATTGATGAAAATCTCTCGTTCTCTCGCCTCCCTACTCTTTCGTTTCTCCAGGGCCGAAATGTCAGTTGAGCGGGACCTTTTTTGAAACTTGAAATAATATTAAAGATTTATTATTTTTATTATTATTATTATTTTTTCATTACTAATAACATTCTTCAAGAAAATTTAATTATTTTTATAAATAGTAATTAATTAAATTCATTGTTCCTAAAATCCAATTACTTTTAATTTTTATAAACAAAAATTATGAAAGAAACTCTATTGTATTTAAAAAAAATTTCAAAAGAATTCAATTATTTTCATGAGTAATAAAATAATTTAATAATTTTCAATAAATTAATTTTAAAATTGAAAATATTTGAGAAGAAAAATTATTTAAAAAATGAAATCCTCATTAATTATTTCCTTAATAATAATTCTTTAATGTTGTATATTCACTTTTAATTTAATAATGACAAAAATAATATTAATAATACCCTGGCAAAAGTGATTTACCAAATGTCTCCCCACGTGGGTATACATTTAGATACATTTGGGAAACATTTGGTAAACGGCTTTATAAGTCTGTTAATAGACAGAATTTGATGAAAAAAATTATTGGATATTGAAAACGAATAATCAGGATTAAATTGATATAATTTTTAGGATAAATTAACGTTAAATTAATGAGAAATTAATGTTTAACGGAGGAAATGTCAGTTTTAGTGTAGGATGTATGATTGTTTAAGATCAATATTGGAATAAACTGTTGATATGTCGCCGCGCATTTTGCGCGACAGATGGCGATGGTGACATTTGTCCATGGCTTTATATTACATGCTCCTTCATAATAAAAGCAATATTTTTAATTGTTGGTTAAGATACACAAAATACAAAAAAATTATATTTAAAAAATAAAATATATAATTTTAACCCTCAAAAGAAATAAAGGATATTTTAGACCAATAAAAAAATAAACATACTCCCCCTACATTTAAAATCATTTTTTTTATTTGTTAATAGATTTAAACAAAATGGGAAAAAAAGTTAAAGTAAAATAAAACATATAATTCCAACCCCCGAAAAGAAATAATGGATATTTTAGACCAATAGAAAAATAAACAAATTCCTCCCACTTTTAAAATCAATTTTTCTAATAGTTGGCAGATTTAAACAAAATGGAGAAAAAATTTATATTTAAAAAATATAATATATAATTTCAATCCTCAAAAGAAATAATGGATGTTTTAGACCAATAAAAACTAAGTTTAAACTCCTCCTTCATTAAGAAAGATATTTTTTTTATATTCGTTGGTCAAGTTACACGAAATGGAAAAAAAATTAAATTTAAAAAATATATATAGTTCCAACCCCCAAAAAGAAATAATGGATATTTTAGACCAATAGAAAAATAAACAAATTCCTCCCACTTTTAAAATCAATTTTTCTATTAGTTGGCAGATTTAAACAAAATGGAGAAAAAAATTTATATTTAAAAAATAAAATATATAATTTCAACCCACAAAAGAAATAAAGGATGTTTTAGACCAATAAAAATAAAGTTTAAACTCCTCCTACATTTAAAATCAATTTTTCTATTTGTTGGTAGATTTAAACAAAATTGAGAAAAAAAATTAAATTAAAAAAAACATATATAATTCCAACCCCCAAAAGAAATAATGGATGTTTTAGACTAATAAAAATAAAGTTGAAACTCCTCCTTCATAAAGAAATAAATTTTTCTATTTGTTGGTCAAGTTAAACAAAATGGAGAAAAAAAGTTATATATTTGAAAAAAACACATAATTCCAACACCAAAAAAAAGTATATGACTTTGACCAATATCAAAATAATGTTGAAACTCCTCCTTTATAAAGAAAGCTATTTTTTTATTTGTTGGTCAAGTTACACAAAATAGAACAAAAATTTATATTAAAAATAACATACATAGTACCAACACCCCAAAAGAAAAAATGGATATTTTAGACCAATAAAAAAATATACAAACTCCTCCTACTTTTAAAATTAATTTTTCTATTTATTGGTAGGATTAACCAAAATTAAGAAAAAATGTTAAATTTGAAAAATAAAACATACAATTCCATCCCCCAAAAGAAATAATGTATGCTTTAGACCAACAGAAATAAAGTAGAAACTCCTCTTTCAATAAGAAAGCTATTTTTTTATTTGTTGGTAGAGTTAAACAAATTGGAGAAAAAAATTTTTATTTAAAAAAACATAATTCCAACCTCACAAAGAAAAATTTAGTGACGTATAAGTCATCCATTTTTTCTTTTATATGTTTTATTTTTTAAATATAAATTTTTTTCTCCATTTTGTGTATTTTAACCAACAAAAAAAATAGTTTTCTTAATGAAGGAGGAGTTTCAACTTTATTTTCATTGGTCAACAATATCCATTGTTTCTTTTCGGGGGTTGGAACTATATATGTTTTTTTTAAATATAATTTTTTTTCTATTTTGTGTAACTTGACCAACAAATAGAAAAATTTATTTCTTTATGAAGGAGGAGTTTCAACTTTATTTTTATTAGTCTAAAACATCCATTATTTCTTTTGGGGGTTGGAATTATATATGTTTTTTTTAATATAATTTTTTTTCTCAATTTTGTTTAAATCTACCAACAAATAGAAAAATTGATTTTAAATGTAAGAGGAGTTTAAACTTAGTTTTTATTGGTCTTAAACATCCTTTATTTCTTTTGTGGGTTGAAATTATATATTTTATTTTTTAAATATAAATTTTTTCTCCATTTTGTTTAAATCTGCCAACTAATAGAAAAATTGATTTTAAAAGTAGGAGGAATTTGTTTATTCTTTTATTGGTCTAAAATATCCATTATTTCTTTTCGGGGGTTGGAACTATATATGTTTTTTTTAAATTTAATTTTTTTTTCCATTTCGTGTAACTTGACCAACGAATAAAAAATATCTTTCTTAATGAAGGAGGAGTTTAAACTTAGTTTTTATTGGTCTTAAACATCCATTATTTCTTTTGAGGATTGAAATTATATATTTTATTTTTTAAATATAAATTTTTTCTCCATTTTGTTTAAATCTACCAACTAATAGAAAAATTGATTTTAAAAGTAGGAGGAATTTGTTTATTTTTTTATTGGTCTAAAATATCTATTATTTCTTTTCGGGGGTTGGAACTATATATGTTTTTTTTTAATTTAATTTTTTTTTCCATTTCGTGTAACTTGACCAACGAATAAAAAATATCTTTCTTAATGAAGGAGGAGTTTAAACTTAGTTTTTATTGGTCTTAAACATCCATTATTTCTTTTGAGGATTGAAATTATATATTTTATTTTTTAAATATAAATTTTTTCTCCATTTTGTTTAAATCTACCAACTAATAGAAAAATTGATTTTAAAAGTAGGAGGAATTTGTTTATTTTTTTATTGGTCTAAAATATCTATTATTTCTTTTCGGGGGTTGGAACTATATATGTTTTTTTTTAATTTAAATTTTTTTTCCATTTCGTGTAACTTGACCAACGAATAAAAAATATCTTTCTTAATGAAGGAGGTGATTAAACCTAGTTTTTATTGGTCTAAAACATCCATTATTTCTTTTGAGGGTTGAAATTATATGTTTTATTTTTCAAATATAATTTTTTTGTATTTTGTGTATCTTAACCAACAATTAAAAATATTGCTTTTATTATGAAGGAGCATGTAATATAAAGCCATGGACAAATGTCACCATCGCCATCTGTCGCGCAAAATGCGCGGCGACATATCAACAGTTTATTCCAATATTGATCTTACACAATCATACATCCTACACTAAAACTGACATTTCCTCCGTTAAACATTAATTTCTCATTAATTTAACGTTAATTTATCCTAAAAATTATATCAATTTAATCCTGATTATTCGTTTTCAATATCCAATAATTTTTTTCATCAAATTCTGTCTATTAACAGACTTATAAAGCCGTTTACCAAATGTTTCCCAAATGTATCCCAAATGTATACCCACGTGGGGAGACATTTGGTAAATCACTTTTGCCAGGGTAATAAAAATAATATCAATAATAATAATAATAATGAAAATAATAAAAATAATAAAAATAATAACAATAATAATAATAATAATAAAAATAATAAATCTTTAATATTATTTCAAGTTTCAAAAAAGGTCCCGCTCAACTGACATTTCGGCCCTGGAGAAACGAAAGAGTAGGGAGGCGAGAGAACGAGAGATGTTCATCAATGATTGACTAATAGAAAAACATGCTCTCACATTTTTTAAGATATTTCATGAACCAGTTAATATTTTTTAACTTTCAAAAGCTTAAATTGAAGCTGAGGATTGAAGGATTATGCTGTTAAAATTTCAAAATTTTCAATACATTATTAAAAAATGTGCAGGGGTTCAAACTTGATGTACGAAAATGGGAAAATTTTTGAATTTTTTTCCGTAACATTTCATATCATATTATTTGTTCAAATGTTTAGAAAAATTCAAATTAAATGTCATTAGACGCAGAATTTAATAAGCTTTAAAACAGTCTAGGTCTGAAATCTCTATCTTTCCCCTACAATTAAATATCTTGATTTAAAGTCAGCGCTGACTTTTCACTGCCAGCAAGTCAATCGTACCGATAATTCCCGACGGTAGTGTAAAAATTAAATTTTTATGGATAAAAGTAAAATTATCTTATTAATTTTTTGTTAGTTGCCAATTAAAGCGTTTTGTGCAGAAACAGCATAAGTCCATAAATCGAAATTGCTCTGGAGTCAATAAAAACGGTTTTACTTGTTAATGTTCAGATTTTTTCTAATTCTGCTTTTTTGCATTATATTCTAGTAATCCATATGTTAAAAATCCAATGTGATTAATTTTTTATCTACTTAATATAAAAAAAAAACAAATGAATTAACATTTGGAGTTATGCTGTTTCTGCACAAAATAAAATGAAAAACACAGAAAATTTATTGAATCGAGTAAAGTATCAAAGTTTTACTAAATATTTAAAAACATTTATTTAAAATATTGAATTTGGATGATTTTTAGTAACATTTTAGAAATAATAACATTGTTTTAAAAATAAATTTAACCAATTTTCAATATTTTCTAATTTTAAATTAATTCAGTCAGCAATATCACTTTTTGCTTTAAGTGATTTTTATTTATAATGTAAACTATTTAATATAAATTACTAATACACGTCAAGAATATCACAAGAAAATTAAATTTATTAAAGAATATATCAAGTTTTTGCACAAAATGATAATTTAATTTTTTTTCAAGGATTTAGAGTTAAGTCACTTATTTAATATTTTACTAAATTGTAAATCTTCATTTAAAGATAAATTTTCAATAAAAAAGTGATTTTCGAAAAAAATGGAGTTATGCGGTTTCTGCACAAAACGCTTTAATTGTAAAAAATACATATTGCTAATATGATTAACCTCAATATGCTTAAAAACACTTGTGTGCTAGTAATTTAATGTAAAAAGTCTCCATTTCAAAAGTTTGACATCTTAATTGACTGTTGTCAACTATTAAATTTACATAATTCTATTCACGTTTACCTCAATACCCTAAAAATATTTTCATCTGAGTAATTTAATGTAAAAATTGTCAAAAACTCTCGTTTTTAAAAGTTTGACAGTTTAATTGACAGCTGTCAACTGTCAATATTACATATTTCTATTTAGTTTGACCTTGTTGTTCTTAAAATATGTTTCTATGAGCCAAATTTGGTTTGTTTTAAATTAAACACAAAAACTACCTAAATTCCCACAAAAACTGTCGTTTTAAAAAGATTGACAGCTTTTTGACAGCTGGAAGCTGTCAAAACTTATTTTTGACATCGGATTCATGTTCAGCACATCAAAAACCATAAATATGAATGTCGGTAAAGCAAAAGATTATTTAAAAAAAGTTCTGATACAAAATGTAAAAAAGTGCACTAATCCCATGTTAAACCCCATTAAAACTTTAACCCTTCGGTGGAAGGGGTTAATATTGATCGATTGGGCCTCTTTTGTTCATAGCTTATTTTTTTACATTCTAAAGCAAATTCTGCCCGGCGACCTAAGAAATTCCAACTTTTGCAAAATAACGGTGACCCTAATATATTATACAGACAAGGATTGAATCATAAGGCGGTGTCAAAGTCGATGCGATTTTCCCATTGAAGCCCAATGCAAAAATCGAATCGACTTTGACACCGCCTTAAGAAACACGAATTCTCCAGACAATACTTCAGAATTTCGCTTAAGAACATAATATTCTTGATACAATCCTTTTTGGTACTTCGGATAAGTAAAATATTTGGTTATAATAATAACGTATTTACTTCCATCAAATACTGAATTATTTATTTAAGAACTCTATACAATGCTAATAATTACTTGGTACAAGAAAATAAATTTCTCTCTTCAAATAAATATGGGATTGATTCAAGTAAACTTTGTCAAGTAAATGCATTTACTTGGTTCAATAACCGTGTACTGGTGATAAAAAATGAACTATTAAGACATTATTTAAACAATTAATTGATAAAATAAATGGTTATTATTTTTGTCATAAAATGTACATAGGGTCAGAAATTTATACTTTCACTATAACTTGCATTTTTGTAATTAAAATATTCAATTGTAAAAAGAATCTAAAAATAAGTTATTTAACCATTGTTTGAACAATTTTTTGTTTTTAGCTTTTCAATTGATTGTATTTAGAAAAATCAGAAATTTCTAATCCAAATGAAATTTATGAAAAAATTACAACAGTACATTGTTTAAATAGTTTTAAAATAAATCCTTTTTCTTGTTATCAATAGATGATTTATAAAAAATTGCATAATTTAGAAAAAATATAAATTTCTAACCCTAAGTACAGTTTATGAAAAAATAGCATTAATTAATTGCTTAAACAATGTTTCAATAATTTTGCTTCCTCGTGAGGAAGCTTTGTAGTCGTTTAATTTACAAAATTTTTAAAAATCCTTTTGACAAAGTTTCTTCTATATGGGACTATGTTATATAAGACCCTGAACAATTGTCCGGATGTATGTATGTGTGTGTGTGTGTGTGTGTGTGTGTGTGTGTGTGGATCCCGATTTTTGTGAACACGATAACTCGAAGAGGTTTTAACGAATTTGACTAAAATTTACCAGGTATATTTATCATAAAAATATCTCGAACTGGATTGATCAAGTATTTTATCAAGTATTGTTCTAGAGGAAAGTTGTTTGTATTATCCTAATCTAAAATAATATAAAATTAAAAATTCTAAATTTTGAAAAAATTGTGTTTTCAAAATTTTGAAACTACTGTAGTTTTTGTATTTTTTGGCGAAAATGTCTGGTTAACGAACTTAGCCTTCATTTTTACACCAACTATAAGTGTGTAAAGTTTAAAAACGTTCTGATTAGTTTTTCAAGAGTTATCGTGGGAACAACAAAAACCGTCTACAGACGGACAGACAGACACACAACAGACGCACTCGCCGGACCATGTTTTTCGGACTCAGGGTACCTCAAAACGCAAAGATTTCATAAAATTAGCAAAAGTCAAAATTTGACTAAAACTAATACCTTCTCATGTGATGAGAATGTAAAAATAAAAAAATGTGTGAAGAGAACTGTAAATGACTTGTCATCAGTATTTTTGTCTTTTGCAATTAATTATTATTTTTTTAATTGATATTTGTTAAAATTATCATTTGGATCCGATCCGGTTGTCAGGCGGATCCTGACAACCAGCTATTAACCACTTCACTAGCAGGGCGTTCCAAATGGCGTTTCACGCGCCGATGCCCAGACTGGCAAAAACACATACGTATAATTTACTATTCATAATAATAAATAATAGTTATTTATATATGTTATATTTATATATATTATTAACAGTTATATTATTATATTATAATATTGTATGTAAATATCTTTTTTTAATAAAAAATACAAGTTTTATTGTGTAAAAATTGAAAGAAAGTGGAACGCCATTTGTTGAAAATGATTAAAAATAGCCGATTTGAACGTTCGAAAAAACGTTGAAAATCACAAAAACTAAAATTTTCATTTTAATAATCTTGTCCCCTGATGTCTAAACTATAGAAATATTTTTTATGAATAATTTTTTTTTTCAATAATTACAACAAATAATATACTCATCCTGTGTATTTATGTTAAAAAGTGAGTTTGTCAAATTTATAGTCATAATATCTTATATTTTCCAAGAAACGATCGTTGCAGATTTTTAGCTATTTTAGATCTGCATTGTCGGTATGTGGGATCCCCTTAATCTGCACTATGCTGTTCTCTTTGCCGGGTGTGACGCAATTTTACCATACATTTTGCTACACTTTCTGCACCTACTCTTGAGGTGGTGTAAAAGTTACACTTAGTGCAGGCAACGAGAACAGACCTATTATTCTAAAGAAGCTACTTTAGGCATTACGAAAAGTAGTAACATATCCGAGCAGTAATGTACTCAGAAACTCGAATGAGAAAGAGTATACTAATAAAAATACACTATAATCTAGTATACAAGCAAGAAAAAGTTGAATTTCTTGACTTTAATTTGTTTTCCTTAGCAGATTTTGGAAACATTTAAAAATCTTGAGCATTTCTGTCAATTCTGACTTCAAATTCTGATTCAGCGGCAAAAAATTCCATATAATAGAAATATATTATTGTAGTGTTATAAATTTTTTTACTTTTAATTTGGTTTTTTGAGTCGTTTATTTAGTTTATCTCAAAGTTTTGAACAATTCTTTCAACACTAACTTCAAATTCGGATTCAGCGGAAAAAATACATAGAAATATACTACTGTAGTATTATAGAACTACAGTAGAATTCCAATTATCCGGACGTCCGATTAACCGGATTGCCGACAACGAGGCATTGCACTGCAAATAAAGTGATTTTAAATAGCAGATTGAAGTCTTATTATTCATAGTATATCATTCTTATGCCCATTTCGTTTATCCGGATCAGGTCTAATATAGGATTCTATTCCAGGAATATTGGTAAGATCAATTGCAAGTTCGTACAGAAGATGAACGCAGTATCGTTCTTATGTACCCAGGTTCTCTAGTGAAACTTAATAAGATCAAGCGTGTTATCCTTTGTACCGAAACAAACAACAACATAGCATCCTGGACAGTTTTCTTTGTGAAATCATTTGCAAGATCTTGCATTAACAATGTGGAAGTAAAAAACTAAAGATTCTCAAAGGATGCTCTCGAGATCCTGTGCAGGTTCCGATTCAGGAACTTTGGCTATTAAATGTTTCTGCAAGGGTACTGTACAGGAACATTTGCAGGATCATGTGCAGGAAACTTTTTAAGTTTTTAAATGTTAAGTTTAAAATTTTTTGTGCAACGCCTGTATGAAAAACATTACTTTACATGCTTGTAAAGTAGACGCAAAACAGTACTTTGCTGCACTAGTGCGACAAAGTGCTTAAAGAATGATTAAAAGCAGGATTGTGCCGTGACGCGTTACTCGAAATCTTTAACGTGTAATATATGGTTTTTTAAAGAGGTAAAATACTATTTTACAGTTGTTGCACAAAGTACTGTGTGCAACACGTACGAAAGAAGATTTTCCGACCTCGTGCAAATTGCTGCTCGCGTTTCGCTCGGATAGGCAAACTTCGCACTCGTCGGGAAACAGCTTCTTTCTGTACTTGTTGAACAATATACTATTTTATGTTAAGCAACATTTGACAGACATAAATTTCATATTTTAATATGTTAGGCCCGTATAACAATGTTGGACAGAAAAATGGTTTGCGCATTCGAGAAACTCATATAAAACTACTGTGCAGGAATTAAAAATATAAATTAATTGAAGAAACCGTGTAGGATCTTTTACGGGTTACTTACAGGATTCTTTATACTTAAGTACCTGCAGTTTACAAAACTGCAAAGGTTCCTTCACAGAAACCTTTACAAAGTTTCCTATACATGATCCTGCAAGTGTTCCGGTACAGAAACCTTTACAAGAACCTTTAATAGCTTAAGTTTTTACATTGAAACCTGCACAGGATCCTGTACGGGGATTTTAAGCTGAGTTTTTTACTTCCAGATTGTTAATGCAAGATCTTACAAATGATTTCACAAAGGAAACTGTCCAGGATGCTATGTTGTTGTTTGTTTCGGTACAAAGGATAACACGCTTGATCTTATTAAGTTTCACTAGAGAACCTGGGTACATAAGAACGCCACCGCGTTCTTACGCACGAACTTGCAATGGTTCTTACGAATATTCCTGGAATAGGATACTATATATATATATATATATATATATATATATATATATATATATATATATATATATATATATATATTACTGACAAAATCTTTTACCTTACATCACCCAAAACGAGGGAACCAATTCAGGAGGAATTTTAATTCATGTATAAACCAAATTTTAATTTTATCTATATAAAAATTGAAGCCCATCAAAGGATTGAACGGAGGATAGTAAACAAAAATAATTGTACCTTTACTAACCCTTGTTGAAATAATAACTCAACAATTTCTTTTAAAATAGGCAAAATTCCACTGTGATGAATACCAATTCCATGTTCCAAAAGTTTTTGCATTCTTTGAACTTGAGGCAATTGTGCGTCTGATCCTTTTAATCTTTTAATCGATTTTTTAAAGAAATTAGTTACATTAATTTTTTCATCATTCGAAATCAATGACACATTTTGATGTTGCAAGGAATCTGCTGTTTTATCACAACGACTTCGAGAAAGTGCAAAAATAACAACTGGCAATTTATCCTAAACATATGAAAATACTTTGTAAAAATTCGTATAATTTAGAACCTAATTATAAACCCAAGCAGCATTTAATATTACTGTAATATTAAATTGGATATTTGTAATATTACCTATAATATTACGGAGATCTTATTTGGATATTAAAATGTCCGCTGCGTGCATGGTAATGATGTAAGAAGAGGGAATAAAAATAAAAAGAAATCAAAGAAATTTTTTTCAATGCGAATTTCTCAGTTTACAATTATACCTCTATATTATACTTAAATATTAATTTGCACCGGTCATATTAATATGTCAATAAGATCACTCTACTTAATATGACAAGTAATATTACGAAAATCCAATCTAATAATTCAGTGATATCTAGATATTTTTCCTTGACGCTTGGGAATATAAAAAAATTAAAATATGAGGGGTTGGATACTATAAGGGGGTACGCGTGAAAAAAATATGAGCGCCCCCTTATACCATTCAAACCCTCAAATTTAATACAAACTCACCTGTTGTTGAAGATATTTAAGAAATGCAATCCACATTGCTCGTTCTTTTGATGAAATCATGGAAGATTTTATTTCTTCAGTTTCTTCATTTTCTTGGGATGACACATCTGTTTCAAGTGAAATTTTATTCTGTTTCTTAGTTTCCTTAAATTTTTTCATACCTTTTTTGTCTAAATTTTGTTTAAGTTCATGTTGTCGTTGCGCGTTTGCCTGTCGCCATCTAAGCAAATAACATTCTTAATAGTATGAATTTACAACTAAGTAATGAAAGATTTTAAAATAAGTTTCCACTGTTAACGCACCCATCCATAGAAAATTGACCATCAGTATCAAGAATTAGGTAGCAACTGTCTTTTGTTTTCATATTGCTCCCGACATACAAATAATGTTGCAATGGTACTGGTCTTCTCACTGTACTGATAACATACATCTTTCTTTTTTTTATCTGTCCAACCCAATTAGCAAATTTCAAAGGATTAGGTACTGTTGCAGATAGCATAACAATATTTACAGTTCGAGGTAGTAAAATAACTATTTCTTCCCAAACATGTCCTCTCTGTAAGAAGTATCGATTATAATTTTATTATAATTAGTTAACAAACTAAACTTTCTTTTTTATTCTGTTAGTAGAAATCATAAGCTTTCAAATTATATAAATTAACTTGGATTTAGAGAATAATTTCCTAGTTTTTTACCGTTCTGAAAAAAGTGAGCGGGTATACCCCAGTCTCACCTACGAATCTGGTAGGATTCGCAAAGAAATTCGTAAGAATTTCGTACAAATCATTTTTACATGGGAAGTAGATGAATATGGAGCTGGAAATGGCTTTGTGTGGATAAAGATGGGCAAAACCGTTATAGAGCATTTCCACGCCATGTGATCATAAGAACTTTTGATGATTTTAGCAATTTTAAAAATACTTTCTGAATTTTTTCCTTTATATGCATAGATTAAAAATGTTAACAGTATTTTTTATTATGAGTATTTTGCAAAAAAATCATCTTAATCGGTCAATAAGAAAAAAAGTTATGTGCCTTTTTTGAAAAATCAACCAAAACGCTCTATAGTCTCTAAAACACTGTTACTCTATGTTGGTTCAACATTGGAGACCAATGTTCGTCCCATGCTCGATTCAAGACTCGGTCAATCTTCATGTGTGAAGCTTTGGAACTTTTGGGAAATCTGCCTACAGATACCTTGGATTCCGCACTCCAAGGTTATGTGGGGTTGGTAAAATAAAAAGGAAAGATATGTAAAATTAATAAATATAAAAAAGTAAGATAATAAATTTAATAAACTGGCAAACTTATGCCAGCCCGACCCACTAAAACCCGCAACTCTTCTTTTTGAGCCCTTTACACTCCCTCGGAACTTTTGTAAGACTTTCGCCTTCGACGGTGGCGCTCCAGCTCTATCGCTGCTGCGACTTTGTTCTTTGTCTGCGGTTCTCCTGCGTCGATAGTTAAAATTTAAAACTATTTTAATATAAAAGTGGAATTAACAGCACAACAATAATAAAAAACAAATGTTGAAAAAGTGTAAAAAATGTCAAGAGATAAAATATTAACGGGTGTAAAACAGTAACATATAAAATAAACAGATACATAAAGTCAAAAGGTAAAAGTTATATAAGGACAAATAAATCACAGAATAAATTAAAATAAATGTCAACTAAAAACACAAAATAAATTAAAAGTGTGAGTAAGTAAATCACAAAATAAATTAAATTTGTAAACGAACAAAAAAATAACAATAATAAATTAATAAAAAACGAACAAGCAAATTAAAAGCTGTTTAAATTACGCTCTTTGGCGGCCGTCGAGATCTCGAGATTATTTCTTTCTTTAAAAAGAAACAATTCCTCCTTTTCCCTCGCCATAAAATCGGCCGGCGGGACACTTGCAAGGACCTGCACAGCACTCGTCGAGACCGTACAACACGCAGAAACGATTCTGGCATTGATACCTCTCTGGGCCGACAGCATGTTCTCGCAAATTGTTTTGCTTCTGAGGGGCTTTCTACAACAGCTTTTTTTTATCGACAAGAGCAAAATGCACCATGTAAAATAGTGTGAAAACGTTGCGCGCGCAACGTTTTTACACTGATTTCGATGAAAAAAAGCTGTTGTAGAAGCAGCCTCAACTTGAGCGAGGGAGCCCATGCTGCTGCTGCGTAAAACAGCTTAGCATGGGTAACATTCACAACCAGTCTCCTTTTCTTTCCGCGTGGCCTGCAAACATTGGGTATAAGTCGTGCTAAATTTGCCGCACACTCAATCGCCTTATTTAACGCCGTTGCTATGTGGTGAAGGAAGTTTAACCTTCCATCAAGCTCCACACCGAGATACTTTGGGTGTTTTCGGTATGTCCACGGATCATGATCCAGATCACTCAGTGGTGCTCACTCGTTTTAAATTTCGAAAGTGATGAATTTCGAAAACTAGATACTATGTGAAAAGAGCTTTATGTTCTGGACACTAAGGTTGAGTCCACAATAGGCACTTTTCTTAAAGCGATACATACCCTCTACATCGGTTTTCATTGTTCGAACAATAGAAATCGATGTAGAGGGTATACATCGCTTTAAGAAAAGTGCCTATTGTGGACTTAACCTTAGGGTCACACGAATTATGTAAAAACCATTCTTGTCTTTCTCTCTCCTATGACAAAGGCATAAGGTCGCATTTATATTGTAAAGGTGTTTCTGCAATAGCTTTAAAATGTATTTTTTTTAATTTAAAGTAACTACACATTCTGATTATAAATTCACTTGAAATCATCAAATAGAAAGCAAATTATCGTAAATTTATATGCAGGATGTGCAATTTATTACTTACCTTCTGCCATTTTCTTCAGATTGTAAACAATCTTCGTCCTTTTTAAAAAAAACATGGCATAAAAAGGTTTTGAATTAAAAGAAAGAAGAACTCGAAAAGTATAAAAAAATACGCATAAACATAAGTTGCCAAATGCGCCACTGGTCAAATGCGCCATTTTTTTGTTAACTTCCTAACCTTGCTTATTGAAATTTCTGAAAACTTTATTGAGCAAAGTTGGCAGCTACCAAAAAATTCAAAAATTTCCTTCCGCAGGGTTCAACAGTTGACGATTTTTGAATTTTTCGGTAGCTGTCCAACTTTGCTCGATAACATTTTAAGAAATTTCAATAAGCAAGGTTGGAAAGTTAACAAAAAAATGGCGCATTTGGCAACTTATTAAAGAACAGAAAAGAACATAGAGAACACACCTTACAGTCTAAATGGAAACGAAATAGATGAAGCTGTCTTGGGATTATCTCAAAAAAATTATAAACATGTGTTTATAAATTATGTGCATTTTAATTTAAAACATAAAAATATAAATATACAATGAATTTTTTATTAAGAAAAGATTAATATAAATGTAACAAAAATATAAATAAATTGATTTATATATAATTTATTTTATTTTTCATAATTGAATCGAATTTTTTCTAATGAAAATAAGGATACTAAATAATAAAAAACAAGAAATGAATAATAATAATTGAACAATTAAAAATATAAAACAGAATTAAAAATATAGCAGCAACGAAGTCGACCGCGAGGCGGTCCAATAGGCGCTAGAGATCCGAAAGTATAATCCTGCTAACGAAGCAGATCTTGATCCTGAACTTCTAGTAATTTTTTGTAAAATTTTATTGTTTGTCTGTCCCTTTCTTTCTAATGCCCTTTCTGTATCCGTAGGGTAGGGTGGGGCATTACTATTCGCGGGCGTAACTATTCTTTAGTCCTGGAGAGAAAACTATTCATCCGATTAAAGTTTTTTTTACAGTGTATACTTGTCATGTGAAATAAACATTGTATGCCAAATTTGAACTTTTGGCGCCATTTATCATAGGAGTTAAGGAGCATTCAGACCTCTGCAGACTGCCTGCCTGTGCAGCCAGAAGATTGTTCACACCTCACTTTTCCCGTTGAAAAATGCGGGAAGATTTGAATTTTAATAGATATTTAAATCTTCCCTCATTTTTCAACGAGAAAAGTGAGGTGTGAACAATCTTCTGGCTGCACAGGCAGGCAGTCTGCAGAGGTCTGAATGCTCCTTTAGGTACCCAAATGTGATTTTGACACACTCGCTTACTTGTTTTCACTCATTTAGTCTGCCATTGTTAATAGTGAGAAACGGTGGGAAAAAATTTCGGGTAAGTGTTTTCTAAAGTCAAATTTAGTGCTGAACACGAATATCATAATGGATTTTCGATATTCTATTGTTCAAAAATTTTACAACTGTTTTTTCAAAAAATGGTCGGGTGGGGCGTAACTATTCTTTCACTGATGACAGCGAAAAGTACAAAAGAGTGTATTTTTTTGTGTGTTTGTTTTTAGATTTTTAGACACACGTTACATGTTCAAGAATTGAGTTAAACTGGGCTTGCGTCAATTGTGTTTTAAGCGACGAAGAAATGGACATATAAGAAAATTTTTTTTAAACATTTTATGTTTTCTTATTTCTTGATATATTTTATACAATAATAAATTTTATTACTGTTGGTAGTAGTTTTTAATATATTGTATAATTACAGATAAAAATTTGATATAATTTGGATAATAAAAACAATATTTATTGTATTTTTTTAGTATTATATCATTAATAGCTGAAAGAATAGTTACGCCCCCCGTTTTCTTCGACACCAAAAAAAATTTTTTTTTCGTAAAATTTCTGTAGTTCGGAACAGAATTGAGCTTTCAATCGGTTCTACTCATTATTTTTTTTAATAAATTTTGTAGACTCAAAAATCCAAACAAGAATAGTAATGCCCCACCCTACCCTACTCCAGGGAGTAAGACTAAGGAGACTCCACTAATGCTATGGAAGTGAAACCATTCATCATATTGAAACTATATGTAAGAACGAAAATTATAGTTTTCGCGCGTGCACACATGTAATATATTTGCCTCTGTCTTTCTTACTAATCCAGACGACTGAGAAAATCATAACAATCTACAACTTGAGAAGGTTATGTTTAATGTTTGTGATTGTTGTGCGTTTCAGGAATATTATTAATAATAACTATTAATAAATTGAAAAAAATAAATTTAATAAATATATATGTGTATACAAAAATATATATTAAAGAGTGTATATTTTTCAGTGGTAAGTAATATATTAATAATATAATTAAATATTTATATATGTTCAGAATAAATTTGTTTGGTATATAACTACAAAGTGTTTTATTCTATGTGGAAACAATTAAAAAATTCGTAAATAAATAATATTAACGAATTTGTAATTTACTTTAATTATATACTTTATAAATAAAAAACAAAACAATCATTGTAATATGATGTTTTGCATCCTGGGATGCAACAAACCATAATTTTGTAATTTTATTCTCATACAAGAAAAACACTGGAAAATAAAATAATAAATTTGTTTATAAATAATTCGTTCTATTACTCAAAATAATTTTATAAATATTAATTGTAGTGTAATTAAATCTAATAATTGTAAGTAATATAATATTATTAAATCCTACCTACATATAAAATTCTGCTCCAACAAAATATTTTATTTTAAGAAACATGTGCCAAAACACAACTATAACCTTTTGATATGTTTTTATTTTCTCAAGTGCTTATATTTTACGATTTAAAAAGAGAGGGAAATATATACATGTACTGCGCATGAGCGCAGAGTATAAGTTTTGTCATTCTGCGAGTATAGTTCCCCTACAGAAAAAGGTTTCATTTCTGAGAGACTTCACACAGTCAGTGTAGTCTCCTTAAGGAGCATTCAGACCTCTACAGGCAGTCTGCCTGCGCAGCCAGAAGCAATAAGAGTAAGGGAGAGGGTGTAATAAATTTGGATTTCCTTACTCTTGTACGTTACCATGGAAACCTGCAGACAGACAGACAGACTGCAGAGGTCTGAACGCTCCATTAGTCTTACTCCTTGCCGTAGAGTGCAGTCCCATGGTGGTAGATTAGTAGAATAGTGGAACAGTTTTGACCAATCAGATGACTGGATTTTTTAACACTTATTTTGATAGGTCAAATCTATTACACTACTCCACTATTCTACCAGCATGGGACTGCACTCGTACTCTTTTTGTTGGCCTCGCCTAGGAACATTTTGTTTAGAACATAAAGCTCTTTTCACATATTATCGAATTTTCAAATTCTGCGCCAATCAGAATAAAGGATTTTCGAAATTCATTGCTTTCGAAATTTGAAACGAGTAAGCATTGGAGTAAGAGAGTCAGATACACAGTCTGTCTCTCTTACTCAAATGGAAAATTTTCCGTTCGAAACATGATTGGTTGTATTAGGGGAATTGTGAATTTTGATTGGCTACAACTCTAACTTGACAGTTTCGTACTCTGCTCTCACGCTCCGTATATCTCCATGGAGCGAAAAAGCAGAGCACGAAACTGTCGAGTTAGAGTTGTAGCCAATCAAAATCCACAATTCCCCTAATCCAACCAATCATGGTAGTTTCAGAGCGCTTAGAGGGCGAATGTCGGAAACACCCGTTATGTCGATTATCGATCCGATTCTATCTCTCCTAAACGTCCAAGTCCTTCCCCGGTTTACAATAATTAGATTGTTCCTAGACACCATTTCTTCGATCATTCTGCCTCGTTTATCGAGCCTTGACCCGACCCACTCTGGCGACTTTAGGTTAAGTCCACAATAGGCACTTTTCTTAAAGCGATGCAAACCCTCTACATCGATTTCTATTGTTCGAACAATGGAAACCGATGTATAGGGTATGTATCGTTTTAAGAAAAGTGCCTATTGTGGACTCAACCTTACATTAAAATCGCCTGTGACGAGTACATCCAACCTGGATTCTCTAAGAGTGCAGTCCCATGGTGGTAGATTAGTAGAATAGTGGAACAGTTTTGACCAATCAGATGACTGAATTTTTTAACACTTATTTTGATAGGTCAAATCTATTACACTACTCCACTATTCTACCAGCATGGGACTGCACTCTAAGGCTCGTTTCGAGTTCCTTCAAGTTGCTTCTACAATAACTTTTTTTTCATCGACATGAGCGAGAAAACGTTGCGCGCGCAACTATTTTGCATGTTTTTAACAGTGCATTTTGTTCATGTCGATGAAAAAAAAGTTGTTGTAGAAGCAGCCTAATGTATGCTTCGAAGTCCGTCAGTGGATCGTTGGGTGCGAAGTAACAACTATACGTTCGTGGGTGTTTCCGATATTCGCTCTCTGAGCGCTCTGAAACTACGAAACATGATTGGTTGGATCAGGGAAATTGTGGATTTTGATTGGCTACAACTCTAATGGCACGGTCACACCTCAGCTGCCTGCCTGCCTTCGCAGGCAGCCGCCACGGGAGTAGGAGAGAGGAGACGAATAATTTAAATTGTCTGACCCTCTTACTCTTATGTATTGCCATGACGACCTGCAGGCAGGCAGGCAGGCAGCCGAGGTGTGACCGTGCCATAACTCGACAGTTTCGTGCTCTGCTTTTTCGCTCCATGGAGATATACGGAGCGTGAGAGCAGAGTACGAAACTGTCAAGTTAGAGTTGTAGCCAATCAAAATCCACAATTCCCCTAACATCGTTCACAATTCTCCTAATACAACCAATCATGTTTTGTACTTTCAGAGCGCTCAGAGAGCGAATGTCGGAAACACCCCGTATGTTTGCCACTTCCACCCACACAAATCCACTGCTTGTCTCCAGGTTATTTATTAATTTAGATAATTTATTATATTATTTAAAAATTATCGTTATTATTATTAAATACTATAATAATTATATAATAAGTATTATTATTAATTATTATTATTTAAAATAATAATACTGTAATTATAATATTAAAAAATCAATGGTAAATAAATATTAATAATTATTTAATGTATAATATTTACACTAATTACATTATAAATTATATTATATTATAAATCAAGTTGAATCTTATATTATTTTTTCTTGCACAGTGTCAAATTATTATATACAAATTTCAAAATTTTCGGTTTCATTTATGTGAAAATTTTTTAGTGATCAAAAACTTACAATGTAAAAACATTTTCATTAGGGTGTAATAAACATTTATGCCAAGTATTTTTACACTAGGATTAAGCGTTTAGTAAATATTATCAAAATGCTATTTTTTGATTCGTTACTCTTCACGGTGGTCTTCAAGCACTTTTAGGTTTACCTAAAATAAGTCAAAATTGTGCTAACGCAGTTTTATCTGGAATCGTCCCAAGATTCCAAATCTGCATTTTCGAAAATCGTAGCTGCTTCTTTTTTCGAAAAAAACATATATGAGTGTCATTTTTTAACAAAAACTGCAATATGTATGTCTATACATGTTTATATATTTATGTTTATATGTATATATGTTACCGTCAAAACTCGAAGACCGCAGGCAATTCGAGAAATGCCTAAGAATTTAGGAAATACCCGAATTTCCTAGCGATTTACAGGCAGTTCTCGAATTGCCTAGGCATTTCGAGAATAGACTAGGCATTTCGCGAATTGCCGAGGCCGTTTTAGGTAAATTGTCAATTTGCCTAAAAAGGCTTCGTCATTTTAGGCAAATTTCACGAATTACTTAGTCAATTCAAGAAATCGATTAAAACATGGAGTGTATAGGTAGAGTTAAATTATTTTATTGTTTCGTAAATATAAAAAAGTAAAAAATTATTATTTGTTGCAACACGTCGAACTACACGGAAAAAGAAAGTCCATCAATCATTAATAGACTAGTATATTACTTTGAGACGGGACACAAAATCATTGAATGGATAACATACTTGGAGTCACAATATATAAAACTCGTTCACTAAAATTTAGAAAACTGTCTATTAAATTTTCCATGACTATCAAAAGCATTCAAAAAATTCAACTTATTCTTTCAGAATTATCCCTAATTTTAGACACTATTTGGTACAGAATAAACACATTTTTTCGTTGCACAGTTCCGATATTTTATTTACACTCTTAGACGCTTTAGACCAATACATTTTCGCACTTATAATAACTTATAATAACGTAGAAACACACACTTATAACACTTTAAGTTTAGAAGCGAACTGTTCTTATATACCAAATAACAAAATTTTTCACAACTTGTGAGAAATGATTTTGCACTAATAACTACTTTTTAATTAGCGAGAAATATAAAAGAAAATATATTTTCATCGAGGTCAATTTCTAGACGCAATCAAACTGCAAATTATTAGTTAAGTTAAATATTCACATTACACATAATAGTATATAGGGATTTGTATAGCAGACAGCAAAAACACATGGACTATAGAGAAACCGGAAGAAATGCGCATCGGTACACTGCGCAACAATGCGCTGGTGAAGAGCACCGATTTAGACTACGAGTCAACTAACGTTTCACAAACATTACTAATGATTCGTAAACATTCAAACATCCATTGATATAATAATTCACCATTAAATCTAAAACAATTGGTCACATACTGGCATTCTAATCATTCCATGACTCTTTTTTAATACTTCAATGATGTTTTTCAATTGTTAAGTGAAGTTAAGTAACCATCAACGGAAAAAGAGTCCCGTCTCAAAGTAATATACTAATCCATTAATGGTTGATGGACTTTTTTTTTCCGTGTATTATGACATTTTGAGTTGCATAGAAGATATTTTTTTCTGCAAAGGCATCGTTTTGTATTGTATGTTTTCGACGACGCTGAATCCAAATATGATGGAAAAATTTAAAAATCCAAAATGGACCCACCGCAGTCAAATTCTAAGGTTAACTTTTAATAAAAGAATAGCGGAAAAACAATTGAAAGTAGAAAAATTTGCAAAGAAGTACATGCTTCCAAGGAATTAAAAAATATTAAAACAATCAGAGTAAAATATTGATCTAAATAAAAAAACACCAATTGCACTATTTCCAGTAGTGTTCAATGTAAGATTTGATTTGTACCAATGTTCAAATTTTTTGTGGTTACTGATAATAGTGCAATTGGTGTTTCTTTCTTTAGATCAATACTTTACTCTGATTGTTTTAATATGTTTTAATTCCTTCGAAGTATGTACTTCTTTGTAAATATTGAATTACAGTTGTTTGGCATTTTTTCTGCTTTCAATTGTTTTTCCAATATTTTTTTAAAGTTAACCTTAGAATTTGACTGCTCTGGGTCTGCCATTTTTAATTTAAAAATTTTACCATCATATTTGGATTCAGAGACCTCGAAAATATTTTATAATTTAATGATTTATTAATAATTGAATTAGAATTATTTTTCAACTGCGTCTTAGAATTTTCACTAGTCATTATAATTAATATGTTTACAACTCAAAGTCAGTACAGATACTAATAATTGTAAGCAATGTAATTGAGTATTGAAGGAAATTTTGATTATTTGTTTTTGTCTATGAATGACTCAGATAATGTTTCTCAATTTGCCTAATAAACGAAGCCTTTTAGGCAAATTGACAATTTACCTAGAACGGCCTCGACAATTGTGGGGTTTGTGTGCATTAAAACATGTATAGACATTAATATAGCAGTTTTTGTTAAACAAATGACATATATATGTTTTTTTCAAAAAAAGAAGCAGCTACGATTTTCGGAAATGCAGATTTGGAGTCTTGGGACGATTCCAGATAAAACTGCGGTAGCACAATTTTGACTCATTTTAGATAAACCTAAAAGTGCTTGAAGACCACCGTGTCTTACAATTATGAAACTCAAACGAACCATAAATTTCACTATAAGGTCACGTTTGACAAAGAAAAAATTTTTAAATTAATCAAAATACAGAGAAAAGTGAGAAAAAATGACATTTTCATTTCGCCAAGAAAATAAGAATTTGCTAATAATTTTATGACTCTGTTCTAACTGTTAATGCACTATTAAAGTTGAGAAAAATAGTTTTTTGCGTATTTATTTAACATTTTAGAGTTGTTCGAAGGTAAAACTTGGGCTAATGGTTTAGAACACTCATGACTCAATACAACACTCATTACATTCGTTGGGAAAAAATAGTCAACCCATTTAAATTAAATTGTTACATTAATTCTCCAACAAAATTTATGTGGTGAAAATTTTTTACGAATTTGAAGTTGAATTTCAAATTGTCGGAATCCGACTAACGAGTTTCAAATGAATTACATAAGATTTTACAAAAATTGTACGCCATATTGGATCCGACATTTTGAATTTTCAAACGCCGACTTCAGATTCGTAATTCGCAACCCCGAAAACCCCCGAGTAACGAGTTTCAATTTATTTCTATGAGTTCTACAAAACTTATTCGCCATATTAGATCCGCCATTTTAAATTTTTAATATCCGACTTCAAATTCGAAATCAGCGAGTCCAAAAACCCCCGAGTAGAAAGTTTTAAGTCAATTGCATTATAATTTAGTAATTTTGTTGTGCCTTTTCACATCCTTTTTTTAAAAAAAAATTAGTATCAAAAGGCTAATCTGGCCAAAACACCCCCGTTTCGACTAAAATCGACAGAAATATAATTGTTATTTATGAAAATATACATTTTAATTATTTTAATCAAAATCCCAAATAGCCAAAATATAAGCCTTAGGGGACCTCCTCCTTTGTGGGACACTCATGACATGGACACTCAAGACATTTTGCTCGTTTTTGCTTATATCTATGAACAGGTTGTATTTATATCGACAATTCTGGTCTCATTCGAAAGAGAATTGAAAACTATTATTAATTTTATTCTCATATTGAATATTAAATATTAATTTACCAATTTTTAAGACGGGACACTTATGACAGTTTTCTAATTACATTAAAATCTTTTTGTTTCTGCCACAACGTAAAACTTTCACATTTCGAAACACAGCATTCAATTTTTTTGAAGTTGATTCGTGATTATCTTCTGCTGCGGATTCGTTAGTAAAACAGCACTTTTGCTCCCTGGATAAATCTTTAAACACGCATAAATACAAAATTTTGCATTCCAAGTTAAATAATGTAAAAGTGAGGGACACGTCATTCTTATTTTTTTAGAAGGGTTAAACAATTAAATAAAGTTAGCAGAAGTTAATTTTCCTTACATATGTAAGTTATAGTTCACTGCAAAATTTTTGTTTACTTGTGATAAATTAATATAACGAAAATACGAGCACTTGAAAACTAATAATTTACTTCTGGACATGAGACACTCATGACATTTTGCCTGTATTTCGTTATGTCATTATTATACATAGCATCTTTACATGCTTGTAAGTTGAAAAAATGTTAATAGAGATTGTATTTCACGACATTGGAATATAAATTTTATTAAAAACTATAACAAATAGTTAGGGGGTGGCGGAAGGGGGCGAATAGGTGAAAATAATGTAAAAATTTCTCATTTCATACCGATTAAAACTTTTAGAAATCGAAAGTTGACATTTACGCGAGTGTAAAAATGTGCGTCTGGCAGTTCTGGGGTGGGACAAAGTACGTCTGGCAAAGGGTTAAACATGTTAAAAAATTGAAAATTTTTTCTTATTTCATACCGATAAAAACCTTTAGAAATCGAAAGTTGACATCTACACGAGTGTAAAAATGTGCGTCTGGCAGTTCTGGGGTGGGGTAAAGTATGACAGAGCTCGTGTTTTGACATGATCTAACTGAGGCAAAACTGGGGCAATGTAAAATAGTCACATTACTATTTTTAAATATAGAGAACATTTTTTAATGTTAACTAAAGGGAAAGTTCTGAAATAATTACCTAAATTCACATAACCGATTTTTAGAAATGTTAAAAATTAATTAAAATAACTTATTTTTTTCATTGTGTTTCTGAGAGAGCATTTTCGACGGTCTGACAGACGTAAGTTTGCCCCTGCCCAGAACTGCCAGACGCACATTTTTACACTCGTGTAAATGTCAACTTTCGATTTCTAAAGGTTTTAATCGGTATGAAATGAGAAATTTTTACATTATTTTCACCTATTCCCCCCCTGCCGCCGCCCCCTGTCCCAACACTGGCCTGACAGACGTGGGTTTCTGTTATTTACATGTCTTCAGTAATCTATACTCAAATTTTCAGCCGGTATGAAATGAGATAGTTGTTTTGGTCGCTAGCTTCCGGACTAATAAAGTTCACTCAAAAAAAAATTTGTTCGAAACAACCAAATTTTGGTTGAATCAACCAAATAAATGCATTGCTATACAGTCAACCAAACGTTTGTTTGATTCAACCAAAAAATTTCTTATAATACATTTATTTGTGTTAACCAAATGGTAATTACACTTAACCAAACATTTTTATTTTATATAACCATAAAATTTGTTTATTTTAAGAGAAAAGATTTGTTTGATTCAAATAAATAGTTTTAGTTAATCGTATTTGGTTGATTTAAATCAAGTTTTTTTGTTTGCTTAATTTTGTTATTTATTTTCCTGTAATAATATTTGAATTTCCTAATTTACAATTGTCTAGTACATATTATTCGTTAATTTATAATTTAATATATAATTATTGATAAATCATAAATAAACCAATAATATGTATATACTAGAAAAAAGTTTATTCGAAACAACCAACTAAAAACTTCACAAAATCGTATTGGAAATTTTCTTCTCACTGATACAAATTAAATATGCAGTAAATCTTACAATGTACACAATGCAATTATTTAACTGACACTAATAATTTTGTTTTTTCGATTTACCGATTTAACTAATGAACTTGACGCGTACGCGGACTGTAGACAAGTGAGACCGACATTTTTAAATTCACACATGTACTTTTTGAGACAAGCAAATATTTTTGTTTGACTCAAATAAAATGATTTGGTTGAATCAAACAAATTTATGTGTTGTGTCAAATAAATTGTATTCAACTAAATAGGATTCTCTATTCAAAACACTATAACACAAATAAAAAATTTCTTTCGGATAACCAAACAAATTTTACGTATTTATTAGAATGAACCAAATTTTTATTTAAATCAACGAAATTGATTATCGTAACAAATAAAAATAGGTATAAACAAACAAACAAAATAAAATAGGTTAATTAAACAGTTCGGTTAAGTGAAATAAACTTTTTCTCTGAGTGTACTTTAATTAACTCTTATTACAATAAGGAAATTTTCCACAATTATAAATCTCAAAATTTTAACTATCTCTTTCACACTATTTACTTGAAACCTACGAGACTAGAAGTCGGCTACACGGAAAAACTTTTTTCAAGAGTCATTACTAAATTTATTCAGGAACTCAGGATATGGGAAAAATTTAGAACTCCTTTTGGAAAAGTTCAATATTCATTAAAGAATTTTCAGGTGTTTTTCTAATGGCTTGGAAATAATTGTTCTTGACGCTGCGACTGAGTTCTTCAGTCACTGCGCGCTGAAAAAGTCTAGAACTATTTAAGAAAGAAGGCGTAGCGTAACCAATAGGTATACAGCGCCACTTGGCTTTAAACGCTTTAAAACGATCTAAAACTAAAGTATCGTAACGCGTCCCTGCAGCCGAGTGGCATAAGGCGGAGCGACCTTGAGTGTCGAGGTCTCAGGTTCGACTACTCACGCGGGCAAATTTTTTTCGCTAATTTTACATTTTTCTATTCTTAAACAAGTTCAGGATTTTTTCAAGAAAACTCAACAAGTAGTCCAGAAATTTACTACAGTTATCCCTGAACAGCTTAAAATAATGTTTCAATTTATGGTTTCGTAGCATTTCTTGTATTATTTCCATATCCTGAGTTCTTGAATAAGTTTAGGAAATGCTCTTGAAAAAAGTTTTTCCGTGTAGAATTTTGGAAAGACGCCGGCCGGCACGATTAGTCCTCCCTTTTCCTTTCCGTCATTCCCTTGGGCCGGAACCACATGTAGGGAAAACTCGGAAACAACGCTGAAACTATCATTGATTCAAAATCACTTTTTCACTTTAATTTCGAATATCATTAATTATACCGATAAAGAACGCTGAAAGAAATATAAGTTCGATTTACTTAAGAAACGAATACTTCATTACACCTTTTAACAAAAATAACTACACTAAGTTCACATCTCGACTACATTTTCCTTTAAACAAACAACAAAAAACGTTTAATATTAGAAATGATCCATATTAATTTACAAAAAAAATCCGGTTAATAAAAAGGAAGACGTACAAAGTCTTAATAATTTCAATAATCACTTTATAAATGAAATGAAATATTCTTAATCTATTTTGATTCACCCTAACATTTCCTGAATTTTGCTTACTGACATGGTCATTCACCTCACGTCAGTTAAATATATACTTTGATTTTTTTTTTATTAAAAAAGACAGTTCGAGATACACTCGCAATATTCGAATCGAATAACTCGAAGGATGGAACCACCTGGTAATATCATGAAGGAGGATAAGGAGATGAAACGCCTGCAGTATATTGCAGAAAAAGTTGACACCAAAATGGGGGGTCAGAGTAGTGCGGTTTTTCTCTCCCTACTGGTTACAGCGCTCACAGTGGTAATTTTTTAAACTAAATGGTCACGTAATCTAAGGAGAAAAACATAAATATAACCTCAATGTTTTTGTAGTGAAATGACAGCAAGAATTAATTTTAATATTAACATAATATTATTTACTCATAAATTTATTATTTTATACTAACTTTTCATTTTTATTTCCAATTTCAGTCATAAAACTCGTTCAAACCTTAAATATAACCCGATTCATTCAGCTGTCATCTCATAAATGTCATAAACAACCGTGTAGCAGACGATACATTATAATTCTGTATTTTCCCTCAAGGGACGCTCGAGACAGTAGGGAGATGAAAACTTCACTACTCTGACCCCCCTATTTGGGGGCCAATAAATATAGGCCGTTTCATCTCCTTATCCTACTTCATGGGTAATACATACACACATACACGAGGCCTGTACACAACACAATGTTAAACTCTCGACGAAACATACACTTTTTGAATTATATATAATTATTATAGAACATAAAGGAATAATAAATGAGTAATTAACAATTGTAATATTTGTTAATAAGGTAATATGCTATTTTTAAAGTTGTTGTGTTTATGTATAATTATATATTACATTTTTAGAAACAATAACAGTAAGCTGTCAAATTGAATATATTAAAGCTAGGTCGGGGCCGAAATATGGCGAGCGAATTTGAATTGGTATATTGTTGAGTTTGGAGCTGTCATGGTCACCCAGCTGGCACACTTTTCTTTTTGATAACTTCCCAGGCGCGAAAGACCAATGCTGACGATGGGTTGAAGCTTGATTGAGCCTTGAGCGCCCAGCGTGGGTAACCCAGAGTTGAAGCAGTCTTTAAAACACTGTCACTCAATGTTGGTTCAACATTGGAGACCAATGTTCGTCCCATGCTCGATTCAAGACTCGTTCAATCTTCGTGTGTGAAGCTTGAATATCCAATCTTTATTCAAGCTTGAATCAACCATGATACAATATTCAGTTTATTTATTACCGTATGCACTGAACAGTATATTGTTCATCAATCATTTTTAAATAATATAAAAAATTATCTAAATTAATAAATAATTATTAAATATTAAATAATTTATTAATATTAATATATTTATATTTATTTACTAATATTTAGAAATTATTAAAAAATAAAAAATAATATATAATAAAATTAAACATATTATCAAAAAAAATATTGTAATATTAAATAATTTGTATTTAATATTGTTCAGTGTACACGGTAATACAGAAATAGTGAATACCCAATCAGCACATATGCTTGCCACAAACTTGCATTAAGCTTGCCGTGCAAGGTGTGCAAGCTTACAGAGCAAGCTCGTGACAAGTTTGTGACAAGTAACAAAATGTCCTATTGCTGCAAGCTTACACAGCAATCTTGCTACAAGATTATGATAAGAGCTTGCTGCAAGCATGTGAGGCAAGTTTTCGACAAGCTTATTTGGCAAACTTGCTACAAGCTTGCCAGATAAACTTGCTACAAAGTTGCTGCAAGCTGCCGGATAAATTAAAAAACTTGACACGATGCGCAGTTGAATTCTATGGCATTTACGGCTGCGCAGTAAATTTCTTTGACACCTGGATATATTACTGAGTGTATATTTTGAAATTTATAAGAAAATATCCAGAAAAAATTAAAATTGATTCAATTAAATTGTATATACTTGTGCAGCAAGCTTGCAATAAGCTTACTGCAAATTTACACTAGAAACTTGTTGCAAGTTTGCCAAATAAGCTTGTCGAAAACTTGCCTCACAAGCTTGCAGCAAGCTTATATCATAATCTTCTAGCAAGATTGCAGTGGAAGCTTGCAGCAATAGGACATTTTGTTACTTGCCACAAACTTGTCACGAGCTTGCTCTGTAAGCTTGCACACCTTGCACGGCAAGCTTAATGCAAGTTTGTGGCAAGCATATGTGCTGATTGGGTATTGTATGAGCGAAAGCTCACGAAGATTGACTCAGTCTTGAATCAATGCTGAATCAATGTTGAGTTACCATGCTCTGGCATTCATATACTTGATTAAGCAGGATCCCTTCCATTGGCCGTGCGGTTTAAATAGGTGCGTTTATAGGGGTGTTCGGGTATGCGTCGGGGTGTTCGATCTCACATGCAAGCGAATATTTTTCCGTTTTCGTTTCTAAGCGATATATAAAATAATAAAATTTTGTGTTGTGTTGTGAATAAAAAATGTAAACATGTTTGTAAATAATATTAAAAGTTTGTTAAAAGAATTAAGAAAAAATGTACTAATTAACAGAAAAATTGTCTTTTTTTACTGAAATTATTTTTTTAATGTTACTATTTCAAATGAAATTTATTGTTAGTAATAATATATTATTTATGTAGAAATAATATATAATTATAATAGAAGTAACTTATTATCATTAAATTTATACACGCATATAATATGGATAAAAATAATAACAATAATATTTATTATTATTATATTTTGTTAATTTTATCACTCGGTCGTTTTAATTAATTAAAAGAATAGAATTAAAAGAATAGAATATGAACGATCTCTTATTATTATTATTATTATTAAGAATGAATATATTCATATTATATATAGAAGGAACGCGAAAGACGCTTAAATTTGGGAACAGTGAAAGCAGTCTTGTTCAGTCCTACATCAGGCTTCTGCAGCATTGATTGAGCCTTGGTGTCCAATGCTCAATCAAGGCTCGCGCTGCAGTCTGGAATCGGTGTTACATTAAAGCTTCGATCAGTCCTGCTCCCGCGGACTCACTAATGCTCAATCAATATTGACCAATGCTCAGTCAATCTTTATAAAGCCTGAACTCGGCGTCACTTCGCGCCTGGGTTCTAGTTATCGATTTAAGTAGATAATAACATTTTTATGCCTTTTAGTCATCGTGTGTCGCCTGGGGACTAAAAGAAACCTAATTGTTTTAAATCACCTGCGACTGGCAGACTTATTTGAATTAATATTTTAATTATTTTCTGAAGTATATAAGTAAAAAACAAATAATTTAATTTATTTTTTAGTAATTTAATTATTACTAATAATAATTTAATTACTCTATTTAAACCTAATGACGTGTTTATTCTCTTTTCAAATATTGAATCTTACCTATATATTGTAAGATATTATTATTTTGCCACAGACAATATTACCCTTGAATAATATAATCAGAATAACGATTAAGCATCATTTGAACAACCTTTCTATAAGGAAGGAAATAAACGAAGGAGCAAGAAATAATCTATTAAACAACTTCCCCACAGTCCCGCGCAAGCATTGAATCAACCTGTGAAGAACAGCTAACCGAACGAGTGGCCCATATCCGGACTTAAAATACAGGCGATGAATCCAAGTTAATAGGAATAATCATGCATAGAACTGGAAAAACAATTAGGGAAAACCAACTCTCCACAATTCCAGTTAGCATCAAAGGCACAAAACTTATGGGAGGTTTTATAAATAAAGGGCACTAGCTCTGTTACATTCAGAGAATAATTTTTTGAAACACCAACTTATAGTCATCAAACCAGCGAGTTGAACACATCGTCTACAAGTGAACTAAAAGTACAAAGTTAAAAGTGAACTCCCAAGTGTTTAAATTCAACCCAAGTCTATCAACAAGTATTAAATTTTTAAACAAACATAATTTGAAGTAAACCCAAGTATTTTTCCAAGTGTTTAAAGTAAAACGAACTTAGTTTTTAAACTTTTTCCCCAGTTCTTAAAATAGAACTTTAAATAATTCTCCAAAAATTATTATTTGGGAAATAGTTTCAAGTTTCGATAAAATCTATATTGAAACAAGACATTCCAAATTTTGAACCATCAAAATTTGCTCAACTAACGACAACCGTCTGGAAGGAAACAAATATTTTTAAACACAATACACTATCTCATTAGTGTAAACATCAGTGATAAAATCCCACACTAAGGACAACTGTCGGAGGCTCACTTGTAAAGGGCCCTCTCAAGATTGGATTAACAGATAATTATCACCAGCTCGTTTATCACCAGTAATCGTTATTCCTAAAGTAAGATTTGTAAATTATAATTATATTCATTGTATTTTTGTCAATACTTTTCTTTCTTGTTGGTTTTTAAATAAATTATTCTCTCACAACATTTGGTAGGCTCATTGACTTATCCTCTTCCCAAATTAGATTCAATTTATTTGAAACTAATTTAAAACGAGGAACGTTAGGTATATTTATAAAGGTTTCTCGTTTTGACGTAACACTAAACACATTTAAATAAATTAATTTCTTTAAATTTTGTTCTCAATTAATTTGTACACTAAAGCTTTGCATATTTATTTTTTAATAATAATAATAATAAAATCAAAAATCAGTCAGGGAATTCGGAAAATAAAATTTTGCGGACACCCTGATTTTAGACACTGAATGTTCTTTTATTGAGCCTATCATAGTTTATTCGTCGACATTAATTAAAATCTGATATCAGGTAATGTTATATACAGAAAAACTGAACTATTACAACCTGCCCCACTATCTTTGGTTTTCTGTATCTTATATCTTACTGAGTTATTAAACGAAATTTTTGTGTGCCTATACATATTTCGGGGATTTATAAGGATAAGATCGAGTCAAATATGTATATAGTTATATTAGATTATTATTAGTTATTTTAGATTAACATTTAACATTGTAAGTTTTTCATTGGCAGTATATTAGTCCGTGAGCTAGCGACCAAAACAACTATCTCATTTCATACCGGCTGAAAATTTGAGTATATATTACTGAAGACATGTAAATAACAGAAACCCACGTCTGGCAGGGTGCTGGGACAGGGGGCGAATAGGTGAAAAATAATGTAAAAATTTCTCATTTCATGCAGATTAAAACCTTTAGAAATCAACAGTTGACATCTACACGAGTGTAAATTCCCGAGGGGGTCTAGGGATCAGAATAGGCTCCCTGCGATCGGCTGCATGTCGTAAGAGGCGACTACACGGAGAGAAGAGTTACAGTTGTGACAACTAAACACGTTTAGTAGCAGAAATACATGGAGAGCGATAGTAGCGCCCCTGGCGGTTTAGTTCCTGTTTAGTTACTCTGACTGAACGTACAGTCGTTCCTACTGTTATATAGTAGATGCGACTGTTATTTTTGTCCGTCGAAAATTAACTAAACTGTTTTGTTATCAGAACCGAACCGACAGTCGCCTTCACTATTCTCTTCTCTCCGTGTAAATGAGGCTCGAAGTGGCGCCATTGCTTGCGGTTAGTACTCGGTTCGTCCCAGGCTTTCCTATAGAGCAGTGGCTTACGATGATGATGGGCAGTGCCGTGACGGCCCGGCAAGTCTAACATAGACCGTCAACCTAACTTGCCGAAGCAAGGGTGGTAAGACTCTTAAAGAGGTTCTCCGGCAAGTCAATTTTCTTCGAAATTTTACCAAATTTTAGGAGAACATTCATTTTTGTATACTTTATAAGTGGCAAAAACCTCAACACTCCTTACCACGCTAAAAACGTAAATATTTAGGTTTAAAGTTTCAACATTTGCATAGACAACTGCTGTCACTCGCTTGAGAAAGAGAGAGAAAGCACAAAATCGTTCTTAACTACTACTTAGGTGTCAGGAGTAGTCGATTCGTATAAAATGTGTCGCGCGCAACTGAGCACCACTGGAGCCGGAGAACCTCCTTAATTGGTACTCATACTAGAGTACTAAACGGTATCATGGGGACCGGTCCGAACCCGGGGGACTTGCCGAGAGGCTAGTTTCCTTCCGGTCATTGGGGGCAGTGGTTATAGCCTACATCGCTTGAGGCTAGGGGCGCTATGAACGGACCGAAGCTTCGGCAATGGACCTAGTAACTAGCACCTCGAAATGTGAGTTGTGGTGCCAACTTGGGAGGTTACGTGCAGAGTAACCAGGGGTTGGAAAGGTACCGCCCTTCTACCGAAGGGCCGCAAATGTTCTTACCAACTTTGCGGAGATCGGGAGATGATCACTTGTTGGCCATCATCGTTGGAGAGCGTGATCTCTCCCTGTTACACTCGTAGGCGAGCCGTGTGGTTATACGCGTATGCGGAGGTGCTGCACGTATACTCTAACTAGGCGATATACGAGAGTAAAAATATGCGTCTGGCAGTTCTGAGGTGGGAAAAATACGTCTTGCAAAGGGTTAAACATGTAAAAAATTGAAAATTTTTTCTCATTTCATACCGATTAAAACCTTTAGAAATCGAAAGTTGACATCTACACGATTGTAAAAATGTGCGTCTGGCAGTTTTTACACTCGTGTAGATGTCAATTGTCGATTTCTAAACGTTTTAATCGGTATGAAATGAGAAATTTTTATATTATTTTTCACCCATTGACCCATTTGCCGCATCTTCGAAGGGCTGCCAGACGTACTTTGTCCCACTCCAGAACTGCCAGACGCGCATTTTTAGCTTGTTTGAATGTAGACTTTCGATTTCTAAAGGTTTTTATCGGTATGAAATGAGAACAATTTTTCGTTTTTTTCACGTGTGTACCCCTTTGCCAGGCGTACTTTGTCCCAGCCCAGAACTGCCAGACGCACAATTTTACACTCGTGTAAATATCAACTTTCGATTTCTAAAGGTTTTAATCGGTATGAAGTGAGAAACTTTTACATTATTTTTAACCTATTCACCCCCCTGCCGCCGCCCCCTGTCCCAGCACTGACCTGTAAGACGTGGGTTTCTGTTATTTACATGTCTTCAGTAATCTATACTCAAATTGTCAGCCGATATGAAATGAGATAGTTATTTTAGTCGCTAGCTCCCGGACTATTGGCAAATGACACGATTATGACAATTTGAATCAAATGACCCATATATGGCTCTGGCATTGATATAGTAGATTAAACAGAATCACTTCCCTGTTAAAAATTCCTGCGAAGGATCTTATATGGGTGATTTTCAAATAACTGTGATTTTTTTGAATAAGACATTTTTCTGCTAAAATAGTAAACCAAATTTGACATTTATTACATATTCCAGTACATTTTTGTTATTAACGTATATGATCAAATGGAAACTACAAGATTTTAAATATTTCTAAAGTTACAGTGGAAAACGCAAAGAAAATGCAAAAGTTACATGCCACGGACCTGACATTTTTCCACGGTCCTGACATGTGTGTCACAGTTAAAACACGAAAAGAAATAAAAAATCGAATAAATATTTTCTTTTAAATGTTCGCACTTCAAAATAATACCAGTAGAAGTCAATTAAACATAAAATTAAGTAATAAAATCACGATGACGTTAACATGTGTTGGTAGAAAGTAATTAACAATTTAAAACATGAAAAAAGTGCTCGTGTACGTTGAATATCATTGTAATAAAAATATTTTTAGATGTAAAAAACCGGTTAGATTTGGCCTACAAAGTACTTAAAAGATAGTTTTAATATTTGCTTACGTGAAAATTTCAGAACAAAATTTAAAAAAAACGTATGCCACGGACCTGACAATTTAACCCTATCTTCTTAATTTTAACTATGATAATGTTAATGTTAACAAACTGAATATTATGTATCTTTAAGAAGAGACTTCTATTAAGTGATTTATGAAGTGAGTGGCAAAAAATAATAATTTTATTAGTCATTTATCTATGGGGACATGCAAATATGACAGTTATTTGAAAATCACCCATATAGGATCTTGTTCCAGGAATATTCGTAAGAATCATTGCAAGTTCGTACAGTGCCGCTCAATAACTTTTGCCCACCCTACAGCGACTGAAGACTTTACAAAATTTTTTTTTACTATTGAAGTTACGAAGCTCAAAAAAATATTGTTTGAAAGCTCATTTCCTCAGCTTTAGCATTACATAAAATCGAAATTAAAAAATAATTTTGTTAATGAGTAAATAATGTTATTGCAATATAAAATTTTCCGTTTTTTTTAATGTGATACAGTTTCATTAGAAATCACCACAATTTAATGCCAGACATATCATTTGAAAGCTAGTTTTATCACCTTTAAAACGCATTTTCTAAAATTTTTATACGATAATTTTGAAGAAAAATATGATCTTTTGTTTAAAAAATCAGCCATTATTTTCAATTGTTGATATCTCAAAAACAATTACTTTAGGAAAAAAATTTTAAGAACATAAATTGTTCCTTTCTGTGTATAGAATTGAAAAAAAATTATTAACAAAATTTTGTTTAAAAAAAATTTTTTTAATTATTTTTTGAAAAATTTTTTTTTTACATTTTTCAGATTTTTAAGTTTTTTGTGTAGAAACTCGCTTTTTACACTCATTATTTATTTATTTATTCAAAAAGCATACGGACAAATAAATGTCCAATCGTACAAAGTACTAAAGTATACATAATTCTGAATGTTGTACAAAATCAAATTATCTGGCTGCATCATAATTATTGTTACTATCAAATACAGTTTTTCGCAATTCCAATATGAATTTATTTAGCGAGACACCAAAAAAGTCAATATTAGAATCATAGTGATTGGTCAGTTTACGTAATCTATTTACCACAGAATTGCCCTGATAATCAGTTCTAATAATAGGAATCTGAAATAATTGTGAATGTCTACTTGGTCTAGGAGGCACATAGAATCCGAAGAGACTCAACAAATTTGAACAATTTATTACACCATTTATAACTTTGAACATAAATAATAAATCTGCATATAAAAATCGCTGAGATAACAAAGGAATATTAAACATAGCCCTCAAAGTTGTATAATCATGATTATAATAGTTGAATGGTACATTATTTTGTTTAGCTATAAAACGAAGAAATCTATTTTGTACACGTTCAATACTATCAATAAGATAATCCTGATAAGGCCTCCACAACGTTGACGCAAATTCTAGAATAGGCCTTACAAGCGCAAAATACAATATTCTCAATACTCTAATGTTACGGAAGTTTCTAGCACTTCTAATGACAAAGCCCAAAACCCTTGTAGCTTTATTAATTACATTCACAATGTGGTCAGTGAAAGAAAATAAGTTATTTATCTGTATTCCAAGGTCACACACCGTTAACACTCTTGAAAATACAATACCATCAATAATATAATTCTGCTTTATGGGTGTCGAAGAAGTAGAAAATGTTATAACTTTACATTTATTCAAATTTAAAAATAGTTTATTCTTCTTACACCACAATTGCAGCTGATTCAAATCATATTGCAACTGCATATAATCACTTTCATTAGCTATTGACAAATATAATTTTAAATCGTCCGCAAACAACAGAAATTGACTAAATTTAAAAACAAAATTTATATCATTTATAAATAGAACAAATAGTAACGGCCCCAGGTTTGAACCCTGAGGGACTCCAGAAGTTTGGAAAAAAACATCAGAGTATTCATGCTCAACTCGAACCACTAGTGTTCTATTTTTAAGATAACTTGCAATCCATTCAATTAAATTTTCTGAGAAACCAAGGGCTCTGAGCTTCACCAGTAGAATGCCATGATCTTCCTTGTCAAACGCTTTGGCAAAATCAGTATAAACAACATCAACTTGTGACCCCCTATCTAAACTCTCAAGTACATAAGTTGAAAAAATCGTTAGATTTGAGAGAACCGATCTACGTCTCATGAAACCGTGCTGCTCATCAACAATTAATGACTCTACCTGTACATATAGTTCATCATGAACTATACTCTCAAATATTTTTGCAATAGTACTCAACAAGGTTATTGGACGATAATTGGTCACATCTTTTTTGTTTCCGTCTTTATGCACTGGAACAACAATACCACGTTTCCATATGTTCGGAAAGATACCACAAGAAAGAGACCAATTAAATAAAATGTAAAGTGGTTCAACAAATGCTAAGCAGCACGACTTCAAGAGAGAAGGGGGAATTTCATCAGGTCCTGCCTCTTTATTAACATCTAATGACTTTAGTTTAGTTAAAATTGTATCTCTTGAGATGTGGCTAATTGTTATAAATTTTCCTTTATTTTTAATAAAGTCACTATCTTCAATGTTAGAAGAAGGAAAAGTGTATACCGAACTAAAATATGACTTAAAAAAATTTGCAATTTCTACATTGGTGTTCACTGTATTTTGACCATATAACATTTCATTAGGAATTCTAGACGTTCCCTGTAACCTGTTTACAAAATTCCAAAAACATTTTGGATTAGAAGTAAATGATTTCTCAAGACTTGACATATAATTATTGTAACATTGTTTTGATTTAATCTTACATTCCATTCGAAGATGAGAAAATTGCGAATAATCAGCACTCAAATTAGTACGCTTATAATTTAAGTGCGCTGCTTTTTTTAATGACACTAATCGCTTTAGTTCATTAGTGAACCATGACAGGTAGTTAGTAGATCGAGGGATTTTTATTGGCACAAATTGTTCAAAAGCAAAAGCAATATGATTATAAAATGACGAAAGTGCATCGTCAATATTTAACAAATTCAAAACATTATTCCAATTAATATTCATTAAATAGGTATTTAATCCTGCAAGATCGGCGTGATTAAAATTATATACACCAAGTAGTCTGTCATTATTATTAATATCGTTTTTTTCAGTCTTAACAGGAGTGTCAATAGTAAATAACAATGGAGGGTGATACTTGTCAACAGGCAAAATAGCTTCATCTGATAATTTCAATTTAAAATTTAAAGAATTGTAAAGTACAAGGTCAAGAATATTTCCCGAAACATTAACATAAGTGTTAACCTGACTAAAATTCAAAAAATCCAATGTTTCCGAAATACAATTAGCAATTTTGTTATAAATTTTTGACGTATTCACTTTAGAAAAACAGGAAGGGCCTCCACCAGAACACGAACTTCACGAAGTAAAAGGTATATTAAAATCACCCATTATAACAATTTCAATAATTTTACAAACAGTCAAATACGTTTCAAATGTAGAGTTTGGAGGTATATAAAAATTTCCTAAAATATATAATTCTTTTTTAAAAAAACATTTTATAAATATATGTTCTATTGACAAATTGATACTTTCAATAAGAGAGGATTTTAAACTTGATTTACATGCTATCAACACACCACCCCTACGACTACACTTACTGGTATATATGTTTCTGTCTAATCTAAATACATCATAGTTCACGAATCCAAGCTCTGACGAATGAAATGTTGGATTCAACCATGTTTCAGAAAATATAAATATGTCAAAATTTACTGTTAATAATGATTGTTGAAGGCTGACCAATTTGCTTCTCAGCCCCCTCACATTCTGGTAATATACTGACAAGTTCTTATAGATAGTCGCAGCTGATTCACAAAGAAAACATGGTGAATCATCTGTATCACTCTGAGTATCACTAACACTAAGAACATCAGTGACTGTGAGAGGCATACACTGTCTTACGGCTTCCGTAGAGGGGCAGTGGACGCAATCACTGGAACACCGTGCCGGTAGATTATGCGAGCATTCGTTTCCCCTGCTTGATGTCGACCTTCCAGTTTCTTTCTTAGTTCTGTCATTTCCTCCAGTTGCAATTTCGTCATGTCCATCGACAAAGGCATTTTTGCAAAAGAGGCGAGTAAACATCGCTCCTTTTGGCTTGTATGAATGACTTGTGGAGTTGTTTTGCTTTTTCCTCCGAGCTGCATATAATTTTCAGTGGTCTGGGATATTGTTGCGCCTGTTTGAACACACCAACCCGAAATACTTTAGAATTCTCCAAAAGTTCAGGAGAGGAGAACTTTGAAAAAAGTTGTAAAAGCAAATCAAAATTTATATCCGTTGGGGTTTCCAAAGATTTTTTATTTTCAGCAAAGCCAAAAAGCATTAGATTACGAGATCGAGATTGGCGATCATGAATTTCTAACATGCAGTTACGAGAAATTGTTTTAACATTAATCTTTTGTAAACTACCTTCAATAACAGCAATTTTTTTGAGTGCTCAGCAACAGCAGACATCGCCTCATCAACATTTAAACCAACATTTTCAACTTTATCAGACAATTCATTAATTGTTTTTGACATTGTTGAGAAATTATTGTCCAATCCCACCTGAAGACCCTTAATTGCCTTATTGATTATGGATTCAATATTATCAATTGTTAGGTCCTGTGTTGTGGTACGATCCTGAGATAAGGCAGAAATGCTCGGATCTGCTTGAAGCATAGGCTGAGGAGACTTTGGTCTGCAGCATTTAGAATATCCACCGTTAGGAAGCTCGGTAACACGGACAACGCATCCAGGATGATAAGGAGACGAACAAACATTGCACAAAACTGCACTTTTATTAGTAACGTTCTTGTTACACATCACACATAACCTTGTGGTTAAATTACTATCTTTGGTTTTACAAAAATTAGGTTAGGAATAGTAATTTCAAAAAAATTCACCTATTTTCACAAAAATCACAATGCAAACAATGAAAATATTTTATATGGTGAACTTATCAATAAACTTATCCACAAGGTATATTACCGCGACACTCGATATTAGTTATTTTATGCAAATTTCACGCGACTGTATAAACGCGGCAAGTGTGCAAGCAGCCAGGGCCGTATTATAACAAGAAAACATATTTTTCTTCGTATTTATTCAATTTTTCCAAATATTTTAACTCACAAAATCATTTAAAGATTTGATATAATTTCCGTTTTTAAACAATAAAATAAATAAACGTATAAGAACTTATTTAATAGATTGACGAGATAAAATTATTTTTAAAAATTGAATAAATACGAAGAAAAATATGTTTTCTTGTTATAATGAGTGTAAAAAGCGAGTTTCTACACAAAAAACTTTTTGTAAAGTCTTCAGTCGCTGTAGGGTGGGCAAAAATTATTGAGCGGCATTGTACGTAAGAACGTAGTAGCGTTCTTATGTACCAAGGTTCTCTAGTGAAACGTAATAAGATCTAGCGTGTTATCATTTGTACCGAAACAACATTGCATCCTGGACAGTTTCCTTTGTAAAATCATTTGTAAGATCTTGCATTAACAATCTGTAAGTAAAAAACTCAGCTTAAAATCCTTGTACAGGATCCTCTCAGTATCCTGTGCTGGTTCCGATGCAGAAACTTTAGCTATGAAAGGTTTCTGTAAAGGTTTCTGTAAGTGACCCGTAAAAGATCCTACACGGTTTCTTCAATTAATTTATTTATATTTTTAACTCCTGCGCAGTAGTTTTATATGAGTTTCTCGAATGCGCAAACTATTTTTCTGTCCAACATTGTTATACGGGCCTATCATATTAAAATATGAAGTTTATGTCTGTCAAATGTTGCTTAAAAAAAATTTAAACTTAACATTTAAAAAATTAAAAAGTTTCTTGTACATTATCCTGCAATTGTTTTTGTACAGTACCCTTGCAGGAACATTTAATAGCTAAAGTTCCTGCATCGGAACCTGCACAGAATCCCGAGAGGATCCTGAGTTTTTTACTTGCAGATTGTTAATGCAAGATCTTACAAATGATTTTACAAAGGAAACTGTTCAGGATGCTATGTTGTTTCGGTACAAAGAATAACACGCTTGATCTTATTACGATTCACTAGAGAACCTGGGTACATAGGAACGCTACTGCGTTTTTATGTACGAACTTGGAATGGATCTTACGAATATTCCTGAAACAGGATCCTGTATTCTTATACAGTATTTTTATCCTTCCTTTAAAAATATCTATTTTTAACAAGGTTCCAAACTTCGTTGACCTATTTAAACTTCGGTTTAAATAGGTGCGTTTAGAGGGGTGTCGGGTATGCGTCTAACTACTTTTAACATTTTCAAATCCTACTTTCAATTTAATATCAGCTAACACTCTTTTAAACTCATTTTTCTTATTAATTAATTTTTTCAATTAAATTAAAATTTACTTTAATTTAGAAAATTTTAAATTAATATTAAGAGCATTAATAATTTTAAAAAAATATGTTCAGCAAATCTACAATATTTTAAAATACTAAAACTGTAAATGAAATTAATTCCAAGTTTGATTACAAAATTATACACTTAAAATCATTAAAAACTGAAATTAAGTTTTTAATTATATTTTATAAAATTTAATTGTAATTCTCTACAATTGAATTTTAAATACATTTAAAAAACAAAACTTTAAAATTAATTTATTAATATTCAATTACCGACGTAAATGATACTTTCATATAGAAATCATTATTTGATTTGTTATCATAATACTTCTCAGCTGTCGGTAGAAAGCTGTTTTAATAACTCTAAAAGTAGAAAACTTTTTCTATTGTAAACAAAGACCACATCAAATTTTTAATTCTCTCTACTTTTTTGAAAATTAACATTATTGTTTAAAGAAATGTATTCACCTACGTGAATAACGTGCACCGTCTCAATTAACTACTGTTCAAAGTCCAGTGAAGTGCAAAACTCTTTATTTTCATCTTTAAAGTTTCTGTCGAATAGGGTTGATCAAGGAACCATACATTTCTGAATTCAGAAATCAGTCCAATTCGGAAAAGTCGTTTTCTCGAATTCAAAAAACGACATCCCAATACGAAATCCCGGACCATCCAATTCTTCTTTTTTTACAGGGGATTTTACATTATTCAGTTTTGCCTAATATCAATTAAAATATGGTTCTTTAAAAAATATTTTAAAGAATTGAAAAGTAACAAATTTTAAATATACTCAGTGGACACAGCATAAACCTGAATAAACAAAATAACATTGACAATATAGATTATTTTCAGTAATTCATAGCGCATTGACACAAATTTGAATCATGTATTCAAATACAGATCTATTAAACTCAGAAAAAACTTGTCAGTTTAATGAATATTAGTACCGAAACATCAGACAACTCATGCAATAATAGTTCATAAGTACATTCCTCTACAACCACAAATAAATTTTTCCCACAAAAAATGTAAACTATTTTTAAAACAAAAAAAATTACTTCCTTTAATTTGTCAATATGCAATGATAATGCTCAAAGTCGTATAAATCCAAGACCTTCTCATTTTTTATGAGAATGTAAAAGTAAAATACCAAGTACACTTTTAATATAAACCAAAAAATAGTTAAAAACTGTATTGTAATGGATTTGCTTGGAACATGTTTTTCTCGGCGGTTTTTAGGGTAGCTAATCAGGTATCTGTAAAAGTTTGTGAAAAAATCTCTTTGCTTTACAGTCCTCACAAGATCATCATATGTGACGTGCCGCGACAAAAGTGACCTTAGGTGTTTTTGACAGAACTAAAACTAAAAAAAATAAATAAATATATATATAAATAAAAATGACCAATTTTCTTTACAAACTATTAATATTTAATTCATTATTATGTGCAATATTTTCGGAAAAATATGCTTTTGATGTTAAATAATCAATAATAAATTTTTAATGAAGTTAAAAGTACTCTAAACATAACCTAAAATTCTAAGCAGCTAAGGTCCCTTTTGTCACGGCACGTCACATATGCACAAATATTCATATCTGATTACAAATTTCATTTTTCTAGAAAAATCTAACGCAATTCAAAGTAACCACAAAAAAATTCCTTAGAAATTTTCGTAAATTTCTTTGGATAGAAAGGTATTAAAATTGTTTCATCATCAATATAAACCCTATTCAAATAATACACGTGTACATTTGGCCACATGTAATTCGTACTGTGATATTTTTTTAAATTGCCTGAAATTGTCAATTGTTTACAAGTAAAAATCTTTTATTACGACAAACTTTATTTAAAATCTTTTATTATATTTAGATCAAATTTGACCTACCTACAGGTTAAAACCTGCAGGTAAAAAGTTTGGTCAAATTGGACATAAATTTCAATGTAAGGGAACGATTCCCTCACAGATCCTAATCAAGTGGTTTTTTGACGTGTAGGTTAAAAAATACGTCTAATTGGACCTAAATTTTGACCTGTGGTACTTTACAGTCTTTATGGGGCTTCTGTTTGACCTACAAGAATCAAATTTTGAGGAGAGTGTAAGACCTGATTTTTTTGTCAAGTTTTGACGTGAAGGTCAAAACTACACTCAAAGTTAAACTTAAAATTTCAAGATGAAGCAGGTCAAATAGTATTATTCTCAAGCTTTTACCTGTAAGTCAAAACTGCACTTAAAATTGACCTACATTTCAAAGGAAAATCAGGTCACAGGGAATTTTATAGTCAATTTTTCACTTGTAGATGAAAAATGCCATAAAAATTACTTACATTTTGAGGACAAAGAGAATTGTTTGTCAAATTTTGACATATAGGTCAAAATTGCCTTTAAAATTCACATACATTTGATTAAAGATCGGGTAAAAGGGATTTTTCTAATCATTAAAAATGACATAAATTTTTAGGTGAGAGGAAGTCGTTTGTCAATTTTTTAACATCTAGGTCAAATTTGCCTTGAAATTGAACTAAATTTTTAGGAAAGAGCAGGTCAGGCGGAATTTATCGTCAAATTTTGACGAATAGATCTAAACTGCATTAAAAATTGACCTAAATTTCGAGGGAATAGCAAACTACCCTTAAAATTTATCTAAATTTTGAGAGCAGAAAAACCACAGGTCAAGAATATTGAAACAGCAGCATTAGCAGCGGCGATATCTTTTTGTAATATATATGAGCGACTCCATCTCAAGTGATCAAGGTGGAAAAATTTTTTTTTCCAATCGTGCCTAAACTTGGGGCTTTTGTAGAACTAATAGATAGTAATTTTTCGTGAAAATATTTTTTTACCTAGTCCAATATTTTCCGAGGGGGAGGGGGTTAAATTTTTGGGTTTTTCAGTACAATGCTTATTTCAATAATAAGTTTTTACTCTTAAACAACATCAAAATGGAAACTAAAATTTGAAGAAGAAGGTCAAATGCTATCCAAATTAATGTCAATTTTGGACCTATAAATAAAAACTGCCTTAGAATTGCCCTAAATTTTAAGGGAAGATCGGGTCAAAGGCTTAATCGTTAAATTATGATGTGTCGATGAAAACTACTTAAAATTTACCTAATTTTGAGGAAAGAGGGAATACAAATTTTAGGTTCAATTCTGATGTCAGTTTTGACCTACACGTCAAAACTGGATGTAAATTTTAGACGCGTAGGTCAAAACTATTTTAGTAAATGTAGTGTAGGTAAAATAAAACATAGATTTTGACCTAATGTAGGGCCGTTATTCTGCCTCTATTATTGTAGCTTTAGGTCAAATTAGACGTAGATTTTGATGTAATGTAATGCCGTTATTACATCTCTTTGTAACCTGTAGGTCAAAAAATAGGACAAATTAGGCGTAGATTTTGACAAAATGTAATGTCGTTATTGCATCTCTTTCTGACCTGTAGGTCAAAAAATGGGACAAATTAGACGAAGATTTTGACGTAATGTGAGGCCGCTATTGGGCCTCTTTCTGACATATAGGTCAAAAAATACGTCAATTTTGACATACACGGAAAAAAGTACGTGAAATTTTCATTGACTCGGTACTTAACTTTTGGATAAGACACAAAATACTGAAATGGTATTTCAATAGTCAAAATTAAAATTGTTTAAAAATATACAAATAAACCAACACACAGAAAAAGCACAGCTGATTCAAGGCCAAGGTTAGGAAAAAGAAAAGAAATTTTCATACTTTAAGAATTTAAAAATTGTTTAAAATCAAAATAAATTTTATATATAAGTTATGAAAAATTTAATATAATAGTAATTTTTATTTATAATTGCATATTTTGTTTTATATAAGTAGTATAAATTTTAACAATTAAATTTATATTGTTAATAATTAAAATTAGTTGAAATAAATAAGGTAATAGCAAAATTTATATGGATAAATAGATAAAAAATAGCATATTTTATTACAAAAAATTAGATTGTTGAATAGTATATTATGCATCTAGGGTGGAATTGCGTGTTTTGCGCCAAGCGCGATGTTTGCAGAACGAGCCGTAGCACGAGACCGCTGAAGGCGCTCGAGTGCGAAGGCGAGTTCTGCAAACATCGCGCGAGGTACAAAAACATTCCACCCGTGGTGCATATGTTATTTTCTACAAAACATGCAAGAAAAACGAGTGTCAACAAGTGTTTAAGAACGAGGAATGATTTATTTGGATAGCTGTTTCGCCTGTCAGAAATGAGACACTGTGGTACAGACTAGTGTACCGATATACATTGAAACGTACTCAGCTGCTAGATCGCGGGGGGGTTAGGGGGTTCCCCCCGTCAGGGTCCAGGGGCAGAGCCCCGGCCAGGGGTTCGGGGGGCGGAGCCCCCCGACTGCAAAAAACCAACTTAGAATAATTTTTAATGATAATTTTTAGGTTAGTTGGCTACACATTCCAGTGTTGTCTTCACGAAGTTACCAATTTGACTATTTTTCAATGTTGCCAACTTTAAACATAACGTGCAAGTATATGGATTTATAGTAATATTTCGAATATAAGAGTTGGTACCTCTGAATCGTGAAAGAATATTTCTGAAAACATTGTACACTTTACACGAGCGACTTGAGCCAATGAAATTGAAGATTGAGAGTTTTTTTCTCTGCGCAAAAGTTTTTTTCCCGGCTGAAAGAGTTTTTTTCCCGCTGCGAGTTACTAGTCTAGAAAAGTCTGTTTCTTGCCATGTTAACAGGGAAGAAACACGAGTTTTTCGTGCATGTGTTGTAGAAAATTTATTATTTAAAGATTTATTTAAATTGAAAGAAATAGAAATTTATTTTGAGAGAAAAATGATTGACAACTAAACAATGGCATTGTTCTCGGAAAACGTTAGACACGTTGGAAACCAGAGAGAGAAAAAGTATACATCTGTACTTATGTAGAAATATTAATATTATTGGTGAAAATAAGATGACGCGTAATGAATTTCCTTGAGTAGGGAGAAAGATAGCTTTGCGTAAAGGAAATGACAATGCTTTACCGGAAGTGAATAAGGGCCAATAATAGTAATAGAAACTCCTAGAAAATTCTAGAAGCTTTTATAGCGTCACAAAAGGGTATAAAAGCCGCGAAAATGAAGGCTTCGCTCTCTTAGATCAAAGTCATCGTTACTCAGGGTAAGTTCTGTTACTAAAAACCATAATACACTACAATTGCATATTGATACAGGGGATATTGAGAAATCTTTGTTCCACCTGTACAATACAAACATAATACACATTATTATTTTCTAAAAATTTAATACAATTATTAATTATTAAATTATTATTAATTGTATTTCTACAAAGTCAAGCCATGGTGAAAGTGTTGAGGGGCTATTGAGAAATGTTTGTTCCACCTCATAATCTGGATCCTTAAGTGGTATTAAAAGCAAATCGAAAGTTTATTGAATATTCTTATGAGCTGCATTCATATAGTAGTAGGCTATATCGATGTGGCAGTTTGAAAGATTTAATAAATATTGAACCTAACCCACCAAAAATATTATTTATGATAGATAATAATTAATTCACTTGAATTAATAATAATAATCTTGGTATTCTTTCATTCATTCTGTCCGCAGTTTGAAGTTAGTTTTTGTAAATGCTTTTGTTTTTTTTCAAAACACTTTGCTTGACAGATCGAAATTATAGTTTTTCGATTTGTCAATATCAAAATTTTTATTGTTTAAGAAGAAAGAAGGTTAAGATATTGTTTTTATAAAATAAGGTAAATTTTCATAATATTGATTTATAAATTTTATAATTATTTTTTGTTTATTTTTTTTTAAATTATTAGTTTGTCCAACGCCTTCGGGGAAATGGAGTCATTGTGCACTAGGCACCAGTGGAGAAATGTACCTCATATCTCCACTGGCCGTTTGTATAGTGGAGAAATGAGCGGTGAAAAGAGTAAAGGCACATTATGTGTGGTTATTTCGGTTCCATATCACTATAAATAAATCATAAAAATCTATTCTAATTTGCTTTAACTTTGTTAAATTTTGTCCTAAATAAGTAATTTATAACTAAAAATTAAAATTTTGAAAAATTAATTGTATTATTAATACACGGAGAGAAGAGTTACAGTTGTGACAACTAAACACGTTTAGTAGCAGAAATACATGGAGAGCGATAGTAGCGCCCCGGGGGGTTTAGTTCCTGTTTAGTTACTCTGACTGAACGTACAGTCGTTCCTACTATTATATAGTAGATGCGACTGTTATTTTTGTCCGTCGAAAATTAACTAAACTGTTTAGTTATCAGAACTGAACCGACAGTCGCCTTCACTATTCTCTTCTCTCCGTGTATGTTAAGTTCTGACAATAAATGAATAAAATTATGATAATTAGTATGAAAAATTAATAGAAAGTGTTTTTCAGTTGTTGGACAAAGTAATATGTGCAATTCGTGGCGAACAACGATTTTCGCTCGCTTGATTGCTGCTCTCGCTGCGCTCGAGCAGCAAACTTCAAGCTCGCGAGAAATCGCCCTTGTTCTCCACTCGTTGCACAATATACTATTCTTTTGAAATAAACAGTTGCGAAATTTTTGTTTTTTAATTACAATTTTTAACAATTTTTTTTCCATTTTAAATTAATAAAAAAAATGTGTAGAAAGAATTTGTGTATTTCATAATTACAATTTTCTGCAAATTTTTTGCTCTATTTTTAATGAAAAATTTGAATATTTTTAAAATCATTGTCATTGAGAAAGAGAAATTATGCAATTTTCTTTTCTTCATTCAAAAAAAAATTATAATCTTGTAATAATAATTGATAAATCAACATCACGCAAACTTCTTTCATTTTTTATACAAAAAAATTAAAGTTTTGTAACAAAATTTTGGTTGATAATCCAAAATAATATATTTTCTTTATTTATTATAAAAAAAATTTAATTATATTACAGAATGTTAAATTGTATTGAGAAAAAGGTAAAAAAATTTTAATAATTTCTTTTCTTAATTTTTCAATCAGGACTTTCAATAAAATTCTGATTTTTTGGAAATAAATAATATAAATAATTATAATTTCCATTTAATGATCATTGTTGTTAAGCTATGTTTGTACTGTGTACTGACATAAGTTTGATTTTATTTGTAAAAATTAGAAACACTGCGATAATAATGGTTTTGGTACAATTAACTACTTTATTAATTTAATAAAAAAAATTGTAATTTTAATTCGTGTTCATAATTGTTTTCTTTTAACAATTAAAATAGAATGTGAACGCGCGCTTTAGCGCGCGTATCCTATGCTAGTTAATTATATAGTTAAATTTTCAGAGAAATAAATAAATTTTATTATGTGAATTATATAAATTTTGATCATTTTTTGATATTATAATTTTATCATATCCAAAATAAATCAAGATTTAGAATAATTTATAATTTTAAAGAATATTTGTTTAGATAGAAAATAGTTAATTTAGGGAATAGGGAAACTTGACCCTGTGTAGGAAGGATTTATAAAATTTTATTATTAAAGTATAATAAATTTTTGTTTGTAGATTTGTCAATTGGAAATAATTTGATTATTGTAATTGTTGATACACTTGATAGAAGGAAGAATACTTACAAAGGTAAAAGAACATTATTATTTATTTTTATTTTGTATATTGCTGAGTCAATTCATAGAGACATAGCAACCGAACTTACTAAATAATTTCAATTAAAAATATATTGTATCATATGAAAAGATTTAATAATTAATAAAATTTAATGATTATTTAACTTTTATTTGTTATAGATTATGTTTTTTTAACAATTATCCTACGAAAGAAAGATAAAAAATTATCTAATTTAGTAGTGGATAATTTAGAAAGAATAAAAAGCTGCATTACTAAATAATTATTGGACAATTTTCTCTAATTTGGTAAGAAAGCAATAAATTTTTTACAAAAGAAAATATAATATTAAATTAAAGGGAAAATAAGATCATTTTAATTCATTCATAAATTTAATGTGTTGTCAAAATATGATCTTATCAGTTGATACAGTTTGACGCGTGCCTCATTGTTAGAGGATTTTTTAATTTTGAAAACAATGTCCCTTTAAATTTAGACAAAGACATTCTTTCTATTCATTTTACATAATTATGAAAAATATTCAATACACATGTATAAGATATTTCTCACGTTAGAATCACGTGGGTTTTCAGAAGTTTAGAGTACAGTGGGCTTTTAAATTAAAATAAAGGAAAAATATATAGATATATGTGACGTGCCACGACAAAAGGGACCTTAGCTGTTTTTGACAGAACTAAAACTAGAATTATAAATAAATAAAAATGACCAATTTTCTTTACAAACTATTAATATTTAATTCATTATTATGTGCAATTTTTTCGGAAAAATATGCTTTTGATGTTAGATAATCAATAATAAATTTTTAATGAAGTTAAAAGTACTCTAAACATAACCTAAAACATATTTATGGTTTTTGATGTGCTGAACACGAATTCGATGTCAAAAATAAGCTTTGACAGCTTCCAGCTATCAAAAAAGCTGTCCATCTTTTTAAAACGATAATTTTTTATGGGAATTTAGATAGTTTTTGTGTTTAATTTAGTAAATCAAACCAAATTTTGCTCATATAAAAATATTTTTAAAAAAACAAGGTCAAAGTAAATAGCAATACATAATATTAACAGTTGTCAATTAAACTTTCAAACTTTTAAAAACGAGTTTTTGACAGTTTTTACATTAAATTACTCAGATAAAAATATTTTAAGGGTATTGAGGTAAAAACCTGAATAGAATTATGTAAATTTGACAGTTGGCAGCTGTCGATTAAGATGTTAAAATTTTGAAGCCCTACTACCAAAGCTAATGTGAATTAACAAATTTAAGGAATAAAGGTATTTACTCAAAAATTAAATTTTTATGGTTAAAACGTAAAATTCTCTTATTAATTTTTTGACAGCTGCCAATTGTGAAAAATACGTGTAGCTAATACAGTCGACACTCGATAATTAAACATTCGATAAATTGAATCTGTTCAAAATAAAAGTTATTGTAAACATTGAATTTTGTATTATATTATGATACAGTACATTCTGAAATCAAAACAACGAATCATTCGTTGTCACTCATTTCTGGTCGCGTAATTATCAATTCCCTGTTAAATTCAGTCCAATACTGGTCTTGCTTCTTGTACGTATTTAAAATAGCGTCTCCAAGAACGCACAAATGTTTGTCGATTTTGGAAAAAAGAAGATTATTCATATCGTGGAAAGTGGTGGAACAAAAAACTGATTTTTTTGCACCAATCTTAAAACAAATGTGCAACTAAACAATAAATGTGTCAATAAACAATCTTTTGTTCATTTGACTGTTTTTATTTTACCCTGTATAAAGACAAAACTTTTGTTAATTCGAATTTTTCACGATCTTTACTAGATAATTACAACTCTCGTTAATTTTAATTTTTCTTGACTCTCTCTCGCGATAATTAAAACTTTCGATAAATACAACTCTCAATAAATTAAACATTTTTTAAATCCCCTTGAAATTCAAGTTATCGAGTGTCGACTGTATGATTAAATTCAGTGTACTTAAAAACACTTGTATACAAGTAATTTAATGTAAAAAGTCTCTGTTTCAAAAGTTTGATATCTTAAGTAACGTTTGTTAACTATCAAATTTACATAATTCTATTCACGTTTACCTCAAAACCCTGAAAATATTTTTATTTAAGTTATTTAATGTAAAAACTGTCAAAACTTCTTTTTAAAAGTTTGACAGTTAAATCATTTTAGAATGTGAAAACAATGAGCTATGCGCAAGAAAAGCCCAATCGATCAAAATTAACCAGTGTTAACATAGAAATTAGTGCACTTTTTTACATTTTGTATGAGAGCATTTTTTAATTAATCTTTTGCCTTGGCGACATTCACATTTATGGTTTTTGATGAGCTGAACACGAATCCGATGTCAAAAATAAGTTTTCACAGCTTCCAGCTGTAAAAAAGCTGTCAATCTTTTTAAAACGTCAATTTTTGTGTTTAATTTAGTAAATAAAACCAATTTTTGCTCATATAAAAATATTTTAAGAACAACAAGGTCAAACTACATAGAAATATTTAAATATTTCTATAAAAAATTAACTTTAACTTAAACATTAACTAAATAGAAATATTTACATATTTCTATTTAGTTTGACCTTGTTGTTCTTAAAATATTTTTATATGAGCAAAATTTGGTTTTATTTACTAAATTAAACACAAAAACTGTCTAAATTTTCACAAAAACTGTCGCTTTAAAAAGATTGATAGCTCTTTTGACAGCTGGAAGCTGTCAAAACTTATTTTTGACATTGGATTCGAGTTCAGATCAGCAAAAACCATAAATATGAATGTCGCCAAGGCAAAAGATTAATTAAAAAAAGTTCTCATACAAAATGTAAAAAAGTGCAGTAATCCTATGTTAAACCCCATTTAAACATTAACCCTTCTGTGGCACTGGTTAATATTGATCAATTGGGCTTGAATGGCTCTACTGTAGATAATGAGACTGCCCAAATTGCAGGTGCTCTCTTGTTTTACAAACACCAGGTAAGCAACAAACGCTTCAGGATTGACTCTTCGAGTTCCATTCATTCAAACCATTCCAAAATGAATGTCGATACATTTAACGACCCCAGTACTAAGAAACCTTCCGCCTTAAATAGTACGAACAAAAATCCTGCTGGTAAGGGTTCGAACGCTACTCGCAGATATCCAATGTCGCAAAAAGGATTCGAGACATTTCCACGGATATTACTGAAAGCGAAATAAAAGAAAACCTAGAATTTTTAGGAAATCCTTATGCTTCGATTACCATTATCAAAGTACGTTGATTAAACAGAAAAGTTAAAAACGTAGAAACAAGTAAATTCGAACTCCACTCTTCTCGTTCCGTCCTTGTCACGTTTTCAGTTATCGATCTTCCAGAGAGAGTTGCTCTTTTCAAAGCATCCCTACCTGTATCTCGATACATTCCGTAAGTTAAAATGTGTCATAAATGTCTCAGATTTGGTCACATTTTCTCACAATGTAGACCATCCCCCCGTTGCTCTCACTGTGGAGGTGCCCATTCTAATTCTAAAGAATCTGCATGTTCGGATGTGTGCACTGTGTTCAAATTTCAAAAGGAACTTCGAGAATACGCAATCAATCAATCAACGGATACAAACGATGGCGAGACAAGACGATAAAAAACAATAACACAAAGAATTCACTAATATAAATAATTAACCTATTTATTAAACACAAAAACTCAATTAATACACCATATACACGACTCTAACGAAAACCCTAAGGTTTCACAAAATGGTGAAAACCCCGAGTAAAACTTAGTCCCATCCGGAAAATGGCCCATGAGCAACTGAAAAAGGATTGTCACGTTGACTGGCTTCTTCCTTTTTTGGACCTCTCTTTCTAATCCTGATAGAGGCCCACATATGACCCTCTCTTTCATTCCAATGGACAGCGACAACCTGTAAAGAAAACTCGGGAAGGACCGCGGAGATTCGAGACTTTTCGCAACCTCGCATGCGCAATTCATTTTCCTAGAGATCTCCAAAAAGAATCAATCCCTTGACTAAATAAAAATTCAATATTCCCAATAACAGAAACCACACAAGATTTATGTAACGAAATGCTTCGTTACAATCCCCTCTCCTAGGCCAACAATATCCCTGGTATTGTTGCCGATCCATTGACACTAAACGAAACCAAACAAACCACAATGGTTGCAACAACTGATTGTCAATGATTTCCTTTTTCTGAATCTTAGGGAAACATTTATATCCAAGTTCATGACTGGACCCAAACCAAAAAGGTTACTCACAATCATGTTCTAACCACTGATCTCTATTATAACTGGATGGGCGACACGTCTAAAACTGATAAAATTAGAAGCCCGGAAGGCGCCATATTTTAGATACCCACTTTACAAAAGCAGGCGGGAATTTTAAAATTACAAAGGAGGTTGAAATACATTTAACTATAAAAAAATACTTAACTTATTTTAATAATTATTAAATTATTTTATTATTATTAATATCTGTAAATAATAATAAGTAAATAAAAATTATTAAATGTAACTTAATTTACTTAAAAATAATTAAATATTTGACAAGTTGAATTTAAGTTTCGTTTAATTTTTTTTTCATTTGGTAAGATTAATCATTTCACAAAAATACTAGCTTCTTAATTTAATTTGGTAAAAAAACTGAAATTAATTCTGAGTACTAAATACTCTCACCACGATCAGTTGACTCTGCAAATTTATTCCACTTGTCTTGTGTCTTTTAATGACTCAAAAGTCAATCCGACAACTGACCAAGGGAAAGTCACCCACAACTTATTGAGTTGCTAACTTCACTCAAATTTCCTCTCATCCACGATGATAATAGAGTGAGTTCCCACAACTCGAAATTATCTCCACAAAGAAAATATAAATATGACCTGATTATCACCCTCAATGAGTTCTCCTCATTGGTGACTGGAACACTCCATAAAAAACCAAGCCAAAATTTTCTTACACCCTTACTTGAAAGAATTATCCCAACACAACACTATTAGTCTAAATTATCTCCGCAGAGAAAGCCCTGGTTAAAGAACCGGACAGATTTCGGACTAATCCGAAATTTGTCCGAAACAATGCGGTTTATGGTCAGGTTTTTGTCATCCGCAATTAATCCGAAAAAATTCGAATTCTATACGGTTTGTGAACAACTAGTGAAATCGGAGTTGGTCCGATGAAATCCGAAATTAATCAGTTAATTTTAATTAGTGAATCCGGAATTAGTCCGAAACAGTCAAAAGTTAGTCCGGACAATTTAGTGAATGTTAATAAAAAAAATTATACAAGTTTTACATATTAATTATTATTACTTTATGCTACATTCATAATATTTTTTCGATTTACCTATCGCAATTTTATTTACATAAACTTAAAATTTCTAACGCTTGGGGATTTGAACCTACACCTATCTAACATTATAACGCACCTAAATCGAATACACTAACCACTATATCACGCTCGCATGGAAGTTCAAATTCATAATAGAATTTATGAAGTGCCACAAAAAGAAATGACAAGAAACTAAAACATCAGTGTTAATTTTAATATTGAAACAAGATAACTAATATTACCTACCAGTAAATTTATAAAAACAAACTGACTGCAGAATTAAATATTTTATTTACCGTAAGTAAATACCCTGAATAAAAAGTGGGACCGATTTGAGACTAATCCGGAATTTGTCCGCATCAGTACGGTTTATTGTGGATTTTTTCACCATGAATTAAGTTTTAAATCAAAACCGTTTTTTATAACTATTGAATCCGTAATGAGTCCGGTTTAGTCTGCAGTTATAGTCAGATCATATGCAACTAGTAAATACAGAAGTAATCCGGTTGGTTTAACCAGTGAATCCGCAGCTAATCCGAAACAGACTGCTTATGAACAGGTTTTTGTCGCTTGGAATTTGTCCGGATAAATTCAAACTCAATGCGGTTTGTGTAAAACCAGTGAATCTGGAATTAGTTCGATCTAGTCCGAAGTTAGTTTGATAATACGCAACTTGCAAATGTGAAATTATTAAATCCGAAATTAATCTGGTTTTGGTCAGGTTTTTGTCACACGAAATTATAATTATAGTTTGAATTTATCTGCATTTTATACAAATTGTTTTTAATATACAAATTCAATATTATACCAAAATTATTCCTGATTAAGTCTTTGAATTGGATTGAATATGGATTGTTTTGAACTGTCTGTGGATTGTACATATTTACAAAATCTTATAATAATAAGACTTATTTTCGGACTGGGGTGTTTTGATCGGATATTATTCGGATTGACGCTGACTATTACCGGATTCTTTGCATACAGATTTTGGATTGTTCCATACTTGTTTGGGATTAAAATTCTTTTAACTGGATTAAATTCGGATTATTGCGGACTGAATTCCTATTCTTTACATATTGATTTTGGATTATTTCGTATTTGTTTCGGATTATACCTTTTAGTTGGATTAAATCCGGATTGTTGCAGACAATTTTCGGATTCTTATCATACAGTTTTCGGATTGTTTCGTACTTCTTTCTAAAAAGGATTTTGCCACACTTAGTTTCAAATTGTTGCGGACTAATATCGGATTTCTTGCTTACAGAGTTCGGATTGCTCCGGACATTTTGCGGATTAAGTTTTTTTAACTAGATTAAACTCGGATTGTTGCGGACTGATTTCGTATTCTTTACATATTGATATCGGATAATTCCGTACTTATTTTAGAAGAATTCTTCACCGGTAATAAATTCGGATTCTTGCGGACTAATTGTGGACTGAATTCGTAGACATTCAGGATTACTCCGGAGTGTTTTCGGATTCAGGTTTTCGTTCGGATTGATATCAGACTATCGCGGATCATTTTCGGACCTTTTTAGTACAATTTTCGGACTAATCCGTACTAATCTGTCTGTATTTAATCTGGAATTAGTCCGAAATTTTTACCAGGGAGGATCACTTTCTCGGACTTGCAAGATTAATTTTTTCTAACCAGGGTCAATCACTAAACTCTTAAATTAAAAAAATGAGTTCTCCTGACTCGCAACACAAACCTCTTTTATATTTAAGAATGAGTACTCCTCATTCATATAACTAAAAATCACTACTCTCATTTTCGGTAACCAATAGTTCTAACAGAAACAACCCAAGTCCCTCAACGACCTGAGCATGGTTCAAGCCTTGGCCTACTAAATGTTTCCAAACATTTTCCAATTTTTGAGAGTGAGTTCTCCTCACTCGACACACAAAAATTTCCATTTGAGAGTGAGTTATCCTCACTCAACACATAAAACCTCGACAAATTCGGAAAGTGAGTTCTTCTCACTCACCACACAAAATACTTCTCAAATTCAAGAGTAAATGTCTGGATTGCATAGGGTCAATCTAATTATGCGATTGGATCAAGAAAATGATTTTCTTGGCATAGTATACAGATTATATAAATTCAAGAACATTTGTGTATCAAATCAAGAAAATATTTTCTCAATTCAAGTAAATTATTTACTTGAATTCTCCCCCCCTTACCCCCATCGCATCATTTTTAATACTTAGGTCAAACATTTTTATTATTTAATTAATTAATATTTAAATTTTTTATTTAACTAATTAAATAATTGCACAGGTTTACAAATTAAAAACTTTTTTTTGCCAATCAAACAAAACATTATTTTTTCGATTAGTAGGTGTTTTCTGAGTAAGAAAATCATAGTTTAAATTTTTTTCCCTCTTGTAGTTTTTTTGTAGCTTCAAATTTTGTATTTTTGAGGAGCGACGGCACTTAAATTTACCTGTAGGAAAATCAACTAGTCCAAAAATGATGACTAGGATGCCGTTGGAAAGGTAGTTAAATTATCTTTTAATCCATATATTACAGAACAAAATTGAATGAAAATTGAGAGTGCTACAGTCGATTCAAGATCAAATTTAATGGAAATTTTGATGATTTTTAGACACTTGTCTAACTTTTGATAATTTTTTCCACAACAAACAGTAGAAAATATTTAGGTTTTAAATTTTTTATTAATAGCTTATTCCATTGAGAAACTTTCCAGCCCTTGTGGACCTTGATTGGATTAAAAATAAAACTTCCACACCATATTTAGTGAACAAAACTACTTTGCCATTTTTAGTATACTTTTTAATATTTGCAGCAAACATGCAAATAGAAAAATTAAGTTAAGTACTAAAGTTACTAAAATCACACATCAAGGAATTCTAGAGTTGCTCAATTCGAATACAATGTCAAGTATCAAAATTTTAAGATGGCGGATCCAATATGGCGGACAAGTTTTTTTAAAAATCGATTAAATTTATGACAATGTGTCTTTAATTCCAAAACCAACGACGGTTTTAAAATTTTTAAATTTATTTAACGTTGATGGAAAATAAAAACTTTACTCTAATTGTAATAAACTATCTAATTTTTAATTTTCAATAAATTTCTATAACTTTTTAACTGCAATACATTTTAAATATATGTAATTAACTTTATCAGAGTATATTTAAAAAACAAAAGTTTTTAAATAATAAACTAAAATTATGTTTCTTAATGTTTTCGAGCCCTTTTACATTCTTCATCCCCTTCTTTTATGTTTTTAGTGTCTGTATTTTCGAATGAGATTTGAAATGTATTGCAGTTAAAAAGTTATAGAAATTTATTGAAAATTAAAGTTAAGATAGTTTATTGCAATTAGAATAAAGTTTTTATTTTTCATCAACATAACATCAATTTAAAAATTTTAAAACCAATTTTGGTTTCGGAATTAGAGACCCCAGAAACCCTAATGTATTAATTTTCATGAGTATTTCATGCTTTAAACATTTACAATATGTTCGCACAGACTGAATACACCTTTTTGAATTTTCAAAATATGACATGGAATTTGTAATCAGAGACCTAATCAGAGAGCGAAAAACTCGTTCACTCAATTAAATCTACCATTTTTAATTTTTAAAATCTGAAATCAGACTCGTCATTAGCGACACCGAAAAACCCCGAGTAACGAAATTGACATGCATTTAATCGATTTTTAAAAAAAACTTGTCCGCCATATTGGATCCGACATCTTGAAATTTTGATACTTGCCATTGTATTCGAATTGAGCAACTCTAGAATTCCTTGATGTGTGATTTTAGTAACTTTAGTACTTAACTTAATTTTACTATTTGCATATTTGCTGCAAATATTAAAAAGTATACTTAAAATGGCAAAGTAGTTTCGTTCACTAAATGTGGTGTAGAATTTTCATTTTTAATCCAATCAAGGTCCACAAGGGCTGGAAAGTTTCTCAATGGAATAAGCTATTAATAAAAAATTTAAAACCTAAATATTTTCTACTGTTTGTTGTGGAAAAAATTATCAAAAGTTAGACAAGTGTCTAAAAATCATCAAAATTTCCATTAAATTTGATCTTGAATCGACTGTAGCACTCTCAATTTTCATTCAATTTTGTTCTGTAATATATGGATTAAAAGATAATTTAACTACCTTTCCAACGGCATCCTAGTCATCATTTTTGGACTAGTTGATTTTCCTACAGGTAAATTTAAGTGCCGTCGCTCCTCAAAAATACAAAATTTGAAGCTACAAAAAAACTACAAGAGGGAAAAAAATTTAAACTATGATTTTCTTACTCAGAAAACACCTACTAATCGAAAAAATAATGTTTTGTTTGATTGGCAATTTCACTGTAAACCAGTGTTGTTATTTTACATATATATTTACATTTCATTAATACTTAACACAAATACAACAAATATACCTTGAAAGAAAATTTTCCACGGTCGGAGGAATTGAACCTGGGTTGCACGCATCAGAAGCTGTACCGTTACCCCTATGCCATCCAAGCCTCAATGGACAGTTTTCAAAAACTGCTATTTAAGTTGCACATCCACTTGAAGAGAAATATTTTCTTGGATCAAGAACACCGGCATTGTGTTAAGTAAAAAAAAAGTTTCAAATCAAATGAATGAAATGATTTGATTTAAGAAAAACGATTTTTCCAGACAATACTTTACTATTTCGCTTAAGAACATAATATTCTTGATTCAATCCTTTTTGGTACTTCGGATAAGTAAAATATTTGATTTGATCAATAACATATTTACTTCCACCAAATACTGAATTATTAATTCAAGAACTCTATTCAATGCTAATAATTACTTGGCACAAGAAAATTAATTTCTCTCCTCAAATAAATATGGAATTGATTCAAGTAAACTCTACCAAGTAAATGCATTTACTTGTTTCAATTACAATTTTTTTCAGTGTTCTTCAACAACGGGAGATCAGAAATAACATTCCCTGACGGATTTGATCTCTAAGACAACTCATTACAAACACAAACTTCAAACCCAACAACAAAAAATCTCGACACATCATCAGTCGATTCAATCAACTTAATTAATAATATTTTGCCAATCCTAGCTACTCTAGTTAGTACAATTGCTTCTACCTCCCCAGAAGCAAAACAAGAAAGTTTCAATCTGGTTAACCGACAACGCCCCAATGTAGGGGAAGAGGTTCGGTTGTTCGGTTGTGGGCATGGTTCAGTTGTGGATACCCACGCAGAACTCTTAACAGAAAGGAGATTTGTCTAATCTGGCAAATATCACGTATATGTTATGACCTAACGTAGTTTTATATGCGAATACAAAAGTGATTAAACAACTGCGCTTTTTACTATATATGAATTAATTTTTCGACAAGTTGAATATAACAAAAATGTATTTTTAAACATTGTTAAATGTTCAACAAATCCAAGTGAATTAATTAAAATGATAAGTTTAAAGCGCATTTAAACAGTAAATATGTTATCCCAACAAAAACATCTATGATGCAAAAGCTTCCGCCAAGTAAAAGATTTTGTTACTGTCCAAACATTTAGTTAAATAAATGTAAAATTATAAAGTAAAATTTATAAGTAAAATTTTAATAACGATTTATTTTAAATATTTCCTCTCCTAAACAACTCGATCAATAAAATGAACTTCATAATTTACATTAATAAAAAACGAAATCCAATTATTCATCATAATAAAAAATTTCTATATCAGCAATTTAAAAATCTTGGCGTCAATACTTTCATTAATTACAAGTTAGAAGCATTATTGACGCCAAGATTTTTAAATTGCTGATATAGAAATTTTTTATTATGATGAATAATTGGATTTCGTTTTTTGTTAATGTAAATTATGAAGTTCATTTTATTTGTTACAATTCAAAATGCTGTGAAGAACATTGACTTAATTCGGAAATGTAATTAAGCCTCAATGTGCAATATCAGCAGCTAATCTCGGGTTATTTTTTTCAACTGCAATATGTATTTCGAGTTGTTTAGGAGAGGAAATATTTAAAAGAAATCGTTATTAAAATTTGACTTATAAATTTTACTTTATAATTTTACATTTATTTTACTAATTGTTTGGACAGTTACAAAATCTTTTACTTGGCGGAAGTTTCTGCATCATAGATGTTTTTGTTGAAATTTTAAAACTTTTTGCATCATCTCAACTTTTTAATAAATGAAATAATTAATTGTAAAAATATTTTGGTCTTTGATCTAATAATTTAAAATAAAATACAATTAAGATTTAAATAAGAATTTATTTAAGATATGATACTTTACAGTAAAGTTTTTAAAATAAATTTCAAGCCTATCAACCCATAATACTATTTCAAAATATTTTAAAAATGTTTTTAGCAGTTTAGTCTCTGCGTTCATCAAAATGTCAAAAAATTCAATTTTTTTGAGAAAAATCAAAATTTTTCAAAAAATTTGAAGTGTATTAAAATTTCCTAAAATGTATATCGAGATTTTGACCTATTTAATAATATTCTAGAAGATTTCAGCAATCCATTTGGGAGTTAATGCTCCACGTTTGTCTAAATCTCAAAAAATCACTATTTTATCGGTTTTCCTAGCCTAAATTCTATAAAAGTATATAAAATATTGAATAAACGTAACAGAGTTCTTTCTTTTTTGATTCTTTATCTGACAAAAAAAGAATGAGCCAAATCGGTTAAGATTTACTCGAGTTATTCAATTTTATCGAAAAACAGCCGATATTTCGAGAATATATATTCGCGGTTTTTTGCTTCTACTTGGCGGCGATTCTCTACCGCGAATCTTGATATTTTATGATCCAATACCAAGTATCACAAAAATGTTCACAAGCAAAATTTTCTTCATGATGTTTTAAAACGATCGTCAAGTTTGGTTTTGGGCATCCAAATTGATTCGGTTGTGGACACCACTCTTATTTTTGATAAATCGCGAAATATCGTTGCCGATATAATCATCAGTAATTCCTTACAACATTTAATAGTGTTTTATGAATTTTAATAGTTTCGTGGTCCAACACGGAAATTAATATAATGAGACTTTGATGTTCGTACGTCGTTCGCAGTTGTAGTAATTGTTGTAACTGGGCAGTTCAGGTTCAATATGAGAAATCTTATATGCCCTTATATGGGAAGCATGTAATGTCAAAATTAAAAGACATCATCCTTATGTAGTTAATGAATGCTTACTTAATTAATTTTTTTGCATTTTTAATAGATTTTTCAACAGTGCCCACAACCGAACCAAAATTTTCTTTATTAGAAAAATGACTAATTTATTGAATTTTTAATAAAATTTTTCTAGTCAACAGAATCAATATATTTTCTCCACGAGTAGTTAGCTAAGGCCCTAGCTTTGATTACATATACATATGTTTGCTTAATATCTACAAGAACACAAATTATTATGAGTCAAAAACGAAACTATGCCCACAACCAAATCTATTCTGCCGTCCTGATGAAGAAAATGGTTACTTGCAGTCAAAGTAATTTCGAGATATTTAAGGAAACGCGTTTCTAACGAGCATCACTAGTATTTAAAAGTTTTTTTTAATATTTACAATTGCTATTAACTAAATTTAATGTGCTCTATTTAATGGCGTTGAAATAATTTCAAAATTTTAATTTATTATAAACAAAATGTCGAATACTGTTAAAAATTAATTTTGAAATCGTCAAAATACTGCCTTAAAAGCGTAAGTGCACTCACGGCCTGAGAATAGGTGTATTATACGGTTCAACGCCTTAGTTTTTTGGGTCTAGTCGAGTTACATTTCCAAGCCGCACTCGCCAATACGGTTCGAGCTCCAATGAAAGTTTTCATCTACGTCATCATTTTGGCGAATCTTTGCAAGTACGGTTAAATTTTCTGCAAGTACGGTTCTATAAATAAGTATTTCACGAAAATCTCTGCAAGTACGATAATTAGGGTCTCATTATCTTTAAAATTAATTAATATCGGTAAAATATAATACTGTAGATAGATTCTAAATTTTATAACGAATCCAACAGTATAAAAATCTCATTTTTCATAAAAATGTCACTTAACCACTTTCTTCATCAGGACGGCAGTATTCCCCTACAGTTTTTTGGACCAAAGTTTGACACTATATTTTAAGACAAAAACTCAACAGAAAAAATTCCGCAATAGTTTTATTTTTTCTAAAAATGAATTGGATTTGCATTTTTTAAACAATGGTGTGAATTCTTGTATAATGTTGTTTTGTTATTGTATTACTATGATGCAAGCTTGTACTAGTCGTTTGTTTTGACAGTATTAAATATTCTTGCGTTTTTATAAATTATCTTTGTATTTCTGAACTCACACAGCTTTGAACCCGGCCGCGTGTGGTGTAAAGTTTTTAATTTTGTAAATTTAGTATACTCTTTTGATATAATTAAAACTCCTGTTTCATCTTATAAAGAATTTTATCAACAAATTTTTGAATAATTGAATTCCTTTGACAAATTTTAATTAAATTTTTAAGAATAATTACATTTTTCTACATAGAAATTCGATTAAATTTGAACCAAAAATAATTAAAATTTTGCTACTACTTTTAATTTAGGAAAATAATTTAATTCCTAAAACAAAATAATTTATTATTCAAAAAAAATAATTTAATTTATAAAAAAAGTTTATTATTTATTAAATTAATTGAATTATTGACAAGAAATTTATAACAAATTTGTCAATCATTCAATTGCTGTGCAATATTTATTATTTATGAAAATAATTAAGTGCTTGAGTACAATTTTATTCAGATTTTTTGTAAATTATTTGAATTCTTTTGGGTTTATTAAAATAGTAGATATTGAAAATCATGTATGTAAGCAAAATTTTTGAATGTTGTTGATATAATGTCGGTACCCTGTAAAAAAAGTATTGGGAGATACGGGATTCCGCATTGCGAGTGCCTACCTGTCAATGCGGTAATCTCGAAATAGCGCATTGGGTGTCGTGGTGAATGCGGTATTCAAGGGGTCCCAATACGGTGCAAGTTTTAAGCTTTAAAAAAAATACGTGACAGGAGTAAATAATTAGTGTCAGTGGATCAAAATACGAGTTAAAGGAATGAAAAAAATACTAATAGTGAGTGTGAAAATGAAGTTTAAAGAAAATAAGGTAAGATTATCTGTTAAATATAAGTCCAATGCGGCATAGGCTTTTTTCAATGCGGCGCATAATTGGTATATAGTTCGCGGAGTGCAGCTGCGCTCTCTTCTTAACCAACAGCGGATTCTTTCTATTCAAATGGTAATTTTTAAAATATATTTTATTTATTCCATTTAAATGTAAAAAATGATTGATAAAAATTATTAACAAATAAGAATTTAATTTTAAAAGTATTTACTCCTGTCACGTATTTTTTTTAAAGCTTAAAACTTGCACCGCATTCACCACCTTGAATACCGCATTCACCACGACACCCAATGCGTTATTTCGCGAATACCGCATTGACAGGTAGGCATTCGCAATGCGGAATTCCGTACCTCCCACTACTTTTTTTACAGGGTATAAAAGAACTTTTATTTAATGTTTCTTAATTTCACGTAATAAAACTGCATGTATCACTTGTTTATTTATTCTTAATTATATAAACTAGTTTTATCCACTTCACAAAATTGACAAAAATTCCATTCCATTATTTTTATTTTCCTGACTTCTTCCCAACTTTCATCAAAAATATTTACTTTTTTCTTATCCTGCTAATAAATTGAATTTATGCTACGATTTTTATTATTCATGAAACAATTTAAAATAATTTAATTCTTGTGAAGAATTTTTGAAAAATATTTGAAAATAATTTAATTTTAAATGAAAAATGTTTACCAAAATAATTGAATTTTTCAGAAGAATTTTATTATTGACAAAAATAATTGATTTCTTTAGGCAAATTTTGTTATTTATGAAAATAATTGAGTTTTCTTGAAATATTTTATTATTTATTAAAATAATTAATTTCTTGCGAAAAATTTTTTAAAAAATTTTGAAAATAATTGAAATTTTCTGAAGAATTTTATAAATTTTAAGAAAAATTGACTTTTTTTAAAGAATTTCATAATTTATGATAATAGTTAAATTTTTTTGGAATATTTTTCTATTTTTATAAAAATAATTGAATTCTTGCAAAGAATTTTTTTCTTAATTTGGAAAATAATTGAATTTTTGGAAAGTATTTTTAAAACAATTTGAAAAGTCAATTTTAGGAAAAATTAACTTTTTGAAGAATTTCATAATTTAAGAAAATAGTTAAATTTTTTTGGAATATTTTTCTATTTTTATAAAAATAATTGAATTTTTACGAAGAATTTTTTTTTAAATTTGGAAAATAATTGAATTCTTGGGAAGAATTTTAAAAAAATTTGGTAAATAATTGAATTTTTCTGAAAAATTTTATATATTTTGAGAAAAATTGAATTTTTTGAAGAATTACATTTTTTCTAAGGATTTTGTAATTTATGAAAATAATTGAATTCTTTCGCGAAATTTTATTAATAATTGTTAAAAAAATAATTTAATTACTTTCGAAGAATTTTATTATTTATAAAAATAATTTAATTCTCTCAAAGAATTTTATTAATTAGGTAAATGATTAAATTCTTGCAGCGAATTTTATTAAAATTCATCAAAATAATTGAATTTTTTCCTAAAATTGGTTATTTTATAAAAATAGTAGATATTGAAAATCATCGATATGTGAAAAGTTTTTAAAGACAATTAAATTTTACAAAGAATTCTATTAAAAAAATTTCGAATAATTGAATGTCGGTGGGAAATTTTATTAAATTTTTTTGAAAATAATTGGATTTTCCAAAAAAACCTTCTATTATTTATAAAAATAATTGAATTCTTGCTAACGATTTATTAGAATTTTTTTAAATAATGTAATTTTCAAGAAGAAATTTATTATTTTTAATAATAATTGAATTATTGTGATGAATATTGTTATTTATGAAAATAATTGAATTTTGAAAAGAATTTTATCGAAAGACCTCAAAATAATTAAATTTTTTAGGAGTAATTTTTTTATTATTTAAAAAAAAATTTTATCAAAATTATATTTAAAACAAGTAATTTCTTTCGAATAATTTTATTAAAATTTTGAAAATAATTGAATTGTTGTGGAAAAGTTTATTAAAATGTTTAAAAAGAATTGGATTTCTTTCGAATAATTTTATTAAAATTTTGAAAATAATTGAATTGTTGTGGAAAAGTTTATTAAAATGTTTAAAAAGAATTGGATTTCTGTTGAAAATTTTATTACTTTTGAAAGGAATTGAAATCTTCATAAGAATTTTATAAACATTGTTTTAAATAATGAATTTTTAAATGTTATGAAAATTTTATTAGTTTAAATAATTGAATTCTTGGTAAAAACTTTATTTGTGAAAGTAACTGAATTTTACGAATATGAAAATAATTAAATTCATGCATAGAATTTAATTAAAATTTTTTTTTTAATAAAATTTACATGAAAAATTTTATAATTATTAAAAGTAATTGAATTATTGGGAAAAATAAATTGCATAAAATTTTGTTAAATGAAATTGATTTTTTTTAATATTAACGAATTAAAAACAGTGGAAATTCTCTAAAAAAATATTGTTTATATTCTTTGTTCGGAAAGTTAAATTCCTATATATAGCTAATAATTTTTTTACCTCTTCTATTCTTTAGAATAATTAAAATTTTCGTAATGAAGTTTTTTTTTAATTTAGGTATCAGATAACAATTTTTGTGAAATTCAATGTTCCTGGTACAAGAAATTTTAATTATTTTCTATTTTGAAAATCTAATGCCATAAATTTGAAATTAGTATCGAAATTTGTTAAACTTTTTTTATATACTTTAAAGTTTAAAAATATAATTTATTTTGAAAATTTAATTCTAATTAGTTTTTCATTTATGTGTCATAATAAGTATTTCTTTAAACATTACTTAAATTAAAATGATTTGAAATTGTTTACAATAAACATTGCAGCACAACATTCCCACGCGCTTGCGCGCGGATAATTTTGCTAGTTACAAATAATTATAATATTAATCGTATGACACCTCTAGGTGGTCAATATTTTAATTATATTAATTACATTTGAAGAAAATGTTATTGAAAATTTTTTATTCTTAGATTGATTTTAATATCGATGGATTTTTTTCTGGAAGATGAAAACACCAAGTCTTTTTAGTTAATTAAAATTTATACTTTTTATTAAATACTACATTTTTTGTTTTTTGGAAGATGAAGATAATAATTTTTTAAATTTATTACAATTTTAATTAATTAAATTTTTATTTGCTATTATATATTTTATAATATATTTTTTATTATACTTTTTTTTTAATTAATAAACATAATATTAAACTTTTATGGTTAAAAATTTCTATTTAATTTAAAAATATTTGCGTATCATGTATCACTTGTTTCAAAATTACCGTGAACAGTGTCATAAATATATCGAAAAAGTCTAACCATTAATTAAAATTATTAATTTCTTTTTGTAAAATACCATTCCTTTATAAATGAAATAGCTTTTGTACGATAAAAGATGCCATTCTGTCATTAAACACGTATAATGTATATATTTTAAACTATTTTTTAAGCCATTATCAAAAATTTTTTAAATGGTCGAATGCCTCCAAAAATAAAATTTAAAGTTTCTTTTTTACTTATTTCAACGAAAAATAATCTAATTTTAAAAATAAAATTCACCAAAATGAAGACGGTAAAATTTACTAGAAAAAACTGTCGTAATTTTTTTTATTTCATGCATTATAGTAGAAATAATAGCATTTTGAAAATAGAGTTTTTTCCACTAGAAGTATGAGGTTGTCCGTCTGATGTAGAACGCCCCAGCTATCAACTGTTAAATTGTAATTTTTAAACTAAATTCGTATTTAGCGACCCCAAAATCCCTTTTGCGGTCATTTAAATTAAAAAAATAACTTTTATTAAAGTTGACAGTTATCTTGACAGCTGTCAACTGTCAAATTGACATCAAATTGGTAATTAGCGACCCCGAAAAACATTTCAGAGTCATTTTTAACAATGTTGCCTGTTGATTTGACATCTGTCAATTGTCAAATTGCCAATTTGATATCAAATTAGTAATCAGCGACCCCTAAAACCTTAGGAATGGTGTCTCATTGGTCTTTTAGTAGACTATTTTACTAAACAGTGTAGTAAATGTCACTGACTGTACCGACAGTCCAAAACTAACGATTCTGTTTAGTAAATTTAACTGCCATGTCAGTCGAATCTACTACGCTCTTCTCTCCGTGTAGCAGTTGAATAATTTTCCATGTATTTTTTATTATAGACTTTTATAGAAAAGTATCAACTGTGAAAAGTCGTAAATGCAACTACTTTAAGTAATAAAATTGGCTACAGTTATCAGCTGAACTGTGACAGGAATGTCTTCAAGTTTCATTTTACGAATGTTAGGGTCGAGCGTTCAATTCCCGACATTTAGAGATTTTTCTCCGTTAGATATAAAGAAATTAAACATATATGGCATAGATAAATAAAAGTGGGTAGGGAGAAATATAAAAAAATTCAACTCAATAATATTTATAATAAATTATAAATGTATAAATAATTTTATTTTATTATTTTAAGTAGTTGCCTTTACTACTGAGTTATCTTAGTGACTGTAACTTCAAATAAGCAGTTAATTTTACTGCAAAATTGTCATTGGCTCATATTTAACTCAGAAAAGTAATTAATGTAACATTAATGTAATGTATTATCACTTCATTTAACTTCACATCTAATAATTAATGTATGTTCAAAAATATCTTTGGAGACTTATTGAACTAAGGAAAGTAGTTAAAAAAACTAGCTGCTTTTCGCGCGCCCCTGCCTGAAGCGCGGACGGTCTGTCCGCCTATATAAGGGCGGGCAAATTTATTATTTTAATTCTTTTTTTTAAATGATCAGGACTACTTTTTAGTTAACGAAATGAAAAATTTCAGAATGAGAGGGGAAAATTAAATGAGTTGTCCATTCCACCATGCGACTTCCATTAATTAATAAAAAAAATGTCTAACTATTATTCGCCAAAATGACCTATAAAGAAATAAGAACTTTTAAATCTTACTTACATCCTCGTTATTTATGTAATGAACTTCGTCAAAAATAACGTATTCCAAATCTCGGAGAACTTCAGAGGCGCAATACAACATTGATAATAGAATTTCTGTAGTCATTATTAAACATGAAGCAGTTTGATTTATTTGTAAATCTCCAGTAATGAGTCCGACATCATCAAATTTTTCTTTGAATTCACGAAATTTTTGATTAGACAATGCTTTTATAGGCGAGGTATAAATGGTTCTGCAAAAACAGCAGTTAATTAGAGAATTTAGCAGCTGAAAATATTATAAATAGTATTATAATTAAATGTAATATATTAATATTAATTTAAAATTTCCCTTCGTCGTCACAATTTGTCCTTACACTGAGAAAATTAGATATTAAAAAAAGATGGTATTTCATAACATCTAGATTTAATAGGTTTAATATCTCAGATGTAAACAGGTATAATTATGAAGTAGTATAAGGAGACCGAACGAAATACATTATAAATGGGACAGATTTTGGTACACGCTTAGTAGATGAAATATAATATAATATGACACACATGAATTAGTGAAACATAAACATATAATATAGGTTATGAAAATGTGAAGATTTTGACTATACGTGGGGATCGTAGCAAGTAAGAAGGAATGACGTACGTTTTTGAAGGCTTCTCGGTCTTATCTCTTATGTAAAGCAAGAGAGAATATGCGCGGAAAGAATGTGTGTTTGCGCTTAATCGTCAATTACGTACGGGACCACAACTTGAGAGTACGCACTTTACACGTCTCTAATAAATTCGATTTAAAACAATAAATAAATTTTTAAAAATTATTGTAATTAATAAAGGAACACGCCAATACTGATGGGATGCCTTCTGATCAATATTTAATGGAATAATAATTAAATATATATTAAATATATATATTATATATTAAATATATATTAAATATATATATTATATATTAAATATATATTAAATATATATATATATTGACGTCAAAATTTAACAAACAATTTCCGCTACCCTCAAAATTTAGGTCAATTTTGAGGGCAGTTTTGACCTAAACATAAAAAATTGACAAACAATTTCTGCTACCCTCAAAATTGGTAGCCAAAATTGGGGCCTAATGAACCTAATATTGGGGCAATATACTGACTGGAAAAAATTAAAAATACTTTGTGAGAAAATTAATTTTATTGAATTATTATTTTCAATTACTAAAATCTTTTTAAATATTATTCTAGTTAAAAACTTATTTAATAATTTTAACATTATTTGCATGTTTAAACGTTTCTTTAAATCACGACTGAGAGACAATAAGATACCAAGAATTTAGAACTTGTCTGTACGTTAGAGTGCGTAGTATAGTGGTTAGACTCTATAAGTCCGTAGGTAGAAGTTCCATTTTTCCGTATGTAGGCTTTTATTTATATTGTAGATTTGCGGTTTCTGAAATTGTAAATACTAATTCAATCAGAATTCAAAAATCTGAATTTCAAATATACTAAATAATTACGTATTTATATTTTTTTATTTATGTAAATTATTTCTATTTATCCTACTCTTTATGTCAAATAAGAATTACGTTACATATGGGATTTATACTAAATGAAATTTATGAAAAGCAAATTTTACGTCAAATAAAAATGATGTTAAATGGAATTTGTGCCATATGAAATTTATATCAAGTGAATTTTTTGTTAAATAAAAATTATGTTAAATAAAATTTACGTCAAATGAAATTTATGTCAAGGGAATTTTATGTAAATGATATTTATCTCAAATGAGAATTACGTTAAATGACTTTTAGCCAAATAAAATTGTCAAATGCATTGGGTGTACTTCCAATTAGCAGTTACCTCCGATTATCCTACAAATTTTGATGCGCTGATTATAAAAATGATTGTTAAAATTGTCGAAAATTTGAATTTTATGGTAAAATCCATAAAAAACACCTTAAAATTGTGTTTTTTTATAACTTGCAGAAGACGCTAAATGTTCTCTTAGTTCCTGAATACAGAAAGGGAGTCAAATTAACTTTCTATTTGGTACTAGAAGGTATCGAACCCAGACCCAACCCCCCTACAACATGACCTTCAAAAAAGCTCTTTGATGGGCCCCTGAAGCGAACACTACAAAGGCGGGCGAAGCCCGCCTTAGTTCATGTTCTCCTACTTCCTGAATACGGAAAGGGAATCGGGAGTACATCCAATGCATTTTATGTGGAAAGAAATTTAATAACAGTTAAAATTTACATTAAATGAATTTTTGTCAAAAGAAATGTGAATTATGTTATATGGGTTTTGTGTAAAATAAAATTTATGTTAAATGAATTTCATGACAAATGATATTTATGTTGAATGTTTTTTTGTGTGCAATCAAAATTATGTCAAATAATGTTTATTTTATGTTCATTTTTAGTTAATTGGTTTTATATCACATAACTATTTTGTCAAAAAAGTTTTCGGGAATAAGCATGCGCCCTTTTATGGAAGAAATCGATTAATTTCAATTAAAAACAATTAAAAAATTTCTCTATTGTTGTTGTTGTGTTTCTTAATCGGGTTGTTCCAATTCATTACGATTAACTATAAAAATGCCTTCAATTGCCCTCAATTGTTTTCAATAGATTATACATCGAAAGGTAGAAGGAGTTAATTATTGTAAGGAATTTTAAAAACCACTATTAAAGCAGAATGAGAAAAAAAAGATTTCAAAACTTGAAAGGTTATTTTTGTCTAATATCAAAATTATTTATTTTTTTGTGATTTAATAAACATTAGTAGAATTTAATAAAATATGAATTGAATGAAAATTAATTCCCACCCAGCACCAAAACCTTCTTCAAAATTTATTAAAGATTAGCTTACAAACTTCAAAGAATTTACTTGCAAAGTGTATAGTAAAAATTGGGTAAAAATTTAAATGTCCCACTTCCATAAATGTTTATTGTCAAACTTCCTTGAAAATTGATCTTGAAACTTTCCTGAACATTTAAATAAATTATATATATACATTTATTTAAATAAATTATATTTTCGCCTATTCTATTATTAGCTAAAATTTTAAGGAAAGTTTGACGCTAAGCATTTATTAGAGTGGGATATTTAAATCTTCACACAATATTCACTAAACTTTGCAAGTAAATACTTTGAAGTTTGAAAGTAAATATTTAATAAATTTTTAGAAAAGTTTCGGTGCTCTTATAGGATTTTTTATAGGAACCTATGTAAGTTCTTATGTAGAAAACTTCCTATAGGATTCTTTATGAATTCCTATATGATTCCTTTTTCTTTCTATAGGATTTCTATAGTTTCTATATAAGATCATATGTAGTTTTCAATTCGGAAACCTATAAGAATTTATATTGTAGAAAATTTATTTATAGCTTAGAATTATTTAGACATCTTAACACTTCAGAGAAAACTTTGCAAGGTGGGACGGGGATTCGAACCTGAGACTGACGAACGCACGAGATTTACTAAGCAACTACCTAAATTTTTTTTCATTTATTTAAACAAATATTAGAATTTACAAAAATATAACGCAATAAATAAATAAAGAGCGCCTTTACATTTTGGCGGTTTGTCTTGTGGTGTCGAACAGATTATGTTTTAATTTGCAGGATTAATAAATATATATTTAACTTGTCACTTTTTTGGTCTTCGAAGTGGAGCAATAATAATAACCACTTGATTGTTTATAGCGAATATATATTTATCTTCTGTACAAAATTTGCGTCTTAACATTTCGGTCGTCTGGTCGTATCTGGCGATAAGTACAATTTCAAGAAAACTCCTTCCTACTTCAATTAAATTAGAAAGGGATACCCCTATGTCCCTTTTCCGCAATCGACGAAACAGAGGAGACATATTACCGCGTAGATTTAAAAACATTGAATTCTCAACATACCGACCACCTTGATGTATTCCAGTGATCAATACATTAAAATCAAATTAACTAAAAATTGCATATATTAAAATTGTCAAAAAACTTGCTAAAAATCGCTAAACAAATAAATCAATTTAAAAAAAAAATTCATATTATACAAAACAATCGATCCACTTTCCTTTCTTTGGCGTGATTTTTTTAAAAAACAAAATAAAAGTTATGCGACAGGAAAAAAATTTAGTAAAAACAATGAATCGTTAATTTCCTTCAAATGGAAGGAGACAAATTTTGGTTATTGCCCGTTTAAATTCGCCGAAAGCCGTCTTGACTGTCGCTATACTCTGATCACACCGTCAGTGCCTTCTTGCGTGGAAACGACGCGGCCCATCCTCCAATGCACCGGACTCAAATTATCATCCTTTAATATAACCATGGAGCCAACTTTAATATTCGACTCTCTTTGATTTTTCCACTTGGAACGACTTTGAAGTTCGGAAACGTATTCACCAGACCATCGCTTCCAAAAGTGCTGCACCAACTGCTGCATGTTCTGGAATCTGGATAGATGATTTTCTGGAAGATGAGACAAATCAGGATTTGACTTCAATGACTCGCCCATCAGGAAATGCGCTAGGGTCAAGGGAAGGAAGTCATTCGAATCATCGGACATGGAACTTAATGGACGCGAATTGACACACGCTCCTATTTGCACTAACACGGAATAAAATTCTTCATAAATTAACGAGGCGTCAGCAAAGACTTTTTTTAAATGAGTTTTTACGGACTTTACTCCCGCTTCCCAAAGCCCACCGAAATGTGGCGATCGTGCGGGAATAAAATGCCATTGAATATTCAATTTACATGCAGAATTTTCAATGTTCGCTTCCTCACGTGTTAAAAAACTCGACAATTCCGAAAGCTCCCTTTTCGCCCCTACGAATGTTGTCCCATTATCGGAATAAACATCAACAGGCTTTCCTCTCCTTGACACAAAACGTCTCAAGGCCGCTATAAAATTTTCAGTTGTCAAGTCGCCTACCAACTCAATGTGAATTGCCTTGGTTGAGAAGCATACGAACAAGCACACATAAGATTTTACTAATTTTGATCCACGTCCTTTTCGATCCCTAATAGCGAACGGGCCAGCGTAATCAACGCCAACTCTCAAAAAAGAGCGGGTTGAAAGCAATCGAGTCGCAGGCAAATCTCCCATATAGGCAACCGCAGATTTTGGATTTGTTCGGTAACATTTAATACATTTCATCACTACACTGCGTACCTGACTACGACCTGACACTGGCCAGAATCGCTCCCTAAGAGATGCCAGGACCGCCTGAGGACCAGCGTTACACAAACGCTCATGCTCATATTCAATTATTAATTTTGTAATGCGGTGTTTAGGCAATAGAATGGGATGTTTTTTAGTGTAACTAAAATTAGAGTTTTTTATTCTCCCCCCACTCTTAATTATCCGCCTCGTAAAAAAGGGCTAAGAGAGAGCAATTTACTTTTATTCGATACATTTTTATTTTTTTCTAAGGAGACAATCTCTGAGTAAAATTCCCTGCGCTGAATCATTTTGCAAATTAAAATTGTATAAATACAGGCGCCGTAAGTGGCCTCAGACGCGTCACAAAATGCATGCAGCTGCAAATTTACAGGGTTCACAGACAATGCATGTCGCGGTATTTTAATTTCATAGAGCGCAGGTAAACTTTTACATAAATCCGACCATCGAGTTATCAAATCTAGAGGAATCGACTCGTCCCATGAAAGCTTCAACTGTCACAATTTTTGGAGGATAATTTTTACAACCGTGGAAAATGGCGTGATAAAACCCAGGGGGTCGAAAATTTGAGCCATACAAGATAAAATCTGTCGCTTAGTGATTAATTGACCTTTTAATTTAAGATTAACAGTAAAGAATAATATATCTTGCTTAGGATTCCATAAAAATCCTAAGGTCTTAAATTCTTCGCTCATATTTATTAAAAAATTCGAATCACTACCCTTATCATCCTGAAGATCGTTTCAAAAATCCTGACTATTTGATGACCACTTTCTCAATTCGAAACCTCGCGCTTTCAATGCTTTGCTTACTTCAACCTGTATATATTTTAATTCGCCCAACGAATTTGATCCCGTCAACATGTCATCGACAAAAAAATCATTTAAAATAATTTCACTTATTACCGGCAATGACTCTTTAATATTTTGCGCTATCTCAATTAAACATCTGATTGCTAAATAGGATGCTGGACCAGTACCATAGGTGAGAGTATTCAATTCATAAACCTCCAGCGGCAAATCTGGACCAAAACGCCATATAATGCGCTGTAGAGGTTTCTGAGAATCAACAATTAACACCTGCCGGAACATTTTTGCAATATCCGCGGTAATTACAAATTTATGTTTTCTGAAACGAAGAAAAATTTCGAATAAATCATTCAATATAGGAGGTCCCGATAAAAGAATATCATTAAGTGAAACACCATTTGTTGTTTCGGATGAAGCATTATATACCACGCGAAGACTAGTTGTTAACGACGATAATTTAATAACGGCGTGAGGCGGTATATAATAACTCATCACAGTCGAATCACTATCGTCAACCTTCATCATGTGACCCAATTCAATATACTCTCTCATAAACTGATCATACTGGGACTTTAACTCTTTATTTTTTTCTAATTTGCGTTCTAATGATAAAACCCTATTAATTGCAATTTGTTTAGAATCTCCCAAAATAATTTTTCGCTCTAATTTGAAGGGTAGCGTAACGACAAACTGACCATTAGACGAAACACTCGTCGTGTCCTTAAAATGCTTTTCCATGGGACAATCAATGGAGACAACAGGTTTAGATTCAAGATATTTTTCTTCTATCTCACAGAATTTTCGAACCTGACTATCGAGATCATTTGTTTTCACAAAATGGCAAAGTAATTTTTTTTGTTCTTTATATGACAACAAAGTCCCGGAGCCAACCCACCCCAAATGAATTTTTTTTAGAGTAGGCAAATCTAATCCTAGTTTAATTTGTCCTTGGCATAACAAGTCCCAAAAAAGAGATGCACCTATTAATACAGTGCCGCTCAATAACTTTTGCCCACCCTACAGCGACTGAAGACTTTACAAAAAGTTTTGTATTTTTTTTACTATTGAAGTTACGAAGCTCAAAAAAATATTGTTTGAAAGCTCATTTCCTCAGCTTTAGCATTACATAAAATCGAAATTAAAAAATAATTTTGTTAATGAGTAAATAATGTTATTGCAAAATAAAATTTTCCGTTTTTTTTTGTTTTTTTTTAATGTGATACAGTTTCATTAGAAATCACCACAATTTAATGCCAGACATATCATTTGAAAGCTAGTTTTATCACCTTTAAAACGAATTTTCTAAAATTTTTATACGACAATTTTTAAGGAAAATATGATCTTTTGTTTAAAAAATCAGCCATTATTTTCAATTGTTAATATCTCAAAAACAATTACTTTAGGAAAAAAATTTGAAGAACATAAATTGTTCCTTTTTATGTATAGAATTAAAAGAAAATTATTTAATTTAAAACTAGCTTTCAAATGATATGTCTGGCATTAAATTGTGGTGATTTCTAATGAAACTGTATCACATTAAAAAAAAACAAAAAAAACGGAAAATTTTATTTTGCAATAATATTATTTACTCATTAACAAAATTATTTTTTTTATTTCGATTTTATGTAATGTTAAAGCTGAGGCAATGAGCTTTCAAACAATATTTTTTTGAGCTTCGTAACTTCAATAGTAAAAAAAATACAAAACTTTTTGTAAAGTCTTCAGTCGCTGTAGGGTGGGCAAAAGTTATTGAGCGGCACTGTATATCGACACGATTCGATTCAAAAAATTCAGGATCTGCCAAACGTAAATCTTCTGGAATATTTAAATGATCTATGTCAAAGGAAAACGAAGGAACATTTGATGTAATATTTGGTAAAACGAGACAAGACAACTTTGCTTTAAAACTATTTAACCTTGAACCAATTGTAAAAGTTACATGCTTTGATATACGAGACTCTTCCTGACCAATGCCTGAAATATTCACGTGAATAGGTTTAGTTTTAAGTTTAAGTTTTTTGCATAACTCTTCTGTTGCAAAATTCGACTGTGATGCAGAATCTAATAAAGCACGATACTTGTGAATATTCCCATCACTATCTCTGATATTTACCAATGCTGTCGCCAATAATATCTGCTTCTTTTTGCTAATAGTAGCATAAGCAGTAAGGGAAGATAAAGCGGATATCTCAGAATTAGAAGATGATGGATTCGAGCTACTTGAGTCTGACATTCTCTCTAAATGAAGAATAGTATTGTGTTTTTTTAACACTTTTGACAACTATTTTGATTTCTGCAATCACGCGTATTGTGTCTTTTTTTAAACAATTGAGACATAGATGCAATTTCCGAGCTTCATTTATTCGTGAATTTATATCGAGTTTCAAAAAAGAACCACACGAATTTATGAAATGAGCCCCTTTACAATAATGACAATAACCTGAATCAGTAGTGACTAATGTTTTACTTGGCTGGCGCGCTCGTGTTGTGCCCGCGGAAGATTTTGAGGGGATGACCTTGGCATTACTACTCTTTATTCCTTGGAGAATTTGACAACGCTCGGATAAAAATTTTAATATTTCTTTTAATGTAAGTAACGCGCCTTTTGATTGACACCCTTTCCAATCTCGAAGTGTAATAGTATCTAATTTGGACATAATTATGTTTATTATTATCATGTCCCACCCGCCCACAGGCACCCCGAGCACCTCCAGGGAGCGTATATTTTTATCAATTCCCGATTGAATTAAACGAATTCCTTGATAAGATTCGTGCTTGACGATCCGATTATTGCGAAAAAGGAATTTTCAAAATTTCTCAAATCTTCCGACGATTTTTCATCTTCGCCTTCGATTTCAATAATTTTTTCCTCAATTTCCATAAAAGAATCTAAAATACTATTTATTTTTGTCGTTCTCGCTTTTAAAATTTCAATATTGTCACTATTTTTATACTTAGCAACAAAAGTTTCGAAACGCGTCAATGAGGCTTTTATTATTTTTCGTCTTTGCTTTAACGACTCTAAACTCATATTGGATGACTCATCACTTGATTCGTTATTGGGCATGATTAATTATATATATATTTAAATCAAAAACATGCAAATAAAAGCGTTTTTTTATAGAAAAGATGTAAGGAATCAATTTTATTTATTTTAAAAAGGAAAAAAATAAAAAGAAGGAAGCGCATTCACCAGATATGCCGTGTGCGATGATCTCTCGTCCAGGATGCAGTCCTCTTATAAGTTGGTTGAGATAGAGCAGCAACTCGACTCATCGAATTCTCGTTTCGGATGGCGACTGGATTATAGATGCATGAGATAAATGGCGAAGTAACCTCAGCTTACGGTCCCCTGCAGGTTCCAGTTTTTGGTTTAATTGTCCTGTTGACCTCTCAAGGTTAAGACAAACCTTCAACGGGTGCGGGTGCCTGGCTGGTATTCTCCAGTAGATGATTGGCTTCGATGATCCAATTCTCAGCTTCTCCAATACTGATCCCCCAGGAAATTCGATGTCGAGTTTTGAACGAACCGATAGACAGCAACAATTTTATTTATTTATTTTTCTTAAACGAAATGTGTGACTAGTAATATCACACAATTTCTTTTGTATAATTATTACTCAGATGATCCACTGCGATTCCTCTTGAAGAATTTGTGCACAAAAATGGCGTCGAGCACGTGGCGAGTAATAATTTTGTTTCCGGTATAGTAATTATCATGTAATAACCATGTTTTAATTTGCAGGATTAATAAATATATATTTAACTTGTCACTTTTTTGGTCTTCGAAGTGGAGCAATAATAATAACCACTTGATTGTTAATAGCGAATATATATTTATCTTCTGTACAAAATTTGCGTCTTAATATTTCGGTCGTCTGGTCGTATCTGGCGATGAGTACAATTTCAAGAAAACTCCTTCCTACTTCAATTAAATTAGGAAGGCATACCCGTAGATATTACCGCGTAGATTTAAAAACATTGAATTCTCAACAGATTAGTTTTATTTCGCCGACCTACGTTTTGTGTTTGAATTTGTTTTTATTTTGTTTGACAGTGTCCTTGCATATAATTGTGTTGTCTTACAAAACGCATTATTATTAGATTTTATTCAGGAAAAGTTGATGCAATACAATTACATAGCAACAAACTGATTTAATCAATGAGTTTTTCAAAAAAGAGAAAAAAGGGGATATTATAAACACGATGACGAATTACAATAGATAGCTGTTGATGTTAATTTATATAATTTAAATCTCTTGTCCTTTCATACTATTTTTTCTTGTGAAAGTTTCTTACTGTAATTATTTCTTATTATATTTTTTGATATTATATTTTTTGTTCTTTTTCCAGTTATTTATTGTGAGATTCCTACAGCATAGTCACTTAGTCGATAGATCCATTCCCTCCAACAAAAATTTGGAGGGTCATCTGACAAGTGGCATGTCGAGGGATCGCTTCCGACTCTACTCCCCCATCTCCACCCTTCCTCTCAATTGAGGGGGGGGGGATAGTGAGAGAAGAGAATCGAGTTTTTATATCTATTTGGAGAACAATATATGCTCGTGATTTTATACATTTATTTACAATAGGATATTAAGTAATAGAATACATTTTATAATTACATTTCCTTTATCCTGTATTATTATAATTTTTAATTCAATTTTCAATTTTTTTTATCAGATTCGTATTTTTTTTATTTAGTTATTACGTGGTGCAACAATTCTATAACAAATCAATTTTTAATATTAGGAAACAATTTTTTCATTTTTTTTTCTTTCCTTTTTTCTTTTTAAAAGAAGAAAACAATAATGGATTTGTCAAAATTGATTCCTCTTCAAAATATTGAAGATATCAGTATAAATAATTAAAGGCTATTAAAAGTGAGGTGATCCCTCAACGAGCGGAAGGAGGATTAAAAACGGAAATACTCAAAATATTAATATGCAAATATTTAATAATAATTAATTCTTATTATTTATTAATCAATACTTAGGGGAAGAGGTTCGGTTGTGGGCATGCTTCAGATATGGACACCCACGCAGAATTTTTGACAGAAATGAGATTTGTCTAATCTGGCAAATATCACGTGCATAGTATGACTTAACGTAGTTTTATGCAAATACAAAAGACAACTGCGCTTTTTACCATATATAAATTAATTTTTCGATAAGTTGAATATAACAAAAATTTATTTTTAAACATTGTTAAATGTTTAACAAATCCAAGTGAACAAATTAAAATGATAAGTTCAAAGCGTATTTACACAGTAAATATGTTATATTTTGTGTTCCAATACCAAGTATCACAAAAATGTTCACAAGCAAAATTTTCTTCATGATGTTTTAAAATGATCGTCAAGTTTGGTTGTGGGCATCTAAATTGATTCGGTTGTGGACACCACTCATATTTTTGATAAATTGTGAAATATCGTAGTCAATATAATCATGAGTAATTCCTTACAACATTTAATAGTGTTTTATGAATTTTAAGTTTCGTGGTTTATATTCTTCAACTAACTCGATGGAACATAATTTTTTAATTTTTTACCTTCTACATTTATTATATCATTTTTATTTTAATTAATTTTCTATTAGCAATTATTTATTTATTTAACAAATGAGGGGCTGGATGTTATAAGGGGATATGCGTGGATTCTGACGAATAACTATTGTCCAATAGGTCGATTTAAAAAAGTTTTTCAAATTGCAGTTTTAATCATTGTTTCTTGTAGAGAATAAAATTCTATATCTTTTTTCTTCTACAAACATTTTTATATCTTTTTTACTTTTAAAGTTAATGAGAAAAAACTGCATTTTTAAAAATCGTAGAATTTTAATGTTTTTTAACTTCAACTCGTGATATTTTGGTTGATTTTTATTATTTTTTGATAAAACAAAAACGAAATTAAACCTCAGAATGTTCCAAAACTAAATAAAGCATAGAAAAAAAACATTTTTTTAAAACAAAAAATAATAATTTTTTTTCAAAACAATGTAAAAAATATAGTTTTACACTTTCAAGCGCTTCGTTTATCTGAAAAATTTTAAGACCTGACAAACTTCCAGTGAGAAAGTTGTTCGTTAATAAGTAAAGAAGTTTTCTAGAAAAATTTATTAACATTGGATAAAAACTTTAAAAGTTAGTAACATTTAAAGATCCGAGCGCATCCTAACCTTAAAGTTCCCATGTTTCGCACTGCAACTGAGTCATCGTGGTCGTCATCTCTATTTACACATTTTCATAACACAATGTCTATATATTTATATTAACCATTAAAATAAGTTAAAATTAAATACACAATAAGCAGAGAAAAATATTTTTGGCTCAACCTGACCAGAAAGTATTTTAAATCAAACATATTATTCTTAATAACTAATTTATTTATTAATATTATATTAAACTTATAAATATAATAAGGGGCCGTACACATAATACGTCACGCGATTTTTGACCATTTTTAGCCCCCCCTCCAGTGGGTAACACTTCGTCACAATTCTCTGCCCCCCCCCCCTTAGCCGCGTGACATATTATGTGTACGGCCCCTAAATAAATTTATTTATATTTGCTTATTTTTTATTTCTATCCCCCCAAAGAATACGGCACTGAAACTTGGTCAAATCAAGTAACGCCAACCCACCATTGTGGCGGAGATTGAAACTAAACCGAACCGTCATTATGGAGGATCCTTCATTGTGAAAAACGTCATTGTGGAGGATAGACTGTAGTAAAAAGCGCAGCTGTCTAATCACTTTTGAATTCGCATAGAAAACTACGTTAGGTCATAACATATACGTGATATATATATACGTCCAATTCGATATTGGACAATACAAAAAAATATTTAACTTTTGAATTTAATTTCTAAAATTAAACAGGTGCTGGTAACAAATCAAAATCATGAAAATTTCTTTCATTCTTTTCTATTAAAAAATAAGTGTTGTCCAAAACATTTTGTCGAACAAGTCGAATTTCTATAGTTTCTTTTATTATTTCTAATAAAATTTGATCATTATTTAACAAAATGTTAATTCTTATTAAAAAATTGGACAAGTGCGACTTGTACTCGCACTGCAATGGCGGGTTCCGTTCACAAATATTATTAATAATAATAATAAATATTATTATTAAAAATATTATTATTAATAATAATAAATATTGAAATATGAAGATTTTGACTATATCAGCAGATAGTGACATCTATTAGATGTCAATCGAACTCTTTGGTTTAGAGCATGAAGGAGGTTAAGGAGATGAAACTCCTGCAGTATATAGCAGAAAAAGTTGACACCAAAATGGGGGGTCAAAGTAATGCGGTTTTTCTCTCCCTACTGGTTACAGCGCTCACAGTGGTAATTTTTTAAACTATTTTGTCACGTGATCCAGGGAGAAAAACATAAATATAACCTCAATGTTTTTGTAGTGAAATAACAGCAAGAATTAATTTTAATATTAACATAATATATTTACTAATAAACTTATTATTTTATACTAACTTTTCATTTTTATTTCCAATTTCAGTCATCAAACTCGTTCAAACCTTAAATATAACCCGATTCATTCAGCTGTCATCTCATAAATGTCATAAACAACCGTGTAGCAGACGATACATTATAATTCTGTATTTTCCCTCAAGGGGCGCTCGAGACAGTAGGGAGATGAAAATTTCACTACTCTGACCCTCCTATTTGGGGGCCAATAAATATAGGCCGTTTCATCTCCTTATGACAGGTGCACGTTATTCACGTCATGGTATTGGGATGTCGTTTCTTGAATTCGAGAAAATGACTTTTTCGAATTAGACTGATTTCTGAATTCAGAAATGTATGGTTCCGCGATCAACCCTATTCGACAGATACTTTAAAGATGAAAATAAAGAGTTTTACACTTCACTGGACTTTGAACAGTAGTTAATTGAGACGGTGCACGTTATTCACGTAGGTGAATACATTTCTTTAAGCAATAATGTTAATTTTCAATAAAGTAGAGAGAATTAAAAATTTGATGTGGTCTTTGCAGGGTTGGGAACGTAAACTACCTAAGGTAATCTACGTAGTTGTTTACATGTAGATTACTTGGTAATTTACGTCAAGAGTTTTCTACGTAATTTACATTAATGTATTTTGTCACGTGATATAACCTGAAAAGCAAACTTTTCAAGAGATTATGTTATGTTTTTTTAGTCTTTTAATGGCTGCCATCTCGAAAATGTATATTACATGGGTTTTCTATATTGTCTACGTAAATTACTTATTCTACGTAATCTACATCAGAAACTAAAAATGACGTGTCATTTTCCAACCCTGGGTGTTTGTTTACAATAGAAAAAATTTTCTACTTTTAGGGATATTGAAATAGCTTACTTACGGACAGCTGAGAAGTATTATGAGAACAAATCAAATGATGATTTCTATATGAAAGTATCATTTACGTCGGTAATTGAATATTAATAAATTAATTTTAAATTTTTGTTTTTTAAATCTATTTAAAAGTAAATCGTGCAGAATTACAATTAAATTTTATAAAATATAATTAAAAACTCGATTTCAGTTTTTAATGATTTTAAGTGTACAATTTTGTAATCAAACTTGGAATTAATTTCATTTCCAGTTTGAGTATTTTAAAATATAGTAGATTTGTTGAACATATTTTTTTTATTTATTTACTCTCCCTACAATAGGTAGGGTTCGAGACTCCCACATACATACTCAACCTACATACCACTCTCTCCACGCTCTCAACCTTACAAATCGCCAGTGCCGGGCTTCCGTTTCCAGTTCCTTCTATGCCCATGCTGGTTTCGACCCAATTCGCCCACCCTTTTTCAAAAAACCTTCTACTTCATTTTCACCTCTCCTACACCCTCCAGACATCCACTTTTACCAATCCATCCATCCATCTAAGCAAAATCTTCTCACCTCATTCCCAGCCTATCCCTGTCTATCACACTTTACTTTCCTTTTTTTTAATCAAAAAACTGAAATCACTTTTTTTCCCATCCACCCAAATACAATCTTTACCCATTCTTACCTGTTTCCCACTCGCTCTCTCCGTCCACGCTCTTTCTCTCAATAACCATACCACTCTTCTCTTCCTCCAACTTCTATCCTCATCTATTCTTATTACACTTCCTTTCAGTCTTCCTTTCACCCTCATCACATCCATTTTCTCTTCCTCACTACCCAACTCCACCAACCATAACTTTGTTACCCCATATTCTCCCCTTCCTAACGGTTTTACCATTCCAACTGAGACATTAACCCCCACCCACGCCAACACTTTTTCCACTGCTTTTTTACCCTCCATCACACCTACATTCATACCTCTAATCACTACATTCCTTTTCCTTTTTTCATTTTCCACTAACATTTTCCACTAATTTTCTTGACAAATCTCTCACTTTCCACTTTACACTCTCATATTCACTTTCCTCAATTTTCTTAGTTCCCTCATTCACTTCCTTTATAAATTTTTCCCATTCATTCATTCTTCTCCACATGCTTTCCTTTTCCTTTTTCCACTTACTAACCCATTCATTCCACATTTCCTGCAATTTCTCTAACCCCTCTTCAATTTCCCCTATCTCTTTGTCCCTTGTTTCCCCATCCTCACAGATATCCATCACATTTCCCTTCACTCTCTTAGCTCCTTCATCCATCTCATCCTTCAACATCCATACTAACTCCAACAAATCCATACAATCCTCACGTCATCTTTTTTCCATTCTTTCCTATCTCCCTTTCAAATACTCGCGCCTTTTTCTCATTCTCGCTATCACTACTTGAATCAAACTCAGACATTCCAGAAATCTACCTTATCACTCAAATGCTCAAAATTTTTCCACTCTCTCTACCTCCTCTCTCTTTCACTTCAAGCAACCTAAACTCACTAAACACACTTCACTTTTCTACCTTTTTTAACACTCATATATTCACCACTCTATACAAACATACCTTTTCTTTACACTACCGCAAATTATACTACACAATCAACACTCTAACTACCCACCCTTTTTCAAACCTTTAAATTTTTCAAAAAATCCTAACTTTTCCAAACGCGTGTACACCAAAACGGTACCGGAAACGGAAGCCTTGAACATATTTTTTTAAAATTATTAATGCTCTTAATACACTACCGTCGGGAATTATCGGTACGATTGACTTGCTGGTAGTGAAAAGTCAGCGCTGACTTTAAATCAAGATATTTAATTGTAGGGGAAAGATAGAGATTTCAGACCTAGACTGTTTTAAAGCTTATTAAATTCTGCGTCTAATGACATTTAATTTGAATTTTTCTAAACATTTGAACAAATAATATGATATGAAATGTTACGGAAAAAAATTCAATAATTTTCCCATTTTCGTACATCAAGTTTGAACCCCTGCACATTTTTTAATAATGTATTGAAAATTTTGAAATTTTAACAGCATAATTCTTCAATCCTCAGCTTCAATTTAAGCTTTTGAAAGTTAAAAAATATTAACTGGTTCATGAAATATCTTAAAAATTGTGAGAGCATGTTTTTCTATTAGTCAATCATTGATGAACATCTCTAGTTCTCTCGCCTCCCTACTCTTTCGTTTCTCCAGGGCCGAAATGTCAGTTGAGCGGGACCTTTTTTGAAACTTGAAATAATATTAAAGATTTATTATTTTTATTATTATTATTATTATTATTTTTTCATTACTAATAACATTCTTCAAGAAAATTTAATTATTTTTATAAATAGTAATTAATTAAATTCATTGTTCCTAAAATCCAATTACTTTTAATTTTTTTAAACAAAAATTATGAAAGAAACTCTATTGTATTTAAAAATAAATTTCAAAAGAATTCAATTATTTTCATAAGTAATAAAATAATTTAATAATTTTCAATAAATTAATTTTAAAATTGAAAATATTTGAGAAGAAAAATTATTTAAAAAATGAAATCCTCATTAATTATTTCCTTAATAATAATTCTTTAATGTTGTATATTCACTTTTAATTTAATAATAACAAAAATAATATTAATAATAATAAAAATAATATCAATAATAATAATAATAATGAAAATAATAAAAATAATAACAATAATAATAATAATAAAAATAATAAATATTTAATATTATTTCAAGTTTCAAAAAAGGTCCCGCTCAACTGACATTTCGGCCCTGGAGAAACGAAAGAGTAGGGAGGCGAGAGAACGAGAGATGTTCATCAATGATTGACTAATAGAAAAACATGCTCTCACAATTTTTAAGATATTTCATGAACCAGTTAATATTTTTTAACTTTCAAAAGCTTAAATTGAAGCTGAGGATTGAAGAATTATGCTGTTAAAATTTCAAAATTTTCAATACATTATTAAAAAATGTGCAGGGGTTCAAACTTGATGTACGAAAATGGGAAAATTATTGAATTTTTTTCCGTAACATTTCATATCATATTATTTGTTCAAATGTTTAGAAAAATTCAAATTAAATATCATTAGACGCAGAATTTAATAAGCTTTAAAACAGTCTAGGTCTGAAATCTCTATCTTTCCCCTACAATTAAATATCTTGATTTAAAGTCAGCGCTGACTTTTCACTGCCAGCAAGTCAATCGTACCGATAATTCCCGACGGTAGTGTATTAATATAAAATTTTCTAAATTAAAGTAAATTTTAATTTAATTAAAAAAATTAATTAATAAAAAAAATGAATTTAAAATACTGTTAGCTGATATTACATTGAAAGTAGGATTTGAAAATGTTAAAACTAGTTAGAATATTTGTTTTTTAATTATAATTTAACAAATTAATTTAAAAATTTTATTAATTTTGTAATGTTATTAATAAATGTGTAAAATATAGTTACCAATTTTTATTTACATATTTTTTCAAAAGAAAACAAAAAATATATGAATTAATTTGTGATTAAAAAAAAGAAAATTAAATTCATTTACTTTTAGTTTAAGATTTTTTAAATTTATTAAATTTGTTTAAATATTTATAATATAATATTTTTTTATCATTATAAAATATATTTATATAAATATTTACAATATAAACAAATCGTTTACGAACTTTCATCTTACAATTTTAACTGAAAAGTGCCAATGTTAAGTGAATATTTTTTTAAATATATTATTGCTTTTCGAAAGAATTTGGAATAGCACAAACGTACTGTTTGTCTGCGAAAGTTAATACCACCATTTTAGATTTTACTTTCGCAATAAGCAATGTTACACTAGATAAAGGAGATTTTAGTATTTCAAAAATATGTTCCATTTTTAAATCATCAGTTACAAACTCATTAAGTAATAATTGTTGAACAATATATGTTCTAGGACATGTCGATTTCAACTTTGATGCTCATTTTAGACTCCATAATTTTTTTTAAATTTGATTAACAAAACCTTATTTTTTAAAAAGAATTTGCCTTATTGCACAGCTTGATTTGATTTTTTTATGTTAATCAAGAAATGTTAAAATAAATATAAATTTCTCTTTAGTTCAAATGGAGCAAATTACAATAATTGTATCGTGAAAATAAATGAGGCTAAAGCAGAATTATTTTTCTTTACTCTTTATTTCTCTTGCAAATATTTACATTTAGGAATCATCTATATTAAGTATATTTAAGAGAGCATCATTGTTGTCATCGAAATGTATGAAAATAAAATATGTGTTTCATACTGAATAAAATTTAATTCTATAAAATTTCAGTGTTACAGGAACCAGAAGGAGAAAATTTATGAATCAACATTTTATCCAGAAATTTTTTAAAAATTTATATAAAAACGTTATTTTAATTGTTTAACAAGATTTTAAATAAACGAAATATTTTAACATTATTTATTTATATTTAATTTAATCTTAATTTATAAAGTTGAAGAATAAATAATTTAAAAACGTTTTAATTATGAAAATCAAGAAAAGAAATTATTTTTTTTGTTGATTCAAATAAATTGTTTTAAAATTATTATTTTTATAACAAAAATATAATTATATTTTGAAAAAAATATTAATCACAGTAATTATTATTGAAAATTTTTTAAAAATATTCTTAATAAAAATTTTTTAATCCGTTTAAAAACTTAAAATTAATTTATGAATATTCAATTACAGACGTAAATGATACTTTCGTATAGAAATCATTATTTGATTTGTTATCATAATACTTCTCAACTGTCGGTAAGTAAGCTGTTTTAATAACCCTAAAAGTAGAAAACGTTTTCTATTGTAAACAAAGACCATATCAAATTTTTTATTCTCTCTATTTTATTGAAAATTAACATTATTGCTTAAAGAAATGTATTCACCTACGTGAATAACGTGCACCGTCTCAATTAACAACTGTTCAAAGGAATATATAAATTATATAGAAATTTTCAATAGGGTTGAGAAAATGTATATAGAAATATATAAAATTTTACCTAGTCATATGCATTTGACTCAATGCTATTGCATATTCTGCTACTGTTGTTTTACCAGCAGATGTATGAGCAGCTACAAAAACATTACAGTCCTCTTCCAATTTTATAATTGCTTGCTTTTGAAAGTTATCTAGTTCATATTTAAAATTAATAGCTGGGTTTGTAACTCTCTTTTCAAAATCTGTAATAGTGATTGTCACATCTAATTGTTCAGCCCATTCTGCCTGTAAGAAACTTTTTCCCTCTTCAGTAATTTTCAATACAGGAAGTTTGGGTTTTGCAACAGTTGTAGTAATCGTGTCTATCGAAGACAATATATCGTCTATGTTTGTTGAAAGCTTTCCTTCAGACTTGGATTCTTGAATTCTTTGTAATATTGGTTTAGCCCAAAAATCCAGTGAATTTGCTTCTTTGTCAATGATTACCATTAAATCTAAACAATTTACTTGTTCTAAGCATTCCTTAACATAAATTTGCGACATACTTCCAAACTGAACATTTTTTGGAGTATAATTGTCAGTTTCAAAGTCCATGCCACATTTAAAACCTTGAGCTACAGTTTCAAGATTGCGTTCAAAGTCGATATTAATCAACATAGGTTCTTCAATTATTTTGGTTTCGTCAAAACCACCAGGCCAAAATAAGAAATTGCTGGTATTACCTGATTCAAAAATTATGTGTTAATTATATATATATATATATCTCAGTTTGTGGAAAATCACCCTCATATATATACTACTAAACAGTAGTCCTATTAAGGACAGTTAAGAATATCAAATATTATTAATTTATTTAAACAAATATAAAAACTGGAGGGGGTAAAAGTTTAAATTTTTGGTTTTATATGGAAAAGTTTAAAAATTTGTAGTTTCTTTAAAACAAAACGAAAAGACGTTTCCTATTTTGGGGGTTTCTGCTGTTTTTCTATACTTTCTAATACAGCCGGGCCTCCGAACTGCACGCTTTGAACGTGAACGCTGTCGCCAAACTGCACGCTGGCTTTAGTTTCTAAGTACTCCACAGTGTGCGGTGGCGCTACTAAAGTCAGTGCCGTATATTTGAAAGTTAAAAAATAAAAAAGAAAGACGATATGCTTATATAAATTTTTAAATGTATGTAACTTTTTTTAATTGTAGTAATTATTATGAATATTTTGCCTCTTTAAATTAAAATTAAATTTACTGATTTATTTAAATTATTTTTTTTCTATGATTTGGATAAATCAGTGAATTGTTTTAAATTTTATAAGGCAACATATTTTGATTAAAAAATGCAAATTTTTTCTACCATTTATTAATTTGAGAATAGTATATATTTTTATGATTTCAATTAACTTTGAATGTAAAATTATTTAGAAATTGAAATTACTTTTCAGAATTAAAAATTTGAGTTAATAGTAAATTATAATGTAATTTCAAATTGTATACAAAGTTTTTCGTGTAAAATTTCTAGTTGTATTTATAAACTGCTATTATTAATACTTATAATTAAAATATTAACATCTGCGAATATATTGTTTTGCTTACAAAAATATCTTTTAAAGTTTAATTAAAAGTGCTATCATTCAAATAACTTTCAGTGACAGTTTTAAATTGAATCTGGAGTATATGAAGTGATTAGTAAGTTTTAAATTGAAGTAAAAATTGTTTAAATAAAACATCTATTATCAACGACAAATATATTTTTTCTATGACCGCAATTAAAATCCCACTGAATAAATATGTAAGTACGGTCCTGAAAATTAGAAAGTGGGGATGAATTCGTCAGCGTACAGTTTGAAATCAAGCACGGAAAGAAAAATCAAGACTTTATAGCATGAAATAGACTGCTACTACTTTTGTATAAACTTTTCTAGCCAATGGAGCAAAGAATTGAGAATTTTTAGCGTAATATTTTTCCGTACTAAATATCCGTAGTACATATGCTTCTATAGTATGAAAAGTGTGGTTTAATAGCAACGACGCCACGCGGAGATTTCACGTAACATCGTCCTACTATGATTGCAGAAGTTCTATGCTTTTTCAGTATTAGACTCTTGCAACTGGCGATTAGGCCACGCCTACCAGGCATATTTTTATTTGTTGCGCGCTTAACTTTTATATATATTCACCTATATTATTAAAGTGGCTTTTTAAATTGCCAGAATAATATTCGTATATAAATAATTAAAAGTGCCTCTTTTATGTAATTAATATGTTAAATCTTTAAAGTAAAATATGTCTCTCAAATTTAAAGCAGAATATTAATATTTATAGATATAGATAGAAATTAGTACCTAACTTTAATTTTTTATTAATTTAAATTATAGCATAGACACATTATACAAAAATATTTTTTGAAATACGAGCAATAAACCGGCAATTGATAGGTCCTGAGTTTTGATCTCGAGCAGAGTTAATTAATAAAATTAAAGAATTAATTATCTATAAATTGTATTATCTCAAACATCTCCATTTAAAATTTTTAGCGTACAAATATAAGTCAAATTTAAAATTGAATTTTTTATTTTTAAAAATATTGCTTTTGAAAATTTTTCAGCACTTTGATTGTTTTTCCAGAGAGATTTTTAAGAATCCGTATTATATTTATAAATTAATTGTAAAAATCATTTTCACAAATTACATATATAGTCCAGTCGCCCTGTGTTTTTTCGTGCCAAAATTGATACCTGAAGTCTGATTGTGGATTCATATAGTGTGGGGTGGTAGTATGAATATGTATATGTTTCCAACTCGAGATTTTTCATGCTGCGCGTTATAAACAATTTTGAAGGTGCCGAAAAACAGTTTTTTGATGACCGTTCTTTCCCATCAAATTATAGAGGAAAAAGTTGTTAATAAAAGTTATAGAGCTCGGAAATACCTTTAAAATGATAGGTCATATGTTAAAATTGGTCCATTTGTTTACTTGCAAATGAATTTACACCACTAAAAATGGCACTTTCTTATTTGTTTAATAACTTGAACAAAAGTTAACAAATTCTTTTGATATTCTCCAAAAATGTACCTCTCAAAACTCTCAAGATGTGTGCCAAATCTGAATACGATTCGATAAATAGTTTATGAGAAATTCCATTTGTTAACTAAAAACATGATTTTTTAAAATGGAATATGTACATTTTTGGCCGGATGAAAATCAATTTTTTTTTGTTGGGTTCTCTTCATGAAATGTCAATCTATCAATCACAATTTGTAGCGAATTGAATTTTTACAAGAAAACTGGTTTTTTGGGGGGAGAAATTTTTAGCTTATAAACAAATGAACACTACATCAACAATTTTTTACTTTAACAATTTTGTCATAAACGCCATTTGATTACTTATTCTTTCCTGCAAACTTTGCAAAAAAAAATTTTTATCTAGGTCAAAAGGGGAGGGAGATAATTTTTTTATTTCAAAAAATTCCTGAGCCTTTAATTATTAATATTTTTTATTTTTTTTTATTATATTTTTTAGTTGATTAGTCATACTAATTATAAAAAAATCAATCTAAAACATCTATGCACTTCTTGTTTGTAAAAAAAATCCTAAAATGTATGCAACGTTTGAATGCAACGTAGAGCAGCCTATTTGCTCTAGGCTACATAGTGGGGGACATCATCAGTCGCTCGCTCTAAAGTTGAATTCAAACTTTCAAATTCGTAAAAGTTGTCATAACATTCAAACAAATTGATGAATTTTGATCATTTTTGTTTTAAAACTGGGCTAAAATTTTCTCAGGAAATTCAAATTTTTTATTTGTTTTTTGAAAAATTTATAAATAATGTCAAAAAATTATTAATTAAAAAAAAATTTTTTGGTTTTTTTTTTTAAATTCATTTTTTTTCAAATTTTTTTATTTTTAAAACTGCTCGAATAATAAAAGCAATACAAATTTATTAAGGTTTTCGTAAAATGCTATTCGCAGAAATTTTTTCTTACCCAAAATTGAGGTATTTTCGAAATATATGTCAAATTATTAGTATAATATTGTTCTGCGAAAAGCATTTTTTCGAAAACCTTAATTCTTTTAATGCAAAAATAATTAATTAGTGTTTCTTTTATTATTCGAGCAGTTAAAATTAAAAAAATATAAAAAAAAATGAAATTTAAAAAAAAAAACCAAAAAAAAAATTTTTTTTAATTAATAATTTTTGACATTATTTATAAATTTTTCAAAAAACAAATAAAAAATTTGAATTCCTGAGAAAATTTTAGCCCAGTTTAAAACAAAAATGATCAAAATTCATCAATTTGTTTGAATGTTATGACAACTTTTACGAATTTGAAAGTTTGAATTCAACTTTAGCGCGAGCGACTGATGATGTCCCCCACTACGTAGCCTAGAGCAAATAGGCTGCTCTAACGTTGCATTCAAACGTTGCATACATTTTAGGATTTTTTTTACAAACAAGAAGTGCATAGATGTTTAGATTGATTTTTTTATAATTAGTATGACTAATCAACTAAAAAAATATAATAAAAAAAAATAAAAAATATTAATAATTAAAGGCTCAGGAATTTTTTGAAATAAAAAAATTATCTCCCTCCCCTTTTGACCTAGATAAAAATTTTTTTTTGCAAAGTTTGCAGGAAAGAATAAGTAATCAAATGGCGTTTATGACAAATTGTTTAAAGTAAAAAATTGTTGATGTAGTGTTCATTTGTTTATAAGCCAAAAATTTCTCCCCCAAAAAACCAGTTTTCTTATAAAAATTCAATTCGCTACAAAATTGTGATTGATAGATTGACATTTCATGAAGAGAACCCAACAAAAAAAAATTGATTTTCATCCGGCCAAAAATGTGAGAAATTCCATTTTAAAAAAATCATGTTTTTAGTTAACAAATGGAATTTCTCATAAACTATTTTATCGAATCGTATTCAGATTTGGCACACATCTTGAGAGTTTTGAGAGGTACATTTTTGGAGAATATCAAAAGAATTTGTTAACTTTTGTTCAAGTTATTAAACAAATAAGAAAGTGCCATTTTTAGTGGTGTAAATTCATTTGCAAGTAAACAAATGGACCAATTTTTAACATATGACCTATCATTTTAAAGGTATATCCGAGCTCTATAACTTTTATTAACAACTTTTTCCTCTATAATTTGATGGGAAAGAACGGTCATCAAAAAACTGTTTTTCGGCACCTTCAAAATTGTTTATAACGCGCAGCATGAAAAATTTCGAGTTGGAAACATATACATATTCATACTACCACCCCACACTATATGAATCCACAATCAGACTTCAGGTATCAATTTTGGCACGAAATGACCACTTTTTTCACAGGGCGACTGGACTAATAAAATTTAAATTTTAATTAAATTCGATCAAAAAAATTGATTTCAAAAATTTAGCACTTTATTACATGATGTGATTGGTAACAACATTATCACAGTTATATAATTAAATAAAAACTTGTTATAAAAATTAAATAAATATAATTTTTATAAAATATGTGTATGCACAAGTAAGAGAACATTACTACCGAATCACGCACATTTGTATGTAAATACTCACTCACACTTACACTTACTTCAAACAGTATAGGTAGGCGTGGCCTAATCGCCAGTTGCAAGAGTCTAATACCGAAAAAGCATAGAACTTCTGCAATCGTAGTAGGACGATGTTACGTGAAATTTCAGCGTAGCGTCGCTGAATTTTAAGTATAATAAGTATACAATAAAAGGCTATATTGACAAACTTTATTAGCATTGAAAAGTTTCCTGGTAAATAGGCATTACGTTGTACTAAAATTACTCAAATTTTACGCCTATGTGGCATATAAAAGTTCTGTGCGTTAAATGTAAATCTTTCTATACTGTAAAAGGCTGATTTTTCTCTCCTCTAGAGGAGGGGTTATTTCTGGGGTACCGTGCAGTTATGCGTCCCAAATGTAGTGTAAACAAATTTAGAGAAAAAAAATTTTTTGATCTTGAAAAATTATATTAAAAAATAAAATTTCAATTTTTTATCAAAAGGACATTTTTTATTTTTTTAACAAAATTTTTATCATAAAGTTGAAGTTTTTTCCTAAAAAAATGTATGGGTCAAGAAACGGGACAAGAACTTTTAATTGGTGAAAATAAACATTTACTTCTGCAATCCTCCGCGCCTGCGCGTTGTTTGGCTGCATATTGTTTATAACAATTAAAATAAATTATTTTATGCTTTATTTATTATCTGGTGGTCATATTGGATAAATTTGAATTGATTTAGATCATATGTAGCAACGGAATAAGAAAACAGAAGTCCTTTTTTAAAAAAGTGTATAAATTTGTTAACTTTAATTAAAACAAATTATAAACAATTAAAATCCCCAAAATCGGCCTCATGGGATGTCTTAAGAATTTATTCCCCTTTAATTTAAATCAAAGAACACTCAAATCGATTAAAAATTGCAAGCTGTAGCCATTTTTTAATAGCAAATTGTAAAAACAATCCGTGGGTCGGTGCACTGCAGAAGTAAATGATTAAATTGACCATTTACAATTTCTTGTCCTACTTTTTGACCTATACATTTTTTTAGGAAAAAACCTCAACTTTATGATAAGAATTTAGTTAAAAAAATAAAAAATGTCTTTTTAATAAAAAATTAAAATTTTATTTTTTAATATAATTTTTCTAAGGTCAAAAATTTTTTTTCTCTAAATTTGTTTATACTATTAGAAAGTACAGAAAAACAGCAAAAAAATCCAAAATAGGAAACGTCTTTTCGTTTTGTTTTAAAGAAACTACAAATTCTTCAAATATTCCATGTAAATTTTTGACCTGGGTTACTTGACGAACACGTCATATATATATATATATATATATATGTGACGCTCCACGGTGAAAGGGACCTTAGCTGCAAAAAAATTAATTTTGAGTTACTTATGTCATTCTATAGTTTTTGAGTTGTTCTTTCATATGCAAAAGTAAAAAATAATTTTTACTTACAGGTTTTTTTATTATTAATGTTTAAAAATGAGATTGTTCAATGTTTACACGTGGTTATTCAGAAAATCTGCCCCTCTACTTACTAATACTACTACACTGGCCATGCACGTACAATTCGTGCACTTCGTGTAACACGGACAACTATCAATGTGTAATGAGTAGTGGGGCTGAATTTCATTGGAACGCCTTGACCAATCAGAGTGGTTCTACTTTAAATGCCTTTTCTGTAAAATTTGTCTATTGCAGCTAAGGTCCCTTTCACCGTGGAGCGTCACATATATATATATATTTCCACAAACTGATATTTCAGATGCTAAATTTTTTTTAAACTTTCGAATAAAAAATTGGTAATAACTGTATTTCACTTGCATTTCTTAGTAGAATAACTAGTAAAAGTTATTCTACTAAAAATGTAAAATTATTAAAGATATTCTAGAAATAGTTGATTAGTGTTGCCACGTAGTGACAACACAATGTTTAGAGAAACATTGTATAACATGTTAATTAAATACTTAATTAAAACACTTATTAATTAGGAAATGTTTCACTTTTAAGGATTTTGCAATAAAAAGTATATTTAGCAGGAATAATAATATTTATTTATAATTAATAATTATTTTTATTTACATCACAGATAGTTATTAATTATCAACTTTTCACAAAATGCACCTAGAAACTTGTAGTTTTTTTCTAATTTTGCAAATTACTAAACAATTAGAAAGTTGCAGTTTTTTCTTAATTTTGAAATTTACTACAACTTATATGATAATATTTTGTAATTTATAAAAAAGTTATTAATTTGTATAAAAAATGTTTAAATAGTAATTCAATTTTTATTTTTTATCTGTAATTTAGTAAATTGCAAAATTAAGAAAAAACTGCAACTTTCTAGGTGCATTCTGTAAAAAGTTGGTAAATAGCAACTATAATTGGTTTAAAAATTGTTAAAATAATAATTCAACTTTTACACGTTATTTATAATCATATAAGATTTAGTAAATTTAAAAATTTAAAAAAACTGCAATTTTCAAGGTGCTTTCTGTAAAAAGTTGGTAAATAACAACAATAATTTGTTTAAATAATTTTTAATAATACTTATGACTAATTTCAGTAAATAACATCTATAATTTATTAATTTAATACTAAATAAAGTTAAAAAAAGAAAAATTCTCAAAAATGTTCTAATCTCTTTGTTTGTTTCAAAATTATATGTATGATTTTGCAATAGGGTCACAATTTCTCAAACGGATCACTTTAAAAAAATAAATTTATTTTTCATCTAAAATAATTTTTTTCTACTCCTCGTAGAGTAAAAAAAAGGCCTTGAAAATTTTAGAACAAAAAATTTTTTTGTTAATGTTATTAACAATTTAGTTTTTTTGTAGTCTTAAATAAAATAATATTTTTCTTGAGATCCAGTTGACCGATTTTAAAATACCAAAATGGGTTTTTTTCGTCTTGAAACCAAGTATTTCAAAATAATTTTTATTTAAAAAAAAAAATTTATTTTCAATAGTATTTTATATAATTTGTTTATAAAATGTTAATAACAAATTAAGTTCTGCCCCTCCTAGAGAAAAAAGAAAAATTGTTTTGTATTGCCAACATTCCCCTGATTAATAAACCGTTTCGAAAAAAATTGTACATTACAGTAAAACCTCGTTAACACGAATTGTCAGGGGGACAGAGAATTGTACGTGTTTACCGGAATTCCGAGTTAATGAGGGAAATGTACTTTGTACTATGTACCTATGTACTTCTGCCGGGGACAGAGATGTAGTTCGTGTTAAGCAGGTGCGTGTTAACGGGGTTTTACTGTAATTACAAAAAAATTATTAAATAATAGCTGTGGCGGTGCAAAGCGATTTATGGCTCGCAAGCATGGCTTCCATTGACGCTGTATTAATACAGCGTCCCTGGCGTTGCGCTAAAAGTTTGTATATGAGGAATTTCATTTCAAACCGTCCCACCGACAAAAAACAATCGCAAGGAGATAGATTTTCTAATAATTTTTATTATATAAAACTTTAATTGTTTATAATATATTATACGCTAACCTTAACCCATTCAACTTACATTCAATTTCGTACTATTTGTCAATTTTTTCAAAAACAAATTTTTAAAACAATTTTTTTCTATTAATCCCATCAAATGTCCATAATATATCAAATGGGAATAGAAACTAGGAAACTTACGCTTTATTTTCATATAATTTTGATAAAAATCGTCAGGGGGGTGTTTTGAGATATTAAGAGTTTAATACTTCAAACAGCAATTTCTCTACGAAATTAGCAGAAATTTAAAATAATAAGAATAGCAATAGAAAGCTTATGAAATTCTCTATTGAATTAGTACATAATAAACAATTAAAGTTTTATATAATAAAAATTATTAGAAAGTCTATCTCCTTGCGATTGTTTTTTGGCGGTGGAACGGTTTGAAATGAAATACCTCATATTTACATAACTTAAAATATAATTCAGTAAAACCCCGTTAACACGCACCCGCTTAACACGAACTACATCTCTATCCCCGGCAGAAGTACATAGTACATTTCCCTCCTCCTGACAATTCGTGTTAACGAGGTTTTACTGTAATATTACAATATAATTCAACAATATAGTAAAATAACATAATTAACAATATAATTATATTGGGTGATTATTCTGAAAGTGCCACTTCTGAAATTCAATTTTGCAACTTATTTTTTTTAATTATATGGTTTTTTCTATTGAACTGACTTTATTTCATACTCAAGAGTAAGAATTCAAATTGCGCAAAATTAATTGTAGCAAATATTGAAGTTTTTCTTCTTAAAAGAAGATTGACTTTGTTGTTGCAATTGGATAGTTTTATTTGTTTCGTGAATTTTTTTTATTAAATTTAGATACTAATATAATTCCCATAATTCATATTAAAAATATATTTTTTAAATTAAAATTTTTTTAAAATTTCTCGGACGTTAAAGACTTACTATAAACATTTTTTTATATTGAGACTTTATAAAATTTTTCTAAGAATTTTGATAAATTGATTTATAAGATCAAAATTTTAATTACAATTATTAAGAACGGTTACCTTCCCTTGAAATAATTAAATTATTTTCAATTTTTTTATTAAATTAAATTGACTAAATTAATTGACTCCCTAAAGAGGAAATCTGTGGATTTCGAAACGTTGGTGTAACATTAAACGAATCTTTGTCAGAAAATTTTTTTTTTCGAAATCCATTAACCGATTTAAAAATAATTGAAAGGGTTTTCTTCGCCATACAACAAAATATTTAAAAATACATTTTGTTTTAAAAAACTTTTTTAAAAATATTTTTTATATAAATTTTTATAAAATGTTAAAAACAAATAGTGTTCTGCCCACGTCGATTATAAAAAAAATTAAAAAATAACTGTGGCGATGGAAATTGATACAGATCGTCAACTCAATGTATATATATATATATATATATATATATATATATATATATATATATATATATATATAAATATTATTAATATGTTATTAACATTTTATAAACAAATTATATAAAACACTATTAAAAACAAAATTAAAAAAAATTATTTTTAAATATTTGGTTTCAAGACGAAGAAAACCCATTTTGGTATTTTAAAATTGGTCAGCTGGATCTCGAGAAAAATATTTTTTTATTTAAGACTACAAAAAAACTAAATTGTTAATAACATTAACATAAAAAATTTTTTTGTTTTTAATTTTCCAGGGTCTTTTTTTTTACTTTACTAGGAGTAAAAATAAATTAATTTAGATGAAGAACAAAATTATTTTTTTAAAGTGATCCGTTTGAGAAATTCTGACCCAATAATAAATTGTTTAAACATTTGTAATGTGCATGAAAACATTATTAAAATACAGTATTTGTATCAAAACATAATTATATACAAAAAGTTTGATAAATTTTAATCGTTTTTGGAACATAAAAATAAAAAACGTTTAGCCACCCCGAGTGACCTGCCGGTAGTTTGCGTATCCAAAAATCTTTAGTAGTGCAAAGGTTAATAATAATTAATATTAATATCATTTTACAAAAAATAAATAATTAAATTAATACAAAAATAATAAAAAACAAAATTTAATTTCAAAACTCAGAGCTTTGTTTTCTCTATTCAAAAACTCCGAACGATGGAAAAACAAGTTGCATGTTTGCTGCAATGTCTGTAACGTTAAGGCCTTGTCACTAAAATATAGATGTTAAAATAAGATGGAATTCAACATTAGCAATATTAAATGTGATTGTGCAATATTATGCGTGTGATTGTGTGCGATTGTGTGAATTAATATTTTCGGGTATGTTCGAGAGTTTTCCCGAAAGGGTGCGAGGTGCATGTGCTAAGTCCCCGCGAAGAGCAGTTGCGATCATAGTGGAGGATGTGCTACTATATGAGAGGGAGACTATAACTATAGTTCTAAGTAAAATGTGCATATGTCGCTGTCATAGAATCTAAATGAATTAACGGTTATGCGTTTACCTTGAATTTTCGAACATGATTTTTTATTCTTATATAAATATATAGATATAATCTTATAAATATATAGATTAATAATAATTTATTGTGCTTCTTGTACCTTGACAAAGTAAACCAATATTACAACAATATTATAATAAACATATATATCGTTTTGTGTTCAAATAATATATTTATTTTTTCGTAATTCAAAAAGACTAATGTCTTTTTAATTTAATAATTGTAGATACATTTAAATGTATATGTAATGTATATTATGTAATTATTGTCAAAAACTATTTTTAAAAAAATCAACATTCTTGTACAATAATATAGGTATAAAATTATTTTCAATGTCAAAAATCGAATTATTTTAATTTGCAAGGCCTTAAAAAGCAATATTCATTTTTGCAATTTTTTTAATAAAAACGTGCTATATATATTAGAAACTTTAAATTTCTCTTGAATTAAATTTTTAGTTTTTAATAAAAAAAGCTTGAATTTCATAACAATTAATAGGTTATGAAAATGATCACAGGCAAATTTTTGGTATCGTTAATGTAGTGTTAAATCTGACAGCCCCTCTGAAAAGTCAAACATTTTTGTTTATTATCCCAGGCAGAAAAGTCGGTGGTGTGCCGATGCCTACGACAGGTGCGACACCGGCCCGGTGGTAAAGTCGGACAATAACCGGTGCCGGCACTGTGGTACCGGGCCGGTTAATAAAAGACAACCGGCCCGGCACCGGCCCGGTTTCGGCATTCGATACCGTTTTTACACCGGCGACGGAGTTTTGCCGGCATCAAAATTAGTACCGGCCCGGTACCACTACTTGATACCGTTTTTACACCGGCGACGGAGTTTTGCCGGCATCAAAATTAGTGCCGGCCCGGCACCGGCCCGGTACCACTACTTGATACCGTTTTTTCACCGGCGACGGAGTTTTGCCGGCATCAAAATTAGTACCGGCCCGGCACCGGCCCGGTTCCGGTTCCGGCATTCGCTACCGTTTTTACACCGAAAACGTAGTTTTACCGGCATCAAAATTAATACCGGCCCGGTACCACTACTTGATACCATTTTTACACCGGCGATGAACTTTTGCCGGCATCAAAATTAGTACCGGCCCGGCACCGGCCCGGTTCCGGCATTCGATACCGTTTTTACACCGGCGACGGAGTTTTGCCGGCATAATATTTTTGTGTCTTAAGAAGTCTAAATTTTAAATTTTTTTTACACTATTCGGAAGAATAGGAAAATCAAATCTCTCGAAATTAAATGTTTTTTAAAATCTTTTTTTACATAGTGGAAAAATTACATTTCATTAAACTCTATTAATTCAGCTTTAAATTGTCTGGGAAAATCACTCAAAAATCCGGGAATTTGTTACTGCTGAATTACTAGACACCCTATAATAACTTTGTTCGTTTAAAATAATTTTGGTCAGGTTTTATTTGATTTATTGTTATAAAATTTTGATAATCTAACAAGGTATTATATTAATTTCATTATACTAAGTTTCTGCAAGTTGTTTCTATAAGCTGGTACCGGGCCGGTACCAAGCCAGCGTTTTCTCTTTAGCCTTAGTCCCAACGTATAATGACATTAACAAATGTTATTATAATTATTAACTTTGACATTACATTATTCAAACTGTCTTTTAGAAAAGGTTTTTTCTATTAATTTAGAACATTTTGTAATTAGTCCTGGTGTCACATTTCATATATAAACTTTCCATTCACTTTTCATAAGCAGGTTCAGGTTAGCGGATGCGGCGTCGACTTTGCAGCCTGAGGGTCCGGAGTTCAATTCCTCATGTCTTCAGATTTTTCGTTAACAATTAATAATAATTCATATGTTTCAGCATTCTATTTAGTGTTTACAATTAAATTAATTAATAAATAATATTGTTTAACGTTTAATATAATATGTAAAAATGTGTTGTTAATAAAATATACTAATCTGACACCGTGCCAGCATAAAGCCGGCAGAAAAGTAACAAAATAATTTTTTTTTTACTACCGGCCCGGTATCGAGCCGGTGGTTTACCGGCACCGGGGCGGATATTTCCCGGGTTATCATTGTTGACTGGACCGGCTCCGGGCCGGCAGAATTGCCGGTACCTGGCCGGTGTCTAAACTTCACTGGCACGGTACGTCGCCGGTGGTGTGCCGACAATACACCGGCACGAAAACACTGTACACAAGAACCGGCCCGGTATCAAGCCGGTGGTTTACCGGCACCGGGGCGGATATTTCCCGGTTTATTATTGTTGACTGGACCGGCTCCGGGCCGGCGGTAAAACCGGTCTCACGCCGGCACCGGCAAGTCCGCCCTTGGTACCGGCCCGGTACCAAGCCGGTCGTTGATTTCTGCCTGGGATACAATTTATTATACCAAAAGTGGACTTAACTGGATCCATTTTTGGTTTCTGTAAAAATAACTTAAGAAATTAACAGAATTTCATGAAAATAAGTGAATAAAATATCCACTCAAAATCCATTTTTAAAACTAGAAATTTCACGGAGAGAAAAGTTGTAGTTAATTCTACTTAACACGTTTAGTAAGTCAGTATTTAGTAATAATAACTGAATATTTAGTTACATTTAAAAAACATTGTTTAGTTTCGTTTTGTCGATTTTACTAAACAGTGTTGTCGAAGACACTGAATGTTTAGTTAAAGTCACTGAACACTGCGCAGTAAGGTAAATGTACACAATTGCGTGCTAGTACATAATTCCGTGCTATTTTCTTAAATTAAGTAGAATAAGAAATTGACAAAATATTTCAACAAATGAAAAATTTTAGCATAAACTTTGCTATTTATTTAATCAATATTCTGTGTTTTAATTGCATCTGTTTAGTTTATGTACTCAAAATAAAATATTTTGTCAGTCAATCGACGACTAAGCGTCGTGCAATAAGTTAGGTTAAAGTGACAGCTACGACTAGAGGTGATTTTCTTAAGGAAAAGAAAAGAGAAGTGTGAATATTTTTTAATTTATGTTTTCATTTTTTGATTAATTAAGGCCTATTTAAATGAAATTTCCTATTGCTGAGTAATTTTTAAAAGTTTTTTTTACATAAAAACCACTTTTTTAAATACACGGAATTATGTTCGCTCTTCTCACACGAAGTACATTATTCCGTGTGACACACGTAAATATGGATTTACATTGCTTTATATTAAACTTGTTTTAATGAATCTAATAAGAATATTTAATATACTTACACTTTTTAATAAAAAATGAAATTCTAAACAAACGAGGTAATTACGTGGTAGTGTTTTACTATCCATTTATTAATTATAATCTGTTTTATAACTCTAATTTTACGAACGGAATTAGGTTCAAAACATTTTATATGCGTTCCTAATTCCGTGCTATAACCTTATTTGCTATAGCAGATTGATAGAGACGACATCCGCATCTACAATGCTCAAAATGTTTTTAAAGAACTAAATTTTCATGTAATATTTAATAACCGCGAAGTATATTATGTTATTAATTTTATTAAGAATAATAGTTATTGTCAAAAAGATTGATATTTTATATAAAAATGCGTAAAAACGGAATATACCGCAATTATGGACAAGCTAGCACGGAATTACCTACATGACAAAATTTTGGCACGGAATTACGTTCCATTCAGTGTTTTAAAAAATTAATAAAAATTAATATAAATTTAGTTTTAAAACAGATAAAACCAATGGAAAACTGAGAATGATTAATTAACTTTTACGATGCAAATGTTTTCTTGCACTTTAAGTTATTTACTAAAATAACATAAATAAAATTCTCAGCAAGGGCCTTAACATGCCGTAAATATGTACATTTACCTTACACTGTTTTTTCAAAATGGCGGGATTGTGAAAAGTGATAATTGGTTAGGAAATGAACGTCAAGGAATTATTGTGTAATTGGGGATTTTCGCAGTACGGTAATGCGTTTGCAGGTAAGTTTCGATGGTTTCGATATTCATGAAGTGCTTATTTTGAGGGTAGAAATTGAACGAAACGCTTTTAAAGGGAATAACGACAAGGAATCTAATCGAATCTAATCCTAATGAAAAATTTCAAGGAACGTTTCATAAAAAAATTAAATAACTGCAAATAAAAATATATTTTGCTCAAAACCAAATTTTCTAACCTCAAAATTTTTATATTTATATATAAATCCAAATAGTGTTCAAATAGTTGTATAAGTTCAAATAGTGAACATTACAAAAATTCTAACCTCAAATTTTTTATATTTATATATAAATTCAAATAGTGTTGAAATAGTTGTATAAGTTCAAATAGTGAACATTACAAAAATTGAAATTTACAGAATAAAATTAAATGAAAACTACTGGTGAATATTGCTAATAATATTTGTATCCTTTTTCTGTATTTTGTATTATTCGCAGAAAACCTAACCTTTTAAAAATATGCAAATTAACTGCTTAAAATTTTTGTAATAATTGGTTTTGTTTTCTGTTGAAATATAAAAATTCCACGTTGACTTCCTACTACTATTGAAATTATTGCAAAAATAAATGTAGAAAGCAATATTTTAATATTTTATACTGAACAGTTTAGTCTATTTGACTTTCTGTGCAGTGGAATTAACTTTTTCCTGAGTAGTGACAATGACTAATCGCCTATTTAGTAAATCCATGAAGTAGAATAAGGAGATGAAACGGCCTATATTTATTGGCCCCCAAATAGGGGGGTCAGAGTAGTGAAGTTTTCATCTCTCTACTGTCTCGAGCGCCCCTTGAGGGAAAATACAGAATTATAATGTATCGTCTGCTACACGGTTGTTTATGACATTTATGAGATGACAGCTGAATGAATTGGGTTATATTTACGGTTTGAACGAGTTTTATGACTGAAATTGGAAATAAAAATGAAAAGTTAGTATAAAATAATAAATTTATGAGTAAATAATATTATGTTAATATAAAAATTCATTCTTGCTGTCATTTCACTACAAAAACATTCAGGTTATATTTATGTTTTTCTCCTTAGATCACGTGACATAATAGTTCAAAAAATTACCACTGTGAACACTGTAACCAGTAGGGAGAGAAAAACCGCACTACTCTGACCCCCCATTTTGGTGTCAACTTTTTCTGCTATATACTGCAGGCGTTTCATCTCCTTATCCTCCTTCATGGCCAAAACACAACCATAACCTTTTGATATGTTTTTTTTTCTCACGTGGTTATATTTTACGATTTAAAAAGAGAGGGAAATATACGCATGTAATGCGCATGCGCGCAAAGTATAAGTTTTGTCATTCTGCGAGTATAGTTCCCCAACAGAGAAAGGTTTCATTTCTGAGAGACTTCACACAGTCAGTTCAGTTGAGTTCAGTCTCCTTAGTCTTAGGGTACGGTCCCATGATGAGCAGAAAACAGAATGCAAAGCAGAATTTCGTGAATGCAAGAGAGATAGTCAGATATCACTGTTCTTTTCACTCTTACAAAATTCTGTTTTGCATTGTGTTTTCTGCTCATCTTGGGACCGTACCCTTACTCCCTGATTCACAGAAACCCAATTTTTGTCTACTGCACCATCTACTTGCCAAGGCAAAGACACCTGCATTGCCCTCATATTGTCACTCACTGTTCTCTGTAAGAATAAGGCTAACTTACTCCTCCTGTCTCTAGTCTTCTTGTTCTGTGTCTACACCTACAATATATAATAAATTAAAAAGAACTTGACATTACCGACAGAAACTTGATAAATCCAAGTAAATGTATGTGAAACAGTAAGTTCCGTCGGTAATATCATGTTCCTTTTAATCTATTGTAAGTCAAATAAGAACTACTCTACTAATCCTCCTGATATTTATTGTTTAAATAAATTTAAAAAGTATGAAAATTTAATCGTTTCCCTACAATATCCATACTGAACATTTTTTATAACTATCATAAATTTCGAAATAAAAATTACTGAATAAAAGTGATTTGAATGTTTAAATAACAATATGTCTTGCAAAATAATCAAAATTTTGCAAAATTATTGTCAATACTTATAGTATGTCCTCTAAGTAACAAAATGATAAATCATGAAGAAAATCTGAGATTCAAAGTTTATCCTGTGCATGTTTACAATAATAAGAGATAATATGTGATGCTCCACGGTGAAAAGGATCTTACAATTAGCTGTAGAGAAATTAATATTGAGTTACTTATATCCTTCTATATTTTTTGAGTTGTTCTATATACAAAATTAAAAAACAATTTTTACTTGCAGGCTGTTTTGTTATGAATTTCAACTGTGTAAAAACTTAAATGTTACACGGTATTCACTTATTTTTATATAGAAATTTATTCTATATTGTTATTAAATAGTTTAACCTTATGTGCAAATTTCTCTTAAAAAATATACTGTATTTTTGAAATATAAAGTTTATATTTTCTCATTCCTAAAAGGTTTTTTTATATCTTATTTACAAAATAAATTTAGATAAATATTACAAACAATTTAATTTATTTCTAATTAATATTTATATATTTAACTACAATATTTATATTAACAGAAGCTATTTAACTATTAAACTGTGAAGAGTTAAATTAATATTTAATCAATTAGAATAATAAAATTAAATTAGTATAGAAATAAAATTAAATAATTTTAAAAACTAAAAATAATGTTTAACATTTATTTTAAATTTAATAAATACCTTTTAATTTAAACATATCATCATTACAAAATATTTTTTTTTCTTTTATTTCATTTGTTATTATATGTAATTTTCTTATCTTATCCCAATTAATTACTAATTTAATTTTTAAAGTTTAATAATTTAATAACTTAAAGATAATATTATCAATTATTTACTTGTGTTTGTACTATATTTTTAAATATAGCAAATATTTCTAATGTTTAAATCACTATTCGTTAAAATGTCACTTTTAGCAGACAAAATTTCGGAGTTACCAAACTTTCCCTGCAGGGTTCGCCACCTCTGTTAGTTTTAAGATAAACGGTAAAATTTGCTTCAACTTTTCTAGAGAGTGGGTATTCCTTATACTACTTCATGCATGGTACATAAAAACAGCGCGAGTTTAAGGCGGTGTCAAAGTCGATGCGATTTTCCCATTGAAGCTCAATGCAAAAATCCAATCGACTTTGACACCGCCTTAAGGGGATCCCACATATCGACAATACAGATCTAAATTGATAAAAAGAACTGCAACCGCCTTTTCTTGAAAAATATAAAATACCATGCCATATCCATTTGGGAATCTCATTTTTCATCAAAAATACACAGGATGAATATTTCTTTTTTTGTAATTGTTACAAAAAAATAAAGGTTTTTAAATTTTAAATTTTCTTACAAACAACAAAACAAACTTATTTTTTACTTGGAAAATTAAATATATCTGCGAAATTGTCTTATTTTATATATTTTTTACCATTAATCAATTTTCTCTTGCAAACAAGACATTATATTAAATTGTTTTTAATTAAAAATTAAAAATAATCAACAATTTATCATTTCTGCTACATTTGGCGCCATCTATTGGTTCCATTGCAAAATAATGTACCACCAAACAGCTATTAAATGTGGTTATGGTGGTTTGGACTATTGGAAACTGCTCATATTTAATTTTTGAAAAATAATTTTTTCTAATAATTACAACAAATAAAATATTCATCCTATGTATTTTTGATAGAAAATGAGTTTCCAAAATTGATAGGGCATAATATTATACAATTTTTAAGAAAAGGCGGTTGCAGAGTTTTTATCAATTTAGATCTGCATTGTTGATATGTGGGATCCCCTTAAGGTATAAGAGCATAAATCTACTTAAGTACCTCTAACACCTTCAGCTGGTGGTCCAGGTGCTCTCGTCATTAACATAGAATTTTTTGCATTTTCTCCAGTTCCTTGAAGGGTAACTTCTAACATATCTCCAATTTTTCCTGTAATTGGATCTCTTTTGAACCTAATGCAAGTTCCAACTGGCGCCAAATCAGCATTTAGTAAAGCCAAAATCTCTAGTTCTCTTGACCAATAGCATTGTATATTGTCCACATTATAAATAGGAAGATTATCAGGATATTCAATAAATGCTTTTAATTCACTCTTAATATCAGCTATTATAGGAGGTGGTCCAAATGGCAAAAATAACTATATGAACAGAAAACATAAGAAAAGTTATTTTAGGATCAAGGGCACAAAATAAGTGATTGAAAGAAAGGCAAAGATTAAGATAAAGGTAAAAAGTATGAGCTTTGTGCTCATATAGCAAACATAATTTAAGTAAACATTATTTTGAAGAAACATGTTACCCCTGACCTGATATAAGTCACTTTGCGCGCATATTAAGTGCTCGAAATGGCATACTTTCCATGCAGGTAAAACAAACAATATTTTTTGTACTACCTGCACGGAAAGAATGTCATTTCGGGCACTTAAGGCGGGCACAAAGTAACACATTCTGCCCGCATATGAATTCTTTGTTTTTTTCTGTAGAAATTAATAAAAATAACGTTTATTGATCAAAATAGAAAATAATATAACAATTCTTATATAATTTTTATTTTGTTATTATTTTGTTATTCTATTAAAGTTTACTTTGTTATCCTGCTTTTTTTTAATTTAAAAAATTAAATTTCTTTCGGTTGAATCCATTTCAAATCAGGCAAGCGTGTAAAAATATTTGTCACTTAAGTAAACATTAACAACAATTTTGGTTATTAAAAATCTTTTTCATAACGCGGTGCTAAAAAGGGAACTTTTTTGCACCTTATTATGAAAATATCGTTCGTAACTTGTGCGAGCAGTTGGTAATTTTTCAATGAGGACTTTGTTTGGAATAAACTGTAGGCGAAGCGAAGCTTTGCAAACTTTCATTTCCTATTGTTCTTTGTTTTAAACATATGACTTCAATAATTTTGAATTTAAAAAAAATTTCGAAAAAAAATTCGTCTAACTACAAATATCGTTTAGTCCACTTGAAACTCATGTAATTTCTTCTTTATATTAATACTAAATAATAGAAAATAAATATAATAAAATGTTAATTATTATCTTTTGTATTCCAATTTAATTTAATTAATCGGCATTAAGACAATAATGGTACGGTCACAGCTCGGCTGCCTGCCTGCAGGTCGTCATGGCAATACATGAGAGTAAGAGAGTCAGACAATTTAAATTATTCGTCTCCTCTCTCTTACTCTCGAGACGGCTGCCTGCGCAGGCAGCCGAGGTGTGACCGTGCCATAAGGAACTCTATTAGAATAACCACCCCATTCCGTCTTTGACAGAAAGTCAGCTCCCTGCGGAAAAAAATAGATAAAGAAGTAGAAGATCTGTACGGAAATTGTTTTGGTCGTAAATTATTACACCAAGAAACAAATTGGGTTCCTCATATTGTTTGTAACACCTGTAGACTTATGTTGTATTGCTCAAAAAATTCGAAAGATGAAAAATATCTAAAGTTCTCTACACCCACGATATGGAAGAAACCACGAAATTTAGAAGACTGCTATTTTTGTATGAATTACATCAAAGAAATTACCTCAAAAAATAAGAGTTCCATTACATATATAAATGTGTCAACAGTAATCAGACCTACTGAAATTGATCGAAAAGCGGGAAAACTTGATGTTACTTTAAAAAAATATGTCGAAAAAGTAGAAGTCGACAATGAAACAGAAGAATTTAGTAGTGACAGTGATGAAAATGACAATGATGATCAGGAAAATAAGTTCACCGCGTATTACAATAAAGAAAAAAAGCCAATATTAGTATCGCAAGCGGAGCTAAATGATTTTATTAGAGATCTAGGTTTACCAAAAGATGGTGCAGAATTTGCTGCTTCATTTATGAAGAAAAGAAACTTCTTGCATTCGAATACGAAAGTGTCATTTTATAGAGATAGAGATAAAGAGTTCCGAAAATATTTTAAGAAAGATGAAGAGACATCTTTGGTGTATTGTACTGACATAATAGGTTTGATGGACAATTTAAAAGAAAATGTGTATAGAGATGAAGACTGGAGACTTTTTATCGATTCCTCCAAACGTAGTATAAAAGCCGTTTTACTACACAATACAAATGTCTACGCTCCTGTTCCAATAGCTCATTCTACACAAATCAAAGAAGAATATAAAAAAATGCTTCTAGAGAAAGGGAATTACCAAAAACACAAATGGTTAATTTGTGGTGATTTTAAAATTATAACAATATTACTGGGTCAACAAACGGGTTCACGAGAGAGCCATGTTTCTTGTGTCTATGGAATAGCAGAGATCGTGCTAATCATTATAAGAAAAAAATTGGCCTTCAAGAGATTCGTTTAAACCAGGTTCTCACAACGTCATTCATCAAAGTTTGGTAGACCCCGAAAAAATTATATTTTCATTTCATCACATTAAGCTTGGTGGGATTAAGCAATACGTGAAAGCGTTAGATAAGGACGGTCCATGCTTTAAGTTCATTGCGAAAAAATTTCCAACTGTTTCTGATGCTAAATTAAAACAAGGGGTATTTGATGGACCACAGATTTGAGCATTATTTAGAGACATGAATTTCGTTTCTCAAATGACCGACACTGAAAGGGCAGCTTGGGAAAGTTACAAAGAAGTTTCAACAAATGTTCTAGGAAACAATAAGAGTCACAAATCTAAACAAATTGTAGCCCAAATGCTTAAAAACTTTCAAAAATTAGGATGTTTAATGAGTTTAAAACTACACATCCTCGATTCGCATCTGAATAAGTTTCCCGAAAATTGCGGACATTACAGCGAAGAACAAGGAGAGCGATTTCATCAAGATATCAAATTGATGGAAGAACGATATCAGGGAAGATGGGATTAGGTAATGATGACTGACTTTTGTTGGATGTTGAAGAAAGAAACGAGTAGAAAAGGAAAAAAAACGTAAGCGAAACCCTTTACATCGGTCATTTGAAGAAAAAAGAACACGGTATAGTAGCAAGACAATGGACTGAAGAGATGTTCCCAAAAAACCGCAAGTAATAAATCTAAAAAAATTGTTAAAATAATAAAGACTGCCATATTGGATCCGCCATTTTGAATTTTTAAAAACGGACATGGAATTCGTCATCAGCGACTCCGGAAACCCCCTGAGTAACGATTTTCAAGCAAATCCGAACAAATTTTCATAATAGTGTCCGACATATTGGATCCGCCATTTTGGATTTTGGAAACTGGACATAGGGTCCGTAATCAGTAATCACAGAAAGTTCTAAATAGTAAATTTCATGAGCTTACAAAATTTTCATTGCGCTGTATATGATATAATTTGTTTATTTGGAAGCTTAGATGCATTTTTGAGGTTATGTTCGTTAGATTTATTTTATTATATGAATTTTCAATTGAAAAGCTTATAGAATAGTTTATTAAAAATAAAGGACTTAGAAAGTTACTAATATGCGCTTAGATTCAAGTTTGATCATTTAAAAGTGACCATTTTAGCGATTTTAAGGTATTTTTTGAGGTTAGGGCGAAACCAGGACCCACTAGCCAAATTCTGATGGCGGATTCGGATTCAGCGCATCGAAATACATCGGAATATACATGTCTCGACCCCAGATCAAGACACTTTTCTTTTTTTGTGTGGCTGTGTTATTGAAACCCTACGTATCATCTGTCGAAGAAGTAGAACAGGCCATAACAATTTTGCATAAATTGAAAGTTTGTCAAGGATGCGCATCTCCATCGTCCATTTGTAATTCAAACACATCATTTACGTTCAAAGATTCGATAGGCACATTGAGACATAATAAGTGTTCTCTCATTTTAGATGCGAGTGCAAAGAAATCTAAAACTTGCCAATCGTGCAAAAAGGGAAAAGTTAGCCTATCAAACAAAAAAATTTTACGATTTAAACGTCAAAAATATTTTCAACAAATCGTTCTGAAGTTGAGTCCTACAAGAAAAAAAAATTAAAATTATTAAATCAAAAAGTTAACACAACGCACAAACAAAAAGTCAGATTGCTAGCACGGCGAGATTATTTGGAAAAAAAACTCGAAAAAAGCAAAGAAGAGTTAAATATCCTGCAGAAAACTTCTTTAGATTCCAAATTAAACGAAAACGACATTTCACAAAATGAGCAAATTGTTATTAACGAAATATTAAATGCTGCAAAGTCTAACGACGCAAGAAGACGTCGGTATTCGGAGAAGTGGATCATTTTGTGCGTATTGTTTCATATGCGATCTCCTGCTGTGTACAGAACATTTAGAGATTCAAAGGTTTTGACTCTTCCTTGCATCAGTACCATTCGCCGGTAAATATTTATTTTAAGTAGTATTTTAATATGAATGTTATTTTATATCACCTTTTCCAATTTTTAATACAGGTACTTTTCTTTGATTGAGACTCCCTGCGGCTTCAGTGAAAATTTATTTAAAGTTCTCGAGGAAAAATTAAGTGAACAACCAGAGATGTTTTGACATGGTATCCTCATGTTCGACGAAATGAGCACGCGACAAAATATCTGAGTAGATCCAAAAACTTTAGATTATATAGGTCTAAGTAATGTGCCTGACACAGGCAATTCCACATTGTGCATTGATGAAATCGCAGACCATGCATTTGTCTTTGTATTCCAATCAATAAATTTTGATTTTACACAGCCAATTGCGGTATTTACATCAAAAGAACCAGTAATTGGAATTGAAATTCAAAAACTAGTCATTCAATGCATAATTTTATTGGAAAAATTTGGTGCTCAAGTACACGGAGTAGTTTGCGATGGTTCCAAACCAAATAAGAAGTTTTGGAAAGAAGTAGATTGTACCGGAAAAATAAATAATGTTAAAAATTCATTCACGCATCCATTGTCAGATAACCGCCAAGTATATTTATTTTCCGATACACCACACTAAATAAAGTGTATACGTAATCGGCTGTTTAATAAAGGCGAATTGCAGGTATATAATTTTAGTAATAAATATTATTTACTTCAAATATTTATCACACGTACTTTAATTTTTACATTATTTTACAGGTCGATCCACAAGTGGGCCTGATAAAATGGGAATATTTTGTCAAATTGTTTGACATAGATCGCTTAAACAGTCATGGACGTTTATGCCTAAAACTGACTAGCAACCATATCCATCTCCACAATTTGTTAAAAATGAAAGTGTCTTATGCTGTGCAGGTGAACTTCCATATATTTTGTAATTTAAAAAAATACTTCTCATTTATGTGAAAACTAAACTGTTTTCTTTATTATTGAAAACAATATTATATATATAAAAAATAATATTTAAATATAGGATTGTTTACAGATTTTCAGTAAATCTACAACCAGTGCCCTACTGAATTATAAAAATTATTTCGAGGATTTACAATTTTGTGAAGCAACAGCTGATTTCTGCATGATCATAAATAATTTATTTGATTCTTTAAATAGAACGAAATCTGAATATGGAGTGAACCTTGAAAGCTCAGATTTTAAGGTGAGAAAATTAATCATATAATTTAACATTTTTTGAATTAAAAATATTTTGTAGATCTTGAAAGATTCTCTCCAATGGCTGGATGAATGGGAAAATAGAAAAATTCAAGGACTGATTAAAGGTGATCATTTTCTAACTGATTTAACGAGTGAAGGGTTGAGAGTAACCATTCAATCAACCATGGACATGTGCAACCTGTTAATAAAAAAATACCATTTTGATTATTTATTAACAGGGAAAGTTAATCAGGATCCATTAGAGGTATGCAAAATAATAAAATTGTTTAACCTTTAGTTAATAATTAAAAAATATATAATGTACCAATTAATTAGTTAAGATTTTAAAGTAATATCTTGATTTTGTGTATACTTTTCTACGAATATTTAATTATACAAACAATTAATCATTATTATGCAATAAGTATCTTAATGAAGTAAATTATTTCTTTATATAAAAATAAAGTTTTATGTTATACATATTATCCAGATTGAAATTTCTTTAACCCATTTAGTCCCAAATGTCCGTTTTTTTAGTACAAGTTCGAGCTTCCCGTTCTACTATTTCCGGTTTTTAAAAAAATCAAGACAAAGGTTTTCTTATGGATTTGAGTGTCCTCTTTCAGAATCTGGAAAAAAATTTCAATTTAGACTTAATGATAAAAAGTTATAATTGTTTAAACAAAAAAACCCGTTTTTTTAGTGTTTTTTTTTCTTTAAATGCAGATTATTTCATTGAAATCGGCTTGGGAAAAATCTGGAATATCAAAATATCGCGTCCAAACTATTAGGACTATCAAATAGTCATACTGACAAAACAATTTTTACAAATTTCAAAATGGCGCCTCAATAATGGCCGCCAAAATATGCAAATTTGGAAAAATAATTTTAAAAAATTTTAATTCTACATTTTTTTTACTTTTATGCTTCATTTAAGTAAAATAATGCTGTTTCAATAAAAATATTGTTATTTGATGTTATTTAACAATATTATAAACAATTTGAAAACTATGAGCCAAAGTGGATGTAAAAAATTTATTTTCATCAATTCTCTTTTTTGGGGGAGGTAAAAATGGATATTGAAAGTAAAAAATTTATTTCAAAATTATTTTGCAATGTTTAAGAATGTTATAAACAATTTTTATAAACAATTTTGCAAAAAATGAAATAGAATAGTAGAAATTTTATATTTTTAATTTTATTATGCTCTCTGGTTATCAAAATGTTGCATAAGGATTAAACTTCCATTTAACATTATTTAGCAATATTTAAAAATGTTATAAACAATTTTTATAAACAATTTTCATAGAAAAAGAAGTTTAGAGTGAAAAGAAATATTTTTTTTCACTATTTACTTGGTTTGTCATTAGAATAGATATTTAAAAGACAAATCTTTGTCTGTAATTATTTAAGATTTTTTTACAATGTTATAAACAATTTTTATAAACAACTTTTATAAAAAAAGATGTTCAGAGTGGACAAAAATATTCTTTTCTTCACTACTAACTTTCTTTTGTCATTAAAAGTGGAAACTAAAGTATCTATTGTTTATAAAAAATTTGTAAACAATGTATAAAAATGTTGTAAACAATTCTTATAAACAATTTGCTAAATATGAAGTACCATCATGGAAAAAAAGCATTTTTTTATTATATAATACCTTCTTGTAATCAAATTCTTTGTTATAGGTATAATCTTTCATTTAACATTATTCAGCAATTTTTAACAATCTTATAAACAATTTTTATAAACAATTGTCATAGAAAAATCAGTTTAGGGTGGAAAAAAAATTTTTGATTTTCTTTATTTGTTTGTTCGTCATTAGAATAGATATTTAAATGACAAATCTTTGTCTGTAATTATTTAAAGAATTTTTACAATGTTATAAACAATTTTTATAAAAAAAGATGTTCAGAGAAGAAACAAATTTTTTCTTTACTACTAACTTATTCCAACATTAAAATGAAAACTGATGATTCAACCGTTTATCCAAAATTTATAAACAATTTTTTAAATTATTTATAAAAATTGTTTATAACATTGTTAAAAATTGCTGAATAATGTTAAATGAAAGATTATATCTATAACAAAGAATTTGATTACAAGAAGGTATTATATAATAAAAAAATGCTTTTTTTCCATGATGGTACATCATATATAGCAAATTGTTTATAAGAATTGTTTACAACATTTTTAAGCATTGTTTACAAATTTTTTATAAACAATAGATACTTTAGTTTCCACTTTTGATGACAAAAGAAAGTTAGTAGTGAAGAAAAGAATATTTTTGTCCACTCTGAACATCTTTTTTTATAAAAATTGTTTATAACATTGTAAAAAAATCTTTAATAATTACAGAGAAAAATTTGTCTTTTAAATATCTATTCTAATGACAAACCAAGTGAATAGTGAAAAAAAATATTTCTTTTCACTCCAAACTTCTTTTTCTATGAAAATTGTTTATAAAAATTGTTTATAACATTGTTAAAAATTGCTGAATAATGTTAAATGGAAGTTTAATCCTTATGCGACATTTTGATAACCAGAGTGCATAATAAAATTAAAAAAATAAAATTTCTACTATTCTATATCATTTTTTGCAAAATTGTGTATAAAAATTGTTTATAACATTCTTAAACATTGCAAAACAATTTTGAATTAAATTTTTTACTTTCAATATCCATTTTTACCTCTCCCAAAAAAGAGAATTGATGAAAATAAATTTTTTACATCCACTTTGACTCATAGTTTTCAAATTGTTTATAATATTGTTAAATAACATCAAATAATAATATTTTTTATTGAAGCAGCATTATTTTATTTAAATGAAGCATAAAAGTAAAAAAAAATGTAGAGTTAAAATTTTTTTATATTATTTTTCCAACTTTGCATATTTTGGCGGCCATTATTGAGGCGCCATTTTGAAATTTGTAAAAAATTGTTTTTGGCAGTATGACTATTTGATAGTCCTAACATTTTGGACGCGATATTTTGATGTTCCAGATTTTTCCCAAGCCGATTTCAATTAAATAATCTGCATTTAAAGAAAAAAAAACGGGGTTTTTTTTTATTAAACAATTATAACTTTTTATCATTAAGTCGAAATTGAAATTTTTTTCCAGATTCTGAAATTCAATCCAGATTCAAATCCATAAGAAAACCTTTGTCCCGATTTTTTTTAAAACCGGAACTCGTAGAACGGGAAGCTCGAACTTGTACTAAAAAACGAACATTTGGGACTAAATGGGTTAATCTACTTTTCAAAAATGTTTCTCATTATCCGCATTTTATTTTTTTATTTATTAAAACGTGAATTCGGAATTTTTTTTTAATTCTAGAGATTTTTCGGAACAATCAGAATCGCTGGAGGGACGAACGATCACCCGTTCACGCCTACGCTTTTGCAAATTTTTAAAATCGTGTCTGCTATTAGCATTTTAAAGCCTCCGAAAACAGGCAATTGTTCCGTATTTGACGGTAATTCTCCCCAGTCACTAATGACTGATATGGAGCATTCAGACCTCTGCAGCCTGTCTGGAGGTTGCCATGGTAACGTACAAGAGTAAAAGGGTAAGGAAATTCAAATTTATTAAATCTTCTCCTTTTTTTCCTTTTCTTCTCCTTCTTCTTCTTTTTTGCTTCTGGATGCGCAGACAGACAGCCTGCAGAGGTCTGAATGCTCCTTTAGTCGGTTAAAAGAACTTTTTAAATCAAAAAAGGTTTCTGCAATAGAAGAAGTAAAAAAAATTGGAATTAATTGTCGAATGCGATGACTCGAACTTCAGCGATTTCGTTAACTCTGTTGAATACGATTATGCATTGCCGGAAATATCTCAATGTTTAATTTTTTATATGACTGGACGGGTTACAGCTTTTTTAAAAAAGACAACACAGTGCGAAACGTGCTTATATGCGTTTCTTTCAGACAGCAGCATTGAACGAAATCAATTAAGCTTTTCGAATAACAATCTCCCTAAAGGTTTCGAACAGTTTACAAAAGCTAATAAGTATTTCATTCATCCTAACGTCAAATTATTTAAAATAATGTCGACAGTAGAGAGACTTTTTAATCAATTTAAAAAGTATAGCTCTCCCCTTGGGTGTTTTCGACGTTGACACTGAGCGCTCTGAAAGTGCGAAACGTGGTTGGTTGGTCTAGGGTAATTCTGAATGTTGATTGGCTACACTTCAAAATTGACAGTTTCATGCTCTGATTTCCACACTCTGTATAGCTCGGACCTTTGATACCGAGCTATACAGAGTGTGGAAACCAGAGCATGAAACTGTCAATTTTGAAGTGTAGCCAATCAACATTCAGAATTACCCTAGACCAACCAACCACGTTTCGCACTTTCAGAGCGCTCAGAGTGTCAACGTCGAAAACACCCCTTGAATTAATATTAAACGAGTTAATTTCCAGTGGAGAAAAGTTCACTTTTAGTTGCATACAGCACAAAGATAAAGCTGTAGATATTACAGCATACATTGTGCAATTTTATTTACAAACTCGTATGCGAGAATTGGTTTAACAAATAGCGGGTTCTTTAAGAAGGGAAAATGTTTTAAAAAAGAAAGCTGCGAAAGTTTTCTTAGCTTGAAATTGATGCCAAAGTTTAAAACTTATAGATTTTTATTTATGGTGCAAATTTAAATAATGCATAATATATATTACATAATATTTAAATATTATTATTATTATAATATAAAAATATTAACATTAAAAAATATTTTAATGTTGTAAAAAGAGCACATTATTTAAATAGTAAAAATGTTTTTAATAAGTAACCGGCAAAGCTTGCTTTAATTTAAAAATTTTTAAAAAGTTTAAGACTTTTAAATTTTTATTTAATATTATGTTTTTATACATTATTATACGTTTATGTTTGTTTTTGTCTTGAGTAGAATTTTATCTCAATTAATAAATAAAAAATGCATTAAAGTTAATGCTAATTATATTATCTAAATTTGTTTTCTTTATTTTAAATATACTATCTATGACTTTCCTTTAACTTTTATTATAAATCAGTTTATCTGATAACACAGCCACACAAAAAGAAGTACCCGAGTTTTTGGGGTCGCTGATTACAATTTTCATGTCAAATTGAAAATTGAATTAAAAAAAATGTTGAATTATAAAAATTTGACATAAAATTTGTAATCAGCGACCCCAAAAACCCCCAGATACCAAGTTTCGTAAAAATCCAAAATTTTTCAAAAAATTTGTCCGCCATACTGGATCCGCCATTTTGAATTTTGAAAGTCTAACTTGAAATTTGTAATCAGCGACCCCAAAAACCCCCGAGCAACAAGATTCAAGCAAATCCCTCGTTATTTAAAAAAGTTTGTTGGTCACATAAAATCCGCCATGTTTTTTGAGGTTATGTCAAAACTGAGACCTGGTGGAGCAAAACAGACTTCAGATTCGTGTTCAGCGCATCAAAATACGTAAGGAATGGGTAGGCTCATTCCCCAACTCGGGTACTTTTTTTGTGTGGCTGTGTAATTTAAACGAAAGTCAGTTTATTGTACAATATATTTATGTATTTTCATAATAATTATTCAATTGTTATATCAATTATCAACTTTTATGAGTTAAAAATACAATATTGCTTCTTATCGTGTATTTTTCACCACTAACAGCAAAATTTGATTATAAAAACAAATAATTTATTCGTTTTTATATTTTTCTGCAGATATTGCTGCAGTGAATTTTAAAAGAGTGTTGAGAACAGCGCCATCACGTGTTACTTTTTGGCACATGAAAAGGGAAACCACTAAGCTGACATATTTCTCCTTTAAAATGCATTGGAGTCGGACAGGGGTGGAATAACTATCACTGTAATGAGTGTTCCTATTGGCAAAATACTTTGTCTTTACACCACCACGAGGCGACACGTTCCATACGCCCCATACGTAATTCATACGTGAGGTTTAACCTTGAAACCGAATAGCAGTTTCTAAGAGTGCAGTCCCATGGTGGCACACTGAAAAAATTTAAAGCGCACTGCTGACGTGCTGACTTCAATGCGAGACAGCAGCGCGCTTTGTCATAAGGGATAGCAGTTAACCTCAAAAAGCGAGCATCTCTCTTTTTCGGGGGCAGCAGTTACCCCTGAAAGAGTAACTGCTCGCTTTTTGCGGTTAATTGCGTTCTTTTCTGATAGAGTGTGCTGCTGTCCTGCAAAAAAGAAAGCATCTATCTCTACAAAGACAGCAGCGTGCTTTTAATTTTTTCAGTGTAGATTAGTAGAATAGTGGAACAATTTTGACCAATCAGATGACTGGATTCACGGAAAGAAAAATCTAGCTTTTACAGCATGAAATTACTTAATACTCTTTTTGCAGTTGCGTTTGCTTACCTATAAACGCAAGAATATATGCATTTAAAGTATTAAGTATCTCTGTGGAAAAAACGTATGATGAACATAGGCTGCGGTTGTCATGGTAACGTACAAGAGTAAGAGAGTCAGTGACTTCAAACTTCTCCCTTACTCTCGTTGCTCCTGCCTGCGCAGATAGGCAGCCTGCAGAGGTGTAACCGCAGCCTTACTTTCATACTAAGAACTTAATAGTCTAAACGCAAAGACGTTATGCGCCCGGAGTAAGAGTCATCGTTTTGCTATTATTGCAAAGTAAAGAGTTTCACCGCTTTTGGCGGTGATTCAGCTGCAACAAGCGACTTGGCTCCTCCTACTTTCCCTCTCCAACCGACTGACGTCGCATGTGTAAGAAACAGCCCGGTGACACTCTCTCTTTCACACAGTACATATGCCGTTATCCTCCACTACGTGGCGCCACGTATGAACAAGTCTCATATTTATTTTCATTGCATAGTTTAAACCGTTTAAACGTTTTCTTTTAACCCTTTCAACGGACTTCAACGTTTTCTTTTCGAGCCTTTCGAAAAAAGTGTGAAAAAATGTGATAAGAATATTTTGAAATTTTTGTTAGGTTAAGCAATTTTGTACAATGGATTGAAAATGTGTCGCTTTTGGTTGCAAATCGGGTTATGCCAGTAATCGTAAAATAGACAAACAGGAAAACATACACATTTTCCAAGTTCCAAATAAACAAACAATTATTAAAAAATGGCAAACAGCAATTTTGAGAGATGACATCAAATTAAACGCGGGTCATCATGTTTGTAGCAAACATTTTAAAGATGATATCATTCGCGAAAAGGTATTTAAAGACCCTGATGGAAATATTGTTGCAAAGGTAAGTATCTCACGATTTAACTATAAATTTGTTTTCATTTTATTTGAATATTCGGAAGTTTCAAATGTATTTTTTATAGATTATAGATTATTTTTTAATAAGAAAAATTGTGCTGCTTAATTTAAATTCAAGAGTAATTTCAAATATATTAATTAATTGAATTCAATTTGTAACAGTAATCAAAATAAACAAAAAAATGTCTTTTATTGTAGTTATATTATTTGTTTAGATAATTATTTTTAATTAAAAAAAAATTGTTTTGGTTAAATCGGGTCAAAAAGAAATATATTCAATAAGTTTGTTAAATTTTAAGTTTAAAAAATATATATTTAATCTAAATTCATTCAAAAAAAATTTTTAAAGAAGATTTAAATGTAAAATAAAGGTAAACTAAATTATTAAATATTCGAAGAATGTAATAAAACTTTTAGAAAGATTGTATTTATTTATACAAATATTCTTAATTATATTAATCGTTTTTTAGGCTCCGCATCTAAAACCTCGATTGCGTGATGGTGCTGTACCATCTTTAAATCTTGGCCGTCCTCTAAAACCGACTCCACAACCTAGAACATTATCTGTAAAAAGAAAAAAAAAGATGATGAAGAAGATGAAGAAAAAGAAACAGAGAATCCTAAGAGATTAAAAGTCGAAAATATAGCAGAAACTCTTAGCGAAGATCCAACAAATAATGAAAGTCACCCAGATCTTAATGACGCAGAATTTTCAAAGGACTTATTCGATAAAATTTTTAAAAATGAGATATCCATCAATTTACCGTTCACATGGAGCAAAATCAATTTTGGTTGCTTTGTTGAGCAAGGAATCACATTTGCAGATCGAATTGGAGTAAACAAAAAGTAAATGGTCATGTTGATTCAGTTTGCACGAAGGAGGTAACGTTAGACGAAAACATGAAGCTTTTAATAAAAATTAATGGCACAGTTTTTAACAACTCTGAAATTAATATTCAGGAAGAAAAAATACATTCCTCAAATGAATTAGAAGCAGCAATAAAAAATATTCATGAACTTGAAATATGTCACGGATATCCTAATGTTACAGTTACTGAAGCCAATGCAAGAGACCTCAATTCTTTTGCTCATGTTGATGCCCAGAATATTGTTCGCCATAATAAATATTTAGTCATTTTAAAAACTGAGAAAGAAAAAAAAGGCACCAGTGTAATTGTTGCAATGTTGTGAAACAGCGACTAAGCATGAAAATTAGAGGTGTGCATTTAATCGAGTCGATTCGAAAATTATTCGACTCGACATCAGAAAACTCGAGTCGGGAATAATTCGAATCGAACGAGCCAATTCGAAATTCGAAGTTTCGAATTTCGAATTGGCCGATTCGAATCGAAAGTAAATTCGAATCGAACTAGCTAATTCGAAACTTCGAATTCGAATTGACCGATTCGAATCGAAAGGAAATTCGAATCGAACAAGCTAATTCGAAACTCCGAGTTCGAATTTCGAATTGGCCGATTCGAAAATCGGAGTTTCGAATTGTACAACTTAACTCGGTTATTTAATTCGCACAATCATTTTGACAGAAATCCTAACCTAAAATTAGTAGGCTGGTATTCATAATACATCTATCTAGTACTTAGAAACTTTTTCTTAAAAATGTCAATATATTTTTTATTAATTCTATAATTTTAATATATAATTAACATATCAAAAAAACTAACATACCAAAAGAAATTATATTATTTGTAAAAAGAATTGTAACATACCAATAATGTGTTGAAAGTGAACAGGGTTCAAACCAGTGAAAGAATACTGAATTCTTATGAGATATACTCTATAACGAATTAAAAAATGAATTTTTTCGTGGAATTTTTTGAAAATAATTGAATTTTTTTCAAAAATTTTACAATTTAAGAAAATAATTGAATTTTTTTTGAAGTATTCATTAAAATTTTAGAAAATAATTGTATTTATTCGTAAAATTTTATTAAAATTTTGTTTAAAAATAATTGAATTGTTGCAAAGAATTTAATTATTTTCAATATGCTCGATATTCAATATTTTCAATATTTCAAAAAATTCAAATACATACACAAACAAGATTCAGAATTATAAATTAAAATTCCCCAAAAAATGATTTTTTTTAAATTATCCAAAAATTCTTCAATTGTTCTTGAAACATTAAATTTACTTATTTACTAAAAATTGTGTAAAAGATTTGCAAAATAAGTTTTTTTTCCTTATGTAATACAAGCAATAAGCGAAATATTTCCTTCACTTTCAACAAGTTTCTAAGTACTAGATAGCTGTATTATAAATACCAGCCTACTAATTTTAGGTTAGGATTTCTGTCAAAATAATTGTGCGACTTAAATAACCGAGTTAAGTTGTGCAATTCGAAACTCCAAATTCGAATTTCGAATTGGCCGACTCGACTCGATTTACTTTCGATTCGAATCGGCCAATTCGAAATTCGAACTCGGAGTTTCGAATTAGCTTGTTCGATTCGAATTTACTTTCGATTCGAATCGGCCAATTCGAAATTCGAATTCGAAGTTTCGAATTAGCTAGTTCGATTCGAATTTACTTTCGATTCGAATCGGCCAATTCGAAATTCGAAACTTCTAATTGGCTCGTTCGATTCGAATTATTCCCGATTCGAATTTTGCACACCTCTAATGAAAATCATTCGTAGGCAACATAATAAAAAATCGAAATATTTAAAATTAAATGATTTAGGTCCTCGAAGGCAACAAAAGTTGAAAAAGTTAATTCAAAAATTGAATTCGACCGAAAAAGCAAAAGAAAAAGCCAATGAAAAGTTCAAACGTCGCAAAAACTAGTTCATAACTATAAACAAAAAATAAAAGAAATGTCGAAACAAAGGTTGGATGATTTGATTAATGAATCCGGAAAAATTAATCCTAACGAAAAAACGGCGATTCGTGAAATTTTTAAAGCAGCTGCTACAGAAAATTCAAGAGGCAGACGTTATTCTGACGAGTGGCTCATCCAGTCTTCATATGCGTTCTCCAGCCACATACAGATTGATGCTCGAAAATAAAATGATGCCATTGCCTCAAGTTAGAACTATTCGAAGGTAAGATATATTTCAAATATGGCGAAAGTTGATTGTAATAAAAATGTCTTAATTATCATTTCTATTTTGCAGATACTTTTCAAGAATGGAATGTCCCTGCGGTTTCGACCCTCGTTTTATGGAGGTTTTAAAAACCCATTTATCAAAAAAAAAAAAAAACGAAATAGAACGTCATGGCATATTGTTGATAGACGAAATGTCTACCCTGAAAAATTTGTTGTTGGACCGTAAAACGATGCAATTTAAAGGAGTAGAGGATTTTGGTGATAATGTGCCGAAAGATCCAAATCAGAAATGGCCAATTATGGCCTTGTTCTTATGTTTCAACCTCTATACGACACATATTCGCAACCGATTGCGGTTTTCGCATCTAATGGACCAACTTGCGGAGATATTTTGGCCAAATTAGTTGTGCAAGCAATAATTCTCCTCGAACAAGCTGGAGCTAAAGTTTGTGGAGTTGTTTCAGATGGGGCATCCACAAATAGACGCATGTGGGCAGAATTAGGATGCAGCGGAAAAATGGGCGAAAAAATATTTAAATACTTTTTTGAGAATCCGACTGACGAAGAAAGAAAAGTGTTCTTTTTCTCTGATGCACCTCATCTGATAAAAACAATCAGAAATCGCTTGGTAAATGGTGCGAAATTAAAGGTATGATATTTATCGAAAATACAAAATTATATTATTTATATTTTTAGAATAATTTTAAATAATTCATAATTTACTTAGCATATATTTAATTGTTAAACTTTTAATTAGATTTGTCCAGGTGACAATTATATAGATTGGGATTATATTACAATTTTATATGACATAGACAAACTCCAGCCCAAAGCAAATAGATTGTGCCCTAAATTAAATGATTCTCATGTTTTTTTGAAAAATAATAGTTTTCTAAAAATGAGGGTTTCATTGGCAACTCAAGTAAGTTTTCTGAAAAGATTTCAATTAAGTTCTATTTTTAAAAATTATTTATTCTTACTTCTTATATTTTAAATATTAGAAAAATTAATTTTAATTATTTTATTTTCGTAGGTATTCAGTATGTCTGTTGCTCTTGCTATTAGATTTTATAAACCATATAAATCGAGGTTACAAAATTGCGAAGATACCGCTAAATTTTGCGAAAGAATTAATAACATGTTTGACGCTTTAAATAGAGTCACTATAGAATCTGCCCTTCGACTCGAATCTGATGATCTTCGGGTATATATATTAACTTTTAAAATACTTTATATATTTATTGTCCTGAAGTTATTAATTAACTTTATTTATAGGGGAGAGTCTCCAGTTGTGATACGGGTTTTATTTTTGACCCGTAAATTGTAAACGAGTAAACGAAATTGTAAATAAAATACACCGTTCGAAAGGTAACAGAAATACGCAACTTTTATTAAAAGAAAGTATAGTGTTTCGATGAACTCAAAAAATTTGACGATCCATTTTTTGAGCACATCACTTTTTTGAGAAAAATAAGAATGTCTCCAGTTGTGAGACGCTTTTTTAAAAATGCTAAAATTTATAAAGCTTGTCATAAAAAGTTATGTTTATTGTAAATAGTTGAAAATATTAATAATATATATTATTATATAATAAATAATTATATTTATTTGCAATAATATCAACTAGAGCATTAAAATTGATTTCTTCTGAATCGGTTGACTTTCTTTCCCTTGGCATTCCCAAAATTACGAGAAAAGAAATCAAAACAACATTTAAATAGTATGCCTGCCAAATTGTATTTTTTATGCTGCCCAGATGTGTGTCGACACCGTCCCACAACTGGTGATATGCTGTGTCTCACACCCAGAAATTGGAGTTATTTTGAAAAAGGAAAATTAAATTATTTTCAAACGTAGATTGGAACAATGCAATATGGCATCACAAAATATAAGGAAAATACTAAAAGAAAATGCTTCACATTCACCTATTGCAATTAATTAACTTAGAAAAAAAGTACTTTGCATTTTTGAAAAAAACGCTTTTTTGTCGATCCTCACACACAGAGTTGGAATCTGACACAAACAATTCATATACCGGCCTCGGCGCACTTGTAAAAGTTGGCTCATATAAAAAGAAATGTTTTCATATAAACCAATCGGCTTCTTAATATTGCGTTTTAAAAAAAAATTGACTGTCTCACAACTGGAGGCGTCTCACAACTGGAGACTCTCCCCTACTTATATAGATATTGCAAGAGAGTCTCGATTGGTTGAACGACTGGCAAAAACAAGTTGATTCAAATTTAATTTAATTAATACGTGACTTTTTCAGACTTTTATTTTGTGAAGACTAACCCTAACTTTTAATGGATAACTAATTTTAATCAATTTCTTCATTTATAATCCTTTAAGAGTTATTTTTAAATTATTTACGTTTTAAGTTAAAAAATCAGTAAATAATTGATTTTAATTGTTAAAAATCGTATTTATAAATTATTAAAATCAATTATTTTTTCTGGTTTCGATCTAGGAATTACAGCAACAAATTTGCCAGAAAATAAAATATAACAGAATATAATATGTGTTTTGATTTATTTTTTATTTAGAGATTTTTCGGAACTGTTCGGCTTTCGGGAGGTTCCAATAATCATCCTGCAACTCCCACTTTTTTACAGATCTTTAAGATCCTAACTTTTTACAATATTTTAAAACCGCCAAGTACAGGCAATTGCTCTATAAAAAATGATACCCGTGGGGAGCCATTAATTCCATTACAAAAATTAAAAGAAATATACAAAAGTAACAAGTCGTCTTGCATAAAAAAAATTCGAGAAAAATTGGATATTGTTATCCAATTTTTAACGAACGAAGAACGAAGAACGAAGACAATAATTTCTCAGACTTCACAAACGCCGCAGAACATGATTATGATCTGCCTGAAGTTCGGGATTGTCTGATGTATTTCATCACGGGCCAAATCGGTAAAAGTTAAACTAAATTTTTAAATTGTGAAATTGGTCGTTTTGCCCTTTTTTACTCTGATGAAGAAGCTTCACAAGTAAAAAATTATCCTTTGGCAAAGTTAATCACTTTCAATGAAAATACAAAATTGCAACATCCTAATAAAAAATTATATGATTTGTTGACAAAAAATGGAAGCATCTTTTTTAAAGCATTGCAACAAAAGCAATGTCTATGATCTAGTCGTTTGTGAATTTACACAAGACCAAATAAAATTTCCTTGTTCTATTCATGCCTGGGGCGTACTTGCCTATATATTGGATTTCTATTTAAACAATAGAATGAGGAGTTTTGCGAAAATTAAAATGGCAAATTCTAAAAAGCATAATTTGGTAAAAAAGAAAGTTGCCAACTTAGTATGTACTTAAAAAAGTTTTTTTAACGATATTTTTTTAATATATTATGACTGTCTTGTTCTGATTCTATGAGAATTAAAACTTATGCATATTTTATATATCAAACATATATATAAAACTGTTAGATGCTATTTAAAATGTTTATTGAAAATTAATAAAAGTTATTTTATTTATTAAATCATCTGCCTATTTATTTTCAAAAACCGTCCAAACCAAAATAAAAACTTATATGATAAAATAGTTATATACATATATTTCATATAACTAATTTTATAATTAAACATATTCAATTATCATTTAATACATATGACATTTTTTTTAATTTTAAATATAATACATTAATATTAATTAATATGTTAATTTAATTTTTGAATAAAAACTTCGAAATGATTTGTTATCTTTTGCATTTAGTAAATTCTAAATTTTAATTTTAATAAAATGATTTATTACCTTATATTAGTATTAAATTATTAGAACACTATTATATTTATTTATTTATAAAAAATTATATTAAAATTAAAAATTTAAGAAAAATATGAATATCTATATTGAAAAAATATTTCTTATCTTTAAATGTTCGTAAAAATGAATATCCCATTTATGTACATGTAGTTTAGCTAAATTTTTAAAAATATGAAAAATATTTAATAACGTTTTACTATTATTTTAGTCAATAATCATAATATAAAACATGTATATTTAATTAAAAAATAATTTTCCTCTTTTTACTATAAGTTTTTTAAAAGTCTCATGACTTTTGCATACGTGGCGCCGTCTAGTGCCGAATAACAGTTCTCTAGACAGCATTTTTTACATGCTAAGCCAGAAGAGTCATCGGGCTGGTAAGAAAAGCCGGCGTTGTTTTGGTGTTAGTGCGATCTAGTGTACGCATCATTTTTATCTTTCTTGTTTGATCAATTTTTTTTGTAAGTATGTCAAAAATACATTTGTATTATACTTTTGTAACAAAATTATTACACGAAAAACAAAAATTATGCGTGGTAATAATGCACGATTAATGTAATAAAAATAAATGATATCTGAGAATTTAACAGCTGATGCAGACATAACCTTATTAACATTACAATTTTTAAATTCCAAACATTATTCAATTTTAATTTTAAATGTTTTTACAATTTTTACTTTCGTTTTTGATTAAGAAAATGGTTTTTCTAACATTCGTAAATTTAAAAAACTAAAAACCGAAGTTAACTCTAGAGCATCTTGTGAAAATTTCGTATAGTTTTTTCAGTGTTTGCAATGCTAAAAGTAAATAAAATTGAATTACTATTTGAGAAAGAAAAATTTTGTTATTTTAATTGACCTGTATTTTTTGAAATCAAGTATTATTCTTTTAACTTCGAAAATAGTCTATTTCTTTTATTTATAACGTTTTTCTTAAGCACGTATTTTCTCTGACGAGCAAACTAACTTATTCTTGTTATTTCACCCGTTTTTTTATCATGTATTTTCTCTGCTGGGCTAACTTCAGTTAGCTTCTATTTCTTATATTCTTATTTCGCCCGTTTTTTTTACCATGTACTTTCTCTGACGGGCGAACTAAAGTTTTCTTCTTATTTGCCCTTCGTAGCCAGATCCTAAGTATTTTTTCCCAAAAATTTATTAAATTACTGTTTGTCATTTTATTTAAATTTATATTTCTCGTTTAAATAATTAAAACATTGTTTTCTTTACTGCCAACGACAGTTTCATCTGCAGAATCCATTTTTAAATAATTTAGAAGGCAAATATTTAAAACTTGGATTAGAAAAAATACAACTTATCTGAAACACAATTTTTAATCTTAAAAAAGAAATGTAATTGAGCCAAAATAAGTGAAACCGGCCACTTGAAAAATTTTTGTCTACAATTTTCAAGTTATTTATGATTTTTGGTAGATGTATGAGTGCATTTTTTCCCCCTAAATTTTTTTTCGAAAAAAAAATTATTTTTGAAGTAATCAGGTGTTGAAGTTTTGGGTCATTTTATTTTCATTTTATTGTTACTTTGAAACAAACAAAGATAATTAAGTGAATTTTTTTTAAATTAATGCTTAAAGTCTATACTTTAAGGATTAAATAAAGCGATTGCTAAAAAATAAAAATTTATAATTGTTACAAACAATTCTTTAAAAAAATTGCAAATTGAAGAATGTTCTCAATGTTTTTCAAAGATTAAATTACGATGTATTGATGTGTAAAACTCCAAGCATTAAAATAAAAAAAAGAAAAATCAGTAACCTCCAATATTATAGATATTGTGTAGATTCTTCTGAAAAATGCAGGCAAAATTCGACTCCAGTTACTGGAAAAAGATAAAATTGCAAACGAATAAAGAAAATCGTCTTTTAAATGTCAAAATAATCTACATCTTTTATTTATATTTTTCTATTGGAAAAACATTATAAATAAAATAAGCACGTATTTTCTCTAACGGACGAAATAGTCACACCGAAATACTTTTTTGAAGTATTAGTTAAAAAGTTTTTTAAATTTACGAATGTTAGAAAAACCATTTTCTTAATCAAAAACGAAAGTAAAAATTGTAAAAACATTTTAAATTAAAATTGAATAAAGTTTAGAATTTAAAAATTGTAATGTTAATAAGGTTATGTCTGCATCAGCTGTTAAATTCTCGGATATCATTTATTTTTATTATATTAATCGTGCATTATTACCACGCATAATTTTTGTTTTTCGTGTAATAATTTTGTTACAAAAGTATAATACAAATGTATTTTTGACATACTTACAAAAAAAATTGATCAAACGAGAAAGATAAAAATGATGCGTACACTAGATCGCACTAACACCAAAACAACGCCGGGTTTTTTACACATGCGACGTCAGACGGTTGGAGAGGGAAAGTAGGAGGAGCCAAATCGCTTGTTGCAGCTGAATCACCGCCAAAAGCGGTGAAACTTTTTGCAATAATAGCAAAACGGGACTTCGTGTTGATCTGTTGAAGGGTACAGACGTTATTTTGTCTGTCACTCTTTCTATTCCGGTATTTTCCGTTTGCGAGATCTGTTTCTCGCTGTCTTCCGAAGTTTTGTTTTATTTATTTTCCGCGAAATTATTTAAAGTGCTGATTATATTTTTATGAATTTTCGTTTTTTTGAGTTACATGAGTATTTCAAGTATAATACGGTGGTTTGTAAGCCTAGTGAACTGTCGTTTACTTATGATCTGCTACATTGTTGGTTATGTTGCTTTGTGTTGGTCTACTATAATGCATATTTAAAGTGTACTTGCAAATACGAACAATGAGTTTTTCTGGATTAATAATCAAGGAATTGGATGAGGTTTAACAAGGAATTATAATTTTACTTTCCTTCAATATATAATTGGATTGAAAATTACACGATTTATTTCAACTATAAACACCAATTCATCACATCGTTTGTACGAAGGTCAACTATATCAACAAACTTTTGAAACTTGAGGTTGGATCTTTCTATATTATTCTCAATTCTTGTCACTCCATTACATTTATAATTTATTCCTTCCTTGGCGAATTATTCCCTTATTTTTCCTATCATCACTATTATTTTCATTTCACCTAGCTATTTATTTTGAATTTTTTCAGTTGACTCACTTGATACAAACTGTATTATTTATAGTCTTATAAGACAGATCTTTCCCAGTTTTTAGTTGAAGTGTTCTTTTGTTTTTTTTGTTTTGTTGGCCTTCGCCGTTTTTTTTTTTTGTTGCACTGATTAATTTAAACCTTGTTTCTTTTTGTTTTTTTTGGTTTTGTTCTTTTACATTTATGTTATGTTAAATATACATAATTAACTTATCAGTGAGGCTGGATTCTGTCTTTCTGTTCTTATAATATCATTTTATTTTTCTCTCCCTTTAATTAAACTTTCTGCTATTAAGTTTGCTTTTTTTAGATCAACTTTTGATCTGCAAGTATGCCTCCAAAGAATCTCCCGGGCACACGTGAGGCGTCCTCTCTACCAGGAAAGGGCAGGCTTGATTCGAGGAAAGTGGGAGCTGGAAGAGGCTTTCAGATGAATAGGAATCCTTCTGACAGGAACTTCCTTAATATCAAGCAAAACTCTAATCTCAACTCAAGGACTACTGATGATGGGGATCGTTCAGTGGAAAGAATGGATGTTGACACTCCTAGAAGGAGTGTTAAGAAAAGATCTCGGACCATTAATAAGCCAGGAATCTCTCCCTCCACAGATACCTCTGACTCTTTGGACTCTCCAGTCAATTCCCACATAAGTAAAAAATCATATGTCTCTTCTCAGCAGGTAATCGACAAAACTTTGAGTATTTCTTTTCCCGGCGGAAGAGACCTCAGTAAAAACCCTGCTAGTGTGAATGATCCCTGCTCCGCTAATTCAACTGATGTTGTTGTGGATCAGGGGGCCACTGGTGGGGGTATTGAGGTCTCCCCTCCTCCGGATGACTCATCTAAGGCTCCGGATGGGGTAGCTGAGCATCAGGATCTTTTGGAGAACCCTTTGTTCTATTGGTCGGTTTCAGGGAATATTAGGGCCAATTTTGGCTACTCAGAGAATTCTATTGGTCCATATATGGTGTTGATGGAATCTAGGGACCCAAAGAAGGCCTTGGGAAAATATGATCCTTTTGCTACGGCTGATTTGATTGAGTCAGTTATTACAGGACCTAAGAAAATTTTCAGGAGTGGGCAGAATCAGATCAAAATTATTTGCGAGGATTTTAAGGATGCTAATTCTCTGGTCAGGTCTTCAGATTTGAGTTTGGCTTACAAGGTATTCATTCCAGATAGTCAAATCAGTCGTAAGGGTTTCAGTAATGATTTTCCTCCTTGCAGATCCGTCTCCGAGATTAGAGATGTCCTTGATGCCGAATCTCGCGATTGCATCATAGCCATCAGGAGATGTCTTAATGGTGCGAATGATATTACGGATAGAGTTGAATTCTCTTTTCGATCTGTCTTTATTCCTCGTACCATATTTGTCAGAGATTTTGCGTTTACTATAACACCTATTATTCCTAGACCATCAAGATGTTTCAGGTGTCAAAGATTTTCACACATTGCAGATCAGTGTCGTTCCACTCTTCCAGTTTGTTCTTTTTGCTCCGGGAATCATAGATTTCATATTTGTCCTTTTAGGGATCAAATCCCTTTATGTACTAATTGTGGTGGTCCCCACGAAGCAGTCGATTTCAATTGCCCGGTGTACAACTTTGAATTTGAGATTTTGAGATGTCAATACATTAATATTTGTAATAGAAGGGAAGCTCTAGAATTTCTTTGTTCCAGTGGCTCTCCAGAGATTTCAAAGAGAGCTAAAAATGCATTAATGCGAATTAATAACGATCCCTCTTGTCAACAATTGTTGGGAACTAAAGATGTGACAGGAAATCATCCCTCTACCTCCTCTTCAGTTCAGATCGGTACAACGGGTTTGAACAATGCACATCTGTTTACTGATCACAGAACAGAAAAGGACCTTATTGCTGCTCAAGGATTAATGGAACTTGTTGTTACTGACCCTTAGCTGTAGTCGGTTAATTGCAGTTCCAGCCTCCTATAATGTCTATTATACTTGTTCAAATCTTGTTCTCTTGCTGTTTTTGTTCTATCGTATTTTTTCCTCTCTCCATTGCTATTTTTAGCTATCGTATCCTATCGGTACATTGTGTAATCATTCGATTTTATCTATGTAATTTGTTTTATTTTTATGGTATTTTTTTTGGTAATTACTGTATTATTTGGGTTCTAGGTATAAATATTTTATTTTTATTTATTTATTTTGTTTGTTTGTCCAGTTGTTTTTTTTGCATGGTTTTGTCTACCGATATTTTGATAATATCCATGGCTTTTGAAAGAATAGAAAGTAGGGATTCCCTAATTTTTGCTACTTGGAATGCATGTAGTGTTATTAATAAACGGGCAGAAATTGAGGCATTGTTAACTGAGTACAAAATAGATATTTTGTCTATCACGGAGACTTGGTTGTCTGATAAAGTTAAAACTTGGGAATTTTTAGGTTACAATACTTATAGAGCAGATCGAGATGCTCTAGGTGGTGGTACTGCTCTTCTAGTTAGACGGGAAATTGCCGTTAATACTATCAAATTTAAAACTAACTTTTCTTCTCTATTTAATGCTGTTGGGGTGATTATTGATACGGGAGAAGGCCCTAAAGCTATAGTGTTCGTATATGCTCCTCCGAATTTGTTAATTCCGTTTAATCTTTGGCTATCGTTTTTTCAAGAGATAAGTGGTTATGGCCTCTTAATTGTAGGGGGCGATTTTAATGCGCATTCTTTTTCTTGGGGTGCAACGTTTAATTCCCCTAGAGGCTCTAACCTGATGGAAATCTTTAATCACTTCTCTCTTCTTCCAATTAATGATTCGATTCCTACTCGTACGGATAGAGCTGGTAGAAGGAACAATAACCTTGATTTAATAATAGTATTAGATGTACTTTTTGTTCAAGCTTCGGTGGAAGTTTCTGATGACAGCTATGGCTCGGATCATTTACTCGTTATTTCAAAATTTAATTTAAGCCCAAAATACATTGATTCTAAATCTACTAGGATAAATTACAAGAAATTGGATTGGTCTAAGATTGATCAACCTCTAGGTGAAAAAATCGATTCCTTAAAGATTTGTTTGGAAGAAGGCAGGTAACCTGACCAAATTTATAAAGAATTTACGGACTTTCTCTTAGCTACAATTTTAGAACACGGGGCTCATACTCCCCAGTCTCTTTCAGGGAAAAGGAAAATCGAACCTCTATGGTGGGATAAAGATTGTGAATTACAGGTTGAAAGGAGAAGGAATGCTAGGAAGGACTGGATTAATAACCAAACCCACGATCTTAGGATTAGATTTAAGGAAGTTGATGAAGAAGTTAAGTGGTTTCTGAGAAAGAAAAAGAAGGAATCCTTCACTTTCTTTTGTGATTCAATCTCTCCTTCTGAAGGAATGTCGAAAACTTGGAGAACGGTTAGATCCTTTTTAAATAAGAATTCGCCTCTACACTCCAATATATGTAATGATCCCTTGTCTGATAATTTCCGAAAGTTGAGGTCTGAACTTGTTAATAGAGATGTCCCATTCTATGATTCATCCAGTTTGAGTGATTATCCACAAGATTTTATCGAATTTAATAATCCCTTTACTAAATTGGAATTTGATGCTGCTTTGTCTGAATGTAAAAGGAATTCTGCCCCGGGAATGGACGGCATATCCTTTGACCTTGTTCTAAAATTACCGGGTTTTGTTAGAGAATTCTTATTTGTTCTTTTCAATGAAATGTTTACTCTTTCTTCTTTCCCCTCCTCTTGGAGGGATTCTAGAGTTCTGTTTATCCCTAAACCAGGAGGGAATGGTTTTAGACCAATATCTCTCACCTCATCTCTCTGTAAGCTCTTTGAAAAACTGGTTCAGAAGAGATTGGAATATCTAGCTGAATCCAATAATTGGATTCCTCCCAATCAATTTGGATTTAGGAAAGGTAAATCTGTTCTTGACTGCGTATGAACGGTAACAACTGATATTTCTAACGGCTTTATAAACAAGGAAAGTACGTTTGCTCTCTCTATTGATATAAAGGGTGCCTTTAACTCCGTTTTACCTGAATTTCTATTAAAGCAATTGACTAAACTTAAGATTCCATATAGGATTTACAATTTTATTCGCTTTTTGATTAGTAAGAGAAATCTATTCTTCTCTTCCAGTCCACATACTTATGAGACTTCTCATGTTGGTGTCCCTCAGGGTGGAGTTCTTTCTCCCATTCTGTTTAATTTGTATCTTATGAAACTGCCTGAACAGCTGCCAGTGGGTGTTAAGGCGGCAATGTATGCGGATGATCTGATGATCTATGTTAGATCGAGATCTATTGAGGATGCTCTGGATTTGTTGGGTGCTGCCGTGGGGAATCTTACTGACTGGCTAGGGGAATTGGGTTTAACTATTTCCCTTCCAAAGTGTCATCTGATTCTTTTCTCTCGCTCGATTCCAGATCATACGAATATCTCTCTGAGGGTCCTCAACTCTACTATTCATGCTGAAAAAACTCTTCTATATTTGGGCTTTGTTTTGGATAAAAGGCTCACTTGGACTCCTCATATCAAATCTATTGCGTCAAAAGCTAGCTTAGCCATTAATGCTCTTAAAGCTATGGCGAAAGTTTCTTGGGGAGCACGTCCTTCAGCTTTGTTACTTGCCTATAGAGGTCTTGTGAGGGCTCATTTGGAATGGGGTGCTCAATTGCTTGCCCATGCTTGTAGCAATTCGTTGAAAATTCTAGATAGAGTCCAATATGAGGCCTTAAGAGTGGTGATTGGTTGCATGAGTTCTACTCCTATAAGTGTCATATTGGCTGAATGTGATGAACCCCCACTATCGCTACGAAGAAGAATGCTGTTGAATAAATTCCTAATTCGCAGTTTTTCTTCTAAAAATAACACTCTAATTCCCCGTCTTAATCTATTGTATGAAAAGTCTCTAACTAATAGGGGAAGAGAAATTAAGTTTGACAGGTTTCCCCTGTTCTCCAGGTTTGAGTACATAAGAAATTTGACTAGAGGTTCTCTGCGTTCTAAAAAGCTCTCTTACTTTGAATTAACATGGAGGGAACTAATGTATAATCCGGTAATCGATACCTCTTCTGGTATGGATATTAGGAATCAGAAAGATCCTAATGTAAAGTTGAATGAGATTCTGAATTTAAATTATCCAAATTGTACTTGTATCTTTACAGATGGAGCATGTGACAAGATTAGGAATCATTCTAGTTCTGCCTACTTCATTCCTAGCATGAATCTGGAGTTTGGTGTGAGGTTGAGTGATTTGTCTTCCATTCTTACAACGGAATTATATAGTATCTTTCTGGCGTTAAAATTTATTTCGACTTCGGATCTTTCGGATTTTCTTATTCTCTCTGATTCTAAAGTATCACTAGAAAACATTAGGGATGTCCTTAGAAGTAGGGTTCCTCACCCGATGACTATTAAAATTAAACAATTACTTTGCTTGCTCTTCTCTAAGGGCATATCTGTGAATTTTTTATGGGTCCCATCACATGTGGGTATTTATGGTAATGAGGAGGCGGATAGGATTGCGAAGTTTTTTCTTGACTTAAATTTTGAGAGATTTTCTGGCACCCCAATATGTGACTTATATACTAAAATTACTAAGGAAACAAATATGATTTACGAGGAGAATTGGCCTTTTGAAAGGAAACCGAACTCTGCCAATATATATTTTCGGGAAATTTAATTTGCAGATAAGAGACCATGGTTTAATGGACTAAATGTAAGAAGAAGATTCTTAAACAATGTCACTAGAATGAGGACGTCACATGTGTGCACGGGAAAACATTTTCAAAGAATGGGATGGTCTTTGGATCTGAATTGCTCGTGTGGCGAGGAATTTAAAACATTAAAACATATTTTTATTGATTGTCCCAATTTATCTCCTGGACGTCCGGCATTCTTCAGTTTCATTAATGATAAATTCCCTAACTTTAATCCGAATAATTTTGATTTTCAGAAATTATTTTTCCATCCAAATTTAGATTTGGTGATGGAATATGGAAAATTTTTACAACTGGGAAATATCATCTTATAGATTTTAGGGTACTTTGTTATTTACAATTTCTAATTATTAATGTTTTAATATTTCAGTGTTTCTTTATTATTTTTATTGCTTATATTTTAGTCATTTTTTTATTATTATTTGTTGGGTGGGATGAAATGATGCTCACGGCACTGCCGTTTCTCCCTTCCTTCCATCTCTACTATCCATTCACTGGACAAGAATAGCTATCTACAACTTTTATACGATCCATGATTGAAGTGTACAAGAGAACTATATAGCTACAAGTGCATCCCATGACTATTTACAACTAAAGTGATTTTTTGTGAATAATCAGTGACTATTGGATTCGCAATTTATAACTCTTAATCTAAATTTCTGTGAAATCGTGTTTTGGCTACCTGCAATGCAAAAAGCCATATAACCAATAAAAAAATGATAGCAAAACGATGTCTCTTACTCCGGGCGCATAACGTCTTTGCGTTTAGACTATTAAGTTCTTAGTATGAAAGTAAGTTCATCATACGTTTCCCCTAGAGATACTTAATACTTAAAATGCATATGCATTTTAAGTTTATAGGTAAGCAAACGCAACTGCAAAAAGAGTATTATGTAATCTCATGCTGTAAAAGCTAGATTTTTCGTTCCGTGTTTTTTAACACTTATTTTGATAGGTCAAATCTATTACACTACTCCACTATTCTACCAGCATGGGACTGCACTCTAACCCTAGTTCAATTCCCTTTAAAAAGAACCATCGAACCAGATACGTTGTATTGTTCAACGCCGGTATAAAATAAATAACGTTAACGGCGTTGCAGGTCGAGAACTGGTCAGTGTTGCCAACCCACTCTCCCCCACTATCCTGTATTCTTCTACTTTGATCACTTTTTTAAAAAAAACTAAGCACTTAATCGAAAAAGTAGGCCTTTACTGGGGAGCGAAATCAAATAGAGAATTTAACAAAATTTTTTTTATCTTGATTCGATGTTTCTATGAGCCACAATCTTATTTCTACGATTTCAATTGACAGATGTAGGTGACTTGATTTGGGGATAAAATGGCCGCACAACAGAAAGGTGGAGTAAAGCTTGTTGCCTACATAAAGGCATAACAGTATGATAAAACAGGGAAGTAACTTTTATTTTGTTGAGAATGATTAAAATAATATTTTGTAATAATAAAAAAAAATACTTGCAACATAAATAAAAGGATTTTCGTTTATGAAAATGTACTTAATATAAAATATGTTAAATTTAAACAAAAAATATGAAAAACATTTTTTTTAATTTTGTTATTCTTTAAAAAAAATTTAAAAAGACTAAAAATTAAGTTGTTAATTTATACCTCTAGAGGTACAATTCATTAAATTGTAATTAATAAAAATATTGAAAATGTCAAATATGCAGAATTTTTCGTCCACGAGAAAACGCGGCTTAGTTTCCAAGCGTGAACTTCACAGGGCAAGAGATTGAAATAGAAGCAGAACGTAGAAATGCATACAAAATAATGTTTTTAAAACTTTATATTGTCGAAAGCATTTAACTTTAACAGCTTCTGTCTTTTGCATTCATTCAACAGCATAATAATTAATTTGAAGGTTTTGAAATAAAAAAGATAAATGATGCAAATTATTGTCATCATTTGAAAAAGAAAATAATATTGTAGTAAATAGTATAAAAAATTATAGATATAAACAAATCAAAATCATGTAATATTTTTTTATTTCATTCTATAATAAGCCAAAAGTTTTTTTAAAAAAGATTTTATTTAACAAATCTCGAAATGTGAGATTTTATTTGTGTAAAAAAATTGGAAAATTACTAAACAAAATTTTACGTATATTGTTTTGCTAAAAAGTTTGTAATTATTTTCAAAAAGGATAATATTTATCACAAAAAGTAGGGCTGCACACGAGACGACAGACAAAAATTCGAGACAAGACCGAGACTTATATTAGTCTCCTCTCGGATTTCAAAGAGAGTCTCGTACATATTAAAAATTAAATTAACCAAGAATTTTCCTAAATGAGAAATGTATTACATAATGACTCTTCGTTAATTTCTATTTATACAGATTTTTAATAAAAAATTACGTTATTTCTTATATTTTAACTAATCTAAAAAGACAAAACTACTAAAAAAAGGTGAAAAATAATGATTTCATTACATAAAATATTTTTTCAAACAAATACCTTTACGAAATTTGTTTTCGCTTTTAATTATACCATATATCCTGTATTGACTTGTACATAATAATTTAATTTAAAATAAAAATAATAGTTCGCCAAAACAATAATTCAAAAAATTAAATTTCCATTATAGTTAAAAATTATTCAATCATATTTCTTTTGTACGTATAATATTGACGTAGAAACTTTTTAACATAACGCTTTCTTATATAGAGGAAGGAGGTCTCACCTGCGGACATAAAATGAGAGTACTTTGAGAACGTAGTTGAAGTCCACAACGTTTATCAACGAAAAAAATCTCTTTAATATTAATAAAATATTCTTTTTAATTGAATATTTAGTTATACAACAATTATCATCAAAACATAAACAACAATCTTTTTGTTTAAATATTTTTCTGTCAAAATTGATGCATTATTTTTAAATAATGAAGTAAAAAGTTTTTTTTGTTGATCAACGTTGTTGACTTCAACTTGGTCTATGAGATAGATTAATAAAGTTTAACTATTAATTTTTTTGATTTTCAATTTTTCAAAAAACGTTTTTTGCCCATAACAATAAAAAAATGTTAGGACACCTATATAAATGTTTTTCTCTAATTTTACATTTTTTTAGGCGCATCTTTTGTCTCGTCTCGTGAGCAGCCCTACAAAAATGCAATTATTTAAAATTTTTTAAATTACTTAAATTCTTGTCAGAAATTCAATTATTTTCAAAAAATCTAAAAAAAATGTGGTCAACATATCAAATAACCTTTATAAATAAATAACAATAATCTTGGACAAAGTTCAATTATTTTGAGGAATTTAGATAAAATTCATTACAAAATTTAATTATTTTCATAAATAATAATATTCATAACAAAAGTTCAAATGTTTTCAAAAATTTTGATAAACAAGTTGTATATCCAGATGTTCATTACATAAACATTTTGCTTCCTCTTTACGATAAGCAAAACATTTGCTTCCTTGGGGAGAAAGCATTTATATTAAATTTAAAAAATAAAATTTTTTTTTATTAATATAGTGGATTTTCAATTTTAATTTTAATTAATTTTATAAATGCTAATAGTATATTCTTTTTATACATCAATCGATTCGGCTTGATGAAAATAATAAGATTTTGCTTCCTCATACTGAGGAAGTATTGTAATACCAAAATTTGTCGACTTTGATTTTTTGACGTATCTTTATGTTATTTGACCTCAGGAGTTTAAAAATGACATTTTTACAAAATGTCATTCCGTATGTGTGTGTGTATGTAAACATCACATTTTCATAAATATCTCCAAACTATGAAGAGCTTTTGGATTGAATTTTTTTTAAATTGTAGGTCTCATCTGCGGACATAAAATGAGAGTACTTTGAGACAGATTAATAAAGTTTAGCTATATATTTTTTTAATTTTTAATTTTTTAAAAAAACGTTTTTTGCCCATAACCTTAAAAAAATGTTAGGACACCTATGAACGTTTTTCTGTAATTTTGTAGAGTTTCTTTAGACGCATCTTTTGAGCCCTCTATGAAAATTTTTCGTCCATATTCACCAGAGATATTAAACTTTTAAAAATAAAAAATAAATCACTTAATAGAAGTCTCTTCTTAAAGATACTTTATATTCAGTTTGTTAACATTAACATTATCATAGTTAAAATTAAGAAAATAGGGTTAAATTGTCAGGTCCGTGGCATACGTTTTTTTAAAATTTTGTTCTGAAATTTTCACGTAAGCAAATATTAAAACTATCTTTTAAGTACTTTGTAGGCCAAATCTAACCAGATGTTTTACATATAAAAATATTTTTATTACAATGATATTCAACGTACACGAGCACTTTTTTCATGTTTTAAATTGTTAATTACTTTCTACCAACACATGTTAACGTCATCGTGATTTTATTACTCAATTTTATGTTTAATTGACTTCTACTGGTATTATTTTGAAGTGCGAACATTGAAAGGAAAATATTTATTCGATTTTTTATTTCTTTACGTGTTTTAACTGTGACACACATGTCAGGACCGTGGAAAAATATCAGGTCCGTGGCATGTAACTTTTGCATTTTCTTTGCGTTTTCCATCGTAACTTTAGAAATATTTAAAATCTTGTAGTTTCCATTTGAACATATACTTTTATAACAAAAATGTACTGGAATATGTAATAAATGTCAATTTGGTTCACTATTTTAGCAGAAAAATGTCTTATTAAAAAAAATCACAGTTATTTGGAAATCACCCATATATATAAGATGAGACTTTTGTCTGTACATTGCTCAGAACTTAAAATTTTACACATACTTATTCATTTTGAGCATCCAGGATTCCAAAAATGCCAATAAACAATTTCGTGCATGTATGTATGTTTGTCCGTATGTCACAGAATATTTGTTCGCGAATCACTTAAAAACGGCTCAACCGTTTGAAACCAAATTTGGCAGAATGTTTGACCTTAGGCCAAGGAAGGTTTTTAAATTTACAGATTTGAAAAATATTAATTAGAACGGAAGATAATGTCCTATAACTAAGATGAAAGTATAAACATGATTTTATAAAAATTCAAAAAATCGCAAATATCAAATTCTTATATTTTTCAATGAATTGCTTTTAAATGATCTGTAATTGATTGTTACATGTCATTTGGTCAAATTTTAGCATAATTTTTTCCAAAATTTGTGTCCTATAACTAAGATGTAAAGATAAAAATGTTTTCAAAAAATCGAAATTTTTTAAAATTTAGATTTTTTAATGTATTGCTTTTAAACATTCTATAATTGAGTATAACATGTTATTAAGTCACATTTTAGCATAATTTAGTAAAAAATACTATTCCATATTTCAGATGTAAGTATAATGTTTTCGGAAAATTAAAAAAAAACAAAAAAATTATCTATTTATAAGAGACAATTTTTGGAAAAATTATGCCAAAATTTGACCAAGTAACATGTAACAATGATCATTTAATATAATATCATTTAATATATTTATGAACAATAGATCATTTAAAAGCAATTCATTAAAAAATATAAAATTTGAAAAATTTCGATTTTTTTAATTTTTTGAAAACATTTTTATACTTACATCTTGGTTATAGGACATTATTTTTGGCAAAAAATGTTTACATTTTGATAGATTGCAGTAAATTAATCAGTTATGACTTTTGTGAGATATATATGGGCGTTTCCTCGTGAGATTTTAGTCGACCTCTTAAAATCGGCCAAAAATATTTTTTTTCTATTCTGTATCGAAAAAAAACAGATACGTATTTTTTTATTTTTGTTTAATTGTCAAAATTTTCGAGTAATGAATTTTCGAAATTTTGCACTTTTAACCGTAAACCTATATTCAGTAGCTTATAAGTCCGAAAATATTGAGTTTAGAAAAAAGTTGTCAGAGAACGAAAGTTTTAGTTCTCTTTCGACTTTTAGGAAATGAAAACAAAAAAAATTTTTTTTATTTTTTATTAAAAAAATAAAAAAAATTTATAAACAAATTAATTTTTTTTAACTTTGGGTATGATAAATTTTTAATTTTCTTTTTTCAAAACATACCTGTAAATGATAAGAAGGTTTTGCAAAAAGTTTCAGAGTGGGCCTGGCAAGTTTAATGGGTTAAAAAAGATAATTAAGCTGCCCGTGCAGGTCGCAGGCCCGCGGCGCAATATGATTTTTTTACAATTTACTATTAAAAATTGTCTAGAGCCTGCAAATTTAATAATAATCAAAATCCGATAAAATTTGTAGGGTCTAGACAATTTTTAATAGTAAATTGTAAAAAAATCATACTGCGCCGCGGGCGTGCGACCTGCACGGGCAGCTTAATTATCATTTTTAACCCATTAAACTTGTCAGGCCCACTCTGAAACTTTTTGCAAAACCTTCTTATCATTTACAGGTATGTTTTGAAAAAAGAAAATTAAAAATTTATCATACCCAAAGTTAAAAAAATTAATTTGTTTATAAAATTTTTTTATTTTTTTAATAAAAAATGAAAAAAAAAATCTTTTGTTTTCATTTCCTAAAAGTCGAAAGAGAACTTTCGTTCTTTGACAACTTTTTTTTAAACTCAATATTTTCGGACTTATAAGCTACTGAATATAGGTCTACGGTTAAAAGTGCAAAATTTCGAAAATTTTGACAATTAAACAAAAATAAAAAAATACGTATCTGTTTTTTTTCGATACAGAATAAAAAAAAATATTTTTTGCCGATTTTAAGAGGTCGACTAAAATCTCACGTGGAATCGCCCATATAAACAATAAATTTACAGATTTTAAACATATTAATTAGAACGGGAGGTATTCAATTTTTTCTAATCATTTAAAAAATGGAAAATTTTTAATTTTTTAATATATATCTTTTAAACTTTTGACGTCAAAATAATGGAATTTAGAATAATTTGTTTATCCAATTGATTAAAAAAATTTTTAATGACAAAACTTCGAAAATATTAAAAATGGTAAACGATAAATGGTAAACAATGTGAAAAAATATTAATTCATAGCTTTAAAATTATTTTTAAAGGAGATTGAAAATGGAGGTTTTTTATGATAAAATTCATACTACAGAAATTCAAGAATACCTGTGAAACGATACTTGCATTATGCTACTGGAGAAAAACTTAAAAAGTTTTGTTATTTTAATTCTAGGTTTAACTATTATGGATGTTTTGAGCATTGTAAAGGCAAAAGTTAAACAGAGTGTCTATTATTATTTTTGTGTAACTAACTATCCGGTTTTTCCCATCTTTGTCCAAATTTTCCCAGGTGTATATTTTCTCATCAAATATAAATTTTTTTGATAAGAATAAACGATAAATAAAATTACAAATGGCTACAAAAATTCACATATTTTATGAAAATACTCTTCGACGGGTTTTTGTTTTTACAAATACTTTTAACAGGGGTTCTACCAACTGGGAAAAAACGGGAAATATGCGGGAATTTTATTTAATCGGGAAAAATTGTGAATTCAACTTGCAATATAGTTCTTATTTTACATTTAAGCAATGATACAATTAGTTCGAATTTGACTTTACTATAACTCCAAAAACTGGTCGAAATTTAGGATTAACTTATAATACTACCCGTGCAGAAATTGCCCCATTTGTCCCTATTTAAAGTAGGGCGTTGTGAGGGTACTGTCTAGAACATTCTGACTAGATAAGTCGAATTGGATTCTAATTGAAAACTAAACAGTTTTTCTGAATAATTTTACTATTCACCTCTGGCGAGGTGAGAGGCCCTAATGAAACCCTCAACAGAAATCGCGCATGCGTGATAAGACATTAAATGACGTGAAAATCATCAGGGTTGCCAGATTGGGCTACAAACCGCGATTTGGGCTATCTCTTGCATATATTTCGCGGCCTAAATTTTAAAATCGCTACAAGTAGCGATTGGGCTATATTTTAATTAATGACTGCGGTTTTTGGGCTTTAAGTCGATGCATAGCAACTTTCATTTAAAATCACATACGAAAAATCATATTTGTGGTTTTTTCAACCAAGTAAATAACAAAAGATATAAAAATTAATACTTCATTAATTTTATACAAAATTAACTTTTTTGAAAGTACAAATTTTACTTGTATAAAAAATATCTATTCTTCGTCAGAAACCTCTAATGAGACAAAATTACGTTACGCAAAAATCGCGATTTGGGTTACATCCCTTTTTTAGACGCTTTTTTGGGCTTTAAATGTTACCGCGATTTTTGGGCTACATCCGCGTCTTCTAATTGCGGTTCTCTTTACTAAGAACCTGGCAACCCTGAAAATCATATAACCTAAAAATGTCTACATTGTTAACTTGCTCGTCGTTCGTATTATAAACTGTTGTAAACAACGTTAGCAATAATTTTCACAATAATGGATGATATAAGTGAAAAAATAAAAAGAAGTCGTGAATTAGGACGAAGGAGAACTAGAATTTGTCGAGACCTAAAAAAATTAAAACATCCTAATGTCAATGAAAATTCCATTGAAATTTTGGAAGGTAAATATATGTTTCTAACTATTCGTATATATCAACACACTTTTTAATAAGTATTTAATTTATATACTGTAAATGAGGCAAATGTAATTTTACGTCAGATGTTCAAAAGATGTGATCAAACATCTCTCGACGTAAAAAACATAATTTGCTCAATGTTAGTGTTTTCGGTACAATCAGTAAATAAACTTTAAAATTAACCTCAAAGTTTACATAAATTTCAACTTATTCATTTTATAAATTTTTACTTTATTTTGTCCACTAAAGATAAATATAATTTTACAATTTTATTAAATCGCTAGAAAGTATAATGTTATATTTATTAACATATTTATACTAATTTTCTATAATTAAATTATTAAATAAAAAATAAAATTACTTCGAGATAAGATAAATTATAATTTTTTTTAAACAATAAAAAACATTTATTTCAAACGTAAAAATCGAATAAAATTTAAAAAAACATTAGACGAAAAACGTTAATTACATTTTTCAAGTAATAAATTATATTCATCGTAATAATAAAATTGTTTATATGATTTTAATGAAAATTTTTTTTGTTCAGTTTCATTAAAATTATTTTACAATGTACTATAGTGATGAAAATAGTTTTATTACATGAAAAATGTAAAAAATATTTTGATTCAAAGAGGTTAAGCTAATCACGCATGCGCGCAGCGTCACCAGCCTTCTAGAACAACTGGCGGGTTCTATAAGGCAATAGCGAGGTTCTAGACAGGGCCTTAGCTATTGCCTCGTCAGATCGTTCTGTTCAGAACCTGATGTTCCAAGCGTTACCGAATTAGACAGGCACCCACTAATTTGCCCCATCAGAACCCTATCAACAATAAGGCAAACTGGCTATTACCCTACTACTCCCCAAGTCCAATTTCTGCACGGGTATAATTAAATTTCTACAAATAATTGATAAACATTGTTTTCTGCATTTTAATACACGGAGAAACTTTGTATACTAGTTTGTGATAAACTCACTATGTTTTTTAGTAAATTGACTACTAAAGTGGGGAAAACCTGCGACGGTATCAATATTTCGTAGTCTGACTATTAAAACACGGAACAGAACCAGACTTTTCAAATTTAGTAGTCAGTTGATGAAAATTTAAAATTCATGATTTCACTAAAAAACAATGTCGAATGTCAGTGACAGGGGCAGACTGTCGCCATCTCATACTAATAAGTCAGGTAGAAATCTATTTTACCTATGACGATTGATAACTTATTTGAACGCAACCTAATCTAATGCCTAACATACTGATAAAGTAACGCACACTTTAATCGACGGAACGCATATACAATTGAGGCACCCAATTCAAGAACAGGTCGGACGCTCGGACGACACGCGCAACTGCCAGTCAGTGAGCATTGAGCTCCTCTGGGCCACTCACTGCTACCTGACTGGTACTAGCGCGTGTCGTCCAAGCGTCCGACCGGTTCTTGAATTGGGTGCCTCAATTCATATCAAGAAAGTAAGTCACTGTTCTTATATACTAATCCAAAACATTGTATTGACACTTGGGAGAAGATTTGTTAAATGCTGTATTAAATAATATTTGTTTGTTAAATAAAATTCACAAAATCAATTATCTTTAAAATTAATAAGGTCAATTTTTGAAATGGACAGAACTATCATTACTATTTCGTAAAATTATTTATCCTTTTGATTAAATTTTTATTCTTTGTAGAAATTTATTGCTAAGATTTAGAATAAATATTTTTTATTAACTTAAAAGTTTATTTCTTGTATATATTGTGAAATATATAAAAAAAGATTAAATTAAATAATTTTAAGTTAACAACTATGAAATCAGAATAAGTTTTGTTTATATGTATTTAGAGGAAACATTTCAATTTATTATTATTAAAAAAATTCACATTAATGCGGCAATTACAATTTTCTCCGTTATTAAAAATAATTATATAAAAATAGAGAAATTTAGAAAAATCCTCTGAAATAAAATTGTGAAATATATCTTGCAGTGTTGAAATTCAAGTAGTATATCGACAGATCGATATTGGAAAATACGGAAGACTTGTTGACACATAACCTCACATTTACAAATTATACTTTTTAACATCTGAGCTGTTAAACCACAACATCTAGATGATATGCATTAGCATCCTTTTTTTAATATCTAATGCATTAAAATTCTTAATATCCACTTTTCTCTGTATAATGAATTATTAAATTATTAAAAGAGAACCAGGTGGAATGACAGCAGCCATTTGACTTGAGCACATGTATATGAGATTGAGTAATTATGTGTGACTACACGAACAGCGGTGCTCGTTTGTATGTGTGCAGTTTTGATCGTTTGACTACTACATTGTAAGCGCGGCGCGAAGAAAATATCATTCTTTCGAATATAGAAAATAAAAATTTTGGCATTCACTTTTTCTACATCTACTTTCTTTCGTATATCATAGGCGAGTTTCTCATAACTTGACTACTAAATATTGCAAAAAAAGAGATCATATAGTATTACAAAAACTTCTATTAAATTATAAATCTCGTATAGTGACCACTTTTTCCCCACTTTAGTAGTCAGTTTACTAAAAATACATTGTGAGTTTAACAGGAATTAGTATACAAAGTTTTTCCGTGTACATAAAAAAGTAATTATTTGATGATAAAAATTTAATCACTGTTTTAAAATAGTAATATTTTTATAATGAAATAGTTAATGGTAGCTAATTATTATTTCTCCAGTCAAATTAAATTTCCCACTATTTCGTATTTTTCGAGACTGGTAGACATACTATTAAATGTATCTGTAGAAACTAAAACCCGTCGAAGACGGGTACGACAGCTAATATATATATATATATATATATATATATATATATATATATAATTTACTAATTTAAAAGTAAAATTCTGTCTCTAAATGAAATTCGTAATTCAGGGTGTCTACAATATTAACCTGAAAAAAATTTCCCTCACATTTCCACGTTTTCCAGGCCTTCTAAAATTTTTTTCCTGGTTTTAAGAATCGACATAGTACTTAAAGGATTACAAAAAATACATTGCTTAAATTTTATTTTATAACACTTATAAATTACGCGGGAGAATTATTTTCAACATTTGTCATCAATAAAATATAAAAATTGAATTATATTTCAAAAAAATTTAGAAAACATTTGTAAATGATTGAATTCCTGTAGAATGCTTTATTATTTTATAAAAGTAATAAATTTTTTTAAAATAATTAGATTCTTTTGGAAGCAATTTTATTAAATAGTAGATATTGAAAAACATTGAAGTGAGGAACATTTTTGAAAATAATTGAAATTTTATTTTATTAAAATTTTTAAAAACAATAGAATTTTTTAGAATAGTTTTATTATTTATAAAGATAATTTAAATTTTGGCAATTTTTTTTTCTATTTGATTGTAATATGTTTGTATCGCTAAACACCCTGCAAATGTCAACCAAAAATTTACAAACAAAAGCTCTTTTCCGAGTATTGACGTTTCGACACAAACTGCCACTGAAAAAACACGTGTCTAATAAGAAAATTGAAACACGGTCAACGTCAAATCAAAGTGACATCAATTTATGTAATTCAACCGAAGTACTCGACACTTTTACTTTAATTGACCTTATTTTGTGAGATTACAGTCATTAAAAAAAATTGCAATAAAATTATTCTAAATAAAAATGTTATTTTATTTAAAACGTTATGAACATTTACAGGTATTTTAATCATTTTGAGTTATTTAAACGTTACGTTTTTTTCAAATAGGTAAAACTGTTGAGGCTTTGTGCAAAGCCCTTTTTTAAATAGGGTAAAGTGGGGCCTTTTCTGTCGTAAAGGTCCGTAAATTTGCTTCTAGTTCGTAAAAGTCCGTTTTTATAAAAAGGTCCGTAAAGTACGTAATTTGATTGAGAAAAAACGAAAAATTTGTAAATTGTACGATATAAATTAGGGATAATTTTAGAGAAATTGCAAATGATTGCAGAAATTTTTTTATTTTCAAAAGTAATAAAATTCTCGTCAAAATTTCAACTATTTTTACACAGAAAATTTTGGGGACGCTGCGGAAATTCATGAGAGTCGCTGGCGCTCTGTCTACGATTCGCAGCCGCTCCGCAAAAGGCAGCTTCTACTCCTCATGGGGACGATTTTGACTTTTGAAAGATAAGAATCAGTTCCATGAGCACGGAGTAAAGTCTATAAGAACAGATTCTTACTTTTTTCCGGGCGGCTGCAAATCGTAGGTAAAGTTGCGCTCCAGCTCTTGATTTAACCCTTTGCCGTTCTTGTATTACGAAATGTCGTTTAGAGTCTTTTCTGGGGGAACAACCAATGAGAAAAGGCGGTATGCTTGTGTTGATAAATTAGTTATGTGTGAGAATGTAAGTGTTCTGAATTTGCAGGAACGTACCTAATTAAAAAATGAATCCATTTATATTTTAAAATTAATTATATTTAAAAATAATATTTAATACCTAAAAATCTGTTTTTTTTTGTATAAAGTGGAAGTGTATTTGCAATTTATTACTTTTTAAACATAGGTACATTTGATTATTAAATCGCTTTTTAGGAATTCAATGATTTTTATTAATAATAAAACTCATTGCTGAATTTCAATTAATCTTAATATATAATTTAAATCAAATTCCCACATAAATGTTTTTAAAAATATTATTAGAATATTTGTCGAAAGAATTTAATTCTTTAATTAAATTAAAGTTAAAATTCTGGTCTTTGACCAGAAAACTCACAGAAAAACATATTTTTTTGCTAAAGAGTAATATAGCGTTTTGAAGCTTGTTTATCTTCACCTACAAGTCGCACTTGGTCGTTTTTAAAAAACTACAATAGCTTTGGAGATATATTGATCAAAGGAGACTATACCTCAAAAACGAAAATCCCAAAATTGGTGGTTCTATGGAAAGAATATAATATAAAATAGTCCATTAATATTAATTAAGTTATACCCGGTGGGTACAGGGACGTCTTAAAGAAATGTATATTTATTTTCTGTCCGTGGATAATTTGGGGACAATTATGAGTCTCTGAGTCAAATAAAAGAAAACCTCTAAAAGACATAAGAAAGGACGTCTAAAGTACGTCTTAAAGACGTCTTTTGGACGTCTGAAAGACATAAAAGGGACGTCTTTAAGACGTCTTTAGGACGTCCTTTTTACATTTCTTCAGATCTTAAATAGACATTTTTTTATAACATTTTCTAAGTTAAAACTCAGTAATATTGTATTAAATTTATTTTAAGTTTAATTTTATTTTTTCTAAAATGTGGAGAAATAATGAAAAGATTCCTACGAAGCTGGGATCGAACTCGGATATCTTGGACTTGAAGCACTGCGCCTTAATAACTTCAGCCGTTCGAGGCAGATATGAACTTCTACAAAGTTAACGATCTAACTTGTCAATGAAATGAATTTAACTTAGAAAAATTTCAATGAATTCATGAATTTTTAAGTCCAAGTTGAACTTAGAAAATAATATTTTCTATTCGTGAAAATTTTTCTATTTCCGTCCGCAAAAAGACATCCTTAGGACGTCTTTTGTACAAGTATGCCTACTGCGTAGTTATTCGCGATTGTTTTAATCACGACGTCCGATTTAGCCCCACAGCACGTCAACTACAATAATTAACCTGCAATAAAGGCCGTAGCAGTATAAGCATGTAAAAAGTGCCCCCTTCTGGAGTAGGTCCATGTTTAGGGAATAATTTTGACCTATTATTTCTATAAAATAGTTGTCATCTCAAGAGTAATATATATTTTACACAAGACGATTGAAAGGGTACTTCATAATATATGCCTATTTATTGTAAATATTTAGGGGCCAAAAATAGGTTTTTGCATTTTTAAAGTATGAAGTACTCTTTCAATCGTCTTGTCTAAAATATATGTTACTCTTGAGATTAACTATTTAATATTTTATAACTATTTTATAGAAAAAAATGTCGGTCGGCATTTTGTATGGAATAACTTCAAGCATATATTTGAAAGTTTTATAAAACAATATTTTCATACAAAAGTGTTTGAAATTTCAAAAAAACTAAAATTTTTTGTTAATCAGTTTAATTAGATTAATTTTTTAAAACCTGTTAAGCGGAAATTATTTTTCCGGATAATATAATATAATTAATTAATGTGGTTAGTCATTATTTACTGATTAAAATTTTAAAACTGCTAAGTAAAATAAAAAAGTATTTATGTATAACAAATTTTCTGTATATAACATATTTTTCAAACATCTAAATACATATAGATATATAAATATATAAATTAAACAGAATTTAAATTTCATAAATTTAACAGAAACATGAAGAAAAAAAGTAAAGAATGCTATGTTGGTTGGTGAAGAATTTTAAAGATATTGAACCTTTAGAAATTTAAAAGAAGTCAAAAAAATGGTATGGTCCACATGTTTCTTATAATCGACACTTAGCCAGAGATTTTCGTAGCCTCCCTTGGTTAAGCGCGTCTAGGCGCAGCTCACAAGGTTGATGGCTCCATACAAAACACACTAAACAAAGATAATACTATATAGACATAAGGGATCAAATCGTGGTGTCGCATTTACGTAATAATGTTAATGATACTTCTCTTACTTAATTTTCATTTATTATAACACATCAGGGGTGGGATTACGCTTAGCAACTTTGCTACGTAGCGTTTTGCTAAGTAGCGCGTTTTGTTGTTTAGCGTAGAAAAATGAGATATTTTTGTAGATACTTATTGAAAATTAATTTTCCAGTCGTATTCAATTGGTACTTTTATATAAATCGTAAAGCAAAGTTTGTATTTGGAAAAATAAAATCTAGTTAATCTAACTAGTTAGTATTTGTCAAGAAAAATGATCAAATTGCTGAGCTTTATAGCGCTAAGCACTTCATGAGGGTCCAAAAAATTGAAAGTATCAATGAGTTGTTTAGCTTTTTATTAAAAAATTACATACACAATGTCATAATAATTATGTGCAAGTGAAAAGTATCAATTTATTAAATGGTTTTCTTTAATGATTTTGTTAATTTATATATAAGTTTTTATAAGATACTGTTCATCGCCGAAAATATTTATCATATACATATGCTGACAAGAAATATCAAAATAAACACATGTGTAAGATCAAAAAGCAAGTGAAAATTGTTAGGTATAGTGATTTTTAATAAGAATTGAATAGATAATTTGCATAACTGAAAATTTTCAAGTTTCAGGTAAGTAAATGTCAAAACGAGACAATGTTCCACGACATAGAACGTAAGAGTTTCATTTTTCATGCTAAAAATATAAAAATGGAGACTCAGTTTTCCAGTGGAGTTTTCAAACACGTCATCTATCTTATTTAAAATAAACACCTTAATTTTTGATTCCAAAAATGTTTTCAAACTCGTTCTCAATTTTAATTTAAACTAAAAATATGTTTAAAAATTTTATGTTTGATTCAAACTTAAAAGTCGATTATAAATCATTTAAAACCAACCACATGTTTGAATTAAATATAATATTTCTTTTAATGAATAAAAAAATGCGTTTGAATTAAACTTAAATATGTTTGACTGTATAGAAAAAATATTTTAAGTTTGATTTAAACAAAACCAAATCAAGCCCTTAATTTGAATAATGTCCTCATTTTGATATTACAAAAAAGTTCTCATACAGGAAAAAAGTGTTAACCCATTAACGCCCAAATGAACACAATTTTAATTTAAACTTCAACACACGATTTAAAGTATTGTCAGGTAATGAATTATAGCATCAATGAGGTGTAGGGGGTTTTGGGGGTCGCTCTTCAAGATTCTTGGGTCAAAATAGCGTTTGGATCAACACAAAATCCAATATGGAAGATTTTTTTGAAAAAACATCAAAAAAATCACTGATTTTTTTAAAATATTTTTTTTAGAATAAAAAATGTTTTAAAAACTTTTCTAAAGAATGCCATTGGTGGGCAAAATAGTTTTATTTTCAAAATGTAAAATAGAGAAACTTTAATTTCAAGATAGCGGAATCGAAATTTTGAAAAAGTGAATGCATTATAGTAGGGGAATAGGTTCGGTTGTGGGCATAGTTTCGTTTTTGACTCATAATTTGTTTCCTTGTAGATATTAAGCAAAAATACTCTCTAAATCTGAATCAGTGAAATTCCACTGAAAATCAGTGAAACTTGACTGAGAATCAGTGACTCTATTCTCGCGATTTGAATCAGTGCAATTTCACTGAAAATCAGTTAAATATAACTGAAATTTAAGTCATTTTCCACTGATTCGACAATTAAAAAACTACTGAAAATTTCTGTCACACATATTGAAAATTTCAGTAATTTTTTAGTTGGCCAATCAGTGAATAATGACTGAAATTTCAATCATTTTTAACTGATCTTCAATGAAATTTCACTGATTCAAATCGCGAGAATAGAGTCACTGATTCTCAGTCAAATTTCACTGATTCAGTTTTAGAGAGTATGTATATGTATTTAAAGGTAGGGACCTTAGCTAACTACTCGTGAACAAAATAGATTGATTCCGTTGACTAGAAAAATTTTATTAAAAATTCAATAAATTGGTCATTTTTCTAACAAAAAAAATTTTGGTTCGGTTGTGGGCACTCTTGAAAAATCTATTAAAAGTGCAAAAAAATTAATTAAGTAACCATTCATTAACTACATAAGGATGATTTCTTCTAATTTTGACAATATATGCTCCCCATGTAAGGGCATAAAACACTATTAAGGCTATTTTAGAAGGCTTAAAAATAGCGCTTTTTTAAAGCCCATCTGGACTTAAAAAACGGCGGGCACGATAGAGACCGCAATTTTTGTTTGAAACATAAAAATAAAGAAAAATTTTAAAGTTTACATATGTAGTTTCTGTTTAAACTAAAAAAATTCCAAAGAAATAGTGAAATTCGATAATTTTGAGTGATAAAAACAGAAAAATCATTTTTTTTAAATAATGACTTTAACTGGTTCTCAAAATTGTTAAAAAAAATGTTTTCAAATTTTTTTAATTCAAGTAGAAGAGGGATTAATACTGAGTAAAACAAGCCATCATTCATTAAAATCGGTCCAGGCGTTTTCTGTCAATCCTGCCCACGAGTTAGTAAATTTCGTAAAAAGTGAAATTCGAGAAAACGCGCTTTAACTTTCGCGCTACCGACGGGCCACCCGGCAGGTGGCCAAGCAATTATTAATGTTATAAATCTGCTCGAATTTTGCATAAAAAAATCGCGATTTTAAGTCACTGAACAAAATTTTATCTACTTTCGAAAAATAAACATTTTTTTACATTTCCTCTAGTTTATTTATAACAATTCAATAATTGGTTGTAACCTTAAATGATTTTTAACTTAACTTTTTACACTCGACAAAAATCAACGAAAAACTTGAAAAATAATTTAGATTGGCCTCTAAAACTTTAGGTACATATTCTTGGATGTATTTTCTAAAGAAAAAAATGTAAAGTAGGCTCCCCCCTTAAATGTTGTAAGGAATTACTTATGATTATATCGACAACGATATTTCACGATTTATCAAAAATAAGAGTGGTGTCCACAACCGAATCAATTTAGATGCCCACAACCAAACATGACGATCATTTTAAAACATCATGAAAAAAATGTTACTTGTGGACATTTTTGTGATGCTTGGTATTGGATTATAAAATATAACACATTTGATGTGTAAATACGCTTTGAACTTATCATTTTAATTAATTCACTTCGATTTGTTGAACATTTAACAATGTTTAAAATTACATTTTTGTTATATTCAACGTGTCGAAAAATTAATTTATGTATAGTAAAAAGCGGAGTTGTCTAATCATTTTTGTATTGACATAGAAAACTACGTTAGGTCATAACATATACGTGATATTTGCCAGATTAGACAAATCTCATTTCTGTCAAAAGTTCTGCGTGGGTGTCCACAACCAAACCATGCTCACGACCGAACCTCTTCCCCTAAAAAAAATAAAATTTTACATCAATATTCAAAAAGTATCTAAATTCGATTCAAAATGTATACTCAGGGGTTTTCGAGGTCGCTGATAACGAATCCCATGTCAGTTTTTCAAAATTCAAAATGGCGGATCCAATATGTATAACATTTTTTTTGACAAATTTCTTGAATTCATATGAAAATTGTCACTGGGGGGTTTTCGAGGTTGCAGATAAATAATTGAATTAAAAAAATAAAAAGTCGAATAAAAATAAAAAATAAAAAGAAAATAAAAAAGAATAATTGAATTAAAAAATAAAATTACATAAAAGAATCATAAATAAACAATTATAGTAAAATAAGAACAATACAATAGTTAACTATAGAAGTAAAAATAAAAATTAGAAATAATTAGAAATAAAATTTAAATAAATTTTTTTTTTAAATTAAATTATTCTTTTTTATTTTCTTTTTATTTTTATTCGGCTTTTTACTTACATTAACATTAACATTTTTATTAATTAATATTTTCTATAAATTTCAGTTACTAACTCCAAATGTAAGATTCCAATTTTCGGATTAAAAATCCTTCAATTTTTTTGACATGTAATGTAAAACATTTATTAGTAAGATATTTTTATTGTTTTCTTTATAGTGACTTTCATTCTCATTTTCATTTGTTGTTAATTTTTCATTTTTGTTCTATTTATTAATTTTGATTTATTTATTAATGTATTGTTAAATTATCATTCTAAGTCTTCGCGTATTTCTTTTATGTTTTTTATATATTGTTTTAATGCTTATAAATTATTCTTTAATGTCTTCAAATTTTAATTTTATATGTTTGTTTTGTGTATTATTTTGCAGACTCTCTGATGAGGAAATCGTATTGATTTCAAAACGTTAGAGTATTTTATATTAAAAACCACTTGTCCAAATGTATTCGTGTAAAAAGTTATTTTACCTATTAATTTAGTAAAATAAACTTGGACGTAAAAATTTTTTCAATGTCCTCATTTTAATACTAATCTAATTCTCAAACTCGTCCTCATTTTTATTAACAAGATTGTCCTCAATTTCGTCCCCATTTTATTATCATGCTAGTCCTCAAATACGACCTCATTTTAATATCAACCTAGTCCTGAAAATCCTCCTTATATTTATTAGCAAGCTAGTCCTCAACTACGTCCTCATTTTAATACCAATCAAGTCCTGAAAATCGTCCTTATATTTATTAACAAGCTAGTCCTCAACTACGACCTCATTTTAATACCAATGTAGTCCTGAAAATCGTCCTTATATTTATTAGCAAGCTATTCCTCAATTTCATCCTCATTTTAATATCAATCTAGTCCTCAAACGCGTCCTCATATTTATCAGCAAGTTTGTCCTCAACTACGTCCTCATTTTAAAATCAATCTAGTCCTGAAAATCGTCCTTATATTTATTAGCAAGCTAGTCCTCAAATATGACCTCATTTTATTATCAATCTAGTCCTCAAACGCGTCCTCATGTTTATTAGCAAGTTAATCCCAAACTACGTCCTCATTTTAATATCAATCTACTCCTCAAACTCGTCCTCATTTTTATTAGCAAGCTAGTCCTTAACTACGTCCTCATTTAATTATCAATCTAGTCCTCAAACTCGTCCACATTTTTATTATCAAGATTGTCCTCGATTTCATCCTCATTTTATTATCAAGCTAGTTCTCAAATACGTCCTCGTTTTTAATATCAAGGTTATCCTCAATTTCCTCCCCATTTTATTATTAAGCTGGTCTTCAAATACGACCTCATTTTAATATCAACTTAGACCTCAAACGCGTCCTTATATTTATTAGAAAGCTAGTCTTCAAATATGACCTCATTTTAATATCAATCTAGCCCTCAAACGCGTCCTCATATTTATTAGCAAGCTAGTCCTCAACCACGTCCTCATTTTTATATCTATCTAGTTCTCAAACTCGTCCTAATTTTATTATCAAGATTGTCCTCAATTTCGGCCTCATTTTATTATCAAGCTAGTCCTTAAACTCGTCCTAAATTTTATTTTCAGGATTGTCCTCAATTGCGTCCTCATTTTATTATCAAGCTAGTCCACAAATACGTTCTTATTTTTATTATCAAGATTTTCCTGAATTTTGTCCTCATTTTATTATCAAGCTAGTCCTCAAATACGAACTCATTTTAATATCAATCTAGTCCTCAAATACGTCCACATATTTATCAGCAAGTGAGTCCTCAACTACGTCTTCATTTTAATATCAATCTAGTCTCTACAAAAAAATCACATTTTTCTACGCTAAACAACAAAACGCGCTACTACACGGAAAAAAATATAGCACACCAGATGCCCTAAGCTGCCTCTACAATTAGAAAGTAATACGCAAAACGCGAGAAAATACCATGTATTTTTCTCGCGTTTCGCGTCTGCGTCGAGCGTTTATCAATTTTTTTCCTAATTGTAGAGGCAGCTCTATTCAGTATAATAGATGCGCTAAATGGTGTAGCAAAACTTGTACTTTCATTTAGCGCGTCTGATGCGCTTTTTTGAGTCAACGGATACGCGGATGCAGCGTAAACTCTGCTCTTCTATCATAGTACGGCAGATGTCTCTTTTGCTAGAGCGTCTGCTATCTTTTTCTTGCGGGAAACGTTCGCGCGTTAAGTTAGATCAGTCAGATGTTTGTTGTGTGATATCAACTTTCAGAAATATTTTAATCAAATTAAATACTTGGAGTGTTTATAGAAAAAGTGTGAATTCGTAAGTATAGTGTTTGAAAATAGCTTTCTTCTTATATAGGGTGTCCCAGTCGAGGGTGTACATATTAAAGGGGCATAATCTACTGAAAAAACTGAGACGAAAAGTCCTTTGCACTTTTTAAAAATTTTCAGTAGTTTTTCCGTAAATCTTAATTAAAAAATCGAAAACTACGCTTTGCTATTGGACGCAAATGCTCAGTGAGACGGTAGGCGGGGCGTACTATTGCAGCGTTTGCTTGCCTGGGCGTGTACCAGCAGCGCGCGTAGTGTGTCAATTTAATACTTATTATTATTGGGTGTTTAATTAACACCAGGTTTGTGTTAAAATAACACTGTTTAAAACTAGAAACCAGAAATTATTGTCAAAAATTTATTCTACGCGAGCTGATGGTACACGCCCAGGCAAGCAAACGCTGCAATAGTACGCCCCGCCTACCGTCTTACCGAGCTTTCACGTCCAATAGCAAAGCGTAGTTTTTGGTTTTTTAATTGCGATTAACGGAAAAACTACTGAAAATTTTTAAAAAGTGCAAAGGACTTTTCGTCTCAGTTTTTTCAGTAGATTATGCCCCTTTAATATGTACACCCTCGACTGGGACACCCTGTATATAATTCATATGTTATTTGTTTACTTTACGTTTAATAATTGTGTTTGCTGTCAAACTAACCTCAAAATGCAAGTTAAAATATTATTTGCGAGTTTGCCTCGAAATATTTAATTAAGAGAGAATACAATTTATATAACGTTGTTTTAAAATAATTTGTTTTTTCAAGTTTATAAAAAATGGATGGAAATATTGAGGAAGAATTTAGTGAGAGCAATATAGATGAAATGGAAGTAGAATTTGTGATGAGTAACGCGGATGGTGAAAATCTGAATGGCAAAAGAAAAAGAACCAACGAGTTAGAAGATTCTTCAGCGGCGAGTAGTACTAAAAGAGATGGAGACTCCCCATTAGGTTTTTTATAATATTATTCCTTCATTATGTTTAAATTTATTTAAATAATTTTTATTTTAACGGAAGATATTTTGTTTCAGCTAATTTTGTTTTCAAAGAAAATTATTTATTTCGTTTTTAAATTCGTTTTTAGACGGAAAAGTTATATTGGGGAAATATAAAGCGAAAAGAATTTTAAATTATAGTAAATTAAATGATATATTAATATATAAGGAAATAAGTGCAGATCCCATCAATTACAAGTAAGTTCAATTGTCAAATGTTTTTTAAAATAAAAATTGGAAAGTTTCTAATTTTAAATGTATTTATAATGTAGACATTATTTGTGATATTAATTACCAAGAACAACTAGTAGATTATTTAAAAGGGAATTTTATTAATATTGAAAATTTAGAAAAATGAAAATTTTCAGGTCTTTTTAATATAATTGAACATTTATGCAAATAAAATATTAGTTTCAAAGGGTATATCCATTTATTGTAACTCAATATCATTCTGCATTCATGTTTACTTTGTTCTAGGATAAAGACAGATAGCTTTATATATTTAAGAGATCAAATAATAGAATTATTTCCTACGGAAGACCCAGATTTTTTTTATATTCCAAGTTCAGAAACTAAAAGCAATGAAGCTACAACTGCCAGGGACTCCTTATATAACCACTACCGAGTAGTAAGAAAAGATTTACGTAAAGCGGAAATATTATCAAAACAATTAGAAGTGCGCAAAGATAATTCAAATTTAGAAAGTCAGTGTCAGGCATTTTACATTATTTCACATTTTAAATAACATTTTATCTATTAAAAATAAATTTTTTATAGGCACGGAGGTATTTAACTGTTTGACAGAACAAAATGGAGATTCTAGAAATCTCACAGAAATAACGAAACGGTGGGATGAAACTTACGATGAACGTATGAAACTGCTAGCTATGCGTGAAAAGAAACTAAAAATCGTGATGCTAGACAATTATTTTCGAAGCTTCCCATGTTTGAAAGTACCACTTGGTATTAGTTTGGTTAGAATATTTTGATTAATTCTCTTTGTTATATATTTATTTTTCCTTATTTAGAATGTTTAATACGTTAAATATATTGTATTCTCTATGGTTTCTTTTACGTAACTTGAAGTTCACAACATTTTAATTTGGGTATTTTTTGAGAACTTTAAAATTAAATGCGATAAATAATTAACAATATACATGAATTTTTTTTTAGCTGGAGCAAGATTTTAATAAAATTATTTTAGAGATTGCCACCGAGAACAGGGATTTAAAAAATCTTTTAAAAGACAATCCAGAAATTTCTTTATTTTCGACACGATGGCCTTCTATATCAAAGAAAATTATTTCTTATGGTAGAAAAAGTAATGCTGTTGAAGTAAAAAAGTTTTTTACACTTCACAATGATTTGTTTACCACAGGTTCGTTTTCTTCTTACTTCTTATATAATTAATAAAAATGTATTCTACCTTATATAATAAAATAAAATATGTTAGAATTTAAAAAATATTCATTAATTATGTAGATGCGCATGACGAAATACTAAGTTTGCTATTACTGCCATTTATTATCAAAGCTCTTAAAGAAGTAAAAACTGATGACAAAAATTCTATAACAATAAGCAAAGAGAAAGTTGCCAAATCATTTATTTGGCATATTGAGGTAAAATGCATTGCTCAATTTTTTTTATCATGATTAAAAAAACTTTACTTTTCTTTTATTATAGAAATAGATTTAAATTTTCTGTTTTAATTTTTCTTTATTCTTTATAGAGCTGCAATAATTTGAAGGACGAACAGAAAGAGTTTGAAAGGAAACTGATAGATTTGAAACAAGAAGTTCACCCGTACATTATCTTCTTAGGAGATTTGAGAAGTCCGCAAGTTTTTATTTCGATAAATGGATAAAATTATAGTTTCCAGAATAATCTGAGCGCCGTTGAAAATTGCTACAAATGTCTAAAGGCTCTAAAATCATTCCCATATTTTTGTAACTTTGTGTGGGCATTTATAGATAAGGCAGTGTATTCTATAAGTTCAAAATGTTTAACTGCGTGGTGCACAAAGTTGTTAGTAGAATTTAACAAAAGTTAGATTCTTATTTTGGTTTTGTCTCTTTTAAGTACTGATTTTGGTTGAGTTATAATTAGTTATTAGCTTAAGAAAATTGATTAATTTTAAATTAGTGTTTATAGACAAGGCAGAATATTTGTTAAATTAAAATTTAATATTTTACTGTGTCCAAAATTGCTAATAGAACTTCAAAAATATTAGCCATTTCTTTTTTCTTCTTTGAAACGTTTTGTATTTGTTTGCACAGTGTAATAAAATCGGACAAGTGCGAGTTGCACTCGCACTAAGATCGAGGGTTCCGTACACAAATATTCAAACAAAATTTTTTAAAAATTATTTTAACCATTTTTTTAAAATTAAAAACAAATTAAACAAAATGGTAATATACTATCATAAGATTAGAATAATATTTTTATTATTTTATTTTATTAATTAATTTTTATATTTCTCTGTAATAATACTTATGTTCACCAATCAGGTTCGCTATAATTTCCCTGTAATCTGCACTTAAAACTAAAGATCTCTACCAAATTTTAGCCCACCCGGTTCAGATTTGTAGAAGTTAAGGGGGGAGGGGACAGGGTCATTTTTTGCAATTTTTTCGAAAAAATTTAATTTCTTTCCCTACTATTTCACAAATATGTAGACCTATCAGGTTCGCTATAATTTTCCTGTAATCTGCACATAAAACTGAAGATCCCTGCTGAATTTCAGCTCACCAGGTTCAGATTTGTAGAAGTTAAGGGGGGGGACAGGGTCATTTTTTGCAATTTTTTCAAAAAAATTTAATTTCTTTCCCTTCTATTTCGCAATTATGTAGACCAATCGTGTTCGCTATAATTTTCCTGTAATCTGCACTTAAAACTGAAGATCCCTGCGGAATTTCAGCTCACCAGGTTCAGATTTGTAGAAGTTAAGGGGGGGAAACAGGGTCATTTTTTGCAATTTTTTCGAAAAAATTTAATTTCTTTCCCTTCTATTTCGCAAATATGTAGGCCAATCGTGTTCGCTATATTTTTCCTGTAATCTGCACGTAAAACTGAAGATCCGTACCGAATTTCAGCTCACCAGGTTCAGATTTGTAGAAGTTAAGGGGGGGGACAGGGTCATTTTTTACAATTTTTTCAAAAAAATTTAACTTCTTTCCCTTCTATTTCGCAAATATGTAGGTCAATCGTGTTCGCTATATTTTTCCTGTAATCTGCACTTAAAACTGAAGATCCCTGCTGAATTTCAGCTCACCAGGTTCAGATTTGTAGAAGTTAAGGGGGGGGGACAGAGTCATTTTTTGCAATTTTCTCGAAAAAATTTAATTTCTTTCTCTTCTATTTCGCAAATATGTAGACCAATCGGGTTCGCTATATTTTTTCTGTAATCTGCACTTAAAACTGAAGATCCCTACCGAATTTCAGCTCACAAGGTTGAGATTTGCAGAAGTTAAGGGGGGGGGGGACAGCCCATTTTGCGTGGCTGGGACGGACACACGAGTGATTTCATAAGATACTATAACGTTAGTTAATAACATTTTATCTTTTATCTTATTCCTGTATAGTTATCCAAATTTACCTCGAAAAATCATAGGGTTTCGTGGCCTAAAATGACAAAAATGATGATAATGATAATGAATAAATAAAAAAAATAAATAATAATTTATTTAGAAATTTTTTTTTTTGAGTTTATTGTTTAAAAATTTTAATGAAGTAATTGGTTCTTTTAATACTTTCGAGTATTTTCATGTCGCATATGTTTTCAATGAAAATATGGAATAGGAGTGATTTAAAATATATTATCAAAAAGTATAACTTTAACAAATTAAGCATTTAATAATTTATTTTTAGCAATATACAAAAATTGTAGAACTATGTAAATTACTCATTACCATTACCCTAACAACAGTTGTTATGACAACCATTACCATAGTAACGGTTGCCATGGCAACGGCTGTTATGACAACCATTACCATAGCAACGGTTGGTATGGCAAACATTAACATAGTAACGGTTGCCATGACAACGGTTGTTAAGGACGTAAGACTTAAGACCTTCTTATACCGAAGTTGCCATGGCAACAGGTTGTTAAGACGTAAGACTTAGAACTTAAGACCTTCTTATACCGAAGTTAAGTCGTAAGTCTAAGGACATAAGAACTTAAAAAAACTTAAGACTTAAGACTGAATACTTAAGACAAGACTTAAGACGTAAAAACTACGGACGGACACCGAAGTCTCGCTATAAGGGTTTTGGCCCTTGGCCACGAAACCCTAAAATCAATGCGTATTTCATGGAATTAAAGACTTTCACGTAACAAAGAATATAACTGTCGATCTTATGCACGAACTATTGGAAGGTGTGTGCTTGTATACTATGCGAAATCTCGTGAACACTTTCATCTTCGTTAAACAATTTTTCTCTTTGCAAACTCTAAATTCAAGAATAGAAAATTTCGATTTTGGTTCAAAAGGAAATTCAAACAAACCACCAATGATCAACGCTAATAGAATATTAAATAATTCAACACTTAAAATGTCGGCATCTGAAATGTTGAATTTTGTTCTATATTTTGGAATAATTATGGGAGATTTAGTGCCTGAAAATGATGATCATTGGATGCTGTACATGTGTCTACGCCAAATCTTGGACATTTTACTTTCTCCACGAGCACTAAAAACAGATGCCAAAATGTTAAAAAATTTTATCGAAAAAATGAATCGCCTTTATCAGACGCATTATGGAGATCTTAAACTCAAATTTCATTTCTTGGTTCATTATCCGGATATTTTAATCAACAATGGACCCATAGTAAATTTTTGGGCTATGAGGTTTGAGTGAAGGCATGTACCAGTTAAATCCATTGCACAGTCTACAAATTGCAAAAAAAATTTGTTGAAAACAATTGCGACGAAAGAAGCTTTGAAAATGTGCTACATGATGGATACTCTTCAATTTGATAAAACTGTAAAATTTGGAGCTATTAACCCTTAAACCGCACACTGCCGAATCCATCCTTAAACCGCACACTGGAATAGGATATTATCTTTTGGAAAAATTATTTTATATAGCTCAGTACATCTATTTTGAAGAAAAATAGGTTTCATAATGATTTATTTAATTTTAATAATTAAAAAAGAGTTTTTTAAAACTACTGGAATTACCTTAAACCAAAAACTGAGTGTCAAACAAGCAGAAATTTTTCGCCGACAACTTCATAAAGTTATCAAATACACAAAGACACTTGGGAGACTAATGTCCCTCACGGAACATGAAGTTAAGTACAAAATGTATCGTCCAATAACGACACATGTTCAATTTTTATGAATTTAACCGAAATATTAGAGTAAAAAGCTAGAATATGGGTGTCGCACACCCAGGGTGCGGTTTAAGTGTTAAGAATTCAAAAATATCAAAAAATTATTTTAGCTCTGAAAAAGAGAATAAACTTTGTAAATATTATTTAAATGTTAGTATTAATGCAAATGAATATCAAATTGGGACATTTATAGTTTTAAGTTTGAAAGAGAGCGAATCAGAATTCGGAAAGATATTGGATATAGTTGAGTTAAATAATGAAATTTTTTTTATGTGGATATCTTCGAAGAAGTCACTTTCGATTTCCACTATCATGGTTACATTGTTGAGCCCAAAGTTAAAAGTAGATTAATGAAACAACAAGATTTGCCTAAAATAGTACCACTATTGTCGGTTTTAAAAAACAAAACACATTTTCTTATTTCACGATATGGCTTGTAATTTACTTTCATATAAATGTACTGTTTTTTATATTTTATGATGAAATAAAACAAACTTAAAATTTCGTATTTCCCTTTGTGTTATTCAATCTATTCTATTTTCATTAACTTTGGAAATTGTAATATCTTTGGGTTATTTTTTATTTAAAAATTTATATAATATTTTCGCTGATGAGTGTTTTTTACATTACAATTTTACTGAAAGTATATTGTAAAAATGTAAAAAGATATATTATTAATTGTATAAAAATAAGTATAAAGAAATATTTTGGAATTTTTAATTTTTAATTAAATTAAGACAACCTTACCTATAATTTGATAAAGATTTAATAATTTTTTTATCGTAAATTATCAAGCAATAATATAATAAAATAATTATATTATTTTATTATTTATTTAATAATATTATTTATATTTATATTTAATCTATTATTAAATAAATATTGTTAATATTTAATATTTATATTTAGGGTAGGGTGGGGCATTACCATTCGCGGGGGCTAACTATTCTTTAGTCCTGCAGAGAAAACTATTCATCCGATTAAAGTTTTTTTTACAGTGTATACTTGTCATGTGAAATAAACATTGTATGCCAAATTTGAGCTTTTGGCGCCATTTATCATAGGAGTTAGGTACCCAAATGTGATTTTGACACACTCGCTTACTTGTTTTCACTCATTTAGTCTGCCATTGTTAATAGTGAGAAACGGTGGAAAAAAATTTCGGGTAAGTGTTTTCTAAAGTCCAATTTAGTGCTGAACACGAATATTATAATGGATTTTCGATATTCTATTGTTCAAAAATTTTACAATTGTTTTTTCAAAAAATGGTCGGGTGGGGCGTAACTATTCTTTCACTGATGACATCGAAAACTGCAAAACAGTGTATGTTTTTTGTGTGTTTGTTTTAAGGTTTTTAGGCACACGTTACATGTTCAAGAATTGAGTTAAACTGGGCTTGCGTCAATTGTGTTTTAAGCGACGAAGAAATGGATATATAAGAAAATTTTTTAAACATTTTATGTTTTCTTATTTCTTGATATATTTTATACAATAATAAATTGTATTACTGTTGGTAGTAGTTTTTAATATATTGTATAATTACAGATAAAAATTTGATATAATTTGGATAATAAAAACAATATTTATTGTATTTTTTTAGTATTATATCATTAATAGCTAAAAGAATAGTTACGCCCCCCGTTTTCTTCGACATCAAAAAATTTTTTTTTTCGTAAAATCGCTGTAGTTCGGAACAGAATTGAGCTACCGCAAAATAATACATGTCAAAATTGTAGCTAAGAAGTCAAGCTTTCAAACGGTTCTACTCATTTTTTTTTTTTAATAAATTTTGTAGACTCAAAAATCCAAACAAGAATAGTAATGACCCACCTTACCCTATTTAATAATATTAAACAATAATAATAATAAAATAATATATTTTATTCTATTCCAAATAAACTAACAGTGTTTCGTCTCAAAATATTAGTTAAAAATTTTATTTCTTGCTTGTCACTATCGATAATATATACTATATACGCATTCTCCCAAAAACTCAAATCATTAATTAAAAATATTTAAAAAACTATGACATAATAAGTTGTTTTAAGTATAATTAAATTTTTTATAACATTTCACTTTCACTACTGTGATCCTTAATATATGGAAATTCACAATTTTCATGATTAAAACGTATTTATTAATAATTTTTATTTGAAATCTAATGTATAAAACAAAAAAATTGTTCTTTTTTGAATTAATGTGTGTAAAATTAGAATTTGTATACACGCTTTAAACTATTTATTATTATTTAATTTCTATAGCTTAAAAGCAATGAAAAACACCTGTTTCATAATAAATATTTTAAATATTCATTAAGCAACAAGTAATTTATTAATTTTGTCATAAACGTCATAAATCACATTCAAAATATAAAAAAAATATTGAACTTAATGAATAATTTTTTAATGATATTATAATTTTGGAAATTTTTTCTGTTAAACTGTCACATTTTTGAGGTTATCTTCCTAGAAAATAAAGTAATCGAAAATATAAACAAGTAAAATATTTTTACTACTGCAGAAGTTTCTAATTATTGAATTTCAGGACATTAATATCTGAATATATAAGTTAATAACGTTCTTTCTATGTTTACTACCGTTTTTATTAGTGGGTCTCTGATTATATATAAACAATCCGAAACTTGTATTAGATTTAGAGTGTCCGTTGTCTCAAATTTAGCGCATCAGATGCGCCGAACTTTTGGAACAAGAGCTGTCTCTCTTTTTGGCACAGTGATGTTCGATTTTAGTACATCAGCTATCGCAAACCAATAGTACAAATGCTGCGCTACAGGTAGCGCAGCTGCTGTGCCTATATTTTTTCCGTGTAGCAAAACGCTACGTAGCAAAGTTGCTAACATGGGGGAGACACTCCCGTTGAAAAAAGGGAGACTATATAGGTTAGTTCCAGGAAAAGGTGTAGATGGCATTGCTGCATACTTGAAATGAATGTTTTGATGCGCATGTGCCAATTTGAATTTTATTTGTAATTAGTATTTTGCAACTAAAAAAAATGACAACACGAAGCTTAAAAAATTGCTATTAATTAATAAAAATAACTTGCGTAAATTAAACATTTGGTATTTTTAACATTTTTTAAAAAAATCAGTTCAAAATTTCAATTATTTAAAAAAAATGTAATAAAATGGCTGTCATAATTTCAATCATCTTTATAAAAAATAAAATTCTTCTCAAAAATTCATTTATTTTCAAAAATAATGAAATTCTTCTCAAAAATTCAATTACATTCAAAATTTCTTTTAAAATTTCTCGTCAAAATTTTATAAATAATAAAATTCATCATAGAAATTCAATTATTTTCAAACGTAATAAAATTCTCCGCAGAATTCATACAAAACTGTTTGAAATTTCAAACAAAAATATTTGAAATTTCATTCAAACACTTTGCATTAATTTTCAAAAAAAAGTTTGAAAATTTAAAACAAATGTGTTTTAAAATTTAATACAAAAATTTGTATGAAATTTAAAAATGTTTGTTGTAGTTTTTCAAAATTATATATGATAATTGCTTTAAACATTTTTATATAAAATTTGGAACAAAAATTTTTAACAGTGTAGCGTTTAATTTGATTCCCTCTCGAAATATATAAAAAAAAAGTTTTAAAAAGTTTTTGACATTTTATAGTATTGCAAATAATGTGTTTACAATTAAAAATATCAAAATTTATTATAAAGTTCTGTTTCCTAAAAATTATAATGGTGGATAAAAAATAATACTACTTCTTTGAATATTAATATTGAAAACTATCATCGTCGTACATCGATTATCCCTAAATTCTTACATTACAACAGTATTCTAGAACCATTGGTGACATTGAGGCAATATTGGTAATGTTACAGCAGTTCTCTCAATATTGCTGTAATATTACGTGCTACTGGGGTAGAGTAATTCTCGTAACTAAAAGCTTCTGCGTAGCTGCTTTGAATACAGTAACAAGTTAATAAAGAATTTAAAAAATTTCTTTATTGCTTCATCATATAAAGGAAGTTTTAGATTACCAAAATTTTTCGCCTTCGATTTTTTGACTTATCTTTATGTTATTTTACCTCAGGAGTTCAAAAATGACATTTTTAAAAATGTCATTCCGTATATGTGTAAACATTATATTTTCATATAAATATCTCCAAATTATAAAGAGCTTTTGCGCTGAATTTTTTTTAAATTGTAGGTCTCATCTGCGGACATAAAATGAGAGTACTTTGAGATAGATTAATAAAGTTTAACTATTAATTTTTTTGATTTTCAATTTTTCAAAAAAACGCTTTTTGCCCATAACTTTAAAAAAATGTTAGGACACCTATAAATGTTTTTCTCTAATTTTGTAGAGTTTTTTTAAACGCATTTTTTGAGCTCTCAATGAACATTTTTCATCCATATTCATTAAAGATATTAAGCTTTTAAAAATTAAAAATTTTATCTAAAAATGTAGAAGTAACTTTAAAACTATCATTTTCATTTTGTAGAGCATTAAAAAACGCTTCGATTGACCTATTTTTGAAGCCAATTCGATTAGAAATAAAGAAGTTATTGATATTTTCAAAAACAGAAATTGTGAAGGAAATTTTTTTTATGTGTAAATATTAAATACAGAGAAAAAAATATTACAGCAATTGCGAATAATCGTTCAAAATTTATACTTTGTTGGTATTAGTATTAGTTTATGTCGTACATTTTATTAAAATAAGGTAAATGTACACAATTGCGTGCTAGTACATAATTCCGTGCTATTTTCTTAAATTAAGTAGAATAAGAAATTGACAAAATATTTCAACAAATGAAAAATTTTAGCATAAACTTTGCTATTTATTTAATCAATATTCTGTGTTTTAATTGCATCTGTTTAGTTTATGTACTCAAAATAAAATATTTTGTCAGTCAATCGACGACTAAGCGTCGTGCAATAAGTTAGGTTAAAGTGACAGCTACGACTAGAGGTGATTTTCTTAAGGAAAAGAAAAGAGAAGTGTGAATATTTTTTAATTTATGTTTTCATTTTTTGATTAATTAAGGCCTATTTAAATGAAATTTCCTATTGCTGAGTAATTTTTAAAAGTTTTTTTTACATAAAAACCACTTTTTTAAATACACGGAATTATGTTCGCTCTTCTCACACGAAGTACATTATTCCGTGTGACACACGTAAATATGGATTTACATTGCTTTATATTAAACTTGTTTTAATGAATCTAATAAGAATATTTAATATACTTACACTTTTTAATAAAAAATGAAATTCTAAACAAACGAGGTAATTACGTGGTAGTGTTTTACTATCCATTTATTAATTATAATCTGTTTTATAACTCTAATTTTACGAACGGAATTAGGTTCAAAACATTTTATATGCGTTCCTAATTCCGTGCTATAACCTTATTTGCTATAGCAGATTGATAGAGACGACATCCGCATCTACAATGCTCAAAATGTTTTTAAAGAACTAAATTTTCATGTAATATTTAATAACCGCGAAGTATATTATGTTATTAATTTTATTAAGAATAATAGTTATTGTCAAAAAGATTGATATTTTATATAAAAATGCGTAAAAACGGAATATACCGCAATTATGGACAAGCTAGCACGGAATTACCTACATGACAAAATTTTGGCACGGAATTACGTTCCATTCAGTGTTTTAAAAAATTAATAAAATATAAATAAATAATATAAATAAATAATAATAATATTATTATAATATTATTATAATAATATTATTATAATAATATTATTATAATAATAATAATAATAATAATAATAATAATATAATAATATAAATAAATAATATAATATAAATATAAATTTAGTTTTAAAACAGATAAAACCAATGGAAAACTGAGAATGATTAATTAACTTTTACGATGCAAATGTTTTCTTGCACTTTAAGTTATTTACTAAAATAACATAAATAAAATTCTCAGCAAGGGCCTTAACATGCCGTAAATATGTACATTTACCTTAGTACATATTGAAAAACATTGAAATGAGGAACGTTTTTGAAGTTAGAGTTTCGATTGATTTCGGTTAGATAATTTTTGCATTATATCGAGTCATTTAGTTTATTATTTATTGTTATATTTCTTTTGGTTCAATTTTTAATTCATCTTCGTAAACAATTATTTTTTGTAATTATTTTTTATTTATTTGAATATATTTTCTTACGAAGGTTTAAAACTCTGCTTTGTTACTGACTTCACCCTTCCTATCGATATCACTAAATTGACTAACTAGCTTGTTTAAATTTTGTAATGACGCTTACGCCATTTTATTAATTACTTTGATAAAAGATAATTTATATTTTAACCCGGACTCCATCCGGCGAGCAAATCCTTTGGCAATTAAAAGTTAAGATTATTACAAGCCCTCAATGAACATTTTTCGTTCATATGTTTCAAGTGAACCCGATAAAGTTTTGAAAAAAAGTCTGTCATATTGGATCCGCCATTTAGATTTTATGAAAACTATTATCATATTCGTAATCAACGATTTTAGAAATCTCAGAATAATCAGTTTCAAGTGAATCTATTAAGTTTTTTTTAACTTCTATGTTACTATATTCTAGGTTGGATATTTTTGACGCGATAGTTATACCTTTGAGATGTATTCCTTTGACATAAATAATAAAAAAATTTGATTTCCAAAGAAAAATCTTTAAAAAACCGTGTTTTTTATTAATTAATTGTACGTAATTTGCTTATTTATGAATTTGCACTATTTTTTATTGCGGCATTCGAAAGAGCAATTTCAGAGCTTTAAGAAATGTATATTGTAAAATTTTTATCTCTCCGTTTTCATACCAAAAGGTAAACAAACCAAACACTAAAATCACCTTTTTCAAAGAGCCTTTTTTCTCACAAAAATTAAAAGTACGGTACTGTTAAATTAATGATATTCTACAAATTGTTTCTATAGTTCATCTATATATAGCAACAGAATAATTTATTGCTTCTTTGACATTATTCATTTGAAACATCTAACAGATAAATTTAAAGAAAATGCGTGTAAATTTGAATCAAATGAAAAGTTGTTTGCTTCAAAGAAGCGCGCTTTTGAAAATGAAAGCATATGCTTTCGTTTCAATGAGTGGTGCTATAGCGGACTGCCAATAGCATATGCTATAAAAATAAGGACACTATGTATTTGAGACATTGACAGGTGCTAAATTTATTGAAATACTTATTCACACATATTTATATGTGACGCGACACGAGAAAAGGGACCTATCGCCTCAAAAGAGAATTTTACAGGGGGGGCGTTTAAAGTGACGCCATGAGCAGAAAACCCGTGTATTTACGCGGACACGTTCAACTTTCGGGCTTTATATTAATTAAACTATTTCAGATTTTTAATTTCTGATTTTTTTACGTGAAAGAGCGACTCAAAATCTATGGAATACGACTAGAAACTCAAAAATGATTTTTTTATCGATAGGTCCCTTTTCTCGTGTCGCGTCACATATGTTTATTAAACCTGTTGTTTTTGAAATTCTTTTATAAAAAACTATTATTTAAATTGTTCTAAAGAATTAAGGACTAAAACATAAATTCCCTTATTCACGAGAAAAATCTCGCGCACGGTATTTAACTACAAAGTAACTGCTCAATGTAAGAAGCGAATGTATTACATTTCAGCGCGGCAGTTCTCGTCTATCACGAAAGTTAAGCACGTTTGGTCGCGGTTACTACCTGGATAGGTGACCGATTGGGAACAGCGTATTTTTCAGACTCAAAAAATTATAAAGTGTGTTTGAATGTGTATGTATGTGTGTTTGTCGTTAGAAAAAATGAAAAAAATAATAAAGATGTGTATGTTAGTGTGTAAAATTGAAAAAAAGATGTATATAAGAAGTATTGTGTTAAAGGTGTGAGAATTAATTATAGTATATAAAAAATATATGAACAAAAATTTCATTTTCTTAATTTATCGTTGGTATATCTTTAACCACAAAAGAATTGACTTAACAGTATGGTGTTATTTAATCGATAGCAACAACTAAAAAAATTAAAAGTACAGATTTTTGAATCATAAAAATAAAGCTATTAAATTGAAAAACTACAGTCATTGACTCAAAAGCATATACTGTTAAATTAAAAAATTTTGATCGTTGATTCAAAAAGAATACCTTTAAATTAACATAGTATGCTGTCAATTTAAGAAATATGCTTTTGTTTCAATGAAAGTGATACTGTCGAATCATTAGAATCGGTGCTTTCAAAACAACAGCATATACGTTTGGCAGCCCGTTATGACACTATTCAATGAATCCAACTCATATGTCATTGATTCAACAGCATTTTTTTTCCGTGTATCAACCGCACGGACGATGAAGAAGTTTTTACCCTTTCTCCTTGTAATTTCATGGAGGAAAGGGAAAAATTCCCCCTTCCACATGTTGAAGGTCCAATCGCCGATATGAAACTTCTTCATCGTCAGTGCGGTTAATATACTCAAACAGTTTATTTTTCGCGACGCGTCAAAAATGCTATTTTATAGGTCATTTTAATTAGTTATTTTACTAATTGGTATTTATTGATCACACTCAAAAATGATTTTTTTGGAAACTTTGACACTCTAATTTATCATTTTTGAAAAAAAAGTTTTTTAATAATAAATTTTGTGAGAGAAAAAGATTTATCAAAAAGGTGATTTTAGTGCTTGGTTTGTTTACCTTTTGGTTTGTTTATATTTTACAACTTGGACATAGCCTTAAAGGGTTAATATTGTTCGATTTGCTCCAAACTTTCAGAAAAAAATTTTTTTATACCTTGATTAATTTTTCGGGGTGAGTCCGAAGATTTGCAAACATCGCCCCAATAAGAACAACCCTAAAGCGTACATATATTGATAATAGTTGTTAATAAACAATAAAAAAAAACCGCTGCCAAAGTTATATATTTTTGTTATAATTTTGGTGCTTATTTCATTCGTTTTCGTAAATCTCATTGTGTTCATTTCATGAACACTTTGCTTCCTGATAGAGATGTTAATAATAATAAAGTATAAATTTTGAACAATTATTCTCAATTACTATAATATTATTTTCTCTTTATTTCTTTCTCTTTATTCAGTTTCGATACATAAGCGATTTTGATTTTTATTGTATATTATGATTTAAATTATTTTTTTTTTCTAAAATTTTAGAAATGATTTGGAAAATGATATTTTTCAACTTTCCAAAGTTACTTCCACATTAAAAATTTTTTTTTTAAATTTCCATCACAATTTGTTTTCTAAAATATCAATAACTTCTTTATTTCTAATCGAATTGGCTTTCGGGTCGCTAATTTCGAATATGACAGTAGTTTTCAAAAATTCAAAATGGCGGATTCAATATGGCTGCCATTTTTTCAAAACTGGATACTCGCTGGTTTTTGGGAATGCTGAACATGTTTTACACGTTCTTCAGCCGTCCAAACATGTTTACTAGTAATGACGTTACCAACTCTCACCGTGTGGTGGTAACCGTAAATTTTAGAGAGAATTTTTTAATTCACTCCTTATGAATAAAATTAAAACATTTTCTGCAGAAGTATGATTTGCACAAATTGCACTGTAAGAATTTTTTAATATTACAGCTGTCATTAGAGCAATATTTACTTTTTTTCATTGTTTCTAATTTGTTGTCTTTGGGATTACCAATTTCCTTTTTTCTAACAAATTTAAAAAAAAAATAAATAAGTTTTTCTTGACTTGTTTATCAACTGCATTGCTTAGAGCATTTTCAGATTGTGATATTAGAACATTTTTAAATTGCAATATGTGCAAACCATACTTTTGCAAAGAATGTTTTAAATTTAATCAAGAGAAGTGAATTTAAAAAACGAAAACTGTATTGAAGAAACAAATTTTAAAAAATGTAAAAAATTGAGAAATAATTAGACTCTAAAATCTACGTTTAGGGGAGACCGGGGCGTAATAGACCACTTTTCACTTTTTGTTGCTTAACTTCGTCATTCTTGCTTTAATAAAAATTTCATCATGTGAAACACTTAGTCTAACATCTCAGCTTTCAATTTAAAAAAGTACGCCCTAATATCACTTACACTTTTTTTCTAGAACAATGATTTTTGAGAAATACAAAGTGAGAAATTTCGCAACGGGCTGGGGCGTAATGGATCATTACCCGCGGTGTAATGGATCAGCAATGCAATTATAATTTTTATCATGAAATATTATTTAATATTAACAATTTTGGTTTCTATTGTACATTTATAACAAAGAATATTGAAAATGAAACATATTTAATTTAAACTTTAAACATTTGCATGCAATTTTCAAATTTTAAACAGTTGTAGCGAAATGCAAAATCCATTTACTTAAAAAATCTATTCTCCTGTTATTTTTTTATAAAGGGTTAAAATTGGTTATCATTTTGTTAATACTTTTAATATAATAGGTTTTTCTTTATAAAATATGCAAGCCAAAACGCCCCGGCCAAAGTGATCCATTACGCCCCTGAGGTTTTTGTTGAAAATTTTGTTATTCGCTATCAATACCGCAAGTATTAAACAAAAATTTTTAATTGTCTTTAATAACAAATGTTTAAAGCTCAAAACCTGATAAACAAAAATTTTTTACAAGTAATTTAAAAAAAAGATGTAACAAAAAACAAAGATTTCAAAATTTACTTTCGAGCGTCAAAATCACTTTTTCTAACATATTTTTAACAATAATAAATAGGCCAGTCGGTGAGTGCAAAAAGTGCACAAAAGTGCAACCTGAAAAGTCTCAATAGTTTCTTGTAGTTTGGGGGCCCCATATAAGAGCCCCATGGTTTGCTCTCGATTTCCGGTTGCAAAAAATAGTGTAAACAATCGTCAAAGTTTGAGAAACGTAGTTTTTCGATGACCCTTGCTTCCGGTTAAATTTTAGAGGAAAAAGTTGTTATTGAAAGTTGTAGAGCCTAAAAATACCTTTCAAATGACTGGTCATACGTTGAAAAAGGTTTATTAGTTTAGGTGCAAATGAATTTAAACCATCAAAAATAGCACTTTTTTAATTGTTCAATAACTTTGTTAATAATTATCGAATTTGTTTATAATTTTCCAGAAATATTCTCCTTGCAAAGCTGAATAAATCCCAAACAAAATTATCTTGATCGGATAAATAGTTTATGCATAATTCCATTTATTAACTAAAAACATGTAATTTTTCAACGGAATTTCCCCACTTTTGGACCAACGAATTTCGGTTTTTTTTCGAGAGTACAGTTTAGGAGTCCAACTTTCATCTCACTTAAATGGAAATTCGATATTTTTTATTTAAATGCATAATATTGGAGATTAAAAAAGGGTACATTTTTTTGTCATAAACAAATGGAATAACTCAGCCAATTTTCACTTTATCAATTTGGTCTAAACGGCATTAAATTTCATGTGTTTTCACAAATCTTTTCCAAAAAAAATCCGCCTTAGGTTCAAGGGTGGGAGAGTTAGTTTTTTTATTTTAAAAATTTCCTGACTAGTTTATTATTAATATTTTTGAATGAAATTTGCACCATCTACAGTTTAATACACGTATTTTATGAAAAAAAATTAATTGTTATATTTTAGGCTTTTATTTTTCATTTATATCAAGTAAAAATACATATATAGTTTTTTCAACTCTTGGACGGCGGAGTGGTGGTACTCAGTGGCGCGTGGTTATCGACGCTACAACTGAAATCAGCCGTTCAAATTACAAAATTGGTTATATCTTCGTTAATTATTAAACGATTTTAATTTTTCTTTTTTTAATTTGATGTATTTTTTTATGCTGAATCCGAGAATGATTTTATATTTTTTCAAAATACATTATTTTTTGTAATAATAAAAAAAAATTTGTTAACAATAAATGATTATTGTTATTTATCATATTTAACTAAAAATTCTTTTTGTACATATTATTCCATTGAGTTTAAAAAAATATTAAAAGGAAAAAATTCTTAATTAATTATATATAAGCTAGTAGCATCACGTGCACATATGCACGCCGGTTTAATTCGCAAAATGTACTAAGATGATGATGCTACACACTTATATACATATAATTTGAATTTCTTTTTGTGATAATATTACTTTCATTTTAATGGAATAATATGTACAAAAAGAATTTTTTGTTAAATATGATAAATAACAATAATCTTTTGTCGTTTAAAAATATTTTATTTTATTATTTCCAAAAATAATGTATTTTGAAAAAATATAAAATCATTCTCGGATTCAGCGTAAAAAAATACATCAAATTAAAAAAAGAAAAATTAAAATCAGTTAATAATTAACGAAGATATAACCAATTTTGTAAATTTAAACAAATGATTTCAGTTGTAGCGTCGATAACCACGCGCCACTGAGTACCCCCACTCCGCCGTCCAAAAGTTGAAAAAACTATATATGTATTTTTACTTGATATAAATGAAAAATAAAAGCCTAAAATATAACAATTAATTTTTTTTCATAAAATACGTGTATTAAACTGAAGACGGTGCAAATTTCATTTTAAAATATTAATAATAAACTAGTCAGGAAATTTTTGAAATAAAAAAACTAACTCTCCCACCCTTGAACCTAAGTCGGATTTTTTTTTGGAAAAGATTTGTGAAAACACATGAAATTTAATGCCGTTTAGACCAAATTGATAAAGTGAAAATTGGCTGAGTTATTCCATTTGTTTATGACAAAAAAATGTACCCTTTTTTAATCTCCACACGGAGAAAAAAATGCTGTTGAATCAAAGACATATGAGTTTGATTCATTGAATAGTGTCATAACGGGCTGCCAAACGTATATGCTGTTGTTTTGAAAGCACCGATTCTAATGATTCGATAGTATCACTTTCATTGAAACAAAAGCATATTTCTTAAATTGACAGCATACTATGTTAATTTGAAGGTATTTCTTTTGAATCAACGATCAAAATTTTTTTATTTAACAGTATATGCTTTTGAGTCAATGACTATAGTTTTTAAATTTAAAAGCATCATTTTTATGATTAAAAAATTTGTACTTTTAATTTTTTTAGTTGTTGCTATCGATTGAATAACACCATACTGTTAAGTCAATTCTTTTATGTGGTTAAAGATATACCAACGATAAATTGAAAAAATGAAATTTTTGTTCACATATTTTTTATATACTAATTCTCACACCTTTAACACAACACTTCTTATATACATCTTTTTTTCAATTTTACACACTAACATAGTCATCTTTATTATTTTTTTAAATTTTTTCCAACGACAAACACACATACATACACATTCAAACACACTTTATAATTTTTTGAGTCTGAAAAATACGCTGTTCCCAATCGGTCACCCATCCAGGTAGTAACCGCGACAAAACGTGCTTAACTTTCGTGATAGACGAGAACTGCCGCGCTGCAATGTAATACATTCGCTTCTTACATTGAGCAGTTACTTTGTAGTTAAATACCGTGCGCGAGATTTTTCTCGTGAATAAGAGAATTTATATAGGGAATTTATGTTTAACTAGTCCTTAATTCTTTAAAACAATTTAAATAATAGTTTTTTATATAAGAATTTCAAAAACGACAGGTTTAATAAACATATAAATATGTGTGAATAAGTATTTCAATAAATTTAGCACCTGTCAATCTCTCAAATACATAGTGTCCTTATTTTTATAGCATATGCTATTGGCAGTCCGCTATAGCACCACTCATTGAAACGAAAGCATATGCTTTCATTTTCAAAAGCGCGCTTCTTTGGAGCAAACAACTTTTCATTTGATTCAAATTTACACGCATTTTCTTCAAGTTTATCTATTAGATGTTTCAAATGAATAATGCCAAAGAAGCAATAAATTATTCTGTTGCTATATATAGATGAACTATAGAAACAATTTGTAGAATATCATTAATTTAACAGTATCGAACTTTTAATTTAAACAGTTTCATTTTTTCGTTTTAAGCAATATACTGTTCGATTAATAAATGTGTTATTGAATTAATAACGGGAAATTCAACAGCATGGAGCTATTTGATTCAACAGCACTTTTTTTCAGTGCATTATTATGCATTTAAATAAAAAATATCGAATTTCCATTTAAGTGGGATGAAAGTTTGACTCCTAAACTGTACTCTCGAAAAAAAACCGAAATTCGTTGGTCCAAAAGTGGGGAAATTCCGTTGAAAAATTACATGTTTTTAGTTAACAAATGGAATTATGCATAAACTATTTATCCGATCAAGATAATTTTTTTTGGGATTTATTCAGCTTTGCAAGGAGAATATTTCTGGAAAATTATAAACAAATTCGATAATTATTAACAAAGTTATTGAACAATTAAAAAAGTGCTATTTTTGATGGTTTAAATTCATTTGCACCTAAACTAATAAACCTTTTTCAACGTATGACCAGTCATTTGAAAGGTATTTTTAGGCTCTACAACTTTCAATAACAACTTTTTCCTCTAAAATTTAACCGGAAGCAAGGGTCATCGAAAAACTACGTTTCTCAAACTTTGACGATTGTTTACACTATTTTTTGCAACCGGAAATCGAGAGCAAACCATGGGGCTCTTATATGGGGCCCCCAAACTACAAGAAACTATTGAGACTTTTCAGGTTGCACTTTTGTGCACTTTTTGCACTCACCGACTGGCCTAAAATGAATAACAATGAAACTTGGTACAAACTTACAGTATACCAAGTACTTTATTTTGATCAAAAACCGAAATTACTCTGATTTACCACTTTTGAATAAATTGAAGTGATCCATTACGCCCCGGTCTCCCCTACGTTAATGGGCAAAACATGATCAGCATTCCCAAAAACCCCCGAGTATCCACTTTCAACGGAATCCGATGAAATTTTGAAAAAATGTCAATCGTGTTGAATCCGCCATTTTGAATTTTTGAAAACAACTATCATATTCATAATCAGCGACCGCAAAACCCCTTAGTGACCAGTTTCAAGTGAATTCGATGAAGTTTTGAAAAAAATGTCCGCCATATTGGATCTGCCATTTTGAATTTTTTAAAATTACTATTTTATTCGTAATCAGCGACCCCAAAAACCCCAGAGTAACCAGTTTTAAATGAATCCGATGAAGTGTTGTAAAAATGTGCACCTGGTGTATATTAAAAGTGTCCTTAAAGGGTTAAGTAGGTGTTATCACTCGCATTCTCATCAACATTTCTTAAATAAGTGTCCAAATATCGCATGTAATGATCTTAATTTTTGCCAATAAGAATTTGCTCGCCGGATGGAGTCCGGGTCTCTAGAATCGTAAATTCTATCAATTTACTGTGACGCAAGCGCCATCCATATTACATACTAATTAAGAGAAATTTGTGACAGGGTAAAACCAAAATAATAAAACACAATTTTAAACCTTCGAAAGTATATATATTAACAAAATAAAAATAAAATGATAACAAAATTAATAATTAACAAAATTAAATTTAACCATAAAATTACAATAAAAATATAAAATAATAAAACTGACTCGATACATTGCAAAGAAAAATTAATAAAGAAAGAATTTTAAGAATTTGAACAATAACTAGATTTGAGAATTAAATACAATTAATAAAATATTTAAACAAATGAAAACTTAATAACAACAGAATAGAAAATTTAGTATAACAAAAATGAACAATTTGGCGCGTCCGCCATTTCACTCCTTCACACTCGACTCATTTCTCGCCGTTCTCGATCTCGTTCGGACTGTAATAAAATTTACCCCGTTATTTTATAATTAAAATTACAATTTCATGACACTGAAAATTACTGGGTTGATTCTAGAAATTAACCCCCAATTACGCGCGCGGACGGAAACTAGGGTCGTGCACGCTAGGACGGAATTTAAGAAATTACCGAAAAAGAACTAGATATCGAACTACGGTCGATATTCTTGCCCGTCGCGAAATAAGTGTAATAATTCATGTATGTTCTGGACATCCTGACCTGATTAGCTCCTCAAGGCCAAGTTGTCCAGGTGTACGTGTCATCTCTGTTGAACGATTAGCTCCTCAGTTCAACAGGGGAAAGTGATGTAATTGTGTGTGTGTGAGGATGGTAAAAATAACATGGATGTCTCAACGTCCCGGGTTAGCGCCCCACGTTCAGTTGAGACAAAAGGTGGAAAAGAGTACAAAGCATACACGGTGGAGCTCCACACGGTCTACTTTGCACCAGGTAAAAATTATTATTTGAGAAAGCGAAGGGTGTTACAGAGACTCGTTAGCTCCCGAAGTCTCTATACATCTCCTTCTAGGAAATTTTTGGAGAGCCGGTGAACAGATTAGCTCCTCTTGTTCTCCAGCTCTTCCGAAGGAAATCATCCCTTGGCCAGGATTAGCTCCTCTCTGTCCAAGGAATAGATCGAGGGTAGGAAAAGACTGTGAGCTGCTGTCGGTCGGCCTCGGAGCAAGCCCCGAGTCCGGTCGTAGGCAGACTGAGTAAATCGAAATGTGCAACCAAGTATATAGATCGCTGGGCCCACAGAAGGTGTAGCGTGAGGTGAGAGAAACCACGTGATGCGCAGCAATGGGTGCGCTATCGGTACTCTCTACCTGTCTGCCGAGCAGTGAGCTCAGTAATATATATAGATAAACTAAGCATACGAAAATGAATGAATTTTACTCTTTCAGAAACTTTAAAACTATGCGATATCATTACACGCAAAAACATAGATTTTGAACTTTTGAAAAAATCAAAATTTTTCATGGCGTGAGCACTATTTGCCTCAAGACAAATTCGTAGGAGAGGTGAATAACCACCAAGATTTGTACGTGAATATTGGACCTTGAATATTAGCCTATTTGATTGACGGTTTCTTAATCAAATAAGAGGAGTCAGAAACGAGATCTTAGACAATAACTCTGGACAATCAATATGACTATTGATAATGTTATAAAGAAATTGAAGGTCAAATTTTATAAATCTGCTACAATTTGTAATTAAGTACAATTCGGTATAATCGTGTTTAAAAAAATCAAATGGTATAACTGTTTTACGTCAAATCTTAAAAATTTAAGTTGTATTTTTTCTAAATTTTCTTGTTGATAAACATATTGTGGATAATAAATAGTTGATAAGCAGAATGCTTATAAGGTCTAACAAGAGAAAAAAATAATATTTTACGAACTCGAAGGTTATGAAAATCTGCACCAAATCTTATGATTTGGCCAAGTGCTCTTGACGATTTTTTAATGACCTGATAAATATGAAAGTTATAATTTAGAGCAGGGTTCATAATCAATTCCAAATCTCGCTGTCGACTCACCCGTTCAGGTACTGTTCCAGATATATTATAATAAAATTTGACAATTTTTAATTTTCCACGAAATAACATTATGGTGCACTTGTTTGTAGTTAATGGTAGACGATTTTTGGGGGACTATTGGGAAACCCTATCAAGATCCTCCTGTAGTTCAAGAGCACAAAAAATTAAAACTATGACTTTAAATAATTTAAAGTCGTTAGCGTAACTTAAAAATTTACAATTCTGAACACAATTTCTTATATCATTAATATATATAAATCTAAAAAAGTAGAGGTCTAAGATGGGAACCCTGCGGTACACCAGACGAAGAAAAAACTTCGTTAGAAAAGATACCATTAACTCGAACAATCTGTCGTCGTTTACAAAGATAAGAAGAGAGTCACCTGAAAGTGGCATTTGAGACTCCATAAGTCCTAAGTTTATACAATAAAATACTGTGATCTACTTTGTCGAATGCTTTTGAAAAATCGATGTAAATTGTATCTACCTGTAGTCCTCTATCCAATGAGGACGACAAGAACTGAACACATAAATTTTTTGATGTGGAGCGTTTCCTTCTGAAACCGTGCTGCTCCTTAATCAAAACATTTTTAATTGCTGAGTAAATTTGATCTTATATCAAACTTTCAAAGAGCTTAGGTATTGCACTAAGAATAACCTGCTATGAGAGAAGAATTAAATATATAATAAGAAGAGGTTTAATAACTGAGGAACAGCACGATCTCAGAAAAGAATTCGGTATGCCATCGCAACCAGCTCCCTTCGCATTGTTTAGAGTTTGAATTTTTGCATCGATTTCCTTCTTGAATATTACATTATAATTTAGATCAACCTCACAATTGCAATCGAAAGAAAAGTCATTAATGTAATCAGAAGTGTTATAAACAGATTTAAAATACTCTGCAAACAAATTTGCAATATTAAAATTGTCGGTGGCAGTTTGTTGGGGAAAATACATATCATTAGGGAATATAGAATTATTTTTATTATTGTTTAGAAAATTCCAAAATGGTTACGAACCATTTGCAACAAATTCAGAAAAGGTTGTGGGTTCTAATTTCTCTTCAAAAATTATGAACTGTCAGGAGACTCATCAATCACATATAATATATACAACCCTTTTTCATTTCTACATTTGTTAATTATTCGATTTTCTTCATTTAAATGTGACATTTTTAACTTTCATTCTATGTTGACTATAAAAATGCTCAATTTTTTTCGATTTTCTTGAAAAAAAATATGACACATTTGGTTTTGTTCCCATTTTGTTTGTAAAAATTAATTATCAACGTTTTTGTTTTAGTTTTGTTTAATTATTAACTACATTCTAGATAAATAAATACTATATTTCCAGAATGCATTGTTTTCTTATTTCTATTTAAAAACTTTTATTATAGACTTCCAAGAGTCATAGAGAATAATTAATTCGTCTATTCCTTAATAGGGTAAGTGAGAGTAAGTTCGGCCACCCCCAGTGGTCGGCCACTTTCTCTTATTATTTTCTTCTGGTTCCCATAACCGTTTGATTTGATTGTTAATGTTATCTGAGCTAATATCACATTTAGTTCTCATAGTTTAACCGATTTTCCTGATAATACCCAACCCAATTTATTTTTTTGTAACACTGCATTATGTTTTGATAATTTCCCAGTAAAAAAAGTATTCAGAATAGAAAAAAGTATTGGTGGTGACGTTCGGTGAATGAGGTTTCGCGACAAAACCGTATTGGTGGGTTACGGTGAATACATTTGGCTCACCGTGAATACTTTTTGTTTTAAACTCTCGATTTGAAGATTCCTAAGCAAAGTTGAGAATATATATGAAGAGCGTGAGTAATGTGATGTATAAAAATGGCTATTGCGAGAAGTAAGAAATTCATGTATATGTATATATTTTTTCTATATAATCAGAAAATATATAGCCCTTATTCATGTGGATCATGAAGGGCATTAATCAGATTACATTAAAGTGTAAGCAAAACAATGTAAATATAAGAAACGAAAATATAGGAATAAAATATAATATGCATATATGTATAGAAAAACAAATAGAACTTATGACAAGTTTCTTAGGGGCCATTCATAAATTACGTAACGCTTTTAAGAGCCAGTTCACGACCCTCCCCCTATGTAACAAAGCGTAACACATCATCGAAACCCCCACCCCTGTCATTGTACGTAATAAATAATTTTTACATTTTAAACATAAATATTTATTATAATATTTAATATTTCTTTAAATAAGCAGCTTTCGAAAAGCGCCAAAAATATACTTGGTATTTAATTTCAAAAACTTATATCAGTATTAATGACTGGTATTTTGTGTTTCATTTTTAAAATTTAAAAAAGTACGTACAACCACAAAGCACCCCCCGTTCCCCATGTAACAAAGCGTAATATACATTCGAAACTCCTCCCCCCTATAAGCTGTTACGTAATTTATGAATGCCCCTTATACATATTTACAAAATAAAATTACACATTTTAAACAAAATTGCTTCTTTATCAATTAAGTTATTGTTTTTCAAAACAATTTGGCATACTGCACATACTGCATCTTATCGAAATCCAATGCAACGAGTTTAGATTTGAGGAGATGACAGTATTTTCCAAATATGTTCAATTCTTATGTCCTTGTTCGAAAGCGGTTCAATATTTAAACATTGCACTTTCAAACAACAGTTCCCATTAGATTGTAAATAAATTCCTAGGATTTGTGCAACACTATTATCTTGCAACTGTATCACTTAATCATTGTGGGATTCACTCCAACTGTAGTAAGCTGTGGTTAAAATCATATTTTTATAAAAGCAGCGTTCATATGCTTCACAATTTACAAGAGAATCATCTGATTGAAGAGGTCCAAAAAAGTCACGTTTCCTGAACACTTTGCACTCGCAGTAAACCGTTTCTCAAATATGAATGTTTCGCAAATTTCCTTGACGTCGTTGTGAAGATGATCTCTTGATCTGAATTGAAATATTAATCTCTGTAGAGATCTCTTGGCCATCTGTTGGTCTGCGCCTTTGGGTCCATTAACGGCTCTTTTCAAAATATAAATGTTGCTTTCATAGAGGAAAGCCGATGTTGCCCAGAAAGGACCAGTGTTTTTGACATTTTCTACCGCGTGCACCAACATATGAATATTGAAAGTCATAGCCGATATTGTGTAATTTATTTTCATGTAAGCAACAAATTCTAATAAGTATTTTTTTCACTTTAATAATTCACCTGAGGTGATTTTTGTCTTCGAGAGAATGTACATGGCATTGACAAATAGTGCATAATGTTGCAGCAAATCAATTGGAAGCGATTTTACTGTTAATAAAAGTGAAATGCTGAAGTATAATACCCAAGCTTTCCAATTTGTTGCTTTCCAATTGCCAAGTTTTGTCAATGTTTCGGGTTTTCTATGCAACTCTCTGGGCGGTTGAATGCTCATTAATAAATCATTAATGTGTTTGCGTTCAAGTGGAGTCATTCTTGTTTTTCATAAAATCCACATTTGTTCTGCAACTCCCAAAATTCCATTATGCATAGAATCTAGATTGAAACTACGAATCATATCTACGAATTATATATACGATAATATATACGAATTATATCGTGAAGGGAAGATCTTCGTTTTGAGATTTCCCGAATGTAGATTCGGGAAATCACAAAACGAAGATCTTCCCTTCACGCCTCTTATAATCATACCTTTAGTTTTAGAATTCTCTACATCCAGCATATGTGACGCATGTGTTCGTTGTTCGCATTTGCTACCAATGAAAGGAAACTTTATGATACCGCTGAAGAATCCTAACTGGTAACAGTAGCAACAACTGTAGTAAATTACAATACAATATTGTAAATTGTATTTAACTTTGCACTGTAGAACTGCTTTCGCTGAAGAATCAGCAACTATACAAAGTGGAGTAAATGTTAGCTGTATTTTATCGCCATTTGAAAATTCTAAAGATAGTCCTTCAAAATGCAAATGAACAGCTTGTTCTTTAAATTTATCAATGAATAAGTTCATCAAATGGGGTTGAATTTCACTGCTAACCATTATTATTCCCACAAGAAATATATGGTTGAACCTCATTTCTGGAGGTAAATCGTTAATAATGACAGATAGAGGCCAGAAACTTCTAGTCCCAGATTTCCCCTTACTTGTAGGCGCTCCATCTGTGCTTAAATTATACGTTATAGTATTAGGAAATTTTTGTTTAGTTTCCTTATAAAGTAGTCTGTCTTGAATATCCCTAATGACAGTAGTTGAATTATCTGAAACAGTACCGTAAGCTTTTTCTATTAAAAAATCTCTAATTTTCTTATTTTTAAAAAATAGTTGATGCTGGTATTCGAAATTTATGGACAGAAAGTATTTGTTGTTGCTGAGTTTAATTTCATTTTTTGTTAGACATTTTTGACAAACTTTACTCTGCCCCTTGATTTCAGATTTACCAGAAGAATGAACAATTTCCTTTTCACACTGCTTACAATAATAATGATAAGTTATCGTATCTAGTGGTGCATCCATAACTTTCTTCAACATATGATTTGAAATATTTAGATTTTTAAAATGAGGTCCAGCCAAAATTTTTATTATGCTGATTAATTTAATTCCAGCGTCTTCCACTACTCCAAATTGTACGAAATAACCTATCCAGCATTTCCATGACATCATTGACTTGTAATCCAGATTGGGGAAACATTACTGTATTATCAAACTCTGGAAAAGATGATTGTTGGTAGTTTGCATTACTGTAATCGATTTTTTCATTATTGTCACTATCTGTATCATATTCAGAATCAGAGGTGATGCAGGAATCTTCGTGATCTTCATCTTTCTCGTACAAAAATTCAGATTCTTCACTTTTACTCATCTCTTCAGATTCGGTAAAATCCTGAAAAACTGTTGAGTCGATGCTATTCTCTGTAGTGATGCACTTCGAGCGAGTCTCGTCTCGAAAAGTCGAGAATCTCGCGAAAAAAACAATGAAAACAATTGAATGTAATATTTTCATCTCTTTTCTTTTATGAAAGGACAGAGTCTCGTCGTGCATCACTAATTCTCTGCATCCATTGTTTTCAAATGTGAATCATCCACGGCAAATGAACTTAGTCCGGTATTGTCGAATGCTTCTCTGTATTTTGTAGCATGTTTCTCCGCAGCAGCTGCAATGGTATAAAAATTAACTTAAAAATCATATAATATCAATTTACGATTTATTTTTAAAAATTTTATAAACTAGTGCACATCAAAGATGAACATATTAAAATTGAATTTAAAAAAGCAATAATAAAACATTCTAAGAATTACTTTCTAAAACAATTTCAATGTAAAGTTTTTAGATGCTCATTTTAATTTGGATTTTTTATTAAAATTATTGAGAATTTTATTATTTTTAAGATTTACAATTAAAGTTTTTCCAAATTTAATTTTCCAAAATTGTAATTGAATATTTAGAATTAAAATAAAAAAGTTATATAAAGTCAGATATCGTAGTATTTTTTTTCTTTATAATAGGTAAAAAATAGAGTATTTTTTTGAAAATAGATAGCACAAAGGGAATAAGAATCAAAGAATCGACAGATCAAAACTTGAAGAATTTCAATTATAAATCGATTAAAATCAATTTTGGAAAAATCAAAAAGTTTTTGTTTTGTCAAAGAGAAAGAAACCGCTGTCCAGATGTAATTTTTTGGCAATTCTGTGTGGTTTGTAATAGAGATAGTAATAATTTGAATATAAATATTACGATAATTTCTCTAAGAATAGTTTGAAAATTCAAATTCTATGTTCTATTGCAGCAACTCTTTCTTTTAAACTACATCCACTATTGTGTGCTTACAATTTTGCATTTTCAACAATTTTACTTTTTTTGCAACTGTCGAACTGGATCTTGATGCCTTGTTAATGCTGTCGCCTTCCATATTTAACATATTCAGCTACTTCAGGTCCGTTTATTAAATATTTTAGTAAAACTACCTGTAAACAAAATAAAAAATGAAGTACTTTACAATAAAAAGAATTTCTAGTATATATTTGTGTGTTGTAATATTTGCAGTTTAATATAAAAAATATAAATATTCTCGGCTAATGAACATTGAAAACTTTACTTTTTATCTAAGGATATTTATGCTTAATTGGGTTAAAGTCATGTCATTTTGTTCAAAAATTAGATTTTTTCAACTATTAGCGGGTTTAGAGCAATTATTCTTTAAAGAAAAAAAAACAAATAGATTTTAATGGCACAAATCTAAACAAAATATCCAAACAGTAACAATAAGTCGTAAGCAAAACAAATTAGTATCCAAACAGTAACAATAAGTCGTAAGCAAAACAAATTAGTATAATACTTACAGAACGCAATACAATACACCAGATTAGATCATAATAATAAAATATTTTGTGTTCTACGATATCTGAAATAAAAAATTTTTTTAATTAAATTCTTTAAATAAAATTTTGAACCTAACTTTATTACTTTTATTACCCTATTGAGTTAAACTTTTAAATTAAAATTTTATTTATATACAAATTATCAATTTTATCAACCTGTTTCTTTTAAAGTACTAAAAAATATCACACATTTATTTAAATTGTGCTTGGGAATTTATTTTTTATTTATATTTAACATGGGATGAAAAAATATCTAGATTTTGTGTTTTGAGAATATAGTAATCACAAATATTTAAGTTTCATTTTTTTTTTCATTTTCAGGCAAATTATTTTCTGTGACATTTTTTTTGATTCTGAGACCTTCAAATACAGTAAACTATTTACCTGCAACGTTGTCTCAGATAGCATTTTTTCCTTCTTCCCCCTTACTCGTATATAAATGTTAAATAATATTTAATAGTATTTATTTATGTTAATAATATTTCACAACATCAATAAAAAGATAATTAAATAAAATAGCATACCTTATTTTCTTGTAAACATTTCAAATAATTTTTAGTGTAATATATATATATATATATATATATATATATATATATAACTGAATGAAATTGGAAAAAAGGCTTTTTCTAAAATATCTTTTTTTCGATTTAATATATTGATAAGTAAAATTAATCAAATTGAAAGTATGAATAGTGATGTTTAAAGAGGTTTTCACGGGCTAGAAGCTGGTGACCTTTTCTCTATAGACCATGTAAAAATCTGAGTGGGACCATGAGAATTTTTGAGGAAAATAATAATTTATCATTATTTTACATAGAAAATAATGAGTTATAATTAATTTCTTTAAAAAGTTCCAGTGTCCCACTCTAATTTTTACAAGGCTTATATGAAAAAAAGTAAGCTTTCGATTGGGATAGGTTACGAAAAAATAAAAAACACCGATTTTGAGATACAATAGAACTTGGTTAATACAATTTTGTAGGACCCGTACTAAGAATGCGTCTTATGCGGGAAAACGTATTAGGTGGGATATAAAATGTATAATATTTAATTGCAGAGACTACCATAAACGAGCGTCTTAAGCGGGAAATCGTATTAAACGAGATCGTTTTAACCGGGATCTACTATATATTGAAATTAAGAATTTGATCTTGAATTTCAAGGTTAAATTGACAGAAAACAACTTTTTTTCCATCACCAGCTTCTAGCCCGTGAAAACCCTTTTAAAAATCACTATTCATACTTTCAATTTGATTAATTATATATATATATATATATATATATATATATATATATATATATATATATATATATATATATATATATATATATATATATATATATATATATATAACTGAATGAAATTGGAAAAAAGGCTTTTTCTAAAAAAATATTTTTAAAATTGTAGTGATAAAAGATGTAAAAATTTATAGAAACGTTATATAATTACAAGATTTTATAAACAAACGGTACTCAAATTTCTACATAATTTCATGTCGGGAGCGAAAATAAGATAAAATTCAATCTTGAATTATATTTTACTATTAATTTAACTGATAATTTTCTAATGAAATTAACCGATTTAAAACTGTTTAGAATAATTGTAAGTAAAATTTTATATAAAAATGGGAAGAAGAGAGACCTGGAAAAACTTATTTGTTCTTAAACGTAGGTGGTGGATTCCACGTCAGTTCAACACACTTATTTTCATGACTTGTTGGGATATGGCTGTACTTTTGTAAATTTATTACTTTTATAGTGATAAACAACTCCACCAATTATTTTTTCAAAATTTTGAAAATTACCAAAAATATGGCATTTTCAAAATTTTTGTCTTTTTTTTAAAAAGTGCTATAACTTCAGTTCTAATTAACCGATTTTGGATTAAAAAAAAAGGATTTCTTTGGTTTTAAGTATATTTTAAGATACAATCAATATAAAAAACAAAATTTCAAAAAATTTTTTTTTTGAAATTTAAAAAAATTAAAAATCCGTTTTTGAAAAAACATCGTCTTCGATTTTTTTCATAATTTTACTAAATGTTAGGACAAATGTGCTTTAAATGTCCTGTAAGTTTCATCTTAGGATCTCAAAGGGATTCGGAGTAAAAAAATAAAACGTAACCACAAATTACGAACATATGGGGCAAAATTCCTTAACTGCCCAGGTAAAAAAAATGAATTTTCTCTAAACTTTGCTAAAATGTTACTATTATTAGTGGAAGTGTAAATATTAATTTTTTTTAATTTGATAAAATATTTTTTGAGTTATGGAGTTTCAAAATTTGGATTTTTTTGAAAATATCTTTTTTTAGATTTAATATATTAATAAGTAAAATTAATCAAATTGAAAGTATGAATAGTGATTTTTAAAAGGGTTTTCACGGGCTAGAATAATAATAATAATAGTAACATTTTAGCAAAGTTTAGAAAAAATTCATTTTTTTACCTGGGCAGTTAAGGAATTTTGCCCCATATATTCGTAATTTGTGGTTACGTTTTATTTTTTTACTCCGAATCCCTTTGAGATCCCAAGATGAAACTTACAGGACATTTAAAGCACATTTGCCCTAACATTTAGTAAAATTTTAGTTTATCTTAAAATATACTTAAAACCAAAGAAATCCTTTTTTTAAAATCCAAAATCGGTTAATTACAACCGAAGTTATAGCACTTTTTAAAAAAAAGACAACAATTTTGAAAATGCCATATTTTTGGTAGTTTTCAAAATTTTGAAAAAATATTTGGTGGAGTTGTTTATCACTATAAAAGTAATAAATTTACAAAAGTACAGCCAAATCCCAACAAGTCATGAAAATAAGTGTGTTCACGGAAAAAAATTTTTTGGCACGGTTCCAGCAAACTTACAATATTAATAAAGTAAAGTATTTAATTTAATAAATTAGAGAGAATGTTTATCCATTTCAGATAAATTTTGTAATGTGAAATAGGTATATTGCTATTTTACTTTTTTTAAAGAAATTGAATATTTAATGTTATAGTTAAATATTTACTTTTTTTAAAGTATATATTTACTGTGTATAAATAAGTTATACTTATCTATGGATTAGTTACACCATTTACCGTTGTAGTTATATCAATTCTCTAAATTAGAGATATTGAATATCAGTGCTACCATTTTCTATGTGACTATACTTTTGACTTTACTTTCTACTGTGAACACAAAAAGGATAAGTAAATAACCAGTTTTTAATATAAAAATAAAAAAATTATAAATTTAAAATTTATTTAAGTCCCCGAAATTCTGTTTGTTGTATGTTGTCCAGTTATTTACCGGCCGGCGTATTCTTACGTGTTAGTTGGTAGCGCTTGTGTACATCACTATACTGACATGTGATTGCTACACCAAAACAGTGATATAAGTTGTATATAATTATATATATAAGTGATATATATTATAAGTGATTTTATTTATGGTTTCCATAGTTTATTTTTAAATTAACATTATGTGTGACTTATTCGTAAAGTCCATTTTAATTAAATGGAACTTACAAAAATACATAACGAGTTTTGAAGGTTAGGTTCCGCTCATTGCACGCGTGCTTTTAAACTATTTACGACTTGAAATTCATTTTTAATTTAATTAATATTAATTTTTAGAGGAAGAAATTGATGAGGAAGCGTTTCGAAATATTAGTCAAGCAACAATTGATAAAATTTTTGAGAAATCGGGCCCTCGTGATAAATTTCGAGCTAACTGGGATAAAGAATTTCGAACTTTTAGGATTATTGATGAAGCGGAAATAATTTTCGACAATTTAAATGAAGTATGTTCAATTTTTAAATCTAAATCTAAATTATTTTTAAAACTTATTTAAAATTTTCCAAACTTTCCAACTACTTGTTTTCTGCAGTCTGATAAAACGTCAAATAATAATGTAATAAGAGTCAACGAAGTCGAGGAAACGGAAGTTTCACAATCTCAAATCGGTTAGTATTTTGTATATAAAATAATTATCATCTCTTTATTTAAAAATTATTTATTAGCATTAATCATATTTTGCTTTTAGAACCAGATTTAGACGTCGGAACTCTTTTGAAAAATTCGATTGAAGGCAGAGTGGTTTTAAACGATTTTAAACGTAATTCATTACTGACAAACGAGGACAGGAATCAAATAGCTGATATTCTTTTACGAAACGAACTCAACGAAGAAAATCAATTTTGGTAAGACATTTTTTTGTATATTTCGTAAGTAGTTGGGAAGTGAAGTAATGTTACAAACGTAAAGTAAATTTTTTCCGGGTCAAATACACAATACTTTTTTCAAATAAGGGTAGAAAATGCTGTTTAAAATGCAATTTCGTATTTTGTTTTTGCTTGTTTATTTATATCATTCCCAAAAAGTGAGGTTAGGTTTAATGTATTTTCTTTATTTATATACTATCTCGAATCAGTATTATAAATACGTACTTAAAGTAATTATTACTTCATTTTAATTCTTTTTCAATAAGTGTTTAAAATAATATCTGATTCATGAATGTTTTTCCACTTATGAAATGAATCTACGGATTTTTGAGAACTTTATTAATTTTAAATTTTGAACTAAACAAAATCTGTTCTTGTACGAAAAAAAATTTTTGGTAAAGTAAATAAACAAATACACAATACCCATTATGTATTTTTTATTATTAATATTTTAGACTAATTATTATTTTGTATTGATATTAAATATTTCAGCATTAGCTCAACACGTCTTGAGTATTTAGCTTCGCAAATAGTACGATTTCTTCCTCAGGAAATCAAAGAGACTTATTATGTGCCATTTAAAATTGATTCTGTAACTCGGAAACCAATTTTGGCTAAGGGAAAATTACACCAAAGATATTACAAATTACGTGAGAAATTGAAAAGAAGTGGAGAAAACCTTGGGAACGAAAGAAAACGGCGTTCTAAAAGCGATGACGATAATAATCCACGCGATTTAATTTTAATAACAGAGGATCAGTTACAAACTTCTGGTAATTTAAATAAATAAAAATGTAAAGAAATTAAATATGTTAAAACTAATCTTTTTAAATAAAATTTAGACGAAAATCTAGATGAAGAAACTGAAGCTAATGAGTGGTTGAAAAAGAATTTATCGCCGTGGACAGAAGTGAAATCAAAATGGATTTTGACGTCAAAACGTAGAATTCTAGAAATAGCATCAGATGTTTCTATCACAAGCACAATTACATTTTCAACCTACATTTGTTTAAGTCAACCCTTAGGATATGAACTAGTATATTATTATTTTATTCTTATTCAAATATAAATTTTTATTGAAATGAAAAAATTATAAAAATTAATTTTACATTTATTTTGTTTAATACAATTACTTATTTTCCAGATCGATTTAGACTTCAATGATATTTATGCCGACAAAAAAGATGCTCTTATTTCAGAATGGGATTCTTTCGAGAAGGAAGTTATGGAGATTGCTAAAACTCGAAAATTTAAAGAGATGAACAATCTTTTCGATGAATACAATTTAAAGGAAGATTCTCCTCGTGGTAATAACGAATTCATTAAAAACAAAACAAAAATTGCTAAATTAAAATATTCTTTATATTTCAATAAATTTTAATTCAAATTTGAAACTCAGATTTTTTGAGTTCATTAGCCATAATATTATGGTGTAAATTGTATTTCCTCAATAATATTAATTATCAAAACTGGGAGGTTCACATTGTGATTTGGTAACCTTAAACTTAACCAAAGTCAGTAAACTCTCTCTAGAAAAAAGCAATTTTGAATAATTTTTTAAATTTTACTATAAAAATATTTGTAAATAATAATTTTAATTCCAGCTTCTGTTCCGATCGTTCTAAGGATATTACCACTTTTAATGCCCCCTCAGGTAGTAAAAGGTGATAAAAGTAAGCAAATGTGGAAACTTAGTAGACCAGAGTCTCAAAATGGATTCGTAGCACACATAACGGTATAGTAACAAAATTGATAAATATATTTTAGTTAATATGTGTCGTTAAATATACTCCTGGTGCGACAATATAAAAAAACATTTTTATTTCTCAAACTGATACATGTATATATTGTTTTAAAATTTCCAGAAGTAAAATAATATGTTTTTATTCACAGAATGTATCCAAATTATCAGAGTTGTTGGAAAATCGTCGAAAAGTGTTGAACAAGTATAAATTAACGGAGCAACCTTTGGTGGTTATGGTTGGAGAAAATCTCTTAAATATTCACACAAGTTACGTTTGCATTGACGAAATACGATACATCGTGGATTCACCTTTAAAAGCTTTAGACATAGCTTTTAAAAGCTTTTATTCTCTACAACTAAAGTATCCTAAGGAGACTGAAAATGTATGGAAAGTTATTCAATACAGAATTTTCCGTATTGGAGATGGAAAAAGCGAAGAAGTTCCGACTAATGTGAAGACATTATTAGCTGACTTCTCAAACGTAAATGCGCTTTAGAAATTATCGAATTTTTGTAAACAGAATTTCTACAGTGCCTTATGTAGATGGTTTAAATGATTTGTACCTGAAAAGTTATATTAGCTCTTAAAATGGCTTCATGTTTTAAATGTGGTAATACTTTTGAAAATGTAGACTCATTACAGTCTCATTTTATCACGCATAATTTAACAAATCGAAGCTATATCAATTGCGGTGAAAATGGTTGTTTTAGGCAATATTCAAATTTTAAATCCTTTAAAAAACATTGGCTGTATGCACACAATTTATCAGAATCTCTCAAATCTTCTAAAAACAGTTTTTCGTCGTCCTCTGCTTCTAAAATGTTTTGTGCGTCTTCCGAAAGTAAATCTGTAAATTCTCAGACAAAAGTGTTGAATTCAACTCCCGAACTTTCTTCAGTCACTTCTAATGATTCTTGCTTAGATACAAAAGAATTTAAAGATTCAGTTAGCAGTAAAACAATAGAAGTAATTAGTAGTTTATTTGCGGATTCCACCTTACCCAGAAATAAGGTTCAGGATGTCGTCAGTCATTTTCGTGAAATTAGCAGTAAAACTGCACCTGCTTATAACTATATTGTAGAGCGTTTAAAATTTCTCGGAGAAACTGAGGAAAATTTGAAAAACATTATTGATGCTTTAAAAGTAGCACAAGATCCATTTCAAAAACTCGATAGTGAATATTTGCAGTTTAAAATGTTAGAAAAAATGGGTGTCTTCATTCGACCCATTGAAAAGACTATAGGCAGTAGGTATCAACCGACGATCCTAAATGATGGAAACGTTTCCGAAGCTCACGTTGATATTAAGGCACAATTTATTCCCCTTAGAAAGACTTTAAAATCTATTTTTGAGACAAAAAATGTTTTCCAAGTTGTTATGGAATATCGAAAACAACTTTTGAACGAAAAAGAGGTAATCTCTAATTTTATACAAGGAACTCTATGGCAAGAGTTAATAAAAGATTATGATGATGATCAGATAGTAATACCCTTGTTTTTGTTTTTTGACGACTTCGGGACTGGAAATCCATTGAGTGCACATGCTGAATTTTATAAAATTGGTGCAACATATGTAAGCGTTCCCATTTTTCCACCAGAATATCAATCTGCTTTGAAACACATATTTCTAGCAGAATTATTTTACAGCGATGATCGCAAAGTTTGCGGAAATGAACACGCCTTTTGTAGTCTTATTGATGAATTTATATTCTTGGAAAATGAAGGAATAGTATTAAATTTGCCTCAACCCATAGGTAACATACGAATTTTCTTTAAACTTGCTCTAATAACAGGCGACAATTTAGGTTTGAATTCCATTTTTGGACTTGTTGAATGCTTCATTGCCAATTTCTTATGTAGGTTCTGTAAATTACCGAAAGAGGAAAGGAAATATTCTGCTAAAGAAGATCCACAAACTTTACGTACAGAAGAATCATATATGGCTGACTATTTGCTACATGATGTTTCCCAAACTGGAATAAAGGAAGAATGTTCCTTCCATAAGTTGAAAACATTTCATATTACTAAAAATGTTGTAGTGGACATAATGCACGATATCTTCGAAGGTATTTGCGATGTTGATATGTCAGATATTTTGGTTCACTATATTTTTAAAGCAAAATTATTTGAGTTACAAGATTTGACTTTTCGAATGCAATATTACAATTATGGACCTGTTGACAAACGAAATATTCCTCCACCAATTACAAATAAATTTAGTTTAAAAAATTCGAAAATTTCTATGTCCGCCAAAGAAATGTGGACTTTTGCCCTTCATTTTGGCTTATTAATAGGTGATAAAATACCAGTTAATGATCCAGTTTGGGAATTTTATTTAGTTCTTCGACAAATTGTAGTTCTCGTTACTTCCCCATCAATTCAAAAGGATTGCTCATATCTGTTAGATTTTTTAGTAGAACAGCATAATACTTTATATGTAAAATTATTCAAAAAATCCTTGAAACCTAAAGCTCATAATTTAACTCATTTTGGTCGTGTAATGAGGCGTTGTGGACCTTTAGTTAAACTTTGGGGAATGAGATTCGAAGCTAAACATCAGGAATCAAAGATTACAGTAAACGTATCTTTCTGTAAAAAAAATCTTCTCTATACTTTGGCGTTGAAGCATCAGCTTAAATTATCTAATTATTTATTGTCCGGCGAAGGATTTTCACCAAGGTTAATAATGGGACCAAAGAAATTAATTTCAATTAGCGATTTACGTCTCTCACAGGGTACATTTGTTCCGAATTCATTACACACCTCTTTCTTTGATGTTAATTGGATTAATAAGTCAGGAATCATCTACAAAAAAAATTTTTGTATTGTAACAGGACAAAATGAAGGCTTTCCCGAATTCAGTTTAATTAAAAACATTCTTGTTGATGAAAAAGAAAACATTTTTTTTCTATGTCAAAGCATAGAAGTTGTGCAAGTGGATTTGCATTTTGACGCGTACGAAGTCGAAAATTCGTATTCCAAATATATACGTAGTTACTCTGATTTATTAAGCCCTATTACTTTGCATCAAATAAAAGAACATGGAAAAAAATACATTCTTTTGAAACATTTATTATAAATTTGTTTGGTTTCGAATTGATAGTCTAAGTTAAAAGTCTGAAATCGAATTGTTTTATTTTGTGTTAAGAGTATTATTTTAGGTAAAATTAATTATTACAGTATTAATTATTAGTCCAAAAATTATACTATAAGATTCTTAAGGTTGTGATTAAAAATAAGAAATTGTTCAATGTTTTCTAATATTTTAAATAAAAAATGTTTTATAAATAATAAAATGTTGTTTTAAATACATTATTTACACTTAAAAATCTATTTCTTCAGTTTGTATTCATAATTATAATATTAAATTATTAACTAAAATTTACGAACAGCTTTTTTTTCATTTCTTGCATTTCTGAAACCGGAATTTTATTTTTATATGGTGTTTAAACTAATTTTTAATAGGAATTGAAAGTACTAAATAAGATTAAATTGTATGCAGTCAGGCGCATTTCGAAATGTTTTTCTTAGTTTTTATTTGCGAAACTTTTTAAATTATAAATTATATAATTTTATTTCTTTTTAATAAAAACGATGAGATAATCCATCACTCCGAATTAGTATTTAAGAATAAAAAAGACAAATTCTTTTTATGTTTCAACAGCACGGCTGTCCTCTTCGGAAACTACAATTTATTAAACAAATTTGATATAAATATTTATTTCTTATTATTTATATTTTACTTAATTTTTGTTTTATTATTATTAATTATATTACTTATAAAATTTTTTAAAAATATATTAAAGCATATTTACTTATCTTTTTTATTTAATTTATAAAATAAAAAGATACTTGAACAATTTTAGTGTTGTTGATGTTTATTCTATACTTTAATGTGCGTAGTTTAATATTTTAAAAACCTTTTAAAGAATATTTACTAATACTGATGAAAGAATGCTTTAATATAATCTAAAATAATGGATTCTATTTTAATTATATATCTCCATCCTATTTTATCTATTGTTGATATTTACCATTTCTATGATTCTCAATATCACTGTTTTAGAGATATTGAATTGATAGACTATTCACAATATGTCTATATTACAGTTAAATATCTCAGGCAATGTCATTTTCCCTGTTCTAGTGTAAATGAATTATCTCTGGAGCCATATTAACTAAACTTATAGCTATTTTAGCGATTACTTTCACTATTTCAGTAGGACTTTTTTTAACGTGTTGAACTGACGCGGAATCCACCAGGTAAAAGAAATTAACAACAATATACCTCTAATAACAAGAAGCTTTGAAGAGCTTAAAGCACTAAATGATTGATTAACGTTTTTACTACGATTACTAATTTTTCCGGTAATTGTGCTATTTATAAGATTCTCTTTCCCAAATTTATGTAAAGAGAAACGTTTTACTATTTTGGGAAACGATTTTTCAGTTGTCATAATTTCTGCGTATACAGTAGTTTCGATCCATTCCCCTCTACACATGTACATCTGTAAACATACATAATTCTTGTGATTATTATAATTTAAAAACTATTACTTTATATGAATAAACTATGTTTTATAGAATAACTGTTTATTAATTTTAAATAACTAATAATAAAAAGTGTGACCTAAAATTCATTTATAAAATACTTTAGGTATTTGGATTGAATGCCAAAATATTTTCTGTAAGAAAACGAAAAATAGGTACTATACTTGTGTTTTGTTGAAATTATACGTTCCAACTGTTAAGTCAAGAGATGATTCTTGTATATTCATAATTATGCTTTATTGTTTTATAGACTTATTCTTTAGATTGTGTTACTTTAGTAGAAATTGAATATTTTTATTACCAATTGTTGTAAGTAATTTGTAAGTAATCAATATTAATTAATAAGGAAAATATTTTTCTATATTAATGCTTTGTTCTTAAACATAAATTAAAACGAAAAGAAATTTGTTAATACCTTAGAAAAGTTTTCATCATCTGAGAATACTACTGTGGAATCTGTTGATTTAGAAAAATTATTAGAGGTGTGCAAAATTCGAATCGGGAATAATTCGAATCGAACGAGCCAATTCGAAATTCGAAATTTCGAATTGGCCGATTCGAATCGAAAGTAAATTCGAATCGAACTAGCTAATTCGAAACTTCGAATTCGAATTTCGAATTGGCCGATTCGAATCGAAAGTAAATTCGAATCGAACTAGCTAATTCGAAACTCCGAGTTCGAATTTCGAGTATGGCCGATTCGAATCGAAAGTAAATCGAGTCGAGTCGGCCAATTCGAAATTCGAATTTGGAGTTTCGAATTGCACAACTTAATTCGGTTATTTAATTCGCACAATTATTTTGACAGAAATCCTAACCTAAAATTAGTAGGCTGGTATTCATAATACATCTATCTAGTACTTAGAAACTTGTTGAAAGTGAAGGAAATATTTTGCTTATTGTTTGTATTACATAAGGAAAAAAAACTTATTTTGCAAATCTTTTACACAATTTTTAGTAAATAAATAAATTTAATGTTTCAAGAACAATTGAAGAATTTTTGGATAATTTAAAAAAATCATTTTTTGGGGAATTTTAATTTATAATTCTGAATCTTGTTTGTGCATGTATTTGAATTTTTTGAAATATTGAAAATATTGAATATCGAGCATATTGAAAATAATTAAATTCTTTGCAAGAATTCAATTATTTTTAAACAAAATTTTAATAAAATTTTACAAATAAATACAATTATTTTCTAAAATTTTAATAAATACTTCAAAAAAATTCAATTATTTTCTTAAATTGTAAAATTTTTTAAAAAAATTCAATTATTTTCAAAAAATTCCACGAAAAAATTCATTTTTTAATTCGTTATAGAGTATATCTCATAAGAATTCAGTTATCTTCTAAAATTTTAATAAATCCATTGAAATAATTTTATTTTATTTATAAACAGTAAAATTCTTTGCGAAAATTGAATTATTTTTAATACAATTTTAATAGAATTTCTCAAAAAATGTCATTATTCTTAAAATTTTATTAGAATTATTTTATAAAAATTAATTTAAAAATGAATTTCAGTTAAAATTTTAGATTACAATTAAATATTAAAAGCAATGTAGCGTGAATTTTTAAAAATAATTCAATTTTGAAAAAAGTTTAATTGAATTTTGCAAATATTATTTTAAGTTTTTATTTTTTAATATTTATTTAATTGGAGAATTTAGGAATATTTGAAATTTCGTAAAATTGAATATTGTAAACTAATGGATTTGAAAATTCTCAAAGAACTTTTTCGAAAATTGTTAAGAATCGATTTAAAGAAGAATTTTATTTGAAAATTCTTGCAAATAATAATTGAATTGATAATGATTGTATCACTCGGTTATTTTTAATTATTAGAAAACTTGAAGATATTGATCACTCCAAGTGATATAAAGCTATATAATACTCGGAGTGATCGGTTATGCTATGAAAAATTGAATTTATAGTTTTAAAGTAAAATGTTCTCTTATTTGACTCGGACTGGTTATATTTTTGTTAGTAATTGGTCCGTTAAGTCCGTATTTTTAAAAACTTTCACTGGTTCGAACCCTGTTCACTTTCAACACATTATTGGTATGTTACAATTCTTTTTACAAATAATATAATTTTTTTTGGTATGTTAGTTTTTTTGGTATGTTAATTATATATTAAAATTATAGAATTAATAAAAAATATATTGACATTTTTAAGAAAAAGTTTCTAAGTACTAGATAGATGTATTATGAATACCAGCCTACTAATTTTAGGTTAGGATTTCTGTCAAAATGATTGTGCGAATTAAATAACCGAGTTAAGTTGTACAATTCGAAACTCCGATTTTCGAATCGGCCAATTCGAAATTCGAACTCGGAGTTTCGAATTAGCTTGTTCGATTCGAATTTCCTTTCGATTCGAATCGGCCAATTCGAAATTCGAATTCGAAGTTTCGAATTAGCTAGCTCGATTCGAATTTACTTTCGATTCGAATCGGCCAATTCGAAATTCGAATTCGAAGTTTCGAATTGGCTAGTTCGATTCGAATTATTCCCGACTCGAGTTTTCTGTTGTCGAGTCGAATAATTTTCGAATCGACTCGATTAAATGCACACCTCTAAAAATTATCTTTCGTTAAAGTAATATTTTCTGTAGATTTTACACATTCACTACCTTCAGGTGTTATCAAAGATACCATAGATTCATCTCCCATACTATTTCTTAACTGTTCAACAGGCATATTTGCAGAAAGCTTTAAAATATTATTATAAAAAAGTAATAATTAATACAATAATAATAAATATATATATACATGCAATTAGTATTTTTATGTTTTAATTAAATAATAAGATAAGAATGAAAATTAACAAACTAATTTTTATTGAATTGTTTTAAAAACAAAAAATAAATTAATAACTTTAAAAAAAATTAACAACGTTACATCAGCGTAACGTATTTGTAATTATATTAATTAAAACAGGCAGCAATAGGGAAATTAAATGAGGTTATTTAGACTTAACAATACCTTAAAACAGTTTTCATTATCTGAGAATGATTTTGTGGACTCTGATAACTTTGAATACTCATCTCTTCTAAATTTGTCGTTTTTTGTAGTCAGTTTAAGTAACATATTTTTAATTTTTTTATAATTAGAATAATGTTTTAAATATATACCCTAAGATAAATGTATATTATTTAAAAAGTAATATTAATACCTCTATTAACGGTTCATTCTTTTCATTTTGTATGTTTAAAGTATCCTCATTATTCAGTCTTTCTAATAATTGGAATTTTATATCTGCTGCTGTATTGGGACCCTAAAAAATTATTGATATTGTAATATTTTTTAACGTTTCACATGACATTGCATTAAAACGTAATTATAAAAATATTGTTATAATATTTCGAAAATAATACCTGTCGAGTCTTTGCAGATTTTGCCTTTCTTTTTGACCTTGAAGCCTCATCTGCAGAGGACTCTGTTGCTGAGGGAAGAAATTTTCTCGAAAGAACTCTGTTTCTCCCCTTTAGCTTCTGTTTCAAATCATCTTCCGTTTCTGTTTTATTAAGTATGAAAATTAAATATTAATTATAATACACAGAAATAATATGGTTTAGCGTGTCACCTCTAAATTATTTAAAAACATTTGATATTGAAAAATTGTTATAAAAGGGAAACATTAGAAAAAATTGTTTAGATGAAATTGTAGAATTTTTTTTATTACGATTGCTTAAAAAAATAAAATTTTTACTTTTAATTTGAAAAATTAAATTTTTACTTTTAATTTAAAAAATTAAATTTTTACTTTTAATTAAAAAAATTAAATTGTTTGATTTGGTTTTAACCCTCCGTCACACACCTAGGGAGGGATTCCCTCCACGGTTTCAGTATTTTTAAAATAACTTTTGTTTTCCTCATTGCAAAATAAAATCAGTTTCTATACCTTTCGACAATTTACTCCTCAACACTTTTCTAAAAAAACATTTAGTTTAAGGGGATCCCACATATCAACAATGCAGATCTAAATTGATAAAAACTCTGCAACCGCCTTTTCTTGAAAATTTTATTATATATATATATATATGATATCAATTTTTTTTAGATTTTTATAGCTATGCTTTTCAAACTGAAAAAGAGCTCTCAAGAGATACGGCAGACATGGAGGCCTGTAATACTCTACAATACATAAGGAAGCAAATTTCAGATTTAAAAAATCCTCCTAAAAAAGTGGTATTAAACTTTATTAAACTAACTAGAATTTGATTAATTATTTCCAGAGTATTAATTAAAAATATTTATAAATTTACAGCCAAAAACGGAAACAAAAAATCCAAACCAATTTTGAGTTCTACTGTAGAAACTCAACAATTTAATGAAAAGGAAACGGAAAGTGACTCAACTGAAATTGATAAAATCAATGAAAAGAATAACGAAATCGATTTAGACAAAGATAATGAAATATCAGGGTTGCCAGATTGGGCTACAAACCGCGATTTGGGCTATCTCTTGCATATATTTCGCGGCCTAAATTTTAAAATCGCTACAAGTAGCGATTGGGCTATATTTTAATTAATGACTGCGGTTTTTGGGCTTTAAGTCGATGCATAGCAACTTTCATTTAAAATCACATACGAAAAATCATATTTGTGGTTTTTTCAACCAAGTAAATAACAAAAGATATAAAAATTAATACTTCATTAATTTTATACAAAATTAACTTTTTTGAAAGTACAAATTTTACTTGTATAAAAAATATCTATTCTTCGTCAGAAACCTCTAATGAGACAAAATTACGTTACTCAAAAATCGCGATTTGGGTTACATCCCTTTTTTAGACGCTTTTTTGGGCTTTAAATATTACCGCGGTTTTTGGGCTACATCCGCGTCTTCTAATTGCGGTTCTCTTTACTAAGAACCTGGCAACCCTGTGAAATATTTGAAATAGTAGAAGAAACTGAAGAAGTAATAGAACTTGATGTGGATGAAGATAAACTTGAAGATGAAACGTAAGCCTCTGATGAAGAATAGAATTAATATAATTTTTGTTTTATTTATTTTCAATAATTTTATTTTATTCTTTATTGCTTATTATTATTATTATTATTATTTATAATGAGATGTTGCATTCCACAAAAGTGTACAAAAAGTTATTTGTTGTCTTTTTCATAACATATATAATTGTTATTAACTAAATAATTTATGTACTAAAAGAGAAAGAATTTTTTTTAAATTTGTTGATTCTAATTATTAAACTTTAATTTCAGAGATTTGAAGCATTATTATTGGAATATTACTTTGTATTTTTAAACATTTTTAAATTTTAATCTTTTAAAAATATAAACATATAAGTGAATTTAAGTGTGTATGTATCACAAAAATGTGTGTAAATTGTCCTACATAATATATAATAATAAAATTCATTTCTTCTAGATATATTCCATTTATTGAAAAATTTGTTGTTTGTAATAATAATAATTAATATTGAACTATACATCAAATTTAATATAATATATCCTAATTATAAAATAATAATTGACAAGTAATAAAGAAGATTTTTATAATTAATTTCTAATTTTAATTAAATCAATTAGTAAATTTAATTGATTAACTGAATTAAGTAGTAAATAACAATTTAAGAAAGAAGACTTTATAAAATTAATATTCAATTTAGATTAACTTAATTAATTAATTTAATTAATTAAATTCAATTTTTAAATTCAAATTTACATTCTATTTAAAGATTATTTTAAATAATATATTTACCAAAATTAATAAATAACTATAAATTATTCACGTTCATATATTGATATGAACGTGAATAATAATAATAATAATAATAATAAATAATAATTTAAATAATAATTTAATTAATTAATTAAATTAATTAATTAAATTTTATTTATGTAAATAATAATTTAATTAATTTTTAACTTAATTAAATTATTTAATAATTGTATAATTTAACACTCTATTCTAGTATTATTTTAAAATAATGTACTTACCATAATTAATGAATAACTAAATATTATTTGCGTTCACTTGGATTCCTTTTCAATTTCAAAATTTTCCGCCTTTCCTAGTAACTTTCTGCCGGTAACGTCATGCTCCCTTTAATCTGTCATGCATTGTAGGCATAGTAAAGCATATATAGTAATCGATCAACATTTGGCATTTTTTCTTTCACATTTAATTTTTCGATTTTACTTAAAATTTCTTATTTCCTTCTCGCAATAGCCATTTTTATACATCACGTTACTCACGCTCTTTATATATATTCTCAACTTTGCTTAGGAATCTTCAAATCGAGAGTTTAAAACAAAAAGTATTCACGGTGAGCCAAATATATTCACCGTAACCCACCAATACGGTTTTGTCGCGAAAATGCATTCACCGAACGTCACCACCAATACTTTTTTCTATTCTGAGTACTTTTTTACTGGGTTATTAACCAAATGTCCCAATCAGCACATATGCTTGCCACAAACTTGCATTAAGCTTGCTGTGTAAGGTGTGCATAAGCTTACAGAGCAAGCTCGTGACAAGTTTGTGACAAGTAACAAAATGTCCTATTGCTGCAAGCTTACACAGCAATCTTGCTACAAGATTATGATAAGAGCTTGCTGCAAGCATGTGAGGCAAGTTTTCGACAAGCTTATTTGGCAAACTTGATACAAGCTTGCCAGATAAACTTGCTACAAAGTTGCTGCAAGCTGCCGGATAAATTAAAAAACTTGACACGATGCGCAGTTGAATTCTATGGCATTTACGGCTGCGCAGTAAATTTCTTTGACACCTGGATATATTACTGAGTGTATATTTTGAAATTTATAAGAAAATATCCAGAAAAAATTAAAATTGATTCAATTAAATTGTATATACTTGTGCAGCAAGCTTGCAATAAGCTTACTGCAAATTTACACTAGAAACTTGTTGCAAGTTTGCCAAATAAGCTTGTCGAAAACTTGCCTCACAAGCTTGCAGCAAGCTTATATCATAATCTTGTAGCAAGATTGCAGTGCAAGCTTGCAGCAATAGGACATTTTGTTACTTGCCACAAACTTGTCACGAGCTTGCTCTGTAAGCTTGCACACCTTGCACGGCAAGCTTAATGCAAGTTTGTGGCAAGCATATGTGCTGATTGGGGTGCTGATTTGAAACTTCGATTTCAAGCTCTTAATATTGGAAGAAAAATATTATAAAAAATTGAGCCACTGGATGGTAGAAGGGCACGTAAATTATTCTCGGCAGAAATCGAAGTCTCCTGGACACTCAAAATTCAGCTTCTGAATTTAAGTATTTTAAATACATATCCTTATAGGAAACATTGCTGATCTTTTTTTTCTTCAATGACATTTTTTTCTATCTATTTTCGTTTTCGAAATATTTGGGAAAACTGTTTATTTAAACTGTAAATTCAATAACATTTTTCACTTCAACTCGCGTTATTTTAGACAATGTAAAAAAAATTTCAATTAAACAAAAAGAAAAATACGTCTCAAGCTGTTCTACAAAGGTTAAAAAAAGAAAAAAATTTTTGTTTATAAAAATTGTTATTAATTTTTGGGTTCCGTACACCTTCGGTGTACCGACGGAACCCTATTGGTGAGACTCTTGTGTCCGTAGCCAAATCGTGCCCCCCCCCCCCCCCCTAGCTGCTAAACTATTTGACCTAGAGAGCTCAAATTTGGTACAGATACGTATTTTCACATGTAGCTTACAGGAAAAATATAGAGAATGTGATTGGAGGTGATGACCATAGCGTTGTCTAGGAAATAACAAGATTTTTGTCCAAAAATGCACAAAAAGTGACCATCCCTCCCCCCTTAACTTCTAAACTATTCAACATGGAGGACTAAAATTTGGCACACTGGTGTATTTTAACGCGAATATCACAGGAAAAATATAGAGAACTTGCTATGTAATAATGACCATAGCGTTGTCAAGAAAAAACTAAAAAATTTTTGAAAACAATTTTTTTTTTCTAATTTCCACATTATTTAATCTAATTAACTGAAAATGGGTTTATTAGTATATTTTTACAGTCTGATCACAAAAATGTATAAAAAATCTAAAAAAAATTAAAAATTTTTTTTTTCTAATTTCTACATTATTTGATCTAATTAACTAAAAATGTGTTTAATAGTATCTTTTTACAGTCCAATCGCAAAAAAAAATAAAAATCTAAAAAAGAAATTAAAAAATTTTTTTTTAAATTTCCACATTATTTGATGTATTAACTAAAAATGGATTTATTAATATATTTTTACAATCTGATCACAAAAAATATATTAAAAAATCTAAAAAAAAATTTTTAAATAAAATTTTAAAAAATTGGTCAAGTGCGAGTTGAACTCGCACTGCAATGGCGGGTTCCGTACACAAATATTAAAACAATACTTGCAACATTCATCGGTAAATGGTAGAATTAAAATAAACAATTAAAATAATATATTAAAATCATTTGATAAAAAAAATAATTAAAAAAAATTAAAGTATTGTATATCTAATATTGTAAACAATAATAAGTAGAGGAACAAAATTCGCACAATTAGTTCCTCTACTTATTATTGTTTACAATATTAGATATACAATACTTTAATTTTTTTAATTATGTTTTTTATCAAATGATTTTAATATATTTTTTTAATTGTTCACTTTAATTCTACCATTTACCGATGAATGTTGCAAGTATTGTTTTAATATTTGTGTACGGAACACGCCATTGCAGTGTGAGTTCAACTAAGGTAAAGGTACCAATACCGGAACGCTTTTTAACCTAACTAAATTTCTATCATAAATATCATGGAACTAGAAGTGTTAATATAAATAATTAGGGTATATATTGAAAGATTGGTATTTTATTAATAGTATTTAAGCCCTAAAATGATTCTTTTTTATAAAATTAGAATAATATTAATTAAATTATAAAACTCTGCACTGTACCTATTGCGGAACGATTATTTTCTGTATGTACGGGTGTTCCAAATTGAATGTCCATATTAAGGAACACCTAGAACACCTTATTTGATTCAATAAGTCATTACAATTCTATTGATTTATCTCAACAATTTGAATATTAATTATAAAGAATTAAATACAATGAACAAATTCTAGTTTAATAGATAATTAAAAAGCCAATTTTTCTGGTAGGAAATAAATACGAAAATACTGAAAACATTTGGGGTTATGTTTGCTGTATATTTCCTGTGTGTTCCATTAATCGGGGCATGTAAATAATAAATGTACCTAATGTGGAACGGTAGTTTGATGGACACCTTAACTTTAAAGCTAAAATACAATTTAATATTTGTTATTAAATTAAATACTATACAGAAATAATAATTCTTATATCATGTAAAATTTATTAAAATGACTAGAATTTTCTCACCACCAATTTTTCATTGCTGTCATTTCAATTTTTGTTATACTGTTCCGTAATAGGTACGAAATTTTACAGTGTTCCGTTATTGGTACTTTTACCTTAGCACTTGTCCAATTTTTTTATTAATGTAAAAAACATTAATTACACAGTCACACAAAAAAGTACCCGGACCGTGGAATGAAACCATCATTTCTTGATATATTTTGATGCGCTGAACACGAATCTGAAGTCCGTTTTGCTCCATCACGTCAGGATTTTGACATAACCTCAAAAAACATAGCTGATTTTGAGTGACAGGGAAAATTTTTTAAATAATGACAGATTTGCTAGAATCTTGTTACTCGGAGCATTTTGGGGTCGCTGATTACGAATTTAACGTCAGATTTATAAAATTCAAAATAACGGATGCAATATGGCTGACGAATTTTTTAAAAATAGTTGAATTTTTATATTGGATCCGCCATTTTGAATTTTATAAATCTGACGTTAAATTCGTAATCAGCAACTCCAAAAACTCCTAGATAACAATTTTCGTAAAAATCCAACTATTTCTTAAAAATTTGTCTGCCGTATTGGATTTGCCATTTTGATTTTTATAAAAATCTGACGTTAAATTCGCAATCAGAAACCACAAAACCACCCAAGTAACAAGATTCAAGCAAATCTGTCATTATTTGAAAAATTTCCCCTGTCACTTAAAATCAGCTATGTCAAAATCCTGACGTGATGGAGTAAAACGGACTTCAGATTCGTGTTCAGCGCATCAAAATACATCAAGAAATGATGGTTTCATTCCCCGGCCCGGGTACTTTTTTTGTGTGGCTGTGTTCCCATCTACACGGCTTTCGTGCACGCAAGATGAATTTTGAATTATAGGGCTAATAATTAATTAGTGTTGAAATGATGAATGTGTAAATTTGATAGCGTCCAAACGTGTACATCCAAGTTTAGTTATGATAATGATTTTTCCAGGTCACCTTAAGTATACAAAACGTGTTCTCGGTAGTTCTAGTTTCGAAATATGCTTCGTGTTTTAAAATATTTTGATTTTTTAACCCATATTAACGCCCAACTCCTAAAAATTCTTTGGTCATTTTCGAACTACGTAATTAAAAACAAAACGGTTGACAATTTATACCACAGGTACATTTTCTAAAGGTTTTAGATGGGCTCTGTCCGATTCCAGTGTCAAAAAAAATTTCGTCCAACCCAAAATTAAATATGGCGGTTTTAATGTAAAAAAACAAAAAACGATGCCTCCTGACGAGATAATATTATTTCAAACGTCAGTTCAGTATGAATCTATCGCAAAAACAAATGCAAGATAAAGTTAGTGATAGATAGATAAATTAATACGAGACAATTTTATTTCATTCTTCAATTCAAGATAATGCTATCTCAAGATCCAATGCAAGAAAATGACAACTGAAGGTATAACATGAAATATATAATTCCCTCTCGAAATATGTGTAATTAATTATAACTATTTCATTTCAATATTAATATATTTAAATACTTTTTAATTAACAGTACATGAAATAAATTTTAATCGAATTTGTACTCATATTACCTAGTCTGAAAATAAACATGTTTTACAATTGCATACAAAATTTTAATACAAATAAATATCCACTTACAAAATATTTTTAATTGTCAAATCCATTTTAAAGAAAAACACTTTTTGTAAAAAAAGCTAAATTTGTTTTTAATTCGATTTTAATATAATATTAAAATAATTCTAAATGTAAATAAGAAAATTCATTTTTATTTTGGAAGTCTAATTTATTGATCATATTTATTATTTCTGTTTGCTAATTATTTATTTATTATATTAGTCAACCATCGTCACTTCGAACACAATCAAAAAAATTGTATTTGTACTAAAATTTCTTGTGAATTTGTAAAACATGATTATTTTGAGACAAAATAATATAGGTGAACATTCGATCATAATTTATTTAATGTAATATTCATTAATAAAAAGTATTTAAATAGGGGGGAGTAGGGCAAACCGGACCCCCTAACGGTTTTTTGACTCTTGTGACTAAACGAATCAACCGATTTCATTTCTCGAAGGCTTGTTTGAAAGATCATTTAATTGCGCAACTTTTTCCCAGAGACACCTATACTTCATCTATTATTGTTTAGTTGCTGTGTTAACTTTAAAAATTTTTGCAAACGGTCCGGTTTGCCCCACCCCCTGGGGTAACCCGGACCCCCCATGGGGCAAACCGGACCGTTTGGTTTTTTATTTATAATATTGCATTTACATAATCTACAATAATAAAAAACATAAAGAATCATGTAAACAATGGTTGTAGTAATAAAAATAAAAATTCGGGATTGAATTTTAATTAAATAAAGATTTTTTTAATAAAAATATAAAAAAGTTTGTCATTATCAGAGAAACAATATTAAAGGGTCCAATTCTCATTGGAAGACAATTATTTTTCATTGTACGCAAATATTTTAATGAAATGAATTTTAATGAAATTCGAGTAAATGAACATTATGACAAATAAAATTTCGATAAATAAAATTTATGTAACATAATATTTCGAAGGTTTGAAAATTTTGTCAAATGGCAATTCGGAGGATTAATAATTATGAAAAATAGTCATTTGATAAAACAAAATTTATGTCAAAGAATTTTTTGACATATTAAAAATTATATTAAAAAACGATTCGACTATTTAAATATTAGGATAAAAAATAATTCGATAAATAAAAAATTATGTCAAATGAAATTTCGAAATTTGAAAATTATGCGAAATGAAGTTTCGATGATAAAAATTTCCATGTTTTGTATATTAGGAAATTGAAATTTGGGGAATAATCATGCGCCCCTTGGATTTTGAGATAGCATTATCTTGAATTGAAGAATGAAATAAAATTGTCACGCATTAATTTGTGAGTTAACTTCATCTTGCATTTGTTTTTGAGATAGATTTATACTGAACTGACGTTTGAAATAATATTATCTCGTCAGGAGGCGTCGAAAAAATTAATTTTTTCAAGTTCAAAATTTTTATTCATTTCGAAAATGTGTAAAAGTAAAATTCTATTTTCAACCATCGATGCATAAAAATTATACACTTTCGAGAAAAGTAAAGTAGAATTAAAAATTTCAAGATGGCCGACCAATATGGCGTCATATCTAAAGTAAAATTTAAAAATTTTTGTCAATATTTTTCATATTGACTAAAAGTCAATTAATTGGCCTGAATTATGTTACTCGGATGTTTTCAGTGTTGCTGATTATACATATGAACTTTATTTTCAAAAATTCAAACTGGCGGACTTATTTTTTAAAATTGATCAATTCACTTGAAACTTGTTTCTCGAGGGTTTTTGGGGACGCTGATTACGAGTATTAAATTCATTTTCAAAAATTCAATATGGTGAACTTATTTTTTAAAATTGATCAATTCACTTGAAACTTGTTACTCGGGGGTTTTTAGAGTCACTGATTACATATATGTGACGTGCCGCGACAAAAGGGACCTTAACTGCTTAGAATTTTAGGTTATGTTTAGAGTACTTTTAACTTGAATAAAACTTTATTATTGATTATTTAACATCAAAAGCATATTTTTCTGAAAATATTGGGTCAGAATTCGTGAAATTTTCACAGAAAACAAAAAGTATTTTTTTAAAATTTTAAATGGTGAAAAAACATTTCTATTTGGTCTTAGGAATATGTCCACCAAAGAACAGAAAAAAATATTATTTTTTATAAAAGTTATTGCAAAATTAATTTTTTTGCAACTTTTTAAACAAAATGTTATTTCTCCTAAATGAATGAACCGATTTAAGTGAACCAAGCGGGAATATGAAGGGAATAAAAAATACTTTCGTTTAGAATTAGAAAATTTTAAAAAAGTTTATATTTTAATAATTATTTAATAAATTTTTTATAAACAATTTTTTTAAATGTTCTACGCCTTTAAAAATTTTTTTAAAAATATCTACATACACTTAAAACTATAAGAAATCAAAATCCGTTGAGAAAATTTTGGAGCGACAATTATTTTAAAAGTTATAATGGAAATTATATTGGCGCGGTGTAGTGCATCAACACTGAACTTAGTTTTTGATAATTTTTATGGTTATATAACTGAATAAAAATGTTAATTCGACAGTGTTTTGTTCATTCCATAGTTGAAAATAATGTTTTAATTCTTAAAATCATTAAAATCGCATCTCCGTTCGATATAATTTCTATTATAACTTTTAAAATAATTGTCGCTCCAAAATTTTCTCAACGGATTTTGATTTCTTATAGTTTTAAGTGTATGTAGATATTTAAAAAAATTTTTTTAAAGGCATAGAACATTTAAAAAAATTGTTTATAAAAAATTTATTAAATAATTATTAAAATATTAACTTTTTTAAAATTTTCTAATTCTAAACGAAAGTGTTTTTTATTCCCTTCATATTCCGTCGCTTGGGGGCAGCAACATGCCGACTCAGCTAAACGGTGAAAAAGATGCCGTTTCAAAAAGAAAAGTGAAAAACATGCCATTTCGAGAAAGCGCTGAGAAACATACCTTCTTCAAACGAACGGTGAAGAACATGCCTTTTCAACCGTTATTATTTAATATTCATATTATATTAATAATTTTATATTAATTATAAATAATTAATAATATTATATTTATTATAAACAATTAATGATTAATTAATTAATTTAATTAATTGATTAGTTTATAATTATTAATATTATTATATTAATTATTTATTTACTATTATATTTAATATTAACGGTTGAAAAGGCATGTTCTTCACCGTTCGTTTGAAGAAGGTATGTTTCTCAGCGCTTTCGCGAAATGGCATGTTTTTCACTTTTCTTTTTGAAACGGCATCTTTTTCACCGTTTAGCTGAGTCGGCATATTGCTGCTCCCAAGCGACGATTCCAGCTTGGTTCACTTAAATCGGTTCATTCATTTAGGAGAAATAACATTTTGTTTAAAAAGTTGCAAAAAAATTAATTTTGCAATAACTTTTATAAAAGATAATATTTTTTTCTGTTCTTTGGTGGACATATTCCTAAGACCAAATAGAAATGTTTTTTCACCATTTAAAATTTTTAAAAAATACTTTTGGTTTTCTGTGAAAATTTCACGAATTCTGACCCTATTGCACATAATAATGAATTAAATATTAATAGTTTGTAAAGAAAATTGGTCATTTTTATTTATTTATACTTCTAATTTTAGTTCTGTCAAAAACAGCTAAGGTCCCTTTTGTCGCGGCACGTCACATATGCATATTCTGCAATTACCATTGGTAGAACACGGCAAAGGTAAGTCCATTACTAAAAAATCCAATTGCATACACTTTGTATACAGTATTCTTAGTAGAGAGTTTACTTTGTCAAAAAAAAAAAATATATATATATATATATATACCTAGTTAAAAAAAGTTGTATAGAGAGAATCGAGGAAACGTATTGAAGATCGATTGAAGACAGCCAAAATTAAGAGAAAAATCTAACTTTTTAAAAATAAGGTTATTTAGTAATTGGAGTGAGGTATACGTCAAGTATGTTTGCTATCATTTTTACCGACAACTGATGAAAGTTATTTAAATTTGAATTTCTATAATTGTTATGGAAACAAATAAAGTAATATTGTTATAAATTAGTAAAAAGCATTTAATATGAACACTGATTTATAAAGTGATTCATAAAGTGATTCCAGGGTTGCCACAAAACATCGATTTTAAAATTCCATGACTTTTCCAGGCCATTTTTGAAAAAATTCCAGACCCAAAAATAAAATTGTTTTGGTATGTTTTTAGCTGATTGCGACAAAAAATGTAATATCCTTCAAGTAAATTGTTAATAAAATAAGTTATTAATTTTTAATTTTATTAATAACAACAATTTTAGTTAAAATTTGTAAGCTTATTTGAGATACGCTCCGAAGAAAGGTAAGAGGCAAATCTTAGGAGCAAACCTCTTTAAATTTAAAAATTTAGTTTAGTTCAGAATTTTCCACAATTAAACAAGAATTTTAAACATTTTAATAACATTTTATGAAACTGAAGTTACCTACGTTTATTCAATGACAACTTTTTCTTTTGATAATTATTTATTTTAATGTGAGAAGTCATTTAAAAAAATTGTACGAGGATCTAAGGTACACGGAGAGAAGAGAATAGTGAAGGCGACTGTCGGTTCAGTTCTAATAACTAAACAGTTTAGTTAATTTTCGACGGACAAAAATAACAGTCGCATCTACTGTATAATAGTAGGAACGACTGTACGTTCAGTCAGAGTAACTAAACAGGAACTAAACCGCCAGGGGCGCTACTATCGCTCTCCATGCATTTCTGCTACTAAACGTGTTTAGTTGTCACAACTGTAACTCTTCTCTCCGTGTAAGGAAATCAGTGATTTTTAATTATTTTTGTCGTGGATTTTCCAAATATCCCGAAATTTCAACTAAATTATTATTTCCTCCCTTCAGAAGCCATTTTTTTCTATCGCTAATTGTTTATTTCTTAATATGGATGCACTTGCAATTTTTTAAAGGGTTTCTTTCATTAAAAAACAATTGGCAAAAGAAAAAATTTTTATTGCATAAAAGTTGGTAACTTCAGTTTCATAACATTTTTGGGTTTCTAAAATGTATTAATTTAAAAAATTTTTAAAGGAAGATATTGACTAAAAGAAACTAAAATTTAAAAATGCCATATTCATTTTAATTGTAAGCACTAAATTTAAAATCAAGAAGTTGTAATAATTTCAACTTGAAAACTTGAAATTTTTACGACTCAAATACAAAAAAATTGAGTTTTTAGTATCAGGCTTTATAAAATTCCCTGACAATTTCAGGTATTTCATGACTGAAAAAAAATTTCATGACAATTCCAGGTTTCCCAGGTCCGTGGCAACCCTGGATTCGCTTTTCTCATGAGTGTACCGTTTTCAGCGCTGTGACGTAAAAATTACGAACAAATAAATATCGTCTGCTACGCAATGCAGAATTCATGACAGTTGTTATGATGTGTTGTTTATTTAATTTATTAAGGTAATTTACAGTGATTTTTTAAGGTGTCAATTAAGAAAAAGTAAAAGCTAAATTATATTTATCTTTAAATTTATAAAATTAATGACAGCATGATTGTATTTTATTCTATAGATAGTTCTTTACACTGTGTTTATTCATTTATAGGTTATTCCTGAGTTTTCAAACTTTTGAAAAAATTTTCTTTTGAATTAAAAAAAATTCAATAATTTATTTTATAACAAATAAATTTAATGAAAATGAATTTCCCAGAAGAAGGAATTAAGTTTACAAAACTTAAGGAAAATTTAGTGAATATACTACCTTCTAACAGGTGGTGTTACTTCAAAGGAGATAAGTTTCTTGGCTTCGTAAAAGTGGAAGATGATATTACTGTGAAAAAGAAAGTTATAATTCTGAATGATCTAAAAGTAAAGGTTTTTATCGATTCAAAAGAATTACCTATTTCTACACATGTCCACTTCAAAACCATCGAAGATCTCATACACCTTTTGGAAGCAGTTGACAAGTCATGGGAATAAAAAGAATTTTCATTACTTTACGGAACTTCTCTGTCATAATTTTCACGTCGCGGCGCTGAACACAGTACACTCACGGGAAAAGTGGGATATCTGTCGTCTGATTTTGGGACCATGATTCATTTAAATATACATGGCCGATAGGTCTCCTTATGCTGCCAACATTTTTATTAACCTTTATTTTCAAAAACTATCATTTTTATCACAATTGAAACCTTTTTTATTAATTTCAATGATATTTTCTATCGAACGTATTGAATTTTCTATAGACAACGGATTCGACAAAACACTCCAATACGTTAAAATTCAAAGTTATTATGTAGAAGTAAGACTAAATGAAATATCAGATGAGGCAAGACAAAAAAGTTGATTTTAAGAATGCCAGGGATAAGAAACAAAATTAAAATTTTCGTTTTTTGCATATAACTTTCTTAAAACTAATAATATCAAAAAATTTCCTTTATAGGAGTTGTAGATCATGTCAAAATACATCTTTTTTATTTAACACAATTTCTTTCTAAATTGAGAATTTTTCGAAAAAATTAAAAAAAACCGTAATAATGATGTACGGAAGAATATGGTAATAATAATAAGGTAATAATTTAGAAAGAAATTGTGTAAAATAAAAAAGATGTATTTTGACATGATCTACAACTCTTATAAAGGAAATTTTTGGATATTAGTTTTGAGAAAGTTATATGCAAAAAACGAAAATTTTAATTTTGTTTCCCATCCCTGGCATTCTTAAAATCAACTTTTTTGTCTTGCCTCATCTGATATTTCATTATTTAGTCAAATGATCACGTATTCAACATATCAAGCTTAAATACGTTTTCTCGATTCTCGCTATCCAACTTTTTTTACAGGGTACGTTTCGCCTACAAGATATACACTTGATATATTATATTATATTATATTGTCTTGGGGCGAACATTTTAATATTACTGGAATGTTACTGCAATGTTACTAACATTACATGTAACATTGCTGTAACATTTCAGTAATGTTACGTGCTACTTGGAGATTAAAAAATATATTTCATTAGGAAGAAGTAAAAAAAATTTATTTTAATTATTTAAAATAATAATTTTTCCTTCAGAGGGTGTGACTAAATTTTATGGTTTTTAAAGTTTCATATTTTCTCCAGTTTGTTTAACTTAATCAACAAATAAAAAATTGATTTTGAAAATAGGAGGAGTTTGTTTAATATTTTTATTGGTCTAAATCATTTATTTTTTCTTAGGGGGTTGGTATTGTATATTTTATTTTTAAAATATTAATTAGACTCTCCATTTTGTTTAACTTAACGAACAAATAAAACATTACATTTTGAAAATAGAAGGAGTTTATTTTTATTGGCTAGAAGTCTTCTTTTCTTAATGGGTTAAGACAAAATATAACTTTTTAAAAATTAAATATTCGCTACCTTTTTGTACTGTTGAACCAATCAATAAAAAAATTGCTTTCTTTGAAGAAGCAGTTTGAATCTTATTATTATTGGATAGAAGTCTATTTTTTAAGAAGTTGAGCTTAAATTTTATATGTTTGCTCCATATTTTGTTTAACTAAAGCAACAAATAGAAACATTTCTTTCTTAATGTAGGAGGAGTTTAATTATTATTTTCATTGGTGTGGATTATAAATTTTTTCTTTTCGGTTGGGATTATATGTTTTATTTTTAAAATATTTTTTCTCTATTTTGTTTAACTAAACCAACAAATATAATAATTCCTTTTTAAAAATAGGAATTCGAAAGATTGAAAAAGATTGAGAATTTAACTTTAATTAAAAGAATGAGGCTTCAGATACCAATGTATTGTGAAATTTAAGGAGTGGTGTGTCTAGGTTATTGAACTATGATCACACCACTGCCTAAAACTGCAAGCTTGCAGAAAAGCGCCTGGCAACGAGCAGGTAATAAACTAAAGTATGATTTCACCACTGTAATGTCGATTAATAAAATCGATTGACACAGGGAAATCTGGGCATTAGCCCGTGTGTCTCGGCGTGACCAAGACGGAGACTTAGGGTTATAGTACCAGATAAAGTTATTGTCGAAGCCCTTGTTTCTTTTATTAAATTGAAGGTCTGAATAATAGACCACAAAATAAAAGTAATAAAATAAGTGAATAAATAAATGGTTATAAAAATAAAGTGACAAAAGTAAAAAAATAAAAAGTGAAATATTAAATAAAGTGCAAGTGAGTTAAAACACAAAGGAAATTAACTAAAGGGAATAAAACTTAAAGAAAATATATAAATATATATAACAAATGTGAGCTAAGTTGTTTTACACACTAAAATACAAAACATGCACATAAACACATCAGAAAATAGATATTGTGTAGAATCACATACTTAAAAGAAGATAAAGATTGTAATCTTTAAAATAAAGTAAAAAAAGGGAAATTTAGATAATTGTATTAGGATTTAGAAGTTTTAATATATTCTCATTATATTGTAAATTTGTTTAACTTTATTAACATCTACACAACATTTCCAAAACCTTAAAATCCACTATTTCCAAACAGTAGAGATTCTCACCTCACTACTTGAACAATAAGTAGGAAGGAGGGGATCCACTACAAAACAGATTTAAAGATTTCGACTTTTTTTCGTGTAACATTCCTTTAAATTAAATTATTGTTAACAATTTAATTTGTTTATTACAATTGGTGGCAGCGGTGGGATTACTCTCCTTTACTTTTGCCAATAGTGGATTTTAGATTGTTAAAAGTTGTAGGTACACAAAAAAAACAAAAATTACACTTAGACAACATTTTTTTTACTTGAGAAATTTTGCTTTGATGCAATTTATATAAACAAAAATTATATTGTTACTAATACATGTTAAACTTTTTCAGATAAAAAAATACATTTAAAAAAACATATGCTTAGAGAAAGTGCGGGTAGTAGCTAAAGCAGTCCGCTAACGTCGGACTGTAGGGGACCAGTAATTATACTTGTACCGACAAGTGTAATTTCTTTAATAAATCGCGCCCCTCTCCCGAATAGCCTTGCCGAAAGTGTGTAGCCACTTGGGCAAGTGAGGGGTTTAAAATATCAAAAAATATCGCGAAAAACATCAATTTAAAATAAAAATTGCCTTATTCGGTTAAATAAAAATTTTCATTAAAAATATATACTATACAGCTTTTTATGTTTTAAATGAAAAAGTAATCGAAAATATAAGGGTGTAATAAAAAAGAAAATCACAAAAAATTTTCATAACAAGAAAATTACTATTTATGTAGGTATGTACTATTAATGTAGGTAATATAAAATATAAACAATAACTAAAATATCAGAATTAACAAGAGGAATAGAAACCTGAGAAGCGAAATGCAGTCTGAAATTCAAAGAAAATCTAGACAAGAGGTCTCCATCTTAAACAGCACTAATGAAGATAAAATAAGAATAGTCATTCGTAAATTGAATTTTTAAACATAATCTCTTGGGTAAATAACGATAAATTAATGAGAAATTACCTAGATTTTTTATTAAAAATAAATAATTAAAATAAAATATATACAGAGACAATATTTGAAATTAGATGGGTCTACGAACTCGGTTACGCGACACTTTATCAGGTTACATCTCAGGTGTGTAGGTCAGTAGGAAGTAAACATCGAAAGAATCGCTGTATAGACAATTAAACTAACTCATTCTCTTTTATGTATTTTAATTAAATAAATATATAATTTTTTTCAGTTTTTTTCTGAATAAAATTTATTTCTGACAAACGAAAAAAATACTTAATCGTAATTAATAACAAAAAAATATACAAAATTAGTAATTTTAAATCAGTGAAAAAGTCGAATTAAAATTTGTAAAATAAGGACTTTATATAAAATTTTAAAATCACAAAAAATGTTCTATATTGCGAAAAGTTGAAATAAGTTATTTTTTATTTATTTTTTTTATATTCAAACTATATATTAAAGCAAAATGTCTACATTGTAAGAGCAATTGTCACTTAGAGGGCACATTGAAAGATGGAAAACAGAGGGATATGATTTTGAAATAATGAATCATCATCGTGTTAATAGAAATGAAAAAGATAAAAATAAATATCACGATGACAACTACTTAAGGCAAAGTGAGAATAGAATGGAAGGAAGTTGCTACAACCGATCGACTAACCAATATAACATATATGAAGCAAGGAACCAACGACAAAAAAGGAAACAACTGCAAAAACAACAATATAGTGAAAGAAGCCATAATTATAACGGATTTAACTATAGAAATAAAAACAAGAGTTTCAGAGAAAATGGACAAAACAGGGGCATGGATTCGCACGATTATGAAAGAGAAAACTGTTATAACTATGATCAGAATTTTGACGAGTATAATGTCGAATACAAAAATTCACAACGCAGATTTAGAAACAGATACAAAAGATACAAGGATGTCCAGGTTGGTTACAGTAGAAGAGATGATCATAGAGACCACAGATATAACAACTATGAAGCGTCTTATATCAGCTTTAATGAAATATTTTCTAATATTTATAATTCAATTTGTTTGCAGAACTCGCTCACAAACCAAAATTATTTTAGTGACGAAAAACAATTGAATTATAGTGTCTCACCCCCCGTTAATGAGGCACAAGTTGTAAAGGAAAGTAAAGAATCAAACGAAGTTAGTGCCAATCCTAATATAGAAGAGAATTTAGAAGAAGAACGAAAAGCAAAGATTATGAGTTTCACTATAGATGTAACTGATGAGAAAAAAGATTTTACAAAGAATAAGACTATTTTTTCTGAAGAAATTGTGAACTAAAAGTTATCAGAAGAGGTCAAAAATTTCAACGAGAGATCTAACAAATTAGCAACAGAAATTCAAGATTATTCAGGGAAGAAATGCCTACTCGAAATAAATAAAAACAAGGAGACCAAGAATGCAGCAGAAGAATTTGCAATTGAAGCAAAAACGAAGACACCGAACACGGATAGTAATAGAAAGATGACGACATTAAAAATCAACACTCAGCACAATTTGGGTACAAATGGAATAATGTCATTCGCACGAGAAAACAAATTATCGAAGCCGAAATCAGAAAGAAAACGGAACACTAAAAGAAAATGGACAATCTTACGAAAATTAGTTGAAGAAAAAGGGGTACATCTAGTTAAAGAACAAGGGTATAACATCAAAGAAAACCCGAAGCGCAAGTCAAACACCCCTCACCTTGAAAAAATCGAAAAATTACGGGATAAAACGCGAAGGAAATTCGTAACAAAAGTTGATTCGGAGAGGTTAGGAATAGGTTAGATATCGTCAAAATCAAGCGGGGGGAGTCAAAGTAGTTTAAGCATGAAACATATTTAAAAATTTTCTTGGGTAAAATATTAAACTTACTTATTCCTTACAAATCTCATACACTAATTGTAATATAAATATAAATTGATTGGGTTTGACATTTATAATATTGGATTGTATTTTATTATATATACTATTTTTTATTCTCGCGTAAAAAAGGTCAAAATATTTTTAACAGTAAAAATAAAATGTTAAATAAAGACAAACAACTCTATTAAAATAATTTCGCATACTAATTTAGTAAAAAAATATGTTATTCATAATACAGTTACTAAAAATACAAAAACTAACACAAAAAACATAAGCCTAGGAAATGCTTTTAATATAAATAATTAACCTAAACAAATGGGATATGCTGCAATAATAAATTAAAGTTATCATTGTAAAAAGCTATTAAAATATGAAAAAATTGATTTTTGAAACAAATTTTAAAAATGAAGTGACGAAAGTTTTGAACAATTTCGTTTTCTTCTTTTTACAAATGTGCAATTGTACAAAATCCCATTATTATTCACAAAATTAACTACTCTTACAAACGAATAGCATTTAAAAATACAAATACCAAAATGATTCAACAAAGAATATTATTCGTTGAAATGATTTTTAAAAAAATTTTGTTTCATTAATGCTCTGATAAAATTACATGAAATTTCAAATTAAAATTCGCTTTCAATACTTCTACTATCTGCGACTATTTTTTTTCTTAACTCCTTCAAAGACAAGTTGCGCTAAATAACATTAAAGGGAATGCTTTAAAGTTAGAGCATAAATGAAAGTATTGTAACAACAATAACACTAATACAAATTGACATACTTAACATTATTAAATTATAAAAATTAATCTAAAAACACCTTGAAAAGATTAAAAATTACAATTTATCGTAGAAAATGTAAAGTTATTTTTAATTTTTAAAACTAAAACTGCAAGCTTGCAGAAAAGCGCCTGGCAACGAGCAGGTGCAATAATCTAAAGTATGATTTCACCACTGTAATGTCGATTAATAAAATCGATTGACACAGGGAAATCTGGGCATTTGCCCGTGAGTCTCGGCGTGACCAAGACGGAGACTTAGGGCTATAGTACCAGATAAAGTTATTGTCCGAAGCCCTTGTTTCTTTTATTAAATTGAAGGTCTGAATAATAGACCACAAAATAAAAGTAATAAAATAAGTGAATAAATAAATGGTTATAAAAATAAAGTGACAAAGGTAAAAAAATAAAAAGTGAAATATTAAATAAAGTGCAAGTGAGTTAAAACACAAAGGAAATTAACTAAAGGGAATAAAACTTAAAGAAAATATATAAATATATATAACAAAGGTGAGCTAAGTTGTTTTACACACTAAAATACAAAACATGCACATAAACACATTACTCATCAGAAAATAGATATTGTGTATTGATGAACATACTTAAAAGAAGATAAAGATTGTAATCTTTAAAATAAAGTAAAAAAAGGAAAATTTAGATAATTGTATTAGGATTTAGAAGTTATAATATATTCTCATTATATTGTAAATTTGTTCAACTTTATTAACCCATTAACGTCCATGATTAGACAAATGAAAATATCATCAAAATTATTATTGGAAACAGGACTGCGGATCAAATAATGACTTTTGACGTCAAAAATTGTTTAAAAAATAATTTGTTTATAAAAATTGTTATAAACAAATGGAGAAAATTGATAAAATCTTAAAAACTAATAGCGCCATTCGATTCTACGTGAAATATTACTAAAGGAACATGTATGACATTTTAAAAATTTTCACTTAGTTTGTTGTAAATAAGTTATAAACAAATAATAATGCACACTCATGTACCTCATTGTTCTTTTGAACAATTGCAAATTGAAAAATGTTCTCAATGTTTTTCAAAGATTAAATTACGATGTATTGATGCGTAAAACTCCAAGAATTAAAATAAAAAAAAGAAAAATCAGTAACCTCCAATATTATAGATATTGTGTAGATTTTTCTGAAAAAATGCAGGCAAAATTAGACTCGAGTTACTGGAAAAAGATAAAATTGCAAACGAATAAATAAGATCGTCTTTTGTTTTGTTAGAAACTTTACGCTTTTAAGCGGATTTTTATGATTAAAAGTCGATTTTCGCCTGCATTTTGTCAGAAAAATCAACACAATATCTTTTATATTAGAGGTTACTGATTTTTCTTTTTTTTATTTTAATGCTTGGAGTTTTACGCATCAATACATCGTAATTTAATCTTTGAAAAACATTGAGAACATTCTTCAATTTGCAATTGTTCAAAAGAATTGTTAATAACAATTATAAATTTTCATTTTTTAGCAATCGCTTTATTTAATCCTTAAGGTATAGACTTTAAGCTTCAATTTAAAAAATAATTCAATTAATTATCTTTATTTGTTTCAAAGTAATAATAAAATGAAAATAAAATAACCCAAAACTTCGACACCTGATTTCTTAAATCAGGGGGATAAAGTGTACTCATATATCTACCAAATATCATAGATGACTTGAAAATTGGAGACAATAATTTTTCAAGTGGCCGGTTTCACTTATTTTGGCTCATTGACTAAAAAAAAGTGACACTTTTATGTTTGTTATTTATTATTTATTACTTTATTTATAATATTTATTGTACAAATCTACTCTATATCTACCTATTTCATCATATTTATGCATATTTCGTACTTTTCTACTCAAATTAACAAGTATTTTATGAAGGAAGCGAAAGTGCACCCAGCTGGGTTTACTTTCGGGTTATCAAATCTGACAGGGTAGTGGAGAGGGAAACTGTAGAAAACTTCTCCGAGTACAACCAGATTATCGACAGTCAAATTTTAATGGTGTGTACCGGACAATAATCGACGGTGCACAGATTATACTTTGACGTCAAACCTCCCGCTCAGATTATTATCTAATGTTCCGAAAAAACCCCACGCTAATGGGCGCGAATCAAGTACTCCTTTGGTCCTAAGCGTCCGCCGAGCCATGCATTTATCCGACCGAGCTAATCTGTCGGTGACATTTTGCAATATGAAGAATATGCCCAAAATTTTCAAATTTTACTTTAGATTTGACGCTATATTGGTCGGACATCTTGAAATTTTTAATTCTACTTTACTATTTAAAGTGTATAATTTTTATGCACCGGCGGTTGAAAATAGAATTTTATTCTTACACTTTTTCGAGGTGAAAAAAATTCAAACTTGAAAAAATGATTTTTTTGGGTTTTTTAACATTAAAACCTCCATATTTAATTTTGGTTTTGACGACATTTATTTTTTACACCGTAATCGGAAAGAGTATATCCAAAACCTTTAGAAAATTTACCTCTTCTATATGGGCTTGTTTGAAACGACTGTCACAGTAATGTAACGAACAGGTTTTACAGAATTTTCTTGTTCGGATTTTGCAGTTTGTCGTACTTGAGACTATACTATAGAGAAATGTTGTCTATCAATTTTATTAAAAACATGAAAAAAAATAAAAATTATTCTCAAATTTCCACATGTGAGAATCATAAATCTTTGAATATTTTAAGGCTAAGGGCTTTTATCTTATGTTTTTTAAAATATATGAGGCAAAATTCCTCAAGTGTCCTAACTTAAAATTAAAAGTTTTTAAATCGAGCTGATTTTCACAGTATCTTTAGTACTATGGTAGAGCACTTTACTCATAAAATTTCAATAAGTTTTTGTAAAAATTGTAGAGGGGGGAGGGGGTTGAAGTTTATGATTAGGTGTAAACTGTGAATTGTGTTATCTGCTATGGCTAGAATATAGTAGAAAAAACAAAAATTTCACCTATGGGGAAATTAGCATTAGGATAGGGTAGAAGCACCAGTTTTGGCCACTAGTTAATAATTATTGTAATTATTTATATTATAGTTTATTTATGTATTTTACTCAAGAAAATACATGAAATCTCATAGTACTATATTATTATAATAAGAAATATTAATTATAGTAAATAATTAAATGGAAATTTTATAAAAAAGGCCACAACCGGTACAGTGGCCACAAACGGTACTTCTACCCTACATACTTTGTAATCCATAAGCAATATCAATAGTTTGATATCGGTTTTCAGAAAATAAATTTGATGCATCGAATTTGCTTGAAAGTTGTTTCTCGGGGGTTTTCGGGGTAGCTGATGCCGAATCTACCCAGGCAGAAAAGTCGGTGGTGTGCCGATGCCTACGACCGGCTCGACACCGGCCCGGTGGTAAAGTCGGACAATACCCGGTACCGGCACTGTGGTACCGCGCCTGTTAATAAAAGACAACCGGCCCGGTACTTTTTAATACCGTTTTTACACCGGCGAAGGACTTTTTCCGGCATCAAAATTAGTACTGGCCCGGTTCTGGCATTCGATGCAGTTTTTACACCGGCGACGGGATTTTGCCGGCATCAAAATTAGTACCGGCCCGGTACCACTACTTGATACCGTTTTTACACCGGCGATGGACTTTTGCCGGCATCAAAATTAGTACCGGCCCGGCACCGGCCCGGTACTACTTTTTAATACCGTTTTTACACCAGCGATGGACTTTTGCTGGCATCAAAATTAGTGCCGGCCCGGTTCCGGTATTCGATGCAGTTTTTACACCGTCGACGGACTTTTGCCGGCATAATAGTTTTGTGTCTTAGAAAGTCTAAATTTTTAATTTTTTGAAATTTTTTTACACCATTCGGAAGAATAAGAAAATAAAATCTCTCGAAATCAAATGTTTTTTTAAATCTTTTTTTATATTGTTGGAAAAATTACATTTCATTAAACTCTATTAATTCAGCTTTAAATTGTCCTGGAAAATCACTAAAAAATCAGGGAATTTGTTACTACCGAATTACTAGACACCCTATAATAACTTTGTTCGTTAAAAATAATTTTGGTCAGGTTTTATCTGATTTATTGTTATAAAATTTTGATAATCGAACAAGGTATTATATTAATTTCATTATACTAAGTATCTGCAAGTTTTTCTATAAAGCCAGTACCGGGCCGGTACCATGCCAGCGGTTCTTCTTTAGCCTTAGTCCAAACGTATAATGACATTACCCAATCAGCACATATGCTTGCCACAATCTTGCATTAAGCTTGCCGTGCAAGGAGTGCAAGCTTACAGAGCAAGCTCGTGACAAGTTTGTGGCAAGTAACAAAATGTCCTATTGCTGCAAGCTTACACTGCAATCTTGCTACAAGATTATGATATAAGCTTGCTGCAAGCTTGTGAGGCAAGTTTTCGACAAGCTTATTTGGCAAACTTGCTACAAGCTTGCCAGATAAACTTGCTACAAAGTTGCTGCAAGCTGCCGGATAAATTAAAAAACTTGACACGATGCGCAGTTGAATTCTATGGCATTTACGGCTGCGCAGTAAATTTCTTTGACACCTGGATATATTGCTGAGTGTATATTTTGAAATTTATAAGAAAATATCCAGAAAAAATTAAAATTGATTCAATTAAATTGTATATACTTGTGCAGCAAGCTTGCAATAAGCTTACTGCAAACTTAAACTAGAAACTTGCAGCAAGCTTATATCATAATCTTGTAGCAAGATTGCAGTGCAAGCTTGCAGCAATAGGACATTTTGTTACTTGCCAGAAACTTGTCACGAGCTTGCTCTGTAAGCTTGCACACCTTGTACGGCAAGCTTAATGCAAGTTTGTGGCAAGCATATGTGCTGATTGGGTAACAAATGTTATTATAATTATTAACTTTGACATTACATTATTCAAACTGTCTTTTAGAAAAGGTTTTTTCTATTAATTTAGAACATTTTGTAATTAGTCCTGGTGCCACACTTCATATATAAACTTTCTATTCACTTTTCATAAGCAGGTTTAGGTTAGCGGATGCGGCGTCGACTTTGCAGCCCGAGGGTCCTGAGTTCAATTCCTCATGTCTTCAGATTTTTCGTTAATAATAAATAATTATTCATATGTTTCAGCATTCTATTTAGTGTTTACAATTAAATTAATTAATAAATAATATTGTTTAACGTTTAATATATGTAAAAATGTATAATAATAATAATTAATAATTTTTTTTTTTACTACCGGCCCGGTATCGAGCCGGTGGTTTACCGGCACCGGGGCGGATATTTCTCGGGTTATCATTGTTGACTGGACTGGCTACAAGCCAGCAGAAATACCGGCACCGGGCCGGTGTCTACACGGAAAAAAATAGTTCACGAATCTCTCGTGAACTAGTATATCACTTTTGGATGGGACACAAAATTTCAAAATTTTCATTCACTTTTGATTAGAAATGGCGAACGTCAACGAAAAACTGAAACAAAGTTAATGAATTTTTGATGAACGTGTTAAGGATGAGTAGTTCGTCAAAAGTAGAGGTACAAGTTGACGAAAAAGTCGTGAACTCGCGAGTCTCAGTAGTATGCGCAGTTCGCAATGCGCATCAAATATGGCTGATCAAGAATTCATCTGTCATAATTCAGTCGGTGTCATCAGTGTTTACACTCGGACAAATACTTTGTTTGATTAAATTTATTATTTAGAATCAATGTTTTTATTATTCATTGAATATTTTTGTGTGCTAATTTCTTTTGTGAAACAAATAATTCATAAAATAAATTAGAAGTTACGACAAGGATCGTTTTATACTTTGCACGGTCCTGAGTTTTGTAGCAGACAACAGCAGACAAAGATAATCGTGTCGTTTGCAGGAGTACTGTCAGTGTATATAGATTTAGCCGTGTCGGTTAGTTGTTAGGAATATTATTAGGGTACTAGGTTCGAATCCCGTGAAGCGAGTTGCGAATTTTAATGGCGATAAAATTGTGTATTCTGTGTAGTTGGGTGCGTATAGGCGTCAAGTTATCAAATTAAGTGAAATACTATCAAAAAAGTAGTGTCTAAAAATTATTTTTTTTTGTTTTTAACATTTTTTAAAAGTTCACGAATTTTTCGTCAACTTTGACGAAAAGTTCAGAAACCGTACTACGTTTCTAGTGAAGGAGTTGATGAAATTTTGATGAACTGTGTTTATAGATTTTGAAGAATTTTGTGTCCCATCCAAAAGTGATATACTAGTTCACGAGAGATTCGTGAACTTTTTTTTTCCGTGTAAATTTCACTGGCCCGGTACGTCTACCCGTGGGGTGCCCGGGTGCAGAATAGGCCCCCTGTGACCGGCTACAGGTCGTAAGAGGCGATCATACGAGGCTCGGAGTGGCGCCACTGCTTGCGGTTAGTACTCGGTTCGTCCCAGGCTTTCTTATAGAGCAGTGGCATACGATGATGATGGGCAGTGCCGTGGCGGCCCGGCATGTCTAATTATAGACCGCCGACCTCACACTTGCCGAAGCAAGGGTGGTAAGACTCTTAATCGGTACTCATACCAGAGTACAAACGGTACCATGGGTACCGGTCCGAGCCCGGGGGACTTGCCGAAAGGCTTGTTTCTTTCCGGTCATTGGGTTGGCCTCGTGGGGGCAGTGGTTATAGCCTACATCGCTTGAGGCTAGGGGCGCTATGAACGGACCAGAGCTTCGCAAAAACGGAGTAATGGACCTAGTAACTAGCGCTTCGACATGTGAGTTGTGGTGCCAACTCGGGTGGTTACCTGCAGAGTAACCAGAGATTGGAAAGGTCTCGCCCTTCACCGAAGGGCCGCAAATGTTCTTACAAACTTTGCGGAGATCGGCAGACAGTCACTAGAGGGCTGTCGCCGTAGGAGAGCGTAATCTCTCCCAGTTACGCTCGTATGCGAGCCGTGTGGGTATACCAGTATTGGGAGGTCCTGCACGTATACTCTACATAGGCGCTGGCCCGGTACGTCGCCGGTGTTGTGCCGGCAATAAACCGGTACGAAAACACTGAAAACAAGAACCGGCACGGTACCGGGCCGATGGTTTACCGGCAAGGTGCCGGACTGGTGGTTTACCGGCACCGGGGAGGATATTTCCCGAGTTATCATTGTTGACTGGACCGGTTCCGGGCCGGCGGTAATGCCGGTCTCACGCCGGCACCGGCAAGTCCACCCTTGGTACCGGCCCGGTACCAAGCCGGTCGTTGATTTCTGCCTGGGTAATGTTAATTTTCAGAACTTCAAAGAGGCAAGTTTTGTCAGCTTTTACTGGTTTTACTTAGTATTAAATGAATAAATTAAATAACATATTAAATTAAATTTTCCACACCTATTCTTTAAAATTATTTAAACAAATAATTGTTATTTATTAACTTTTTTCATTGTACCTTGACAACAACTTTCAATTAAATCGAATTAATTAAAAAAAATTGGATCCGCCACTTTGAACTTCTGAAAATTAATATTACATTCGGCATCAGCGACACTGAGTACCAACTTTCAAACCAATTTGATGCATCTACAACTTTTTTGTCCACAATATTTTATCCGCCATATTTATTTGCTAAAAACTGATATCAAACTACCGTTACTGCTTATGGAATACAAAGTATGTATCCTAATACTAATTTTACCGCCAATACTTTCAATACCACAAAACAAAAAAATGCAGTTTTTCTGTTTTCGAGTTATTAATTAATTAATTAATTAATTAATATAAATTAGACAAGTGCGAGTTGTTTTCGCACTGCAATGGCGGGTTCTGTTCACAAATATTAAACAATACTTGCAACATTTATCGATAATTGGTAAAATTAAAAAAAAACAATTAAAAAAATGTATTAAAATCATTTGATAAAAAAAATATTTTAAAAAAATTAAAGTATTGTATATCTAATATTGTAAACAATACAGTCGGGACGCCGAACTGCACGGTATCCCAGAAATAAACTCTCCACTTGATTTCAAACTGCACGCTGACGAATTCATCCCCACTTTCTAATTTTCAGGACCGTACTTACATATTTATTAAGGGGGATTTTAATTGCGATCATAGAAAAAATATATTTCGCGTTGATGACAGATGTTTTATTTAAACAATTTTTACTACAATTTAAAACTTACTAATCACTTCATATACTCCAGATTCAATTAAAAACTGTCACTGAAAGTTATTTGAATGATAGCACTTTCAATTAAACTTTGAAAGATAATTTTTGTAAACAAAACAATATTTGCAGATGTTACTATTTTAATTATAAGTATTAATAATAGCACTCTCCAAATTTGAATTAGTAAAAATGTTTACTAATTTGAATTAGTGACTGACTTTTTGCTTTTGAATTAGTAATATTTACACTCTCATTTCTACTAATATATTAGTAAAGTTTACTAATTCAAAAGCAAAAAGTCAGTCACTAATTCAAATTAGTAAATATTTTTACTAATTCAAATTTAGAAAGCAGTTTATAAATACAACTAGAAATTTTACACGAAAAACGTTGTATACAATTTGAAATTATTTTATAATTTACTAAAATTTTTAATTCTAAAAAATAATTTCAATTTCTAAATAATTTTACATTCAAAATTAATTGAAATCATAAAAATATATACTATTCTCAAATTGATAAATGGTAGAAAAAATTTACATTTTTTAATCAAAATATGTTGCCTCATAAAATTAAAAAAAATTCACTGATTTATCCAAATCATAGAAAAGAAACACTGCAAAAAATGGCGTCTAAAAATAAGACGTTTATAAACGTTTTATGTAAATAAGCGTCTTATTTGAGCGTCTTAAATGAAAAACATAACCTCCAAATACATGCATTTCAGAAGGCAAATAAGACGCTTATAAACGTCTTAGAAGTGACCACGTAAACGTCTTAAACCAAAACGCTCTTTTTTACAGTGAAATAATTTAAATAAATCAGTAAATTTATTTTTAATTTTAAGAGGTAAAATATTAATAAGAATTACTATTTAAGTTATAAATAACATTTAATTTATATTATAAATATAAACAAATTCCTATAAAAATAAATATATTATTGTAGTATACATATTATATAAATATGTACATATTTATATGTATCTACAATTATAAAAAAGTTACATACATTCAACAATTTATATAAGCATACCGTCTTTGTTTTTTATTTTTTAACTTTCAAATATACGGCACTGACTTTAGTAGCGCCGCCGTACACTGTGGAGGACTTAGAAACTAAAGCCAGCGTGCAGTTTGGCGACAGCGTTCACTTTCAAAGCGTGCAGTTCGGAGGCCCGACTGTAATAAGTAAAGCAAGAAGACTAGAAACAGGAGGTTCAACTCCAGTAGTGGGGGTACAGGCCTAATACGTACGAATATGGTTTCCCGAAAGAGGCCGAGCAAACTGAATAAGTCATGAGACGCGGTAGCCTTCTGCGCAGACTACTTTTAATTTACCTCCTGGTGGTAATTCAGCATAAATATTAAACACTGATTTGTATATACATATATGAATCGATAAAATGAATATCTATTTTTTTAATTACCACCTGTAGGTAATATGCGCAGAAGGCTACTGCGGCTCATGACTTATCAGCCCATTTCTGAAAACCAAACCATTACGTACCCCCACTACCGGAGTTAGACCTCCTGTTTCTAGTCTTCTTGAAGTAAAGGAACAAAATTTTCAAAATTAGTTCCTGTATTTTTTAATTCTACCATAATTACACAGGCACACAAAAAAAGTCGTGACCCAAAAGACACAACCTCCTACCCCTATGTTTTTGGGATCGCTGAAACCGAATATGACCATTAAAAATTTTGGTGCTTGCCCATTATCCCGCTACCACCTTCTCCCACCCAGTCACGGGGGTTGCAATTTCAGATATAAGAAAAAATCGAGTAGGATGTCTATTCCTATGTTTTTTTGGTCGCTGAATCCGAAAAAGTAATCTAAAAACAAATATTTCCCTCACTTAACTCCCTAAACCCCCTTAATACCTCCTAGGAGGGGGTTGAAATTTTAATTTTGACGGAAAGTCGAGTATGGTATCTATTCCTATGTTTTTTTGGTCGCTAAAACCGAAAAACACCACAAAAAATAAATCCTTTCCTCCCTTAATCCCCTACAACCCCTTAATACTCCCTGGAAGGGGATTGGAATTACAATTTTTTCGAAAAGTCGTGTATTGTGTCTAATCCTATGTTTTTTGGTGTGCTCAAATCGAAAAAACGAAAACTACAACATTCACGCCGTTGTTCCTGGGTTGCGCTAAGTGTAGTAAAAAAATATCTTTTCGATTTTATAGGTGCGTATTTGTGTAATCATGGGTCAACTTTTCGAAAAATTGTAATTCCAACCCCTTCCCAGGGAGTATTAAGGGGGTTGTAGGTGGTTAAGGGAGGGAAATATTTGTTTTTAGACGACTTTTTCGGATTCAGCGACCAAAAAAACATAGGAATAGATACCATACTCGACTTTTCGTCAAAATTAAAATTTCAACCCCCTCCTAGGAGGTATTAAGGGGGTTAAGTGAGGGAAGTATTTATTTTTAGATGACTTTTTCGGATTCAGCGACCAAAAAAACATAGGAATATATACCATTCTCGACTTTTTCTTATATCTGAAATTGCAACCCACGTGACTGGGTGGGAGGGGGTGGTAGCGGGAAAATGGGCAAGCACAAAAATTTTTCATGGTCATATTCGGTTTCAGCGACCCCAAAAACATAGAGATAGGGGTTGTGTCCTTTGGGTCACGACTTTTTTGTGTGCCTGTGTTATCAATGAATGTTGCACGTATTGTTTTAATATTTGTGTACGGAACCCATTGCATAATTAATTGCAAAAGATAAAAATACTGATGACAAGTCATTAACAGTTCTCTCTTTACACATTTCTTTATTTTTTTATAAACTTAAACGCAATTTTTTATTACATAGACAATTGAAAAATCCTAACGTTTGGGGGTACGAACCTACGCCTAACCGAATATTTCCGCACCGAAATCTCGCACGCTAACCACTATGCTACGCTCGCATGGAACTCTCAAATCTTAAATACTCTCAAGTGTCACGAGCTGAAATAAAACTTGTAGTATTACTACGTGTCAATGCTACAGCTATATTTTTATTATTATATAATATATTAAATAATTGTTTCTCAATATAATAATATTGAACATAATATTAATAATTTTAATTAATATCTCAATAGTAATAAATGTATTATTATTGAGATATTATTAATTAACATAAATATTAATATTAATAATTTATTATTAATTCTCAATAATATTAATACTAATTAATAATATCTCAATAATAATAAATTTATATTAATAATATAAATTTATTTATAATAATTATAAAGTAAAAGTGTAAGACAAAATTTTTTAATTGTTTAATTTTAAAAAAAGTCTCAATAAATAATTACTTAATATATTGATTAAATTTATTTATTAATTAATCATTATTTTCTAAAATAATTCAATTAATTATTGTAATAGTTATTTAGTTATGACACATTTATTAAAAATAAATTCATAATGTGATTCATGATGTGACAATAAATGACAAAATCCGCAGTCGGATCCGGCCCAGCACCGAGCCAGTACGGACTTAATATATCCGTCATTCTTCCGATGCCGCAGAAGAATAAGATCCGCGGGCGGAAGAAATCCAGTACCGAGCCCGTACTGACGATAGTGGGAAGACGGTTCCGACAGTCGGAGCATAATCTGTACCGCGCTGGTTGCGTTTTCAGATCCGAATCGGTACAGACCGTCGGTACTTGCGGTCTGTAAGGACGCAGATCCCAGCCGGTTGTAAACTCCGACATTCGTCCGACTTTTCCGCCTGGGCAGTGGGGAAATGACTTCATTTCTCTACTGGCCAAACCACCAGTGGAGAAATGACTTCATTTCTCGTTGTGGACAAACGGCCAGTGGAGATATAAGGTACATTTCTCCACTGGTGCCTAGTGCACAATGACTCCATTTCCCCGAAGGCGTTGGACAAAACTTTTTGTTTGGGACATTTTAAAAATAAAATCAAAAATATAAATTAAATGCACGGTTTAGTATCGAATTTCCCGGTTAAAAATCTATGCTAAAATCTATGTATTATTTCAACATAAATTGAGCCGCCGGATCGTAGAAGGGCACGTAAATTTTTCTCGGTCGAAATCGAAGTCCCCTGGACATCCAAAATTCGACTTCCGAATTTAAATATCTCATGTACATATCCTTATAGGAAATTTCATTACGCATCTTTTTTTCTTATGAAATTTTTTTGTATCTATTACCGTTTTCGAAATATAAGGGAAAAACTGTTTTTTTTAAAACAAAATTTTAATTGTTTTTTTCACTTCAACTCGCGATTACTCAGTCAATTTTACGAATTTTTTAATGAACCAAAAACGAAAATACGCGTTATTTTATCCTACGAGTGACTAAAAAAGAAAAATGATGTTTTAATTAAAAATAAAAAAGTTATTAATTTTTTATTGAGATATTGCAAAATTCTTCAACTAAAATTTTCACTAAGCGGGGAAGTTGAGCAAATTTTGAGCATCAAAAAACTTCCAGCGAGAAAGTTGTTCATTTAGGTCTAAACAAGTTTTTCCCGAAAGTTACAGTTCAATTAAACAATTAGTTAACAAATGGCGAATGTTAAAAGTCGTTGGCGGCTGAACGCCCAGCGCGCGTTTCTCACCCGTATTATGTATACGCAGAATAAAACCATTATCTGAAAAATTACAATAAATTGTAATTTTAAATTTTACGATGTACACTTACATAACCTCAAAGCCATATTAGAAGTTCTTGCTGTTGATATACAAATTTTGACTTATTTTTGTCTCTTCCAAAGAAGGCAAGATTTTGGACCTACATTGAAGGTTGTAAAGTTACAAGAAAAATTTTTTACAGTGTAAGAACATTAAGTTTTCTCATTTCTGAATGACAATACTTTTGACATACATCATTATTCAATGGAGATATACCGGCATAATAGATCGAACATTTTATCGAATTCTTTATAATTAGTTCAAGTATTGATTATTGCCTTTAGACCGATTCAAATATTTTAACATTATTTTTGTAACTAAATACATTTACATCTAAACAAATAACAAAAAATATTGTATTTGTTTTTTTTAAATAAAAAAATATTTTTTTAAAGATTAAAATAAATTATTTAAATTTACCTCTTCAATAAAATGCTTTGTTTTTGTTGACATTGTCACCTTTTTTTATCAGAATTCTTTCAAATATGTGAACATCAGTTGGAAGCAAACAAGAATAAATAATGCTACTCTCACAGCACGCACAGCACGGATGCGACGCTTTACACCTAATCGGCAGGGATGGGTTTTGACGCGTCACTCGAGGTTTTATACGTATAATACATTATCGACGTATTATACGTATATAAAACTGTATAAAACTAGGTAAAATACATAATCATGATGGCAGACTTATTTTGACATATTTAACCTCTTTACCATAACCTCAAATCTTTGTTATTTATTAATTATTATTCACATTGTCATCTGTATTTAACTTAAAAACAAAATTTTGATTAATAAAACAATGTCAAAAAAAAAGTAAACGAAAATCATTAAAAGAATGCATTTCTTATTTAACCAGAGTTTAAGACGGTAAACTCGGTTTAGTAAAAATTATGAGTTCCACAATTTGTTAAACTCGGGCTAAAATGGCTAAAGGCGCTTGCACACTTCCAAAATTTTGGGCGAGCGGTTGGACGAGACGAATTTTCACGACCTTGAAAATGAGTTTTCATGGCGGGTTTTTTGAATTGACAATTACAAAAACCGGCTTTTGCAAGTAATTTTATTTAAAAAAAAGCATATTATTTAGAAATTCATTTAAAGATAGTGAGAATAATTTTATTTTATTGTGAATCTTAACAAGTATTGTATAAAAGACGATATACTTTTATATCCTTTACAAAGAGATATAAAGTAGTTACATTATTTATTTGTTAATGAAAACTAAAATTAAATTATTGTAATTGAGCATATTATGTATATTACGAAGAATATATAGTGTTAAAGTGAAATATAACCTAAAATTTATGAACTTTTTACCTTTTCTCAAATAAAGTTTAACAATTTTATTTACAATGCATAACATTTTCTATAGGATTTGTACGTTATTTGCATTTTTTGCAATAAAAACTATTTGCACCAGAGAGTATGCAGCACACCCGAAAAGCAGATTAAACTCATGTCGATCACAACAATGAATACTACTAACAATTCAAAAAACATGCTACTTTTATATCTCTTTGTAAAGGATATAAAAGTATAGGAGTGGTAGCGATTCTACGCAAATAAACCCTACAAAATAAAATTCTACACAATTAACTCTACACCAGGAAATTGTACACAATACATTTAAAAAATTTGATTAATTCAACGTAAATAAATTCTACAGAAAAAAGTCCTACACATTAGAATTAAATAGAACAAAATATATCATTAAAATCTTTTAATTCTACACGATTAAATACTACATCAGAAAATTTGACACAGTTTATTTTAATTAAAATAAAATTCTAATAATAATTTTTTCAATTTAATTTTTAATTCTCCACACTTAAATTGGATCCCAGAAAACTCTACACATTGGAAAAATATTGATTAAATTAAGTTTAAAAAAATTCTAAATAAAGAAATTCTACAAATAAATACTCTACACATTAGAACTAAATAAAATGTAACTTTAAATGAAATTTATTTAATTTTGCACGGTTAAATACTACATAAAAAAATTCTACGCAATATAACGAAAAAAATAACAATTATTTTTTAAATTAAATTTTTAATATTCTGCACAGTTAAATTGAAAACCAAAAAACTTGACACAATGAAATAATTTTTTTAAGAAATTTTAAAACTAGTCAAATATATTCTTCAAAAAAAAACTCTACACATTAAAATAAAATAAATATAAAGTTTTTAATCTAATTTGTTTAATTCTACACACTTAAATTCTATATCAGAAAATTGTACACAAATTATTTTTAAGCAAGGAAAAATATTTTCTTTATTTTTTTAATTTAATTTTTAACCCTATACATTTTAATTCAACTCTGTAAAACTCTACAAAATAATACTCAACACAAAAATATTTGGCAACAAATATATTATTACATATTATATTATATTATATTATTATTATATTATTATATATTATATATTATTATTATATATTATTATTATTATTAATTAAATGAATTCATTTGTAGAGTTTCTTTGTGTTTAATTTAATTGCGTAGAGTTAAAAAAATAATTTCATCTTATCTAAAAATAATATGCGAAGACTTTAAGACTTTAAGACAATTAAATTAAACACAAAGAAACTCTACAAATGAATTCATTTAATTAATTAATAATAATAATATATAATAATAATATTATATAATATATAATAATATAATATAATATAATATAATATAATATAATATAATATAATATGTAATAATATATTTGTTGCCAAATATTTTTGTGTTGAGTATTATTTTGTAGAGTTTTACAAAGTTGAATTAAAATATATAGGGTTAAAAATTAAATTAAAAAAATAAAGAAAATATTTTTCCTTGCTTAAAAATAATTTGTGTACAATTTTCTGATATAGAATTTAAGTGTGTAGAATTAAACAAATTAGATTAAAAACTTTATATTTATTTTATTTTAATGTGTAGAGTTTTTTTTGAAGAATATATTTGACTAGTTTTAAAATTTCTTAAAAAAATTATTTCATTGTGTCAAGTTTTATTTAACCATGCAAAATGAAATAAATTTTATTTAAAGTTACATTTTATTTAGTTCTAATGTGTAGAGTATTTATTTGTAGAATTTCTTTATTTAGAATTTTTTTAAACTTAATTTAATCAATATTTTTCCAATGTGTAGAGTTTTCTGGGATCCAATTTAAGTGTGGAGAATTAAAAATTAAATTGAAAAAATTATTATTAGAATTTTATTTTAATTAAAATAAACTGTGTCAAATTTTCTGATGTAGTATTTAATCGTGTAGAATTAAAAGATTTTAATGATATATTTTGTTCTATTTAATTCTAATGTGTAGGACTTTTTTCTGTAGAATTTATTTACGTAGAATTAATCAAATTTATTACATGTATTGTGTACAATTTCCTGGTGTAGAGTTAATTGTGTAGAATTTTATTTTGTAGGGTTTATTTGCGTAGAATCGCTACCACCCCAAAAGTATATTGTCTTTTATACAATACTTGTTAAGATTCACAATAAAATAAAATTATTCTCACTATTTTTAAATGAATTTCTAAATAATATGCATTTTTTAAAATAAAATTACTTGCAAAAGCCGGTTTTTGTAATTGTCAATTCAAAAAACCCGCCATGAAAACTCATTTTCAAGGTCGTGAAAATTCGTCTCGTCCAACGAGACGCATGATTTTCCCCTAATCGCCAAGTGGTCGAATGTTCAAATGGTCGAATACCAAATCGTCGAATCGTCATTTTGTCGAATGCTTAAAACGTCGAATTGTCAACTGGTCGAATGCTAAAAACATCGAATCGTCAAATGGTCGAATGCTAAAAACATCGAATCGTCAACTGGTCGAATGCTAAAAACGAGACGCATGATTTTCCCCTAATCACCAAGTGGTCGAATGTTCAAATGGTCGAATACCAAATCGTCGAATCGTCATTTGATCGAATGCTTAAAACGTCGAATTGTCAACAAGTCGAATGCTAAAAATATCGAATCGTCAAATGGTCGAATGTTCAAAACGTCGAATCGTCAAATGGTCGAATGCTAAAAACGTCGAATTCTCAAATGATCGAATGCTAAACACATCGAATCGTCAAATGATCGAATTCTAAAAACATCGAATCAGCAAATGGTCGAATGTTCAAAACGTCGAATGGTCATTTCGTCGAATGCTCAAAACGTCGAATTGCCAACTGTTCGAATGCTAAAAACATCGAATCGGCAAATGGTCGAATGTTCAAAACGTCGAATCGTCATTTCGTCGAATGCTCATAACGTCGAATCGTCATTTCGTCGAATCCTCATAACGTCGAATCGTCAAATGGTCGAATGCTCAAAACGTCGAATCGTCAAAAAGTCGAAAAATTTGTTTGATGTAAGTTAACATTAATTTAAACCAAGCAAATTTTTCGACTTTTTGACGATTCGACGTTTTGAGCATTCGACGAAATAACCATTCGACGTTTTGAACATTCGACCATTTACTGATTCGATGTTTTTAGCATTCGATCATTTGAGAATTCGACGTTTTTAACATTCGACCATTTGAGAATTCGACGTTTTGAACATTCGACCATTTGACGATTCGATGTTTTTAGCATTCGATCAGTTGACAATTCGACGTTTTGAGCATTCGACGAAATGACCATTCGACGTTTTGAACATTCGACCATTTGCTGATTCGATGTTTTTAGCATTCGATCATTTGAGAATTCGACGTTTTTAGCATTCGACCATTTGTCGATTCGACGTTTTGAACATTCGACCATTTGACGATTCGATGTTTTTAGCATTCGACCAGTTGACAATTCGACGTTTTAAGCATTCGACAAAATGACGATTCGACGATTTGCTATTCGACCATTTGAACATTCGACCACTTGGCGATTAGGGGAAAATCATGCGTCTCCGCTCAGAGTGTCAACGTCGAAAACACCCAATGTATAAAACCTAGGATGTAAGGTTAAGTCCACAATAGGCACTTTTCTTAAAGCGATGCATACCCTCTACATCGATTTCTATTGTTCGAACAATGGAAACCGATGTAGAGGGTATGTATCGCTTTAAGAAAAGTGCCTATTGTGGACTCAACCTAAAGGCCAACGCAGAATAAAAACGTAATCGCTATCTTAACCGCTAACGTTAACGGAAGAATGAGTTAACGTTAGCGGTTACGTTTCTATTCTGCGTTGGCCTTAAATGCTCTCTTACGAAATCAGTTCTGGGGCCGTATTCTCGAAAGCCTTCGACAATTCTCGTATGCGTAAAATGTCGAATGGTTAATGTCGCATGCGACTTCAAAAGTATATTCTCGACGACCATTCGAGATAGGTTGTTCGCAAATTTCCGTGTGCGACATTTATACAGCGTTGCCGTCGTTTCCAAATACTTAAATACCAATAAGAATTAAGGTAGAAGAGAATTTGACATATAGAAAAAACACAAAGAAGAATAAAATATGAATATTAATTTTTCTATTTTAAAAAATTTGCATTTTTACAATTTCATAACATTTCAATTTTTAAGGAATTTAATTAACAATTTTAATACTCAGATTTTTGAAGAACTTTAAAAATTAAAATTCTTCTAAAATTAGTTAAATTTGTCAATACATACGAATGATGGCAGAATATATTAAATTATTTAAAAAATTTTTTTAGTGTCAATTAATAAATACATTGGGAAGATGCGTACTTAAATTTTTTATGTTAGTAGTGTGCAACAATGCGGTCAATTAATTATGTGAAATTGTTTTAATAGTACTTATTTGAGCGATGATCATGCCCGTTTACATTAAAATAATTAAATAAAGAGTAATAAAATTCTTCATACAAAATTCAATTAATTTCAAATTTTTTTTTAATTACGTAAAATCTTATGGGAAAAAATAATTATTATTTTTAAAAAAAGTTACTGATGTTTTCAAATAACTTTAAAATTAAATTAATTTCTAAATAAATGTAACTAAAAATTTTTTTAAGTAATATTTTTTCTTTATTTTCTAAAAATTTCAATTTCAGTTTTAATTAAAATTTGTACCTAATAGACAAATGGACTTTATATAAACCTTTTTTCTAGATCTATGAAAAATTTTCAATTTTATTAAAGCAGTTGCGATATTAAGAAATAGAAATAATGCAAATTATTTCCTTATGAAAATTAAGAATTTTCTTCAAAAATGAAACAGGAATATGCAATCAAGAAAATACCTGCATATTTTCAATTTGTCAAACAATATAAAAACAAAAACCAAAGCATATACACAAAAACTAACTTAAAAGTGTTAACAGATAGCTGCTAAGAATAATAATTGAAAATTTATATTATATATTATTTTTACAAAAATAACAAAAACATTTTAATTTTTTATTATAAATGATACTTATTAAAATCGCTTTAAAAGATAATTTGAAAAATTTTTACATAAACTTTTATTTCATTATAAGATTACGTTAAATTTTTAAATTATACATTTAGGTTATATTGTATAGTTTTTCTTACTTTAGCATACGGTTTATGCACACTAATACTACTTTGTATTATATACGTTTATTATAAATATGACACACAACCTTATTTCTCACTAGCATTTCGTATGCGACTTTGCATCTCGAGTGGTCACTACCCACTCGAGATGAACCATTCGAAAATTGTCGCACACGACATGAAATCTCGCATGCGACACGCGTTCGAGAATAGGTTTTTCGATCTCGCATGGTCTGTCGCATGCGACATCTAGGGTCATCGATTCGAGAATACGGCCCCAGACCTCTGCAGTCTGTCTGCAGGTTGCTATGGTAACGTACAAGAGTAAAAGAGTAAGGAAATTCAAATTTATTACACCTTCTCCCTTACTCTTATTGCTTCTGGCTGTTCAGACAGACAACCTGCAGAGGTCTGAATGCTCCTTTATGGAGCGTTTACACGGGATGAATCCGTTTCTACCAAAATGGATTACACGAATGACTATTACGTCGAATCCATAACCTCAGAATCTGTATTGTTAGAAATTTATTTTTATCGAATTTTAAATGTAAGGAAATTTTATTTTCTGGAATTAACATTTTACCGAAAATGAATATGAGAGAATAATTTATGATCGAATCGACATGTGCTGTAATTATAAATTATCATAATTTCTGTTTGTCTGAATTTTAACATAACCTAATTTTAAATGTTAGAATTCCTAAAGTTTGTAAGGAAGATGGAACCGAAATTTAATTTAGAGTAAAGGCATTTTCATAGAATTAGTTTTGGTCGAATATTAAAACGTTGAATTCTCAAATGCTCGAATCCCTACTAAAAAAATAATGACAAATCATCAGAGATTCTGGTGATTTCTCATGATTCTGGTGATTTTTGAATCTGTTATTTATTCCTGACAATATTTTATGACACTTCTGATGTTTTCTGGAAACTAACAATTGGTATTTCATACTATACAAGAGATTCTGGTGATTTCTCATGACTCTGGTGATTTGTGAATCTGTTATTTATTCCTGACAATATTTTATGACACTTCTGATGTTTTCTGGATTTATACAATCTGCACATCTTACACCACTTCAAAATGAAAATTCTACGTCAACTACAACACTATTAAAGATAGTCAACTTCCAAAAATCACGGATTGAAAATAATTGAATTTTGATAAATTATTGAAATTAATTAAATTTCTACAAAGAATTTTATTAAAATTGCATTAAAAATAAATGAAATTTTGTGATGAGTTTTATTATTTATAAAAATTGGAAGAGAAGCAGGCGCAAAACGCCTACATCTAGGGTTTCGTGGCATTTAAAAAGAAAAAAAAATTTAAAAAGAAAATTATGGATGTTTAATTAATGTACAATTAATTTCTATAAATTGATTCTCCACCAATTAACAAGTTGATTAAATCCATTGTATCTTCATCTAAAATCCTATTTTGGTTATCAAAAATCATTGTGGTTAAGACTGACTGACTGACTGACGGACGGACGGACGCCAATAAGTGAAACTATAAGGCTTTCGGCCATGGGCCACGAAACCCTAAAAATGGTTAAATGTTTGTATAGAATTTTATTAATGTTTTTTTTTAAATAAGTGAATTATTTTGGTAAAGTTGATTAAAATAGTTGTTATTAAAATTACTGAATTGAGAAAAAATTTTGGAAAATAATTGCAATTTAGACAAGAAGTTTATTAAAATTTCTGCAAAAAGTTTTACTACTTTGAAAATAATTTAATTTTTGCAATCATTTGTAACTTTTTAAAAATTCAATTTCTTTTAGAGTTTTTACCTAAACCGGTTCATTGGAAGATATTAAAAAATGATTTAAGAAATACTGCATTTTATATAAAATGCATAAGAATTCTTATGCCAATAAATTAAATGAAGAGTTTTTTTTAAATAACGTAAAATTGGATATAACTTTAATAGAAATCAGTTTTCAGAAACAAGCAATTTTAAAAACAGTATTATGAGAAACATTTCTCAATAACATTTTGACCCAGCATACAAAATTATTTATTTATAACTTAAAATATATTAAAAACTTTGTTAAACAAAATATTGAGAAAATATTACTTTCTCACAAGTTCAGTAAATTTCTCGAGTTTAGTATATAAGGAAGTTGAGAACTGTAGCTCCCAATGTACAGCGTGCGTGCGACATTGCGTTTATTTGTATAGGTGAAGTTTATATGTATGCGTTTATAGGTTTTAACATATAGATCTCCGAAATTGTATATAGTTTGTAATGCTTGCGTTAACTGATTTGTGTGTATGTGTGAAATACTCTCGAAACGCTAATTCTATTCTTCTCCTTCTTTTACAAAAAAATCAGAATATATAAGAAATATGTCAGAAATTAATACAGTGCAATGAGAAATCATCAGAAATCACCACAATACAACCACAGATTTTCATAAAGCAACAGGCATAGATCCGGCAAAGATTTATTACCATGCTATAAAAAAAATTCGGTGGCAGTCGTAAAAGCTGTGATGATTCTTGGCAGTATTTTGAAACGTTCTATTTCTTTTTCATGTTTTTGAGCTGCAATTGTAAGAAATACTGCCCAAAAACACCAGAAATCCTGATTATTTTTCTGATGTTTTGTGATTATTTTTTTAGTAGGGATGCTCAAAACGTCGAATTATCAAATCGTCGAATGTTCAAAACGTCGAATTATCAACTGGTCGAATGCTTAAAACTTTAAATCGGCAAAAAGTCGAAAAATTTACTTGATTTAAGTTAACATTAACTTAAACCAAGCAAATTTTTACTTAAATCAAGTAAATTTTTCGACTTTTTGCCGATTCGAAGTTTTAAGCATTCAACCAGTTGATAATTCGACGTTTTGAACATTCGATCATTTAAGAATTCGACGTTTTGAACATTCGACGATTTGAGAATTCGATGTTTTTAGCATTCGACCAGTTGATAATTCGACGTTTTGAGCATTCGAGCATTTGAGAATTCGACGTTTTAATATTCGACCAAAACTAATTCTATGAAAATGCCTTTACTCTATATTAAATTTCGGTTCCATCTTCCTTATAAACTTTAGGAATTCTAACATTTAAAATTAGGTTATGTTAAAATTCAGACAAACAGAAATTATGATAATTTATAATTACAGCACATGTCGATTCGATCATAAATTATTCTCTCATATTCATTTTCGGTAAAATATTAATTCCAGAAAATAAAATTTCCTTACATTTAAAATTCGATAAAAATTAATTTCCAACAATACAGATTCTGAGGTTATGGATTCGACGTAATAGTCATTCGTGAAATCCATTTTGGTACAAACGGATACATCCCGTTTATGGAACGGTCACAGCTCGGCTGCCTGGCTGCCTGCCTGCAGGCAGTGATGCCAGAAACCCTACGCGATTCACCCCCACCATAGCGCCAAACTTACTCCTTCCAATCTCTACTAACACAAAGACACATCACGATTTCATTCTCGTCGGTGTGTCTCTTTTTCGTTTTTCATGAAATCAAGAGAGAAATGGCGCGAAATTTTAAAATGTAGACGTACTAAAATGTGATTATTAAGGAAAATGCTTTAAAAAACTTGTAAATTATTATTTAATAATTGTATAATTCATTATTAAATAATTTTTATATAATTAATTAATTACTTTTATAATTATTGAATGTAAATAAATAATTATAAATTAATAATTATAATTAAAAAATACAAATAAAAGTAAATTGCTGAAATAAAATTTAACAAGCAATTAATAATAACTTTAATTATTGTCAACAAAAAAATCCATAAATTTTAAATAATCAATTATTATTATTATTATTATATTTCATTAAAATACTCTCTAAATCTGAATTAGTAAAAAATAACTAATTACTACTATTAAATTAAAATGAAATTCCTTTTATTTCACAAATTTAAAAAATATTTATTTTGCAATTTCAAAACTTTAATTTGCTAATTTTTAAATTTATATTTCTAAAATTTGTCATTTTTCATCTTTAAATTTCATTTATTTTTATTTACAGCCAAACTGTGAGTTTAAATAATAATTCATTATTATTAACAATTTTACTAGAAAAATAATTATTAATTACATCTGTGATTCATTTTTTACTATAATATTTGTTTTTTTAACAAATTAAAATTTAGGAAGTATTAATTAAAAAGTGAATTAAACTCGTTTCCTCATCACTATTGAGGTATTCAAAAATCATTTATTGTAAATTTTTGTTTAATTAAAAATTTTAATTTATATTCGTTATTTAATTTTCGATAATTATTAAATAAAATTCCCGTAAAGTAAATAAAAATTAATGTTAAAATACTTTAATTAATGTAGTGTTTTAAATTGTAATTGATTTTTTGGTTTTTACAACATTTTGATTAACTATAAATTCAAAAGTTAACAAAATGTTGGAAAATATACAGTATTGTTTAATTTTTAAAATATTTTTGATTGGTATTCATATTAAAAAATTAATTAAATATTTGTTTTCTTTTATTTATTTTTATTTTAAAAAAATTAGAAAATTAAACATTTTAATTTAAAAAAATATTTACAACAAATTTATTATAATCGAAAATTTCTTTTAATTTAAAATGCTTCTACGTATTTAACAATTTGTGTTTTCTCTTATTTCTATTTCATTTTATTTTTTCTCTATTTTTAATGAAAAATTTGAATATTTTTAAAATCATTGTCATTGAGAAGGAGAAATTATGCAATTTTCTTTTCTTCATTCAAAAAAAAATTTATAATCTTGTAATAATAATTGATAAATCAACATCACGCAAACTTCTTTTATTTTTTATACAAAAAAAATTAAAGTTTTGTAACAAAATTTTGGTTGATAATACAAAATAATATATTTTCTTTATTTATTATAAAAAAAATTTAATTATATTACAGAATGTTAAATTGTATTGAGAAAAAGGTAAAAAAATTTAAATAATTTCTTTTCTTAATTTTTCAATCAGGACTTTCAATAAAATTCAGATTTTTTGGAAATAAATAATATAAATAATTATAATTTCCATTAAATGATCATTGTTGTTAAGCCATGTTTGTACAAAAGTGTCTATTTTTTGTAAATTCTACGATAAAATACACATATTTGTATCCTTACTTTGTGGATTAGGCCTGATTATTGTAAAAACGTGTTTCTAATTTTTACAAATAAAATCAAACTTATGTCAGTACGCAGTACAAACATGGCTTAACAACAATGATCATTTAATGGAAATTATAATTATTTATATTATTTATTTCCAAAAAATCTGAATTTTATTGAAAGTCCTGATTGAAAAATTAAGAAAAGAAATTATTTAAATTTTTTTACCTTTTTCTCAATACAATTTAACATTCTGTAATATAATTAAATTTTTTTTATAATAAATAAAGAAAATATATTATTTTGTATTATCAACCAAAATTTTGTTACAAAACTTTAATTTTTTTTGTATAAAAAATAAAAGAAGTTTGCGTGATGTTGATTTATCAATTATTATTACAAGATTATAAATTTTTTTTTGAATGAAGAAAAGAAAATTGCATAATTTCTCCTTCTCAATGACAATGATTTTAAAAATATTCAAATTTTTCATTAAAAATAGAGAAAAAATAAAATGAAATAGAAATAAGAGAAAACACAAATTGTTAAATACGTAGAAGCATTTTAAATTAAAAGAAATTTTCGATTATAATAAATTTGTTGTAAATATTTTTTTAAATTAAAATGTTTAATTTTCTAATTTTTTTAAAATAAAAATAAATAAAAGAAAACAAATATTTAATTAATTTTTTAATATGAATACCAATCAAAAATATTTTAAAAATTAAACAATACTGTATATTTTCCAACATTTTGTTAACTTTTGAATTTATAGTTAATCAAAATGTTGTAAAAACCAAAAAATCAATTACAATTTAAAACACTACATTAATTAAAGTATTTTAACATTAATTTTTATTTACTTTACGGGAATTTTATTTAATAATTATCGAAAATTAAATAACGAATATAAATTAAAATTTTTAATTAAACAAAAATTTACAATAAATGATTTTTGAATACCTCAATAGTGATGAGGAAACGAGTTTAATTCACTTTTTAATTAATACTCCCTAAATTTTAATTTGTTAAAAAAACAAATATTATAGTAAAAAATGAATCACAGATGTAATTAATAATTATTTTTCTAGTAAAATTGTTAATAATAATGAATTATTATTTAAACTCACAGTTTGGCTGTAAATAAAAATAAATGAAATTTAAAGATGAAAAATGACAAATTTTAGAAATATAAATTTAAAAATTAGCAAATTAAAGTTTTGAAATTGCAAAATAAATATTTTTTAAATTTGTGAAATAAAAGGAATTTCATTTTAATTTAATAGTAGTAATTAGTTATTTTTTACTAATTCAGATTTAGAGAGTATTTTAATGAAATATAATAATAATAATAATAATTGATTATTTAAAATTTATGGATTTTTTTGTTGACAATAATTAAAGTTATTATTAATTGCTTGTTAAATTTTATTTCAGCAATTTACTTTTATTTGTATTTTTTAATTATAATTATTAATTTATAATTATTTATTTACATTCAATAATTATAAAAGTAATTAATTAATTATATAAAAATTATTTAATAATGCCTGCGCAGGCAGCCGCCACGAGAGTAAGAGAGAGGAGACGAATAATTTAAATTGTCTGACTCTCTTACTCTTATATGTATTGCCATAACGACCTGCAGGCAGGCAGCCAGGAAGCCGAGCTGTGACCGTTCCATTACACCTTCTGTAAAAATTGTCCAGAAAGGAAAATTTGCATTGTAGTAAAGAGAGTCAGATACACAGTCTGTCTCTCTTACTTCGAGACGCATGATTTTCCCCTAATCACCAAGTGGTCGAATGTTCAAATGGTCGAATACCAAATCGTCGAATCGTCATTTGATCGAATGCTTAAAACGTCGAATTGTCAACAAGTCGAATGCTAAAAACATCGAATTGTCAAAGGGTCGAATGTTCAAAACGTCGAATCGTCAAATGGTCGAATGCTAAAAACGTCGAATTCTCAAATTGTCGAATGCTAAACACATCGAATTGTCAACTGGTCGAATGCTAAAAACATCGAATCAGCAAATGGTCGAATGTTCAAAACGTCGAATGGTCATTTCGTCGAATGCTCAAAACGTCGAATTGTCAACTGGTCGAATGCTAAAAACATCGAATCGGCAAATGGTCGAATGTTCAAAACGTCGAATCGTCATTTCGTCGAATGCTCATAACGTCGAATCGTCATTTCGTCGAATCCTCATAACGTCGAATCGTCAAATGGTCGAATGCTCAAAACGTCGAATCGTCAAAAAGTCGAAAAATTTGTTTGATGTAAGTTAACATTAACTTAAACCAAGCAAATTTTTCGACTTTTTGACGATTCGACGTTTTGAGCATTCGACGAAATGACCATTCGACGTTTTGAACATTCGACCATTTGCTGATTCGATGTTTTTAGCATTCGACTTTTTGACGATTCGACGTTTTGAACATTCGACCATTTGACGATTCGACGTTTTGAACATTCGACCATTTGCCGATTCGATGTTTTTAGCATTCGACCAGTTGACAATTCGACGTTTTGAGCATTCGACGAAATGATCATTCGACGTTTTGAACATTCGACCATTTGCTGATTCGATGTTTTTAGCATTCGATCATTTGAGAATTCGACGTTTTGAACATTCGACCATTTGACGATTCGACGTTTTGAACATTCGACCATTTGCCGATTCGATGTTTTTAGCATTCGACCAGTTGACAATTCGACGTTTTGAGCATTCGACGAAATGATCATTCGACGTTTTGAACATTCGACCATTTGCTGATTCGATGTTTTTAGCATTCGATCATTTGAGAATTCGACGTTTTTAGCATTCGACCATTTGACGATTCGACGTTTTGAACATTCGACCATTTGACGATTCGATGTTTTTAGCATTCGACCAGTTGACAATTCGACGTTTTAAGCATTCGACAAAATGACGATTCGACGATTTGGTATTCGACCATTTGAACATTCGACCACTTGGCGATTAGGGGAAAATCATGCGTCTCCTTACTTCAATGAAAAATTTTCCGTTCTGGAAATTTTTACCGAAGGTGTAAATGGTCCCTTAAACCAAGATTGAACATGGAATCAAATCGCGGTTATTACGCTTGCGCGTAAGGCTGCTTCTACAACAGCTTTTTTTTCATCGAAATCAGTGTAAAAACGTTGCGCGCGCTACGTTTTCACACTATTTTACATGGTGCATTTTGCTCTTGTCGATAAAAAAAAGCTGTTGTAGAAAGCCCCTAAATAACGCAACTCCGCACTTAGAGTGCAGTCCCATGCTGGTAGAATAGTGGAGTAGTGGCTTTCTACAACAGCTTTTTTTTATCGACAAGAGCAAAATGCACCATGTAAAATAGTGTGAAAACGTTGCGCGCGCAACGTTTTTACACTGATTTCGATGAAAAAAAAGCTGTTGTAGAAGCAGCCTAATAGATTTGACCTATCAAAATAAGTGTTAAAAAATCCAGTCATCTGATTGGTCAAAACTGTTCCACTATTCTACTAATCTACCACCATGGGACTGCACTCTCAGGGGCTTTCTACAACAGCTTTTTTTTATCGACAAGAGCAAAATGCACCATGTAAAATAGTGTGAAAACGTTGCGCGCGCAACGTTTTTACTCTGATTTCGATGAAAAAAAAGCTGTTGTAGAAGCAGCCTTACAGCTCGTCACAACTGGAAATGAAAACTTTCAGGCTGCTTCTACAACAGCTTTTTTTCATCGAAATCAGTGTAAAAACGTTGCGCGCGCAACGTTTTCACACTATTTTACATGGTGCATTTTGCTCTTGTCGATAAATAAAAGCTGTTGTAGAAAGCCCCTATAGCTGCGGCTACACCTCTGCAGGCGGTAAGTTGCCAAATGCGCCATTTTTTTGTTAACTTCCCAACCTTGCTTATTGAAATTTCTGAAAATTTTATCGAGCAAAGTTGGGCAGCTACCAAAAAATTCAAAAATCGTCAACTGCTCAACCCTGCGGAAAGAAATTTTTGAATTTTTTGGTAGCTGCCCAACTTTGCTCGATAAAATTTTCAGAAATTTCAATAAGCAAGGTTGGGAAGTTAACAAAAAAATGGCGCATTTGACCGGTGGCGCATTTGTCCCGTGGCGCATTTGGCAACTTACCGGCTGCCTGCCTGCGCAAGCAGGAGCAACGAGAGTAAGGGAGATGTTTGAAGTCACTGACTCTCTTACTCTTGTACGTTACCATGACAACCTGCAGGCAGACGGGCTGCCTGCGGAGGTGTAACCGCACCCTCAGGGGCTTTCTACAACAGCTTTTTTTTATCGACAAGAGCAAAATGCACCATGTAAAATAGTGTGAAAACGTTGCGCGCGCAACGTTTTTACACTGATTTCGATGAAAAAAAAGCTGTTGTAGAAGCAGCCTCAGAGTGCAGTCCCATGCTGTTATGGCATGGTCACCAGGGATGGGTAAATGTAACAAACTCGAGGTTTTCTACGTATGTTACAGGTATGTTACATGAAGTAACATACCTATGTTACCCCCCACTCTCGAAAAATACATGCATGTAGCAATGTAAGGACGTAACATACTAGGTAACATACAGTAACAAACCCAGGTAACATACATGAAGTATGTTACGTACCCATCCCTGATGGTCACACCTCGGCTGCCTGCCTGCGCAGGCAGCCGCCACGAGAGTAAGAGAGAGGAGACGAATAATTTAAATTGTCTGACTCTCTTACTCTTATGTATTGCCATGACGATCTGCAGGCAGGCAGCCGAGCTGTGATCGTTCCATCAGAATGGTGGAGTAGTGTAATAGATTTGACCAATCGAAATAACTGTTAAAAAAATCCAGTCATCTGATTGGTCAAAGCTGTTCCACTATTCTACTAATCTATCACCATGGGATTCCACTCTCATTCTAATAGAGAAATATCATTGGTTAAAAGTTTTCAGTTTCATACTACCGTTGAGATGCATTTTCAGTGATTTGACACCTGCTCTGCCTACAATTAGTCATAACTAACAAAAATAGAAATTATTTTTCAGAATTAACAGGTATTTTTTTGTTTGTAAATAAAGAAACGCAAAAGAATCTTTGAAATTCAACTTACAGATCTCAAAATATTTGGAGTCATAAACGTTCTAACACATTAGTGAAAGAAGTTTCATCTGGATAGTGAAATAGATAATTCACTATAGAGCATTTAATTCACTAAAATGTTTTATAATCAAAGTGTCTACAAAGTTTTATTATCGAAATTTACTGTCTTATTTTTTCGGTAGTATTTTTATTTTATAGTATTTAAAAAAGTAAAATTTTACTGTACCAGTATATGAACAAGTAAATGAACCACTGAATAAACACGGCTAAAATATAAAAGTTATAAATGCAAATTTTTGCTTAAGTACAAAAACAATAAAAGCAAAGCAATTATTTCTTTAAAAAAAAGGAATTTTCGCTTTCGTTAACAAGGTAACACAAATTCTTGTCATTTATCGAGAAAATTGTTCATATATGTGAGATCACATTTAATAATTAATTAAAACAATGGATACAAAAGCATGAAATTTTTACTATGCATTCTATTTTAAATCGAACCACCTTATAAACAATTGCCATTGTAAATCAATTTTTAAATAATTATTTCTCCCATTTATTAAAGCAAAAAAAAGAAATTTCTCAGCTTTATGATGGTAAAAATAAAAAAATAGAATTCATGAAAAAAATTAAGTTTGAAGCACTAAAAAAAGGCAGTATAGATAAACATGTCGCGAGTAATTTTACATAATAAAATTATATGTCAGACGTAGTGAATTTTCCAAGCTTCAAATAGTAAAATTACTGTGTTCCACGTTGGAAAGTTTGGCCACATGTTCAACATGGTAGATTTACGCTGAATTGTTAATATATATTTATGTGCTATTTTACATACATACGTATGTTTACCAAGTACGGGAGTGTAGAATAATATGTCACATGTTTTTCCAATGCTACGGTTTGGAAACGTGGTTAGATTGAAAAAGCTTCGGTTTGTCGGTTAATTTATTAATTCGTTGTCAAAGTCATTCTTTAAGAAACGCCTAGTGCGTGACAAATCTCATATCGAGATAAGTAAATTTATTATTATCTTAATATTTTATTTAATAGCATTTTATATTTAGATAATAATATTAAATATTTAATAATATTACATACTTTAATACTATATTTATATTCACAACTTTATAGGCATGGTGTTCCGATTAGCATCTAAATAGAACGCCATACCGCTATAGTAATTAATAAATAAAAATATTTCGAGAACATACATGTTTAATGGTTAAAAATAATAATATAAATATGTGTTTTGTTTCAGTCAAAAAATTTAAAGTTAAATTTCAAACAGTTTTTACTAATCAGGATTAATAGATTTATAGAATTGTACACTGTAAAAAATTCCAGTGTAAATTTACCATGTCCGACGTTAGAAATTATGGCCACATGTATGACATAGTAATTAAACAGAACCTTCATGTTTTTTACAAACCTTGTGTAAAATCACATCATTCTGTTAAAATAACATGTCGCATATAAATTAACCTAAAATTTCGGAAGAAAATTTTGGAAATTTTTGACGTAGTAAAATTGAATTCTCTTAAAATTAAAATAAGTAAATGTTTTAAATTGATAATTATGATTTATTAAAAACATTTTTTATTGAATTCTTATGGTATAACAAATATTATTTTGGTTATATTTCTACCCAGATAACAAAATGCTTACAGTACTGCAGGAATTTTGCACTCATATGTACGCAGAAAATATCACGTATGCTCTCATAACACCACACAAATGTGTCGGCATGTGTGTCACAAAAAGCAATCATTTTGTGTGTTACTATAAAACGCTAAGCTTATAAATAGCTTTAGTGTGCGCATTTGTGGTAATCACGTGCGTGAATGTTATTTGTTCGCAGTGTGCACGCATGAGTGGCATTTTCGCGAGACGGACATCGTGCGACGCACGTTTGTTGCTATAGCGGTATGGCGTTCTATTTAGATGCTAATCGGAACACCATGCCGATAAAGTTGTGAATATGAATATAGTATTAAAGTATGTAATATTATTAAATATTTAATATTATATCTAAATATAAAATGCTATTAAATAAAATATTAAGATAATAATAAATTTACTTATCTCGATATGAGATTTGTCACGCACTAGGCGTTTCTTAACCTTGAGAGGGCCGGGGTGGCCACTATAGTGGCCACCATTTATTTTTACTTTTATTTTCATCGAAATGATTTTTTATTTAATTTTACTTAATAAAAAACTAGTAAATTTTATTTTAATTTTCCGGCCCTCTGAAGGTTAAAGAATGACTTTGACAACGAATTAATAAATTAACTGACAAACCGAAGCTTTTTCAACCTAACCTCGTTTCCAAACCGTAGCATTGGAAAAAACATGTGACATGTTATTCTACACTCCTGTACTTGGTAAACATACGTATGTATGTGAAATAGCACATGAATGTATATTAACAATTCAGCGTAAATCTACCACGTTGAACATGTGGCCAAACTTTCCAACTTGGAACACTGTAATTTTACACAAACCTGTCTTATTATATTGCTCTGCGATGTAAGGTTACTCAGAAAGGTAATTTTACTATTTGGAGGATAGAAAATTTACTACATCTGACGTAAAATTACTTGCGACATGTTATTCTACATTGCCTTTTTTAACAGTGTAGAAATATATATCCAAAATAATATTTGTTATACCATAAGAATTCAATAAGAAATATTTTCAATAAATCATAATTATCAATTTCAAACATTTACTTATTTTAATTTTAAGAGAATTTAAGTTTACTGCGTCAAAAATATCCAAAATATGCCAGCGAATATTAATATTACCGAAATTTTAGGTTAAATTACATGCGGCATGTTATTCAACAGAATGATGTGATTTCATATAAGGTTTGTAAAAAAACTTGAAGGTTATGTTTAATTACTATATTATACATGTGGCCATACGAGGATATGTCGGACAAGGGTTAACTTTATGACTAAAATGGTCCATAGTTTTATGCGTAATAAGTTTTATTAAAAAAATGAATTTAATACCTTTAAATACTTTTAGAATATTTCCTCCATTCCATTTATATAGGAGGCATTCTATTTCGAAACGAACCACCTTATAAACAATTGCCATTGTAAATAAATTTTTAAAGAATTATTTCTCCCATTTATTAAAGTCACACTAATTACTATCAGTGTATTTAAAAAAAAATTTCACAATTTTATGATGGTAAAAATTAAAAAAAAAAAAGAATTTATGAAAGAAATTAAGTTTGAAAGGTAACCTTTTGAATAACTCAAAACATGTCGCGTCCGATTGTCTTGAAATTTATGTCAAAATGAAGCTTCAAAATTCTAGTTTTATTCTTTGTATACATTATAATGGGCAATTCGGTTGAAATTAAGAATCAATTCAATTTTACGAAGATGTAAGAGGTCAAACTGTAAAAATTGGAAAAAAACAAATTCCTCTCAGTACATCCCAAGTAGAAATGTCCGGAGTTATGACGGAGTTAAACATCAGAATGGTACTGACACAGTACTGACCGTCGGTACTGACTTTCGGAACCCAATCAGTACTGGGAGTATACTGACTCCAAAACCGAATCAGTAATATGTCGGAGTTAAAAAAGTGTTAAAATCAGTACTGGCAGAAAACTGGCATAACACCAAATCAGTACTGCGAAGGAGTTATAAATAACAAACAAAATTTATTATAATGGCATTAAACCGGCCACTATTAATAACAACATCGTTTGATTTATTAACTATTAAACTATTTTCCAAGATTTTTAAAAACATTATTCATCAACAATAACGTCAAACTCTTAATTAACATATTATTAATTATTAATTAATAGGTATATCATAATAATAATAATAAATTATTATTTATTAATTATTTTTACTATTATGTGTTATTAATAATGAAATTTTTTTTATTGTTTTAAAAATGTAAAAATATATACATTTTTTAATTATTATTTAAATAAATAATTTTTACCATATTTTTATGCTATACCTATTAAGTAATATGTAATGTCTTGTTAAAATGTATATAAATATATTATACAGTGAATTCATTATTATAGCACTGTATATATCATTCGTATAATTCAAAAGGAAGTTTAAAAAAATATACTCCCAAGCTTGCGTGGCTGTGCGGTTAGTGTATTCGACTTGCGTCCTCGAGGTCTAGGGTTCGATCCCCCGTGCCTGCGATATTTTTCCGTCTTAGTTCTAAGTGTTTAGTGTATAATTCTCAACAGTGTTACATAAAATATAAATTTAAATAATTATAAACAATAATAATAATAATTTAGTAATTAATTTAAATAAATAAGATTGTCTAAATTAATGAGAAAAATAAGAAATTTTTTTTAAAAAACTTATTTCAATAAAAGCAATTTTACTAATTATTTACATTTTTATTGTTACTCATGAAATTTTGTTACTACAGAAATATTAATAATAATTATTAGTATTCAATAAATTACTCCCTATTCTTTAATAATCAAATAACAAATTAATATAAGCTTCTAAAGGTAAATTTTCTTTTAGAGAACGCGTTACAGCATTTTCCAAATTTGTTAAATTTTATCTGCGAATCAGTAATTAGGCGGTGTTCTGCCAGTGATATTTCAGTACTGACTTAGTACTGACTGCCGGTAAAAAATCAGTACTGGACAGCGTTACCAGCCAGGGATTTCCCAGTACTGATTTAGTACTGGAGTCAGTACTGCTATACTGACAGTCAGTACTGGGTCAGTACAATGCCAGTATTACATTTCTACTTGGGTATACATTATAATTTTTGTTTAATGTTTACATAGAATAAAACTATAATTTTTAAGCTACACTGAAAAAAATTTATTTGATTCAAATAATTCAAATTATTTGAAAAATATTTAATTGATTCAAATACTTTTTAGTTGGATCAAAAAAATATTTATTTGAATTAAATAACTTTAATTATTTGAATCAAATAAATCGAATTTGATTCAATTAATTAATTTATTGAATTGAATAAATGAATTTATTTAATACAAATAATGAGTTACAGTGGAACCTCGATTATCCGAACCTCTGTTATCCGAAACCTCTATTATCCGAACCGAAAATCATTTTATCCGAACTTCTATTATCCAAACTTTTTTTTGGCTATCCGAATTTTAAAATTTATTTTCTCTATTTATTTTATTATTTATGTTTATCTTTATGCCAAGAAAGTCTTAAAAAATCATATATTTTGTGTTTTATTAATATATTATTATACATTAATATATATTTACATATATATACTTATATATCTTCAAAAATGCATTAAATTAAATACATATAGTTCAACTGTCTAATTTTTTTACTTTAATTATGAAAAACATTAGAACTTCTATTATCCGAATCAGGCCTTGACTAAGTTAGTTCTGATAATCGAGGTTCCACTCTACTTGAAACTATTCTTTTATCTATTTTACTCAAATACTTCGTATATTTGATGCAAATAAAAATTATTTGACACAATAAATTTATTTTATTGATTCTAATAAACTTAATTATTTATTCCGAATAATTCGTTATTCAAAGCTAATACACTATTTTATCAAAGCAAATAAAATAATATTTTAATCAATTAAATAATTATTTGAAGCGAAATAATGAATTACTTGAAATTGTTCATCAATTTATTTCATTAAAATATTTAATTTATTTAATTCAAATAAAAACAGGGTTGCCACGGACCTGGATAACCTGGTAAACCTGGAATTGTCAGGGAATTTTATAAAGCCTGATACTAAAAACTCAATTTTTTTGTATTTGAGTCGTAAAAAGTTTAAGTTTTCAAGTTGAAATTATTACAACTTTTTGATTTTAAATTTAGTGCTTACAATTAAAATGAATATGGCATTTTTAAATTTTAGTTTCTTTTAGTCAATATCTTCCTTTAAAAATTTTTTAAATTAATACATTTTAGAAGCCCAAAAATGTTATGAAACTGAAGTTACCAACTTTTATGCAATAAAAATTTTTTCTTTTGCTAATTGTTTTTTAATGAAAGAAACCCTTTAAAAAATTGCAAGTGCATCCATATTAAGAAATAAACAATTAGCAATAGAAAAAAATGGCTTCTGAAGGGAGGAAATAATAATTTAGTTGAAATTTCGGAATATTTGGAAAATCCACGACAAAAATAATTAAAAATCACTGATTTCCTTACCTTAGAAATGTTATGAAAATGTTTAAAATACTTGTTTAATTGTGAAAAATTCTGAACTAAACTAAATGTTTAAATTTAAAGAGAATTGCTCCTAAGATTTTCTTCGGAGCGTATCTCAAATAATCTCACAAATTTTAACTAAAATTTTTTTTATTAATAAAATTAAAACTTAATAACTTATTTTATTAACAATTTACTTGAACGATATTATATTTTTTGTCGTAATTAGCTAAAAACATACCAAAACAATTTTATTTTTGGGTCTGGAATTTTTTAAAAAATAGTCTGGAAAACCTGGATAAGTCATGGAATTTTAAAATCGATGTTTTGTGGCAACCCTGAATTTTTTTTCTGGCACTTATCACCTTAAATTTAAAACAACCTTCTAAATGTATGCATCAGCAGACATATATGGACTCAAAATTATATTTTTGTAAATAGACTAGTCAAAAACGAAATACATTAGGTCGACGAAATGGCTTCAATCCTATTAGACAATTATTATTATTCACAGATTCTGTTAAAAATGCTCTTTTATTTGTTGTTTATTGCGTTGTTTTTTGTACAATTTTTATTATGCTGTTACAAATAAATAAATGAAAAAAAAGCAGTGGCCGTGCGGCTTAAATAGGTGCGTTTATAGGCTTGTGGTATGCGTGGTGGGGAGGTGAGTTCGATCCCACATGCAAGCGAATATTTTTCATTCTTCGTTTTAAGTGTTATGAGCCAAAATAAGTGAAACCGGCCACTTGAAAAATTTTTGTCTCCAATTTTCAAGTTATCTATGATATTTGGTAGATATATGAGTATACACTTTTTCCCCCTAAATTTTTTTTCAAAAAAAAAATTTATTTTTGAAGTAATCAGGTGTTGAAGTTTTGGGTTATTTTATTTTCATTTTATTATTACTTTGAAACAAATAAAGATAATTAAGTGAATTATTTTTTAAATTAAAGCTTAAATTCTATCCTTTAAGGATTAAATAAAGCGATTGCTAAAAAATGAAAATTTATCATTGTTATTAACAATTCTTTTAAACAATTGCAAATTGAAGAATGTTCTCAATGTTTTTCAAAGATTAAATTACGATGTATTGATGCGTAAAACTCCAAGCATTAAAATAAAAAAAAGAAAAATCAGTAACCTCCAATATTATAGAAATTATGTTGATTTTTTTGACAAAATGCAGGCAAAATTAGACTCGAGTTACTGGAAAAAGATAAAATTGCAATCGAATAAATAAGATCGTCTTTTGTTTTGTTAGACACTTCACGCTTTCAAGCGGATTTTTATGATTAAAAGTCGATTTTCGCCTGCATTTTGTCAGAAAAATCTACACAATATCTATAGGGATCTGAAATCATGACGTCACTAACAGACATGGCGGTCGACAACGGCGTCAAATTTTAATAAACACACATGTTTCAGACTTCTTTTTAATTATTTTTTATTTAAAAAGTTGAATAAAGTTAATTGAGGGGCTAAAAATTGTTTCAGTTTGTTTATTCGCATGTTTTAAAAAATTATAAATTGCAATACGTTCCAAATATTTAATATATTTTTAGTAAAATAAATCACATAAGTAAATGCACCTGACAAAAAAAGAATTGTTTTCATATCGAAAAACATTATTTACTCGAATAAAAAGTTAAAAAATATCTACTTTAAATATTTAAAAAAAATTTGAAGTGGATATACAGTTTCTTTTTTAAGAAAAGTAAGGATTAGTCGAGTTAAAGAATAGTTTTAAGGTTATGATTTAGGTTATGTTGTGTCTCTTGTTTATACCAATCTAAAAACATTAAATAAATATGTTGTAGGAGACACACTGTAACGAAAAAATAATAATTATAAACTACTTTTAATTTAAAATCTTGATTAACTGAGAATACAATTAATTAAATTATTAATTAATTATGTATACAATTAATTAATTATGTTTTTAATAAAATATTTATTGTGACAAAATAGAGTGAGATTATTGCTTTCACACTTTACTTATGAATATCTCAAAATATTAAGCAATATTATTTATTGTATTGAATGTCACTGGTTCTTAGTATTTTCTTTTTTACAAATAAATTTAATTATTAATTATGCTATATTTTAGGATTTTTAAATATAAAACTTGCGAATTTAGAAATTATTTCATGTAAAATGTCAAAATCGACCCCGTTGTATTAGTTAAATTTTCTGTCACCAGAATGCGTATCGCAGTATTTCAGATCCCTATAATATTGGAGGTTACTGATTTTTAGGGTTCCGTACACCGTAGGTGGGTAGTGCAGATTACGGGAAAATTATAGCGAAAACGATTGGTCTACATATTTGCGAAATAGAAGGGAAAGAAATTAAATATTTTCGAAAAAATTGCCAAAAATGACCCTGTCCCCCCCTTTAACTTCTACAAATCTGAACCTAGTGAGCTGAAATTCGGCAGGGATCTTCAATTTTAAGCGCAGATTACAGGAAAATTATAGCGAACCTGAACATAAGTGAACATAAGTACAATTACAGGGAAATATAAAAATTTATTAATAAAATAAAATAATATATATAATGAGTTTTTTTTGTGTACGGAACCCTCGATCTTAGTGCGAGTGCAACTTGCACTTGTCCGATTTTTTTTTTTATTTTAATGCTTGGAGTTTAACGCATCAATACATCGTAATTTAATCTTTGAAAAACATTGAGAACATTCTTCAATTTGCAATTGTTTAAAAGAATTGTTAATAACGATTATAAATTTTCATTTTTTATCAATCGCTTTATTTAATCCTTAAAGGATAGAATTTAAGCTTTAATTTAAAAAATAATTCACTTAATTATCTTTATTTGTTTCAAAGTAATAATAAAATGAAAATAAAATAACCCAAAACTTCAACACCTGATTACTTCAAAAATAAATTTTTTTTTGAAAAAAAATTTAGGGGGAAAAAGTGTACTCATATATCTACCAAAAATAATTGATAACTTGAAAATTGGAGACAAAAATTTTTCAAGTGGCCGGTTTCACTTATTTTGGCTCTATATAAAATAATAAAATTGTGTGTTGTGTTGCGAATAAAAACTGTTTGAACATGTTTGTAAATAATGTTTAAACTTTGTTAAAAAATCAATTAATATAAAAAATAAAAAATTTAAAAAAAAACCGGACAAGTGCGAGTAGAGCTCGTACTAAAACCGAGGGTTCCCTCTATAAAAACTTCTAATTTTTTTCTTACAAAAAAATTTGAGTTTTTCGCTAAAAAAATTTGAAGATCAAATCTAATCATGTTCCCTATATTTTTCCTTTAATCCATTTTTGAAAATACATATGCATACCAATTTTCAACTTTCTAGATAAAAAACTGAGAGCTGGGGGGGGGGGGGGGGGGGGGGGGGGGGGGGGGGGGGGGGGGTGGGGGTACATGCCTTTTTTTGCGAAAAATGGCCAAAATTTGATGTTTTTCGTCGAAAACTCTATGAAGATCAATCACAATCACGTTCGCTATATTTTTCCTGTAATCTACGCGTGAAAATACATAAGTGTACCAATTTTTAGCTCTCTAGATGAAAAACTGTGAGCGCTAGGGGGGGGGGGGGGTACATGGTCATTTTTGTAACCGTTTCAATAGGGTTCCTACCGGGGTACGGAACCCTAAAAATAATAATTTATAATATAATTTATAATATAATATAAAATATAGTATAATTATATATTTATAAATTAAAAAAATACTAAAGTTAAAAAAAAAAATTTTTGTATTAAATATAGAATGAAATAATTTTTATAATTGAGCGACTAGATTCCATAAAGGCACGTAAATTTTTCTCGGCCGAAATCGAAGTCCCCTGGACACACAAAATTCAACTTCTAAATTTAAATGTTTAAAATATATATCTTTACTAGCTGTCGTACCCGTCTTCGACGGGTTTTACTTTCTACAGATACATTCAATAGTGTGTCTACCAGTCTCGAAAAATAGGAAATAGTGAGGAATTTAATTTGACTGGAGAAATAATAATTAGCTACCATTAACTATTTCATTATAAAAATATTACTATTTTGAAACAGTAATTGACTTTTTATCATCAAATAATTTATTTTTTATTAATTAAAATGCAGAAAACAATGTTTGTCAATTATTTGTAGAAATTTAATTATAGTATTATAAGTTAATCCTAAATTTCCATCAGTTTTTGGAGTTATAGTAAAGTCAAATTCGGACTAATTGTATCATAATTGCTTAAATCTAAAATAAGACCTATATTGCAAGCTGAATTCAGAATTTGTCCCGATTAAATTCAATTCCTGCATATTTTCCGTTTTTTCCAGTTGGTAGAACCCCTGTTAAAAGAATTTGTTAAAACAAAAACCCGTCGAAGAGTATTTTCATTAAATACGTGGATTTTTGTAGCCATTTGTAGTTTTATTTATCGTCAATACTTATCAAAAAAATTTATATTTGAAAAGATACACCTGGAAAAATTTGGACAAAGATGGGAAAAACCGGATATTTTGTTACACAAAAATAATAATAAACACTCTGTTTAACTTTTGCCTTTACAATGCTCAAAACATCCATGAAAGTTAAACCTAGAATTAAAAATGTCCATTTTAAATCTCTTTTAAAAATAATTTTAAAGCTGTGAATTAATATTTTTTAATATTGTTTACCATTTATCGTATACCATTTTTAATATTTTGGAAGTTTTGCAATTGAAAATTTTTTGATTAATTGGATAAACAAATTATTCTAAATTCCATTATTCTGACGTCAAAAGTTTAAAAAATATACATTAAAAAGGAAGAAAATTATAATTTTTTTATTTTTTAAATTTTTTGAAGAAATTGAATACCTCCCGTTCTAATTAATATGTTTAAAAACTGTAAACTTATTGTTTATATATATATATATATATATATATATATATCTCACAAAAGTCATAACTGATTAATTTACTGCAATCTATTAAAATGTGAAAATTGTTTGTCAAAAATAATGTCCTATAACCAAGATGTAAGTATAAAAATGTTTTTAAGAAATTAAAAAAATAGAAATTTTTCAAATTTTACATTTTTTAATGAATTGCTTTTAAATTATCTATAACACAGACCCAAGTAGAAATGTCCGGAGTTATGACGGAGTTAAACATCAGAATGGTACTGACTCAGTACTGACCGTCGGTACTGACTTTCGGAACCCGATCAGTACTGGGAGTATACTGACTCCAAAACCGAATCAGTAACATGTCGGAGTTAAAAAAGTGTTAAAATCAGTACTGGCAGAAAACTGGCATAACACCAAATCAGTACTGCGAAGGAGTTATAAATAACAAACAAAATTTATTATAATGGCATTAAACCGGCCACTATTAATAACAACATCGTTTGATTTATTAACTATTAAACTATTTTCCAAGATTTTTAAAAACATTATTCATCAACAATAACGTCAAACTCTTAATTAACATATTATTAATTATTAATTAATAGGTATATCATAATAATAATAATAAATTATTATTTATTAATTATTTTTACTATTATGTGTTATTAATAATGAAATTTTTTTTATTGTTTTAAAAATGTAAAAATATATACATTTTTTAATTATTATTTAAATAAATAATTTTTACCATATTTTTATGCTATACCTATTAAGTAATATGTAATGTCTTGTTAAAATGTATATAAATATATTATACAGTGAATTCATTATTATAGCACTGTATATATCATTCGTATAATTCAAAAGGAAGTTTAAAAAAATATACTCCCAAGCTTGCGTGGCTGTGCGGTTAGTGTATTCGACTTGCGTCCTCGAGGTCTAGGGTTCGATCCCCCGTGCCTGCGATATTTTTCCGTCTTAGTTCTAAGTGTTTAGTGTATAATTCTCAACAGTGTTACATAAAATATAAATTTAAATAATTATAAACAATAATAATAATAATTTAGTAATTAATTTAAATAAATAAGATTGTCTAAATTAATGAGAAAAATAAGAAATTTTTTTTAAAAAACTTATTTCAATAAAAGCAATTTTACTAATTATTTACATTTTTATTGTTACTCATGAAATTTTGTTACTACAGAAATATTAATAATAATTATTAGTATTCAATAAATTACTCCCTATTCTTTAATAATCAAATAACAAATTAATATAAGCTTCTAAAGGTAAATTTTCTTTTAGAGAACGCGTTACAGCATTTTCCAAATTTGTTAAATTTTATCTGCGAATCAGTAATTAGGCGGTGTTCTGCCAGTGATATTTCAGTACTGACTTAGTACTGACTGCCGGTAAAAAATCAGTACTGGACAGCGTTACCAGCCAGGGATTTCCCAGTACTGATTTAGTACTGGAGTCAGTACTGCTATACTGACAGTCAGTACTGGGTCAGTACTATGCCAGTATTACATTTCTACTTGGGGACTTGCAAATTTCAGCTCAGTTCTGTTACAGAAAAAGTGGAAGGTGATTCTTACAGCTTTTTTGACGTAGAATACGAATCCGACCTCCAAAATAGCCCATCACGTCAGAATTTCTTGTAATACTGCTTTAAATGGCCAAAAATGGCTATTTTTGGTCATTTTTCAGAATTTTTTTTGGTTCACAAAAATTTTTTTTTTCAAATTTGCAAAATTCTATCGTATAGTACCATGTATAAGCTTCAAACCCCAATTTTCAAAATTGCTTTACGATTTTTTTAAATAGTTATATAGATGTGAAATTTTTCATTTAGGCAAATGTGGGTATAAGAAAAATTCAAAACGTCATTTTGATTGCATTCACTAATAGTTTTATAAATTGACCGTTATTTCTTAAACCAACTTGTACGGGTTAGATATTGCAGTAGTCATAATTTTTAAAAACAATAAAAATTGAATTAAATATGTAACGTTTTAACATTTAAAAAGTTGACGTAAAATTTTTATTATCCCCTCTACTCTTATATCAAATTTTGTAAAATTTTTTAGATCCTTTCTCCCTATTTTTCCCTATTTTTATTTTATAGACGTCCTCTTTATTACTACTCCGTTTTTTTATTATACTTATATCAGCTTTCCTAGTTTTAAAAATCTACACTTGCCTAATAAAAAAAGATTTTGAAAATTTTGAAAAATGGGTTTTAAAGCTTAGCCATAGTACTATACGATGCAATTTTGCAAATTGAAAAAATTTTTGGCTAACCAAAAAAAATTCCCAAAAATGACCATAAATATACATTTTTGGATATTTAAGGCAGTATTACAAGAAATCCTGACGCGATGGGCTATTTTGGAGAACGGATTCATATTCTACCAGGGTTGCCAGGTTCTTAGTAAAGAGAACCGCAATTAGAAGACGCGGATGTAGCCCAAAAACCGCGGTAATATTTAAAGCCCAAAAAAGCGTCTAAAAAAGGGATGTAACCCAAATCGCGATTTTTGAGTAACGTAATTTTGTCTCATTAGAGGTTTCTGACGAAGAATAGATATTTTTTATACAAGTAAAATTTGTACTTTCAAAAAAGTTAATTTTGTATAAAATTAATGAAGTATTAATTTTTATATCTTTTGTTATTTACTTGGTTGAAAAAACCACAAATATGATTTTTCGTATGTGATTTTAAATGAAAGTTGCTATGCATCGACTTAAAGCCCAAAAACCGCAGTCATTAATTAAAATATAGCCCAATCGCTACTTGTAGCGATTTTAAAATTTAGGCCGCGAAATATATGCAAGAGATAGCCCAAATCGCGGTTTGTAGCCCAATCTGGCAACCCTGTATTCTACGTCAAAAAAGCTATAAGAATCACTTTCCGCTTTTTCTGTAACAGAACTAAGCCAAAATTTGCAGGCCTGTGTAATACATTGTTACATGTTATTTGGTCAAATTTTAGCATAATTTTTCCAAAAATTGTCTCTTATAAATAGATAATTTTTTCGTTTTTTTTAATTTAACGTAAACATTTTTAAACTTACATCTGAAATATGGAATAGTATTTTTTACTAAATTATGCTAAAATGTGACTAAATAACATGTTATACTTAATTATAGATCGTTTAAAAGCAATACATTAAAAAATCTAAAATTTTAAAAATTTCAATTTTTTGAAAACATTTTTATCTTTACATCTTAGTTATAGGACACAATTCTTGGAAAAATTATGTTAAAATTTGACAAAATGACATGTAACAATCAATTATAGATCATTTAAAAGCAATTCATTAAAAAATATAAAATTGGGGTATTTGCGATTTTTAAAATTTTTTAAAAATCATGTTTATATTTACATCTTAGTTATAGAACATTTTTTTGGCAAATCTATTATAGAATGTGACTAAAAACAAGTTATACTCAATTATACAAAGTTTAAAAGCATTTCTTAAAAAAATGTAAAATTTGAAAATTTGTTATTTTTGAATTTTTTGAAAAAATTGAATATCTCCTGTTCTAATTAATATTTTTCTAATCTGTAAATTTATAAACCTTTCTTGGCCCCAGGTCAAACATTCTGCACAATTTGGTTTCATACGGTTCAGCCGTTTTTAAGTGATTCGCGAACAAAGATTCTGTGACATACGGACATACATACATACATACATACATACACGAGATTTTTTATTGTCATTTTTTGAATCCTGGATGCTCAAAACGAATAATTATGTGTAAAATTTTAACTTCTGAGCAATGTACAGACAATAGTCTCATCTTATATATATGGGATGTTTCACGTTAAGCGGGCCACCCCGATGACCAAAATTAAGAGCTTCCAAAAAAATTGCTTATAATCAAAAATTATTCATATATATAAGTACTTTAGAAAAGTATGTGGCCTTTTCAAAAATCCAAAATGGCGGCCAAAATATAACCTATAAATGTGTCTAAATTCAAAAACAGAGGCCTAAAAATGCTAATAAAGAGGAATTAAATAAGGAAATCACCTATGTATTGGCCGTAAAATTAGCAATAGGATACATACTTTGTATTCCATAAGCAATAACGCTACTTTGATATCGGTTTTCAGAAAATAAATATGGCGGATCTAATATGGTGGACAAAAAAAAATTTTAAATGCATCGACTTTACTTGAAAGTTGTTACTCGGGGGTTTTTGGGGTCGCTGATGACGAATCTGATGCCCCAGCAGCACGTTATATTACAGCAATATTGGGAACATTGTCTCAACATTACCAATGTTTGCCTCAATGTTGCCAATGTTGCTGGAACATTTTGTGCTACTGGGGTGTTAATTTTCAGAAATTCAAAATGGCGGATCCAATATGGCGGACAAAAAAATTTTCTTAATTGATCAGATTTCGTTTAAACTTGTTACTCGGTGGTTTATGAGGTCGCTAATACCGAATCTGATGTTGATTTTTAGAAAGTTTTATACGGTGCGTTAAAAAAATGTTTTTTATTAAGTTTATAGTGTGTTAGGCTTCACACATAATAAAAAACAAAGATACTTCCTCTACAAGGAAGCAAATATTTAAAAACATCAATTAATTTATCCTCAATTGTTTGAACAATTATCTAATTAAGTTATTATTGATATTTATTCATTTTTACAGCGCACCTCGAAACATTCATTTATGTATAGAATAAAGAATTTTTTGAAAATCGTTATCTCAATAATTATTCAAATAAATATTTTTTAACTGTAATAATTATTAATATTTTTGTCCTTCATAAAAGGATGGGTTATTTTTAAATTCTAAAAAGCAAGATTAGATACTTTATCAGCGACCCTAATAACCCCCGAGTAACAACTTTAAGCGAAGTCTGATGAATTAAAAAAAAAATTTTCCACCATATACGATCCGCCATTTTGAATTTCTAAGAACCAACATAAGATTCGGTATCAGCGACCCCAAAAACCTCCAAGTAATAACTTTCAACGAAATGTGATCAATTAAAAAAATTTTGTCCGCCATATTGGGTCCGCCATTTTGAATTTCTGAAAATTAACATCAGATTCGTCATCAGCGACCCCAAAACCCCTGAGTAACAACTTTCAAGTAAATCCGATGCATTTAAAAATTTTTTGTCCACCATATTGGATCCGCCATATTTATTTTCTGAAAACCGATATCAAAGTAGCGTTATTGCTTATGGAATACAAAGTATGTATCCAAATGCTAATTTTACCACCAATACATACACTGAGAGAAGTTCGGGAACTAATACGTCCCCCGTGCAAGGCTTGAGTGATTATTTTGAATGTTCTTATGTGAACCTTCGATCCGGACGTCTCAAGCCCCGATAAAAAACGTGGAACGTCCCGAAGCGGGATTACTTACAACTTTTAGTTTCGGCCATGAGTTGTCTCTCACATGCAGGAACAATGTTTGACCGATTCGGGGTGTCTGAGCCCTAGATTCGAGACATCTACACCCAGAGAAAAAAGTTATTTATTTTAACTAAAAGTGTATATTTAAAAAAAATTTATTTGTTGCAAAATTTTGTTATTCAAAATAAATAAACTAATATTTATTTCAATTAAATGCACTTAGTAATCTAAAATAAAGAAATATATTTGCAATTTAGGAAATAGTATATTTGTAGCAAATAAAAAATATATTTGATTCAAATAAATGTTTGTTTGACTTATAAGTAGACGCCTGCGCATATTCCATTACTATAGTAAAACAATCAGATGTTTTGCTTTTAACAGTTTAACGCGTATAAGTATAAGAAATTTATTCATTATGAATAGTTAACAAATTTAATTAATTTAAGTACAGAATTTTTTTTAAGTGAAAATATTAATTAGTACAAAGTATCAGATTTGTATGTGATTTCATTTACATTTTAGTGTCTTATTTGAGATTTTGTGAGAAAAATGTGCAGTGGACTTTAGATATGAAGTGAAAAAGTAAAGTGAAAAGATTAAGAAGATCTGAGTTTATTTAACAAATATTCTTATAAAAATATACATTTATTTTAATGAATATTAGAAGTTTCATTAATGATTGTGATTGTTAAATTTATTTGAAGGTTATAAGTGAATTTTAGTATTTCAGAATGCTTACAGGATTTATTAAAATGAAAATTTTTTTTATTTGTTCTAAATATAAAATATATTTAAAGAAAATATAAAACTTTTTTCATTCAAATAAAAATGGATGTTTAATGAAATATATTAATTCAAATAAAAAATTTTATTTCAGCTAAATAAAAGTTTAGTTGGTTCTGTGACAAATATCATTTTTTATTTGTTTCAAATAAATTTTATTTAATTCAAATAAATTTTATTTAATTCAAATAAATTTTATTTAATTCAAATAAATCATTTCTCTGGGTGTAATGGCACGGTCACACCTCGGCTGCCTGCCTGCCTGCCTGCAGGTCGTCATGGCAATACATAAGAGTAAGAGAGTCAGACAATTTAAATTATTCGTCTCCTCTCTCCCACTCTCGTGGCGGCTGCCTGCGCAGGCAGGCAGGCAGCTGAGGTGTGACCGTGCCATAAAACGCGACAAGCAGAGTAGCTTATAGCGACGTCTAGCGGGAACTATTTAGCCCTGGACTTCTCTCAGTGTAGGTGATTTCCTTATTTAATACCTCTTTATTAGCACTTTTAGGCCTTTGTTTTTGAATTTAGACACATTTATAGGTTATATTTTGGCCGCCATTTTGGATTTTTGAAAAGGCCACAAACTTTTCGAAAGTACTTATATATATATATATATATATATATATATATATATATATATATATATATATATATATGTAGAAAGGTAAATACGAGGTCCGCTTCTTATAAAATACATAAACAGTATTTTTACCCGTGTGGAAATGTGAGATGGGCCCACGGTGGGTCCCAGGTGGGCTTCCCAGGTTCTAGGTGGGCCCCAGCAGGGATGGCCCAGGTGGGCGATTCATGGGCTGGTAACGGTGAATCCAGCCACAGCCCATGTAGGGAAAACCCAGCTGGGGCCCAGGTGGGCAACCCTGTTAATGCCCATGGATTTAGTTTTCATTAAAAATAATAAATAAATTATTTATTAATAACAAATAAATAAAATTATAAATAAATAACATTATTATTTAATGATTTTTACTTTTTTAATTAAATTGTGACCAAAAGCAAATTCATAAATAACGTTTGCATATATTCGAAAATCAATATATTCCCTTTTATTTATAAATTAATAATTTATAAAAAAAATTAGACCTTTGTTAATTAAATTATTTAACGTCATATATGACTATTAAAGTTCATACTTATACGTATACAATGCAGAAAAATTGGAATAGACGCAAAACCTAAGACACAAATAAAATCTTACGCACGCGGGAATCGAAACTACGATCTACAGACTACCAGACTAACACCCTAACCACTATGCTACGGAACCTAACTGAACATCAAATTTTTATTGTCAGTGATTTGCTTTAATAATTCAATAAAGCACTTATTGACACCACTAACCGTAACAAATAAATAAATAGTTTAATAATAATAATAATAATAATAATAATAATAATATTAGTAATATAATAATTAACGATAAATATTCATAAATTAATATTTATATTTTTATTTAAAAAATGTGAATATATTTTTATTAAAAATGCGGTATTTATTGTTTACAATCATTATAAACATTAATTTGCTGGTCTAAAAAAATTTTTTTAGTTGTTTGGACTTAGAAATTTTTGCTAATTAATTATGTGAACGCTACATTTTTAAAAAAAGTGTCAATACATTTTTGTTCAAAACACGTTTTTTCTTAATCTAAGTTATTATAAACATTAATTTTTTGTTAAAAAAAAAAAAATTTTTTAGGTTTGGACTTAGAAATTTTTGCTCATATAATTATTTATCGATGTGGGTCCCCAAAAACTGGGAAGCCCAGGTAGGGCCCAGCTCACGTCCAGTTATAATATTATTTCGCCTTATCGGATCCCACCGTGGGTGGGTCAATAGACAAAATCTAAAATGCTTCCGAAAAATGTTAACAATTATTATTTTTTATTGTTTATTTATAACAATTTTCAATTCATGTACGAAGATGACGATGGTTATATCAAAGTTTTATTATTAAATATTAAAGAAAAATTAAACTAATTAATCATTTTCATTGTAAGTGATTTTTGTTATTGATAAATTTTACTAATGTTATATTGCAGTCGTTATTTGTTTAAATAAATAATTGTTGTTAATTAATAACTTGTGACACTAAATACCTAGAAACTTGCAGTTTTTTTTACTAATTTTCCAATTAACTAATACAAACCGCATGAAATAAAAATCATTTATGGTATTAACAATTTAAAAATTGTTTAAACAAATGATTGTTGTTATTTACTAACTGCTGACACAAAGCACCTAAAAACATGCAATTTCTATTTAATTTTGCATTTAACTAATCTGAACAATTGTAAAAATATTTTACAATTTAAACAGTTCAGAAATTGTTTAAACAAATTATTGTTATTGTCTATTAACTTTTGATACAAACAACCTAGAAACTTACATTTTTTTCTAATTTTACAATTACTACTACTACTCTGATTAGGTAATTGCAAAATAAAAAAAAACTGCATTTTTCTAGATCATGCTGTGTGTCAAGAGTTAGTAAATAACAACAATTATTTGTTTAAACATTTGATGAATTGTTGAAATCATAAAACATCTGAATGATTTACTATTTAGATTAGTTAATTGCAAAATTAGAAAAAAATGCAAGTTTCTAGGTAGTTTGTGTCAAGAGTTATTAATTAACAACAATTATTTGTTTAAATAATAATTATCAAAATATATTAAAAACCGTTATACCTTAATGAGTTAATTATTAAATAAATAAATTAAGCTGGATAAACTTTAAAATTCCGGTAAAACTAAATGTCTGTTAGTGTACTACAATAAAAGTTTATAATTGTTAACAACAATGAATTGTTTAAACAAATAATGATTATTATTGTTATAAACTAATTGTAGAATGATTTATTACTAATAATTATATTTAATTATAAGACTTTTTTATTATAATAATTATATTTTTTAAAAAATGGGAAGCCCAGGTGGGGCCCAGCTAGCCCCCATTTTTTAACTGGGCTAACTTGGGCAGATTTCCACACGGGTAGGAAGGATGATTTACCTTGAATTTATTATAATGCATCCTTCCTCCATAATACTTCATTAATATAGTATTTTTGAGGAAGGATGCATCACCTTGAATTTATTATAATGCATTCTTTCTCCATAATACTTTATTAATGAAGTATTTTTGAGGAAGGATGCATCACCTTGAAATTATTATAATGCATCCTTTCTCCATAATACTTTATTAAAAAAAATTAATAAATTAATAAATTTTTTAATAAAGTATTATTGAGGAAGGATGCATTATAATAAATTCAAGGTGATGCATCCTTCCTCAAAAATACTATATTAATGAAGTATTATGGAGGAAGGATGCATTATAATAAATTCAAGGTAAATCATCCTTCCTCAAAAATACTGTTTATGTATTTTATAAGAAGCGGACCTGGTATTTACCTTTCTACAAATATATATATATATATATATATATATATATATATATATATATATATATATATATATATATATATATATATGAATAATTTTTTCACTTCAACTCGCGATTACTCAGTGAATTTTACGAATTTCTTAATGAAACAAAAACAATTAGTTAACAAATGGCGAATGTTAGAAATCGTTGGTAGCTGAACGCCCAGCGCGCGTTTCTCACCCGTATTATGTATACGCAGAATAAAACTCTCCAGCTTACTACACTGGAAAAAAAAATTATTTGATCCAAATAAATCATTTATTTGGTTATAATCCAATAAATGTGTATTTGAATTAAATACATATTTATTTGGCCTAAATATTTGATTTTATCGCATCAAATAACTATTTATTTGAATCAAATACAAATTATTTCAATCAAATAAATGGAATATTTCAAACTAATAAATAATTTGAATCAATTCTGAAGTTATTCAAATCAAGTAAATGTAATATTTCAAGCTAGTAAATAATTATTTATTTAAAGCAATTACGAAAATTATTCCATATTGTATTTAATACAAAAATTTTTTTTTAATATTTAGTATTTTTTTAATTCATTAATATATTATTATATTATATGTATATATTATATATATTAACTGATTTTTTAACAGACTTTTAACAATATTTATAAACATGTTCACACATTTTTTATTCACAACACAACACACAATTTTATTATTTTATGTAACGCTTAAAACGAAGAATGAAAAATATTCGCTCGCATGTGGGATCGAACTCACGCCACCCCGCGCCCATAACGCTGACCGCAAGCCTATAAACGCACCTATTTAAACCACACCGCCACTGAGACTTGGTGAGAACTCGGGCTGATCTACTTTATGAATGCCAATGTATATTCTGTATCTAAATAACACATTTATTTGTCGAAATATTTTTTATTTGTATTAAATAAATGAAATATTTAAGTGAAATAAATAAATGAACAGTTTCAAGTAATTTGTTTCAAATAATTATTTAATTGATTGAAATATATTTTTATTTCCCTTGATAAAATAGTGTATTTGCTTTGAATAATGAATTATTCAGATTAAGTAATTAAGTTTATTAGAATCAATAAAATAAATTTATTTGTCGAAATATTTTTTATTTGCATCAAATATACGAAGTATTTGAATGAAATAAATAAAAGAATAGTTTCAAGTAACTCATTATTAGTATTAAATAAATTCATTTATTCAATTCAAATACGATGTATTTGGTTCAAATAAGTGTGATTCAAATAATTCAAGTTATTTGAATCAAATACATATTTTTTTGATCCAACTAAAAAGTATTTGAATCAATTAAATATTTTTCAAATAATTTGAATTAAATAAATTTTTTTTTAGTGTATAAGGTGAGATACGCGCGCTGGGAGTCCAGCCGCCGACGACTTTTAACATTCGACATTTGTTAACTAATTGTTTAATTGAACTGTATGTAATTTTAGTTTACGAATTTTGCAATATCTCATTAAAAAATTAATAACTTTTTTATTTATAATTAAAACATCATTTTTCTTTTTTAGTCACTCGTAGGATAAAATAACGCGTATTTTCGTTTTTGTTTCATTAAGAAATTCGTAAAATTGACTGAGTAATCGCGAGTTGAAGTGAAAAAAACAATAAGAATTTCGCTCTTTAAAAAAACAGTTTTTTCCATATATGTGACGCGCTCCGAAGAAAGGTTCGACAAAGGAGACTGCACTAATGCTATGGAAGTGAAAACATTCGTCGCATTGAAACTATATGTAAGAACAAAAATTATAGTTTTCGCGCAGGCGCACATGTAATATATTTGTCTCTGTCTTTCTTACTAACCCAGCCGACTGAGAAAATCATAACAATCTACAAGTTGAGAAGGTTATGTTTAATGTTTGTGATGAAAAAAATAAATTTAATAAATATATATGTGTATACAAAAATATATATTAAAGAGTGTATATTTTTCAGTGGTAAGTAATATATTAATAATATAATTAAATATTTATATATGTTCAGTATAAATTTTTTTGGTATACACTACCGGCAGAAATTGTCGGTACGAACGACGGGCGAGCTACAAAAAGTTGCTGCCGAAATTAAATTAACATATTTTATTAATGAAAAATGATAGAAACTTGGTTCTTGGATCGTTTGAAAGCCAATTAAATTCTGCGTCGTTTGATATATAAATGAAAATTATTTGATATTTTTGAGAGATTTTATCACCTAAAAGATTTTGAAAAAAAATTAATTAATTTGTCTATTTTTGTGCACCATGTTTGTGTGGCTGCACATTCTAGAAAAATTTAGAGAAAAATTTTAAACTCTAGCAACTTAATCTTTAAAGTCTCAGCTTTTATTTGAGCCTTAAAAATTGAAAATCCGTTCAGTACACTGGAAAAAAATTGTAATTGAACCAAGTAAATGCATTTACTTGGCAGAGTTTACTTGAATCAATCCCATATTTATTTGAGGAGAGAAATTAATTTTCTTGTGCCAAGTAATTATTAGCATTGGATAGAGTTCTTGAATTAATAATTCAGTAATTGGTGGAAGTAAATATGTTATTGATCAAATCAAATATTTTACTTATCCGAAGTACCAAAAAGGATTGAATCAAGAATATTATGTTCTTAAGCGAAATAGTAAAGTATTGTCTAGAGAAATTGTTTTTCTTAAATCAAATCATTTCATTCATTTGCTTTGAAACTTTTTTTTACTTAACACAATGCCGGTGTTCTTGATCCAAGAAAATATTTTTCTTCAAATGGATGTGCAACTTAAATAGCAGTTTTTGAAAACTATCCATTGAGGCTTGGATGGCATAGTGGCAACGGTACGGCTTCTGACGCGTGCAACCCGGGTTCGATTCCTCCGACCGTGGAAAATTTTCTTTCAAGGTATATTTGTTGTATTTGTGATAAGTATTAATTAAATGTAAATATTATGTAAAATAACAATTGTTTAATTATTTAAATAAAAAATATAAATGTTAATTAATTAAATAATAAAAATGTTTGACCTAAGTATTAGAAATCATGGGATGGGGGAAGGGGGGGGGAATTCAAGTGAATAATTTACTTGAATTGAGAAAATATTTTTTTTAATGAAATCTATAATTTTCTCAAATCAAGAAAATACTTTCTCAATACAAGTAAACTATTTATTTGATTTGATACACAAATGATATTGAATTAATATATTCTCCATTTCTTACAAGATACTTAATTTCTTGATCAAATTCCATATTTTCTTGGATCAAGAACATATGCACTCCAACCAAGTATACTATGTCAAGAAAATCATTTTCTTGAGCCAATCGCATAATTGGATTGACCCTATGCAATCCCGATATTTACTTGAACCAATTCAAATTTTCTTGATTCAATTAAATTTTTTTTTCAGTGTAGTTTTTGAAATATCTAAAAAATTATCCTAGCATGTTGTTTTATAATTTAGGCGGTGATACACACTTATTGCACTCTCGCTGCTCACCTGGTTCGTTGCGGCAGGGCCGAATAAGCGGCATATAGAGTGGGGGTCATATTTAGAGCCCTTATTAAGTTTTTTATAATTTTAGATTTAATATTCATTATAAAAATTTAATAATTGTTAAAGTTAATTATTATATACATAAATAAGTTATCATTTTACAAACTTTCATGATCAAAGAGTCGTTTAATTTGGGAAAAAAAGTTAGAAAAGTGAAAATTTGTACGTAGAAATAAACGACTATTTGATCATGAAAGTTTGTAAAATGATAACTTATTTATGTATATAAAAATTAACTTCAACAATTATTAAATTTTTAATGAATATTAAATCTAAAATTACAAAAAACTTAATAAGGGCTCTAAATATGACCCCCACTCTATATGCCGCTTATTCGGCCCTGCCGCAACGATCCAGGTGAGCAGCGAGAGTGCAATAAGTGAGTATCTCCGCCTAAATTATAAAACAACATGCTAGGATATTTTTTTAGATATTTCAAAAACTACTGAACGGATTTTCAATTTTTAAGGCTCAAATAAAAGCTGAGACTTTAAAGATTAAGTTGCTAGAGTTTAAAATTTTTCTCTAAATTTTTCTAGAATATGCAGCCACACAAACATGGTGCACAAAAATAGACAAATTAATTAATTTTTTTTCAAAATCTTTTAGGTGATAAAATCTCTCAAAAATATCAAATAATTTTCATTCATATATCAAACGACGCAGAATTTAATTGGCTTTCAAACGATCCAAGAACCAAGTTTCTATCATTTTTCAATAATAAAATATGTTAATTTAATTTCGGCAGCAACTTTTCGTAGCTCGCCCGTCGTTCGTACCGAAAATTTCTGCCGGTAGTGTATAACTACAAAGTGTTTTATTCTATGTGAAAACAATTGAAAAATTCGTAAATAAATAATATTTACTGATTTGTAATTTACTTTTATTATATACTTTATAAATAAAACAACAAAACAATCATTGTAATATGATGTTTTGAATCCTGGGATGCAACAAGCTATAATTTTGTAATTTTATTCTCATACAAGAAAAACACTGGGAAATAAAATAATAAATTTGTTTATAAATAATTCGTTCTATTACTCAAAATTATTTTATAAATATTAATTGTAATGTAATTAAATCTAATAATTGTAAGTATTATAACATTATTAAATCTTACTTACATATAAAATTCTGCTCCAACAAAATATTTTATTTTAAGAAACATGTGCCAAAACACAACCATAACCTTTTGATATGTTTTTGTTTTCTCACGTGCTTATATTTTATGATTTAAAAAGAGAGGGAAATATATGCATGTACTGAGCATGTGCGCAGAGTAAAAGTTTTGTCATTCTGCGAGTATAGTTCCCCTACAGAAAAAGGTTTCATTTCTGAGAGACTTCACACAGTCAGTGCAGTCACCTTAGTCTTACTCCCTGGTACTTAAGAAGCATGATGGAGGATAAGGAGACGAAACGCCTGCAGTATATAGCAGAAAAAGTTGACACCAAAATGGGGGGTCAGAGTAGTGCGGTTTTTCTCTCCCTACTGGTTATAGCGCTCACAGTGGTAATTTTTTAAACTATTTTGTCACGTGATCTAAGGAGAAAAACATAAATATAACCTGAATATTTTTGTAGTCAAATGACAGAAAGAATGAATTTTAATATTAACATAATTTTATTTATTCATGAATCTATTATTTTACACTAACTTTTCATTTTTATTTTCAATTTCAGTCATAAAACTCGTTCAAATCTTGAATATAACCCGATTCACTCAGCTGTCATCTTATGGGTGTTTTCGACGTTGACACTCTTTCAGAGCGCTCAGAGTGTCAACGTCGAAAACACCCATAAATATCATAAACAACCGTGTAGCAGACGATACATTATAATTCTGTATTTTCCCTTAAGGGGCGGTCGAGACAGTAGAGAGATAAAAACTTCACTACTCGGGCCCCCCTATTTAGGGGCTACACCCAGAGAAAAAAGTTATTTATTTTAACTAAAAGTGTATATTTAAAAAAAATTTATTTGTTGCAAATAAATATTTTATTCAAAATAAATAAACTAATATTTATTTGAAATAAATGCACTTATTAATCTAAAATAAAGAAATATATTTGCAATTTAGGAAATAGTATATTTGTAGCAAAAAAAAAATATATTTGATTCAAATAAATGTTTGTTTGACTTATAAGTGGACGCCTGCGCATATTGCATTACTAAAGTAAAACATAAGATGTTTTGCTTTTAACCAGCTTTCAACAGTTAAACGCGTATAAGTATAAGAGATTTATTCATTATGAATAGTTAAAAAATTTCATTATTTTAAGTACAGAATTTTTCTTTTTAAGTGAAAATTTAAATTAGTTCAAAGTAACAGATTTGAATGTGATTTTATTTACATTTTAGTGTCTTATTTGAGAATTTGTGAGAAAAATGTGACAGTGGACTTTTACATATGAAGTTGAAAAGTAAAGTAAAATGACTGAGAAGATCTGAGTTTATTTAACAAATATTCTTATAAAAATAAACATTTATTTTAATAAATATTAAGTGTTTCATTAGTGATGGTGATTGTTAAATTTATTTGAAGGTTATAAGTGAATTTTAATATTTCAGAATGCTTACAGAATTTATTAAAATAAAAAATGTTTTTTACTTGCTCTAAAGATAAAATATATTTAAAGAAAATATAAAATATTTGTCATTTAAATAAAAATGGATATTTAAACGAAATATATTAATTCAAATAAAAAATATTATTTGAGCTAAATAAAAGTTTAGTTGGTTCTGTGACAAATATTCTTCTTTATTTGTTTCAAATAAATTTTATTTAATTTAAATAAATCATTTCTCTGGGTGTAATAAATATAGGCCGTTTCATCTTCTTATCCTACTTCATGCTAAGAAGCACGAAGTAGTATAAGGAGCTCCCACTTCCTTTATAAACACACGGAGAGAAAAATCTAGCTTTAATAGTATAATACTATCTATAGTAATTTTGCGTGGACTATAGTCACGCTTCAAATGCATGAATTCATACCCAAAAAGGGTTCGATTCCGATCGTTGTCAGGGTTCGATTCCGATCGTTGTCACGTAAAGATCTCAAGCATCAATTTTGTGAGGCATTTCCTCACATGGATTTTGTTCTCAATATCTTATCTTAACCTAAAATGCTAAGATCTGTGTTTTAAATAATCAACTTCGAATTTAACAAGCAAAAGTGTTAATATTTATCAACTTAGTGTTTCAATTTGATTTTACCTATATGAATCTTGAGTGATTCAGATTATTAAAATTTGAAATTACCATTTGACAATGAGTTCACACTAAATTCTCTATATATATATATATATACATTGGATCTAACACAAGGACTGCCCGCTGCAGTTGAATATGCCTTCTCTTTTCAACCTATAAGAGATTAATGGAGTGACTGCATAAAATTTGGATATATATTTGTCGTGGCCATAATTTTGAGGGAATATTTCGTTGCTGTACAAGGTAAAGCCGTTCCTTTTCTTTTCACAACAAGGCTACACACACCCGTACATCTGTCCTATCACTTCTCCTTGGGATGTAATTTTGTAAACATCAACAAAATTTTCAAATCGGTTTTCACTTATTTCAATATTTTCAATTTTTGATTTTGGTTCATTTTATTTAATTCAATTTATTTGGCTTTACTCTGGGTTAAAACTCTCAGCTCCTTATTATTTTTATTTATTCTCATTTCATATTTTACATTCTAACTATAATTTGATCTTATTTCAATATTTATAATCAAAAAGAAAAAGAGAAGAGAAATTGGTGATACGGGGGGAAAGGAGAAGAATTTTTTTTTTATTTCTCTTTTTTTTCTTTATTGATCTGGTTTGAAATTCTACGCACTTTTTCTTTCGAGCTAACTTTTATTTTTTCCAAACTCTGACATCTTATTTGTCTTATTTATACTATTTATTTCAACGTCCTATTTAACTGCTTTCCCAAGGCAGAAGACTTTATTTTATATTTTGTATTCCTTACACTTCCATAAATATTTAAATACTTGTTCACTCATTTACTTATTTTATTTTTATTATTATTCTATCTATTTAATTATTTGTTTTTGTTTTTTTTCTTTTTCTCTAATTTTTTATTTATTTATTATTTTTTTTTGCTTCTTAATTTTTTTTTCTTTTCTCTTTTTTAATTTTGCTCATTATAAATTGCATCGATTACTGACTTCTATAGGCAGCATAGCATATGATTACCATAATCATTGCTATATTACTATTGTCGCACCGCATTGTATTATTATCGTAATATATTGATTATATATGATATAATACATTGGGTCTAGTTTGTGATTGTTGCTGATGCAACTTGGTTTTCTTTTCTTTTTTTTGTTTTGCTTTTTTTTGCCTTTTTTTTCTTTTTCTTTTTTGTCCTTTTCTCTTTTGTGCTTTTTTTTTTTTTACTTTTCACATATTTTAATTTGATCATACCCCAAATCAATAAGACACGACATTTGAGATCATTTTTGGGCTCGGACCAACAGTTTGATTTTGACTTTATATTTTATTTTTTTATTTGGTCCGCTTTTTGCTGTCATAAGGATATATTATGGCCCCTTCTCCACACCGTAGACCAGGCGGCCTTAATTTGCCTCCTTCACCGAGATTAGCCCCCGCTTTGACCATACCATCACGCGGCAGAGCTACAAAACTCGGTAATTCTTCATTGAGAACAATTGACTCTTCAAATAAAAAGCCTGGATTTTCGAACTTAATTAAAAATAGAATTGTTACCCTGGTTGAGAACGAATTTCAGAACCTCTCTACCTCTTCGCCCCCACCCTCAACATCTTCAATAGATCCCAACATCTTACAAGAAACAACTGCTATAACAAGCCAACCCCCCGGTACCGATTTGACGCTGCCTCCATCCTCCTCACTTGACCTAACAGAGCAACACCCTTCGGACAATACTAACGCTACAGACAACACTACAGTCAACATTACAGATAACATTGCAGACAACACTACAGACAACTCTACCGATAACTCTACTGACATTTTCACTCCAATAACCTCTGCTCCAATTACATACGACCTCTTATGGTTCAACAAAAATTTCCACGATGATCCAAGATTTTCAATCTCTTCTCCTCCCCCTTTTACCATCCTCATAGAATCCACTATCGAACATAAGAAGATCGGTAAATACAACCGTGTTGCTTTTGCTGATTACCTGGAAACCTTGGTGAGCGATCCTGAACGCACCATAGTCTCCAATGGACTTAACCAGCTTCGAGTTTCCTCGTCATCCTGGAATCTAGCCAACGATCTTCTTGATTCTTCCACTCTCCGCTCTAAAGGATATAAATCATTTATCCCTACGTCCTTAGTTAGTCGTAAAGCATTGGCTCATGATGTCGATCTGGATCTTTCTCCGCACTCCATCAGTACTAAAATCTTACCTGAGACGCTTGCGGGGATTATCTCGATTCGCAGAAGGACATTGAATCCGAAGGAAATTTCCGGTCTTGTCGAGTTCGTCTTCTCCGGCGTTTCTATCCCTGACTCGATCCTCATTTCTAAGGCCATATTTAAACTCACATTATGTGTCCCCCCTCCCAAGCGCTGCCATAAATGCCAGCGCTACAGGCATATGAAAGACCAATGCAGATCGACTTATTTTACGTGCGAATTTTGCGGAGACCCCCATGAGCAGAAGGATTGTCCCAAACGCAATTATACTTCACATTGTTCCAACTGTTCGGGCAAGCACGCCGCCTCTGCCCATGTATGTCCTTTCTATAAATTTGAATTCTTGGTGATGAGACGTAGACTTGAGCGAAACATCGGCTATGAAGAAGCGGAGAACCTCCTTCTGAACGAGGGAATCCCTAGACCCGGTTACGAAATCATCTGGGACAGCGATATTAACCGTATTGACATGGCCTCAGATTTCCCCACTGAAGTCGCGGGTTCCTCCCCACCCCAAGCTATCAACTCTCCTTCAACTCAGTCTGAACTCTCCAACACAACTTCTAACGCTAATGATAACCATCCTATCGATTCTGCGTCACCCATCGACCTCAGCACCGAGAAAATGGAGGAGGACTCTATTTGAAGCCGTCTCTTCAATTGTAGTGTGCCGTCATGTGTGCTTATTTATTACATATTTTTTGAATCATCCTATTATTCACTAATTTACTTTATCGCCTAGCCTTTTGTGTTGATATACTTTTGAAAATCTGACCAACATCTAATAGTTTTTCTTATAAAAACCTACTAGTAGTTTAATTTTATCTAATCTTACCTATCTAAACAGTCTCGCCTTTCCTTTTCCTTAATCCCTGTTTTTCTTTTTTTTATATAACATGACGTCCCAAAATACTTCATCCCTACATAAATCTTTTTCTTTAGTTTTATGGAATGCTCGTAGCATCATTCCCAAAAGATCGGAATTCGAGACCTTGTTGTGGATCCATAACCCAGATATCATTTGCGTTACGGAAACCTGGTTGAATGCTCATTCCCACTTCGAGATTCCCAATTTTATCACGGTTAGACAGGATCGCCCCAACGGGAGGGGTGGTGGCGTAATGATCCTCATACGCAAGGAAATCGCCTTCCTTATCACAAATTCTTCTTCCTTCCAACAACCGAATTTGCTGATTGATTTGGTTTCAATCTCGGTTCCAACCATGTATGGTAAGACACAGATTACCTGCGTATATGCACCTCCTGGTGGCGACATACCCCCAAAAATCTGGGAAGTCATTTTTGACTCACTCCCGCGCGCCTCAAATCACATTTTTTGCGGCGACTTCAATGCCCGCAACACTTGCTGGGGTGATTCTCGTAACAACATAAGAGGCTCGTCCTTACTAACCTTTTCTTTATCTAGAGACCTTTTTGCGACTAATACCTCCATCCCCACCAGATTCCAAGATCCTAACGTTCCTGGCAGTAATCTTGATATAGTTTTTTGTTCCTCTACCATTCTACAGTCGTCTGTCACTTCGGTCATTTCGGACGCTTTCTCCTCGGACCACCTCCCCGTACTCTTGACTGCCGATATCAGACCTAAAAAAATTCTTTCTTCGAGTTCTAAATTCAACCTGAAAGAACTCAACTGGTCTGACCTTCGCGCTTCAGTAGATCAAGTTGCTTTAGACCTGACCTCATCTTTGTGTTCCTCTGACTCCCCGGCAGAAGTTTACGACGATTTTATCCTCAACCTAAAACGTTGCCTGTTGAACCATGGTGCCTTTATTCCTCAAGCCTCAACCTACAAACCATTCGCCAAACCCTTATGGTGGAATTCCATATGTGACCAAGGTCTTTTGGATCGCAGAAATAATTATAGGTGGTATCAGGCTAACCAGTCTGCTGACAACAGGGCTGAATTCAAAAGAAGAAATGAGGAAATAAAGCATATTTTAAGAACACAAAAAACCCAGGCCTTTCGAAAATTCTGCGAATCCATGACTCCAGACAGAGGCTCCTGGGTTCTGTGGCGCACCCTTAAGGCTCTTTCCTCCCGATCCTGTCAACTTTTAACAAACATTTCCACAGACTCTCAATCTCCCAACATCAAAAAGTTCCGTGAAGACCTTATCCGCAACGATATCCCTCCCATCAATACTCCTTTCATCAATACTCCTAAATCTTACAAAGAAAACAATTTCGCTCCTTTCACTAACTTGGAATTTAAAACCGCCATACACACCTGCAAAGTCAAAACTGCACCAGGATTGGATGGGATCTCAGGCGAGATTATTAGGGGTCTTTCCCCATCCACACATGAATTTCTGTCTACCCTGTTTAGTCGCATGGCCCTGTTTGGCTCTTTTCCGTCCTCGTGGCTTTCGACTCGAGTCATCCTCTTGCCTAAGTCCGGTGGCAGGGGCTATCGCCCTATCGCTCTCACCTCGGTTTTTTCAAAAATTTTCGAAAAACTCATCCAACTCAGATTGGAACACGAGGTGGAATCGCGGGGTCTTATTCCTCGTCACCAATACGGCTTCCGCAAGAGACGGTCCTGCGTTGATTCCGTGGCTTCATTTGTCACGGACATCTACAATGGTTTCTCCAAGTCGCAAAGCACACTAGCTATCTCTATCGACATTAAGGGTGCATTTAATAATGTCCGCCCTAACATCCTTAACAACCAATTAAAAAACCTCAACATTAATCCTATTATTATAAACTTTATAAATTTTATGACATCTAAGAGATACATCTCTTTCAACCCTGACGGCTCTGATGTTCGGACCTGCGGCGTGGGTGTTCCTCAGGGCGGAGTTCTTTCCCCGCTCCTCTTCAACTTATACCTTCGTGACATCCTGAACGTGCTGCCGCCTGACATGAAGTTCACCATGTACGCGGACGACCTGCTCCTATACACTGGATTTGGGAGGGATGAGGACGTCTCGGACAGGGTGAACTCTGTCTTACGCGACTTGGTTGAGTGGCTGGGTACCCTGGGGATGGATGTATCTCCATCAAAGACCACTGCCTGTGTTTTCTCCAGATCGAACACCTCTTTTGACCATCTTCACATTAACATTTCCAATACAAACATTGACTGTGGCAGATCCTTAAAGCATCTTGGCATTCTCCTGGATAGGCGTCTCACCTGGGAGGGCCATATTCGTATGTTAGCTGACAAGGCCACGAGAGCCCTCGGTCTCCTTAAGATTATCTCAAGAGCCACCTGGGGCACTTCCCCCGACATAGCCCTTCTGGCATACAGAAATTTGATCAGAGCCATTATGGACTGGGGTGCTCCCCTCTTCGCTGACGCTGCAGTTTCTAATTTAAAGATCTTGGACAGAGTCCAATCAGCAGCGTTAAGAACTGTCCTGGGTGCGATGAAATCAACTCCCATTTTTCTTCTCCTCTTGGAATCAGATGAAACCCCCTTGGCTATTAGGCGAGCATATCTTTCGAATTCTTTTTTTGTTAGAAATCTTTCCTGGAGTGAGAACCCTCTGATCCCTAAAATTCGCCTGTTGGATGAGAGAGAGGCTAATGGTTCCTTTTCCTTCAAAACGAGCAATTTAACTCTGCTTAACGCATTCCGCCGAGTCTCCCCAATTTCCGATCCCTTTCTCAGAACTAAAAAACCTGCTTATTTTGACTGGAGCTGGCATTCTTTGTCTGCTCCTGTTACCTGTGACACTCATTCTGGTCCTTACATCCAGGCCTCCTCTAATCCCGAACAACAGTTTCGGGCTTGTGTGGACTCCCACTTTCCCGATTTCCATATCCTATACACAGATGCCACACTTAACCCGAACACAAACCTCTCTGCTTCTGCCTTTGTGGATGAGGATCGCGATTTCACATGCTGTACCCCGCTTCAACCCTTCATCACTATTCTTAGCGCTGAACTATACGCGATCTTGCGGGTGGTGTTGCATGCTCAAAGACATCACAATTCTAAGACCTTGATTGTCACCGATTCCCTTTACTCACTCAATAGAATCAAAGACTGTTTGCTCTATAAGGACAATTCCGAATTGGTTTACAGGATTCGCGATCGTATTTTCCATAACCATCCTTCCGTCAGGGGTCTCCAATTTGCTTTTATGTGGGTCCCTTCCCATTCCGGCATCTTGGGAAATGAGAAAGCAGATGCTGCCTGTCGTGAGGCGAACTTACACGATGGCCGCGTCAACTTTGGCGCTCCCTTAACTGACATTAACAAAACTATCTTTACCCCCGACCGCCTATCTTGGACGCAACACCTATGGCCTTTTACCGACGCTGACCGCGACAATCACAGATACCTCTCCAGGGTTTCAATTAAATCGACAAGACCTTGGTACATTGAACTCTCGTTTCCCCGAAACTGGATTAACACCGTAACAAGATTAAGATTCTTTCACACGTACACCGCTGACCATTTTGAGCGGATTGGATGGGAAGTGGTGGCTGACTGCAGGTGCGGTGCAGAGAGGAGGACTTTGCCTCATATCCTACACGACTGCCCTAGAATAAATTCTTACAGACCCAATTTTTACAACTATCTTTCCAGAAAATTTCCAGGCATAAACCCAAGAGAGGTCTCAATTGTCGACCTAATTTTTAACCCCAATGACGAACTGGTCAGGGAGCTGGGTGGTTTTATCTGCAGAGATAGTCAGATTGTATAAATCAGGTTTCAGTCAACTGGAACTCTGTCGAGAAAAAAAGAAAAAAAATTGACACCAACAACAATTATAACACAAAAAAAAAGTAATAAATAAAATAAATAAAAAAAAAATGTATATATATACAGTCTTAAACTGATTCTCATATGCAGAATTATATCCAGATTTCCCTCCAACTCTGCCTTCCTTACGGCTGTATCCACAACCAACGCAAGTCTAAGGGTCCATGCACATGCCTCACTGACGTCTCATCGTGCGATACCTCATTGCCATCCACTGCACATCTACGACTTTGACCACGCTTTTGCTGAAACGACGTTGATTCTATGACATAGTCTGAACACAACCAATAAAAACTTTTTCCTTCTTCATTTTAGTGTTTGTTCTGACAGTTGGCTAAGCCTCAAGTCATTTAAGAAGAAGAAGAAGAAGAAGATACCCAAAAACCATGAGTCCACGCTTTTTGGGGTATGAATTCATGCGTTTGAAGCGTGACTATAGTCCATGCGAAATTACTATAGGTAGCGTCATACTATTAAAGCTAGATTTTTCTCTCCGTGCATGTATACATTTTCCAATTCTCTTTCGGTTTTGTTGGGTTAGCGATACTAGCAAACCTATCGTAAAAATTTCGAAACATGGAAATTGTCGTCTGCTGCGCGTCTGATTGTAAACTCATTTTTGTAGGTTATAATGTCAAAAACCGTGGATTGAAATAAATAAGATGTGTTTACATTTAAGTGTTTACAAAAAAAATATTGATTCAGTGAAACTTTCTTCACAAAAAAGGGTTTTTCACGAGGGAATCTTTTATTCTTTGGATTTCAACGATTTGAAGATAATTTTCTTAAATTGTCAATAGAGTGGGAGCTCCTTATACTACTTCATGCTAAGAAGTAAACGAATTATAGGTTAGGGTCATGTTGGATTTCTCTTGATTGAAAGTTATTTTTAGTTATTTGAATTTGAAACTAATTTTTATTGAATATTTTGGATATAATGAAGAATTAAAGATCAATAATTTTTAATTAATAATTGATTTTCTTTCTGTATTTTCACTTGAAAAATTAAAAACGTAACCTCAAATTTTTTGCTTCTTAGGTTTTCTTTGGAGCGTGACACATATTTCGAAAACGGTAATAGATATAATAAAAATTTAAAAGATAAAAAGATGCACAATGAAATTTCCTATAAGGATATATATTTTAAACATTTAAATTACATTTATTTGATTTGAATAATTCCAATAATTGATTCAAATAATTATTTATTACTGATATAATAACGATTCTATCACTTGGTTTCCAAATTAATTATATGTTAAAGTTATCGATCACTCCGAGTCAATTTACTTGACTCGGGGTGGTCGATAACTTCAACACATAATTAATTATTTATTAATTTGAAATATTCCATTTATTTGATTTGAATAATTTGTATTTGATTCAAATAAGTAGTTATTTGATGCGATAAAATAAAATATTTAGGTCAAATAAATATGTATTTGGTTCATATACACATTTATTGGATTATAACCAAATAAATTTTTTTCAGTGTAGGGGAGAGTGGGGCAAACCAGACCCCTTAACGGTTTTTTGACTCTTGTGACTAAACGAATCAACAGATTTCATTTTTTGAGGGATTGTTTGAAAGATCATTTAATTGCGCAACTTTTTCCCAGATACACCTATACTTCACCTTTTATTGTTTAGTTGCTGTGTTAACTTTAAAAAATTTTGTAAACCGACTGGTTTGCCCCACCCTCTGGGGTAAACCAGACCCCCATGGCAGGGCTGCCAGCGTACTTAGAGGTTAAAAGTAGTGAAAAAAGTGAGTTTTTGATTGAAAAAAGTGAGTAAATAGTGAATTTACAAATAAAATAGTGAGTAAAAGTGAGGTTAATTTTGGCATATTTTTGAAGATTTAAATTAATAATTTATCTGTAATATCAATTTCCTTCTCAATTTAATAAATAATAGGTACAGATATTTAATACTTTTACCATTAATTTTTATTTTTTTTAAACTTTCTTAACAAAAATCGCAAAATTGATTGTCAAAGTCTGCAATGAAACCATATTTCGTCGGCTTGGTGGAAAACTGTACCATTTCAAGAATTTGTTATAAACTATACCATTTCAAAAGTTTGTTATAAAACATACCATTTCGATGAAGATCTATAAAAGCGTTGCACTAAAGAATTTCTAAAGATTAACAAGCAATTAATTTAAATTATTAGAAATTTTTAAATAATACATTAAAAAGATGAACAAGAGTATATTTAAGATACCGCTTTTTAAAAATACATAACCTTATTTTATGTCTAGCATCAGTGTTGACAAAGTTGGAAAAAAAGCAAAAAACTTTTTTTCTCGAAATGGTATGTTTTAAAAACATTTACCGAAATGGTACAGTTTATAACGAATTCCTGAAATGGTACAGTTTTCCACCAAGCCGACGATTTGACTATGAGTATTTCTACACAGCACCAAAACTTTCCTAAAAATTTATAAAAGATTTACATACTTGCAAACTTTGAAAAATTTACTTGCAAACTTTAGTGAAAATTGTGCAAAGATTTAAGGGGACTTTCTGGTTTAGGATTTTAAAAAAATCGATTTTTCTTTTTTTGCTTTAAAATGTTCCTTAGTATCATAAAATTACTTTCCCAAAACAATTATGAAAAAATATGCGAAAGAAAAAAGTTATAGCAATTTTTATGTCCGTTTCTTAACAGACTGTAGTAGAGGTACACATTACATGAAAACTTTAAACGGGGAGTAACTTTTCTCGAAATCTACCAAACCGATTTCACAGTCAAACCCCCTTTTTTATGCGGGGGTAAATTGACCCTAAAACGTAGCGGTTTTGCGATTTTTTAAGTAAAATGTTTATAAAATATTTAAAAATACATTTACAAATCGTTTTTTAGGTTTTTTACCTAGAACAAATACTTATGAACAGAATCCAGTTTGAATTTTTAATTTATGAGGTACTGGTCATTCTGAAAGTTACTCCCCGAAAAAGGTACCTTTTGGAAGACGCCACCTACATCTGCGATACGTAACTAAATTTACTTCAAAAAGTTGTTAATATAATACTGTCTAGACAGTAACCACTGTTCCTGTCAAAAAAATTTTTGTAATTAGACAGTACTCTTTGCTTTCTGGACAGGAACTATTCTTGTCTATAAAGGAATCAGTAATGTCTGGACATTAATCGTTCATGTCCAAACAGCACTGACAGCTGCCAAACTCAATTGTTTTTTTTGGACAGGAACCATTCCTGTCTGGACAGCACCCAGTCATGTTTATTTTTCTCGCACTTCAATAAATGTTTATTGTCAAATTTTACCAAAAATTTAGCTTCAAACTTTCCTGATTCCTGATGATTTAAATTACATTTTCGACAACTCTATTATAAGCGAAAATGTAGCGTAAGAAGTTCCTGAATATTTTATATTTCATATTTTTCTGATATTCTATGATTGAATCGTATAATAATCACAACCAACAATAAAAGCTAAAAGTAGCTTATAAAAATATTATCTAAATTTTTAGTAACATTTGTTACTCTTATTTTATTTTAAGAGATGTAAGTACATCTCTTTTAGAATTTATAATAAATCTTAAATTTTAAAACTAAAATTTAATAACGTGGTTTAAAAACTTACCTATTTATTATTTTATTTAAAAAATAAAGAAACTGAAATTTTTTTTTACATTGCTTAGTTAAAAAAACACTATTTTGGAATTTTTGAGCCTATTATGCGATCATTATGCAAAAAGAGTAAAATTATGCAATCAGTAAAAATTGTGAAATATTGTGCGCTCTAGGAACATGTTGTTAAAGGTTTAAAACATGAATTAACATAATATTATAATGTTTCTACTCGATTTTAAAAAATTATGCAGTCGCATAATCTACCTTTCTCTACTCATAATCAAAAATGTGGTTTTATTGAAAACTTTGACACCCTAATTTACTATTTTTGTATAGAAAGAGTAAAAATGTTAATTTTTATGGTAATAAATGCTCCCAAACAATTGCGATTTTAGTGTTTGGTTTGTTTACTGTTTTGTTAGTTTACATTTTTCAACTTGGACTTGCCCTTAAATAAAATTTATTTTTTTTAAATAGAGAAATAAGGTATTTTACAAAAAATAGTGAGAAAAGTGAGTTTTTTTTTAAAAAGTGAGTAATAGTGAGTGACCTGAAAAAAAGTGAATAAAAGTGAGAAAAGTGAGTCACTGGCAGCCCTGCCATGGGTCAAACCGTACCGTTTGATTTTTTATTTATAATATTGCATTTACATAATCTACAATAATAAAAAAACGTAAAAAATCATGTAAACAATGGTTGTAGTAATGAAATTAATAATTCGGGATTGAATTTTAATTAAATAAATATTTTTTTTAATAAGAAAATAAAAATGTTTGTCATTATCAGAGAAACAATATTAAAAGGTCCAATTCTCATTGGAAGACAATTATTTTTTTTGCTCCCAGAGTTGCACAAACAAAAGTAAAAAATGTCAAATTGAAAAAATAAGGTATACTACACATGGTTGTTTCAAATTTCTAAATAGCACTTTTGCCAATTTCGCCATTTCGAGAATATTGAGGGGGGTCCGGTTTACCCACCGGTCCGGTTTGCCCCACTCTCCCCTATCTTTCAAACTTAATTTCATTCATAAATTCTATTTTTTTAAATTTTTACCATCATAAAATTGATACATTTTTTTTAATCACTGATAGTAATTAATGTTTGACTTTAATAAAAAGGAGAAATAATTATTTAAAAATTTATTTACAATGGCAATAAAAAAAGCAAAAAAACCAATTTTTTCAAAACAAACAGATAAATTTGCTTTAAGTCAGGTAGGGGAGAGTCAAGTAAGTCCGTTTTTCTTAAGGAGGTTCTCTCGTAAATAGAAATAACAGACAGTTTTCGATCAAACTTGGTACCCTACTAGATATAAGATATATATATATATATATATATATATATATATATATATATACTTGAAAAAAGATGTTAAATTTTAATAGATTTAGGGTACTTATGACAAATGTTATAAATGATTTTATTTTTCCTCATTTTACATATGCTATCTTATGGGAAATTGTAGTTTCATGATATTCAATCTCATATGAGAAAATTTATAAAATATTAAACACAATTTCTTTAAATTTTCCCTTATAAACACGGAGAAAAATGGATATGCAGCGTAAATATGTAGATGCTAAAGCTTAACATAGTTTTCATTCAATATACATAGGGTCAGCTATCCAGATATTAAAACCATGAAGTAGGATAAGGAGATGAAACTGAGTTGTGCAGAATAGTTCAGAGTAGTACTACAGAGTAGTGCAGTTTTCATCTCCCTACTGTCTCGAGCGCCCCTTGAGGGAAAATACAGAATTATAATGTATCGTCTGCTACAAGGTTGTTTATGACATTTATGAGATGACAGCTGAATGAATCGGGTTATATTTAAGATTTGAACGAGTTTTATGACTGAAATCGAAAATAAAAATTAAAAGTTAATGTAAAATAATAAATTCATGAATAAATAATATTATGTTAATATAAAAATTCATTGTTGCTGTCATTTCACTACAAAAACATTCAGGTTATATTTATGTTTTTCTCCTCAGATCACGTTACAAAATAGATAAAAAAATTAAATTAAAAGTTTTAATATACTAGATATTAAGAAAAGATATTAATGCATATCATCTGGATATTATGGTTTAATATCTCATATGTTTAAAAGTATAATCTGTAAAAGTGAGGTTATGTTTGAACAAGTCTTTTTCCAATATCTGTAAATATTAAATTTGAACATCTAAGATGTTTACATATTTCACTATCACAGATATTGACCATTAATATCTAGATAATAAAGCTTAATATAATTTTTTCTTAGTGTAGCATTAATATATTTTTATATCTACTTTTAAATATTCAGTTTTCTCTGTAAAGTTTAATCTAAAAAATTGTTAATTATATACAGACGACAAGAAATGATAACAGGGAAATATATGCAATGTTGCTATGCGTTGCGTTAGTTCTCTGTGATTCAAATGAAAACTTAAATGGTGATTGTTTTGATTAGAAATGCAGGGAGGGAACCTCCTTACAAAAATACACTACCAAATTGAGAGACCAATTGCAAAAATTGCATTAAAAACATATCCTTTAAATATTGATAACTTCGTTAAATATTAACGTAGAAAGATATTAAAGACAGTTTTGGAAAGATTACAAAATTTAGGGTTAAATGATTCTATGTTTAAGACATATTGAAAAATATAATCAAAGATATGAAGTAATAAAGATAGGTATAATTTTCATTATCAGTGAATTTTCATTGTCCAACTTTGATAGAATGCAACTTTTTGAAAAGTGTTCAGAAAAATTTGATATTTGCACTAAATGAAAGCTTGTATTTTCAGCTTTAAAAAAGAGTAAGAACACTTTAATAATAAATAGTTAATTATATTTAATTAAATATAAACTAATTTTACATTAAATTAATTAATGCATTTTTAATTTATTAACAAAAATATGTAAATTCAGCAATTTAGAAAAAAACTCAATTTTATACTTTACTTTTCGTACAACACATATAATATTGATAATATTCTTTTATACTCTATTTTTATATAATACATGTATAATATACTTTTAATATTCTGAAAAATTTACGTTAATAATAATTAAATAATTAATTTTGCTTCCTCGTGAGGAAGCTTTGTAGTCGTTTAATTTATAAAATTTTAAAAAATCCTCCAAATAAATTTTCATCCATATAGGACTATGTTATTTAAGACCCTGAACAATTGTCCGGATGTATGTATGTGTGTGTGTGGATCCCGTTTTTTGTGAACACGATAATTCGAAGAGGTTTCAACGAATTCGGCTTAAAATTGCTAGGCATATTTATCATAAATATATCTCGAAATGGATTGATGGACATTAAAAAATCTATAAAAAAAATTTTTTTAAATTTTTTTTCAAAAAAATTTTTTTTAATTGAATATTGAAGTTAATATATAATAAAATCTTATTCCCCGTGTAGAAAAATCTTCTGGCGCTGGCCTGAGTCAGACCAGACCGTCTCTTTTCCAAACTAGTGGCTGGCCTGAAACACTGGTCTGGGGCTAGCTAAAAGTGTAACGCTAGAAACGGTCAGCCACAGAATAGAGAGGCTATTCAGACGGTCTAGCCAGGCGCTAGCCAACCGCAAGATAGATATTTACTGTTTTCTAAATATAATAAAGCAGCCCTCCAACATCGTTTATTAACCCTTTGCCGTACATAAGCTTTCCCCACCTCAGAAAAAATAAGTTTGACAGTGGAATCACGTGGATAATATCAGGGCCGGAAATTAGTTTGATTTTGAGGTTATGTTTACATTGGTTATGTAGATTTGATAAAAGTCTTTAATAATCAAATATAGCTATGTTTAAAAAGTAATAAATTGCAAATACACTTCCACTTTATACAAAAAAACAGATTTTTAGGTATTAAATATTATTTTAAAATATAATTTATTTTAAAATATAAATGGATTCATTTTTTAATTAGGTACGTTCCTGCAAATTCAGAACACTTACATTCTCACACATAACTAATTTATCAACACAAGCATACCGCCTTTTCTCATTGGTTGTTCCCCCAGAAAAGACTCTAAACGACATTTCGTAACACAAGAACGGCAAAGGGTTAAACGAAACATATGAGAAATTTATTTAAATTAAATGTTAATATAATAAAAAAAATTCATTTGTATTTGCAAACATGAAATAATTATTAACTTTTAACTTTTAATCAAATTAATGTTCACGACACAGAATAAACGCAAACCTATAACTAAATAAAATTTGACATTGCGGGGAATCGAACCTACGACCTACGGACTTCTAGCCGAACACTCTAACCACTACTCTATCGAAGCTACAAGAAAATAAATTTTAATTTTCGACACCTTTTACACTTACAATTAATAAAGAGTGTTTAAATGTGTAATCACGAAACTACTGCAAGTTTCGTGTACACAAAGAAAAATAACAAACCTTGTTATGACTTGTTATGAATTTTTTCATTAATTTCTAGATTAAACTATTAAAATAAATTGATTTTTAGAAAGTAAAAAAATTAAATCTTATTAAAGAAATTTTTCAAATGAAATTAAATATTTTGTTCTTTAATAAAAAAATGTGAATTGTGAATAGACATGATTATTATATGAGAAAGTACACAAGCATTTTTTTAGCTAGTAAAATATAAAATATCTTTATATACATAAAAAAACAAAAATTGTAATTATTAAATACACAAATTCTTCCTACACATTTTTTGTTATTAATTTAAAATAGAAAAAAAATTATTGTTAAAAATTGTAATTAAAAACGAAAATTTCATAACTTTTTATTTCAAAAGAAACTGATTATTTTTAAAATATAAACAAAAAATAATTATAAAATTTATAAATCAACATTATGAAAATTTCTTATCTTATTTTATAAAAGCAATATCTATTAACCTTTTCTCTAAATAAACAATAAAAATTGATATTGACAAATCGAAAAACCAAAGTGTTTTGAAAAAGAAAAAAAAACAAAAGCATATACAAAAACTAACTTCATACTGCGAACAGAATGAATGAAAACCCACAGAGATTAATATAGTTAATAATTTAATTTAACATAATTAATTATTTATTATTTTAATTTAAGGGTCTAGTCAGACCACCTCATGCAAGACTTATGCATGCAGGTTACCATGGTAGCGTTCAAGAGTGAGAGAGATAGGAAGTTATTCTATCTCTCTCACTCATAAACGATACTATGGCAACCTGCATGCGGAGGTCTGAACGCTCCCTAAAAATATGACAAATAATTATTTAATTACTGTTAATTTAAATTCTTTAGAATATTTTATTTACAAATTTTATTAATGAATATTTTTAATTTATTTTCTTAATTTGTTTTAATTTTTCATTTTAATTAATATTTTATAATATTGTTAAAAAAGCATTTTAAATTTAAATATTTTCGTTGTAAACTTTGTTGCCTCGTCCAATAACCTATTTCTGCCCTGTGAGACGAGTGCCGGACGAGCAAACAGGTAAATCACTGCATTGAAAATCTTTTGTGCATTTTAAAATAATTTACTTATAACTTAAAAATTAACGCAGAGATTAAAGTGTTTTTACTCTTATTTTAAAGCTGAAAATACAAGCTTTCATTTAGTACAAATGTCAAATTTTTCTGAACACTTTTCAAAAAGTTGCATTCTATCAAAGTTGGACAATGAAAATTCACTGATAATGAAAATAGGTCTGTTCTCGTTGCCTGCACTAAGTGTAACTTTTAGACTACCTCAAGAGTAGGTACAGAAATATTTATCTTTGATTATATTTTTCAATAAGTCTTAAATATACTCTGAAAATAATGTAATTGAATCAAGAAAATTTGAATTGGTTGAAGTAAATATCGGGATTGCATGGGGTCCATCTAATTATGCGATTGGTTCAAGAAAATGATTTTCTTGGCATAGTATTCTTGGTAGGAGAGTATATGTTCTTGATACAAGAAAATATGGAATTCGATCAATAAATTAAGTAACATGTACGAAATGCAGAATATATTAATTCAATATCATTTGTGTATCTAGTCAAGAAAATACCGCTTGCTGGGTGTAAAAACATGATACATCGGATTGGCGTTGAAAAACATGATACCTCGGATTTGACTTGAAAAACATGACATATCGTCGTTTGAGTTGAAGAACATGACACGTCGAAAACGAAAATTTTTTATTCAATTTTCTGTTGGTACCACTGACTGCAAATCTTAAAATGTCTCAAATCAAGATAAACTGTATACAAAATTATTTAACCTATTTCTTCTTTGAATTGACATATTATGAAGCGAAAGCATATGTTTCATAAAAGTTTCAAAGATTTGACACATTTTAAAATTAGCGGTCAGTGGCATCAACTGAAAATTGAAAAGAAAATTTTCTTTTTCGACATGTCATGTTCTTCAACTCAAACGACGATATGTCATATTTTTCAAGTCAAATCCGAGGTATCATATTTTTCAACGCCAATCCGATGTATCATGTTTTTACACCCAGCAAGCGAAATGCAACCGAGGCGTATTGAATCAGCAATGAGATTATATATATTATATATTATATTTAATATTGACAATTTTGGTTTCTATTGTACATTTATAACAAAGAATATTGGAAATGGAACATATTTAATTTAAACTTGAAACATTTTCATGCAATTTTCAAATATTAAAAAGTTATAGCGAAATGCAAAATTCATTTACTTAAAAAATCTATTTTCCAGTTATTTTTTTTCTAAAGGGTTATCATTGGTACTTATTAATATATAAATTACAAGAAATTAAGTTTGACAGGATTACTTTATTAATATTTTTAAAATAATAGGTTTTTCTTAATAAAATAAGCAAAGTGATTCGTTAGGCCCCGGAGGTGTTTGTAGAAAATTTTATTATTAGGGCTCCGTACACCTTCGGTGTGCCGACGGAACCCTATTGGTGAGACTCTTGTGTCCGTAGCCAAATCGTGCCCCCCTCCTAGCGGCTAAACTATTTGACCTAGAGAGCTCAAATTTGGTACAAATACGTATTTTCACATGTAAATTACAGGAAAAATATAGAGAATGTGATTGGAGGTGATGGCCATAGCGTTGTCAAGGAAATAACAAGATTTTTGTCCAAAAATGCACAAAAAGTGACCCCCCCCCCCTTAACTTGTAAACTATTCAACGTGGAGGACTAAAATTTTGCAAACTAGTGTATTTTAACTCGAATATTACAGAAAAAATATAGAGAACTTGCTATGTCATAATGGCCATAGCGTTGTCAAGGAAAAACTAAAAAATTAAAAAAATTTTTTTTTCTAATTTCCATATTTTTGACCTAATGAGCTGAAAATTGGTTCATTAGTATAGTTTTACAGTCCACAGTGGGCCAGAACACCTTGATTCATGGCCAAAAGTCGAATTTTTCAACTTTATCTTTTGTTAAAGTAGTTTATGACATTCTAATTAGCGATAGTTCTGGCATCTTTTACATTAATGACACTGTAATTTATAAATATTTAACACGTTAAAAATTATGTAAAATTTAAAAATATTAAAAAATTTCTTTTAAAAATTTCATTGAAGTTCTGTACATTTCTCGAAATAGAGTTAATTTTTTCAAGCAATTACTAATTAACGTTCAATATTACTCTCAAACAAACAAAAAATCAGTATATAATTATTGGATAATTTATTTTCGATTAATTTTATAAGCACAGAAGTTAGAAGTAAAGTTGAATGAAAAATAATATTTGATTTAAGAGTTCTCCGAAGTTCCCCAAGATTTTGGAAAGTTTCGCATATGTATGTATTCTTTGTTATACGAATTTTAAGAAAAAGTGGCACATTTTACCACAAATTCATTTGTTTACAAAAAATTGTAAATATTAAAGTCAATGTTTCACTCACAATATACGTAGTGACTAAGATTAGGAAAAGTTTTGCTACAATATCAACATCCATTCGGGGTTTTTCGGGGTTTTCGGGGTCGCTGATTACGAATCGATTATTAGTTTTAAAAAATCCAAAATGGCGGATCCAATATGGCGGATGACTTTATTAAAACTTCATCAGATCCCTGGAAACTTGTTACTTGGGGGTTTTCGGGTTCGCTGATTACGAATCCATTATTAGTTTTTAAAAATAAAAAATGGCGGATCCAATATGGCGGATGACTTTATTAAAAATCCATCAGATCAACTTGAAACTTGTTACTCGGGGGTTTTCGGGGTCGCTGATTACGAATCCATTATTAGTTTTTAAAAATCCGCCATTTTGGATCCGCCATTTTGGATTTTTAAAAACTAATAATGGATTCGTAATCAGCCACCCCGAAAACCCCCAAATAATAAGTTTCAAGTGGATTGGATGAAATTTTAATAAAGTCAACCGCCATATTGGATCCGCCATTTTGGATTTTTAAAAACTAATAATAGATTCGTAATCAGCCACCCCGAAAACCCTCGAGTAACAAGTTTCAAGTAAATCTGATGGATTTTTAATAAAGGTATCCGCCATATTGGATCCGCCATTTTGGATTTTTAAAAACTAATAATAGATTCGTAATCAGCACCCCGAAAACCCCCGAGTAACAAGTTTCAAGTCAATCTGATGGATTTTTAGTAAAGTCATCCGCCATTTTGGATCCGCCATTTTGGATTTTTAAAAACTAATAATGGATTCGTAATCAGCCACCCCGAAAACCCCCGAGTAACAAATTTCAGGCTATTTGAAATATAAATAGACTTTTGGCCATCGAAGTGTCTCCTGGCCCACTGTGCAGTCTGATCACAAAAATATATTCAAAAATCTTAAAAAAAATTTTTTTAAGTAAAAATTATTTTTTTAATTTGCATATTTTTTGACCTAATGAGCTGAAAATTAATTTATTAGTATATTTTTACAGTGTAATCACAAAAATATATTAAAAAATCTTTTAAAAAATTTTTAAATAAAATTAAAAAAATGGGATAAGTGGGAGTTGAACTCGCACTGCAATGGCGGGTTCCGTACACAAATATTAAAACAATACTTGCAACATTCATCGGTAAATGTTAGAATTGAAATAAACAATTAAAAAAATATATTAAAATCATTCGATAAAAAAAATAATAATAAAATTTAAAGTATTGTATATCTAATATCTATCTATTATTCTTTACAATATTAAATATACAATACTTTAATTTTTTAATTTTTTTTATCGAATGATTTTAATATATTTCAACTCGCACTTGTCCAATTTTTTTATCAATATTGTAAGTATTAAACAAAAACAAAGACTTCAAAAATTTACTTTAAAGCGTCAAAATAATTTTTTCTACCAAATTTTTAACAATAATAAATGAATAACAATGAAATTTTGTTCAAACTTACAGTACGCCAAGTACATTATTTTAATCAAAAACCGAAATTACTATGATTTACCACTTTTGAATAAATTGAAGTGATTTATTACGCCCCGGTCTCCCTTACTCTAAATTTAGAAATATATATTATATATATTAAATAAATTTAATAAATGTTCTGAACTAAATCAAATTTAAATTACATGAATTTCTAAAGCAGTTTCATAAATAAGTGTCCAAATTTAGCAAAAAATATGTTTAGATTTTCCCCTATTTTGAATAAAAAATTCCCTAAGGAAATCATATAACGATTCCGAATAAATGTCTTATAAGCATCGAGTATTACTACCTCGTTAAGGACGAAACATTAAGGAGACAAACCGCTCCGAAAATCCAAGAGACCACCCGGTTCAAAAAGGAATAGCCTTAGCTGGTTCACCCAATTCAGTTTGTATGACGGATTTCGCTTACTCAAAGTAAAAAACCTCTTAAAACATAACCTGGGATACTTTGAATTATCCATTACCGAAATCTTATTTATCCAGGGTATGCAGAATTTAAAAATTTTAAGGGCAAGGTGAGAGCTACCTGTTTCGAGATTCACTGCGTAATTAGGAGTGCAGACCGGAAGGTTTAAAAGGCTTTAAAAAAGGTAAGTTTTACCCTCTCTATATTATCCAAAAAACAGATACCCCAAACTTCGACGTTATAAAACTTTTGTTTTATAACAAAAGTCTAGTCTCGCCTAACGCGAGACTTTCAAGAAGTCGAGTACAAGAAGACCAAGATTCCACATCGGTGGAATGGATCGCCCGCAAAGTTGCTCTCACAGCAGTGTTCGCGGCACTGATAAATTTGCTCGATGCAGATGCGAAGGAACAAGAGCCTTGGAACGGAACCCCTAAATACACGTAGTCATCTACCACCTCGATGCTACTATTGCCAAACTTAAATGACTTGAGCCTTCTTGCTTTGGAGTTACCGAATCTCGTAAATATTACAATTTTAGTTTTACACACGTTAACCGTTAGCTCATTCAAAATACAATATTCGTACTGAGCATCTGGTTTTTTACTAAGTTCCCAGGGAGAGTCTGCAAAAAGGACATAATCATGCGCGCACCCTGACATTAATATCTCCGATGATACGTTAATCGAGATTCCCCTGCATCCACGTGTTAGAAAAAATTCCTCCATGTCGACAATAAAAAGTAAAAATTCAAGAGGACTCAGCACTTCTCCCTGAAGAACCCCGCGCGTGACAAGAACCTCGTCGGTAAACCCCACTCGGTCTTTATACAAGTTGTTGCTTTCGAGTAAAAATCTTTAAAAATATTAATTACTTTCGTGCTGAGACCCAGTGAGTATAGCTTGCTCCACAACAGCTTATGTGAAACCGACGGGAAAGCTCTCTTAAAATCAATAAAACAGATTATTTGCTTAAAAAAAAAATCCCCCTTCTTAAATAACATAAACGTAGATAGTTTACCTCATTCGTTAGAAACCTTTTCCGAAGTTAAAATCATATTAAAAAAGTTATTAATTAATAGAACCCAGTTTTGAGGCAAATTCTTCAAAAAAATTATAATTAATCCCGTCCCAACCAGGAGCTTTCCCGTTTTTACACTTTAACAGACAGCAATAAGTTTCCTCGACCGTTAAGCATTCATCCAGCTCTGGAACCGATCGAACTGCAGCAAAATTGTCAACATAAGAGACGTCTGATATGTTAGGATAAGATTCTTTCAAATAATCGAACCAAGTGACTATTTTAATGTTAGAAAAATGATTTACACGCGGACGGAAAGCATTAATAATCCTCCAGAATTAAGAAGAAAAGGTACAATTATTCAGAGTATTTAGACGGTCAAGAGCAAATTAACGCTTTTTCAATTTTGAGTTTTCCAGTGTCTATTTTTCTCCTAGGCATAAACAATTCTGGAGGAAGGCGAAAAGTTGGCAATATTGCAGCACCTCAACGCCGAACTTTCGGCTTGTAACACAGTAACAGTGGTCCCTAACTTAAAAGAGTGTCCCACTTGGGAGGTTACATGATAGATTCCTGCACCAACTCCATTCCCGCCTTTTGATCCATCTGTGTTCTTCATCTTTTGATCATCTGACTTCACAGTCAGCTGGAATATTTGTCAGTCCATTTATCCAATCTTCTCTACTAGGTATACTAGTCTTATACTTTTTGTCGAAGAGGTACAAAGGGACAGTTTTGTCCCTAATCATACTTAGGAGTAACTCACCAATTTCTCCAGGATTACTCCGAAATATTTTGCCTGCTCTGTATATTGGATCTCTTTTCTGGACAGCGTAAGTAAGTACGAGGCTTTCCACTTATACCGTGTGGTGAAGATAACCGCTTCCGGTTTCCTCGGATTTACAGATAAACTAACCTTTTTACACCATTTATCTACCTGGTTTACGCCTTTTGGGCTACTTCGAGTATAACGTCGAGATGGGGACCGCGAACGATTAACAAAATGTCGTCCACATACCCAATTACACGGTACCCTGCTTCGGTCAGAGTTCTCAGTAGTTCATTCACCACCAAGGACCAGAGCAAGGGTGAAAGAACGCCTCCTTGGAGGCATCCAGATTTGACTGTCCCTTACAGGACTGAGTATTCTTTAGTTGATAAGAGGTTTCTGTTTTTTAACATGTGACAAGTCCAATCAACCACTCCTGTAGGAATATTTAAAGCTGTCATACCTTATTTTATGGACTCCGGAGAGGCCTGACTATAAGGTCCTTCTATGTCCATAAAAACACCTACAGCAAAATCCTGATTCTACAGTTGCCCATCAATTAGGCCAACTGCTCTTGCCAAAGCTGTCTCCGTAGAGCATTTTGCTCTATACGCATATTGGTCCTTTTGTAGCGGGAACTCCTCTACGCCATCGGGACATATCCCAGAGTCAGACTCGCTTTAACAAGCCTTACCAATGGTCCAACAGCCTCATCCATCACTCTTTGAAATAGGACAGGGTAGACGTCTGAGACCAAACTTGTAAGGGTTAAAAGATTCCGTGGCCCATCTGATCCTCTCGGCATTCACGATCCTGTTTACCAACTGCCTTCGCGACCTATAATCAGCCTGTGAAAGGTTTGTTAGCGACCCAGGGTCAGGTCCGCCCTCCCCCGACCTTGAAAAGCCCGGAAAGTGTACCTGGACCAGACTTTGGTCTTTTTACCCCCTCTTTTTCCAGAATTGATGCATCCTGGACACTCTTTCTCTTCGATCAAGTAGCAACACCCGAGGAAACAAAGTTGGTTACATCGGCTTTCAGCCGTTCTCCCCTTAACCGTTTTTTTTCAGAACCGTTAAAGCGCTTCCTTATGGTTAGGGCCTTTCTACAACCCCTGAGTCTCTACCCTCACCTAAGACCGCATTACCATCAGATCCCGAAGGAACAGCAAAAGAGGAAGGATCGTTAACTTCAACACTTAAATAAATTGAAAACTGAGTGACAGAATCATTATTATTATTTAAAAATTATAAAGATTTTGTAATGATTATATTTAATTTTAAGGCATAATCTAAGTTTATAGTCTCCTGTTTTTTATTTGATTTCATTTTACGGAACTATAATTTATATAGTAATTTATGAATTAATTTTTAAAAAATCTAGGGTAATTTATGCAGTAATTTATAAAAATATTAAGGTAATTTGTATAGGTAAATTTATGTCAAATATAACCTAATTTTTTACTTTCGCGTCAAAAGGAACATTTGGTATAACATTTTTTTAAAAATTCTTTTAAACCAATTGTTTGTGATCATACTGTGAAAATACACTAGTATACAAATTTTTAGCTCATTAGATAGAATAATTTAGAAGTTAGGGGGAAAAAAAGGTTATATTAGTTTCTCTTTGACAACGCTATGGACATTATTATATTGCAACTTCTCTATATTTTTTTGTAATATTCGCATTAAAATCCACCAGTTTGCCAAATTGTAGCTCGCTATGTTGAATAGTTTAGAGGTTACGTGGAGGGGGTTGTCACTTTTCATGCATTTTTTGCCAAGAATCGTGAACCTTGACAACGCTATAACAATCGCTTCCAATCAGATTATTTACCAAATTTGAGCTCTCTAGGTCAAATAGTTTAGCCGCTAGGAGGGAGACACGATTTGGCTTCGGACGCTAGAGTCTCGCCAATAGGGTTTCATCGGTACACTGTAAGCGGACGGAACCCTAAAAATTATCGAAATCTATAAAGGATAAGTATTGTTTTTCCAAAATTGAAAACATTATTGATTGGAAAGATCATTTTCATAATTGTTAATTACGTTCGTTAATAATAAACCAATTAATACGAAATTTTGAATAAACCATAGTTACCTCATAATAAAACATTCTTAAGAAGAATTTTACAAAAAAATTATTTTTTAAAAAGTTTTTAAGAAAAACGGACTTGCCTAAGTTTCCCCTATTTGAATTCATAAAATTATTCACAGTTAAAATATATATTTCGAGGTACACAAGGAAGCAAATTTTTTTGATAATTGAGTAAAGTTAAATCATTCCATAATTTAGTTGATATTATTAAATAAATGATCATAGAAATGAGGAAAATTAAACAAAACGTCGCTTTACAGACGATACATTTTTTAAACATGATACTGATTTTTTATTCAATTTTTCCTCTTAGTCTTCTCATGAACATTTATTTAATAAAATATCAGCAAATTTTTTTGTTGATCGTAAAGAGGATGCAAAATATTAATGTAATAAACATCTGAAGTTACAACTTATTTTAAATTAGATTTAATCAAGTATTGATTAAAAATAACCAAATCATTAAATTTAATTACAGGTGACATGGAAAGTGAATCAGATAATACAGGTTGTACTATAACTTACATTTTTTTGAATACAATCTTATAAGCATTAAATTAATCGATTAATTTTTTATAGCATTGAATGAAGGTGAAGAAATTGATGAAGTTGTAAAGGCAATCATTAAATCAAAAGAAAATCATAGAAATCACCCTCCTTCTCTAATATTGGAAGATGCAGTAATGGACATATGTTTTCATCCAATAAGTGACTTGATCGTTTTTGCTATGGTCACAGGTGACATTCTTCTGTAAGTATCTGATATTTATATCTGTCTACCTATGCTCATATGGGTAGTTCTTCACTTGTTCCACCTGTTAATTTCCAAATAATTATAGATAAAGAAAAATATTCCGATAAATTAATTTTTAAACAATTGCATTTCTCCAACGTTTCGAAATCTATATGTTTTCCTCTTCAAAGTAAATATAAAAAAATTCTTAACATTAGTCAATCATTATAAAAGTAACAGAATATAAAATTAAGGTGAAAGCACCCGTACTTAGATATTTTTTAACAGACATCACATTAAATTATGTTTTATGATAAAAAATGTATTCTATTATGAAAAGTTAATATATTTTCGTCAAATATACATCGTAAGGATGTAATTAGACACCTACATTTTGTGTGAAAAGCATATTCGCATAATTTTCAAAAATAGAATAAAAGTTTTAAAGTTTTTTTCGTCGAACAGTATTTCAAAAATTGAGTAAGATATATATAGCCTTTTATAACATTTATAAGAAGAAGCCTAAGTCAACAGTTCAAAAAGAGTCAACTTTCGGTAAACTTTTCTTAAAAACTGGTGATTCAATTCCCTGACTTTCACAGCCACGCAACTGATTGATTGATTGAAAATTTAGGACTTATGATGATTCCAGACAAAAATCCTGTATAATATTCGATAGATCTTATTTCATTTGCCAAAACTTCTATTTCATGTAATTTTCTTATATCAGAATTAGAATGTGTTATAAATAAAAAGTTTTTTCAACTAATGTTAATGAATAAAAATAGTAATTAATATTAAGATTAAATTGAAGAACATTTGTCTCAGTTCATTATATCTCAGTTCAATATTCCTGCCGAATATTACAATTTTTAAAATTAGTCGGCGATTACTTTAGTTAAAATAAAATGGATTTCATAATCAATAAATTTTTATTGAACGGAAATAATTTTAAAGAGAAACTTTGTTTTGATAAATTTTTATAGAATTATAGTTTAGCAAATATTTTAGGTAATAGATAGTTTATAATGAAAAGTTTACATTTATTAAAACTTAAATTTTAATTATGTAATTTGAAGAAATAAAGAATAGAAATGATACTTATTTAAAAGTTTTGAACAGTTTCTATTATGAATAACTTGACGAAATATCGAAATCTTCATTTTGACGACTACGAAAACGATGATTCTAAACTTCAATATCTCTGGTTTTTCTGGGAAGTTATTCAGATAAGAATTTTTTTCATTTCAGGGTACTTTTAAGATCAAAAACCAATACATTTAAAAAAAAGATCATTTAACCTTTAATTTAGATAAGAGTTTAGTAATCTCCTTTGCGAGGAAAATCACATTTGTATATAGTTATAATGTTGTTTCAAGTGAATTAAATAGAGTGAATCAGGTTCGAGACTTGGGGTTTTTTATTGGTAAAGATTTGAATTATAATGAACATATCTCCGAAGATATCTCTATATCTTTGAGATCTCTGGGATTTGTAATGATAAATGCATCTGCTTTTCATAATCTATTAACGTTAAAAACTCTATTTTTCATTGATCAGATCAGTAGTAGAGTATGCTATAGTTATTTAGATACCATAACTTCACATACTATTCGATCTCCATGCTCATGATTACTGCAGCTTGCGTTCTGTGCTGAATATACCAGGGGTTTCTTTAAGATTCCTTTATAGTGATTAGTCATTTTTATATAAATTATTTAACGAATTCTTGAAAGTTAAAACTTTCAGTCACTTATATCACTAATTAATTTACGTGTGCCATTAATACCTTCTAGGTATTTTGCATTATTATCCGTTCCATTTCATGGAACGAATTATGGAAATCATTCTTTGATGACCAGGCTTAGAAGAGAAGCAAATGATATTTATAATGATATTGATTTTTTGTATTGTAACTCTACGAGATTTCACACTTTTGCGTCGGCTTGTTTTTAGAAATATGCAATTCACTATTTTTAACTTCAGCCACATATATTTCACCCTGCCAGAAGAATGGACTGAAATTGTACTGGGAAATTAGTACTAAGAGCTCAGTGCTATTTCAGTAAAAATTTGCTGCGTTTCAGCACTGAAATTGTACTGTGGAAAATTACCTGCAAAAGGGTCGCTATCTGTAATGTGGCTTGACCGTCATTAAGTTGAAGGACGAATATTTCTTTGTTAATGTTAAAAATAATTTTTATTTATATTTCAACATTATATTTGTTTTTCATGAACTCAGATTCTTTACAAGTAATTATTATGTATGCTAAATATTCATGTTAATCTAAATTTAAAAAAATAATATCCGTTTTTACGTAACAATTAGAGTTTGTTAGATAGTTTACAACATTTTTAATTAAACATTTTTTATAATGAATTTTAGATATTTGTAATCATAAAACATCACAGGTTCAAATTTTTTTGTTTTGAAAATTGAATTATTTAAATTGTAAACTTTTTAAGACATAAAATTATAATCCCATACAACAGTAGGCATTCGGGACTATTGTTATAGCAGGGGTTGCAATATAAGTTTAAAATTTAACGGGAATTTCGTTGAAAATTTTTTTAACCTTTTTTTATTTTCACTTCCAAACTGTTAACAATGGTTTGTTGACATAACCTACATTTGAAACTATTGTTAAAGGATTTATATTAATGATGCTATCAGTCGGTCGACAAATTAGTAAGATGATGATAAAATCGATCACTCCGAGTCAGGATTCAATAAACAAAAAGAGTAATTTCTTTTTAACGTTTCGACAGCACGGCTGTCCTCTTCAGAAACTACAATTTATTAAAAATTTAATATAGATTACAAACATTTTTTACAAAAACAATTTAAAAAAAAATTATTACAATTATTACCGTAAGAAAATATTATATATCATGTGAGTCACATATTGCTTATACAAAACGAACGTCTTCGCTAAAGCAAGAACGATTAGACACTGATTCAAAATAGTCAACGCAAGTAAAATCGATGAAGATGAGGTGACTGACCCACCAGTAAACAAAAAGTAATGGAACAAAAGAAATGCCAAGGTTATTATAAGTAGATAAGATTTACACGTGTTTCTTTTCATTGAGAAAATGGATATAATAACGACTGAGACTTTGTGTATTATCTTTTTTGTTAACTGAATTTTTTTGCAAATTAATGTGGATCATTTCTGATATTAAACGCTTATTATAATTATTCTCTTTGTCAAGTATTAAAAAATTATTCCAGTCAAAATTGTGATTCAGGTTGTTATTATGATCAGCAATTACATTAGTCGTAGAATTTTTATGTTCATTTATACGTACGCCAACCATTCGTTTTGACTGACCAACATAAGAGGCAGAGCAATTTCCACAATTAATCTTATAAACAGTATTAACATTTTCAGTTTTTTTGTTTCTGTCTTTAGCTTTTATGACGAGGTTATGACTCATTTTTTTATTATCTGTAGGAACAGTTAAGATATTAAAATTTTTAAGAAACATTGAAGTATTCTCATAGAGAATGGGAACGTAAGGTAAAAAGATTTTGGGAATCATTTTATACATACATTATATTTATCAATAAAACCCAAAGGATAATTATTTTTGATTAAAATTTCTTTAACCAGCTCAATGTTTCTGTTGTGAAATTTATTATCAGAAAGTTTTACTGCTCTATCAACTAAATTATATATTATAGCTATCTTTTGCGAAAAAGGGTGTTTGGAAAAATAATTAATAATACGTCCCGAGAAAGTAGGTTTTTTATACCAGTCAGTGATAATATTTCCATTGTCATTAATAATATGGACATCTAGAAAATGAATACACTTATTTTTCTCAACTTCAAAAGTAAATTTTAATCTCTCGTCATAACTGTTAAAAACATTGATCATTTCGTCGATTTTTGTCATTGGTATGCACGTGATTATATCATCAAAATATCTATAGAAAAAAAGTGGATGAAAAGAAAGTTTTGCAATACAAGATGTCTCTAGGTCATCCATGACAATATCCGAAAACAATCCTGAAACAGATGAACCCATGGGAGTCCCGTATATTTGTTGATAATATTTGTCATTGAATTTAAGAAAAGTATTGTCAAAAAGAAATTGACATGAGTCAAGCAAGTCATCCAAAGTAATATTCCAACTTTGAGAAATTTTAGAGTAACGTTTGATGTGAGAATCACGTACATGTACAGAACCGACGTTAGTAAATAAAGAAGATACATCTAAACTAATTAAAATATGATCATCTGGAATGATAAAAGGTTTTATTTTTTTGATGAAGTCATCACTATTGCGTATATATGATTTTGATTTAGGAATAGAATCATTTAGTAAACTGAATAATTGTTTAGATGAAAAATACGTAGGTGAACCAATAGTGGAGACAACAGGTCTTAAAGGATTATTATCTTTATGAATTTTTGGTAGACCATAGATCTTAGAAATATTTGTGTTTTAATGCTCATAATTACCTTTTAATGCTCAACCAAATTGGTTTGTTAACGAGTTTGATTGTGAGTTTCCTGATGAGGTTGCTAATGTAATTTCATTAGGCAATAATTTTAAATTTTATAATAACAATAAGATGGATTTAAGTACTACCATAGAATATGTAAAATCTGTTGAATGTTTTATTAAATCTTATGACTTAAACGATGGAACCTCAAATGTCATTAGAAATAAATTAATTAAAAGTTTGCGCTCATATAAAAGTAATAATCCACAACATATTGACGCTAAAGATAGAGTTTTTTCAAAAAAACTGAATGATACTAGAATTTTTCTTAAAAACCACAATAACATTATAATTACAAACGCAGACAAAGGAAATGTCACGGTAGCGTTGAATAAAACTGAGTATACTCAGAAACTTGAAACACTACTTTCTGATAAAAAAACAGATAAAATTATTAAACGTGACCCACTTCCTGCTTTAAAAAACAAAGTGTATAAAATATTAAAGCATTTGAATAATAATGGTTTTCTTTATAAAAAATACAGAGATATAGATCTTACTCAAACAAACACAACTATTTCTAAGATCTATGGTCTACCAAAAATTCATAAAGATAATAATCCTTTAAGACCTGTTGTCTCCACTATTGGTTCACCTACGTATTTTTTATCTAAACAATTATTCAGTTTACTAAATGATTCTATTCCTAAATCAAAATCATATATACGCAATAGTGATGACTTCATCAAAAAAATAAAACCTTTTATCATTCCAGATGATCATATTTTAATTAGTTTAGATGTATCTTCTTTATTTACTAACGTCGGTAATGTACATGTACGTGATTCTCTCATCAAACGTTACTCTAAAATTTCTCAAAGTTGGAATATTACTTTGGATGACTTGCTTGACTCATGTCAATTTCTTTTTGACAATACTTTTCTTAAATTCAATGACAAATATTATCAACAAATATACGGGACTCCCATGGGTTCATCTATTTCAGGATTGTTTTCGGATATTGTCATGGATGACCTAGAGACATCTTGTATTGCAAAACTTTCTTTTCATCCACTTTTTTTCTATAGATATGTTGATGATAAAATCACGTGCATACCAATGACAAAAATCGACGAAATGATCAATGTTTTTAACAGTTATGACGAGAGATTAAAATTTACTTTTGAAGTTGAGAAAAATAAGTGTATACATTTTCTAGATGTCCATATTATTAATGACAATGGAAATATTATCACTGACTGGTATAAAAAACCTACTTTCTCGGGACGTACTATTAATTATTTTTCCAAACACCCTTTTTCGCAAAAGATAGCTATAATATATAATTTAGTTGATAGAGCAGTAAAACTTTCTGATAATAAATTTCACAACAAAAACATTGAGCTGGTTAAAGAAATTTTAATCAAAAATAATTATCCTTTGGGTTTTATTGATAAATATATCACCAAGCGTATCTGTTCTATTAATTTTACTTCTGACAAAAAATCTAGCAACAATAATGTAATGTATAAAATGATTCCCAAAATCTTTTTACCTTACGTTCCCATTCTCTATGAGAATACTTCAATGTTTCTTAAAAATTTTAATATCTTAACTGTTCCTACAGATAATAAAAAAATGAGTCATAACCTCGTCATAAAAGCTAAAGACAGAAATAAAAAAGCTGAAAATGTTAATACTGTTTATAAGATTAATTGTGGAAATTGCTCTGCCTCTTATGTTGGTCAGTCAAAACGAATGGTTGGCGTACGTATAAATGAACATAAAAATTCTACGACTAATGTAATTGCTGATCATAATAACAACCTGAATCACAATTTTGACTGGAATAATTTTTTAATACTTGACAAAGAGAATAATTATAATAAGCGTTTAATATCAGAAAAGATCCACATTAATTTGCAAAAAAATTCAGTTAACAAAAAAGATGATACACAAAGTCTCAGTAGTTATATCCATTTTCTCAATGAAAAGAAACACGTGTAAATCTTATCTACTTATAATAACCTTGGCATTTCTTCTGTTCCATTACTTTTTGTTTACTGGTGGGTCAGTCACCTCATCTTCATCGATTTTACTTGCGTTGCCTATTTTGAATCAGTGTCTAATCGTTCTTGCTTTGGCGAAGACGTTCGTTTTGTATAAGCAATATGTGACTCACATGATATATAATATTTTCTTACGGTAATAATTGTAATAATTTTTTTTTAAAATTGTTTTTGTAAAAAATGTTTGTAATCTACATCAAATTTTTAATAAATTGTAGTTTCTGAAGAGGACAGCCGTGCTGTCGAAACGTTAAAAAGAAATTACTCTTTTTGTTTATTGAATCCTGACTCGGAGTGATCGATTTTATCATCATATTGTTAAAGGACTTTAAAAACGTCTACCGAAACAATTAAAAAAATCTGTCCGCCCGGAGGGCGGACACATTCTCATCCGCGCTTCGCGCGGGGGCTCGCTAGTTTCAGCGCGCCTTGGGGCGCGCAGATTTTGGTCATCGCCTTTAGCGCTCCGGTCGTATTGCGCGCTTCGCCCGCAAATGGCTCGCTTCGCTCGCTGTAGTTTGCAAATGCTATATATTATTTGCGTTCCTCGTATTACTTCTCCTTGTATATGAAAAATCCTATTAGCAATGACATTTAAAGAAATAAAGATAACATATATTGATTTCTCGCAAAATAATATTTCGCTGTGGTATGAGTACAATATCTTGTACAAGAACTTGTTTCAATTTCTTATGCTCAGAATGGTATATTTCCTGTTCAAGATCTTGTACAATTTCCTGTACAAGATATTGAACGGGGATTTTCAGTAGGGTATTGTGGTCTCGACCTGAATTCAGTCAACTAAGAGACGTGTTAGAAACAAAATATATTTTTCAAGTCGCTACAATATTTGCTTGTCTTAAAGTTACTACGATTTTACGGTTTACATTCTCTTCAAATATGTTTTAATTTAATGCTTGTCTATTCTGGACTCTCCTTAAGGGGCTTTCTACAACAGCTTTTTTTCAACGACACGAGCAAAATGCACCATGCAAAATAGTTGCGCGCGCAACGTTTCCGCACTGATTTCGATAAAAAAAAATGCTGTTGCAGAAGCAGTCTCAGGCTGAAATATTGCTGAAATATTTTAATATTTGCCTCAGGCAAATATTATGAGAAATATTTTAAAAAATTACAATTGGTATTAAGTCAATAAGGTTAACGATCCATCGCTGTACCTGCTTTTAGACACTATCCTGTTTTTATCTCTTTCTAATATAAGGCATACGGAAAATAGAATCTTTAACCGGAATCGAATTATAAGCGTAATCGTAAAAATGAGTTAAAGAAATATTATTTTCATAACGCGGTGCAAAAAAGGGCACTTTTTTGCACCTTGTTATGAAAAATATCGTTCGTAACTTGTGCTAGCAGTTATCAATTTTTGAACGAGCACTTTTTTGGAACAAACTGTAGGCGAAGCGAAGCGAATTATATAATAATATTATGATAAATCATATATTAATTTATATACATATGTATATAAATTAATATATGATTTATCATAATATTATTACATAATTCAATTGTTTAATCACTAATAACTTTTGAAACGTTTTTAACAAAATACTTTCAAGACGATGATGACGCTCGGTTGTTTGCTGAGTGTTCGCCTAACATTAACTGTCTTCGGTTGTGGACGGAACTGTTCGGAAACCTTCGTGAAAATATTCTAATAAAATTTTCTAAAAATTCAAACTGCTTACCATTTCAGAGCGTGTTAATATTAAAAATAATACAGTATCTAAAATTTTTTTACATTTAATAGTTTTCAAAATAGTGGGTTTACAAATAAAAATATCAGAATGTATTATAAATATGTTCCATATTTTCGTATTTGCAATTGTCTTAACATCAAATGATATTCTTTCTAAACTTTTATACTAACTAGGGTTCCCTAAAAATTACAATAGTAGATAAAAAACAAAACGCTACTTATTACTATAATAAGAACTATCATCATCGTACCTCGATTATCCCTAAATTCTTACGTTTTATTAGAAATATCGAAATACAATAAAGTAATTTTTGTAACTAAAAGTCTCTCCGTGTATTTTACAGTTGCTCTTTATATAGACAGTTGAATCCAGAAATATGTAAGTCGGTTCGGTAGTCGCGCTCGTTAGGGCAGTTATAGTTTAGGCACTAGGTTAGGTCATGTGTCCCCGTAGGGGTTCGATCCCCGTAGGGTCCAAATTTTAATTTAATTCCGGGAATTAGTTTCAAGTTGTTCCGTATGTAAACAAATTGATATAAATTAAGTAAATATATTATTTTAAATTAATTTGTTGCAACTTTTTACATATTGTTTAAATAAATAAAACAAAAGTGGCTTAAAAATATGGTCAAAAATGAGATACAAATGGTCTCAAATAGTCACCAATTATGGGCGGGGTCAACAAAGAGGACGGGATAGTTGCAAACTTGTGACCACTTTAAACTTCCTCCTAATCAGTTGCGATAGATTTCTGACGAGATCCATCCAGAATCGTAAGAAAACTGGATTAAAGTGGTCAGGCGGTCTGACCAGCTTTCTGATCATTCCTGATTTAATTTTTAGTAGGGATAGGTTAGGTTCCTTTTAGATTTAACTTGATTAAAAGTTTATTTTTAATTATTTGAATTTAAAATTAATTTTTATTGAATTTTTTAAACACAATGAAGACTTGAAAATCAATAATTATAAATTAATAATTGATTCACTTTTTATATTTTTACTTGAAAAAATTAAAAACCTAACATCAAATTTTTTGCTTCTCAGGTAGTTCTCTTCGGAGCGTGACATAAATAAATGATGTGTTACGTCCTACTGTTGGGACATAATTACTATTAGTTTTTATTTATTAAATAAATAATTATTTAATACATAATTAGTGTGATTCGAACCTAGACTCTCGCCTAATAGTTCGGGACACTTCGAGTTTTATTTTGTTTTTGTAATAAATTTGGTATTTGTTGGAAATTTAATTAAGACGGAATAAAAGCAAATCATCAAACACAAGAAAGTAAGACAACAGCTTTCGATAACATAGGTAACACATTTAGGATTCACAATGGTTTTAAAACTTGGTATTGACAAAGGACATTCACAATATTTAGGAGGAATAAAAGCAAATCTTCAAACACAAGAAAGGAAGAGATTCTAGTAAAGTTGAGAAGAGAAAGATGAATTTACTAAGAAAATTGATAATTTATTGGTACTCACTTTTTATTTTATATCCCGTTTATAAAACGTGGAATAATTTGTATTTTGGTGTTATATCGATCGATATATCGAAAATGGAGGTATCGATATTAATAATCGATATATCGATATATGGTTCGAGAAAATACTCGAAACTGTTGAATCTTGGATTTAATTTGATTTTCTGACACTCGCGAAATAATACTTGAAATTTGTTGCACTACTTTTCACTTGGAAATAGAACTTGGAATTTTGTATTTAGAAATAAGAACTTGGAATTTGTAATTGGAAATATGAACTTGGAATTTTGTAATTGGAAATAAGAACTTGGAATTTTTGTTTGGAAAGTTGCTTGGAAAGTTGCTTGGGAATTAACTTGAGAACTAACTTGAGGACTAACTAACTTGTCTTGTGAGGACACTGTTTTTAAAGTATTGTCCCCACTAAGATTTTAAGGAGTTTTCAAATTTTGGGAAAATATTTCTAGAGAGATGGAAAAAGAGGGTGGAAAATTTTCGGATTGGTTTTCCGAAAGAAAATGGTAGAAAGAAAATGGAGGAAAGCAAGGAAAATTTGGGTCTGTCGTTTCAGGATTGGGCCTTCGAGACCCATCCCTCTATTGTGGAGTGTGACTTAACGGGACGTGCCGTAGGTCAGTGTCTATTTCCAGAAAGTAGGGATTTTGTCTTTTGATTTTATATTAAGTAGGGATATTATTCCACGTTTTAGAGTTTTTACAAAATATTGTTATAAACTAATTAATACTAATTTTACATTAATTTTTATAACGTTGTTTAATTGTTTACAATTTTTAATTATATGTACTTTTTTGAATTATAATTTTATCGTAAATACAGGGTCGTATTCGTAGCTTAAGTCTAAGGAGGGACAATTTTTGGACATAACAGTGTTGAGTCTGGAGGAGTAGGAAATTTCTGTAAATGTAAAAGTATGGGGACCCGACTGTACTAGTGTATTATAACAATCTCACGACAAAAAATTTATTTAACCCTCCGTCACACACCTAGGGAGGGATTCCCTCTACGGTTTTAGTATTTTTTAAATATCTTTTGTTTTCCTCATTGCAAAATAAAATCAGTTTTTATACCTTCCCTGGCGAATTTGGTTTATCAAAGTCTGAGCGACGTTGATCAGGTTTTGATCGAGGTTTGATTAGGAGGCAAATTTCGCTAGAAATTGATAAAATATGATGAAAAAATGATAATTAAAGTAAAAAGTGACTACTTTTCAGTTAATTTCTGCAAGCATTAAATAAATTGAACTTTATTTAATAAGTGATTAATGTACATTTATCACTAATCTTGTTAATCACTTTATTTAATTCTTGCAGAAATCAACTGAAATTAATTAAATAAATAAATTATTAATTATTAATATTATTAATTAATTATTATTTAATAAAAATTAGTAAGAAATTAAATTTTCAACAATGACATTTTTTTAGAGTTCCGTACGCCTACGGTGTATCGAAGGAACCCTATTTGTGAGCCTCTTGTGTCCGTAGCCAAATCGTGCCCCCCCTAAATAAATAATTGCTAATAAAAATTATTTAAAAAGTGTATATTACCCTAAAAAATTAAGGAACACTGATAATTTTTCTTTACTTCTGTTCCATCGAGGAACTTGAAAAATATAAAGAAACGTCACCGTGCTTTTCTCCGTAAATGATTATTTTTATGCATTTCACGTCAGAAATATCACGATTTGTGAAGGGTACGCCGATTTACGCGAGACGTTGTGGGATTACAATGCTATATATGGGATAAGATTATAATGCTCTCCCCAAATTTTTTTAATTCAAAAATTAAAATTAATTTAATAATTTCTCCATTGTCACAATTTTTAACGCTATCGACGCTAGTATAAATTTTTTCCGTATTTTTATCGAGAAGTTCTACAACTCTGCAATTGATTTCTTCAACGTCAATGTTTCTTGCAGCTAAAATTGCAACTTATGATAAATTTTCATATTTACGTTCTGTAATCAATGTACAAAAATTGTGCGAACAATATCATCAGATTTTGAGGCTACACATTTTTCTGGTATCAATAAATTATTATCTTTATCATTTAAGACTCTATCAACAACAGATAATAGGAATTTTGCAAATTCTGTTTCTTCTGATAAAGTTCGCATATTTTTAGTCAATGCATGTGAAGAGAAATTTTTCCAAAGAGAACTAAATTTAATTGACAAATTGACTATTTCACTTCTAGTAGCATGCATTTTTACAGGTAAAAGTTGCCTGAAATCTCCACCAAGTACCATTACTTTTCCACCAAATTGTAAATCTACGTTCATAAAATCACGCAAACTTCTATCAATTAATTCTAGATCATAAAGTGTATAAATGATAAATGAAGTGTCTTTCCACGAGGAAGTAATATTGCTGCAATACCCGTAAATGCCGTGGTGCAAATATTTTTTTCTTACTTTTTAATAAATAATAATATAATGTAGTATAAATAAATGTTTTACCAGAACCACCAGGACCACCTATATAAAAGCATGAAAATGGTTTGCTTAATAAAACAGATTTCAAAATTATATCAACAATTTTTTGTTGATAATTTAATTTTAAGTACTGACTTTGACCTAGTTCTTCGTGATTTTCCAGGATAAAGTCATTCCTACTATAATATAATAATAATACTATATATATATATATATACATTTGTATCATTTACGATATCAGATAAAAACGGAAATTTACTAATGTCTAAATTTTCATTAAAAAGAATATTATTAAATTCGACAAATGTTTGTCTATAAGAAATTAATGTATAATTATTTCTTTGAAAATCTTCTGACATTGAATCTTCAAATTTTTCCCAGAGATCTTTTGGATTATTGGGTTGACAATATAATAATATACGAATAAATAAACGTCTTAATTGTGCAGGAATCATTCAATTTTCTTCTTCTAACATTGCACGATTCCATTCAGCATCATCTTCAATAAGACCCAATGCTAAACATGCATTTTGAAAGCTCTCATGTTTTATTCTATTAACAGTTTGAAGATCTTCAAAACTTTTAGCATTTTTGACTGATATTAACAAGAATCGAAGATAAAATAATTCAACTTGAGTTGGACTGACAGAATACATGCGTCCAATTACATTAAATTGTATTTTGCGTTTTTGCCAATTACAATTTTGTATACAAAATGAGAAGGTATTTCAGCATACGTTTTGCGAGATTCTGGATCACGTTCGTTTAAACGAAAGTAATCAAGAAGCATAGTTTGTTTCTCTCAAGCAGCTTTTATGGAATCATTACTTTCGCTTCCGTTAATTATAACACTCTGTTGATTACAGTGCAGTTTGTGCAAATCATACTTCTGCAAAAAATGTTTTAATTTTATTCCTAAGGAGTGAATTTAAAAATAGAAAACTGTATTGAGAAGAAAAAATAAATAAACAAAAAAAGTAAAAAAACGTAATAAGACTCTAAAATCTACGTTTACGTAGATCTACGTTTACCAAAAACACGATGATAGTTGGTAACGTCATTACTAGTAGAGAGTCTCTACTAGTCTCTTCACTGACCGGGAAAAAACCTCGAAAAAAGCCGGAATTTTTAATAAAAACCGGGAATTCTGACATTTACAGACAAAATCGTTGAATCTATTAAATATGTTTCAAAATAATATAAGAAACATTTTGAATATACGCGCATTATTTCTCTCTATGGTAAAGCATGCGCAGTAACGTTCGGCCATAGGTGTTTTCGATATTCTCCATGCGATATGATTCTTATTTTTCATTGGTCGAAATGAAAATGTAGTTGAGAGCTCTATACTCAGCATATTCACAGCATAACGCCGAAAACATCTTGTCTATTATCTTTGTAGTTTGTTGATAAACAAGATAATTCAAAGTTTAATTAAAGGCTCTTAAGAATAAAACAATATTTTAAATAGTAATGTGAAGAAGTATAGTTTTATAATTTATTGTAAGTATATAATGTTGATACTAAATTGATTTACATGCATGTATTGGAAATATTTAAAAGTACCTTTGAAACCTAACCTCAAATTTGAAAACTGTTTATCACTTAAAAATATTTACGTGAAACTATAAAAATAATTTTTTCTTTACTTAGGAATCTTAATTGTATCTATTAACTTTTATTTTAGGTTAATTGAATAATGGCACTGACAAGAAAATGTACTTTTCAGTCTGAGTGGTTATTTTAACCAGAATATAAATCCTGGATCGAAAAATTTCCGAATAATAACTTCAATGCTCGTTGTAAACTATGCAATGCCGAGATTAATTTTAGTAGTATGGGAATCTCTTATTAGTCATAGTAACGGTAAAAAACATCTACAAAAGTTAAACAGTGCTAATGAATCTATGTCTATAAATAAATTTGTAAATCTTTTAAAAAACACGATTTCAAATGAAAAAGTTCCATCAAATTCAATTGTCGAAAATACTTCAGATGTCAATTCACTTTATTCATCTGCCCAACAAGTCTCGTGTACTACTGGATCTCAAACGGAAATGACAAAATTAAGTTCGGATTCTCGAGGTTTGTCAAAATTTTTTAAGAACGGTGACATTACTAAAGCTGAAATATTATGGAGTTTAGAAAGTATTATTACTCATAAGTCTATGAGAACAGTGGGTGAAGATGTTAAACTTTTTACATTGAAAATATTGGATCTTGGAAGTTGTGGTTTACATGTTGGAAATAATGCTTTTAAAACTGCTATAACTGCTACAACGTGAATATCATCTTATTTTTAAGATCCTTAGTCGCAAAGATTTCCTTTGAAATTTGGTACTACACGTTGACTAGAGAATGCAGACGTTTCCACGATAGCAATAGAATTACTTCCATTGCTGAAAATATTTATAAGTCATTTAGGAAAAAATAAGTAGAAGTAGAACCATTTCTACGTGAATTTCAGTCGGACCTCCCACTTCCACCGTTTCTCGATTCTGCGTTGAAATCAGTTCTTTGCTTAATAATGGAGCGTTTTAGCAAATCGTCTAAAATTACATCAACGGTTCACGTTTATGATAAAGAAAATCTAATCTCTATAAAAGAAATTGACCTAGGATTTGAAACTTATAGAGAAATAAAGAAATCTAAAGGTGCAACAGAATTAGACATTTTAAAATTGCGAATAGATTGTAAGGTTGCTTTACAAAAGTTTCTTGATAAAATAATAGAGCGCTCGCCAATAAAATTTGAACTTTGTAGAGCTATCACATGTTTAGATCCTGCAATTGCTGTCTAAAACAATAAAGTTCTTGGAAAAAAGCGAATGAAAAAACTTTTAAGCATTCTATATGAACATAATTGGATGCAAAGTAAAACAGCTGAGAGAGCAGCATTTCAATACAACTTAGGTCGTTTAAATTCTGTTGCTAAAAGCAGCATGAAAAATTTTAGGAGACAAGAGCAACGTTTAGACCATTTTTGGATTAATTTATTGAGTAAAATGCTAGAAGACTGCAATGAATTAAGAACTACTGAAAACGCAAGAAAAAGACCGAGCAAACAAAAGAAAAATTAATAATACGAAAGTAAAAGAACTTACTACGAAAAAACAAACGTTGTTAGAAAATGCACGAAAGGAAGTAGAAACGATTAATGAAGAAATAAAAAATTTAACATAGTCATCGATAATAGAAATTGGTCAGTTTCCTTTTCCACTGTATATTCCAGACTTTAATATTATTTTTAAACTTATTATTATTTAACATTCTTACTTTTAACAGACTTATTTGTTTAGGTGGAATATATTTTATATATTGTTATTTCTTCACAGCTGTACAAATTTTATTAATTGTATAAGATTTAAAGTCAGTACTTTAAATAATAAAGATTATAATATATATATATATATATATATGTCGTAGGCAAATAGAAAAATCCGTCATTTAGTTAAACGCCTAGGCAGTTAGCTAAACGGCGCCGAATAGACAAACGAGCATCATTATTACTGTCATTCGTCTATTCGCCTGAAAGAATTAGGCAATTAGCTAACTGGCTAGGCATTTAGCTATTCGACAAACGCAGTTTAGGCCAATAGAACAAACTGATTTATTGAAATAATATTTTCATTTATTGAAATATTGGAACGTCTTGTTTGCAGTATTTTCCGTTAAATATGATCTATAAATTGTAAACAGAAGATTGAAAGAAAATAAATTAAATATTTTAATAAATGTTACAAAAATACACATCGTGATAAATTGTAAACAATAATCTAAACAAAATAAATTTAATAGCTTAATTAAATGTTAGAGAGGAACATGTAAGAACGAAATTTTATTTAGTATAATAATACTTCTCTTACTCTCTACATCAAAATTTAAGTTTGATAATTTTATCATGAGTGTAAACGAAATTGAATTTGAGGAAAAAATGAAATTGTTTTATAGGAAACAGAAAAGTAATAGAACAATGATAATAGAAACACGTTCTCTTTGACTTTGCACATTCAAATTCCGATAGCACTTTTATAACTTCTTGTTCGCGTTTTTGTCCCAAAAAGTTCTATTACTTTTCTGTTTACTATAAAATAATTTCATTTTTTCCTCAAATTCAATTTCGTTTACACTCATGATAAAATTATCAAACTTAAATTTTGATGTAGAGAGTAAGAGAAGTATTATTATACTAAATAAAATTTCGTTCTTACATATTCCTCTCTAACATTTAGTTAAGCTATTAAGTTTATTTTGTTTAGATTATTGTTTACAATTTATCACGATGTGTATTTTTGTAACATTTATCAAAATATTAAATTTATTTTCTTTCAATCTTCTGTTTACAAGTTATAGCTCATATTTAAAGGAAAATACTGCAAATAAGACGTTCCAATATTTCAATAAATGAAAATATTATTTCAATAAATCATTTTGTTCTATTAGCCTAAACTGCGTTTGTCGAATAGCTAAATGCCTAGCCAGTTAGCTAATTGCCTAATTCTTTCAGGCGAATAGACGAATGACAGTAATAATGATGTTCGTTTGTTTATTCGGCGCCGTTTAGCTAACTGCCTAGGCGTTTAGCTAAATGACGGATTTTTCTATTTGCCTACGACATATATATATATATATATATATATATATATATATATATATATATATATATATATATATAAACATATATAACCTTTACAAGTGTTATATGAAAATTAAAAAAAAATCGTTCTTATAGACTACTTTTTTATTTCTTACCAGCTCCTTATTTATATCTATTATAATAATTTATGAAAAGCAACTATAAAAATAGTTTAACCCATTAAGGACTGGATGTATAAAATTTATACATAATGTTTAACAACATATTTCAATCTTAAAAAGCACCAAGAATAAATTTTAAATACACTATTCTTATGTATCTTGAATCCCTCTTTCCAATGGCGTACTAAAAAAACTGAAAAATGTTAAATAAACGATTTATACAACATTTTTAAAGGAAAAATACGATTTTTTAGATTTTTTTTGGTTTTTTCAATTTTTTAATAGCAAAATCCTTCAACAAACCTTCTACTGATAGAAATATCGCGTCAAAAATAGTAGGCGTACAACATAGGACTATTTTGGATATTAAATTTTTAAATGTCTGACACAAAATGGCGACTAAAGTTACTTTTTTTAAACAATGTTATAAACAAATGGAGGAAATTTTTAAAAATAGTTCATTTTGATTGCAATTTGTTACTTACCCGTGGGATGCCCGGGTGCAGAATAGGCCTCCTGTGACCGGCTACAGGTCGTAAGAGGCGATCATATGAAGCTCGGAGTGGCGCCACTGCTTGCGGTTAGTATTCGGTTCGTCCCCGACTTTCTTATAGAGCAGTGGCTTACAATGATGATGGGCAGTGCCGTGACGGCCCGGCAAGTCTAATTATAGACCGTCGACCTCACTTGCCGAAGCAAGGGTGGTAAGACTCTTAATCGGAACTCATACCAGAGTACTAAACGGTACCATAGGGACCGGTCCGAGCCCGGGGGACTTGCCGAAAGGCTTGTTTCCTTCCGGTCATTGAGTTGACCTCGTGGGGCCAGTTGTTTATAGCCTACATCGCTTGAGGCTAGGGGCGCTATGAACGGACCGAAGCTTCGGCAACGGACCTAGTAACTAGCGCTTCGACATGTGAGTTGTGGTGCCAACTCGGGTGGTTACCTGCAGAGAAACCAGAGATTGGAAAGGTCTCGCCCTTCTACCGAAGGGCCGCAGATGTTCTTACCAACTTTGCGGAGATCGGAAGATGGTCACTTGTTGGCCATCGGCATTGGAGAGCGTGATCTCTCCCAGTTACGCTCGTATGCGAGCCGTGTAGTTATACCAGTATTGTGAGGTGCTGCACGTATACTCTACATAGGCGCTGCAACTTGTTACTTGGGAGTTTTCGTGGTCGCTGATTACGAATGTAACCTTAGTTTTCCAAAATTCAAAAAAGCGGATCCAATATGGCGGACAAGAAATTTCAAAAATAGTTAATTTTGCTTGAAACTTGTTACTCGGGGGATTTCGGGGTCGCCGATTATGAATAAAACCTTAGTTTTCCAAAATTCAAAATGGCGGATCCAATATGGCGGACAAGAACTTTCAAAAATAATTAATTTTGCTTGAAATTTGTTACTCAGGGGTTTACAGAATCGCTGATTACGAATATAACCTTTGTTTTCAAAAATTCAAAATGGCGGATCCAATTTTACAGAAAAAAATATTAAAATTTAGTTTACATAAACAGTAACGTTCTTCAGCCATTAAAATATTTGAAATTAACAAATAGTTCAGTTTTCTTCCTTTTCAACAAAAACATTTTTTTCGCGGTTGTTTCTTAATATTAAATTTTTTATATATTTTTTGTTTTTACATTTTATATATTTTATATTTTTTATTTGTAGAAAAATTGGATTTATTTACATTTTATAAAATTATGTTTAACAATATCTATCGCAAAATTTTTTGCTTGTAACATAATGTAATATAAATTATATTATTATATTATATAACATAATATATAATATAATATATAAAAATATATATTTTCGCTATAGCCCAGTGTTTTTCTCACTTCTTTCGTGATATATCAAACGGGAGGTTTGACGTCGAGGTGTAATGATGTGGACTGTCAATTATTGTCCAGTACACATAATTAAAACTCGGCTGCCGATAAACCGGTTGTACTCTGGAGAGGTTTTCTACAGTTTCCCTCTCCTCTGGCGAGAAAACCCATTAGACGGGTGGTCCAGGCAAATGCGAGTATTCGTAATTTTAAGCCGTTTTGTAGACGCAAACATTTAGTATTAAGTTTGTCATGGAAAAAATTGTAAGAGATAATTACGAAAATGTTAGAACACTTGTATAGCTAAGTATGTAAGGCTGAAGACATGTGTATAAACCAAATAAATAATATATAAAAATATATAATAAAAAATATATAATATATAATAAAAATATAGAATTTGACGATTTCATATTCTCTTAATGATAAATTAATTAAGGGGGGGGGGGTAGGGTCAAACAACTTTCAAAAAATCGTTTTTTTTTCTTTTATTACTCTTATAGTAGAACATCTTATAAATGTCCCTTGAAATTTTTAAGTCATTTGGAGCAAAATTGCCAAAGTTATGGAGCTTTTACCCCTTGATTGTCTCCGTACCTGAATTGACAAAAGTTATAAATAAACAATAAAAAGAGATAAAAAAAATTTTGTTTTTACATTTTTCGGAAGCTATTAAGATTCTGTTCAAGGACATAAAATAAAAATTAAATTGATGCAAAACTCTAGTAGATATTACAATATTAACATGGTTTGAGCAGGTGAATATTTTGTCCAGCGAATACTTTTAAACGCGTTTTTCTCAAAACGACCATTTTCAAAGTCGGTGAACATCATAACTCAAAAACTACTGCACCAATCTTCACAAAACTTGGCATACTTTTTTAACACATAAAATACCCTACCCCAACGTTTTTCTTTTGTTTATTTATTTATTTTTTCCAAGATATAGCAACAAAATGGCGGATTTTTTGAGTGAAAATAGCGTTTTTTGCTTCATTTAGTCGCAAAAAATTCAAAAATTTTCAAAAAGGAAAACGTTGGGGTCGGGCAAAATTATTCTTCTAAGCAAATTCACTTCAGTTTTTGAATTTCGTTAATGTGTTAATTAATTACGATGTTCACCGCAAATCATGTTTTTCAGAAAGCGTTTTGGAAAATGCTCCGTCAGCGGCATAATTCTTAATATTTTTAAACAAAAATTTTACAAAATCTTCTTCAAATACTAACTAATAACATGCAAAAAAATTTAGCATATAAACTTTTACCATTTCTTTAATAAAAATTCACAAAAAAGATGCTTTTTTTCAGCCGTTAGACCCTACCCCCCCCCTTAAATAACTGTGATAATTAATTTAAAAAGTTTAGTGTGTATTTAAAAATCACACGTTTGAAAATTTCAGCAAATTATTGATATGTGAATAATTAGGTATGTGATAATAATTATGTGATAATTAGGTACTAATTAAATAATCAAGAAATTAAATTGAATAGTTTTTAAATAATTAATTAATGCAATAAATATATTATAGAATAATATATAGATAGTACATTGTATATTTAAAATTCACTGATTTAAATTTTCCCTCCAAATTAGTTCTAATTCTACAGATAGGTGGTGAAAATTGTCATCTTATTAGTTCTAAATCTACAGGTGGATGGATGTCCTTATCACAATAGTTATGACCTCAGTTTATTATAAATACAACTCAACTTTTTGTTTCTTTTACTTTAAGAAATTGATTTTTAGTTTCTTTCATTAAATCATTCAGCAGGTTTTTGGAATACTTAAGTTATATTCGTAATCAGTGACCCAAAAAACCCCCGAGTAACAAGTTTTAAGCAAAATTAACTATTTTAGAAATTTATTGTCTGCATATTGGATCCGCCATTTAAAATTTTAAAAAATCAGGCAGAGAAGCAGGCGCAACGCGCCTACATCATAGGGTTTCGTGGCCTAAAATGACAAAAATGATGATAATGATAATGAATAAAAAAAATAAATAATAGTTTATTTAGAAATTTTTTTTTCTATTAATTGTTTAAAAATTTTAATGAAGTAATTGGTTCTTTTAGTACTTTCGAGTATTTTCATGTCGCATATGTTTTCAATGAAAATATGGAATAGGAGTGATTTAAAATATATTATCAAAAAGTATAACTTTAACAAATTAAGCATTTAATAATTTATTTTTAGCAATATACAAAAATTGTAGAACTATGTAAATTACCCATTACCATTACCCTAACAACAGTTGTTATGACAACCATTACCATAGTAACGGTTGACATGGCAACGGTTGTTATGTCAAACATTAACATAGCAATGGTTGCCATGGCAACGGCTGTTATGACAACCATTACCATAGCAACGGTTGCCATGGCAACGGTTGTTAAGACGTAAGACTTAGAACTTAAGACCTTCTTATACTGAAGTTAAGTCTTAAGTCTTAGGACATAAGAACTTAAGAAAAACTTAAGACTTAAGACTGAATACTTATGACGTAAAAACTACGGACGGACACCGGAGTCTCGCTATAAGGGTTTTGGCCCTTGGCCACGAAACAAGTTTCGAACACAACCCTACTAAAAATTAAATCAGGAATGATCAGAAAACAGGTCAGACCGCCTGACCACTTTAATCCAGTTTTCTTAACATTCTGGATGGATCTCGTCAGAAATCTATCACAACTGATCAGGAGGAAATTTAAAATGGTCACAAGTTTGCTACTATCCCCTCCTCTTTGTTGACCCCGCCCATAATTGGTGACTATTTAAGACCATTTGTATCTCATTTTTGACCATATTTTTAAGCCACTTCTGTTTTATTTACTTAATCAATATGTAAAAAGTTGCAACAAATTAATTAAAAAAATATATTTCATTAATTTATATCAATTTGTTTACATACGGAACAACTTGAAACTAATTCCCTTAATTAAACTAAAATTTGGACCCTACGGGGATCGAACCCCGACGCATGACCTAACCTAGTGCCTAAACTATAACTGCCCTAACGAGCGCGACTACCGAACCGACTTACATATTTCTGGATTCAACTGTCTATATAAAGAGCAACTGTAAAATAGTAAACTTTAATTACCAATATTATCAATAAATCAGAATAAACTTAAATAATTTTTATTAATTAATTATATTTCAATTTAGTCATAATAGGTTATGTGAATTAATAAAAATTAACATTATCAATTGAATCAATAATAAATTAGGTTTTAACTTTACAATTTGGAATATGTTTCATAAACTATAATACGAATACAGATTAATAATAATTATTATTAAATCTGCATTTAAAATGAATTTAATATTTAATATTAATTTAATTTAACATTATAATTTATAATAATAATGAATTATTAATGCAATATTGAAATTTTCATAAATTTTTAATTTAAATTATTAATAATCATTATAGTAATAAATTATTCTATTAATGATTAATAATAATTTAAATTTAACTGTATTTTAATTATAATGCAAATACTTCTCATAATAAGTATACTGGTAAAGTAAATTACTAATATTATGAAACAAAATTTATTATTAATTAACTATATTAAATAATTACAAGTAAATATACATATATTAAATAAATATATTATAAATATACATTAAATAAATATATTAAATAATGTTAAAAGAATTTTGTCAAGTTAAAAGAATAATTTTTGTAATAGAATAATGTATTCTGAAATATAAGAAATAAATTTGAAAGATTTTATATGTATATATAAATTTTCATGAGACTTTACCATAATTAGAAAGATGTACCAAAATTTTTATAGGTTATGTGTTCACACATTTCAGAAATAGTCAAGAATTTCAGAAATGGCCACAGCTTCGAAAATGGTGGGAGTAAAGTGGGAGGAGCTTGGAAAGTATTTGGTTAGGAATGGTGAGAAACGTTCGAAAACGTCAGAAGTAGTGAGACTGTTCAGGAATGTTAAGAAATTCTGACCATTCATGACGATTCCTGATTTTATTTTTAGTAGGGAATTAACTATTTTTTAAATTTCTTGTCCGCCATATTGAATCCGCCATTTTGAATTTTAGAAAACTAAGGTTATATTCGCACTTAGCGACCCCGAAAACCTACGAGTAACAAGTTTCAAGCAAAATCAACTATTTTTAAAAATTTCTTGCATCTGTTTATAATATTATTAATGTGAAAGAATTGATCAATTATCCGAATCAATCTCAAAATAATTCTTATTAAGCTCTTGAGTTTCATATGTATCGACAGCACAGCCATCCTGAATACAGAAACCTGCTTTTTCAGAAAATATTTTTTCGAAATCAATTAATAATTTAAAATTATCAAAGAACTCAGAAAAAATTGGTTAGCATGGTGGGATACGAGCCCACGACCTTTCTATTGCCGGTAGACTGCTCTGACCACTGAGCTACATGCACCCCAAGATTCTCCGAGTTCCCTGATATATACTATACCTCCCTGCATTATTTCATGATAATGTAGGGAGTTTCTTGAAGATGATAAACCTAATTTTTCAATTACATAGGCTAATTATAGTTTAGGGAGTGAATTTATCATTCGGAAATTATTAATATTAATGTGAAAGAATTGATCAATTATCCGAATCAATCTCAAAATAATTCTTATTAAGCTCTTGAGTTTCATATGTATCGACAGCACAGCCATCCTGAATACAGAAACCTGCTTTTTCAGAAAATATTTTTTCGAAATCAATTAATAATTTAAAATTATCAAAGAACTCAGAAAAAATTGGTTAGCATGGTGGGATACGAGCCCACGACCTTTCTATTGCCGGTAGACTGCTCTGACCACTGAGCTACATGCACCCCAAGATTCTCCGAGTTCCCTGATATATACTATACCTCCCTGCATTATTTCATGATAATGTAGGGAGTTTCTTGAAGATGATAAACCTAATTTTTCAATTACATAGGCTAATTATAGTTATAGAGCAGTCTACCGGCAATAGAAAGGTCGTGGGCTCGTATCCCACCATGCTAACCAATTTTTTCTGAGTTCTTTGATAATTTTAAATTATTAATTGATTTCGAAAAAATATTTTCTGAAAAAGCAGGTTTCTGTATTCAGGATGGCTGTGCTGTCGATACATATGAAACTCAAGAGCTTAATAAGTATTATTTTGAGATTGATTCGGATAATTGATCAATTCTTTCACATTAATATTAATAATTTCCGAATGATAAATTCACTCCCTAAACTATAATTAGCCTATGTAATTGAAAAATTAGGTTTATCATCTTCAAGAAACTCCCTACATTATCATGAAATAATGCAGGGAGGTATAGTATATATCAGGGAACTCGGAGAATCTTGGGGTGCATGTAGCTCAGTGGTCAGAGCAGTCTACCGGCAATAGAAAGGTCGTGGGCTCGTATCCCACCATGCTAACCAATTTTTTCTGAGTTCTTTGATAATTTTAAATTATTAATTGATTTCGAAAAAATATTTTCTGAAAAAGCAGGTTTCTGTATTCAGGATGGCTGTGCTGTCGATACATATGAAACTCAAGAGCTTAATAAGAATTATTTTGAGATTGATTCGGATAATTGATCAATTCTTTCACATTAATATTAATAATTTCCGAATGATAAATTCACTCCCTAAACTGTTTATAATATTGTTTTAAAAAAGTAACTTAGTCGCCATTTTGTGCCAGCTATTTAAAAATTTAATATCCGAAATAGTTCTATGTTGTACCTCTACTATTTTTGACGCAATATTTCTATCAGTAGCAGGTTTGTTGATAGCTAACCGGAAAAAATATATCAGGCATGGAAAACCGGGAAATAGCCTGGAATTTTTTTTCTAAATTTAAGTGGCCACCCTGTGTAAAGATCGTCCTAGGATTCTATCATATGCTTCCACAGGTCTAACATACCGAGTTTCCAAATAATTATTAATTTCATCTTGGTTTATTAATGATTTATCTGATCCTCTATCAGAAATTACAACAGTAGCAGCATCTTCACCTTTATAAATATATTTGTACACATATTTGACAGATTTAATGCCAGGACTTCTACATTGATATGACAATTAAACAATTTTAACAATGTTTAATTATAGGGAACAACATATTGATTATTATCTACTTTGCACCCATTAGTACGAAAGTAATCTCCTAAATTTCGTCGCTTATATGTAGCGTATCCATTTTCATCCATAAGTGTCTCTTCTTCAAATCTTTTAGGGAAATTTTTATTACATTTGCCTTTTTCATCTTTGCACCAATCTCCATATAGACCATGTAGCATGTTTTTAATCACAATGTCATGCAATTTGGGATCATTTTCTGGTATTTCAGCTGAAATAAATTTATCTGTTTCTTCAGAAGTGGTAAATTTACAATTTTGTTTTAATGTAATTAAGAGAATTATGAATATGTGGTAAACCTCGTTTTGGATATTTAACAATAGATACATAAACCATTACATCACCAAATAATTTCTATTTAACAATAGTATCGATTAATGCGTTTTTTTAATATTAAAAATACGTGATATTAAATCTGGTCGATCAGAAGGGATTTGTCCAGGTAAAAGATTTTCTTGAATCTCAATCCAGTTTGGATTGCATGTTATGGTTATAAACAAACCTGGTTTACCATATTTTCGAACGATAGCCTTCATAATGTTGTAACATGTTTGTAGGAGAACCTGTAAAAGTAGATGGCAAAATAACCATTTTTCCTATACGTGTATGACTTTCCGTTGCTGTTTGTTGTAAACGATCAATTAATCCTTGATAAGTTAAAGCACGTAAGGTTTTTTGATTAAATCTACAAAAATTTATCCTATCTTTCTCTATTCTGACATAATTATCAACTAACCACTGTTGAAATAATCTACCCCCTTGTAAGAAGAATACTTGTAAGAAAATCAAGAAGACTAGAGACAGGAGGAGTAAGTTAGCCTTATTCTTACAGAGAACGGTAAGTGACAATATGAGGGCAATGCAGGTGTCGTACTTGGCAAGTAGATGGTGCAATAGACGAAAATTGGGTTTCTGCGCCTATTCATTCCTTCATTGCTCTCAATTTCAACTTTATCCCTATTATTTCAGTTACTTCTTCTGTGTCTAGTCTGCTTAACTATAATCCATACTTGCGCAGTAAACAAATTTTGGTTACTGCACAAACTACTTGCATATAACATTGCCCTCACTTTCTATGTTACCCTTACCACTTAAGTTACTCTTCCTGTCTCTAGTCTTCTTGAAGAATACATTGTTATTTCGAACACCTAAACGATACTTCGTGTATTCACTTCTTGTCACTCATCCACTTTTTTTTACATGAGCTATATTATCAGTCCATCCTTGTGTGCCATGTGGATAAAATAATGGATAAATCCAAGGTTCAACATTAACATCCATCGTACTTACAAATTGCCGTTCTTTAGATGTTTTATTTCGTATAGATATATGTGTCACGCTCCGAGGAAAGGTTTCTAAGAACCAAAAAATTTGAAGTTATGTTTTTAATTTTTCAAGTAAAAATACAGGAATAAAATCAATTATTAATTAAAAATGATTGATTTTCAAGTCTTCATTATATCCAAAATACTCAATAAAAATTGGTTTCAAATTCAAATAATTAAAAATAAACTTTTTATAAAGAGAAATCTAACACGACCCTAACCTATAATTCTTTTGCTTCTTAGGTACCTTTTTCGGACCGCGTCACATATATTTTTCAAGAATTTCGCCATCTACTGTGGTAGTAAATATAGCTGCAACTTCATTTACTCTGTGGATTGTATCTTCTAAGATCCATTCCCGGTTTTAAAGAAAATAATAATTGTAGTTCAGAAGATGATTGAGAATTAGATTCACTTAAAGTTGATTGGAATTCTTCATGAATCATTTGATAAGATTTAGCAAAAATATTATAATCACGTAAAGCTTGATCAATGCTATTAACAATATCTGGATTTAGAAAAATACTTTGATCACATCGTAATTGTGTAGCTTCGTTCTGATCTACAATAAATAACTGCCCAAAGGAAGGATTATTATTATTATCAGAAAGATACAATGAAGTATTGATTTGATAATAAATTTGACCATGGATTTTAAAACAAAAAGGACCAGTAGGGGGATTACGATTGCAAACGGCGCTATATAGTACTACGCTATATAGAGGAAAATAGAGACAAACTTATATAAATACAAATAAGAGTTGGTTAAAAATTTATTTAGACAAAAATAATGGCTGTTATTGGCCATGTATACATAAGGTCTTTACGAGATGCTCGCCCCATGAGTAAGTTAATACATCAATAAAAATTGCTATAATTTAATTTTCTTAAATATTTCTTCAAAAATGGTTTAAAATTTTATTCTACTAAGGAATGATTTATTTTTAAAATTGTTTTAATGACAATTTCACATACGCACTAGAACAGTTTTTTACTATATGTGACTAATTAAAAAATATAAGTATTCCAATAGGTATTAATTAAAAAATTAAATAAACCCTAAGATGTAGGCGCATTACGCATGCTTCAATCACTGATTTTTTATTTATTATCCTACATGTGGTCGTTTTCAATCTGACATTATGAATTTTAAAATGATTATGAAATTATAAAAATTTGTCTGTCTTATTAGATCCGCCATTTTATGTTTTAACAATTTAATAACAGATTTGTAATCCGTGACCTCGCAAACCCCACGAAAGGGTTAATTGTTTTACATGAAAGTGATTAATTTTTTATTCTATAATCTTAAAACATCTATAAGTACTGCATCTATAGCTGTCTCTAAGCGATCTCTGTACTATCATAATTCTCAGACAAAATAGTAGCGATTTGACAGAAAATTCTTGTCAATTCACTAACTCATAGAGCTACGCCAATTTCTCTTTTGTTTTATTTCTTATTACTTAACTTTTTTTAAACAATTGACACATTTCATGTTTATTAACATCATGGAAAACAAACTTTTATAAAAATTTATAATATTTAACAAATTATAAATAATTGAGCTATATTGTGCCATCTCTAATCGTAATCCCTCTACACGTCTTCTATTGTAAAAATTTATTAAATTTGCATTAAATGATGCGATAGCAAAATAATTATTATGGGGACGTATGCGATCATGAAAATGTTTCGAAATGTTTTGCTTCACAATGTTGACATAAAACACTAAAGGGACCAATATATAGTGTTCTTGAACATCAAAATAATCATTTTGACATTCACTAATAGAATATTGATTTTCAGAATTATCAATTGTTTCAGAATTACTTATATTCAAACCATCTCTTGTCGAATTTTGTGCAATAAAAACTTCATTATTTTGTAAAGAAGCATCAACGTCACTTTTTGATGTTAAACATGTTGCTGAAGTGGTCTCCGACGAATTTTGCACTCTTTTTATGAGATTATTTTTTTTCTTTGACGATAAACTCGCTGTCGATTAGCATAGCGTTCACGTTTCTGTTTCTTCAGTTCTAAATTTATAGAATCTAAACTAGTCATATTCGAAATATCATTTATCATACTACTCTCCACAAAAGCAGCAGTAGATTTAAAATTATTTTCATAGCTAGTAGTAGGTTGAATTACATTATCTTCGTTTAATAAATATTCTGTTTCTTAAACAGTTTCTCAAACCTCTTTTTGCTTTCTTAAAAATTGGTCATTCTTCTTATTTTGGCGATAAACTCGTTGTCGATCTGCATCCATTCTACGTTTCCTTTCATTACTATCCTTTCTTTTTTGACGATAAACTCGCTGTCTGTTAGCATTTTTTAAGGTTTTCTTTCATAAATTCTACATTTTCATAATTGGAGTTGCTTACATTAGAATTATCATTTATTGTATTGCTTTCCGTTAAAAAACAGTACTTTTAAAATCGTTGTTACAGTTAGAAGTAGTTTCATATATATTATATTCTAAACCTCTATTATTTAATAAATCTACTGTTTCTACAATAGTCTCTGAAACCTCTGTTTTTTATTAACAATTGGTTAGTTTTCTTATTTTTTCGATGAACTCGTTGTTTTCCTTCCTTACTTTTCTTAATTTTTTTACGATGAGCTCGCTGTCTAGCAGCATCCCTTTCATTTTTCTCTCTTTTCTTTTTTTTTAATTCTTGACGATGATTTTGCTGTCGAACTGCATCAATTTTTCTTTTTTGAAATTTTTCCTCATTTGTGTTAAGGTATTCTGCTTTCCTCTTTGCCATTTTAAATTAATATGAAACCTACTACCTGATTAAATTTAAAACTATTTTTGTTAGAATGCTTTATGTTTTTATAAAAGTAAAGTATCACTTTGTATCTAAATAATAATTAAAATTTATAAATGAATATAAATAAGATTTGGTATCTGACGCTATTTATAATGATTTGGTATCTGTCAAATTGTCTATTGAGGTATCTATTAAAATTTGCAAATAAGAATTCTATTTGGTACAAATTACATATTAATAAAAAAAATTCTTGTAATGAAAATTTAAAAAGAAATTTACTATTTGATTATAATTGTTTATAAAAATACCCGTGAGGAAAAAGCCACGCTCTAGCCCCACAGCTCCGAGGCCCCCGTCGGGGGCCCTCGTGGATCTTCCACGAGGGCACCAGCAGGGGCCCCGTTCTTTGCCCTTACGGTTGCCCTGCTCAAAAATTTATCTAAGTTTAAAAAAAAATTTTTTTATTAAAAAACTTTAGTTCAGAATGCATTAAATTACGTTTCAAAGCACCTGAAATAAACATTAAGTAACATATTTCCAGAAATCCTATCACAAAGTTATGGAAATTTACAAGAGCACCAGCAGGGCCCCTGCTCTTAGCCATTATGAATGCCTTGCTCAACAATTTTTCTAAGTCCAAACAATAAATTTTTTTACAACAAAAAAATATTGTTTACTATCAATTTAAACAATGAAAAACACGTTTTTAACAAATATTTAATGTTACTTTTTAAAAAATATAAAACTTACATGAGGGCAAATCCTTGAGGGCCCACGCGAGGGGCCCTCATGGATTGCCCACATCAATAAATAGAAAAAATTTCAAAGTCCAAAAAAAAATTTTTACATCAACAAATTAATGTTTATAATGATTTTAAACAATGAAAAACACATTTTTAACACAAATGTTTTGACATTTTTTTTCTTAAAATGATAAAAAAATTAATTTATGAATATTTATGGTCTATTATTATTATATTATTAATATTGTTATTATTATTATTAAACTATTTAATTATTTGTCATGGTGTATTAGTGTCAATCAATAATTTATTGAATCATCAAAAGCAAGTCAGCAAGTCACCTACATTAAAGCAATAATTTTCAAGTAGTTCCCGTAGCATAGTGGTAAGACACGGTGCGCCTGAACTGAATTTGAATCAAAAGTCGTTGCACATCAAAATTTATTTTTGAGTTTGAATCGGTAGTGTTCCCTGATTAACAAAAACCAAAAACTTAAATAATCCCCTGTGGGCTTTTCGAAAAAAGTAAGTTTAGATATATTTATATTTGAAATTTTAAAAAAGATTATATGAATCTTAAAATATAGAATAAATGACTTATATACTCGCCTTGGCATCTGAAGATATATTGGTTGTAAAAAATAAAAGAAAATAGTTTTTTAATTCATTTGTCAAGTGATCCGGTGTTCACACATGTATAGAAGTGACATGACATTACTAAGTCAATATTTGCGTAAATAGTCGAAAATAAGAAGTCTAAAATGCCACATAAAGCTTGTACGCACGATGAAAATCGTCGGAAAGTATGTTTTCTTTGTTGTAAAAAACAAAACAAAATGTTTGTTATCGAAAATGAGCTAAAGAGTCATATGGAAAAGCTAGTCGATAATTACGTTGATGATGAACGGTTTCCTGTAGCTTTATGCAATTCATGCAGAAGAAACATATATCGAGCTGCATCTGGTAAAGTTAAAATCAAATCCCCTGATTTGTCAATATTCCAACCACTAAAGAAATGTACAAGGTTAAACAATGATGTAAAATGTGATTGTAAAGTTTGCGAAATAGGGCGAAGCCAACCTATCAAGATTTCTAGTAAAATTCCAAAGAACATAGTTTCTGGTAAGATTAAGAAATTAGGGAAAAATGATTAATCTTTATAATAGCCTTTTTATTTTTCATTTCTCTATATATTTATTTCAGACCAATCTCACTGTTTGTATATTACAAACACCTTTAAAGACACAAAGTCAAATCGTATCGTCTGTAATAAAACAAAAATTGAAGGAAAATGAAGATATTAAAGCTTCAAAATTATCTCTTTCGCAAATACACGGTCCACAACTTCATGTCGCGGTAGGAGACAAAAACATCACAAATCATTCCTTGAAACGCCCGATATTATCTGCAGATGATTTAGTAAATATTAAGACCGAATTAAATTTAAGTCACCGCACAATCACGAGCATCGCATCTTCTTTGCGTGTATCTGCAAACAACAGAAAAATCGTTGAGCCTGGTTTAAAATCCAAACTTTTTGTCAAAGCTCATTCTGTGGATGCTAGTTGCAAACAGTTTGAGTTTGTAAAAGTGAAGGGCAATGAAATTTCTGATGCTACCGCTATTGCTGTTCACTGTAATAATATTCCTGCTTTTATTCAGCACATAAAAGAAAAACGACACGGTTCAGAAGTACACCTGAAATTGGGTATTAATGGAGGAGGTGGTTTCTTAAGGATATGTCTTTCAGTGCAAGCAACGTCTGATGTCGACATGGTGTGCAAGACTGGGTGCTCAAAATATGTTGAACGAGTGACTGCGAAAAGATTTTAGGATTCTGGAGTCAAGAAATTGGTCATATTTGCATTAGCTTCTAATTCTTAGGAAAATTATGAAAATGTGTCACAACTTTGGACTGAATTAAATATTTTAGCCTTTGATGGTACAATCGCAACAGATTTAAAGTTGACAAATATTTTAGTTGGAATCATGTCGCACAGCAGTGCGTTTCCATGCACATGGTGTTACGCAGAAAAGAATAGTCTTTACATCTGCGGTCGATTGAGATCAGCTAAAAATGTATTAAAAAACGATGAAAACTGGCGAGCTGCAAGAGCCTCGAAAAAGAGAGCAAAAGATTTTTTTAATTGCATTCATTCCCCACTTATTAAAACTACTGAACACAAAGATTTTTTGGAAATAATCACACCACTAGAATTACACCCAATGCTTGGTGTGGTGAATACAGTGTTTACACATATGCTCAAAAAGTTTGAGACTGAATCTTTAGCCTGGGCAGATGCTTGTTATGCTCAACGGGAAATCACACACGGCAGTTCTGCCTTCAAGGAAAATTCATGTAAAAAACTTCTATACAACGTAGACATTCTACGTGGCAAAAAAAATTTAGGGTTGATGAAATACGTGAAAGTCTTTGATGATTTCAAGAAAGTGACATCTGCGTGTTTTGGAAATGACCTTAAAGAAGATTACTCTGAGAATATACAAGCTTTCAAGAAAAGTTATATGGATTTAGGTGTCAATATAACCCCTAAAGTTCATGCTGTCTTTTTTCACGTCGAACAGTTTTGCGCAATGATGGGGGTAGGTTTAGGATCTTTCAGCGAACAGGCTATGGAGTCTGTGCACTATGATTTTAAAACTACCTGGGTAATAAACAAAGTTTCTGAAAATCATCCAGATTACTTTGTAAAGCTTTTGCGTTCTGTATGTAGTTATAATAGCTTACATGTTTAAATTCATATATTAATCGAAATAATTATAATCATTTCCAAAGTTACAAAAGTTATTTTCTTACCTTTTTATACTTCTTGAGCAGTGAGAATGACAAAATAAAATAAAAATAAATGTGGATTCTCAAACAAAAACAACTTTTTACATCTTTACTAAATTTTTAAAAATCCAAAAAACAAATTTTACATATTTACTACAATTTTCCAAAAATTCGTATATATTTATATACTTATAAAGACAGGAGTTTCCTGTTAGAGATTAAACACCATTCGTGTTCTCTGTTTTTAAAAATAATACTGCTGGTTTCAAGAATTGCGGATTGACGTGGTTATGGAGGAGAATAATGATTACTATACCGACAACGTTGGTTATTTCCATACCCTTGGCATTACTTATGGTACAGCTGTTGTAAGAAATATGAAGAAATGGATTAAAGTTAACTTACGCTTAATACGGTTAAAAAACCAAAATCGTTTTCTCCTGCGTTGTAAATCAGGTGGGTTTCTCCCTTCACATTTAATTAATATAACTAATAATCTAAAGTTTCAAAATCGTTCAATAAAACAAAAATATAACTTTATGTTATTTAATCAAAAAATAAAACTTCTAAATCTTGAGATAACAGACATTAATATGACAATAGTTAATTTGAATTTTCTGTTGGGAAGATTGATGGGTTTTATACATTTTTTTATACATGAATTTTTTTATACATGAATTTAGAGAAATGTTTCATATTTTTAAAAATAATTCTGTTAACAAAGAAACTGATTTGACAGCTTTAAATAAAATTTACCATACGCTTAATATTAATACTAATAAGTAGTTTTATGATTTTTTTCTTTCTTTTTTGTTTTGTTTTATTTAATTTGAAAACGAAAAGATATTGATATAATAGCTCCCTACCTTTATAAATACTGTAGATTTCTGTATGACTTACCTTTTATGATAAATTTATAGTTTTATCGGTACATATAGTTTTTTAAATAAAATGTCTGTTTGTGTGAGTGTCATTTTGTCTGTTTGCGTGAGTGTCACATTTTCCCTACATGCTGATTGTAAACAGAGTTATGTTTTTACATAACATAAGCATGTTGTTTATAAGACAACATTTTCTTGGCATACTTTATGGTCATTATTATGACCTGTATTTATTGTTTTTTAAATCAAATAAATATTTATAATGATATGTGAGGTGAGAAATTCCACGTGGTAAGTTGAGGTTATGTAGCATAGTTACTATACTGTAATATAATAACTTTTTACAATCTTGTTCTTTGTCATTCTGTATTTTATATTTTTTGTAAATTTGTAGTTTTATGTAATACGTCTGAAGAGGTCTGTCGTCGATGGACGAAAAGCTTCACTTTTAAAATAAAAATAAATGTGGATTCTCAAACAAAAACAACTTTTTATATCTTTACTAAAATTCAATAAATTATTATTATTTATTTGAAATTCTCTATACAATACTGATAGTAAAATATTTAAAGCTATTTTTCTCGGAAAGCCCTTCGTAGATTATTTTAGTTTTTGAATTTTTTAAATCAAGGAACACTTCTGATTCAAAATCAAATAGAAATTTTGATGTGCAACGACTTTTGATTCAAATTCAGTTCAGGCGCACCGTGAAGAGTGTTGTCTAATAGTCTGTAGGTCGTAGGCTCAATTTCCGCGTGCGTCAGATTTTTTTTTGGTCACGATTTAATTAAAAAAAGTAAAAATTGTTAAATAAGAATGTTATTTATCAATAATTTGACTAATTTGTTATTAATAAATAATTAATATATTAATTTAATTAAAAATAATGTCGAGGGCATTTTATGAAATTCACGAGGGCACCGCGTGGAAAATCCATATGGAATCCATGAGGATTTTCGTCGAGGGCACCCATGAGGGAAAGCATTTCACGCCTTCGAGGGCTCCGCGTGGATTGCCCCTCCGGATTCCACATGGGAAGAGGGCAATCCACGAGGGCCTCGCCGGGGGCCCTCACCATTTTTCTGCACGGGAATTTAGAAAATTTTAAATTAATATTAAGAGCATTAATAATTTTAAAAAAATATGTTCATCAAATCTACTATATTTAAAAATACTAAAACTGGAAATGAAATTAGTTCAAAGTATGATTACAAAATTATACACTTAAAATCATTAAAAACTGAAATCAAGTTTGTAATTATATTTTATAAAATTTTATTGTAATTCTCTACAATTTACTTTTAAATACATTGAAAAAAAAATTTTAATTAATTTATTAATATTCAATTACCGACGTAAATGATACTTTTATATAGAAATCATTTTTTGATTTGTTATTATAATACTTCTCAGCTGTCGGTAAGTAAGCTGTTTTAATAACCCTAAAAGTAGAAAACTTTTTCTACTGTAAACAAAGACGACATCAAATTTTTAATTCTCTCTACTTTATTGAAAATTAACATTATTGATTAAAGAAATGTATTCACCTACGTGAATAACGTGCACAGTCTCAATTAACTAATGTTTAAAGTCCAGTGAAGTGTAAAACTCTTCATTTTCATCTTTAAAATATCAGTCGAATTGGATTGATCGCGGAACCATACATTTCTGAATTCAGAAATCAGTCCAATTCGAAAAAGTCGTCTTCTCGAATTCATGAAACGACATCCCAATTCGAAATCCCAGACCACCCGATTCTCCTTTTTTTACAGGACAATGAAAATAGGTTATGATTTACTAATTAAAAATATTTATTAACTAGCTAAAATAACGCGCGCTAAAGCGCGCGTGAAGTTTCTTTTTCATTGACATTAAAAAAAAAATTTCAATTATTCAGAAGAATTTTATTCAAAATCACTATTTTTCTAAATATATTCAGGAAAATCACGAAAAAGTCAGAAAATTTTGTCAAATGTACAGAAACAATATTCAATTTCGAAAATTCTTAAGAAAACTCTAAATGTTATATTCCTCATTATTGAAAAGATTTTCAATCAAACTTTACAGATTTTAAATACAATTCAGGTTTATGAAAAACTTTAATAATTCAAATTCTTATAAAATTTGTTATATTTTTACATTTCATTCATTATTAAAAATAATAATGGATTTATGGATGAATTTTACTTAAAACACTAAAAAAAAATTGAATTTTGGAAAAATTATAAATGATTGCAAATACTCAATAATATATAATATTATTATTTATGTTCAATGATAAAAAAAAACATAATGATTAAATTTTGGTGAAATTCTTTATGAAAATTGAATTTTAAGAAACATCCAATTAGTATTTAATAAATTGTTTATTTTTATAGTTGGATAGTTGATTTCTTGTAGAATTTTCTAATAAATTGAAAAATTAATTTCAGTTAAAATTTTGGATCAAAATTGAATATCATATTCAAAAATATTTATTTATTAGAGAATTCTGAGAGAATTTATTTGTTGGACCCTGGAAGTAAACATTTTCTTAAACAATTGAGCTTTATCAACAAATTTTTTTTTTAAATAATGAATGAATGCTTTTGAAAATTTGTAATGAATTTTTTTTATAATTGCATTTTAGAGAAATTTGATGAAAATGTACATATTAAAATAATTGAACTTTGGAAATGGATTTTGTTGGTTATAAAGATAATTTAAATTTTAAAGGGAATTTTTGGCAATTTAGGAATATAATTGGATTTTTGCAAAAAAAAAAATTTATATTACGTTTAAAAATAATTGAATTCATCAAAGTAATTCGTAAGGTGTCAATTCACGGAAAATTTTTTTTACGGAATTTTTTTTCACGGAAAAACAAAAAACGGTTGAATCTTAATTTGAGGGAAATAATGAAAAAACCTTAAATTCTATTCTTGTTAATTTATAATGGTTAATTATTTTTTAAATTATACATCTTTTTATTAATACGCGTTAAATTCTAATCAATAAAAATACAGAAAAATAAATGCGTACAACAAATTTAAGGTTAGTTAAAATTTTATTTTCATTAAATATTTTTATTTTGAATAAAGTGCAGAATAATTTTCATTAATTATTGAAATAATTAAATTTAATTAATTAAATTTAATAAATTAAATTAAAATGAAATGAAAAATAATAATTAAATAATAAATAAAATAAAATAATTACAATAATTATTTATTTAATATTCTTTTAAGATATTTTTTTAAATCACTCTCATACATTAAAGAAAATTTAATATTCTTCAAACAAAACATTTAACTCTTATTGTAATTTATTTATTAAAATTTAAAAAATTGTGCAAGTATTCAATTATTATTTGAATTGTTCCTTTTAAATTAATTATTTTTAAAGATTAAAAATACAACAAAAATTATCTTCTTTGAAATTACACAAAACTAAATTTTTTTTCAATGTCATTTTATTAAAAAATTTCGTTTGCCGTTTTCTAATTTGTAATTTTGTTTCCAAATAATTCGCAATTTTACGAATTTAATTTTTGCTTACAATCAAGAACAAATTTGTATAGACGTTCCTATAAAATATGCATTTTGAAATTTTTGTTTATTATCTATATGGTTTCATACATTAAATTATGCAGTTCATTAATTTATCGGTAATTTAAGTGTTTAATTTAATTGCTTCTTAAGAAAAAACTAAAAAGGCCACTTTGTCGGTTCCTTGTAAACCCACAAAGCAGCGTAACTTTCCTAAAAAAGTATTTATAATTTCCTCGCAAACTTCGAAATATTTACTTGCAAAGTTTAGTAAAAATTTCGTAAAGATTTAAATGTCTCATTTCAATAAATGTTTAGCATGAAATTTTTAGGAAAGTTTTACCTTACTTTTTCGGTTATAAGAGAGATGTCGAAAAATTTATTTAAATGTTCAGGAGAGTTTTAAGCTATAAATTTTTAGGAAAAATATCAGGGATGTTACAATGTTTGGAAAACCTGGAAATGTCAGGGAATTTTATTTTGTATGGAAAAGTCAAGAAAAAATGAGAAAACACCTGGAAAATAATTGTTTTTTTAAATTATGTTAATTTTTGGCGAATTTTACAATGAAAAAGTAGCCTTTGGTACTTGTTCCGCTGCACTCTCTATAATTGAATCAGTAAAATTTAACTGATTTTCTTTAACTCTATTCTGGTGATTTAAATCAGTGAAATCTCACTGAGGACCAATTAAAAATGATTGAAATTTCAGTCATATTTTATGATCCCCAAATTTTGAACGTTCAAATGAACGAAATATTTTTTATTGCAGATATTTTTATAAATTACTAATCAGGAAAACATTAAAAATACTGAAGTTTTATGTTTAGAAACTCAGTAATTAATTTTTTTTGAATAGTGACGCAAAGTAATTGCAATAAAAATTTAATTTATAGAAGAAATAAATAAATTTCATTCATTTGAACGTTTAAAACTTTAGGATCTTCATATTTTCACCTAATTAAAAAAATGTTATTGTTATAATTTATTTTTAAAAAATCGCTTTTTATTTCAATTGTTATAAATATTTATACTGCTCTCTAAATTTTAATTAATTTAAAATAATTAAATTGATAATAAAAAATCAGTCACTAATGTAAATAATGTAAATAAATTTTAACAAATAGGATTTTCAAAGTATTTTAATTTAATAATTGATAAGTAATTGAATTTTTAAAAAAAGTCATATTCTAATGTATTCACGTTTTTTAGTTCGAAAATTAATAATTAAAATTTTTAATAGTTAATTTAAAATAAACATACGCTTAAATTTTTTTTAATAAAATTGAATTTTTGCAAAGTTTTTTTTAATGTTGAAAAATAAGGTTTTTGAAATGTTTTAATGTCTAATAAAACAATAGTTTCAAGATAATAGAATTAAAAAAAATTAATTGATAATTTTTGAATAAATTAAAATTTATTTACATTTCATATTATTTGAGACCTATAAAAGTCAGGGAATTTTATTCGAGAAAAATTATAGCAACTCTGAAATTTTACGATAAACATTTCTTATTGAAGTGAAACATTTATTTCTTTACTCAATTTTGACTAAACTTTGCAAAGAAGTTTTGAAGTTTGAAGCTTCAACCTTTTGTGACTGCTAATAAATGGAAACAACAAATTGTTGAAAAATAATTAAAATGAATTTGTAATCCTTTACATTTTTTGCATGGGACTAAAATAATTTGAGAATTTCAGATTTTTTATTAGAATATGTATTATTATTTTTAACGTATTTTTGAATTTTAAGTTTTATTAAGTAGTGCATAAACGACGCTTCGATATAAACAATAAGAATAAAAGAAAACATTCTTTTATTTATTTTATATTTTTATGTTTACTTTTGTGATGTATTGTTGGGTGAGATGGTTATTAATTAATTTTATTAAAAATTTTTCATGTTAATGTTAAAAAATTTAAGAAATATTTTTAAAAAATTAAAAATGTCTGAGAAGAAAGTAATAATTGATCTAATTGACATTAGAGATAGAGATCTATTTGTAGCTTGAGTCGAAAGTTACAATAAAATGACATTGATTAAAGATTGGATTCAGTGCAGTATTTTAAATTTTCGGCTACATGAAAACTGCACTAAATCCCATGATGAATGTTCAAAATGTGACTAGAATAAGAGGAAAGTAATTTGAACCCTAGTTTGCTTTTGTCTAATACATTGTACTTATTTATAGGGGTAAATTACTTGTAATATTTGGAAAATTTTGAGAAGTATATTATTATTTTAATATTAAAAATAATAATCGTTAAAAGAAAAAATACTCTGTAAATCTGAAAAAGCGAAATTCCACTATTTCACAGCGATAAGTATACAGCTAATTTAAAAAACGTATACACGTTAATTAAACAGTAAAATTTCACTAACTGACAGCGTATACTCAGATAGCACAACATTTTGCAGAAAGTTTGCGTTGCAAACTTCGCAAATTTACATGCAAGTTTGCAGCAAATTGGCAAATGTTCGCATTGTGCAAAGTTTGCGGAGCAAACTTACAGAAAACTTGCGTGGCAAGGTTAATTAAAATGTCTGCGCAGTAGTTTTCTGTGACATATAGAGCTGCGTATTACCTTTTTTCATCTTTCCTGGGAGGGAGGGTAAAATTTGACTAAATATGTGCATTTTGAATACAACAAAATTTTTTTGGAAATTTTTTAAGTTTTCAGAAAGTTTGCTGCAAGCTTGTTACAACTTGTCTGCAAGTTTTCTGGGAAAACTTTGAGCAAGTTTGCTCCGCAAACTTCACACAAGGCGGACATTTGCCAATTTGCCACAAATCTGGGTATACGCTAATTTGAATCAGTTGTATGATTTTTGCTATTCTTTAGATTTAGATTTATTTATTTATTTGATTTATACACCTGTCTGACTTACATACATGGCTATACAAGTGTTTTTACATTTCGTAATTTTCACTTTTAAGATGAAAAGTCAATTGATCTTAAATTTTTCTCCTGGAATTATTCCAAGTAGGAAGAAACGTTTAAAAATAACAGAAATTTACAACTTTCACAAAGAACTTACAAAATAGTCTCATATCAATAATTTCTCGTAGACTGAAAAAAATATTTTCAATAAAATAACATTGAAAAAAAATTTAGTTTTGAGTAATTTCAAAGAAGATAATTTTTGTTGTATTTTTAATCTTTAAAAATAAAAAAAGTATTTTCAATAAAATGACATTGAAAAAAAATTTAGTTTTGAGTAATTTCAAAGAAGATAATTTTTGTTGTATTTTTAATCTTTAAAAATAATTAATTTAAAAGGAACAATTCAAATAATAATTGAATACATGCACAATTTTTTCAATTTAAATAAATAAATTACAATAAGAGTTAAATGTTTTGCTTGAAGAATATTAAATTTTCTTTAATTTATGAGAGTGATTTAAAAAAATATCATAAAAGAATATTAAATAAATAATTATTGTAATTATTTTATTTTATTTATTATTTAATTATTATTTTTCATTTCATTTTAATTTAATTTATTAAATTTAATTAATTAATTTAATTATTTCAATAATTAATGAAAATTATTCTGCACTTTATTCAAAATAAAAATATTTAATGAAAATAAAATTTTAACTAACCTTGAATTTGTTGTACGCATTTATTTTTCTGTATTTTTATTGATTAGAATTTAACGCGTATTAATAAAAAGATGTATAATTTAAAAAATAATTAACCATTATAAATTAACAAGAATTTCCAATTTTTTTAAACTGAAAAAAAAAAAATTTGAGGAACTTTCAAATAAATAAATGCGTGACAACCCTGATCAAGTCTTTAATAAATTTCTCAAGCAAAACAAATAATAAAATAAAAATATTTCTGCCCAAAAGGCAGAATAAGAATAATCTTAAGACATTTAAATTATTTGAAAGTAACTGAAAATATTATTAGAAATTGGGGTATCTAAAAAAATTGCTTATTAAAATAAAAAAAAAAAATTATTTTATTTATTTATTTTTTTTTACTTAAAACTTGTACTTTGTTTATAAATTGTCACTGAGAAGCAGAAAATATGCAAAATATTTTGTTATTTTAATTTCCCAACTATTTTTTTTAATTTAAAAAAAAAAAAAATGAAAAGAATAATATCCTAGTCTTAAAATATTTGTTACATAGTGCTAATTTTTCTGGGAAAAGAGAGAAATATGGAAAAATATAATAAATAATTTTTGTAAATTAATAAAAATAGTTCAGTATTATTTGAAAAATAAAAATAATATTTCTAATAAAATAAATAAAAACCTATTATTAAATTTAAAAAGTAAAAAAAAAAAAATTATTATATATATAAAGAAAAATAATATTAGCTATCAAAAATTCAAAACATATAAAAAGAAAAACAAAAGCATAATCATGACTAACTTCAAGTGTGGACAGACTGGACAGAATGAATGAATGAATACGACGATTATTATAGTTAATAGTTCAGTATTATTTGAAAAATAAAAATAATATTTCTAATAAAATAAATAAAAACCTATTATTAAATTTAAAAAGTAAAAAAAAAAAAAAAATTATTATATATATAAAGAAAAATAATATTAGCTATCAAAAATTCAAAACATATAAAAAGAAAAACAAAAGCATAATCATGACTAACTTCAAGTGTGGACAGACTGGACAGAATGAATGAATGAATACGACGATTATTATAGTTAATAATTTTTCTTTTCTTTTTTATTTGAAGGAGGAAGGAGCCCTGGCAAAAGTGATTTACCATATGTCTCCCCACGTGGGTATACATTTGGGATACATTTGAGACTCATTTGGTAAACCGCTTTATAAGTCTGTTAATAGACAGAATTTATTAAAAAAATTATTGGAAATTGAAAACGAACAATCAGGATGAAATTGATATATTTTTTAGGATAAATTAATATTAAATTAATGAGAAATTAATGTTTAAAGTAGGAAATGTCAGTTTTAGTGTACGATGTATGCGTGTATAAGATTGATATTGGAATAAACTGTTGATATGTCGCCGCGCATTTTGCGCAACAGATGGCAGAGGTGACATTTGTCCATGGTTTTATATTACATGCTCCTTCATAAAGAAAGCTATTTTTTATTTGTTGGTTAAGTTTCACAAAATAAATTATATTTGAAAAATAAAACATAGAATTTCAAACCTCAAAAGAAATAATGGATGTTTTAGACCAATAAAAGTTTGTTGTATTTGTATTTCAATATAATCTTTAAAAATCAACCTTTGTTTACTTTCTATTTATTTTTCTTTTATTCTCAATTAAATTCACTTTCTTTTTTTTAAACAAACTTTTCTTGAAACAACTTTATAAAACTTCTGAGAAATATTTTCAATTTTAAAACACGGCTTACCGTCCGGACTTAGAAATTTGCCTGGCTAAACAATGCCGGCAACAACACAACAGGTATCGACGACCTGCAACTAATTACTCTCCTTGATTCCCAACTGGGTAAGAATTCCTGAAGTGGCCTCTTATTTTCTTTTGGTTAATAAAAATAAATAATACTTATATATTTTGATAGTCCATGATGTCACTAATAACATCTACAAACGATTTTTCAAATTATTCATTTTTGTAATTTTTATAAACAATTAAACTTTTTTGCACCGTTTTAGAAAATATTCAATTTTTCGAAATTGGCTGAACCGATTTTAATGAAACTTGTATCGTTAGAAAGATTAAAAAATGTACTATCCAGAAAAAAATATAATATGAATAAAAAGTTTAATTTGTTTAAACAAATTATATTTTTAATTTTTATTGTTATAAATAAACAATGTTCGCAATCGATTTTGGTCACTTTTTTATAGCATCATAAAAAGGGACTTTTCATGATTCCATAGAAAAAATAAAAAACCGGAACTCTCTAAAAGTTTCAAAGTTCTATCATTTTTAGTCTCGCCGTGCGCGAGCTTTCTCAGTATCTAATGCTCACGGTACGACGTCACAGTGGGATTTTTTTACAAGCTACTGTTCAAAAATGTCTAGAGCTTACAATTTTTAACCGATTTGAGTTTTTTTAAATTGAAGAGAACTAAATTTTTTCAAATTTTCAATTGTTTATAATTATTTATTTCAGTCAAAGTTAACAAATTTACACAATTTTTAAAAAAAGTACGTTGAATATTTAATTCTATTTCTGCAGATGACCACAATCAATTGAAAATCATGTAAAATATGTTCTCTAGATGAAAAATAAAGAATATAAATTTTTTTCGTTTGTTCTAAACAATATTAGTTAACTAATATTGTTTATAACAATTAAAATAATTTATTTATTAAACAAAAAGTACATATGTACTTTAACCAAAGTTAACAATTAGTTAACTAATATTGTATATAACAATTAAAATAATTTATTTATTAAACAAAAAGGGCATACGTACTTTAAATGTACCTAAATTAAAAGATAAATGTGAAAAAAAATTTTGTTGTTGTGAGAAACCTAAATTAACAATTTGTTAACTAATATTATTTATAACAATTAAAATAATTTGCTTATCAAAAAAAGGACATACATATATTTTTAAAATAAGCATAAATTAAAATATGAAAGTGAAAAAATAATTTTTTTGGTTCAGAGGAACCCAAGATAACTATTTGTTAACTAATATTGTTTAGAACAAATAAAAAAATATGTATTCTTTATTTTTCGTCTAGAGGACATATTTTACATGATTTTCAATTGATTCTGGTCATCTGCAGTAATAGAATTAAATATTCAACGTACTTTTTTTAAAAATTGTGTTAATTTGTTAACTTTGACTGAAATAAATAATTATAAACAATTGAAAATTTGAAAAAATTTAGTTCTCTTCAATTTAAAAAAACTCAAATCGGTTAAAAATTGTAAGCTCTAGACATTTTTGAACAGTAACTTGTAAAAAAATCCCACTGTGACGTTGTACCGTGAGCATTAGATACTGAGAAAGCTCGCGCACGGCGAGACTAAAAATGATAGAACTTTGAAACTTTTAGAGAGTTCCGGTTTTTTATTTTTTCTATGGAATCATGAAAAGTCTCTTTTTATGATGCTATAAAAAAAGTGACCAAAATCGATTGCGAACATTGTTTATTTATAACAATAAAAATTAAAAATATAATTTGTTTAAACAAATTAAACTTTTTATTCATATTATATTTTTTTCTGGATAGTACATTTTTTAATCTTTCTAACGATACAAGTTTCATTAAAATCGGTTCAGCCAATTTCGAAAAATTGAATATTTTCTAAAACGGTGCAAAAAAGTTTAATTGTTTATAAAAATTACAAAAATGAATAATTTGAAAAATCGTTTGTAGATGTTATTAGTGACATCATGGACTATCAAAATATATAAGTATTATTTATTTTTATTAACCAAAAGAAAATAAGAGGCCACTTCAGGAATTCTTACCCCAGTGTCAATCAATTTTATTGAAAGACGATGTAGTGGGGAAACCATAAGCAGAGTTCATCGTACTCGTCTGTTGTCAAGTAAATTTCTGCAATCTTGCAGATTTAGACAGTGGTATGACCCGAGTTCAATGACTTGGATGCACTACTTCTTATAATTTCTCAAGAAAGTTAACGAACTGTTTGTTAATTAAAAAAAGGAATTCGCTGAGAAATAGTATACTACATATTTTAGGTTCCTCACCCCAAAATTGTATAATTCAGAGGAATAATAAATTGAATTGTATTACTTTTATTTTTGGCGTTAAATCGTTGTTTAATAAAAATAATTTGAAATCGCGTTGGATTAAAAGTTCAAAGAAAAAGAATGTCCTTTCGTGAATTCACAAAGGGTTGATCTTCTAGTGAGTGTTTTTGTAATATTTTTGACAATAACTCGTGTTATGTGAAATGTTGTTTGTGATTATGTTTTTTTGTATTTAAAATGATTATTTTAATATAAAGGTTACGGAGTTCGGCCGTAAGAGTATATATTATATTAATTTTTTGCTTTTTTAGAAATATTTACAAAAAATATTTTATAAATTTTTTTAGATAAATAAACATAAAAAAATATTCTATGCAGAGTTTACAAACACATATTTGTTAAATAAATAATGTAAATAGAAGACAAACGTTTATTTATTTATATATTTTTTTTATTTATTTAAAAAATGTCTGTAAATTAAGAATACAATATTTTTTTCTTAAAAAAAATGTTCTTCACAAAAATATTCGGGACGCCTGTATATTTCTGGAATTTAAAAAGTTCTTATCGTAGTTTTATCCATTTAAAAAGTTTAAAATGTTAATAACTGGAGTTTATCATAGAATTTATTCTTCAGCAAATAAGCAAATTATCCGATTTGCATTTACTAAATAATATAATTTATTTAAGGGGTAACACCATTCTAGAGCCAGAAAAAGAGACCTATATCTAAGAGATGATTTATTTTGAGAAAATGAAAAATAGAATAGGATTTCTTTTTGAAGGATTTATTAATTATACACATTGAAGTGTGGAAATTTTTTGTAAATTATATAACAAAATGGCGGCAGTAAATTTCATATTCTAAATCTATTTTTACGGCCGGAAAGGTTTCTTGAAAAGTTTAAGTCCTGGAACAAAAAGTAAAGAAATTTTACAAACTTAATACTATAAACTTTGGAACTACATACATATTTTTTAATTTGATGTAAACTTTATTTTTTATAAACAATTTACTTTTTATTATTCTTTGGCATAAAATCTATTATTGTACTCAAAAAGTGCGCGAATTTTACAAAAATTGATATATAAAAAGCCCTTATGCACTTTCAAGGTGCATAAAATTTCCGGTAAAGCATTTCTGGTCATTTTTACTACTTTTGGAGTAAATTTTGCTATGTTTGAAGTACATATTTGTAAAAATTAGTAAAATTTACTTCGAACATTGTAAAATGTACTCCAAAAGTAGTAAAAATTACCAGAAATGATTTACCGGAAATATTTACTATAAAAGTAGTAAAAGTTATTTTATATTTTTCTCCGTGTATAACAATTTACTTTTTATTATTCTTTGGCATAAAATCTATTATTGTACTCAAAAAGTGCGCGAATTTTACAAAAATTGATATATAAAAAGCCCTTATGCACTTTCAAGGTGCATAAAATTTCCGGTAAAGCATTTCTGGTCATTTTTACTACTTTTGGAGTAAATTTTGCTATGTTTGAAGTACATATTTGTAAAAATTAGTAAAATTTACTTCGAACATTGTAAAATGTACTCCAAAAGTAGTAAAAATTACCAGAAATGATTTACCGGAAATATTTACTATAAAAGTAGTAAAAGTTATTTTATATTTTTCTCCGTGTATATCATGAAATTTCTTTGTTGTCTGTTCCAGGACTTAAACTTTTCAAAAAATTTTCTGGAAGTTTTCTTAAGAAAAAGATTAGTCGATTGTTACTATGAAATTTATCGTCGCCATTTTGTTATCAAATTTAAAATAAATTTTTTTTTCTACACTTCAATGTGTATTTAACAAACCCTCAAAGAAGAAAACCTATTCCTTTTTTCATTTCCCCAAAAAAATCATCTAAAATTAATCTTCTTTTCTGTCCCTAGAGTGATTTTAACCCTTAAATAAAATAGTTTTTTTGAAGAAGAGTTATAGTTCTATATAAATGTTACAGTTACTATAAAAGTTAAATTTAAATAATAATGTTGAATAATTTCAAACCTGTGTAATCCTGAAGGAGATGAAAATTCAACTGGTAAAATTGTTATTCTATATTATCTAGTTGTATAAAAAAAATTTATATTTACACTTCTACTAATAATAGTAACATTTTAGCAAATTTTAGAGAAAATTCATTTTTTGACCTGGGCAGTTCAGGAATTTTGCCCCAACTATGAAATATTCTAAAATAAAAATTCAAGGTTGTGGAGTCAGTTATTTAATCGAAGAAAGCAAAAAAAAAATAACATGTATGTTTTCTTTTTACTGAAAATTTTTTTAAATACAAGACAAAATAAAAGTTGGGGAGACCGCACTGTAAAAAAAGAGCGTCTTGGTTTACGACGTTTACGTGGTCACTTCTAAGACGTTTATGAGCGTCTTATTTGCCTTCTAAAATGCATGTATCATCATGTATCATAAAATATTATTGAATATTGACAATTTTGGTTTCTATTGTACATTTATAACAAAGAATATTGGAAATTGGAACATATTTAATTTAAACTTAAAACATTTTCATGCAATTTTCATATATTAAAAAGTTATAGCGAAATGCAAAATCCATTTACTTAAAAAATCTATTTTCCAATTATTTTTTTCTAAAGGGTTATCATTGGTACTTATTAATATATAAATTACAAGAAATTAAATTTGACAGGATTACTTTATTAATATTTTTAAAATAATAGGTTTTTCTTAATAAAATAAGCAAAGTGATCCATTACGCCCCGGAGGTGTTTGTTGAAAATTTTGTTATTTTTTATCAATATTGTAAGTATTAAACAAAAACAAAGACTTCAAAAATTTACTTTCAAGGGTCAAAATAATTTTTTCAACCATATTTTTAACAATAATAAATATATAACAATGAAACTTGGTACAAACTTACAGTATGTCAAGTACATTATTTTGATTAAAAACCGAAATTACTCTGATTTACCACTTTTGAATAAATTGAAGTGATCCATTACGCCCCGGTCTTCCCTACCTTAAATTTAGAAATATATGTTATATGTTAATGTTAAATAAATTTATTAAATGTTCTAAATTAAATTTAAATTACTTCAATTTCTAAAGCAGTTTCATAAAATAAGTGTCCAAATTTAACAAAAAAATATGTTTAGATTTTCCCCTATTTTGAATGAAAAATTCCTTTATTCCTCTTTTTTGAACTTACATTGCGTTGTGAAGCCTGCATCACCCTCTAAGTTATAAAATTGGCATTATATACACTCTTGTTGATAGGGCTATAAAATTGTCAGATCAACAATTCCATCTTGAAAAACTTGATATTGTTACAAAAACTTTACTACTTAACGGATGTCCAATTGATATGTTAAATAGAAAGATTTCACAGAGGTATAGTGCTCTTACCAATAACTCGCATAAGGGTCATTCCCTCGAAAATCGTCTAGAGCTGGTTGCTCGATGATTTTAAAAAATGCTGTAATTAATATATAATATTCTCCAATACAATTAGATTATCCTTTGACGGTTTTTAGCACCAAATATATTTTACATTCTTTTAAATAATTTTTTTAAATTTCTAACTGGTTAGGAAGTCTAACATAACCCACTTTTCGAAAACTCAGTATAAATAACTAAAAACAGATTAAAAATACTGCTTTTTATTTTAAATATATATACTTTTGTTAAATACAGCTAAATAAACGAAAATTATTTAAAAATAACTCACCAAAACATTTAAATCAGTATTTTTTGTACTTGCACAGTATAATAAACATCATTTTTTTCTTATATCTTCTGTGGAGAAAAAGGAATCTTTACGAAACCTTTTAAACTGGATTTGTTTTAAAATTATAAATTTATTTTAATTGAAATTTCCTCGAGCACTCTACTCATTAATTATTTAATAAATATGAAAAATTATATAAATTTAACCTGATTTTCATTAAATTTTAGTTTTAATGACCAGACTGAAGTTCATCACCTTATCGTTCGTTTAAAGAAAACAAACTTCAGTCTAGTCATTAAAACTGAAATTCAATGAAAATCAGGTTAAATTGAGCCGCCGGATCGTAGAAGGGCACGTAAATTTTTCTCGGCCGAAATCGAAGTCCCCTGGACATCCAAAATTCGATTTTCGAATTTAAATATCTCATGTACATATCCTTATAGGAAATTTCATTACGCATCTTTTTTTCTTTTAAATTTTTATTGTATCTATTACCGTTTTCGAAATAAAAGGAGAAAACTGTTTTTTTAAAGAGCGAAATTTTTATTGTTTTTTTCACTTCAACCCGCGATTACTCAGTCAATTTTACGAATTTCTTAATGAAACAAAAACGAAAATACGCATTATTTCATCCTACGAGTAACTAAAAAAGAAAAATGATGTTTTAATTATAAATAAAAATGTTATTAATTTTTTATTGAGATATTGCAAAATTCGTAAACTGAAATTTTCACTAAGCGGGGAAGTTGAGCAAATTTTGAGCAACAAAAAACTTCCAGCGAGAAAGTTATTCATTAAAGTCTAAACAAGTTTTTCCCGAAAGATACAGTTTAATTAAACAATTAGTTATCAAATGGCGAATGTTAAACGTCGTTGGCGGCTGAACGCCCAGCGCGCTTTTCTCGCCCGTATTATATATACGTAGAATAAAACTCTCCAGCTTACTATAAGGTGAGAAACGCGCGCTGGGCGTTCAGCCGCCAACGACTTTTAACATTCGACAATTGTTAACTAATTGTTTAATTAAACTGTATCTTTTGGGAAAAACTTGTTTAGACTTTAATGAACAACTTTCTCCCTGGAAGTTTTTTGTTGTTAAGAATTTGCTCAACTTCCCCGCTTAATGAAAATTTCAGTTTACGAATTTTGCAATATCTCAATAAAAAATTAATAACTTTTTTATTTATAATTAAAATATCATTTTTCTTTTTTAGTCACTCGTAGGATAAAATAACGCGTATTTTCTTTTTTGTTTCATTAAGAAATTCTTAGAATTGACTGAGTAATCGCGAGTTGAAGTGAAAAAAACAATTAAAATTTTGTTTTTTAAAAAAACAGTTTTTCCTTTATATTTCGAAAACGGTAATAGATACAAAAAAATTTCATAAGAAAAAAAGATGCGCAATGAAATTTCCTATAAGGATATGTACATGAGATATTTAAATTCGAAAATCGAATTTTGGATGTCTAGGGGACTTCGATTTCGGCTGAGAAAAATTTACGTGCCCTTCTACGATCCGGCGGCTCAATTTATATAACTTTTCATATTTATTGAATAATTAATGAGTAGAGTGCCCAAGAAAATTTCAATTAAAATAAATTTATAATTTTAAAACAAATCCAGTTTAAAAGGTTTCGAGAAGATTCCTTTTTCTCCACAGAAGATATAAGAAAAAAATGATGTTTATTATACTGTGCAAGTACAAAAAATACTGATTTAAATGTTTTGGTGAGTTATTTTTAAATAATTTTCGTTTATTTATCTGTATTTAACAAAAGTATATATATTTAAAATAAAAAGCAGTATTTTTAATCTGTTTTTAGTTATTTATACTGAGTTTTCGAAAAGTGGGTTATGTTAGACTTCCTAACCAGTTAGAAATTTAAAAAAATTATTTAAAAGAATGTAAAATATATTTGGTGCTAAAAACCGTCAAAGGATAATCTAATTGTATTGGAGAATATTATATATTAATTACAGCATTTTTTAAAATCATCGAGCAACCAGCTCTAGACGATTTTCGAGGGAATCACCCATAAAAGAAAAATAAACAACAACAATCTTCCATTTGAAAAGATTATAAGCATTCCATATATTCAAAATTTTGATAAAATTCTCTTTAATATTTTCAAACAACATAATTTTAATTTAGTTTTTACGAACTCTAATAATTTAAAAAATTGTATTTTTTCAATTTTTAAAGATTCAGCAGAGAAATTTCAGAAGGTTGGATGTGTATATAAAATTCAATGCAAAAATTGTAATAGTTGTTATATCAGAGAAACTCTAAGATATCTTAAAACAAGAATAAAAGAACATAAACCAGCCCCGTGACACTTCAAGTTAGAAATGGGACAAATGTTGAACAGCGACCACAGTGGCGCTGGCTGTACTCTCGGGCCGACTTTTTCAAAATGTAGCGGGAAATTCAAATAAAGTAATAATAATATTATTATATATATATTATTTGTTACTTATTAATTAGTAATATTTAATAGTATTTATAATTAATTTTATTAAACAATTAATAAAAATTAATAAATAATTGTATTATTATTACTTTATTCCAAATTCCCGACATGAATTAAGAGACAATTTTCATTATAAATAAAAAACTCCTCTGTTTTCTGAAGTCAATTATATTATAAAATATTTCTAAAAGTTACTGGATCTATATAATATTCAAAAAAGTATCATTAAATTCAACCTAATACATGAAAATTAAATATTTCCGTACTTTCCTATACATTTTGAGAAAAGTCGGCCCGAGAGTACAGCCAGCGCCACCATTTCTCTAGGTGGCGACGATCAACTTTCATCCCATTTTATTTTCGTACTATCAATAGAAGTGTCACCGGGCTGACATAAACGATACGTCACTCACAACCAAAATATTAATGCTTTAACTAATCACACCTTTAATAATAATCACTCTTTTGATTTTGACAATATATCTATTTTACATATTGAAACAAATAATTGAAAAAGAAAAAATCTAGAAATGTTTTTTATAAAAAATAATACTAATAGTATTAATTATAGAACAGATATTGACAATTTGGATAGAGTATACTATAATTTAATTACTTCTTTTAAAACGTAATTTAAAAAGTTTAATAACATAGATTTATTTTTTACTAGCTATACCTGGTCCCTACAATATAACCCAACCTCTCTGGCATAACTCTTTAATTTTATAACTTAGAGGGTAATGTGAATAGAAAATAAGTATTGGTATTGAGGATTAAATTTTAAGCAAAATTAAATATAAAATTATTTTTTACTTCGATATATTGATGATATAAATATGTCGTCAATATATTGTGCGTCTTCAAATAAGGTGGATGATATATTATGTTAATTTAACTCCATCGATAAACATTTAAAATTTACTTTAGAGTTATCTAATAATAATAAAATTAATTTTTTAGATCTTTCCCTCTTAATCCTCTCTGTCAAAACTCTCTAATCTTAGAAGCACATGTTTTTAAAAAAATGTGCTTCTACAAAACCTTTAAAGGTAATTAATAAAAAATAATAATATGGAAAATAATAATAAAAAATTTTTTGAAAAAATTTTTGTTACATAGTTTTATTTTCCTAAAGGGTAAGAAACCTTTTTTTACTTTCTTTTTCAGAAATTAAAATAAAACCTTAAAATACATACAATTTAAATTTTAAAATAAAATTATAATTTTTATATAAAAAATCATCATCATTTTATAATTTAATCCTTTTTGAAATATTTTATTTGTCGTTATGATTCTGGATTATGTATTTGTAAAAAATATTCTTCCCCTGATGAGGAACCATATATGGCTCGAAACTAGTTGGGATTAAAATAATAAATATCATCTTAACCCGTGCAGAAATTGGACTTGGGGAGTAGTAGGGTAATAGCCAGTTTGCCTTATTGTTGATAGGGTTCTGATGGGGCAAATTAGTGGGTGCCTGTCTAATTCGGTAACGCTTGGAACATCAGGTTCTGAACAGAACGATCTGACGAGGCAATAGCTAAGGCCCTGTCTAGAACCTCGCTATTGCCTTATAGAACCCGCCAGTTGTTCTAGAAGGCTGGTGACGCTGCGCGCATGCGTGATTAGCTTAACCTCTTTGAATCAAAATATTTTTTACATTTTTCATGTAATAAAACTATTTTCATCACTATCGTACATTGTAAAATAATTTTAATGAAACTGAACAAAAAAAATTTTCATTAAAATCATATAAACAATTTTATTATTACGATGAATATAATTTATTACTTGAAAAATGTAATTAACGTTTTTCGTCTAATGTTTTTTTAAATTTGATTCGATTTTTACGTTTGAAATAAATGTTTTTTATTGTTTAAAAAAAATTATAATTTATCTTATCTCGAAGTAATTTTATTTTTTATTTAATAATTTAATTATAGAAAATTAGTATAAATATGTTAATAAACAATATTTATAATTTAATATACCTATAAATTTTGGAATTTTTGAATCTGCAATAAATTTATACAAAAGTTAATATAACCTTATTCAATTCATTTTATATAATATAACATTATACTTTCTAGCGATTTAATAAAATTGTAAAATTATATTTATCTTTAGTGGACAAAATAAAGTAAAAATTTATAAAATGAATAAGTTGAAATTTATGTAAACTTTGAGGTTAATTTTAAAGTTTATTTACTGATTGTACCGAAAACACTAACATTGAGCAAATTGTGTTTTTTACGTCGAGAGATGTTTGATCACATCTTTTGAACATCTGACGTAAAATTACATTTGCCTCATTTACAGTATATAAATTAAATACTTATTAAAAAGTGTGTTGATATATACGAATAGTTAGAAACATATATTTACCTTCCAAAATTTCAATGGAATTTTCATTGACATTAGAATGTTTTAATTTTTTTAGGTCTCGACAAATTCTAGTTCTTCTTCGTCCTAATTCACGACTTCTTTTTATTTTTTCACTTATATCATCCATTATTGTGAAAATTATTGCTAACGTTGTTTACAACAGTTTATAATACGAACGACGAGCAAGTTGACAATGTTGACATTTTTAGGTTATATGATTTTCAGGGTTGCCAGGTTCTTAGTAAAGAGAACCGCAATTAGAAGACGCGGATGTAGCCCAAAAACCGCGGTAATATTTAAAGCCCAAAAAAGCGTCTAAAAAAGGGATGTAACCCAAATCGCGATTTTTGAGTAACGTAATTTTGTCTCATTAGAGGTTTCTGACGAAGAATAGATATTTTTTATACAAGTAAAATTTGTACTTTCAAAAAAGTTAATTTTGTATAAAATTAATGAAGTATTAATTTTTATATCTTTTGTTATTTACTTGGTTGAAAAAACCACAAATATGATTTTTCGTATGTGATTTTAAATGAAAGTTGCTATGCATCGACTTAAAGCCCAAAAACCGCAGTCATTAATTAAAATATAGCCCAATCGCTACTTGTAGCGATTTTAAAATTTAGGCCGCGAAATATATGCAAGAGATAGCCCAAATCGCGGTTTGTAGCCCAATCTGGCAACCCTGATGATTTTCACGTCATTTAATGTCTTATCACGCATGCGCTATTTCTGTTGAGGGTTTCATTAGGGCCTCTCTAAACTAAAAACCAGTCCCTCGCCAGAGGTGAATAGTAAAATTATTCAGAAAAACTGTTTAGTTTTCAATTAGAATCCAATTCGACTTATCTAGTCAGAATGTTCTAGACAGTACTCTCACAACGCCCTACTTTAAATAGGGACAAATGGGGCAATTTCTGCATGGGAATAAACCGTAAAATAAGCATTTTTCCATTTTCTTACAAATGAATATTTAATACGGTCAAACAAACAAAAATTTTTTATTGTTTTCTAAATATATATATATGTATATTTTTTATTATTTATAAGGGAAGAGGTTCGGTTGTGAACATGGTTCGGTTGTGGACACCCACGCAGAACTTTTGACAGAAATGAGATTTGTCTAATCTGGCAAATATCACGTATTTGTTATGACCTAACGTAGTTTTCTATGTCAATACAAAAATGATTAGACAACTCCGCTTTTTACTATATATATATATAAATTAATTTTTCGACACGTTGAATATAACAAAAATGTATTTTTAAACATTGTTAAATGTTTAACAAATCGAAGTGAATTAATTAAAATGGTATTATCGTTGTCGATATAATCCCAAGTAATTCCTTACAACATTTAATAGTGTTTTATGAATTTTAAGAGTTTCGTGGTCTAGCACGGAAATTAATACAATGAGACTTTGATGTTCGTACGTCGTTCGCAGTTATAGTAATTGTAGTAACTGGGCAGTTCAGGTTCGGTGTGAGAAATCTTATATGCCCTTACATGGGGAGCATATATTGTCAAAATTAGAAGAAATCATCCTTATGTAGTTAATGAATGGTTACTTAATAATTTTTTGCACTTTTAATAGATTTTTCAAGAATGCCCGCAACCGAACCAAAATTTTTTTTGTTAGAAAAATGACCAATTTATTGAATTTTTAATAAAATTTTTCTAGTCAACGTAATCAATCTATTTTCTTCACAAGTAATTAGCTAAGGACCCTAGCTTTAAATACATATACATATGTTTGCTTAATATCTGCAAGGAAACAAATTATGAGTCAAAAACGAAACTATGCCCACAACCGAACCTATTCCCCCATTATATTCTTTATTATCTTTTATTATTTTTTTTATTTTTAACAATATTTATAAATACTCACTTCATCGATGTCGAATTACAAGGAGTGTATGGATTAACCAGGTGTCGGATTAGCGCGACCGTACGTATACTTAATCGTATTGTCATTGGTAATATCGTCATACTTTGTTTCTCTTTTTACACTAATATTATACCATCTGATTCTTTTGGTACGCTCGTTTCTTCAGAATATTCTTGCTCTTCTTTATTTTCATTGAACCGTGTAGAGAACCTTCAAAGTCTTAAACATTGACTGTAATGTTGGTCCATTTCGTCTATTTGATTTTTGATATATATCGTTATTATTCAGTCCTACTTGAATATCCGAGTCGTCATATTATTATTATCTTATTGCTTCATTTCGTCATAATTATACTTTGTTTTCTTCTATGCTTTTATATTTGTAATCAATATTTCTTTTATCCTCGTACATTCTTATTTTCTGTACTGTAATATCTTTAGAATAGTGCCCTCCTAATATTCCTTTATGTGCTTTATATCCATATATTCGAACATTATAGATTGTTATAATAGTCATTATAGTATTTGGCATTTTTAGGACATAAATTGCATTTGAAACAATTAACGTTTCGAAACCGGTACTGGTCTCCTCATAAGATTCATTATTCATAATTACATGGTACGTAAATGAAAATATTTTTTTAATTCTTTTATAATAAATTAAAAAACTAGGTTTAAATATAAAGTATAAATATAGTAATAAAAATATGTATTAATTTTATATATTTAATAAATTCTGACGAGGAGACCGGTACCGGTTTCGAAACGTTAATTGTTTCATATGCATTCGCAGATGACCTCCTTTTACCAAGTTTAAATCTTCCGCATACGACGCAATTTGAACTGTCAGGTGGTAAAAACCGTCAACAACCTTTGGCGTATTTTGAATTTTCTGTTAGTTTTTCTACAAACGGGACTTTAAATAGGCTCCTATTTCTAAAATAAAAAACTTTTTGATTTTTATATTTATTTTAAATACCTACTATTTTGTTTATTTTAATTATTAGTATTTTATTTTTTTATTTATTGTTTTACTTATTTTTAATATAATATTACTTTATTTCTATTGTTATAAATATTACTTTTATTATTTTAATCGAAATTTTAAACATTTTTACTACTTGAAAAACATTTTTAATATAATTATTATTAATTTATTATTTTAATATAATTTTATATTTATTGGAATTATTATTCTTATTTATTTTTTTCTATTACCTATATCTCCATCAGCGATCATAACTTCGTCCAAAGGAATCTTTCGAAAATTTTCAATAATTTCAACACTAGGTCTTCCAAAATTAACCAGAATTTTAATTTTTCTGTATTTTTGTACATGAAATTCTACCAAATAAATTTTATCTAACACACGCACCGAAATTACATCATTTCTTACATATAAAGAGGGTGGAAAGTACGTCTTTCCCGGAGACAGGAAGTGAATGTTACTTTCCCTCCCCACTGTGATGTCACGGGGAGAGAAAGTAATATTTTCTTCCTGCTGCTATAAAAATTTGTAATTTTTTTTTAATTTTTTTAAAATATAAAAAGAGCTGGGACATTCCATTTCAAAACGAACCACCTTATAAACAATTGCCATTGTAAGGCAATTTTCAAAAAATTATTTCTCCCATTTATTAAAGCCAAACTTTATTTACTATTAGTGATTTTAAAATAAAAATTTCTCAATTTTATGATGGTAAAAAAAATTTTTTTTTAAATAATAGAATTTATAGAAAAAATTAAGTTTGGAAGATAACCTTTTGAATATCTCAAAACATGTCGTGTCCGATTTTCTTAAAATTTATGTCAATATGAAGCTTAAAAATTCTAGTTTCATTTTATGTAAACATTACAATGGGCAATTTGGTTGAAATTAAGAACCAATTAAATTTTATGAAGCAGTCAAAGGTTAAACAGTGTAAAAATTTGAAAAAAACAAATTCCTCTCGGTACATACATTATAACCTTAGAAATTCTTGTAAAATTTAATTAATTTCTCAAATTTCCGCGAATTGCCCATTATAATGTTTACATAGAATAAAACTAGAATTTTTAAGCTATATTTTGACATAAATTTTAAGAAAATCGGACACGACATGTTTTGAGATATTCAAAAGGTTATCTTTCAAACTTAATTTTTTCTATAAATTTTATTTAATTAAAAAAATTTTTTACCATCATGAAATTGAGAAATTTTTATTTTAAAATCACTAATAGTGAATAAAGTTTGGCTTTAATAAATGGGAGAAATAATTTTTAAAAAATTGCTTTACAATGGCAATTGTTTATAAGGTGGTTCGTTTTGAAATGGAATGTCCCAGCTATATATTTTTTAAGATTAAATATGTAATATGTTGTTATTTTTTTATTAATAATGGATTTAAAATAAATATGATAAAAAAATTCCATTAAACGTGTGTTAGAAAAAATAGTATGTGCACCACGGAAGGAAAATGGTTTTCGCCTCGTGTGTTTGCAGTTCTCGCCTTCGGCTCGTACGCTCGCTACGTCTCGAACTACAAACTTTACCCTCGGGAAAATCACTATTTTCCTCCCTCAGGGTTGCTACAATGTCTGGAAACCTGGAAAACCTGGAAATGTCAGGGAATTTTATTTTGTATGGAAAAGTCAGGGAATAGTCATGGAAAAATGAGAAAACACCTGGAAAATAATTTTCTGTTAAAATTATGTTAATTTTTTGCGAATTTTACCGAATTTTACCATGAAAAAGTACCCTTCGGTACTTTTTTCCCTACACTATCTAAAACTGAATCAGTAAAATTTGACTGATTTTCAGTGACTCTATTCTCGCGATTTGAATCAGTGAAATTTCACTGAAGATCAATTATTAAAAATTATTGAAATGTTAGTCATATATTTCACTGATTGACCAATTAAAAAATAACTGAAATTTTAAATATTCGCGACTGAAATTTCCAGTAACTTTTTAATTTGCCAATCAGTGAAAAATGACTGTTAACTGGTCTATCAACCGGGAAAAACCTGAAATATGCCAGGAATTTTATGTCAAACCGAGAATTTTTTCACCAAATTAAAAAAAAAATTTATTATTTTAATTTGTTTTTAAAAAATCGATTTTTATTTCAATTTTTATAGATATTTATACTGTTCTCTAAATTTGAATTAATTAAAAATAATTTATTTGATAATAAAAAATCAGTCACTGATTTAAATAAAGTAGGTATGCAAATAAATTTTAAAAAATTATCGAATTAATAAAAATTTTGTGAAATTCAACTGAAAATAATTAAATTTGTTAAAGAATTTCATTAGAAACTTTTTAACAAATAAAATTTTCAAAGTATTTTAATTTAATAATTGATAAATAATTGAATTTTATAAAGAGTCACATTCTAATGTATTCATGTTATTTAGTTCCAAAATTAATAATTCAAATTTTTATTGGTTAATTTTAAATAAACACACGCTTAAAATTTTTTAATATAATTGAATTTTTGCAAAGTTTTTTTGAAAATTTCGAAAAATAAGATTTTTGAAATTTTTCAATTCTATTGTTTCAAGATAATTGAATTTTTATAAACAAAAAATTGTAAATTTTTGAATTAATTTAAATTTCTTTACGTTTAATTTTATTTCTTGAAAATAATTGAATTTCTTTTAAAGAATTTAATTCACATATTATTATGTTATTATTCAATAATTATGATTATTAAACTTCTCTTAAATTTTTATAATTTTAAATTTCTGAGTGATCAAATAAATGATATTTATTTATTTCTTGAGCAAATTAAATTTTTATTACACAGGATAAAATCAGTCTGACTCCGTTTACACTTTAAATTCAGTCTCGAAATTAGGCAGAAAGTAAGACTTTTTATTTATTTATTTACTAATTAATTATTTTTATTTATTTACTTATTAAATAAATAATTAATTATCAGGTACTGCTTAGTATTGTCAAAAATTTTAATAAAATTTTTCGCAAGAATTAAAGTATATTCATAAATAATAGCATTCTTTGGAAGGATTCAATTATTTTCATAAAAAATATAGTCAAATTCTTTGCAGAAAATCAATTATTATCAATATAATTTTAATAAAATTGAAAAATAAAATTTTCAATTATAATTATAAACAGACAAGATTATTTTTTAAAAAGTTAAAAAAATTCTTTGACTAATTTAATTATTTTCCAAATTTTCAATTAAAATTATTAAAAAACATTATTCTCAAAAATTTAAAGAAATTCGTCAAAAGAATTTAATTATTCATAAAAACTATTAAAAATTTTTAAAGCCATTTGTAGATTTAAATAATAAACACCCTGAAAACCATAAAATTTTTAAATATTTTATTTTTGCCAATGAAAAAATGTTTAAAACTGAGTTATTTTTCTAGAAGTGATTAATACAACAATAAAATATGCTATGTTTGCATAAATTTTGCTTTTTAATTAATTACTTTTTATATAAATCCCACTTATAATGTGTATGGAAAAATATTGTTTGAGACCTGGAAAACCTGGAAAAGTCAGGGAATTTCATTCGAGAAAAATTGTAGCAACCCTGTCCCTAGGTGCACAATATACTATTTTCATTTGAAATTCTGAATCCTGGCGACGGTATTTTTTTAGATTTCCTCCTGTTATTTCCACAACCTTTTAAAACATTAAAAAATATTTATAAATTTTTAATTAAAAATTTAATTTTTTTATTTATATATTTTATTATTTATTAATTCTTTTGGTTAGTCGAAATTTTATTTTTATTTATATTTTTTAATGTAATTAATTATTTTATTTAACAATTTTATCTTTTTTTCTTTATATTTAATTTAATAATTTATTTTATTTAAAAATTTTATCTTTATTTATTTTTTATATTTAATTTACTAATTTAATTAAAAGTTTGACTTTTATTTATTTTAAAAATAATTTTTTTTAATAATAATAATAATTTTAAATAATTTAATTCTTAATTGTTTACCTTACTGCTGCACTATTGCTGCATATTTGTGGGCGTCTTCTGTTCCTTATTTCAAGATTCTTATTCTGGAGTTTGAATTATTATTTAGTTTATTTTTCTTTACTTAGAAGTTCAAAATATTTTAAAGTTACTTATTTGTATTGTCACCTATGTCTGTTTTTAACAAATGTTTAATTGCTGAGTGATAATGGAGATTTTTAACAATTTTATTAGACATTTTTTATTAAATCCGTGTCACAAATTTTGTTTGATATAGTAAATAATAATAATAATGATTTCTTTTACAAATTTTGTATTCTTCTATTGTACTACATTTTTCAAAGTCTATTTTGTGAATCAGTACGTATTCAGTTTTAGTTTGTAAAATGTATGGTTTGCTTTGTCATCGTTCATTTCTTTTCAAATTGTCTTTAGTAAGTAAGTACAGTACGGTCGCGCTAATCCGACATTTGATTTGCACGAAAATGTCGAATTAGCGATTTGTTTGGATTACCGAGTACTTAAACAAACCTCTGTAGTTCGGACAAATTTTTCAAACTATACTCTGTAATCCGACATTTTGACATTGAGGTATTCCGTCGTGCCCCCCACTTATCTTAGGTGGAGGGAAAACGGTCATCTTCATCGATGTCGAATTACAAGGAGTGTATGGATTAACCAGGTGTCGGATTAGCGCGACCGTACGTATACTTAATCGTATTGTCATTGGTAATATCGTCATACTTTGTTTCTCTTTTTACACTAATATTATACCATCTGATTCTTTTGGTACGCTCGTTTCTTCAGAATATTCTTGCTCTTCTTTATTTTCATTGAACCGTGTAGAGAACCTTCAAAGTCTTAAACATTGACTGTAATGTTGGTCCATTTCGTCTATTTGATTTTTGATATATATCGTTATTATTCAGTCCTACTTGAATATCCGAGTCGTCATATTATTATTATCTTATTGCTTCATTTCGTCATAATTATACTTTGTTTTCTTCTATGCTTTTATATTTGTAATCAATATTTCTTTTATCCTCGTACATTCTTATTTTCTGTACTGTAATATCTTTAGAATAGTGCCCTCCTAATATTCCTTTATGTGCTTTATATCCATATATTCGAACATTATAGATTGTTATAATAGTCATTATAGTATTTGGCATTTTTAGGACATAAATTGCATTTGAAACAATTAACGTTTCGAAACCGGTACTGGTCTCCTCATAAGATTCATTATTCATAATTACATGGTACGTAAATGAAAATATTTTTTTAATTCTTTTATAATAAATTAAAAAACTAGGTTTAAATATAAAGTATAAATATAGTAATAAAAATATGTATTAATTTTATATATTTAATAAATTCTGACGAGGAGACCGGTACCGGTTTCGAAACGTTAATTGTTTCATATGCAATTTATGTCCTAAAAAATGCCAAATACTATAATGACTATTATGAGATTTAATATATGGGACAAAACATTAAACAAATTTTAAATTATAGATTGTTACCGATTGTTAAAACATTATGAGGCGCGTATTTTTAAAAGTTTTACCCTTCCAACATATTTTCTTTTATAATTGATATGTTCGATCCTGTATCAACTACAAATTTTCTTGATGCTAATTTGTCAAATTTTAAAGCCTAAATATGTGTCTCGTGTCTTCCTTCTTCGTTCTCTTAGAATCGATGGAAAATCGTTCTTAGAGGGTTCTCCGATAAAGAAAATTCTTCGTTTAACTGCACTCGATCTGGTGGTTTGGTGTTGATTGGTCGTGACTAAAAATTTTGAGTTTTTTTATGTGGTGGTAAACCTTTTAATTTTCCTCTACAAACATCCTCTGTATGAACTAAATTTTTACAATGGTTGCATTTTTCTAAAATTCTCGGTTTGCTAAATCTTGGTTTGGTACTGGGTTTTCATTTCTTGAGTTTCTGGTAAAATTGTCAATTCTTCTTTTATCTTTCATATTCACTTTAATTTCTGAGGCAATATTAAAACATTCATTCAGCGGTTTCTGAGCACAGATTCTAATTTCAAATTCAAAACTGTGATGACACTTGCATTTGTTTCTATTTCCTATCTTACGAAAGTTTCTTAAGGTGTTATATTCATACTGTCTAAAGACTGCCTGATTTTATCCTGACACTGCATTAATCTTGAGGTGAATGACTCTAAACCTTATTTTTGCCTATTATAAATGAATCGCGAGCCCTTTAAAGTGTTTCTAAACTATCTTTTTCTCCGAATAAAATTCATAATCTCTCAAAAAATCGGCAACGGTTTTAACTGCATCTGCTCTAATTGTATTTGCTGCTCTTCCTATTAATTTTTGTGCAATTGTTGCATCTAGTAATGTTAGTCTTTCATTTCTTTTCGTTTTTCTTTTAGATAATCTTATTAGATGAATGAAATTTTTTAACCCGCTTCTGTTAAATTGAATTGAAAGAGATGATCTGTCTGCGTCTATTGTTTCGAATTCCCTACTTTCTCTATATAAATTTAAATCCTGTTTAATTTCAGAACTTTCTTATTTCATTGCGTACAATTTTTATTTTATATCCGTTAGCGTTTTCTAATTTAAAATTTCCTTTCCTGCAATCCTGCTACAAGGACTCCAGAAGAATATAAAATTCGTTTTTAAGTTTATTGACGATGGCATTACACATAAAATCACGGAGTATACCAACGCATTACAACAAACTAATGGCATGGTCACACCTCGGCTGCCTGCCTGCGCAGGCAGCCGCTACGAGAGTAAGAGAGAGGAGACGAATAATTTAAATTGTCTGACTTTCTTACTCTTATGTATTGCCATAACGACCTGCAGGCAGGCAGCCAGGCAGCCGAGCTGTGACCGTACCATTAGCCACATCTTATGAAGGTCGCTGTTCAACGTACGTAAAGTAGACTTATACTTTTAAACTAAAGATTCGTACATTTATTTTATATACCTTACTGTTGGTCTGGATCGTAGTTCTGGATCATCTTGAACTCTGCTTCGTAGATTTGGATAACTCTGGATACCTCTATAGATTTGGATAACTCTGGATATCACTCTGTAGATCTGGATAACTCTGGATATCACTCTGTAGACCTGGATAACTCTGGATACCTCCGTGTAGATATGGATAACTCTGGATATTACTCTGTAGATGTTTGCTTTTTCTTTACTTTCTCGTTTACTTTGGATAATCACTTTGTTAAGTGCCAGAGTTACTTTGTAGCTCTGAGTTCTGGATACTTAAAACGTGGATGAACTTCCAAAACATTTTTGAATATCCTAGTGCTGCCACTAATTATGTTGTCGCCGTAAGACACAACTAATATTATTTTTTATGAGTTGGTTACTTAACTGAGAGCCAACTCCACTTTAATTATTTGACAAGTAAAAGTACAAAAAACTTAGAGCTAATTAATTCTTTCATTTCTTCACTGATCCTTATTAAAAGACAATCGTGCTATCATTTTGAGTAGCGACTAATTAATCTGATCACACCTGCTTATGCTTTAGTTTTAAAGGACTGTGAACTCGTCCCCACTCTTTACAATACACACTCATACTTAATACTGTCGACAACATTTAAAATATTAAGAAAAAAAAATTTTGTAGATGTTATTCACAATTGCAATTCTTAGTGCAGTTTAAATAAAAAAAATTTTCTTGAATTCGAGTTAACGGATTTAAAAATCAAAATATAGATTTTTCTTAAATTGCACTATTTGAATATATTTTTTGTTTTAACATTTTATTATTTAAAAAAAAATTTTATAATTTGTATATAAAATGTAATTAAACAAATATGTTCGTCACGTTCAAACGAAAAAATTAAAATTGTATTATATTCCTTAAACGTCTTTGATTCTAAAACCGTTTTAAAAAATGAGCCTCAATTAGAAAAAAGTTATTAATTAAAAACTGCAGACGTGTAGAGCTTTCAATAACATTAAAATCGCTCTTCTCACATTAACATTTTTACAATTTACTGTTGAAAATTGTTTAGAGCCTACTTTTTTTTAATGATGCACGTTAAGATGAGAATTTTGATCATATCGCTCATTTCACGTTGCTCGAAAGTAATTATCCAAATGGAGAATTTCAATATTTCTTTTGTTTTGATCGTCTCGTATCGTCTCATTTCTCGACTAAGTTCTCATGATAGCAACTGTCACTAGATAAATGAAAAATCATCGATTAAATTTTTAAAAAATTGTATGCTTACAGGTTTTTATATTTAGCAATACTATTTAATTAATACAATATATTTTTATATACTTATATTTTCAAAAGTTTATGAATTTTTATTGCTTTTAATTAATTAACAATTATCTTAAATGCAGAAGTATTTATTTATCCATTAAACCGAAAATAATTTTCAAGTGTCGTGCATTTTGTTCATTATTATCCTTCGTTATCATTTCGAGCAAAATTTGTATTTACTCTCCACCAGTCGCCTTATGAGAAGTTTCCTAACCAAATTTTTATGTTTATCTATTCATATCTTTTATATCTATTTTATATATATTATATTAAAACTATTTTTGTGTTCTTTTATATTTTCATTTTCATGATATTAATTTTGAAAGCAGCAAATGTCGAAGATTTTCGACGCAAAGTGACGAAACTTCTCATCATGTGTTAATTATTTATTTTAATTATTAACAAAAAGTATAATGTAATTTTACTTTCATCGGGCTGTTTTTAAATTTTATTAAATATTTTTAATAAAATTTGCTATTTTTATAACAATTTTAGACTAATTTATGATAATGAGGAATTTGTTTATCTGCAATAATTGCGTTAATAAATTTTATGCAACTGACAGAGTTAAAAACCTATATTTCAATTTAGATATAAATTATTGCATTTTATTGGAAACATAACTTCTGTCTTCGTTAATATTTTAAGCAAAATATTATTGTGGCCAGCATTAACATTATTACGATTATTTAGTATATCTTAACTATGTTTTAATCATTTATGGTGATGTAAGGATTAACTTCAACATTTGTCAATTCGTAAATTTTGACACCAACATAAATATTAAAAAGATGATCGAAATTTACGATCTTTTGAGAATCTCGATTGTATGAGATGAGATGAGGCGAGATTTAAAACAAAACAATGGGATATTTTCTCATTCTTTCTCATTGCTTCTATATCTCACTCAAATGCATCACTACTTTCTTTGGATTTTGATGGTCTTGGTCTTAACTTAAAAGGGATAAAATTTTCAAGAGATGTATGTAAAATTGATTTTTGTATTTTTGATTGTTTATACTTTTTTGTTACTTAAAGTTAACAATTTACAGCATATTTTTAGAAAAAGTTGTTTATTTTTCCATTACACATGATCAAAATCAATTTAAATTAATCTAGTATTATCAGTAGAAAAATAATAATGCACTTACACGATGTGAGTGCTTAATTTTAATACATCATTTCTGTGAGTCGGCATAATACAATGTACTTGAATTTTTGCAATCAATGTTAATTAACAAATACATAACTTAGATCATTTCTTATACCTTTGGTCCATCTACAAAAAGTAAAATTGTTTTTCTTATTTTAAAGATATCTAAAGCATCAATTTAAATAAATTTGATTAAATGCATTATTTTTCTAGTGGTCATACTAAACTAATTTAAATTGATTTTGATCATGAGCAATGGAAAAATAAAAAAATAAACATAACTTTTTCTAAAAATATTGAAAATTGTTAAATTAAAGTAACAAAAAAGTATAAACAATTAAAAATTTGGTTTAGAGGTATCCCTTGCAAATTTTTTTATGTCCAAGAGCTTCAAAATCCGATAAAATATGTAGGCTCTAGACAATTCAGAACAGTAAATTGTAAAAATGCCAATGTGCGCAGCGCGAGTTTAACGTAATTGAAAGGTCTACACCGGCTGCAGTTCTTAATTAATAAATTTTTTTAATTGAGACTCATTTTGTTCAAAACGGTTTTAGAACCGGAAACAATTAAAGAATATAATATAATCCTAATTTTTTCTTTAGAACATGAAAAATATATTTGTTTATTAACATTTTATAAACAAATTATAAAAAAAATTTATAATACAAAAAATGTTAAAAACAAATATATTTAAACAAATATTTTCTCCTAGTTATTTCCACTATTTTATAAACACATCTAAAGTGACAATCTTATAAAGCGCACTAAATTTTGAATTAATAATCCATAACCTGTTTATATTTATAAATAAACCATATTTTAAAAGTTACTTTAAATTAACTTATAAATTTTTATAAGTTTATTTTGTTATATATTTTTTAAAAAACCTTAACGTAATATGTTATAAACCTAAATTACTTTATTAGAAAAGTTATTATTAATAAGGAAGAAATAATACATTTATTTCATAGATTTGTTAATACGTATTTTGACACATTCACGCGCTAAAAAATGAATAAAGAATTTCTAAAGTGGGGGTTTTTTTCCTTGTCCTCTTGCGTTCGTAATAGAGAGAGACTTGTCTCCCGAACTTTTCTTTATAGCGAGATTGGAGTGTATTACAAAAATCAAAACCCGTCTCAACATTTGTACCTCTCCCCTATTAATTAACATTACGATTATTTAAAAATAATGTAAGCAATTATACATTTTCAGTTATAAATACAATGATGAGGAAACTGACCTCGTTTCAACAATGGAGGTCCATTTAAAATCTTGTCGTGATGTAGAATTCAGTAACGATGGCCAAACACTTTTTTCTGCTGCTAAAGATAAATCAATTATGCTAATGGATATCGAAAGTGGAAAACTTACCAGACTATATGAAGAAGCCCATGAGTAAATTTTCTTTTTTTACATAAAACACACTTTGGTATTATGTTAAAGTTTCCATACTTTATAATTTCTAATAACGACTGATATACATTTTTTAAAATTACTTATGTTTAGGTTTCCAATTTACTCTCTTGCAATTATAAATGATAACACATTTGCTACTGGAGATGACGAAGGAGTCGTAAAACGTAAGATATGAATGTTAATCTCTCAAAATTATTTTATTATATATTTAGGTTTAGGCTAAAGAACGTTACGTTAAAAAATAAATGAATTTGAGAGAAGCATTGTGAACAAATTAGTTTAAAAAATTTTAGGTTGACATTATCTAATTTCCTTTTTAAATGTAGGGAAATCCTCGTTAAATTAAATGCACAGATAAAACAAAGTGAAGTCCTTAAAAGGGCCGATTAAATTTTTTTAGAATAAGGTTGACTAGTTTAACTGTGAGATTTTGGAGAGGTAAAACTTAACCCTTGTGGCGACTCGGAACTCTCTAATAAGGTGGAGAAGTCTTCAATAATAATGTATTCTGAATCGTAACAAGTACAGAACGCTATAAGACTGCTTGGGAAACCAATGCAACTCTGGGATTTGCATTATATCGTCAATATTGCAGCGAAACACAGAAGGTCAGATTGCAAAAACCCTGGACGAAACCCGAACATTTTTTGTAATTAAAATGTTTTAATTGTTGAATCACTAGGGCACTGAGCACACATTTTTACAAAGTATAAAAAATATGAAGGAGTTCCCCACAATCAGATAATGATTAAAAATGGTTAATTTTGTGCTAGTTTCCTACTAAATTTTTTGAAAAAAATTGATCTATACATACATCGTAAAAAATAAAATTTTATTTAAAAAATTTAAAAATTTTATCGTAAATTGTTTTAAGAAATTTTTCATATTTTTATTAAAAACTACGTGTGAAAACAAAAGTTTTCGTTATGAGAGAGTCCAATTTGATCAACTTTTTCCGAGTTATGAGCTTTTGAAAAAAAATTTACGTAAAAAACAGGATATTTGAAAAATCTGTATCTCTTAAGTCGCTTTATGAATAAATTTGGAAAACTAGCACTAACAGGACAAAAATATTTAAAAACTTTAAATACCAAATTTGACTAATTTATTTAAAGAAATGTAAGATCTGGAAGAGGTAAAATTTTTCAATTTTTATATTACATGTTATACAATGATAAACTTTATTTTCCTTAAAACAAAAAAAAGTTTAATATATAGATTTTTTGTTTTATCATAAACGTTTTAATTATAAAAATGATTAAAAAAAATTTTTTTTGACACATTTTTTGAAAATTGTATTTTTTTATAATAAGGACAGTTTAAAAAATTTTTTTTAAAGTTCTGGAATATTTTTTTTAAATAATATAGGGTAAGAATTTCACAAACGGATCACCAGAAACTAAAATTTTTTCTTTTTAAACTAAAATAGTTTTTTTATTTTTAATATGGTTAAAAAAATCCCTGAAAATATTAAGCCAAAATTTTAAAATTGAATTTTTTAGTACTGCTAAATTAACAAATTTTTTACTCGAGTTCTAGTTGACAGATTTTAAAATACGAATAAAGCTTTAATTTGAGACTAAATAGAAGTCTTTAGCACATCAGGTTTATGAGAAAAAAAAACTGAAAACCGTCAAAAACACGTTTTTTTTTTGTTTTTACAGCAAAAGTACAGAAAACAATCCAATAAAATAATAATGCAATTTTACTTTTCTGAAATTATTTCTGTATATTTACTATCAAATCCTGAAATTTCATAATGCGATACTGTAAATTTACAACATAATGTTACAGTGAATTAATTCTTAATAACAGTTAGACAATTTTCTAAATTAATTGTAAATATTTTTTATTTTCATTGGAAATTTTCCTACCTACTTAGATACATAATTTTTCTTCCACAATTTAAAAATATTTGGTGACTAATGTTTAATAAGTTTTCACATATTCTTTTTATTTCAAAAAACATGTTATATTACACAATTATTTGTTTTACAAACTATAACAATTTCCTAAAAATTATTTTTTAATATAACAAATAGTAATAAAAATAATGAAATATAATATAACAATAAAAAAATATAATAATAAAATAACAACTTGACCGCTAGGTGATTGTACATTAACACGTGGTCGCGTCTCGCTTTTAATTTTTCCTGATTATTTATTATATTTTGGACAATTGGAATAACTGTAAACTTACTTTTTGGTGACCTACTATTTTTACTGAATATGTGACATTTTCTTATTCTTAAAAAGTTACTTTTTTCTCAGTTCTTGTGCTTTGGTTTATGTTCCCTCGTATTCCTAATCTATATTTTATTTGGATAAGTCTTACGGTGTCATATAACAAGTGCTTCAAGTGTACTAAGAATCTGATAAAAGACTCAGTCTCTTGCCCAGGTTGTGGTGTTAGTTAACACCCTGGTTGTGCTATACAAAGGCACGAATATGAAAAATTCTTTCTCTTCGAGATTCGACAACATTGACACGAATTTGGATGATGTTAGTCAACGTATAGGTGCAAGTGAGATCAAGGTCTTTGTTTCATTCCTGAAGATGATGTTATTGATGCCTTTGATAAATTAATGGATAATGCTCTTGATGATTTATTGAATATTATGAACTATTTTGACACTACTTATGTTTGGGGTCGAGCAGGGCGTGGTAGGCGCCGTGCTGTTCCTCCACGATACCCAATCAAAATGTGGAATCAATATAAGGCCATTCTTCAGGGTCTTCATCGAACTAACAATGTTAGTGAAGCGTGGCACAATCGTTTTAAGCTTCTTGTCAACAAGAATCATCCCGATTTATATTCACTTCTTAGTCAACTTCAAAAAGAACAAAGGGAAACCGAAACTTTTCTTGTGGAACTTGGTCTTGGGCGCTCTGTTAAAGTAGCACCACGTAGAAAATGGATTGCGATGCAACGCCGGTACACTATATTAGCAGAATCCTATGAGCATTTTAAAGAAGAAGACGTAGTCATGAAATATTTAGAAAATTTGGCTCATAACATTCAATTATAATAGCACCTGGAAAATTGCAATAAATGTTTTTATTTACATAAATGCACATATTTTTTCGGGCATAATACTCTTCGGGCTTTTTGTTTTCAGGCACAAAATTCGGGGAATTTTTTTTGAGCAAACGGTTTTCGGGCGAATATCTATTCGGGCGTGTGGATTCGGGTTTTCGTACGGGAACCCCTTCTGATAGTAAATCAATGTATGCATGAATTGGAAGATTGTGGGCGAAGTAAAACAAAATTAATTTAACATCGCACAAACCAGTAACAAAACTGACAATTTGCGATCAGCTGTTCTGATGCTCCTGAATGTGTTCGTCTCTCCAGCCATTCTTAATTATATGAACGTCACTATACTTGGTAAAATTTCGCAAGCTTCTCAGCGGAAGCCCCACTCAGTCAAACTTACGTTTGCGACGGAGGAAAAGGCACAAGCAGCTCTGCGAATGCTTGTAGCTGCCAAGCCAATTATGATGTCTTCCTGTCAGATAGATGTGTATCGACAAGTATGGGTAAGAGAGGGGTAGGTGTTTTAATTGTATCTAAATTTTTTCTGATTTGTTCTCTTTTAGTTACTAATTCTGTTAACATTGAACATATTTTCATAAAATTCTTTAAAAAATCTACTCTGTATATTTTGGGTTGTTTTATTCTTTTGTTTTTTACCTTCGAATTCTCTAACTAATAAATATTTTAACATGTGTTCGTGTTACGTTTATAAATTGATAGTCGCGGTCGTCTTTACGTTATTAGTAATTTACTTGAAAATTCGGAGGTCGTTAGCAAAGTTTTCGAAAAAGAAAAGGATCTTGATTGAAAGATAAATGAAATTTAGTAGGGGACGTCGTAATGCCCAGTTATATGGGAACTGTTATTGATATTGCTCTTATATAAATTGAAAATAAGGAAAATAGGAAGGAAAAATAAAAGATGTAAATGAGAGTAATATGATTAATTTAATATAATAATTCTTACTAGTTACAATGGTGATTTCTTGACGAAGAAATCGAATCGATCAAGGGTGATTTGGTTTGTAAGTCTTACACTGATTTTAATTTGAATGTTATCGAATCCCGAACTTCTTCAAATAAAATAATGCCCTTTGACTTAAATCTTTTACATCGACCTGCCTCAGAAAGTTTCTGAGTAGTTCAGACTGTATGATTTTGTCAAAAAGTCTTATTCGATTTGACGAACTACTAAGAACAAAAATCAAAGTCTAATTTCAAAATACAATCTTTGGCATCTGCCTGATGGGACACTGTCTAAGTTGGTTGAAACAATTGATTCGAATTGCCCAAAAGAAGTGACAAAATTAACAGTGGTCCATTGGTTTTTATAAACAGCTTCTATAATATATATGTATATTGGGACTAATGGGGGTATTATCTACATCTCATTGGTTAATAATTTTGCGCACGCGTTCTGTTATACATAAGTGGGGATAATGCATCTTCATTATAAATTGCATAGTATGTGGCAACGTCGCAATGCATAAGAATTGTGCGCGCGCATTCTGTTACAAAGGAGTAGGGGTGTTACATAACGGATGAGATCATCGTTCAATCAACAGAATCCATGAGATGCATATAATAATATATAATAATATTCTAGCCAATGTTAATAAAAATGTTTATATAAAATGTAAAAGAATTTAGAAATTATATGTATATTCTTGGCTAGAACATATTAATTTAGATGCCAAAAGAAATAATACAATCTTAAAAGTCATTCGATTCTTTCGTCTCCCATACTTCCGTTTCTACGAGTGCACTCCGTAGTACGCGTAAGGGCATTGCTTTGTCCTCGATAATATTCCTTGAAAAAAAAGGCCTATGCGTCATACGCATGTTTCGAAGATATTCAACTGATAAAATACTATATAATGATAAACTGTAAAATAATCTTTTAAATATTAAGATTATTTTATATTAAAGAAAAATTTAATTTAGTACGAACGTAACAGCCTTCCCCTCTTAGGAACATTATCGTCCTCGATGATGTAAGTTTAGTTAACAATTCATAGAAAGGTGAAAACTTTTCTTTTTAGGTGTAAGAGAGAACTTATTAATGGAAGTTTTCAAATTAAATATATATATATATATTTTTTTTAAACTTCCCTCTTTTTGATTTATTTATCTTTTTATTTCCTCTCGAGTTGTGTAATTCGTCTACAAATGTTTATAGTTTGAAATGCGATATAAAGTGTTGTAAGAGGAACGATTTCAATTTTGAGTAAGTATGACTAATTTAAGTTATATTTAATGTGTTAACTTTGTCGAGTTGAGCATTTAAAGATATTTATTTTTGTATTGGTGAAAGACGCCTGGATTAGGAGGTGGATACGAAGAAGACGTCGTCTTATATTTATGGAACGTGGTCACTGTTTTCACAAATTATTTGTCATCTCGGTTTGTTATGTCGCCTGGTCGTAATATTTAGGTGTTGTTGATTGATCCTTTTTTATATGTATATATCCCCTCCACTTTAGTTAATTTCTCCTCTGGAATGACCGGTGTAGATGATGTAGTTCATGTAGCTTTGAATCAGTTCAAATTTGGTACTCCTTTAACCAGGTCAAATTTTTAAATTTATCAAGATGTCGGGTAGGAATGTTATCGCTGAAGAGTGTGAGGTTGTAGAGCTTTACAGCGAGGTAGAGAGTTTGTATACTTCCGATGATGGAGGAGATGAGAATGGTGCATCGCGAGAAAATTTTGGAGTGGAAACTGGTCGTGTGCCATCGGGAAGAACGCAAGGCACGCGGCTCTCGGTGCCTCGTACACGTCAAAATTTGTCACGTGGTGGTGGTGGTGGTCCAATGTTGCAAACGGTGCGCTACCGTAGCCACTACGTTGATCGTACAGGCCCGGCGCAAGAAACGACTTTTCAGCAGAGAAATGACGAACGATGGACAGAGATGTGCCTGTTAATAAATCAACTGGCAGATAGGATATCGTTCGTTGAGGATATGCACAGCATATTTCACTTATGTATGTGGGGTTTACCCATGGTAAATCCAAGTACTGAAGTGGGACATTTGATGTATAATCTGTTGAGAGTCCGAGACACTGAACAAATGACCTTAGTGGCCTCTCTTCCGGAACCGAGGAAGGGCGTCAGGATTTGCTTTGAGTCCAGAGATGTAAGAGACTACGTGGTCCGTTGTCGAGAGCTTCTTCTGGGTCACGGGATCCATATTGCAAAGTTATAAGGTTAGGAATCAGATTTAAAAGTAAAAAAAAGGAATAATTTAAGTGATGTTCTGATGATTGTTATAGGGGATTTTAAAAGCGGTGGTGTGGAGTAGAATTTTTCAAAAGGATATGTTTTGTAAAGGAAGGATGTTACAATTGTTTCGATGTCTCAACATTTAACGAGGTATAGTAGTTAACACATTTCAATCAGAGTTATTCGTTGTCAATTCATTATATACATAATTTTGTAAAAACATAAAAATTGTTTAAATCTTTAATTTTAATAAAACGATGTTAAGAAAATTTCACGAGGAATTAAGAAAAATTTTAATTTATAATTTCCAGGTTTAAACAATTGAAGACTTTCTTACAAGACCTTCGCTCGGCACACATACACATATAATTCCAACATAAATTTAACGTTAATAAGTTTCGCATCACCCTTGATTGTAATTATATAAAAATATCTGTATACATTTTTTTTTCTTTTTTTAATTAATTTTAATTGAATTATTAGTATTATTGCATAAAATACATTTATATATATATATTTTTATTATATATAATATGAAAAATTGATTGTTAGATTTAAAATTTATCTATTCAATTATATTTTAATCAAAAATGTTAAAAATATATATAAATTTTTTTTTTTTTTTTTATAAAATTTATTTGTAATTACTTGTATAAATACATAATTTTATGAATAAAAGCAAGTGAAAATGTACTCGTACAAGTAAATATTTAGCCTCTTTTGATAGATATACTGTATAATAAGGTTGATGAATGAGATGAAAGGAAGAAGCAAAAAAAGTGAGTCATATTTGGTTTCATGCCTTCTATTGATGTTTAAGCATGCACACTTATGAATGAGGTAGAATATATAGCAATGTTTCTTAACTTGACTTGTTTTATTAACATGTGAAATGAATAAAAATTAGTAACTAGATTATGCCAAAAATGAATGTTATTAGAAATTAACATGCTAAATATATAGATGTTAATTTATAAAGCATTAATAACGATGATTTGGTATATTTTGTAATAATTAATCGTTAATATTAAAAGTTATTATATATATACACACATATATATATATATATATATATATATATATATATATATATATATATATATATATATATATATATATATATATATATATATATATATATATATATATTTATTATTATTATTATAAAAAAAATTTTTTCTTTGTTTTTAAAGGCTAGTGGTTAATATAAACAATTTTTGGTTCTTGTAAATTATTAATATATATATTTTTTTGTTTTTATTATATATATAATTTTTGTAAAAAGAAAATGGATCGTATAAAAATGCTTGGAGGAGGTTTGCAGGTGATTAAAGCTAAATTGGATGAGCAATACTCACTAATGGAGAGGTATTGTAATTATAATATCAAGTTCGAGTTTTTATGGGCGAAAATCACTGAAGACGAGATTCCATATATTATGTTATCATTAAGAATTTTGCATACTGCGTAAAAAAAATTGTTATAAACTGGGAGAAGTATAAAGACGGAAAAAGGAGTAAAAAGGGGTAAGTGGAATCTAATGCATTGTTATAATATTGTTTGTGCTTTATATTTAGAATTTATATGTTGCATGATATAATTTGATTCGTAAAAATGGTCGTAGAGGTGTGATTCAAGTTTGAAAGTATATAAATATACCGTATAGATTCTAAGATCTGGGTGTAAATTCAAAAATGAGCATAAAAATCGCGAGGGATTGTTAGTTCGCGAGATAACGCACGGGGTCGCGTAATTAGATTCCTGCATGCGGTGTGAGACTTCACCTGTACGCCGCGCGTGAAGGGAGAGCCTCGTAGTGGGTTAGAGAGAGAGCGCAATAGTGTGGAGTAGTGAAAGGCATGGGGGAGTAGTTGCCGTTGGTTAGAGAGAGAGCGCAATAGAGTGAGTGGGGACATAGGCTACGCTTACCGCGTTGAGTGGCAGGCAGGAGCGCCAGCTTAAGTTAATACTGTATTTTGGCTTGGATGTATTTTAAAATTTATCAATGGGAAATTAATAACTAATATTATAAGCTGTAGTACCAATATAGTCAATTATTTATTAATCATTATTAATTATCAATTAACTAACATTATAGAATATATTATTAACATTCCCTCTTTTCTTTTTTTTTTTCTTTATTTAAATTTATCTTATTTATGTATATATATATATATATATATATATATATATATATATATATATATATATATATATATATATATATATATATATACACATATATATATACATATATATTTTTAAATTTATTTATTTATTATTATTATTATTATAAATTTTTTTTTCATTTATTTATTTATTCTTATTTATTTTTTTATTAAATTTTTTTTTTTATTATATATATATATATATATATATATATATATATATATATATATATATATATATATATATATATATATATATATATATATATATATATATATATATATATATATATATATTTTTTGGGAATCACTATAATATTAGTTGTAAAATTCATTCAAATGTATTCCATATTTTTAAATTAGTGATTTGTGATAATAGTAAAGCAAAGCAAAGCAAAAAAAAAATAATAAAATAAAAATATATAAGCAAAGAGAACGAGTAGTATTATGAACGAGCACGTCGTTTCTTAACCATTTGTGTATCGATGTATATGGTTGTTACAGTCCCTAACATTCCCATCAAGGTTAAGCTTCTAAACAGATCTCGGTAAAAGCTGCTTGTTGCTTTTCTTTTATAGGTGGCTAGTACATTGAGTTTGGTTTCTATTTCCGCAAGAGATATTCCTTCGGAAAGGTCCTGTTTGTTATTTTGAAATAACTCGTCATTCATTAAAAATTCACTTAATGCTGATAAATTGTTTGATCCTGTAGTATTTGGTATTATTGTTGAGATATTCAGGGACAAATCTGGTTGATATAGATATTCTATTCCTGTATTTTGTATCGATGTTCCCATAAGCGTAACATAAGAACCTCTGGCAATGCATGTATTTCCTAGGCGTAATAGTCCAAAACCAAAAATTTTTACTTGACGTTCATAGTTCTCAGGGCAAGTAATAGTCAAAATTTCTTGATTGGGGGTAGAATATAGCCATCCATTCAGTGTACTAACTTGATTCCAGTAGGTTTTAATGTTTAATTTTATTCTTATATCACACAATTTTAATACCTTTTCACTTGGTTCTAATAGTAGTTCACTTTCACAACCTTTTAAAACGTTAGATTCGAAGATGGGTTGGTCGTTATTGCATATTAAATAGTGATTTAATTTTAAGCATGAGTTTAAAAATTCTTGGTTTATATAAATGTAAGATCTTCGATCTTCGGATATAGCTATATATGGATTTTCAGGTACAATGTAGGCAGAATAATTTTGTGGTTTAATATTTTGTGGGATAGGGTAAGAATGAATTTTATATAGTTTATACGAAAGTTTGTTTAATAATGGAATATCAATTATTATTAAAAGTCTTTCATTATGATACGCGAATTTAGTTTTTGCTAACAATGATAACTCTTCTGCTAAAATTCTGGATCCTTGTAGAGGAAATTCAAAATTCTTGTTAATTGTTTGCAATTTAAATTTTATGTCTTGAAGTTGTTCTGTAGTTAATAATGAGGGATGCAATTTTCCTTCTCTAACCGATAATATTATTTTTATGATTTGATTTAAAGCATAAATATAATGATCTAGTTTTAATTCAAAATATTGTGCCCATTGCGTTAGAAAGGCCTGATGTTGTTTGTAATTTAGAGCCTCACTTGTAGTGGTTAGTTCTCTCAAATTTAAACGTATGTGGCGTAAGGCTTCAGAATTTCGATTTGCTTCTACGTATAATTTTTGTAAGTCCGACCGAATAACGTGTGTTTGTTGTCCCACGAGGTGTGATAAATTCCGATTTAATTCATATAATTCATTTATGGCTTCATCGTAAGCGTCACCATCTTCTGTAGTTAAAATTCCTATTATGGGTTTTAATCCTCTTCCAATAAAATCTAAAGGTGATCTACGTTTTCTTATTGTTGAAGGTAAATTTTCTTCTTCGAATTGAGTAATTTTAACATTGTCTAACAAGTCTAGGGCGTTTTGGAAAATGTCATTAGCTTGAAATACCTTTGATCTTAATTTCTGGGGTCTTATTATTTGATCACATAGTTCGCCGTGTGGTTTTGTACAGCTGTAATATGCTGAGTCAATTTCTTGAAATAATTCATCAATTGGGAAATCATTTTGTAATTTACCTAAATCAATAAAAATGGTTAGTCTCCAATAGGTTTCTACGAATTTTATTGTTTTAAGTCTCTCATAAAATAGGCCTGGATTTTTATCAAATGTAGTGATTTGGTAGTTTTCTGGCTGACAACATACAGTTGAAACTATAATAATCAAACTCCAATGGTATAACGTCATTTTATGGTATTATCTGTGAAAATTAAAAAGGTTTTAGAACATAAATATAAATTGTTTGAACACATCATGCATTAATGCCTTTATTCATTCAATTTTCATACTAAAGGATTGATATGTAAGCGTATGCGTACGAAGTGGGCAACTTGGTAGATGAATGTCGATAAATGTTTCATATGTATATGCATATATATAAAAGAAATATGGAAGAAAAGAAGAGTTTGTTGGGGTATAATTGAGTAAAATATATATAATAAATAAGATATATTAAGATTATATTAAATAAGAAAAGTTATTAATTTTAATACAAGTTGATTATAATTGATGAATTATTATTGAAATTGTATTAGAAGAGTTAAATGAATTTAGAGTGTTACATTGTACTCAGAACTCTGCTCTTGAAAATTTTATGTGTATTAGGTCAGCACATAGAATTTTACGACTTTAAGGGGACATAGGGAGAGTGTTTTCGTAGTATAGTTGGAATCTAAGGTGAATGATCTCAGCCCATAGGTTGTGGGAGTCGAAATCTAGAATATGTACAATTATGTAAAACTTAAAGTATATATTTCAAGTATCATTGTTGAAATGTATGTTCAAAAATAATAATGAAAATTTTTGCGTTTCCTTCCCCTCTTAAGAATGATCATCGTCCCCGATGACTATTAAGCTAACGTTTTGATTATGGTGTTAATTATAATAGTTGGTGCTACCTAATAGTAATATAAGTAGAATTGATAATGATTAATTAAATAATTTAATAATTAATTTCTAATATAGATGTAAAATACATTTTTTTTTATTATTATGTACAGCATCTAGTATAGAGGATTGAATTGAAAGAATTGTTTTTAATTTCGTTGTTTTGGCTGTGGTTACTATGTGGAGTTTTGAGAATACTTTGTAATGTTTTATGAGTTTCTTTTATAGAGTCCGACTATGGATAGGTGTCAATGATTTGGTCCAGTATCGTTTTTGTGACGGTTTTAAACTGATTCCAAAGTAAGGTAGAAAACAAAAGGGGTTATTTTGTGTAAGTATATTGGTTGTTTAATGCTTTAATAATATTCATACTTTTGTTCAAGTGTGTTCATTAGATTATTTTTTTAGGAAAAGTAAAAAGAAACCTGTACCGTTGCTAAAAAAAAACTTCAATCATGGATTATCGTCATTCACCCACCTTAACGCCAATTATCAGGGATCCTATTTGGCTTGGATGTCTCGACAACTGAAGGATGTTCAATGGGAGGATTTCTAATGCACTTGGAGGCATTATGATTACGTTACGCCTAGAGATTATATATTTTTTTTTGTTAGAGTTAATTTAGTCATTTTGGTTTCTTGATTTTGTTTGAATATTCTCTTAGTTTGGTTGTAGTAATATAAAGTTTTCAATGTCTAATTCAATCCTCCATTGATGTAGTCTTCTGTCATTATGAACAGAGTTTACTATCCAATCCAATGAACTGTGTCCGTTTGGTAGTAGGATGGGGTTGTTCACTATGAATTTGTTGAATCTTCTTTTAGCATGTATAATGGCTAAACAAGTCTTCTCGTGGTTGTTGTAAGTAGTTTCTGGAATATTGGAAATTTCTCGAAGATGCCGCGAGAACTCTTATTTGATTGCTCTGATGTTCTAAAAGTACAGTTTGAAATTTTGTTTTTAGAACTTGGAAAAGTAGTATCAAATATCCGGTATAAATTGGACTTACTATTGGGACTGGGTTTTCAGTTTCCATTTCACTGTCGAAGAAATCATGTGCATCAATTTTATCCAGGAAAAATTTGCATTGTATCCCTTGGATCGTAATATTTCGGAGAGAAAAATTGAGGAAAATTTTCGTTAATATTTTGACATGCTCTTGAAAATTTTTGCTAGCAACAATTATGCCTCTCGGATAAAATATAATATCTTCTTCCTTAAAATTAGAAAATAGGTGTTTAAGCAATTTGAAGAATGTTTCTTCTGAACCCTTAATTGACGGTACTAAACGTAGAAATTCATAGGTTCCGATTGGTGTTGTGAAGGCGGTCTTTTTGCGGTCTTGTGCTTCAATTTCTATTCGTGTATATAGTTCACTGAGATCGAGAATTGATAGTTTATTGGCTTCGTTGATTTTTGTTTGAATTTGTTCAGTAGATTCGAATTTAGATGGTGATTCCATAATGGTAGAATTTAAATATTGAAAGTCAACAGCTAGTTTCCATGTAAGTTGGTTTAAAGGGGATGTCCAATTTAGTCTTACTACAATTCGATTGTTGTAAAGCGAATAGGATTGATCGAATATTCCTGCATGTATTAAATGAGATATTTGGCATATTAAGTCTCGTCTTTGTCGACGATTATATGATTTTGAGGGTCTAAACACGCTTCTGAATGGGATCTCGTTTTTAGTTTTTATTTGGTGTCTTATATTAGGAAACGGAGTAAAAATATCTTGGGTGAAAACTGTGTAGAATGTTCGAATTAATTCGACGACGAATTCAACTTCTTTTGTGTTGAATTTTTCGGTTTCCAAGTCTTCGTATAGTTGTGTGTAATCTTCTTCATGAAATGTGTAGTTGAGTTCCATGGCTATCTGGAATTATTGAATTTTTATGTTGCGCGTTATCATTGTATATTGTAGGGATAAGCAAAATAAGGAGTTTAGTATGTTAGTGAGTTTCTGGAGAAGGTAGAAAAGTCCAATTGCATCCTTTAATGTCTGTTACCCATCGTTCACATCTAATAGGTAAAGAAATAGTTGTTGTCCATTCGGCGTAACTTCTGCCGTCATAGAATGTTATGCGATTGTTTCTGCAAAATAACTTAAATCGTCTGATACAATGTAAAATAGCAAAGCAGGTTTTATCGTGTTCTGTGTATTGGTTTTGTGGTCCTAAAAATATTCGTGAAGTTTGGACGATTGGTGTCATGTTTGTTTCAGGAATATATTCGCACAAAGTTGCGCTGAATTATGTATCTTGTAATCTTAAATCAATAAAGTATTCTCCTACAAATTTTGGTAGATCGGTCATCGAGTATGTTCCGCAAATTGAATGATTTACATATTCGAAGCAAGTAACGATTGATCGGAAAAATTTGAAATTTGAGGGATCTATTTGAATGGTATTAAATAGCAGTATGTTGAGAACATTGGACAATGTTATTTTGCGATTTTCTAAGGTAGTGTTAGCGATTATAATTCCAGTTGGCAAAAATATTAAATTCTCTTCCTCGCCTCTTGGGAAGATTTGTTGCAATAATTTGAAGAATGTTTGCACGGCTCCTTTAATCATTGGTGATAGGGTATTGAATTCGTATTTTCCAACCGGGGTTGTGAAAGCAGTTTTGTGAGTGTCTTCTGGGTTAATGGTGATGTGTTGATATAGTTCCTCCATGTTTATAATGGAAAAATATGCGTTGTTTGTTAATATTTCTTTGATTTCTGGTGCTCTCTTGTAGAACGAGGGAGTGGAAACAATGTGTTGGCTCAATGCTATGAATGGAACGCTGAATCGCCAACATAGTCTTCCAGACGAAACCTTTCGTTGTAATACTGTGATTTCATTATTGTATTTCGAATCTGATGCCTTAATGGCGTTCAATGAGAGTAGTGTGTTAACTTGCGTGTGTAACTCTTGTTGTTGACGTGCAGTGAAATCCGTAATTTTTTTGAAACTCTTTTTAACGACTTTATTTTTCTTGAGTGTGATTGAGTGTACCATTAAAGTCATCGGTTGTAGATTGGTATTAAATACATAAATGAATGTTTTGATAAGATCCGTTAAAAAAAATAGTTCATTGGTGTCTAATTCTTCCAATTCTAAATTTCTGTATATTTCCGAAAACCGATTTTCGATATCCCGTATATGGTTTTCTTCGCTCATGTTGTAAGTGCTGAAAAAGAGTAAAACGTCTCTCTTTTATATAAAGAAAAGGTTTTTTTTTTAGAGGTTTTAGTTTGTTAATTTTTATTAATCAAAAGTTTTCCATACCGAAATTTGGATATATTTCGTTGTACATACGTTATTTGCTGTTTGTGGAATTATTACTCTAAGTCTGGTCAAGCACAACATGTCATTGGATGCGTGATTAATTTATCCAACGCAAAATGCTGTACTTAATCGTTCTAAGAATATTTATAGAATGTAGATGAATATACATACATACATATACATATATACATATTTATATATATACACATATACATACATACATGTATTTCATTGTAGTCTTCGATTTGAAGATAGGTTTTCTCTATTAGATCTTATAGGGCTCACTCAGATATTTACGGGTGCAAGAATTTAATCAATTTCGTGCATCCAACAATACCCTAATGAGACCAACAATGTTGTTCCTATTCGTATGCTATTTTAAGCTTGTCCATGTGTTTCTGAAATCGTTGTCCTTCTTCTCCTTCAAGAATAACATTGTGTTTATCTGTTATATCTATAATTTTATAGGGGCCGTGATATCGTTTTTCGAATTTATTAGTTCTTGGTTCCTTCATTATGTAAGATAAGTTTCCTATTTTACCCTTGAATTCGTTACAATTTCTATCATATTTTATCTTAGAGCGTTCCTTTGCCTTTATTAAATTTTTTGCTGCTAATATTTTGATTTCATTCAAACGAGTTATTAATTCTCTTAGATAGGTACCGTAGGTTATTAATTTTTCATCAGAAGGAAAAGCTGTTGGGGCTCTTGCTAATTTTCCAAAAACTATTTCATAAGGAGTAAAATTTGTGGCTTCGTGAACAGATGTATTATAAGAGAACATGGCGAAAGGTATAAGTCTATCCCAATCGTCATAATGTTTTGCATAATGTTTTATAAAATCCATTAGGACTGTATGGCTTCGTTCTAGTGATCCATTAGTTTGCGGTCGATATCCCGATGTTGTTAGTTGTTTTATTCCAAATATTCGGCATAAATTATTCATTAATTTACTGACAAAACTACCTCCTCGATCAGTTAAAATAGCGCGAGGTGCACCAAATTGGGCAAAAAGATTCTTAGCTATTGCATGTGCTATTGTACCGGTTGAGATATCTGGAACGGGTACAGCAATGCAATATTTAGACAAATTATCTTGTATAGTTAAAATGTACTTATTACCGTCCGGGGTTGTAGGTAATTTTCCTACGGTGTCGAGAGAAACTTTATCAAATGTATCTAAAGGGGTGTCTGTTATTAGCATAGGTTCTCGAATTCTGGATCTGGGAATTTTTTGTTCTTGACAAGGTTGGCAATGTCTAATGAATTCAATAATGTCGTTTTTCATTCCTGTCCACACAAAATGTTCTCTAATTCGTCTGTATGTTTTAGTCATACCCTTGTGACCGCCTATCAGACTTTTATGCATTTCGGAAATTATTTTGTGTCGCATCTGTTGGGGTGGGACTAATGTTTTTGAGTAACATAGCGTTATTGTTAATAGGGTTTCGTAAAATATTTGTTAAAATTTCGGAAAGTTGAGTTGGTTTTATGACCTCTAAATAATTTCCTAATAAGGAAAATCGTAATGATTTTATATTTTCTTCCATAGTTAAAATTTGTAAGTTTTTAAGGGTTGTTTTTAAAGTGTCCAGGTTTAGTTCGTCTTCATGTTTGTGTTTTACAATCACCGAAAATATTTTATTATTTCCACGAGGGGTTAAAAGGATTTGCCCTAAGTTTGGATTCTGTAATTTTATTTCTTCTGGATTTATTAATCCTAAATCAATTAATAATTTATCTATTGGTGTGAGGAATTCGCAATTTGCTGAGGTAAAGTGTACATAATTATCGCGTTTGAATGTGAGATTTTCCCTACAACTTTGGATATTAACATTTCGCGCATATAATCCTTTCGTTAAATTTTCGTCTCCTATGTCTGAAATACTATTGTATTTTTCTGAAATTTTAGTTGTGTTTATCATGTCTTCCCGAGGGGTAGAAATTGTATTTTCTTCGACGTTTTCTTCAATAATTTTTTCAATATTTTCGTCGTTTTCTACAATCGTTTCAATATTTTCGTCGTTTTCTACAATCGTTTCAATATTTTCGTCGTTTTCTACAATCGTTTGAGGTAGAGTGATTCTGCGTGGGAAGGGTGTTGAGCGGGCTGTAGGTCGTGATGTTGTAAATGGAGTAATCGCGCTTGAGGTTATAAGAGGAGTCGATGTCATACGAGGTTGGTTAAAACTTGGTGTTGGGGCGTCTTTAGCATCTTTATGTAATGTGTCTTCTTTCTCTGTTATTAACGTTTGGAGTTTTTGTGTTAAGAACTTGTCTTTTGATGTTTTTGAAATATCGTTGATTTCCTCTCGTTGGTCGGGATTTTCCGATGGAATTGTTTTGTTTTGAACTTGTTGAATTAATTTATTTATTTTGTCTTCGAGAATTGTATCTTCTTTTTGAGAGTCATAAGGGTCGATATCTTCTAATTTTTTTAATAATTCAGCGTCCTCTTCTCCTTCTGATACTGAAGTGCGATTAATAAGTATAGAATCTTCTTCGTTTTCTTCTTCGGAATCGTTTTTATTTTTTCTTAAAGATTGATTAAAAATTTCGATTGATTTATGTAGTTCCCTGTAAAAAAAAAGTATTGGGAGGTACGGGATACCGCATTGCAAGTGCCTACCTTCCAATGCGGTATTCGCGAAATACCGCATTGGGTGTCGTGGTGAATGCGGTATTCAAGGGGTCCCAATGCGGTGCCAGTTTTAAGCTTTAAAAAAAAGAAAATACGTGACAGGAGTGAATAATTAGTGTCAGTGAATCAAAATACGAGTTAAAGGAATGAAAAAATACTAATAGTGAGTGTGAAAATGAAGTTTAAAGAAAATAAGGTAAGATCAACTGTTACATATGAGTCCAATGCGGCATAGGCTTTAACTCGTATTTTGATTCACTGACACTAATTATTCACTCCTGTCACGTATTTTCTTTTTTTTTAAAGCTTAAAACTGGCACCGCATTGGGACCCCTTGAATACCGCATTCACCACGACACCCAATGCGGTATTTCGCGAATACCGCATTGGAAGGTAGGCACTTGCAATGCGGTATCCCGTACCTCCCAATACTTTTTTTTACAGGGTTGTTCTTTTAATTGCCGGCGTTTTTCTAAAATAATGGATTCGTTTAATTCATCTTCGGTATCTGATTCACTGTAGATAGGCTCTTCTAATGGGATTTTTATATTTCGAAGATCAGTGACTGGTTCGTCTTTATCTCTTCCCGGTACGGGTTCCTCGGGAGTTAACGGGATAGGTATTTTATCTACGGATGCATTTCTTTTTGGAACTAGAAGTTTGGATGAATCTAACGTAATGTCAAGGCTTGGAAGGAGACTTTTACTTTTCTTCCAAATTGGGATGTCGCTTTCTTCGGTAGATTCTTCTGTATCAGATTCGGACTCCTTATTTTCTTGGTCAGATTCTTCGCTAATTTCGGGTATAGATTTTGGCGAAGTTTTATCTTTTGCTTTTCGAGGGTGCAGTCTAGTCCCTATTGTACTTGTATTGAATTGTTTGGGTGGTGGTATAATGGGAGAGGGAATAGATGAGGATCTAGGTCTACCTGGTTTTCTTTTTGTTGGTATTTCAGTGGTTACTGTGGATTTTGTGGTCTGGATTGTGGGTTTTAAGGTGGATTTATGTTTTGTATATATTTTAGGTTTTGGTATTGTTCCTTGTTGTTGGAAAGTTTTAGGTTTTGGTATTGTACTGGTACCTTGTGTTGAAGTCGATGGTTCTTCTAATTTTTTCTTAGCTCCTCGAGTTAACATAAATATTTTATTTTCTGGATTATTTTCCGTTTCTGTTGGATTTCGTGATAGTGCGTCTGCGTTGCAATTTAATTTTCCAGGTTTGTATTTAAAAGAGTATTCGTAATCTCTTAATTTTAATCGCCATCGTACGAGTCGTTGACCGGGGTCTTTAATACTGTCAATCCAGCGAAGGGGTTCGTGGTCGCTTACAAGTAAAAATTCTCGACCGTAAAGATAAGGACGAAAATATCTAACGGCGTATAATACTGCGAGACATTCTTTTTCGGTTGTAAAATAATTCTTTTCGGGTCCAGTTAATAATCTCGATAAATAAGCTACTGGGTGGTCGAAACCATCTTTTTCTTGGCTTAATACTGCTCCAATTGCGTAATCGGATGCGTCCGTTGTTAATGTGAATTTTTTATTAAAATCTGGATATTGTAAAATGGGTTCTTCGCAGAGGGCCGTACGCAAGATCTGAAATGCTTCCTGATGTTCTAAAGTCCAAGTAAACTTTTTATCCTTTTTTAATAAATCGCTTAAGGGTTTAGCCTTTTTGGAAAAGTCTTTTATAAATCTTCTATAATAACCTGCTAATCCGAGAAATTGACGAATATTGCGTGGCGTTTTTGGTGTCGGAAATTTTTCTACTGCCTCGATCTTCTTGGGATCTGGTTTTAAACCGTCTTTACTGATAATGTGACCCAAATAAATGACTTCTCGTTTTAGGAATTCGCATTTTTCGGGTTGTAATTTTAAGTTAGCTGCATTTAATTTTGAAAATAATCTTACAATTTTTTTCTTGTGTTCTTTGAGGTCTCTGGCATACACAACTATATCGTCTAGATAGACAAACAGTTCAACACCTTGAAGTCCTCTCAGAACTTGATCCATTAATCTTTGAAAAGTAGCAGGGGCGTTTTTCAGTCCAAATGGCATTCTTATGTATTCATAATGTCCATTTAGAGTGGAAAACGCCGTTTTTGCTCTATCAACGGGGTCTGTTTCGATTTGATGAAAACCCCAAGCTAAGTCAAAAGTTGAGAAATATTTAGCTTCCCCAAGGTGATCAAGAATATCCGTGATATTCGGCAGAGGATAAGCATCACCAACAGTTTTTCTAAACGCCATTTCTTATTGCCCTGTGCGTCTGGTTTTTTGGGAACTATCCATAATGGAGAGTTATAAGGTGAATTAGAAGGTACAATAATTTCTTCCGAAAGCATTTTAGCTATTTGTCGTTCAATTTCATCCCTTTGAACTGGAGGAAATCTATATTGTCTTGTGTTTATAGGGATATCATCTTTTGTTGGGATTTTATGTTGAACTAAGTGAGTGGAAGAAAGGTTGTCACCAGGTATATAAAAATCGTTACTAAAGTCTTGTATTAAATCCTTTACATGTTGTATTTCTTCTGAGTTTAGATGGTCTAGTCTTAGTCGTTCTATTATGTTTTGAATTCGGTCAACAGGTGGTGTTTTGTTTCCGTAGATTCGAAATTTTCAAAATATTCGTCACCTGGTATGTTATAGTATTCAAAAGGTATCAGTTCCTGAGGTTCTAATTCTACGGTGACGTCATCGTTAGTCGTGTTTATTGCTAATATATATGCAACTCCGTTATGGTTAGTAACTACTGCTTCGCCAATATAAACGTCGGGATTAGTTTTGACTAAAGGAAGATATCCTTCCTTTATATCAGAATTTAATACATCGATAGGAATTATTTCTCTCATTCGTGCGTGAATTTTGAAAATTTTTGGTGTTTTATTATCTTTTGGGTCAGGGTCTAAAGATTCACGATCAATAAATGGTATTGGTCTCGTTGGTTCTGAATGCGTGACAATAGTGTTATGCCAAAACGATATTTCAGTTCTTTCTTGTCTCAAATAGTTGCGTCCCAATATACCGTCAGTAGTTATAGGAAAATTAGTCATAACTACTTGAAATTTAACAGGTGTTTTTCTAATATTAATCGTAATCGACCCGATAGTGTTAGCTCTTAATTTTGTAATTCCGGAAAGTTCTATCGCTTCTGCTGGATCTATAAGTAGTTCATCTTTTAATTGATTAATTTTGATAAGGTTTACATCTGCGCCTGTATCGATTAATAATCGTGCTCTTGAATTTCTGAATTCTGGGGCGGATATTTCTATAACAGGGGATTCGCGACATTCTCCGTTTGTTTGGGAAATGTTTCTGAGTTTTCTAGGAATTTGACTGTCATAGGACGCTCGGGTTTCGCCTCGCTCGTCGTCGCGTCGTTGCGGCGAGCGTAGTTGTAGTTTAAATTATCTGCCCGTTTTTGAGGAATTGGAGATGTTGATCGAGGTGATACAGAAGCGTTAAAAGGTTTTCGGTTAGGAATTCCATAATTAAATTGTTCGTTAGGAGGTGGATATTGTGGCATAAAAGAGTATGGATTAGGATATGGATAGAAAGGGTAAGGATAAGGAAATTGTTGGAATTCGGTTGGTTGAGAGTTTGGATTTTTCAAAATTTTTAATGGTGGTTTGTTTGGCAAGGCCGGATTTGTTTTAAAATTGTGGTTTGGGCTGGGACTTCTATCTCGATTTGAAGGTCCAGGAGTATAATAATCTTGTCGTGATACGCGATAAGCGCTTGATCCGTTAAATTGTTCTCTTTGTCGAGTTTCAACGTGGAGGGCAGCTTCTAATGCATCCTGAATAGTTTTAGGATTTCGAACATCTACGTTACTTGACATATCGTCTGGTAATCCGCGAATAAATGCATCTAAAGTACAATCTCGTAGTGGGGCTGTCATATTTACGGCATTAATCCCATATTTTTGCTCTAAAGCGGCTTCGGCACCTGAGGAAAGAAGTGAGAGTCGATCGAAAAATTCATTGACTCCTTCTCCTCTCCTCATGCAAATCGAAGCGATTTCTTGCAAATACCAAGGATAACATTTTGTGGATAGAAAGCGTGATTTTAAATGTTTTGTTAAATCTTTTAAAGTATTAAACTCCATATTTTGTACACTATTTCTAGCTGCTCCCTTTAAGCGTCCTAATATTGCTTTAATGTATTTTTTCTGACATGCTGGGGGGACGTAAGCTGATCCGCATTGAATATCTTGTATAAAGTCTCGAACGCGGATGTTTTGACCGTCAAAATTTGGTACGTGTAACATACCTTGTTGGATCGCGATGCATTCTGCCATGTTCGTTACCATTTCGGTGGTAATATTATGATCTATTTCTGTCCCTAATGTTCTTTCGATATTATCATTATTTTCATCTCCGGGAATATCATTATTTTCATCTCTGGGGTTAACATTATTTTCACCCCCCAATTGTTGTGTGTCGTTCCCGTCTTGTGACATGTTCCTATTTGAGTTATGTCTTTGAAAATATTTGTGTTTCTTTTTATGAGGTGGTGTCATCCATTGGATAATAAAATAATTTCGAAGTCTAGTACGAATTTATTGTAAACTGAGATTAAATTGGTATTTACGACAATTAGATGTTGTGTAATATAGGTTTTGTAATAATTTGCCAATTTTCCCACAGGTATAGTAAAAAAAAACGTAAAACTTTGTTTACTTTGATATGGATAGTTTTAATTTGGATTTAAGTTTTTCCTTTTTTATAAATTCACAAAGTTCCGTTATTAATTCAATAGTTATCAGTTTCAATTTTTCATTGTACAGGGTTGGATATGTTTCAATTGTAAACTCAGGACAGTCAGGAAATAATTCTCTTCTAATACCCTTCCACTTGTAATCAATGGATCGTTTTGATGTTGTTTTATTAATAAAATTAGAGCTTCGTTTTAGTTTCATTCGAAAAATGTTAATTTAGTTTTAATTTTGCTCATATGATTTTATTATTACTTGGTTGTTTATATTTTCTCTTATTAAATAACTTAAAGTAACTTAACTTCTTGAATACAAGTATCCAAGGGATTAAAACTTAATAACTAATTTAAAAGCAAAATAAAATTATAAAGCACTAATAATAACTTAAAATAACTTAACTTCTTGAATATAAATATCCAAGGGATTACAACTTAATAACTAATTTAAAAGCAAAATAAAAATTATGAAGCACTAATAATAACTTAAATTACAAAACACTTAAAATAATTCAACCTCTTAGATACACACGATTGAGTATCAGAGGGACTAGTTCGTTCAAACTAGATTTATTTTCGTATAAACAACCAAATGATAAATAATCAGATTAACCACAACCATGAAATATGTAATAAAAATATTCTGTTATTTGTTAAAGATTGTTGGAATCAAACAAAGAACCAAAGAGTACAGCGGAAAAATGTATTAAGTTTGAGTATGGTATGAGATACGCTTGATGTTTGAGAGAATGGTTTCCTTCGGAACGAGATTTATGTGTCTTTATGAATGATTTTATGTAAACAATTTTGAACAGGCGTACAAATTATTTTTTCTAACAATTACACATGAATCCAATTAGAATTTAGTATATGAAAGTATAAGAAAGAGTAATTTGAGTGATTAGTCTTGTTAGAGCTATAAAGCCTGAAAGATTTTAAAAATTTTAATAATAAGAACAATGTCAAAATTGGCATTTGCATCCCACCGCTGCCACCAGAAAATTTGCTAACTGTTACGTTTATAAATTGATAGTCGCGGTCGTCTTTACGTTATTAGTAATTTACTTGAAAATTCGGAGGTCGTTAGCAAAGTTTTCGAAAAAGAAAAGGATCTTGATTGAAAGATAAATGAAATTTAGTAGGGGACGTCGTAATGCCCAGTTCTATGGGAACTGTTATTGATATTGCTCTTATATAAATTGAAAATAAGGAAAATAGGAAGGAAAAATAAAAGATGTAAATGAGAGTAATATGATTAATTTAATATTATAATTCTTACCAGTTACAATGGTGATTTCTTGACGAAGAAATCGAATCGATCAAGGGTGATTTGGTTTGTAAGTCTTACACTGATTTTAATTTGAATGTTATCGAATCCCGAACTTCTTCAAATAAAATAATGCCCTTTGACTTAAATCTTTTACATCGAGCTGCCTCAGAAAGTTTCTGAGTAGTTCAGACTGTATGATTTTGTCAAAAAGTCTTATTCGATTTGACGAACTACTAAGAACAAAAATCAAAGTCTAATTTCAAAATACAATCTTTGGCATCTGCCTGATGGGACACTGTCTAAATTGGTTAAAACAATTGATTCGAATTGCCCAAAAAAAGTGACAAAATTAACAGTGGTCCATTGGTTTTTATAAACAGCTTCTATAATATATATGTATATTGGGACTAATGGGGCTATTATCTACATCTCATTGGTTAATAATTTTGCGCACGCGTTGTGTTATACATAAGTGGGGATAATGCATCTTCATTATAAATTGCATAGTATGTGGCAACGTCGCAATGCATAAGAATTGTGCGCGCGCATTCTGTTACAAAGGAGTAGGGGTGTTACATAACGGATGAGATCATCGTTCAATCAACAGAATCCATGAGATGCATATAATATATAATAATATTCTAGCCAATGTTAATAAAAATGTTTATATAAAATGTAAAAGAATTTAGAAATTATATGTATATTCTTGGCTAGAACATATTAATTTAGATGCCAAAAGAAATGATACAATCTTAAAAGTCATTCGATTCGAAGATATTCAACTGATAAAATACTATATAATGATAAACTGTAAAATAATCTTTTAAATATTAAGATTATTTTATATTAAAGAAAAATTTAATTTAGTACGAACGTAACATTCGATTATTAAAAATGTAATGTACTCATATCCTGATGCGAAAATTTGTATTTTTGTCGATTTCAATTTACCTTTCTTAAAATGGAATTTTAGTAAAAATGGTCCTCTTGTCGTCTTAAAAATTCTTCTATTATGCAATAAATGCGTTTACTAATATTCATGATTCTATTCTGGACTTAGTTTTTTGTAATTAGATCCATTTTGCTTTAATTCTCTCTAATGATTTTGTTTAACTCATTGATAATTATTTTCCACCTTTACAATTAAATGTCATGGCTAATACTAATAACGATAATAAGATAACATCGATCACTCTGTTAAAATTTATTATGACTTTAAAAATGCATATTTTGCGGCAATTAGTTGTTATTTGCATGATATTAATTGACATTTAGTATTTGGTGAGTCTGATATTGATTCTGCGGTAACGACTTTTTATAATTACTCGTATATAGCACTAAATTTATATGTACCTCTTAAATTATTGCGTTCCTTTCAATATCCAGACTAATTTACTCCCGAATTAAAAAAACAAGTTTCGGAAAAAAAGATATCACATTATAATTACAAATTATCCAATACTTATAATAACTATTCAATTTTTTTCTTATCTAAGGGCACAATGTAAAATTTTATCAAGACATTGTTGCCATACTTATCTACACGAAACTAAAAACTGAGTAATAAAGGATACTAAATTTTTTTGAAAACATAATAGTTATGTGCGCAAAAAACTACGATACCCTAATGTAATGTACAGTGCCGCTCAATAACTTTTGCCCACCCTACAGCGACTGAAGACTTTACAAAAAGTTTTGTATTTTTTTTACTATTGAAGTTACGAAGCTCAAAAAAATATTGTTTGAAAGCTCATTGCCTCAGCTTTAACATCATATAAAATCGAAATAAAAAAAATAATTTTGTTAATGAGTAAATAATATTATTGCAAAATAAAATTTCCGTTTTTTTTTGTTTTTTTTTAATGTGATACAGTTTCATTAGAAATCACCACAATTTAATATCTCAGACATATCATTTGAAAGCTAGTTTTATCACCTTTAAAACGCATTTTCTAAAATTTTTATACGATAATTTTTAAGAAAAATATGATCTTTTGTTTAAAAAATCAGTCATTATTTTCAATTGTTGATATCTCAAAAACAATTACTTTAGGAAAAAAATTTTAAGAACATAAATTGTTCCTTTCTGTGTATAGAATTGAAAAAAAATTATTAACAAAATGTTGTTAAACAAAATTTTTTTATTATTTTTTGAAAAAATTTTTTTTTACATTTTTCAGATTTTTAAGTTTTTTGTGTAGAAACTCGCTTTTTACACTCATTATAACAAGAAAACATATTTTTCTTCGTATTTATTCAATTTTTAAAAATAATTTTATCTCGTCAATCTATTAAATAAGTTCTTATACGTTTATTTATTTTATTGTTTAAAACGGAAATTATATCAAATCTTCAAATGATTTTGTGAGTTAAAATATTTGAAAAAATTGAATAAATACGAAGAAAAATATGTTTTCTTGTTATAATGAGTGTAAAAAGCGAGTTTCTACACAAAAAACTTAAAAATCTGAAAAATGTAAAAAAAATTCTTTTTCAAAAAATAATAAAAAAAATTTTTTTAACAACATTTTTTAAATAATTTTCTTTTAATTCTATACACAAAAAGGAACAATTTATGTTCTTAAAATTTTTTTCCTAAAGTAATTGTTTTTGAGATATCAACAATTGAAAATAATGGCTGATTTTTTAAACAAAAGATTATATTTTTCTTAAAAATTATCGTATAAAAATTTTAGAAAATGCGTTTTAAAGGTGATAAAACTAGCTTTCAAATGATATGTCTGAGATATTAAATTGTGGTGATTTCTAATGAAACTGTATCACATTAAAAAAAAACAAAAAAAAACGGAAATTTTATTTTGCAATAACATTATTTACTCATTAACAAAATTATTTTTTTATTTCGATTTTATGTAATGCTGAAGCTGAGGAAATGAGCTTTTAAACAATATTTTTTTGAGCTTCGTAACTTCAATAGAAAAAAAATACAAAACTTTTTGTAAAGTCTTCAGTCGCTGTAGGGTGGGAAAAAGTTATTGAGCGGCACTGTATATTGATGATGAAATGTGTGATAACGATCGAGATATTAGTAATCTTTTTGCAAAATTTTTTGAATCTGTTTACACGCCTCCTACTACGATACATCCAAATTATATAAATATGTCAAACTCTACTATCAATCTTCTAACAATGTTTATTAGTGAGGAAGACATCTTTGAAAAGTTAAATAAACTTGATATACACAAATCAGCTGGGCCTGATAATGTGCCCCCTCTCCTTCTACGTTCTTGTTTAAATGCATTTTTCGAACCTCTGTATAAATTGTTTAAGAGATATATTTCTTGTTCTGTTTTGCCTTACAAATGGGTAAAAGAAAAAGTTAATTTGCTTAAAAAATAAAAAATATTTTTTATTTGAATATTTAGAATAATTTAATTAATTTAATATCATCATTTGAGCCGTTCGCTCGAAAAACGACCTAAGTCGACTTAGGATTTTGACAAAAAAATTGAATTGAAGATTCACAATCGAATTACTCATACAATTTGCTTATTAATTGTATCACTAATTTTTTCTATTAAAAAGACATCACCGAAGATGTCCTTTATATAAGAATGGTCAAATAAAATATGTTTAGCTAATTTAAAAATATTCATTTTTAACAAATCACTTAGGTCGTTTTTCCGGCGAACAACTAAAAATGATATAAAAATAAGTATTTTTATGAAAGAATATTTTTATTTCAATAAGTTAATGCTCCTCTTTATATTAGAACTTTTTGAAAAGTTTTACGACATATTTTACAGTAATATTTAACTAAATATTAACATTACAATGCACAATTCTTAGGTAAAAATTAGGAAAAATTACTCGCTATATTATTTATTATAGCGAGTGATTTTTCCTTGTTTTTACTATCATCCTAAGGTGTCGTTACACTCTGATGTTGTCATAGTAGTTAAACTGTCCATTTTTCAATAAAAACTTGTTAATCAAAAGGGAAAAATACCAAGAGAAAAAAACTATCTGACAGCGTGTAGTCGCAGATACTGCCATAATCTATAGTGTGGCGCAGCGACATGCATGAACTCGCGCTTGCGTATGAACATTAATTTTGGGGCCTGGGAGGTTCATACCTCTCATAAAATTATAAATAGTGAACTAAAACTTCGGAAACATCATAAATACATTCAATAGGTCTTGTAGAGAACACTGATAACAATATTTTAAAAAACCACCTTAGTCGACTTAGGTCGTTTTTTGAGCGAACGGCTCATTTGTAGAAGCAAAAAATTTATTTAAAACTTAAAGAGAGACTTCCGTGTAGAAAAATTTCGTGGAGATAGGCTGGAACCACGCTAGTGTTCCATTGCACTGTAATGGCGCTACTAGCATTTCAAACACCTTTGTCGTCTCGCGCCGTCCTCGCAATCGGCTCGCAGTGCGAGATTGCAAACATAACCTCACCTGTCAAAACTTTTTCTTTCGCGAATTTTGAAATTATCCATGTTATTTGATTTGAGCAGTTAAAAAATGAATCGTCGAATATCAACGTAATGATGATTATGCATTTATCTATTTTATTTCTATTTATTTATTCCATAATACTAACGAAAAAGAAATTTTTATTTTAATTGTCAGGAGTTATTGTCGATGTTACTGAGGACAATTATTACAAAGTTGGAACGAAAGACTGAGTTATAGCCCAAATGTTTAGCAGAAATTAACTTACACCAGTATCTACAAATTTTTTAAAAACTGACGAAGTGCCAGACGAAACAATCTCTGTAAGATCTACGAATAGTAACGCTTCTTTAAATGGAGGGCAAGGTTTTATTAAGTGTTCCTGCACAACAAAATGTTGCACTAAAAATGTGCATGTAGGAGGAAGAACCTTGTTGTATCATGGATGCTTGATGAAGTGAAGATTAAGACGACTTTAGTTAATTTCATAAGAAAGATAAATCGTTTATTTTACTATAAAAGGTGATGCTCTTGGTTACATAGCTATTACGAGACTGTCTTATCTATTCCCAAATAATATACACACACACTCATCTCCCATACTACGAGACACCTATACTTCTTGACTAGTATTCAACATTGCAGCCCTCCTTGAAAGCTCCCAAAATAGAATGACATGGCTTTCAATAAAATACAATAAAATTTACAGTCAAAGAATTAAAATTACAATACATATTAAATATCCAACGGGAGGACACATATTTTTGGCAATGATCGTTTTAGTATTCCAGTTTTAGTCTTTACAGTGTGACGAATGACTTTGAACAATTAGAGAATTTGTCCAAAGTTTCTGCTAACGTCAAGCAAAATTTGACGCATTCAACACAACCAATTTAAATGAAATTTAATTTAATAAATTTCGCCGTCAGGCGCCAATTAATTTTTAAGTAAGATAATTAATAAACTTACGACTCGACTCGGTCCAACAAACTCAAAACTCTCAACCCCTGAATTTCTCTCTCGCTCAGAGGAGATTCTGCCCAAACAAATTGGCAGCAGAAAAGCCAACGGCGAGACACGACTGGCACAATATTGCTCAAACGACTTACTCACGAGGAATCGACTCAACATCTTCTCTCGTTGATTTCCCGGGCTTCGGCTAGACTGCTTCAACGGTGTGTAACAATAATTTTATTTAACAATTCAAGAAAATCAAATTTAGAAGAGAAATATACAATTTGACTAAATAAAATTTTATACTTGTGAATATTAATAGAAAAATCTCAATTAAAATTGTACAAAATAAAATAAATGCAATAAAATCTCACTTAAAATAATATATTACAATTAAGACAAAATTATATACAATAATTTGGAGAAATAGTCATTTAGTTAAATTTAGTTAAGTCGCGACTCACTCATTCATACACTCCACAAACCAACGAATTAGGTAATATATACAATAAACCAATCAATATAAAATTAAATGAGAGCAATTCACAAAAAAATAATAAAATGATAGATGAAAAAACACAAGAGAATGAATGAATATTAAAATGAGAAATAATAAATATAATATTGTAATAAAAACTTATCAGTGGTGTAACCGGATTCGACTCTCAGTTCCGCTGTAGCTTGAGGCTGATGACGCCGTGAATTTGAAAAACGGGTTAATTTCGATCAACGATGACCATAACGTCTCGGGAGGATTTTTGATGCGCTTCCTTGTCACGATACTGCACAATTGTCAATCTGATTCTGCGGAAGGCTCGTCCTAAATCCTTCTCTCTGATGCAATTTCAATAGTACATTCGTTGCTCTTGCCAATTATCCTACCGTAGTTTGCTCTATTTCTCGAGTAGTCTTGTTGAGCTGACTTAGAGCATTTAATTTGAAACATAAGCAATAAGCAATTATACGTCTCAGTTTATTCCACGACGAGAATTTTTTAAGCAGAAAAAAATCTTCCTCCATTGCGGCGAACGTAAATGAGACCTTTTTCATCTCTGGTACCTCAGTCAAGGTGACATCATTACAAGGCCACTTGTCCTCACCCTGCTTCAGCCAAGCAGGACCATTCCCCCATAATCCTGAGCCTTTTAGTTCCAATAAAGATGCTCCTCGTGACAAAAGATCAGCCGGGTTTTCTTTGGACGGCACATGGTTCCAGTTACTGACATCAGTCATCCTCTGAATCTCTGACACTCTATTACTTACAAAGGTCTGCCATCTTGAGGCATCTTCTCTGATCCAAACTAGAACGATTATCGAATCCGTCCACTAATAAGTATCGAACTCCACAGTTAATGCATCCTTTACCTTTTGAAACAGTGAGGCCAACAGCAACGCCCCACACAGTTCTAATCTCGGAAGACTAACTGACTTGAGCGGAGCAACCTTGGAACGACCACAGAGCAAACTGACCTGACAGCATCCCTCTCCATCCTGAGACCGTATATATAAATATGCTCCATAGGCCTTCTCCGAAGCATTGCTGAATCCATGCAACTGTACACTCCGTGCGTTTGGTATAACTGCATGTCGAGGAATATTTATATCACCTGTGATCTTTAGCTGATCACAATGAGCATTCCACTTCTCCTGAAGATCCACTGGGATGGGACAGTCCCAATCAAGATTCAATCGCCATAGATGTTGCAGCAAGTTTTAGTTTGATGGTAAAAGGTCCAATTAATCCCAAAGGATCATAGATCTTTGACACCATTGAGAGGACGGCTCTCCTGGTGACAGTTTCCTTAGGAATATTCTAAAATGATCGAAATTTCAAACAATTCTCCACCGGTTGCCATATCAGCCCCGATGTTTTAATTTCAGTGCTATTATGATCATAACCCTGATCACACAATGCTTTTATATTGGAATGAATTTTTCGCAATTCGAATCCCGCCGAATTTAGAATCCTTGTTACGTCATCCTTAACCTCTCAAATTTGACGTCTCAGTTTTCTTACTTGTCAACAGATCATCAACATAGAAATCGCTCCTGATCACCTTCGCTGCAGAAGGATGAGTCTCCTGATGATCTTCCGCTAATTGCATCAGACACCGCGTTGCAAGATAAGGAGATGATGCAAGACCATAAGTGACCGTGTTAAGTTGGTAAATTTTAACAGGATGATCATCATTTTCTCTCCTCAATATGTTCTGAAGCCTCCGTTAATCAGGTCTTATCAATATCTGCCGAAACATTTTTGCAATGTCCCCCGTCAGGACATATTCATGTTGTCGAAAGCGCAAGACGATATCAAACAATTCTGGTTGAATCGTAGGGCCCACCATGAGGCAATCATTCAGAGAAAGCCCTGAACTAGTTTTGTCTGAACCATCGAAAATCGTCGCTCCATATGAATAATCTTCTTTCCGCACTTGACCTCGACTCACTAAGGCTGCAAGGATCCCTTTTTAATAATAAGTCAACGATAAAACGACCATCGTGATCACGCGTTGTTGTCGATGAGAATAATTTTTCACAATTCATTTCCTCAATTGATTTCGGATGAGTTTCATCCCCTTCATTAATTTGACAAAATCGTTCCATGTGGTTATTTAGTAAGGATTCTGAAACCAAGCCACAAAATGATTCCGATGAGTCTGATTGAATTGCCTTCGTTGATGGTTCCATTTGACCACCAATGATCCATCCGAACTTAGTTAGTTGTAGTACTGGATGTCCTCGATGCTGCTTGATCTGTTGCGGCGCCAAACAGTCCCAGAAGATTGACGTTCGCAACAAAAGATCTACGGATTGAGGATTATAAGACTCGGGATCGGCAAGTTGGACATGAACAGGGATAGAGAGATTATTTATATTTATTTTTTTGTAGGGATGTAAAAAGATATATTATTTGCAGTAAAAAGTCTGCCTTTACTTTATAAGAATCATGCGTAGATGTTATTGTCGTCGTGACGTATGTCGTAATGTCCGTCTGAATTAAATCCAACCCTGAAATTTTATGATTTAAATGACATTCTTTTAATCCTAGTTTTTCTCGTAGTTTTTTTTTGTCATCACATTTGGCATTGACCCACTCGTGTCTTTATTAATTTACCGGTTTTGTCCTGTATAAACACTATAGCAGTTAATAGTAATTTTTCACTTGAACTTTTATAAGTGCACATTGAAATTGAATTTGTTGATAATTGGTTTTGATTTGTTATATTGTTTTGATTTTGAGAATTATTTATTTCATTATCATTTAATAAATGCAAGAATGAAAGATGCTTTCCGCTACAGTGTTTGCACAGGCGAGACGATTTACATTCAGCTGCTGTGTGTGTTATTCCGAGACAATAAAAGCATAAACTCAATTAGTTATACCTTGTGTGTGATTACCAATGACATCCAACATTTGACATCAATTTTCTATAAATTTAATAAAATCAGAAAAGTTTAATAAATTTTCATTTACAACTTTCGCATCCCATTCACGCTTAGATATACCATCCAACTTATTTGATGCTAAATAAATCAAAATAGCGTCCCACTTGTCTACAGGTTCGTCCAGCTGTTTTAACATTCTGGTGTGTATTCGTAACCCATCTGAAAGTGCACGGAAAGAATTCGGGGAATCCCTAGTGACCTGAGATAAATTAAAAAGTTGATGAATATGATGTTTTATAATTAATTGTGGATTATAATAACGCTTTTTTTACCGACAGATTAGCTCGGTCGGATAAATGCCTCGCTTGGCGGACGTTCTAGGACCAAGGGTACTTGGTTCGCGCCCATTTGGCTTGGATTTTTCTGGCATGTGAGATAATCTGAGCGGGAGGTTTGACGTCGAGGTATAATGATGTGCACTGTCGATTATTGTCCGGTACACACCATTAGAACTCGACTGTCGATAAACCGGTTGTACTCAGGAGAAGGTTTTCTACAGTTTCCCTCTCCTCTGGCGAGAAAACCCATTAGACGGGTAGTCCAGGCTAATGCGAGTACTCCTAATTTCGAAAAGACGTTCTGTAGGCGCAAACTTAGTATTAAGAATTGTATATAAGAAACATTTGTAAAGCAAGAATTGTAAGAAACACTTGTACAGCCAAGTATGTAAGGCTGAAGACAGGTGTATAAACCAATAAATAATAACGCTTTTTTAATAGTTCCAACACAATTACATAGTTTTGACTCGTGACCTCGAATGAACTTATATACTCCCTTGCCTTTTTCTGTCAAAGCTGACTGCAGGTAAGGAAATTTTGTTACCGCGTCCAAATTATTATTTTTATCTACCATTGCAAGAAATATATCGTAAAAGCTTCGCCACTTATCGTAATTGCCATCAAAGAATGGAATTGATATTGTAGGCAATCGTGCCTCAGATGTATTTTGATTTCCTGCACGGTCAATCGTTTCTCTACCCTGCCGGAAGAATAGACTGAAATTGTACTGTCCTCAGTACAATTTCAGTCTGATTTTTTTAAATGCTTCGGTAGACATTTTTAAAATCCTTTAACAATAGTTTAAAATGTAGGTTATGTCAACAAACCATTTTTAACAGTCTGGAAGTGAAAATAACAAAGGTTAACAAAATTTTCAATGAAATTCCCGTTAAGTTTTAAACTTATATTGCAACCCCTGCTTTAACAATAGACCCAAAAGCCTATTGTTGTATGGGATTATATTTTTATGACTTAAAAAGTTTACAATTTAAATAATTCAATTTTTAAAACAAAAGAATTTAAATCTGTAAAGCTTTATGATTACAAATATCTAAAATTCATTATAAAAAATTATTATTTAAAAAAGTTATAAACTATCTTGCAAACCCTAATTGTTAAGTAAAAACAAATATTATTTTTGAATTTTGATTCACATAAACATTTAGCATATATTATAATTACTTGTAAAGAATCTGAGTTCATGAAAAACAAATATAATGTTGAAATGTAAATAAAAATTATTTTTAACATTAACAAAGAAATATTCGTCCTTCAACTTAATGACGGTTAAGCCATAAACACCATCTATAGCGACCCTTTTGCAGGTAATTTTTCCCAGTATAAATTCAGTGCTAAAACGCAGCAAATTTTGACTGAAATAGACTGAGCTCTCAGTACTAATTCCCCAGTACAATTTTAGTCTATTCTTCCGGCAGGGTAGACACTGGTATTGTTCGTGTTAACTTCTGACACTGAAGACGCTTTTTTCGCGCCAAACTTTGTACCAAAAAGAAAAAACTCTCAAAACCTGCTTTTTCATTTTCTTCAGGACCAGGAAAAAGAGACTGGGAGACTGGGATAAACCCGCTCACTTTTTTTCAGAACGGTAAAAACCTAGGAAATTATTCTCTATATCCAAGTTAACCCTTTCGTGCCTCCGGGACATATATGTCCCACTTAAAAAATTCTATGTAATTTTTATAAAAATTAACCAATTATTTGCGCTAAATTGCTTTCTATTCTGAATGGATGTGGCTACAATTAAAAGAATAGTAAATTACGAAAAGTTGTAATATTTATTTTAAACAATGGAATAAACATTGACTGTTCTTTAAAAAAAAATTATGTAACAAACTGTACATTTCGTTAACATTTTGTGCATAATTTTTAACAACACTTCGTTTTTTTATGTTTTTTGGATCTTTGATTACGAATATTAAGTCTGATTTAAAAAATTAAAAATGGCGGATCTAATATGGCCGAAAAATTTTTAATCAAATTAATTTTTTTTAATTTCATTAAAATTGCTTCCAAATTGTTACTCGGGGTTTTGTGGGGTCACTGATTACGAATCCAATATCAGTTTTTCAAAATTCAAAATGGCGAATCCAATATGGCGGACAAGATTATTAAAAAATGGCTTGAATTTGCGTCAATATCGTTACTTGGGGATTTTCGGAGTCGCTAATTGCGAATTAGAAGTCAGATTTGAAAAATGTTTTAAATTCAAAATGGCGGATCCAAAATGGCGGACAAGATTTAAAAAAATTGCTTAAATTTGCTTACATATTTGCCCCGAGTATCAACTCGGGGATTTTCGAGTTCGCTGATTACGAATCCAATATAACTTTTAAAAAATTCGAAATAGCGGATCCAATATGGCGATTACAGTATTGGTAGACACTCAAGCAAATGGTGGCATGGCATTTTAAACTTTTCTATAGATCTGGTCATTGTAAATTCCCTGAGACTGTATCAGCTTCATTACAAATGTTTTCGAAAATTTCACGGCAAGTAAGTGCGGCTTCTGCTTATGTTGCACAAAAAATCGCTTTGACCGGAACCTCTCAGGTGGTGTGTAAACCGTGCTTTCTGCAATTCTAATCTAAAATTCTTTCCGTTTTCAAAGACCTCAAAAACTGTTGTATTCAATCCGCCATTTTGATTTTTAAAAACTGACATTAGATTCGTAATCAGCGACCCCAGAAACCCCCGTGTAGAAATATTGAACTAAATTCAAGCATTTTTTAAAATCTTGTCCGACATTTTGGATCCGCCATTTTGAATTTAAAACAGTTTTCAAATCTGACTTCTAATTCGTAATCAGCGACCTCGAAAACCCCCCAGTACCAATTTGGAAACAAATCCAACAGCTAAATTTCCCGTGGGCACGAAAGGGTTAATTTATATAATTGGGAAGCTTATGATTTCTACTAACAAAATAAAAAAGAAATTTTTATTTATCTGTTTTAGTTTTATTTAGAGAAAATATTTAACACACTTATACCAAATTTCAAAATCACAATTTTCCAGGGTAAATCCGCTCACCCCTCGGGGTAAACCCGATCACTTGATTTTTTTAAGAATTTAAGGTAATCCCGAAAGTTTTATTTTGTATATATTCAATTTCTCCTTATTTCCGTCTTCAGTATGATTTATAAATGATAAGTTATGAGTTCTGTAAACAATAAATATTGATTTATTAAATAATAAGTAGGGAAATAGGTTCGGTTGTGGGCATAGTTTCGATTTTGACTCATAATTTGTTTCCTTGTAGATATTAAGAAAATATATGTATATGTATTTAAAGCTAGGGACCTTAGCTAACTACTCGTGAAGAAAATAGATTGATTCCGTTGACTAGAAAAATTTTATTAAAAATTCAATAAATTAGTCATTTTTCGAACAAAAAAATTTTTGTTCGGTTATGGGCACTCTTGAAAAATCTATTAAAAATGCAAAAAAATTAATTAAGTTACCATTTATTAACTACATAAGAATGATTTCTTCTAATTTTGACAATACATGCTCCCCATGTAAGGGGGCATATAAGATTTCTCACACTGAACCTGAACTGCCCAGTTACTACAATGACTATAACTGCGAACGACGTACGGACATCAAAGTCTTATTATATTAATTTCCTTGCTGGGCCACGAAACTCTTAAAATTCATAAAACACTATTAAATGTTGTAAGGAATTACTTATGATTATATCAACAACGATATTTCACGATTTATCAAAAATAAGAGTATTGGTATTGGATCATAAAATATAACATATTTACTGTGTAAATACGCTTTGAACTTATTATTTTAATTAATTCACTTCGATTTGTTGAACATTTAACAATGTTTAAAAATACATTTTTGTTATATTCAACGTGTCGAGAAATTAATTTATATATATTAAAAAGCGGAGTTGTCTAATCATTTTTGTATTTGAATAGAAAAGTACGTCAGGTCATAACATATACATGATATTTTCTAGATTAGGCAAATCTCATTTTTGTCAAAAGTTCTGCGTAGGTGTCCACAACCGAACCATGCCCACAACTGAACCTCTTCCCTTATAGGTTTCATGAATTGCAACTGTGAATTTAAATAATATTTTATTAAGAGAAAATTAAAATGTAGATACAATTTTGGATGTAACAAGTTATAGATTTTATTATTGATAAAATATAACAAATGAAATTCAAAATTTATAATTTAAAAATAAACAATGATAAAACGTTAACTGAACGAAGACAACAAACTAGATTTATGTCTTTTTTTAGCAGAAGAAGACAGCGACAAATTTTGATTATTTGTTTGCGTTATTTGTTATAACCGTTATAACCTAATAATAACAAATACTGATAAATCAGCGCCATCTATTAAAAAACATCGTCACAAATCGTGAAATGCGGGACATTCAAAATGTTAAATATTCAACTAATTACCCAATAATTCAATAACATTGTTAGGAAATGAATATTATTTCTCTTTTAATAAATATTTTTAATATTAAAAATGTTTTGTTGTTGTCGACGCTCGTTGTCGAGTTTCAGTTCTAATGATCGTTTCAATAGTTTCCGTTGATTATCACCTTGTCTTTTCTAATTGTTGAATCTCGTACTTATGAAATGCGAAAAAACGTTAATTATACTGTTGCTTGGCTTCACTTCTCCTTGTTCTCAGCAATAAATCCCAGTTAATATCACTGATATAATCCAGATAATATTCTAACATTTGTTTAATTGATGAATTGTGTGTTTAAATGAGGTGTCATGGCTGCCTATACTTTTCACTACAAAAACGTGGTTTTCCTTTGATTTTAACTTAATCACCTTATTCACTTTGCTTTAATTTGCCAAAATCCGGCTCGAAGGACCAAAATGTTGCATCATGGATGCTTGATGAAGTGAAAATTATGTCGACTTTAGTTAATTTCATTAGAAAGATAAATCGTTTATTTTACTATAAAAGGTGATGCTCTTGGTAACATAGGTATAACGAGACTGTCTTATCTTTTCCCAAATAATATGCACACACACTCATCTCCCATACTACGAGACAACTATACTTCTTGACTAGTTTTCAACAAACCTTTAATGTAACTCTAGATGTCACAGCTCACTGAGTTAATATATTATAAAATTTATTCATACAAAATTTCAAATTACAATTACAACAATAAATGTTATTCAAAATTATATTGATTTGTTTTAATCGAATGTTATGGACAATTTATAATTAAAATTATTAATCATCATTCTTTTGATTTGATCGTTTGCACAGAGATATTTGTACTGAGATAGCTCAGTACAAATATCTCTGTACCGAGCCAGCTCAGTACAATTATCTCTGTACAGAGCCCGGAAATAATCAGTAAAAAAATCGTTGTACAGATCGGGCTTTGTACAATTTCGGGCTTGGTAATATATATATATATATATATATATATATATATATATATATATATATATATATATATAGTGCCGCTCAAAAGGATTTGCCCACCCTCCGCCATGGAAGGGCATTACAAAAAGTTTTGTATCTTTAATAATAATAAAGATAGAATCTTAATCAAATATTTAATTTCAACCTTAAGTATTTGACTTGAAGTAATGCCAAAAAAAATTTTTTTTTATTGTTTAATTGCTGAAAATAAAAAAAAATTTCACTTTTTTTGAAAAATTTCAAATTGATACAATTTTTAACGTGTGACGCCCCTTTGTTGAAAGAACCTCGACTGAATATGTCACAGCGTTGTTTCGCCTTTAGAGGTTAAGTAAATCAAAACAAACCATCCGTTCAGCCGCTCGCACAACTTTAAACATTTACCAATTTGTTACTAATTGTTACTAATTGTTAAATTGTAATATAACTTTACAAAAAACTTCTTTGGACTACAATAAACAACTTTCTCACTGAAAGTTTATTGTTGCTTAAAATTCGCCCGTTAAACGAAGACCGTGAAAATTGCACTTCACGATTTTTGCAATTGATTAGAAGAAAATTAATAACAATTTTATTTCTAATTAAAACAATTTTTTTCTTCTTTCATCATTCTCAGGATATTTCAACGAGTAATTTAGTTTTTGTGATATTGGAAAATATGCAAAATTGACTGAAATATCGCGGGTTGAAATGAAAAATTTAATTAAATTTCATGTTTTCAAAAAAATGGTTTTTCTTTATTATTTCGAAAACGGTAATAGATAGAAAAAAATTTTATAAGAAAAAAAGAAGCGCAATCAAATTTTCTATAAGGACATGCATAATAAACATTTAAAATCAAAAGTTTAATTTTAAGTGTCCAGGGGCCAACGTTTTTCAGCGCGGTGAGTTTATGTGCCCTTCTTTGATCCGGCAGCTCAATTATTTTAAAATTATTATATGATATCACTAGATTGTTTTAAATATTTTAAACAATTTAATTGAACATTTTTTAACAATATCAAATGTAATTATGTTTTTTTGAGTTTCTGTTGAGAGATGGACCACGTGAAAAGTGATTCAGCTGATAGAATTTGCTCTCCTGATGATCGTTGTAAGTTTTCGTGTGCAGCTTGTCCCTTTAAGTTTCCACCTAAACTATCGCAAGTGCCTTTTCTATGTCCAGTTACATAAAAATACCACTCAGGTGGTAGATAAAAATCAACTTAATGGAGTTTTAAGTTACAAAAACTGTTCTTGTTTTTAAATTGTCTCCAACAGAAAAGTAAATTACTTTATTTACCTCAAAATTTTCTTTTAAAAATAAAATGATTTCTTGCTGACACTGGTAGACAGATACGAAATCGAGGTTCAAATTATCCGAAATAATAACATTAGATTTACTCTGAAATGTATCCTATCGTTCAAAATAAATTAACACTGTCAATAATAAAGCCTGATTATTTTTCCAATAGAAAGCTTGAGCTGCATTTTGTGCAACAAATGCATAGTTTTCAGCGTAATAAATTTGAATAAGGATACGCCCAAGCAATAAGTTATTTTTTAAATCACGAAGAAAAGAATTCTGCTTTTATCTTATAAAATCAAGAACTTTAAGCCTGATTAATTTTTCAGTAAAATCTTCAATAAACTGATTGGTTTCTATTACTACGGTTTTAAGTTTTGTCCTGTCGGTATTTTGCCACATTTAAAGTTCGATGTCTTTAATTTTTCTGATTGCTCATTACTTCTACAAATGTGGATATATGAAAAAAAATTTCAATATTTTTTTTCCGAGTTTTAAAAACTTTCAAGATTAAAATTAAATTTTTTAATCTGTTTGTACCTTTCGATTTTTCTAAAAAAATTAAAAAAAAATTACCTCCCTCTTATGCAAATTTTAAGTCCACTCCTATCGTGAATAAATGGTTTTTACTATATTTTCAGAATTTTTTTAAATTATCGAAATTCCGTATTTATTCATTCAGCCGCTGGATTGTATTTGTGACGGGCTGGCACCGGCATTCCTGCCGGCTGGGTTTTGGTCCAGTCATGAATGATAACATTGTCGGTAGCCGGCAGCATGGCATATTAGTGCCGGGCCGGCACAAAAGAATGGCATTTCGGTCTAATTAATTGTTTAATTATTATTAATATTATTATCCAAATTATAATTAATTATTAATTACAAACAGTAAATACATTGAATATTGAAAAAATGAAACATAAACAAACTCCGGACCCTGAGACTGCAAAATCGACACCACGTCCGCTGACTTAATGCTCATGCAGGTGCATCTGAATACTAAACGCATTGTAAGCATATATAATCAAAACGGCACTCCTGCCGGCAGTAATACCGGACCGGCACTAATTTACACCCAGGCCGATACCGAAACCCTTACCTGATTTTTTAATACTATAAATTTATTCAAAATAAATAAAAAACCAATAATAATAATTTCCGGCAGAACATAAATTAACTAATTAATATATAAATTTATAATTTTTTTTTGCTGCCGACTGAATTCCGTCAAACAACCGGGAGGGTAAATATATTAGTAAATATTAGTACCGTGCCGGTATCGAGCCGGTTGTTTTTTATTAATTGGCTCGGTCATAGTACGCCGGTGTTGGTATAACTCCGTTTCTTCACCGGTGCGGTACCTTGCAGGTCGTAAGCGTATGTGATATAGATGATAAAAAAGAATGGCCAAAGTTCATACTATTTTATGCAGAAATTTCTGTCAGTGTAATATTAATTAAAATATGATTCCTTCAAAAGTTTAGCAATACAAAAAATACATTTTTTCATGTTTTATTATTGTTTTATTAAATTAAATTTTAACGTATGTTAAATGTTAAATATAGGTACTTAGTCATAAATATAAGAAACTCCTTAAATTATTTTTTGTCTTTTAAATATTTTGCAAAAGTAATCGTCTTTTGATTACACTGAAATGATAACACTGTGCAAAGCTGGCGAAGTACTGTCCATCAGTACAACCAGATAGCACTGGTCCAGTGCTGGCTGAGAATATGGCCGCAATAAATACCTTATTATTATTTATAGCTGTAAATTAATAATTATAAATAATTTAACAACAAAATGGTAAATAATATTGATAAATCGTTATTACACGGGAAAAAATATTGTGTATTACCTGCCCACTGATGGTTACGCACTGCTGTCTACGCTTTGTGTGTAGCTAGTATCCAACTTCGGGACATGAGATGCCCACTAACAGCGCACGCGCTGTACGCAAATGCCTAACCCACGTGAAATGTGTACGAGTTGTCTGTAACATGGGTAGCTGATGCCTATAATCTGAGCCGCTGCTATACGTAGTCTGTAGAAACGCCGCTGCATAGTAAAAAAAAACAGCGCTTACCCAAAATTTTTTCCCGTGTAGTCATAAAATATTCCGCGTCTTGATTCAATTGTATTAAAAATGAAGACTATTCCTAGCAATGGATATAGTAATAAATAAAGTAGAAACAAATTGTTTACAACATTAAAAAGTTAAATAATAGGCAATTACGGTATTGTGCGTATTAGATTTTTATATGTAGTATCTAACGATTGGAATCTAAAAATATCGCAAACCTATGAAAATAAGCAAAATTGCTCATAAGAAGAATCAAACCTACGACCTATGAACTTATAAACTATCGTTCTAACCACTATGTCCACCAAAGAACAAAAAGAAATATTATTTTTTTTAAAAGTTATTGCAAAATTAATTTTTTTGCAACTTTTTAAACAAAATGTTATTTCTCCTAAATGAATGAACCGATTTAAGTGAACCAAGCGGGAATATAAAGGGAATAAAAAATACTTTCGTTAAGAATTAGAAAATTTTAAAAAAGTTTATATTTTAATAATTATTTAATAAATTTTTTATAAACAATTTATTTTTTTAAATGTTCTACGCCTTTAAAAAAATTTTTAAAAATATCTACATACACTTAAAACTATAAGAAATCAAAATCCGTTTAGAAAATTTTGGAGCGACAATTATTTTAAAAGTTATAATGGAAATTGTATCGAACGGAGATGCGATTTTGATGATTTTAAGAATTAAAACATTATTTTCAACTATGAAATAAACAAAACACTGTCGAATTAACATTTTTATTCAGTTATATAACCATAAAAATTATCAAAAACTAAGTTCAGTGTTGATGCACTACTCCGCGCCAATATAATTTCCATTATAACTTTTAAAATAATTGTCGCGTCAAAATTTTTTCAACGGATTTTGATTTCTTATATAGGCCAGTCGTTGGGTAGAGAAAGTGCACAACAATGCAACCTGAAATCATGAAGTAGGATAAGGAGATGAAACGGCCTTTATTTATTGGCCCCCAAATAGGGGGGTCAGAGTAGTGAAGTTTTCATCTCCCTACTGTCTGGAGCGCCCCTTGAGGGAAAATACAGAATTACAATGTATCGTCTGCTACACGGTTGTTTATGACATTTATGAGATGACAGCTGAATAATTCGGGTTATATTTAAGGTTTGAAAGAGTTTTGTGACTGAAATTGGAAATAAAAATGAAAAGTTTGTATAAAATAATTAATTTATGAGTAAATAATATTATGTTAATATAAAAATTAATTCTTGCTGTCATTTCACTACAAAAACATCGAGGTTATATTTATGTTTTTCTCCTTAGATCACGTGACAAAATAGTTTAAAAAATTACCACTGTGAGCGCTGTAACCAGTAAGGAGAGAAAAATCGCACTACTCTGACCCCCCAATTTGGTGTCAACTTTTTTTGCTACATACTGCAGGCGTTTCATCTCCACATAGGAGCCCCACAGTTTGCTCTCGATTATCAGTTGTCAAAAATTGTGTAAACAATCGTCAAAGTTTGCAAAACGTGGTTTTTCGATGACCGACGATTCGGGTTACATTTTAGAGGAAAAAATTGTTATTGAAAGTTGTAGAACTTGGAAATACCTTTCCAATGACTGGTCATACGTTAAAAAATATTAATTAGTTTAGTTGCCAATGAATTTAGACCATTAAAAATAGCACTTTTTTAATTGTTTAATTACTTTGTTAATAATTATCGAATTTGTTTATAATTCACCAGGACTATTCTCCTTGCGAAGCTGAATAAATCCCAAAAAAATTCAACTCGATCGGACAAATAGTTTATGCATAATTCCATTTGTTAACTAACAACATGTAACTTTTCAACGGAATTTCTACACTTTTGGACCTACGAATTTCATTTTTTTACTTTTTAAAGTACACTTGAGAAGTCAAACTTTCATCCAACTTAAATGGAAATTAAATATTTTTTATTTAAATGCATAATAATGGATGTTAAAAAAGGGTACGTTTTTTAGTCATAAACAAATGGAATAACTCAGCCAATTTTCACTTTATCGATTTGGTCAAAAGGGCATTAAATTTCATTTGTTATCACAAATCTTTTCAAAAAAAAATCCGACTTAGCTTTAAGGGGGGGGAGTTAGTTTTTTCTGTTAAAAAAATTTCTGACTAGTTAATAATTAATGTTTTTTAATGAAATTTGCACCACCTACAGTTTAATACATGTATTTTATGAAAACAAATTGATTGTTATATTTTATGCTTTTATTTTTCATTTATATCAAGTAAAAAATACATATATAGTTTTTTTAACTCTTGGACGGCAGAGTGGGGGGAACTCAGTGGCGCGTGGTTTTCGACGCTACAACTGAAATCAGCCGTTCAAATTTACAAAAATGGTTATATCTTCGTTAATTATTTACCAATTTTAATTTTTCTTTTTTTAATTTGATGTTTTTTTATGCTGAATCCAAAAATGATTTTATATATTTTTTCAAAATACAATATTTTTTGTAATAATAAAAAAAAGTTTTTTTAACAACAAATGATTATTGTTATTTATTTACATTTAACAAAAAATTCTTTTTGTACATATTATTCCATTAAAATGAAAGTTATATTATCTCAAAAATAAATTTAAATTATATGTATATAAGTGTGTAGCATCATCATCTTCGTACATTTTGCAAATAAAACCGGCGTGCATGTGTGCACGTGATGCTACTAGCTTATATATAATCATTTAACAATTGTTTTTCTTTTAATATTATTTTAAACTCAATGGAATAATATGTACAAAAAGAATTTTTTGTTAAATGTAAATAAATAACAATAATCATTTGTTGTTAAAAAATTTTTTTTTTATTATTACAAAAAATATTGTATTTTGAAAAAATATAAAATCATTTTTGGATTCAGCATAAAAAAACATCAAATTAAAAAAAGAAAAATTAAAATCGGTAAATAATTAACGAAGATATAACCATTTTTGTAAATTTGAACGGCTGATTTCAGTTGTAGCGTCGAAAACCACGCGCCACTGAGTTTCCCCACTCCGCCGTCCAAGAGTTAAAAAAACTATATGGGTGATTCTCCACGAAACCGACAATTTCATGTCCCTAGTGTTTTTTAAGAAACAGATTGCACATATAATAATGAATCCAATGTAAAAAAGTAACTCTGGTGATTACAAACAAAAACCTATAGCCACTTTAATTTCTAAGATTAAATGTTTTTTTAAATGCAAATTTAAGAGCCAAATCGTCATGGTGAAGCCTGTCCCAAGGGTCAGTTACAAAACAAAAATAAATATTTTTAGTCAAATTCTCAAATAAAAATAATTATTAATAACATTTTTTTAATGTCTAAGTGTATAAAATTGGAAAAATTAAATTGGTTGCAAACAAAAATTATTTTTTATTTTTTATTCTGATGTTATTTCTTGTCCCCAGTTTTGTGCGTCTGGTGAAGCCTTTTTAAAAAATTGAAATATTTCATAAAAATAAAATCAGAATTTCGGTATTCTTTAGTACAAGCAACAATTTAGTTCCCTCAATAGTGTTTCACTACGAAAGAAAAAAATTGTTATACTGTTTTTCATTTTTTTACGTTTTAAGGGTCAACCTTGTACAGGGAATCACAGAATCGTCATGGTGAAGCCTTCACATTTTTCATAATAAATAAAAAAATAATAATTTTTTTTAGCAAATAATGTATAGTATTATTTAGTGAATATAAAAGATAGGAATATGAAACCGATTGAAAATTGCTAATAATTTATTTTAAAAAACAGTATTTATTTTGCGTCATGGTGAAGCCTTTTTTGTCTTTCATTGAACTTGTGGTATTAACAAGTGTATAATTACAACAATTTTTGTAATTTTTTCCAAATAAAATTAAACAAATAAAAGTTACCTTGTTTAAACTATAATTTTAGTAAGTTGTGACATTAATTACTTTATAAATTTTCATAAATTTACGTACTAATTTCTGAAAGTTGGTAAGAATTTATTTTTATTTAAATTATGTTAATAAATTACAATAAATGATTTAAAATAATTTATAAAATTACAACATATATTTCCATAAATTTTCATAAATTACAACATAAATTTCCATAAATTTTAAAAAATAGTTTTTAAATTTTTCATTGATTTACTCAAAAAAATTTATTTAGGTACCACAAAAATTTATAAATTACTATGAATTTCTGCATTTGTCTTTCTAATCTTGAATTATGTTTTGTAATAATATTATGAATTACCTCACAATTTTTATAAATGACTGTATAAATTACCATAAATATCTATAAATTGCTATAAATTTCTATGAATTACCATAAAATACTGCATAAATATCCTGAAGTAGATTTTTAAATCCTAAATTAAACAAAAAACAATTTCTATCAGTTCAACTATCAATTTTGTTAACATAACAAAACTATGGCAACTAATTATGCTACATGGTTGCGTGAACAGTTACTTTGTTTAAAAAATACAAAAATAACAAACAATTTGTCCGGCCCGTAACAGTTATTTCATTCTTGACTATCATACTTAAAATTTACATTATGATTTTTATTTTTATTGAAAAAAAAATAATAAAAATAACAATAACCAAATTGTCGGTTTCATGGAGAATCACCCATATATGTATTTTTACTTGATATAAATGAAAAATAAAAGCATGAAATATAACAATCAATTTGTTTTCATGAAATACATGTATTAAACTGTAGGTGGTGCAAATTTCATTAAAAGATATTAATTATTAACTAGTCTTAAATTTTTTGAAAATAAAAAACTAACCCCCCCCCCCTTAAAGCTATGTCGGACTTTTTTTGGAAAAGATAACAAATGAAATTTAATGCCATTTAGACCAAATCGATAAAGTGAAAATTGGCTAAGTTATTCCATTTGTTTATGACCAAAAAACGTACCCTTTTTTAACATCCATTATTATGCATTTAAATAAAAAATATCGAATTTCCATTTAAGTGGGATGAAAGTTTGACTCCTCAAGTGTACTTTAAGAAGTAAAAAAATGAAATTCGTAGGTTCAAAAGTGTAGAAATTCCGTTGAAAAATTACATGTTTTTAGTTAACAAATGGAATTATGCATAAACTATTTGTCCGATCGAGTTGAATTTTTTTGGGATTTATTCAGCTTCGTAAGGAGAAAAGTCCTGGTGAATTATAAACAAATTCGATAATTATTAACAAAGTAATTAAACAATTAAAAAAGTGCTATTTCTAATGGTTTAAATTCATTTGCAACTAAACTAATTAATATTTTTTAACGTATGACCAGTCATTGGAAAGGTATTTCCAAGTTCTACAACTTTCAATAACAATTTTTTCCTCTAAAATGTAACCCGAATCGTCGGTCATCGAAAAACCACGTTTTGCAAACTTTGACGATTGTTTACACAATTTTTGACAACTGATAATCGAGAGCAAACTGTGGGGCTCCTATGTGGAGCCTCCAAACTACAATAAACTGCAAAAACATTTCAGGTTTCATTTTTGTGCACTTTGTCGACCTAACGACTGGCCTATATAAGAAATCAAAATCCGTTGACAAACTTTTGAAGCGACAATTATTTTAAAAGTTATAATGGAAATTATATTGGCGCGGTGTAGTGCATCAACACTGAACTTAGTTTTTGATAATTTTTATGGTTATATAACTGAATAAAAATGTTAATTCGACAGTGTGTTGTTTATTTCATAGTTGAAAATAATGTTTTAATTCTTAAAATCATCAAAATCGCATCTCCGTTCGATATAATTTTTCATTATAACTTTTCAAATAATTGTCGCTCCAAAATTTTCTAAACGGATTTTGATTTCTTATAGTTTTAAGTGTATGCTGATATTTTAAAAAAAATTTTTAAAGGCGTAGAACATTTAAAAAAATTAATTGTTTATAAAAAATTTATTAAATAATTATTAAAATATAAACTTTTTTAAAATTTTCTAATTCTAAACGAAAGTATTTTTTATTCCCTTTATATTCCCGCTTGGTTCACTTAAATCGGTTCATTCATTTAGGAGAAATAACCATTTTGTTTAAAAAGTTGCAAAAAAATTAATTTTGCAATAACTTTTATCAAAAATAATATTTTTTCTGTTCTTTGGTGGATATATTCCTAAGACCAAATAGAAATGTTTTTTCACCATTTTAAATTTAAAAAAATACTTTTTGTTTTCTGTGAAAATTTCACGAATTCTGACCCAATTTTAAATATAAAATTTAACTACAATGTTTAGTACATTTTTATCTACATTAGGCCATTTGTATAATTGTTTGGCGGTTGAAATTTGTTGACACAATAGCAACTAACGAATAGCATGAGCGGCTTCTTTTTTAGCATACGTCCAACGCTGTTGCAAGAATGGATGAAGAAGAAAAATTGATTTAGAGTTTAGAAAAACTTTTAAAATAGAGTTATGAGGATTATAAAATAATATAAAAATGTAAAAAAATGTTTCTTTTTCCATGTAAGAAAGATAACGAAATAAATATATATTAATTGGCAATCATTTTTAATTCAATAAGTTATTTTTATTAAGTTATTTTGTCAGTATAATGTTCGTCATTTTAAATTTTGAAAAACTGACATCAGATTTGTAACCAGCAACCCCGAAAACCCCCGAATAACAAAATTCAGGTAAATTGCATACATTTTTTAAAAATCTTCCGCTATTTGGAATTATGAAAAACAACTACACTAATGGTGAATATCAATGACAATGAAATATATATAAACATATTAGATATTTAAATTTAATAACTACAGATATTGGAAAACACATGTTCAAACATAACCTCACAATTATAGACTATACTTTTTATCATCTGAGATATTAAACCTTAACATCTAAATGTTATGCAAATGCATCTTTTCTTAATATCTAGCATATTAAGTTTTTTCATATCCACTTTTCTCAGTGTAATATCAGGTAAATTGGATCAATTTTTAAAAAAGTCGTCCGGCATATTGGATATTCAATTTTGAATTTTTAAAATCCGACATAAAATTCGTAGTCTACGATCCCGGAAACCTCTGAGTAACCAAATTCAGGTAAATTAGATCAATTTTTAAAAACGTCGTCCGCTATTTTGAACTTTAAAAAACCGACATCGGATTCGTAATCGCAAAAACCTGAGTAACAAGTTTCAAACAAATTGAATTAGGGTAGAGTGGGGCTAGTTGAGCTCAACTTACCCCTATGCTCAACTAGCCCCGCTCTACCCTACTTTTAATTTTTGGTAACTTTTTGTGTTTTTTCGTCTATTAAGGGGTTAACTAATTTCAAGAAGAATTTCAGTTATTAATATTTTACAAAAATCTAAGTTTCTTAAAATGTCTAATTGAATTTCTTGAACGAAAATTTTCTAATATATTCTTTATTATTATTATATATATTAATCTCCGTATTTTTTCATTCATTCTGTCCGCAAGAATTCCGTCCTCCCTCCTGCTGTGCTTTTGATGACAGAGAAGAGTTGGAGAGAGAAGTTTGTCAGAGTATATAAGAGAGAAATCATGATACAGAGAAGGAGTGGGAAGTATCGTCTTTTCTTTCAGTTTAGAGTAGAAGTGAGAGAGAGACGAACAGTTAAGAAAGTAACGCCTACTTTTTTTGGTTTGAGCATCATGGTTTTCTCTATTCTCAGTGACAGATATTAGAATAAATAAATTAAATGAATTCAATATAAATTTTTTTTTAATTGAGAGATGAAATATTATCAATCTATCCAAGTCAGGTTCGAATAAAAAACAATCTGTTTACGTTTCAACGACACAGTCGTCCTCCAGGGTTGCCAGGTTCTTAGTAAAGAGAACCGCAATTAGAAGACGCGGATGTAGCCCAAAAACCGCGGTAATATTTAAAGCCCAAAAAAGCGTCTAAAAAAGGGATGTAACCCAAATCGCGATTTTTGAGTAACGTAATTTTGTCTCATTAGAGGTTTCTGACGAAGAATAGATATTTTTTATACAAGTAAAATTTGTACTTTCAAAAAAGTTAATTTTGTATAAAATTAATGAAGTATTAATTTTTATATCTTTTGTTATTTACTTGGTTGAAAAAACCACAAATATGATTTTTCGTATGTGATTTTAAATGAAAGTTGCTATGCATCGACTTAAAGCCCAAAAACCGCAGTCATTAATTAAAATATAGCCCAATCGCTACTTGTAGCGATTTTAAAATTTAGGCCGCGAAATATATGCAAGAGATAGCCCAAATCGCGGTTTGTAGCCCAATCTGGCAACCCTGTCGTCCTCTTCAGAAACGAAAAAAATGTCACAAAATTTGTTCAATCAAATGAACATAGCTGGACGAAGACAAGATTGATAATATTTCATCTCTCAATTAAATAATTTTAACCAAGTGATAAATTCAACATCATTATAAATTTTTTTTATTTCATAATCATATTTTTAAAGGAATATAATTTGATAATAACTGCAAAAATAGTAAATTATATATTTCTTGATTACAATTTTAAACAAGTTTTTTTAAATGTAAAAATATGTGTGCAAATTTCGAATACTCTATCCTTTCAATGAGAATTAATATATGAAGGAATGATTTGATTCCAATTTCGAGTTTACGCTAAATTGAAGTATCTGCAAAACTCTAATTTATACATTTTTTTCCTTTTTCTTACCTTATTTTTGATAAATAATTTACATTTTATTCCCAAAAAAGTGCATTTTTGAGTTTCATTTCCAAATTAAAAAATATATAATTTACAATATTTTTTATTTATTTTTTAAAATTACTATATTTTGAAATTACATTTTAAACTTAAACATAAATTGATTCCATGTAACTTCATTGTGTATGGGTGATTTTCACGTAACTGTGCAATTTCAAGATCATTTTTAAAAGAAAAAAAATTTTGTTTTTTTAATGTTAAATATCACTTTTCCTCATCATTAGGGCATAATATAGTTGTCATTTGAATGGTTTTACAACAACTATAATTATAAAAAAATTATAACAAATTTTCGAAAATTGGCTGCCACGGAGCTGACCACCCTATGCATTGAATAATACTGCCGTCAACTGGGGCTACTTTATGTACGCCAGGTATTTAATAAATAAAATTATTAAAAAGAATTTCTTTGTCAAAAAACCAAAAATAAGTTAATTAAAATCCTTAAAACGATTAAAACTTTAACCGGTGAGCAACATAGCGACAAAAAATTAACTTTAATATTTATAAGTTTTTCAAATTAGTCTTAAAACTATTTCTCTCGTTTCTCTTAAAATAACTGAAAAAGTGTATTAGATATTAAATTGTTATTCATTTAACCTTAAAATATTAATTTCAAGTTTTTAAAAAATATCATATTCAAAACGTTTAGAAAAGCTTCTATTAAAATGATGATTTAAAGTTATTTACATGTGTTTAAATGATAGTTTTATAATTATCATAATGTATTATTGTAAAATGTATATTTAAAAAGAAAAAGTGTTATTTATTTTCAGAATAATATAAGATTTGAAGAAAGGTTGTTAATTTTTAATAAATCATGATTTTAGCAAAATCTTAGTATTTTATTTTACATTTTGTTGTATAATATTTACAAAATTTTTTTTTAATATCTAATTTTTTTTTAATTTACTCTGAAATATCTACACAAAAGATTTAATGAATAAGAAAGTATCAAAAAAATGTTTATGTAACATTATAAAAACACAAATTTCAATACACAAAGTAGCTCCATCCCGGGGTCTATTTTTGGAACAACTTTTAATAACTACAACTCCGACAAAAAAATTTATTTCATTGACTAACTCATAGGAAACCTTCAGAAGGCAGTATAACATATATATGCAAAAGTTGATTTTCTTTTAATTCTGAATTTAAACAAATCACTGAGTTAAAAAATGCATTTTAATGCACAAAATAGCCCCAGCAAAAATATTTACTATCAGCTTGACATAACATTATGAAATTAGCGCATAAAACTAATTGTAGAAAAGTATTCTCAAATAAGAGCGTTACAATCAACAGTAATTAAACTGTGCTTCTGCTTGGTTATTATAAAGGCGTGTTTTTTCGAATATTAAGGTGTTTTTTAATAAGTCAACGGTTGCCAAAGCACTGAAATATAAAAGGACACAACTATGTCTGTCCTCTTCTGTAATATGTGTTGTTCTAGCAGCTGTTGATCCATGAATTTGCACCTTTACACTGTACGCCACAGGCGCCACGGAACTGACATTTTATGTGACACCACGGAGCTGACATTTGACATTTAAACTAACCTAATTCCCACAATTTTGCAAAATAAATCTTTTCTTTTGGCAGATAATTTGTTTCTAATATAATCTTAAAAAAATCGTAATAATTACCATAGAGAGTGTTTACATTAAAAGAATAGTAATACCACGGTACTGACCACTTTTTTTGTGAACTTCACATTTTTACAAAAAAAATTGTTTTTAAGTGTAGAACTTGAAAATTTTAAACCTTTTTTTTTACTGATATTTGTTGCTCATGGATCTTATTTTAGATTTTAATTCTCAGTTAACATTAAAATGTGCCATAAAAAGTTAAATTATAGGGAAAAATATCTTATTACAAAATTGAAAAAATTTGTGGACAAAACTATTTTACATTTTATAAGAAGTATTAGAAGATGCATTATATGTAGAAATTGTTCACCTATATACATAATTCATATTACAAAAATTCTCGTTTTCAGTTTCAGCGTTTTCAATAAAATTTCTGAATTTTAACTTAAAGTTTTAAAAACGGACACGCCACGGAGCTGAAATTTTGGAGGGAATTCTGCAATTTATCAAAAAATATAATATCTATTTGCACATATTTGTGGTTGCGAATAGGTTTTATATATACCTGTGAAATGTATCCATACCCAAGCAAAAATTTTTTACTTTGAATGTATTTTCTGTGACGCCGCCAATTATTACAGTTACGTGAAAATTACCCGTATAGATTTTTAGGTCTTAAAACAATAAACAATATTATTATATTTTCATACTTATTTACTTATAATTGATTTTTATTTCTCGTGAAAAAGCTATGTAGCCCTTTCAATAATAAAATTATCTAAAATGTATTAAACAATTTGTGTATCTGTTTATAGATCTTGCTTTCGTGTGAACATGATACCTTCCATAGATTTTCTTGAATTCGGATGAAATTTTGAGGGCTTATTTATCACATTAATCCTTCAAAATGGACAAAAGGAATATACAATATATCCCACACCAAAAATTTTACAGTTGTTTTTTTCAAAAACTTGTTCAAGTAAAAAAAATTTTTTAGCAAAATCTACATTTATATATAATAAAATTGAAATTTTTATGTCAAGACGAATCTATAAGTATATACAAAGTATAAATATTTAAATATTTTTAAATAAGCTTAGGACCATTAAAAAGCGTTTATTTGTTAACCCTCACGGGCTCGAGCCGGGTCCCTCGTACCCGGAGGAAAGTTTTTTTTTTCTACTACCGGTTAAGAAAATATTATTAGAAAATCAACTTCACATAAGACTTAAGGGCGTAAAAACACATTTTTCACTTTTGTAAAGAATTTTTAATTCATAAAATACTCTGGAAAATTCGCTTTTAAGTCGAACTTACGTAAAGACTCAAGCCGGGTCCGAGGGACACGGGTTATAATTGCGTATAAAAAGTTAGTAATTTTTCTGCAATATTGCATTATTTTGTAATGTTTCAACATCACCTACTGTAATAAATGTAAACATATTCCAAATAATTCCGGAAGTGACGTGGTGCGAAAAATATAGTGCGTGTTGTACGTTTTTTGGAAAATTCCATTCCTAAAAGTTAAAGAACAGAAAATCGATCAGATTTTCTTTAAAATCGGTACTCGGGGCTTTTTAGGGTCGCTGATTACAAATTTGATGTCAGAATTAAAAAATTCAATATAGCGGTCGTTAAAATTTTTTTTTTGGTTTTACGTCTAAATACAGATAATTATTATTAGGTAATTTAGCTAAAGATTTTTTTCAGATGTTTTATATTTCTACCATTATTTTATATTACTATTTTTTAAACTAATATATATATATATATATATATATATATATATATATATATATATATATATATATATATAAAATGTTTATATAATTATTTATACATTATACGGTGATTTGTCTGAAAATATTTTTTTGTTCTTTATATTTTTTATTTTATTTTTTTATTATAAATAATGTTGTTTTTAAAACTATTTTTTAAAATAATTTCTCTAAAATGATACAATTATATGTTAGATAAAAAATATTAACAATTTTGCTGTCAAATTTTTTATTTCTATTGATTTTAAATACCGGGTCCCTCGGGCCCGGCTTGTGCGCGCAGGCGGAAAAACGAACTCGAGCCCGTGAGGGTTAATAATTTATTCAAATTTTTGTTAAACGTTAGAAATGAGGTTTCTATCAAAATATCTGAATAAAATGTTAGCCAAATCACTTCTATAAGAACTTATTCTTTTCACAATTTTATAATAATTAAATAAAAAAAATTCAGTTTTTATTAATTTTTTTTTGTTTTCCATTCACCAAAAAATGGATAGTTTCTCACTTCTGACCGTGTTAAGTATATGTTTTATCCAAAATTATTAGAACTTTTCTTAACCACTTCACTGGCAGGGCGTTCCAAATGGCGTTCCACCCGCCGAGGCCCAGACTGGCAAAAATACCGAAATGGCGTTCCTAAAAAAACTCTGTTTTTAAAGAGTGTACACCACATTCAACTTTTGTAAAGGAATATTTCTATAGTTTAGACATCAGAGAACAAGATTATCACAATAAAAATTTAAGTTTTTGTTATTTTCAACGTTTTTCCGAACGTTAAATTCGGCTATTTTAATATTTTTCGACAAATGGCGTTCCAATTTTTTTCAATTTTTACACAATAAAACTTGTATTTTTATTAAAAAAAGATATTTACATACAATATTATAATATTATAATACAACTATTAATTTTATATATATATATATATATAATATATAAATAACTATTATTGATTATTATGAATGGTAATATTATACGTATGTGTTTTTGCCAGTCTGGGCCTCGGCGGGTGGAACGCCATTTGGAACGCCTTGCCAGTGAAGTGGTTAAGGAAAAATCAAACAGACAGTCGGAACCAAATTTAGTCCGATTACGTATTATTGTAGGGGAGACCGGGGATAAACCGGACAAGTCAAATATTTCCGAAACCGTAAAGAATTTCAAACTGTGTAAATAACCTATGTAGAGTAGAGTGGGGCGAAACCACCATGGGGCGAAACCACCAATTCGCTTTTATTTTCGTGTTTTACGTGTTATCAACTTATCGTTCGATGTGAATAACAGTTCTGATATTCTCCGCTTGTATCTGAAGTTTCAAGCCGTTTACCAAAATATCTGCCTAATGACAGTGACATATGTAAAATGTTAACAATTTTCAAAAAAAAAATTTTTACCTGATTATTGAATTATTGTTAATATAATGTAAAAATTAATAGACGAATAGAATTTCTTTATTCATTTGAGTGTTCTGAACGCATTGGTGTAGTTTTTTTAAAAATTTGTTTAAGTGTTTTGGAAGTTATTAAATTTTTTTGAAAAAAGTGATGTTGGGGCGAAACCACCAACAATGGCTTTTAAATGGGTCAAAATTAAAAAAATAAAAAATTTTTTATTTTTTATTAAAAATTAATTCAGTGAAGATTAAAAAACAAAAAACTTTCTATTTTATTAAAGATTAAGTCGGTGAAAATAAAAAATAAAAAAAAATTATTTTATTACCGCCTTATAAGAACAACTGACTACGGTATATTCCACATTTTCTAAATATCTAATTAAAATAAATTTAATTTTGCAAAAAATTTATTTATTTGTATTTATTTATTAGTTTTTTGTTGTTTTTCGATTGTTATTAATTAATTTTTACGTTTTTCATTAAAAAAATTGCAGGTGGTGGTTTCGCCCCACCAGGTGGGGCGAAACCACCAATTGCAGAGGTCGCGTAAAACGGCCGTATCTCGAAAACTAAAAGAGATAAAGAGTTGAGTATAAGGAGTAAAATTTAGCTAAGAAATCAATCTTTCAAACTCTTTTTGATTTGGCTCCTCATTGGCTTTAGTTTTCAAGTTATAGTCCTTAAAGTGCAAAATTGGTGGTTTCACCCCACTCTACTCTACGCACAATTTCGTGATGCAAATGCTGCATGAGGTTTTAGGGACGTGTCATTTTTCTTGTAATAATAGTTGCCGTTAATATGTGAAAATTTCATTTTTTGAGGTAACAGTAAAAAAAAATTTTCACATTTTTTAGGGTTTTTATCGTTAAAATTAAAGTCCAAATATCACACAGCAATTTTTCTTTTAGCTCATGGTATACTGAGTTTAGTAGAAAAAGAGTTTAATGAAAAACGTTAAGAAGAAAAAATATATTGCAGTTTAATTATTAGATGACGGTGTGGGGCTGAATCGGACATCGTGATAAAAAACAACCAAATCTTTGAATACTTTAATTTATTTTATATTAATTAACTATTTTATATTATATTCTTTGCATAGAACCATTTTAAAACTAAATAAATAAAGAATTTATTTTAAAACTCGAATTTGCAAGCGAGTTGCTGCAAATAGATTAGTCTGAAAACTGTAATTCATTTTATATTATATTAATTACCGATTTTACATTTTATATTATATTCTTTGTATAGAACTACCTACATTTAAATAAGAGAAGAATTGATTTGACTTTTCTACAAAAAAACGAAAATTTGTGTCTTATTCTTTAATTAATTAGCCGTGTCTGATTTATCCCCATGGGGTGTCCGTTTAGCCCTACCAATTTTCGGATTTTTGTTTTTGAGGTAGTCATCTTCGAAGCAACATATCTCCAAAGTTACTGTAGTTTTTCTACATCGAACAAGTGCGATTTGTTGGTGAAGGTACAAGCTTCAAAACGGTATATTACTCTTTAGCAAAAAAAATTTTTCGTATGAGTTTTTTGGCCAAAGAACAAATCCGTCCGGTTTAGCCCCGGTCTCCCCTATTTTTAAAGAAAAAGCCCAATGAACACGTTCTATAATTATTCTATAACAAGAAAAGAATATAGGTCTTGAAAATTTGTACCAATAAATAATACACAATCTTATTTTAACAATTATTATAAAGCATATTTTGTTATCAATATAAATAATATTTTATGCGAAAAGTAAATTTATATTTATTTAATAATTCTTTAAATAATTTTATGTGGTTTAGTAAAGTAATAATTAGTTGTAACTGTTTTTATGCAACAACAAAAATCTCTATTCTAGATCTGTGTTTCGAGACGCCTAATAGATCTTTCATTTCTTACTGGATTTAGAAGCAAGAGATTTTTACTTGTCCAAATGTAAAGAAATTTCACGCGCGCCAAGGCGCGCGTAGACAGCTAGTTATTTTTAATTATCATCTTTAGTCTTTCGTAATTAAGGCGCACAAAAGCCATCTGTTTCATAAAAAAGCATAAAATTAATAATATGAAAAAGATTTAAAATCTCCCCATCTTGACCCACCACCAGGAAAGATAAGGTACCCTAAGGGGTAAGATCAAGAAAGCAACCTATTTCTGTCGACAAATTTCACAAGTAAAGGTTGCGTCTTCATCTTCGTCATCGAAACCAGCACAACTGCAGTGCTGGTGACAGAACAAGCAGCACAGCCTTCATTTGAGTCTAAATAATAATTATTACAATAGAGACAAGGTGTATTTTCTACTTTACCATCGCTAATTGATGATTTAACCTTAAGTTTTCTTAACTTCTCTTATTACTTTTTTATTTTGCTTCATTTATGAACCCCGTCTTGCCCCACTCAGCCCTATTTATAAAAATTGTAAATTAAATTTTTTTAAACGTTAATTAATATTGAAATATTTAAATAAAATTATTGATTAAATAATTTATAATCCAATGGGAAGTTGACAATGGTAACCATTAGTTCAATAATGAGCTACCAATAATGAACTACCATTGGGCACCAATCATGATTGGTGCCCAATGGTTTTTTCTTGGCAAAACTATTGGCAACCAACAATGGCCCACCATTGGTTTTTGCTTGGGATGATCACGCTACTCCCAATCATCGGTAGCCAAGCAATAGGACAATATTAGTTGCTAAAGGATACAAATACGATTTTCAAAAGCACGATTTTTTAAATTATTAATTAATATTTTTTTATCCTAAGCATGTACTGTAATCAAATCAATAATTGCATTTGATTCATTCAATTTCTTTGAAACGCCCGTTCAAGCAATTCAAGATTTAGATGAAGAAAAAAGTTATATTGTGGGAAGAACAGATATTCGTGATTCAAAAAAGTATGGAATTGGATCAACAAATAAAGTAGCATTTAAGAAATGCAGAATATATTTAATCAACACCATTTAGGTATCAAATCAAGAAAATATGTTTTCCTACCGAGAAAATATAACATTATCGCAAAAAATTAATGTTTTTGAAACATGAGAATATAGAATTGCTTCAAGTAAAAGAAATGATTAGATTAATTAATATTTCTTTGAAACAAAATAATTTTTAATTGAGTTGAAACAATTATTAACTTATATTAATCTTCCCATTTTCTGGGCTCAAGACTATGGGTGTTGGATGAAATAAATAATTGCTTTAAAGAAGATAAAAAAATGATTTAATTCAAGATACTAAATGAAAATTACTTGAAACAAGAAAATAAATGTCTTCCAATAAGAAAATATGGGTTTGTTTCAAGTAATAGGTCAAAAAAGTGCATTTACTTATTTTAATTAACTTTTTTTAGTGTATTCCATTGAAAAATGTCAGTATAGTGCCAATGCTCACCACTAGCTTAGTACTTAGACATTTGTTCGGCTGTAGTCTAGCCAAGCCTCGAAAATTAATGCTGGCACAGTACATAATTTTTGTTTCGTCAAGACTTAGACTAGCCTCGGCGGCAAGTACTGTCTGAGTAAAGAAAAATTTGTCACAACGCTCTTTGCTAACATTCATTTTTTTACACAAGCTTGAAATAAATGGTAAAGAAAAGTTTATGTTTATAAACATAAATTTATAGTAAAAAATTATTATTTCATTTTTCAGTTATTCATTTCTTATTTTTATTAAATTTAATAATAATAATTTAACATAATTGTCTAATATTATGAACTATAAATTATTTAAACAAATTAAAATTATTAAGAATGTAAAAATTTTAATCTCGACAATAATTTGGTTCTTATTAAAATATTATTAAACTTCTTACTGTGAATAAAATATTATTTACAAATTACGACAGGTAAAATGTTAAATGCAATAAGTGGAGTTATTTAATTTAATAATTAAAAGTTTAGTTAAATTTGTTTTGTTTCAATTTATTATTTCCAACGTATATTTATTATATATTATTATATTCATTTCCGAATGAGATGATTTAATTTTCCACCTTTTGTAGAACAAAGGTGATAGAATGAGAAAAATTCCCTCACCGTGTATCTCACAGTGGAAGGATGTTTTTCAAGCAGCACGTAAGGTTATAGTGACTGGAGATTCGTAATCTCCACTGTAATATTACAGTGATCTTACTGGGATATCAAAATATCTACCTGGAGGTAGTATTACATTGTACTATTATGATAATATTACAGTGTAATGTTAAGTTAATATTACACTCTTGCTCACTATACACAAGGTTTAGGGTTCGAGTCCAGCTTGGTGAAATTTTTTTTTCTAAATTATAAAATTATTCTAATTACGAATCTCCAGTGTAATATTACAGTGATGTCACTATAAGCTTACGTGCTGCTTGGGCTGTGAATGTCTTTGCGGGAGAGAAGCAGGTACTTATAGAGTCAGTGAAACAGCTCATAAGCTAGAATAAATCACTAGCATGCACTCTGGCGGCGCTTATCGAAAGTCGTGCAACGTTGGTTGCCAATCGTTATTCCGATACCCAATCAGCACATAAGCTTGCCACAAACTTGCATTAAGCTTGTTGTGCAAGCCTACAGAGTAAGCTTGTGACAAGTTTATGGCATGTAACAAAATGTCCTATTGCTGCAAGCTTGCACTGCAATCTTGCTGAAAGATTATGATATAAGTTTACTGCAAGCTTTTGAGGCAAGTATACGACAAGCTTAATTAGCAAACTTGCTACAAGTTTGTAGTGTAAGTTTGCAGTAAGCTTATTGCAAGCATGTTGCACAAGTATATACAATTTAATTGAAGCGTTGGGTGCAAGAAGGGCGTATGACTGAAAAACGATAAATGGAGATATTTCAAGTTAAAGTTTTAAACTTTAATTGCCCAAAAACTGTACATTCAAATCAAATAAACTTCCTTTTAATTAATTAGTATTTTATTAAGCTATCAAATGCAATTTTAAAATTAAGAGAAAGTTTAAATTAACTATTTAATTATAATGTTTTTCAAAACTAATTTATACGCCCTTTTTGCACCCAGCCACTCCCCAAACTACATAATGTTTTAGGCGTTAGTAAATTTTGAAGTTTAAACTCACGATAACTTTAACTTATAAATATTTCTAGATATATTTTGTGATTTTCTTTATTTTTAGCATATAATTAATCCTTAAATAATTTCTAATTCTAAAAAACTGGACATTTTTTATGAAAATTTTTTTAACTAAATTTTTTTAATGAAGTGTCGATTTTCACTTGTTTTTACATGCAAATTCTATTTAAAAACATTTTAAATTACAAAATTATGTGACATTCACGCAGATTTTTATTTATAGTATCGTCAAGAAGTCTCATATCGAAATAAATTTTTGGTAATATGAGCTAGAGGATATTGTAATAATTTTCATTCAATAATATCAAAACAGGCGTTATCCGCCTAACGCCCTTCTTGCACCCAACGCTTCAATTGAATTAATTTTAATTTTTTCTGGAGATTTTCTTAGAAAGAAAATATACACTCAACAACATAGCTAGGTGGCATAAAGATTTACTGCACAGCTATAAATGCCATAAAATTCAACTGCGCATCGTGTCAAGTTTTTTAATTTATCCTGCAGTCAAGATATACATGCGCTTAACAAAACAGTTTCGACAATCGTCATCAGAGTGCATGCTAGTGATTTCTTCTCACTTGTGAGCTGTTTCAATGACTATAATTACCTGCTGCTCTCCCGTAAAAGCACATGCATCCTTCTGCTGTGAGATACATAGTGAGAGAATTTGTATCATTCTATCACCTTTTGTTTGACAAGAGGTAGAGAATAAAATCAATACAATGGTGGTTCATTGTTGGTAAATATTTTTCATTTTTGTGAAAAAAATTTGAATTAATATATTTCTTTTAATGGAGAATAGGAGTATAATTAAATTTTATTTTTTTAGTTTGGGATCTTAGACAACATGCAACGAAACCAATTTTTTCCTTAAAAGAAATGGAACAGTATGTAAGTTCAATGGTAACAAATAGAGATGAAAAATATTTGGTTTGTGCAAGTGGAGATGGATGCCTTACAACTTTAAATATGCCTGCAAAAAAACTCCATGTGCAGGTAAATTATTTTTCTTATTATTTGGTCTTAAGTAGTGTTATAATTTGGTTATATTGCCGAAAAATATTACTGAGAACGAGAATATAATCGACGATTAAACACTTCACTGGCAGGGCGTTCCACGCGCCGAGGCCCAGAAATGGCGTTCATAATAAAACTTTAGTTTTAAAGTGTGTAAAGTACTTATATCTACTACAAATCAATATTTCTATACTTTAGACAACAGGGAACAAGATTATCAGAATAAAAATTTCACTTTTCGGGTTTTTCAATGTTTTTTACATTTAACAAAAAATTCTTTTTGTACATATTATTCCATTAAGTTTAAAATAATATTAAAAGAAAAGCAATTGTTAAATAATTATATATAAGCTAGTAGCATCACGTGCACACATGCACGCCGGTTTTATTCGCAAAATGTACGAAGATGATAATGCTACACACTTATATACATATAATTTGAATTTATTTTTGAGATAATATAACTTTCATTTTAATGGTGTTACATCCCGAGCGGAAAGCGAGGTTATTTAAAATTTTAATTATTATTTAATTTATTTCGGAGGAATGGTAGGCTGATTAAGTCAAGTTGGTAAAGCTTGACCATTTATTTTTATGTGGATACGTTCTCTTCTATCGATCCTACGGGGGTCGTCTTGCAATTATTTAAAATATAATTGTTATATAATTACCTTTTCTTAATAATTTAGTAATTTTAATAATATTGAATTAAGTAAATGAATGATCTTAAATTTTTATGGTAAAATTATTTATTATCTTTGATTACAAGAAAGAATGAAATGTATAAATGTTGTTTTTGAATGTGAATATAATTTGTTATTATATAAATAGTACTTACAATTACCTCTGTTCAGAGGGCAGATACAAGGATGGTATTTTGACAAAGAATTTCTGAATTCTTGTAGTCGTTGACACTGTGAGGTTTTACAACTCTTGAAAAAGAACGGTTGGGACTTTGTCACAGTTTTTTAGTTCTTATTTTCCGAAAGCACACACGTCACGTTTGCAATTCGTATCTTGAAAATAGACTAGGTTACGACGGACAATCAATTATTTAATTTTTGAAATCCCGACTCACAAGTCTGGCGATAATGAATACTTGTTCAATATTTAGAACAACGAGTAAACTTTATACTGTTTGAAAATGCAAGATTTACGGCCAAAATTATGATTACCGAAGGGTCAAGCTTAAAGATGAAGCTGTCACAACGCGAACGTAACGATGACTTTGTATCGAAATAAACTGACGGATGACGATGGATTTGCATGGGTTTTTATAGTAGCAAATCTTCCCTAGTGGGAGACAAAAGATCAAAGATCATCCCCATCTCTAAGCTTGACTCCTAGATCATCCCAAGAATTGAGTCACTTCTTGGAGCTTTGTGACCACCTGCACCACATATAGTATATCGCGAGTATCACTATTTCATGGGATAGTAAACATTCCCAGGAAGAAAACTAGGCTTGCATCCTCGCAATATACTTATGTGAGTCAAGTCCACTCATAATGCGTACATAATTTTATTTATAATTTGAGTTAGTGTGCATCTACGTATCGAGTCTCATAGCTTCAGTTCTATGAAATTGAGATAGTTACATTGTATTTTTTTAACTATGAGGATCGATATACAGATGAACTATATTGAAAAGGATTCCATACTCTATGCAGCTGCAAAATAATTCTTAGAAGATAGCACATAGAGAGTGGAATGGATACATTTATTGTTTGTAATCTGGAATCATATAATATTAATTTTTGAAACAAGAATAACCATTTTTGTAAATTTGAAATTTTTTGTTAAATTTGATTTCAGTTGTAGCGTCGAAAACCACGCGCCACTGAGTTCCCCCCACTCCGCCGTCCAAGAGTTAAAAAAACTATATATGTATTTTTTACTTGATATAAATGAAAAATAAAAGCATAAAATATAACAATCAATTTGTTTTCATAAAATACATGTATTAAACTGTAGGTGGTGCAAATTGCATTAAAAAACATTAATTATTAACTAGTCAGAAATTTTTTGAACAGAAAAAACTAACCCCCCCCCCTTAAAGCTAAGTCGGATTTTTTTTTTGAAAAAGATTTGTGATAACAAATGAAATTTAATTCCCTTTAGACCAAATCGATAAAGTTTCAGTTGTAGCGTCGAAAACCACGCGCCACTGAGTTCCCCCCACTCCGCCGTCCAAGAGTTAAAAAAACTATATATGTATTTTTTACTTGATATAAATGAAAAATAAAAGCATAAAATATAACAATCAATTTGTTTTCATAAAATACATGTATTAAACTGTAGGTGGTGCAAATTGCATTAAAAAACATTAATTATTAACTAGTCAGAAATTTTTTGAACAGAAAAAACTAACTCCCCCCCCTTAAAGCTAAGTCGGATTTTTTTTTTTGAAAAAGATTTGTGATAACAAATGAAATTTAATTCCCTTTAGACCAAATCGATAAAGTGAAAATTGACTGAGTTATTCCATTTGTTTATGACTAAAAAACGTACCCTTTTTTAACATCCATTATTATGCATTTAAATAAAAAATATCTAATTTCCATTTAAGTTGGATGAATGTTTGACTCCTCAAGTGTACTTTAAAAAATAAAAAAATGAAATTCGTAGGTCCAAAAGTGTAGAAATTCCGTTGAAAAATTACATGTTTTTAGTTAACAAATGGAATTATGCATAAACTATTTGTCCGATCGAGTTGAATTTTTTGGGATTTATTCAGCTTCGCAAGGAGAATAGTCCTGGTGAATTATAAACAAATTCGATAATTATTAACAAAGTAATTAAACAATTAAAAAAGTGCTATTTTTAATGGTTTAAATTCATTTGCAACTAAACTAATTAATATTTTTTAACGTATGACCAGTCATTGGAAAGCTATTTCCAAGCTCTACAACTTTCAATAACAAATTTTTCCTCTAAAATGTAACCCGAATCGTCGGTCATCGAAAAACCACGTTTTGCAAACTTTGACGATTGTTTACACTATTTTTCGCAATTGATAATCGAGAGCAAACTGTGGGGCTCCTATGTGGAGCCTCCAAACTACAATAAACTGCAAAAACATTTCAGGTTGCATTTTTGTGCACTTTTTCGACCCAACGACTGGCCTAGTGGGAGTATTGAGAAAAATGATGGTAGGGGCGAGAGATGGGGTCTTGTGTTCAGGGAAATTATGTTAAATAGTAGAATCAAGGAGGCCGTGACCGTGCGGTTGGTATAGATGCGTTTATAGGCGTCGGCTCTGTATCAGGGGTTCGAACCCACATGCGAGTGGACATTTTTCATTCTTCTTTTTAAGCTTTGTGTAAAATAATAAAATTAGTATTTAATCTGAATCAGTGAAAAGAACAATAATTGTAAACATGGTTAATGGCGGACATTTAATTTTATTCAATTTAATCTTTATTTTATTAATTAAAAATGCAATTTTTTCGACTTTTTCTTTAAAACAGCAACTTTTTCGGCTTTTTTCTTGGTTAAGGCCTCGGATACGTTAAAAACTGACACTTTTAAAACTTTTTTCTTATTTTAAAATATATATTTAAAAAAAAATTTTTAATTTGAAATAAAAGTTTGTTTTATATATATATATATATATATATATATATATATATATATATATATATATATAATAAGATAAATTAATTTAATAGCTAACAATTAGGCAGTGTTACTGAGTTCTAATCTAATCAATTACCGAGATCAAACTGGATATTCCCAAAAGGGAATTCTCAAACAGTCTACACATAGGTGAGACTTTATTTTCTATTTTCTGCTGATGATAATTCAAAAGCCCATGTCCCGTAAAGAGGCGAACAATGGTTTTAACTCTGATCTCATCGAGTTTTAGGAAATCGCTCGCTCGCCTCTTGTTGGGCACTAAGCCCAACAGAACCTTCGCTTGCCTTCCCACCCCGATGTCCGCCCAATACTTTTTATGTTCCCTTTGACCTTAACCAAACACGGCATTAATGCCACTGCTGGTTCAGGACCTATAAATGTCGTTTCAGTACATATTTTTGCCAAAACGCCCACCCTTTCATTGCCATTGATTCCTGAGTGGCCCGGTACCTAGATCAACGAAAGTTTATTTACTGAACCTAATTCATCTAGTGCGCTACGGCATTCCCAGACAAGCTTCGATTCTATTGTGGGATTCTTTAGAGCCCCTAGGGCTGCTTGACTATCCACACAAATACTAATTCTTTAGCCACTTGTTCCTTTTTGAATGGACATTTGGGCACAAGTTAATATCGCACAGACCCCAGTCTGCCAAACCGTGGCATATTGTCCTAGCGACTCAGACACTTTAATGCAGCCAGTTTTTCGATATATTTCGAAGCCTGCACCGCAATCCATCTTGGAGCCGTCTGTGTACCAGACCTCGTCCCCAAGTGGAAACCCTTTCTTCCAATCTAATCTGGAAGGTATTAGTATCTTAAAGCGGGGTTTAAATTTCACCCTCTTGATCATCATCACAGAAGCACCCTGAGAAGGGCCAGCGAGGTCGTCAACCGCTTGTCACAAGCTTCAAATGTCCCCCTTTAGCAAGCTTTCTAAGCAAGCTTCCTGCAATATAGCGGCAATATTGCACGACAAGCTTGCCGCAAGATTGATGTAATCTTGCATGAAAATTCTTTATTGTGTAAAATTTATAATCTATTATTAGCAACACATTTTTATTTAATATTTAATTTTATTAATGTAACATAATTATAACAACGTTATAACAAAAATATTATTAATTTCCCTAAAGAATTGGAGTTCGGAACTGTTATCCATGATCAGTAGATAATGATTAAAAATTGTTAACGTAGTAGCAAACGCTTACTATACACATTATCATTTAAGATAATATGGTGAAGAGCCTGTTTAGTGGACAGATACTTATACTCTGCGCGAGACAAGTCGTGAGCGAGAGAGTTATTTCTTACCATCTACCAGGGAGTTTAAGATTTATAAGAGAAACTTCTATTAGTGACATTTGAAGCTTGTGATAAGTTTGCAGTGCAAGCTTTCAAAACTTACACACTTAGCGTAATTACGTACTATCAGGGTGTAACGTGTTATACTATGTTTACCGTTATCTACCTCATGGCCTTGCCTTTTAGTGTCTCATTGCAAAAGTCAATGTAGAATTAAAAGAAGTAATGTTGTTCCGTTGGTACAAATTATTAAAAGATTATTAACAAATATTTTCTGTTTATTTTTTCTGTTTGAAGTAAATGTAAATGAAGATTAAAGGCGAATTTTTCCCAAAATTAATGTTAAGAGCAATAAAATAGAAAAAGGGAAAAATTCCGTTGGCTTAAGCGGATATAGGTTGTAAAATGTTTTGAAATTTATAAAACTTACAAAAATAAATATTCGATTGTTCTGCTAAGCAGTCGAGTGCTATTGTAAACCGAGAAACTGACCTAGACTCATCGTTGTCAGTTTTCCTCAATATTAAAAATTTGTATATTCCCATTTTTCATTAAAAGCTTTCTGTTAAAAAATATAATTCTTATTGTTAAATAAATTTAATTAACTGAACATGCTCAAAATTAAAGAAATAATTCTTTGACAATAAACTATATAAAACATCACAAAAGAGATGTAAAAACAGGATTTTTTAAGTATTCATGTGTCCACCCCAGTGAGACGGCATAAAAGAAAAAGGAAGAAAAGAAATGTATGTTAAACCGCAATAAAAATATTTTTAAACATATAGAAACTAAAAATAAAAACGTTTTCCCAATTTTCCTTTTGTTAATTAGCAACAGTATATGCAGAAATATTTTCTATTGCATAAATAATTGAAAATCAAGGAAAACACACTTTCACTTCTTTGACTGGCATTTAGAAAAAACTAAACTAAAAATTCATTCTAAAATTTATAATTATCTCTGATAAATACTACAACAAAATCAACTTTGATTTTTCCACTTTGCAAACTTTCATTAAAAATAGGAGACTGTTTCTATTTACCAAAAAAAATACTGTAAATTCGGTAGAAACAGTTGATAATTTATGCAAAAATTTGACAAAAAATCAATTTCAAATATGTAAATGTTAATAAATACAAAAAAATTACATAAAAAATGGTATGTTAGTTATAAAATAATTCAAACTAATAAATAATAAAGCATTGTATAAGTTTAAAAATAAACCATGCTAAAAATTTAAAACACATTACACAAATAAAGGTTTGCTCTCTTGTATTCTCTCTCATTCTCTCCCGTTCTCTCTTATTTTATCTTATTTTAGTGTTGTAGTTTGACAAAAATAATTTTTTTATTTATATTATCAGAAATATTATTGAAAATTCTGCTGTTTTTATTTACCCCGAATTTCTAGTTTTTAGGGGTAAATAAAAACAGTTTTCTATTTTTTTATAAAAATTTGCAAATTGATAAAGTCAAAGACGATTTTTGTTGTATAAATAAAAGATAATTATAAATTTTATTAATTATCTTTAAGTTTAGTTTGCTCCAAATGCGAGTCAAAAAAATCAAAGGGTGTCTTCTTTGATTATTTATTACTTATGTAATAGAAAATATTTTTAATGTTAGAATTTTTCGCTGATAGAATATTTTGAAATATAAAGATTTCGACTATATCAGCACATAGTGATATCTATTAGATGTTAATTGAACTCTTTGGTTTAAAGTTAGGTGTTACATATGATAATTACTTCGTTATTACTGAAAAAAATTGCGTCTAAAAATAAGACGTTTAGACGTTTATAAACGTCTTATGTAAATAAGTGTCTTATTTGAGCGTCTTGAATGAAAAACATAACCTCCAAATACATGCATTTTAGAAGGCAAATAAGACGCTTATAAATGTTTTAGAAGTGACCACGTAAACGTCTTAAACCAAGACGCTCTTAAGTAATTAATTTTTAAATTAATTTTGATCTGAAAATATAATCTGCGTGAACAAATGCACTGTGAATCTGTGAGGACTCGAACCCCAGTTCATAGCTGCCTGTCGCGGGACCTACCGCTATCAATGCACCTTGCCAACACAGCCTCGACGAACACGCTTCTTATATTCTCAGATCAAGCCCATCACTAGTCGCTGATAGAATATTTTGAAATATGAAGATTTGGACTGTTTGTGAGATTTCGAGTGATGGGCTTGATCTGAGGATATAAGAAGCGTGTTCGTCAAGGCTGTGTTGGCAAGGTGCATTGATAGCGGTATGTCCCGCGACAGGCAGTTATGAACTGGGGTTCGAGTCCTCACAGATGCACAGTGCATTCGTCCACGCAGCTTATTTTTTTAGATCAAAATTAATTAAAAAATTAATTATTTATCGACACCCATATTGAAATAATTATCATATGTAACACCTAACTCTAAACCAAAGAGTTTAATTGACATCTAGTAGATATCACTATGTGCTGATTTAGTCGAAATCTTCATATTTCAAAATATTCTATCAGCGTAAAATTCCAACATTAACTATATTGCTCTAGACTAGTGGTGGTCTTGATCTGAAAATATAAGAAGCGTGTTCGTCCAGGCTGTGTTGGCAAGGTGCATTGATAGGCGTAGGTCCCGCGACAGGCAGCTATGAATTGGGGTTCGAATCTTCACAGATGCACAGTGCATTCGTTCACGCAGCTTATTTTTTCAGATCAAAATTAATTTAAAAATTAATTACTTATCGACAAATATACACGGAGAGAAATTTCGTTTTAATATTTCGTATTATTATATTAGTATTTAGTAAAACCGATTGCAATTTGGGGAAATCGTGCACTTTTATGAATTATTATTACCATTTTTAAGAATATTTATAATCAAATTATTACTTTGTATTATTTTAAAGTAACAGAAATTAGAATAGTCAGTAAGAAATTTTAATATTGTAAGTAAGAAAGTTTACAATAGTAAAAATTATTACTATAGAATTTTAAAAACAGTATTATGAGAAACATTTCTCAATAAAAATTTGACCCAGCATACAAAATTATTTATTTATAACTTAAAATAAATTAAGAACTTTGTTAAACAAAATATTGAGAAAATATTACTTTCTCGCAAGTTCAGAAAATTTCTCGAGTTTAGTATATAAAGCAGTTGAGAACTGTATCTCCCAATGTAGAGCGTGCGTGTGACATTGTGTTTATTTGTATCGGTTAAGTTTATATGTATGCGTTTTAAGGTTTTAACATATATCTCCGAAATTGTATATAATTTGTGTTTATATGTATATAGTATTATGCTTGCGTTGACTTATTTGTGAGTATGTGTGTGTGAAATACTCTCGAAACGCTAATTCTATCCTTCTTCTTCTTACGTCTTTTTATTTTCTATCCTTTTCGACTCACTCATAATTTTTAGTATTGGCTATATTGAAGGTATTCTTTCGATACAGGGAGAAAATTTAATCTGTAGTGATTACAAAACTTCCCTGTACTGCTCGGACGAAACGGCCACACTTGTGACAGTTACAGAGCAGTTTTTTAATTTTTCAAAACAGGTCTGTTTACAATACAAAACGTATCTGTAATTTTTCATAGGCTCTCCTGTATGAGACATCCAAATTTTTGCATTTGTACTCAGTGTGGTTCGTATGTGAAACGATTACAAAACTGATCTGTAGCGTGTCGTTCAGAGTAGTGCGCAGGTTTTGGTGGTGCGTGTAGACACGCATCAGATAAATATGTGTATTAAATAATTTAAATTTATAATTAATTTAATTGACTAACAAATTTTATTGTATAATTAAAAAAAATTTTAATTTTATAAATTATTTTTCAAAATTTTTTATTAATTTCAATACCCTAAATTAATTTATATATTTATTTCATATACTTTTAAAGCACTATATAAATAATAAATATTTTAATATATTTATTAATATCTCCAATATTCTAAAAAAATGTTAATGCATAGATAAACGTATAAACCATTAATTATAGAGATATATATTCAGATGTTGAAAAAATGTGAAAATAGTAAAATCGTATAATTTTTATAAATACAAATAAAAAGAAAAATTTTTTAGTATTCATAATAATTTTACAAAGGGTCAGGCTTAGCCAAACGGATCGGATAAATTAAAAAATTTTTTTTTTCAATGAAATATCTTTTATTCTCATCTTTATGTGATAAAAATAATGTCATAAAAAATTTAAAGCAAAAAAAAAATTTTTATTATAGTTATTAACAATTGAAGTTTTTAACAATATTAAATGAAAATATTTTTTTCTTGAGTTCTTTTTAACCGATTTTAAAAACCAAATAGGCGTTTTTTTCGTCTTGAAACGTAGAATTTAAAAATATATTTTGTTTTAAAAAATTTTTATTTTTTATTGTTTTTAGGGTTCCGTACCCCGGTAGGAACCCTATTGGAACGGTTACAAAAATGACCTTGTACCCCCCCCCCCCCCTAGAACTCACAGTTTTTCATCTAGAGAGCTAAAAATTGGTACACTTATGTATTTTCACGCGTAGATTATAGGAAAAATATAGCGAACGTGATTGGGATTGATCTTCATAGAGTTTTCGACGAAAAACATCAAATTTTGGCCATTTTTCGCAAAAAAAGGCATGTACCCCCCCCCTAGCGCTCACAGTTTTTTATCTAGAAATTTGAAAATTGGTATGCATATGTATTTTCAGAAATGGATTAAAGGAAAAATATAGCGAACACATTCGGTATCGATCTTCATAATTTTTTCAGCGAAAAACTCGAAAATTTTGAAAATTTCGAAAAAAATGCATGTATCCCCCCCTCCCCCTGGCGCCCACAGTTTTTTACCTGGAGAGCTGAAAATTGGCATACTCATTCGTTTTTATGCATAGATTACAGGAAAAATATAGCGGAAGTGATTAGAATAGATCTTCATGGTGTTTTCATCGAAAAACTAAAATCTCTTTTTGCAAGCTCGAAAATTCTTCAACCCTTGCTGGTTCTCTCAATTCTTAATCTAGTGGACTGGTGTTATATATTTTTGTTTATTTTTTCGTGTAGATTCCAACAAACATACAGAAAAAATTATTGGAATTCATCTTCATATTTTTTTTTGCGAAAAACTAAAAAAAATTTTCGTTTTAAAAAAAAGTGTATACCCCCCCTTGGTTTTCACAATTCTTTGTCTATTGGACTGCATTTTTTTTTTATTTTATGTATTTTCATTTGTAGATTTCAGGAAAAATATAGCAAACATGATTGGATTTGATCTTCAAATTTTTTTAATCGAAAAACTCAATTTTTTTAATTTCCTCAAAAAATCGTATATTTTACCCTAGCGCTCACATTTTTTTACCTAGAGAGCTAAAAATTGGTACACTTATGTATTTTTACGTGTAGTTTATGGAAAAAATATAGTGGAAATGATTAGAAATTATCTTCCTTACGTTTTGAGCAAAAACCTAAATTTTTTTTTCAATTTTTGATAATAATTATACATATGCTAGTTCTCTCAATTCTTAACCTAGTGGACTGGCGTTATACATTTTTGTTTATTTTTTCGTGTAGATTCCAACAAACATACAGAAAAAATTATTGGAATTCATCTTCATATTTTTTTTTGCGAAAAACTACAAAAAAAAATTCGTTTTTTAAAAAAAAAGTGTGTACCCCCCTTGGTTTTCACAATTCTTTGCCTATTGGACTGCTTTTTTTTAGTTTATGTATTTCCATTTGTAGATTTCAAGAAAAATATACCGAACATGATTAGATTTGATCTTCAAATTTTTTTTAGCGAAAAACTCAAATTTTTTTGTAAGAAAAAAATTAGAAGTTTTTATGGAGGGTACGGAACCCTCGGTGTTAGTACGAGTTCTACTCGCACTTGTCCGGTTTTTTTAAAATTATTTATTTATAATATTATAATAAAAAACAGTCTTCTTCACGCTATACTCAAAATTAAAAAATATTATTGTATTCTGCATACATTCTTGAGTAAGAAACAATTGAGAAAAAAATGGCCCGCTACTAGAAATAATAATATTAAATTAATTTTGTCGCCGTGTAAGCCGTTTTGATGGTGTTCTCTCCCGCTGTGCTGATTTCGCGTTATACATCAAGTTTAAATTTGAGGTTCTTTTGTTTTTTCTAATATTTATTTGCGTTTCGATGATTTGTTTATGCAGCGAACACCATCAAAACGGCTTACACGGCGACAAAAATAATTTAATATTATTATTTCTAGTAGCGGGCCATTTTTTTTCTCAATTGTTTCTTACTCAAAAATGTATGCAGAATACAATAATATTTTTTAATTTTGAGTATAGCGTGAAGAAGACTGTTTTTTATTATAATATTATAAATAAATAATTTAAAAAACAATAAAAATTTTTTTAAACAAAATATATTTTTAAATTTTACGTTTCAAGACGAAAAAAACGCCTATTTGGTTTTTAAAATCGGTTAAAAAGATCTCAAGAAAAAAATATTTTCATTTAATATTGTTAAAAACTTTAATTGTTAATAACTATAACAAAATATTTTTTTTTATTTAAATTTTTTATGACATTATTTTTATCACATAAAGATGAGAATAAAAGATATTTCATTAAAAAAAAAAATTTTAATTTATCCGATCCGTTTGGCTAAGCCTGACCCCAAACCGTTATTAGAAAATATAGTTATATAAAAATTGATTTTAATTAAAATTTGTAATTATAGAATGAATTAACTTATTTTAAGATTATTATAGTATATTAATACCTTATTGTTATTTAGAAAATTGACCTTGATTAGCTAAAAGATTAATTTAATTTTGAAAGTTTAAAAATTACCAAATTAATCAAGTTCTAATTCCTAATAAAGTTGCTCGCATGCAGTAAAAAAAGTTTGTATTTAGTATATAAGAACAGTTCGAAATACATTGAATATAGCGATTGTATTCGTATAATGCGTGCGTGTTTATATTGCGTTAGTTTAGGTTGAGGTAAGGTTAGGACTACATATAAGCGAGCGAACTTAAATGTGTGTGTGTAAAGTGAGATTTCCGGACAAGCAACTGTGGAACGCAGTGGAATTTAAAGGCTGGTTTGTATGTGAGTAAATTCGAGAGAGAATTTTTTTTCCATAACGAAATACAGTTGCGATCCGTTCTGATTACAAAACTGTCTTTGAATGGGACTCTCTCCGCGCAGACGTCAGCGTTCCCTTATTTTACAATGACTGATCTGTAACGAGTAAGGATACGATCATAAGTTTATCCACTTATGTCTTTGTATTCATTAATACCCAATTTTATTTAATTTCTACAGTACGTCCGAGCAGTACCGTAACCGTTTTGTAATCTTTACAAATTAAATTTTCTCCGTGTACTTTCCCGGACTATCATTTTAAAGTAGTCAGTTTTAAAGATTATAATTCTTTTACTAATTTTCCTAAAATATATTAAGAGCTGCCTACTAATATGGACAATATTAATTTTTAATATAAAACATGATTTCCCTAAAATGAAAAAAATATATTAAATTCTATTACCAATTTTAACAAATATTAATACAAAATCTCTCTCCGTGTGTCGAAGTAATTTTCATATGTAACACCTAACTCTAAACCAAAGAGTTCAATTGACATCTAATAGATATCACTATGTGCTGATATAGTCGAAATCTTCATATTTCAAAATATTCTATCAGCGAAAAATTCTAACATTAACTATATAGCTCTCGACTAGTGATGGTCTTGATCTGAGAATATAAGAAGCATGAACTGGGGTTTGAGTCCTCACAGATGCACAGTGCATTCTTCCACGCAGCTTATTTTTTCAGATCAAAATTAATTACTTATCGACAACCATATCGAAGTAATTGTTATATGTAACATCTAACTCTAAACCAAAGAGTTCAATTAACTTCTAATATCTATTATTATTAGATATTTCAGGAAATATTTTTGTATATACTGCTACTAATTGACAAAGAGAAAATGGGAAAATGCTTCGAACCTGTTGAAGTTGATCTAAGGTTCAAGGTTTAAGGTCGTATTTTTTCAAAATAAATTTATTTAACTGAAATAACTATCGGGTTGAACTCTATGTCATTTACTTAGCGATCACATATGCGATTGAACACGACAAATCACATACTCTTATAGTCACAGACTCGTTGTCCTCTGTCCAGAGACTCAAGAATTGTCTACTATATAAATACAATACATACACCATACACAAAATTCTAGAATTGCTATATACAAATTCCGTTCCTGTCACCCCTCGTTACGTTACATTTTTATGGATCCCATCACATAATGGCATTCTGGGTAATCAATACATTGACGTAATTTGCCGCGAAATAAATATTTTAAATAACAACAATAGAATGTATTCTGGCACAAAGAATTTCCCAATTCAGTCCCTAACTCGGCAGACGTTGACGACCTCGTATTCTTTTTTAATGAGCAAGTGTTCAGAGAGTTACGAAAATTTTGTACATTTAATCACCATTTTATTTAACTTACAGTCTAAATATTTATCCAATTATTAATCTCTAACTACTCCATCAACTGACTTTACCCGCTAGACTGAACGACCTCTATGGACTACTGGAACCCGTCTTACGTATAAGTACCGTTCCCACCACTTGCTTGCTGGAGAAATCTATCTACATGTTTTCTATCCAAGGGATTTAACTTACAACAACTAATCTATTAGTATATTTATTGTTTTTTGCAGAGTTATGAGTATTTGAAAATTTTAAGGCACGTAGTGATTTTAGAGCTAAACAGCTGAAAAATTATTTTTCAATCTTTCTAGTTTTTACAAAAATTAATATTTTTTAATTCTGTTACTTGATTTTAGTAGTGTTTTTGATACTCTTTCTTTACAAACTTGAAAATTTGAAAAATTTTGAAAATTAACAAAATGGCGGCCATTTTTTAAAAAATCAAAAAAGTCAATTTTCTCAAAAACATCATTTTTTAATTTTCTGCAATTTTTTTTGTGGATTCCAGATGGAAAAAGGAACTTCTTCCAAAAGGTCTCATGTTCGCTAAAACTTTCTGGAAGTCGCTATAATTTTTTTCAGAAAATAAAAAAACTCATTATTTTGAGTAATGTGTCGACATATATATTTTTCATGTATACAAGGGTGTTCATTTTTTTTAATAGTTTTTTTGACTCTTTTTCTTTTCAAAATTGCAAATTTAAAAAATTTACAAAATGGCGGCCGTTTTAAAAAAATATAAGATCTCAATTTTCTCCAAAACATTATTTTTCATTTTTCTGGAAATTTTGTTGTGGTTTCTAAATAAGAAAAAATAACTCTTTCAAAAAAGGTGACTTTTTCTTAGCAAAGTTGATAAATTTCAAAAATTAACTAAATGCCAACCACTTTAAAAATTTTTTTAAAATAACTATAGTTATTGGGAAAGGCTATCTAAAGTGTACCGATGGTTTTTAAGCCTGTTTTTAATGAGATAATTAAATTTTCTTTATAGCATTTTATTCTAGGTAGAATTTGAAAGTATTACAAAAAAAAATTTTAGGGCCCGCATTTTATTTACAAATTACAGCTATTTTTGTTACGTGCTGTAACAAAAGCATGGCTCGTGCAGTTTCGCGGGCGGTCGCACTGACGCGATATATGCGTTGAATTGATTTTAATTTGTTAGTTGGGGGTCATTTATAAAGCATTCAATACATGATTTCGAAAATTTAAATTAAAATTAATTGCAAAATGGCGGATCCAATATGGCGAATAATATAGTGCTTGACAAAAGTATAGCTTTATTTTGTAAATAAAATACGGGCCCTAAAAATTTTTTTTGGATAATAGTTCTACATTTTACGTAGAATAAAGTGATGTAAAGAAAATTTAATTATTTCATTAAGAACATGCTTAAATTTTCATTTGTTTATAAATTTTTTTTAATATTTAAACAAATTATATGATAATTTAAAACTGCAATTGGAGTTTTAGAAAGAAAGAATTTTTAAATAAGTGGTTAAAATTATATCGAATTCTGTCGATTAGTTTTCGAGTAAATCATTTTTTTGGGAAAATGTGTTAAAAAATTAAATTGTTAATAACTTTTTTAAAAACAATTTTTTTCAAATAATATTTTCAGGTGCTGTTATTATCATTATTTATTTTTAAAATATAATGTTTGAATGAAATTAAAATACCTTTCGAAAATCATGAGTACTTTTCAGAAAGCTATTTTAAAAAAATTTAAAATTTTTAAAGTGTCTGGCATTTGGTTAATTTTTGAAATTTATCAACTTTACTCAAAAAAGTTACCTTTTTTGAAAGGGTTATTTTCTCTTATCTAGAAACCACAACAAAATTTCCAGAAAAATGAAAAATAATGTTTTGGAGAAAATTGAGATCTTATATTTTTTTAAAACGGCCGCCATTTTGTAAATTTTTTAAATTTGCAATTTTGAAAAGAAAAAGAGTCAAAAAAAACTATTTAAAAAAATGAACACCCTTGTATACATGAAAAATATATATGTCGACACATTACTCAAAATAATGAGTTTTTTTATTTTCTGAAAAAAATTATAGCGACTTCCAGAAAGTTTTAGCGAACATGAGACCTTTTGGAAGAAGTTCCTTTTTCCATCTGGAATCCACAAAAAAAATTGCAGAAAATTAAAAAATGATGTTTTTGAGAAAATGGACTTTTTTGATTTTTTAAAAAATGGCCGCCATTTTGTTAATTTTCAAAATTTTTCAAATTTTCAAGTTTGTAAAGAAAGAGTATCAAAAGCACTACTAAAATCAAGTAACAGAATTAAAAAATATTAATTTTTGTAAAAACTAGAAAGATTGAAAAATAATTTTTCACTTGTATAGCTCTAAAATCACTATGTGCCTTAAAATTTTCAAATACTCATAACTCTGCAAAAAAAATTTTTTTCGCCAAACCAAAAAATACTTATCTCTTTATTTGTCCTAAAAAAACAAGAAAAATCACATTAAACTTGATTTAAAATTTTCAACCTATTCGCCCTGCATGAATTGAAATAGAAACAGCCATGTATAGCACCGATTCTTGTGGACAAAATTTCTCTTACTCGTTTTGACGGATTTTTATAAAAATTTGTAGATATATTGCGGTCATGAATATTTAGAATCAGACAGAAAGATTTTCAAAAATATCTATAAAAAAAATTTAGCAATTTTTTGATTTAAAAACAAATCAATTTTTGTGTTTTTTGAAATAACTTTTATCTTTATAAGAATTTTTTTATATATTTATTTATTATTATTATTTATATTAAGGAAGCTAAATGTTAATGAAATTAACAACTTGTTTTCAGTATTACAATCGACTTTTTAGACTTCCTTCAGTTACAAAAGTTGATTTGTGACTTGAAATTATTATAATTATCTATGCTATTATTAATTAGTAATTAGAAGCAGTAAAAACTGAAACAGCGCCTAGGTCAACTGATCCGCATGACCAGACGACGACGAAACGACTTTCTTGTTTCCGTCTGCCAAATTCCAGGGGCTTTCGGTTTGAAAGGCTTACAAAGCCCCAGCTCCTTGGTGAGAGGCGGGACCTTTTTGATCCTTTGGCGTTCTGCCAGGTACCCGTCCAAGTTGATAAAGCAACTCACCACGTCCAGGTCTCCGGAGAGCCTGTTCCTCAGCATGCGAGGTTTCAACCACTGACAAGGTCGGAAATGGAAAAACGCTTCTGCTGCGAAGACGTTTTTTTAAAACATTTCCGCCCTAAGAATACAGGTGTCCAATGAAATGGAGAAGCAGTTAGCAGCCCTCATCCTGCCCGACAGCCTCGCGCTCTGACACGGTCTGACTGAAGGATAGGGAATCGGACGTTTTCAGCGGGGACTACGCGGAGGTTCTGCTTCCAGACCGAAGTCTCACCTAGCCGGTACGAGTATAAGTACAGCGTAATGCGTTCGAATGAGAAGTAAGATGTTACTTCTTATTCGTTCGCCATTTACGAACACGCGATGAATTCCGTGATTGAGTATTCGCGGACCGCTCAAACTTGGTTACCTAACAGGGGGGTCCCATTCACTCATGGTGACACTCAAGTAGGCGTGTTGGGCCTATCCATTATTGCCAACTTTTACGGCACGCATGGGTGCGGGTGTAAATATTTAACTTGACGTACACCTCGGCTCCGCACCCTTTATCGGAACACTCTAACTCTGCGTCTCAGACTTTGTGCTGTACTTATCAAGTTATAGCCAACCCTCCATGCCCCCTTTAGTCGCCTTTTACGACACGCGGAAACCACGGGCGACCATAGGGGTAAATAGTGAAACAGAGAAACATAAACAATTAATAAAGCATCTGAAGACTCGAGGAATTGAACTCTGTACTCCGAGGCTGCAAAGTCGACACCACATACGCTGACCTGAACCTGCACGTGAACAGTAAACGCAATGTGAGCACATAAAGTCAAAACGGCATTCCCGCCGACATTAATTTACAACCAGTGCAATAGCGAGCCCGTTACCTTATTTTTTAATTTCATAAATTTATTAAAAATAAATAAACAAAACAAGTAATAATAATTTCCGGCATAACATAAATTCACTAATTAATGTATAAATTTTTAATTTTTTTTATTTTTTACACTTTTATTATGCCGATTAAATATCAGCAAGGTACCGAATCACTACTAATTTTTCTGACGGCTCAACTCCTGTGCCGAAAAACACAAGAAAATTTTGGCGCCGGTGAAAAAACACAAGTACATTTTTATGCCAGGTCAGCACCTGGACGGTTATTAACCATCTCGGTACTACAACGCCGGTACTGGTATAAATCCGTTTTTACGACCGTTGCGGTACCATGCCGGTCGTAAGCATCGGCAGAACTCCAACTTTTCTGCCTTGGCATGGTTGCAATTTTGGCTAATGTTAAAGCCCTGTTACAGAAAAAATGCTCATATTTCATTTTTCATCGGTATTTTTTATTAATTACAAGAAATGAAATACTCATCTTGTGTATTTATGATAAAACGTGAGATCCATATTATCGATTAATGGCCCTAAAAGATTATGTATTTTAAAAATAATAAAAAAAACCTTGCGATACTCATTTTTAAACATTGTTACCCCCGTCTATAAATTTAACCCCAAGAAAATGATCCAAATTGCATAGCTTTCTCACATAGTCGGATTTTTACATCAATCAGTATCTAGAGGTTTTTGGGGTCGCTGATTACAAATATGTTATTAGTTTTTGAAAATTCAAAATGGCGGATCTAATATGGCGGGCGAAAATTCAAAAAGGTTATGGATTTTCACAGAATTGTATATCCATGGGTTTTTGGAGTTGCTGCTTATGATTCTAAAGTCGGATTTCAAAAATTTCAAATGTTGGATTCAATATGGCGGATGAAAATTTAAAAAATATTTCAATTTGCACAGAAGTGGGTGTGAAAATGTTTTTAGGGTCGCTGAATACACAGGTCAACAAAAAAGGCTTACTTTTTTATGAGACATCGGAGTGATTTCCGATGTATTTTTGGATGCTGAACACGATCCCGGGTCCCAAAATTGCCCATCACGACAGGATTATGAGGAAAGTGGGGGCAAAGACCCCAAAAAACGTGCACTACTAGACCAACGTTCTTAAGGTCAAAAAATATACTTTTTTCAAAAAATGGAGTCGAAGACATCAAAAATGTGTATTTTTAGAATGCTAATTGACCTCTTGAAATCGTTAGGATTCGCTTCCAAATTGTTATTCGAAGGCTTTTGGGGTCCCTGATTACCAATCCGATATCAGTTTTCATAAATCCAAAATGTCGGATACGACCAATTTTTAATTTTGACATCCGATATTTTAGATCAGCCATCTTGGAATTTTGAAAACTAATATCGGGTTCGTAATCGGCGACCCCAAAAAGCCCCCGTATAACCATTTTCGAGCGAATCGAAGCGATTTCAAAAGGTCAATTAAAAAATTTCTAAAAATACAAGTGTTTAGTGCCTTCGAACACATTTTTTGAAAAGAATTTTTATTTTTTTGTCTTATGAATATGGGTCTATGTAGAAGTTTCTAGCCCGTCAGGTTTAGGAGAAAAAAATATTGAAAACCCTCAAAAACACGTTTTCTTGTGTCCTCACCCCCACTTTTCTGAAAATGATGGGCAATTTTGGGACCCAGGATCGAGTTCAGCGTCCAAAATACATCGGAAACCACTTGGATATCTTACAAAAAAGTAAGCCAATTTTTGTTAACCTGTGTTACGAATCTGAACTTAGTTTTTGAAAAATTTTAAACTGGTTTAAAAGTGTCAGATAATCCACCCTATTGGATTTTCTAATTAAAATTTTTAATTTTAAAATTATTTCAAATTCGTAATCAGCAAGCCAGAAAACTCTAAAATGTCAAAAGACATTAAAATCTGATAGTTTTAAAAAATTTTCGTCCGACTTTTTGGGTTTGCCACATACAATTTTTTTAAACTAACTTCAGATTAGTAAGATTAGACCCTAGAAAACTAAGAAGTTGTTCATTTCATAACCATTAAGCTTCCTCTATATCCACAAGAATCAGTAACATACACACACTGAAAAAAATATTCTTTTTTTTAGAGGAAAATTCCTCTTGCAAAAATCTTCTTGAATCAAGAGGAATCCTCTTAATCGAAGAGTATTTTCCTCTTATTTTAAGAAGTTCTGCGGGAAGGTTACTTAAACGTTATATAATTAATTAATATTATAAACTATTTTACAAACTTCCGAACTTTGCACCGCAAACATATCAAGAAATATTCATGAATTAAATATAATTATAGTGCGATTTGCAAATTTTTGAAAAACTATTTATAAAAGGGTTCGTCCAAAAGATTAGTTACAAATAAAATTATATAAATAATTTATAAGTTGTTATATAAATATTTAGTGAAATTTAAACTTTCATATTCAAACTGCTTCTTTTTTATGATAGAATAATCATTTCAAAATATTAAAGTAAATTCTGAAAAAATACAAAATTTGAATTTTTTGTGAAAAATAGAAATAGCAGTTAATTTAATAAATTTTAATGAAATGTGCACTTTGTATATATCAATCGATTCGTTTTTTGTCATGAATATAATTTATGAAACTATTAAGAAATAAAACAGTTATTTCAAAAAATGAAGCGTTGGGTGCAAGAAGGGCGTTAGGCGGATAACGCCCGTTTTGATATTATTGAATGAGAATTATTACAATATCATCTAGTTCATATCACCAAAAATTTATTTCGATATGAGACTTCTTGACGATGTTATGAATAAAAATCTGCGTGAATGTCACATAATTTTGTAATTTAAAATGTTTTTAAATAGAATTTGCATGTAAAAACAAGTGAAAATCGACACTTCATTAAAAAAATTTGGTTAAAAAAATTTTCATTAAAAATGTCCATTTTTTTAGAATTAGAAATGATTTAAGGCTTAATTATTTTTTAAAAATAAAGAAAATCACAAAGTATATCTAGAAATATTTATAAGTTAAAGTTATCGTGAGTTTAAAATTCAAATTTCACTAACGCCTAAAACATTGTGTGGTTAGGCGAGTGGCTGGGTGCAAAAAGGGCGTATAAATTAGTTTTGAAAAACATTATTATTAAATAGTTAATTGCAACTTTCTCTTAATTTTAAAATTGCATTTGATAGCTTAATAAAAGACTAATTAATTAAAAGAAAGTTTTTTTGATTTGAATGTACAGTTTTTGGGCAATTAAAGTTTAAAACTTTAATTTGAAATATCTCCGTTTATCGTTTTTTGTTATACGCCCTTCTTGCACCCAACGCTTCAAATACAAAAAATTTTTTTTTTCAAATTTTGAAAAAATTGTATAAAAAAATTTTGTGGATAAATTTGAAAATCCTTGTGTTAGATTTTAGGTATTAATGACTGCAATAAACCTGCAAAATTTCAGGGCAATCCATTGAAATTTATTTGAGATAATTTGCACACAATTTTTTATGACATACACACACATACATACATACATCTGGACATTTGCTCAGAATTTAATATACATATATCCTAGATGAAAATAAGTCCATATAACCATGTTTTGAAAAATTGAAAATCGTCACGAATGCAAAGCTTCCATATGAGGAAGCAAAAATAATAAAGTTTAAGCAAGTTTGTGAGTTTAATGCTTTTTTCATCTTGAAACAATGTGTATGGTAGAATCAGCTCATATTCTTTCTTAAATATATTTTTTCTTTGAATAGTGTAAAGGTTAACAATTTTTTTGTATACTTTTATAATGTGCGTGAAGAGATTACAATGAGTTTAAAGTGTTTAGAAATCAAATTCAACATGTGCCCTTCAAAGATGTAGGTTCTTATTATGAGTTTCGTTTTGAAATTTAATGTTTGAAGTCATCGCATTTCTTATATATAAGTGGCGCATATTCCTGTAAGGCTTTAAATTACTTCTTATTGTATTGACAATGTAATCCTGTTATATGGTTTATTAAAAATCTTCGTTAAAAAATTTGTCTCAATTTAATTACTAAGTTGTCGAAATTTAAGAAAAGTTGTCTTGCAAGTTTGCAGGTACCCCATCCTTACCTTAATTAAGGCACATCATTGTCTCAATGATGTCTCAATGATGATTGTCTCGAGAAACTCAATTTCGACACTTTAACTGATTTTTGTCGCCCCCTACCAAATTAAAAATGTTATTAAACACAAGGTATATTTAAAATGGACAATAATTGATCAAATTATGGTACTGCAAAATTATTTTTATCATTCTTAAGGGGAGATTCCACAGAAATTAAGGTTTTTTTAAAAAATTTTTTTATAGGTAGTAAAATAAATATTTCTTAGTTAAACTTTTTTTACAATAAAATACTTGTGTTACAATAATAAAATTAATGAAAAAACATGAATTTTCGAGGTGGAAAGGTGATGTTAGGAGAGTAGGAACTCTCCTGCTAGCGAGTCTATTCTTATCGCTTTAGACTATTTTCCCCCTATTTTTAGATAATCATACTAACCAAAAATTTAAAAAAAATAATTTCGGTATTCAAAAAAAAAAATCAGTGGAATCTCCCCTTATCATATAATAATAAGCGGATTCATAAAGTTTAAAATTAAAAATTTAATGCACTTTGATTTCTGTATACGAATAATACAGAAATTTAAAAATTATACCATTAGTCTTTTAGCTTAACATTTTAACTCAGATAAATGCTGTTTAAAATGACGGAAGACTATATGTTGCAGTTATATGTGCATTATAATTAAGTGTATATATGTAATTGTTACTTATACATGTAGGGCCAATGTAACTGCAGTTAAATAATTATTTATATTGGTACATCATGACGGGAAATTATAGTTATATTATTAAAAATAATGTAATAATATAATTATAAAGAATTCCTAGTCTCAAAAATAATTTCAGAAAATGATCAAATTTCAGGCCATTTCCGTTCTCACGAAGCTTTCGTGAGAATCAAAATTGTCAGCAAAACGCAACGTCCAATGGACCGCGCATTCTTCCCTACTTGACGAAGTCCATGTGAAGCTATAGTGGGTGAAAATCGGGGAAAATAAATTCATTTTATTCCCTCAATTTTTGTCTCTGACCGGCCAGTCCGTACGTGTAGTGCCTGCGCCGTCCCGGTATAGTGTCTCGCGACCTAATTTTCAGTTGTGAAAATTAGAAAGACAAAGACTAGTTGATTGTAAACAACGGAGAAACAACAGTTTTGCCCGACGCCAACCAGAATGTATCTACGTGGCGCCGGTAGTTTGTAAGTAATACTGTATCGTTCCATCGATACTAACACGACTCTTTTTCATTTCTTTTCTCTATCATCTAAATTTTGTATCTCATACTTTAATTTGAATAAACCACAGTACATGGGAATCGAACTTTTTGAGTACTTACCTTCTGTTAAAATTTCCTTCTTCTAAAATCTTCACAGACTTGAAGCAGAACGGTATCTTTTACGATTCCACATAATTAAGCAGGGCCTTATAGTCCCTGGCAGCTTGGTGCCTCCCGGAACCAAATTTAAAGAGCCATCTCAAAAGCTCAAAGTAAAAGAACAATTTCAATATTAATTTTTATTTTTGGTTTGCAACACTGTTTTAAGGCCTTATTTAAAGTCTATTTCGTATATGTATATGCAAGTACTGACTCTTCCTACACCTACAGGGAAAGATGCACTGAGAAAACTGGAGGTTTGGATTAAGCATTTAGAGGGACTAAAATACTTTAAATATATTCGAATATCTATTCGAGTCATTTCTCTGGAGGGAAAATGAGTTTATATTATAGATAAAGGGGTAAATTAACAATCTTGAAAAATCCCTTCTTTATCCTGTTCGGAGTGAATAAATATGGAAACCTTACCCATACATTAAATACATTACATGTCACAAAAGCAAACAACTATTCTATTAATGTTAATCAATTATTAAGGAATCAATTAATTTATTAAAAGATTAAGTAAACTATTATAATTAGTACATTATCTTTTTATTTAGTATATCATCTATTAAGCGACAAAAAAATCAAAAAAAACATTTTCAATAGCACAACCTCACTATCACACTACACTATAGCAGGACTATCCAACTCTCTTCATTATTATTATTATTTTCAAAATTTTACCTGTAAGTCAAAACTCCTCTTAAAATTGACCTACATTTGCAGGGAAGAACAAATTGTTTGTCAATTTTTGAGGTATAGGTCATAACTGCCCTTAAAATTAAGTTAAATTTTGAGCGAAAGTTTGTAGGGGAGACCGGGGCTAAACCGGACGGATTTGGTCTTCGACCAGAAAACTCATACAAAAACATACTTTTTGCTAAAGTGTAATATACCGTTTTGAAGCTTGTACTTTCACCTACAAATCGCACTTGTTCGATTTAAAAAAAGTACAATAGCTTTAAAGATATATTGCTTCGAAGGTGACTACCTCAAAAACGAAAATCCGAAAATTGGTGGGGATAAACCGGACACCCCATGGGGCTAAATCGGACACGGCCAATTAATTGTTCTGTCTTACCTTATTATTATATTCCCTAATTTTTCTCGATTTAACTTTAATTTAGAGAAATTAAAGTTGGGACGAGGTTGGATAAATGACAAGAATAAATTTATTTGAACACAGTATATTTGAAAAAGACCAAAATTATGCAAAGATGAAATGGACACTAGCTTTCTAAAAATGAGTATTAAGTGGTTTCTCTGTTTACCTTAGAATAGCGAAGTTTTTGGTCCTGGCTGGCGACGTTGAGATACAATGGCAATTGTGCGTTAATGGGTTACTAAATGGTCCAGGTAGATGATTTACGACACTCGTAAATTAGGCAGTTGAATAGGTATTATGTTTCTTACAGCTTTTGTCACAACTCGAACGATATTTCTAAACACCCAATTTGACTTCAAGATGCACTGAATTTAGAAATTCACGTAAAGATCAGGACAACTACTATACCGGGGTTGAGAGCACAATTACGAAAAGAACCACTTGTGATGATTAAAAAATTAAGACTGTAGTCCAGATGACTACTACTGACGATTACATTTTTAAGACTGAATTTTAGATGATAGTGTAGCTCTTTTTATACTAAAATTTTTGGTTTTTTAGCATACACTCTTTTGGAAAAGGTCTTTTAACATAGTGCATTGGGAAAGCATTGTTGTAGACACTTGTGTTTACTCAGTTTCTAGATCGCAAATGTTCATATCCTGTTAGTCATATGTTTTTACAATTTTGTTATTTAATATTATATTTTTATGTTGTTTCTTAATTATTTATAGTTATTACAATTTGTTATTAACAATTTGTTATTAACTTGTTATTACAATTTGTTATTATTGTTTACATTATTAGAACTTGTTGTTAATCATTATTTTGATACAATTTATTATTATCTTGTTATTATTAACTATTATTTGTTGTTATTTTGTTGTTACAAATTATTATTAACTTATTCTTATTAATTACTATTTTGTTGTTACATTTTATTACTAATTTGTTACAATTAATTATTATTATTTGTTATTAATGTTACAATTAATTATTATTATTTTGATATTATTGTTATCATTAGTTATTATTATTTATTGCTACAAATTGTTATTATCTTGTTATTATTAATTATTATTGTTGTTACTTTTGTTACTATCTTGTTATTATTACGATTGCTTATATTGTTACAAATTGTTATTATCTCTAACGTAACATTTACTACTACTTTGTTAATGTTATTACAATTGATTATTATTATTTTGTTATTATTGTTTTAATAATTATTATTATTTAAATTTAATTATTATTTTATTATTCTTATTATTACTATTTCCATTAATTAATAATTATAAATAATTGTTAATAATATGTCAATAACAATTATTCGTTGTTATTCCTATTATTATTACGATCATTATTATTAATAATTGGAAATTACGTTACGATGACGTAACATAATTAAAGAATGAGATACAAATTTTCTTTTTTTTGGTAAAAAAAGTCAAATCAATTCTTCTTTTATGTATTTGTAGATAGTTATATACAATGAATATAATATAATATGTAAAATCGGTAATTAATATAATATAAAATGAATTATAATATGAAAAGAATATAATATTAAATAGTTAATTAATATAAAATAAATTACAGAATTCAAAGATTTGGTTATTTTTAATCACGATGTTCGATTCAGCCCCACACCGTCATCTAATAATTAACCTGCAATATATTTTTTCTTCTTAATGTTTTCCATTAAACTTTTTTTCTACTAAACTCAGTACACCTCGAGCTAAAAGAAAAATGGCCGTATGATATTTGCACTTTAATTTTAACGATAAAAACCCAAAAAAATGAAGAAAAAATTTTTTTACTTTTACCTCAAAAAATGACATTTTCACATATTAACGGCAACTATTATTACATGAAAAATGACACGTCCCTAAAACCTCATGCAGCATATGCATCACGAAATTGCGCGTTCATAGGTTATTGAGCAATTCCAAGCCAAGTGATCATGAGGATTTTGGATGATTTTAGCAATTTTAAAAATATTTTGTGAATTTGTTCCTTTATATGCATAGAATAAGAATGTATAAAAATTTTTTCAAAATTTTCAAAATTTTTTGAGTTATGTCTTTTTCAAAATTTTGATCGTTTTTTAAAAAAAGGCACGTAACTTTTTTTCTTGTTGACCGATTAAGACAAACTTTTTTGGAAAATATTCATAATAAGAAGTACTTTAATGAAAAAAATTAAAGAAAAAAAAAAATTTTTTTTGCCCAAAAAAAATTTCAAAAAAATTTTTTAATTAAAATTTAAAAAAAAAAATATACCTTCGATTTCAATTTTTTTTTTTTGTAAATATTGTCAATAAAGTAAAGAATACTACCTATAAATTTAATTATGGGACAACAATAACTTTTGGAGAAAAAAAATAAAATGTCAAGTGCGACGTAACGGGACGTGTGCAGTATTTGCTTATAGCGGCGCAAGTTTGTTTTAAATCTTTTAAGAGGTCATATTTTCTTGCTTAAAATGATTTTTTCTTTTTTTCTAAATTTTGTAATTAAATTAAAATAAAAAATTGATCTCTCGAGCGCTATTTTTGAATTTTTGTTTAACAAATTTTTTAAATAATAAGTATTAAAATAATCATAAAACATATTTTTTTGGCTTTATTGATTAAGAAAATTAATCAAAAATCTTATTAAAATAGTATTGGATTGATAAAGAAATAGAGAATTATTTAGTTAAATATGATTTAAACAATTAAAAGTAATTATTATCATCATGAAGTGTACTTAGAGCTAGAAATTTATAGTTTTTGCTATATTTTGCATTAAATTGTATTTTGAACATTGAAGTATAAAAGAAAAACTAAAAATTTATTAGTTAAACATTATTTACACAATTTATTTTAGTTTTTTAATTTACTGCAATTAAAACAAAAAATTCTTAGTTTTTCTTAATTGTGAAAAAATCAATTGCAATCCCTATTTTTTAATCAAATCTACTGCATTAATGCAAAAAAATATATATATATATATATATATTTTTTGCATTAATGCAGTAGATTTGATTAAAAATATATATATATATATATATATATATATAATATATATATATATATATATATATATATATATATATATATATATATTTTTTTTTAATTGTGAAAAAATCAATTGCAATCCCTATTTTTTAATCAAATCTACTGCATTAATGCAAAAAAAAAAATATATATATATATTTTTTGCATTAATGCAGTAAATTTGATTAAAAAATAGGGATTGCAATTGATTTTTTCACAATTAAAATATATATATATATATAAATATATATATATATATATATATATATATATTTTTAATCAAATCTACTGCATTAATGCAAAAAATATATATATATTATATATATTTTTTTGCATTAATGCAGTAGATTTGATTAAAAAAATAGGGATTGCAATTGATTTTTTCACCAATTAAGAAAAACTAAGAATTTTTTGTTTTAATTGCAGTAAATTAAAAAAACTAAAATAAATTGTGTAAATAATGTTTAACTAATAAATTTTTAGTTTTTCTTTTATACTTCAATGTTCAAAATACAATTTAATGCAAAATATAGCAAAAACTATTAAATTTCTAGCTCTAAGTACACTTCATGATGATAATAATTACTTTTTAATTGTTTAAATCATATTTAACTAAATAATTCTCTATTTCTTTATCAATCCAATACTATTTTAATAAGATTTTTGATTAATTTTCTTAATCAATAAAGCCAAAAAAATATGTTTTATGATTATTTTAATACTTATTATTTAAAAAATTTGTTAAACAAAAATTCAAAAATAGCGCTCGAGAGATCAATTTTTTATTTTAATTTAATTACAAAATTTAGAAAAAAAGAAAAATCATTTTAGCAAGAAAATATGACCTCTTAAAAGATTTAAAACAAAACTTGCGCCGCTATAAGCAAATACTGCACACGTCCCGGTACGTCGCACTGGACATTTTATTTTTTTTCTCCAAAAGTTATTGTTGTCCCATAATTAAATTTATAGGTAGTATTCTTTACTTTATTGACAATATTTACAAAAAAAAAAAATTGAAATCGAAGGTATATTTTTTTTTTTAAATTTTAATTAAAAAATTTTTTTGAAATTTTTTTTGGGCAAAAAAAATTTTTTTTTTTCTTTAATTTTTTTCATTAAAGTACTTCTTATTATGAATATTTTCCAAAAAAGTTTGTCTTAATCGGTCAACAAGAAAAAAAGTTACGTGCCTTTTTTTAAAAAACGATCAAAATTTTGAAAAAGACATAACTCAAAAAATTTTGAAAATTTTGAAAAAATTTTTATACATTCTTATTCTATGCATATAAAGGAACAAATTCACAAAATATTTTTAAAATTGCTAAAATCATCCAAAATCCTCATGATCACTTGGCTTGGAATTGCTCTATTTACACGATTTGAAATTCTTTACGGTTTCGGAAATATTTGACTTGTCCGGTTTATCCCCGTGTCCGGTTTAGCCCCGGTCTCCCCTACTGCACTCAAAATTGACCTAAGTTTTGAGGGAATACCGGATAAGAAAGAACATATCGTCAAAGTTTGACGTGTGGGTCAAAAGTGCCCGTTAAATTGATCTAAATTTTAAGGGCAGAAAACCTACAGGTCTAAAAATTTTAAAACAGTGGCGTTGGCGGCGGTGATATCTTTTTGTAATGTAGGTAGATATATATATTTATATGGGTCATTTCATTTTAATTGTCATTTTCAGCCTCAACAAAAGTTGAAGTAGCAAGTTTCGATTCTGTAATTTAAACCAAATTTTTTAAACAGTTTATATATATATATATATATATATATATATATATATATATATATATCACATTAACGAAATTCATAGTGGTCGCGCAATTAAAGTTATATATTACACATAAGAGACGTTTTTCGACAGAAATAGTAAAATTTTTCAAAAAAAATGTTCTGCAAATCTTCCATTTAATGATGATTAATTTAATTGGAACAATTATTGTTTCGTTACTCTTACAATTATGAAACTCAAACGAACCATAAATTTCACTATAAGGTCACGTTTGATAAAGAAAAATTTTTTAAATTAATTAAAACACAGAGAAAAGTGAGAAAAAATGACATTTTCATTTCGTCAAGAAAATAAGAATTTGCTAATAATTTTATGACTCTGTTCTAACTGTTAATGCACTATTACAGTTGAGAAAAATAGTTTTTTGCGTATTTATTTAACATTTTAGAGTTGTTCGAAGGTAAAACTTGGGCTAATGGTTCAGAACACTCATGACTCAATACAACACTCATTACATTCGTTGGGAAAAAATAGTTAACCCATTTAAATTAAATTGTTACATTAATTCTCCAACAAAGTTTATGTGGTGAAAATTTTTTACGAATTTGAAGTTGAATTTCAAATTGTCGGAATCCGACTAACGAGTTTTAACTGAATTACATAAGATTTTACAAAAATTGTACGCCATATTGGATCCGACATTTTGAATTTTCGAACGCCGACTTCAGATTCGTAATTCGCAACCCCGAAAACCCCCGAGTAACGAGTTTCAATTTATTTCTATGAGTTCTACAAAACTTATTCGCCATATTAGATCCGCCATTTTTAATTTTTAATATCCGACTTCAAATTCGAAATCAGCGAGTCCAAAAACCCCCGAGTAGAAAGTTTTAAGTCAATTGCATTATAATTTAGTAATTTTGTTGTGCCTTTTCACATCCTTTTTTTAAAAAAAAATTAGTATCAAAAGGCTAATCTGGCCAAAACACCCCCGTATCGACTAAAATCGATAGAAATATAATTGGTATTTATGAAAATATACATATTAATTATTTAAATCAAAATCCCAAATAGCCAAAATATAAGCCTTAGCCTCCTCTTTTGTGGGACACTCATAACATTTTGCTCTTTTTTGCTTATATCTATGATCAGGTTATATTTATATCGACAATTCTGGTCTCATTCGAAAGAGAATTAAAAACTATTATTAATTTTATTCTGATATTGAATATTAAATATTAATTTACCAATTTTTAAGACGGGACATTCATGACAGTTTTCTAATTACATTAAAATCTTTTTGTTTTTGCCACAACGTAAAACTTTCACATTTCGAAACAAGGCGTTCAATTTTTTTGAAGTTGATTCGTGATTATCTTCTGCTGCGGATTCGTTAGTAAAACAGCACTTTTGCTCCCTGGATAAATCTTTAAACACACATAAATACAAAATTTTGAATTCCAAGTAAAATAATGTTAAAGTCATTCTTATGACTTATTACTTAACACGTTATGACTTAACACGTCATTCTTATTTTTTTAGAAGGGTTAAACAATTAAATAAAGTTATCAGAAGTTAATTTTCCTTACATATGTAAGTTATAGTTCACTGCAAAATTTTTATTTACTTGTGGTAAATTAATATAACGAAAATACGTGCACTTGAAAACTAATAATTTACTCCTGGACATGGGACACTCATGCCATTTTTCCTGTATTTCGTTCTGCCATTATTATACATAGCATCTTTACATGCTTGTAAGTTGAAAAAATGTTAATAGAGATTATATTTCACGACATTGGAAAATAAATTTTATTAAAAACTATAACAAATAGTTTTTATTGGCAAAGGACACGATTATGACAATTTAAATGAAATGACCCATACATATATATTCATACTAGGGGGGCGTCGTCTGCCTGCGCACTAAACCCCTGTTTTTACATTTCTTGGTAGATAATTTAAAATTTGTTTGAATTTATTGAAATGATTAATTTTAGTAGATTTTTGTAAAAATAGATCTCAATTTATAACAATTTTGATTGATTAAAACTTAGGTAAAATTTGACTTATCTTTTAAACTGTAGTTCGAAAATTTGGTAAGATTGGTCCTTAATTTTGATTTCAGGGAACGATTCCTTGACGGATCCTAATCAAGTTGCATTTTTGACATAAAGGTTAAAAAATATATCAAATTTGATCTGTAGTATTTTAAGTACTCCTTATGAGGCTTTTGTTTGACCTATGGGATTCAGATTTTGAGGAAGTGTAAGACATAACTTTTTCGTCCAGTTTTAACGTTTAGGTCAAACCTGACATTAAAATAGCAGTGTTACATCCCGAGCGGAAAGCGAGGTTATTTAAAATTTTAATTATTATTTAATTTATTTCGGAGGAATGGTAGGCTGATTAAGTCAAGTTGGTAAAGCTTGACCATTTATTTTTATGTGGGTACGTTCTCTTCTATCGATCCTACGGGGGTCGTCTTGCAATTATTTAAAATATAATTGTTATATAATTACCTTTTCTCAATAATTTAGTAATTTTAATGATTTTGAATTAAGTAAATGAATGATTTTAAATTTTTATGGTAAAATTATTTATTATCTTTGATTACAAGAAAGAATGAAATGTATAAATTTAGAATGTGTTTATGGAGTGAAATTACAATTTGTTTAAAATGGTACTTACAATTACCTCTGTTTCAAGGGCAGATACAATGATGAATTTTTGACAAGGAATATATTTCCTATAGTCGTTGACACTGTGAGGTTTTACAACTCTTGAAAAAGAACGGTTGGGACTTTGTCACAGTTTTTAGTTATTATTCTCCGAAAGCACACACGTCACGTTTGCAAATCGTATCTCGAGAATAGACTAGGCTACGACGGAAAATCTATTTATTTTTGATAATGCCGACTCACAAGTCTGGCGATAATGAATACTTGTTCAATATTTTAGAACAACGAGTAAACTTTATACTGTTTGAAAATGCAAGATTTACGGCCAAAATTATGATTACTGAAGGGTCAAGCTTAAAGATGAAGCTGTCACGACGCGAACGTAATGATGACTTTGTATCGAAATAAACTGACGGATGACAATGGATTTGCATGGGTTTTTATAGTAGCAAATCTTCCCTAGTGGGAGACAAAAGATCAAAGATCATCCCCATCTCTAAGCTTGACTCCTAGATCATCCCAAGAATTGAGTCACTTCTTGGAGCTTTGTGACCACCTGCACCACATATAGTATACCGCGAGTATCACTATTCCATGAGATAGTAAACTTTCTCAGGAAGAAAACTAAGCTCGTGCCTTCGCAACATACTAATATGAGTCAAGTCCACTCATATATGTGTATAATATGGTTTACAATTTATGTTGGTGTGCATCTAAATATCGAATCTCATATCTTTAGTTCTATGAAAAGTAAGATAATTACATTGTATTTTGTCAACTATGAGGATCGATATACAGATCAACTATTTCAAAAATAACATTCCATACTCTATGCAGCTACAAAATAATTCTTAGAAAATAATGCATAGAGAATAGAAGGATACATATTGTTAGAATCATATAATATTAATTTAGAAACAAGAGTATTGCATGAAAAATAATTAGTTACTTAGATATTATTTCTTATTTAATGGCCTTTTGTTCTATCATAAAATTATATTTATTTAAAGGTTTAATTTAATTTTGATGAATTATTAAAAGAAATAATATCATTTCTCCAAAAATTTTCTTATTAATTTAATATCTATTGCCTTTCGTTTGTTATACTTATTTCAAATGCAATATCTCTATTATTGACATTCTAATTGTGCGATCATCAACAATGATTCATTGCTAATGTCTTCAACTTCAAAAAGAGAATTTTGTTACTGGGATGTAACAGCAGGCTTTACAGCGTAAAGTAAGTTCAAAAAAGGGGAATAATGGAATTTTTTATTCAAAATAGGGGAAAATCTCAACATATTTTTTTGTTAAATTAATTAATAAGTACTAATGATAACCCTTTAGAAAAAAAAATAACTGGAAAATAGGTTTTTTAAGTAAATGGATTTTGCATTTCGCTATATTTCCACATAATGAAATTTTTATTAAAGCAAGAATGACGAAGTTAAGCAACAAAAAGTGAAAAGTGATCCATTACCGCACTGCAAAAAATTGCGTCTAAAAATAAAACGTTTAGACGTTCATAAACGTCTTATGTAAATAGGCGTCTTATTTGAGTGTCTTAAATGAAAAACATAACCTCCAAATACTTTCATTTTAGAAGGCAAATAAGACGCTTATAAACGTCTTAGAAGTAACCACATGAACGTCTTAAACCAAGGCGCTCTTTTTATACAGTGCGGTCTCCCCTACTTTTATTTTGTCTTGTATTTAAAAAAGTTTTAAGTAAAAAGTAAACATACATTTTTTTTGCTTTCTTCGATTAAATAACTGACTCCACAACCTTGAATTTTTGTTTTAGAATATTTCGTAATTATACTTTCATAGAAAATCTAAATATTTTAATCTGTATAATATCAACAATTATCAAAAATTATTTTCCCAAATATGCAAATACTGTTTTAACGAATGTACTTCTCCCGAATCCGTACCCCCGAAAAAAACATTTTAGCCATGTCTTCAAATAAATTTTTAAAAAATAAAACAATTTTTGAATAAAAATAATTTTTGGAATTGAATTATAATGACTACCGTATACAACCAGAGAAAAAATATATTTGACTCAGAGCCTACTAGACTTTTTATTTGTTTTAAATAAACTTTCTTTTGTTAAAAATAAAACTTTTCTTAATGTTGAATACAATTTTTATTTAAAATAAACAACCTAGTTGGCTCCGAGACAAAGTTTATTTAACTCAAAAAATATTTCCCATAAAAAATTTTTCTTTTGGTGTAAAACACATAATAGGGGTAAGAAGTAAAAAATAGGGGAAAAAGGGTAAATATTATTAAAAAAGGGGTAACTTTTGAAATAGAGGGAAAAAAGGGGAATAGAGGAAACACTGTGAAGCCTGAAATAGAACTTATAATTTAAAAAAGTAGGTTAAATATAGTGTTATTGTCAAGGTTTTACCTGTAAATCAAAACTGCTCTTAAAATAGACATACATTTTGAGGGATGATCGAGTCAAAAAGAGTTTATTCGTCAAAATATGACGTATAGGTCAAAACTGACGTTAAAATTTACCTAAATTTTGAAGGAAGAGCAGGTTAGAAAGAATTTATTGTTACGCTTAGACGTATAGGTAAAAACTTCCCTTAAGGTTATGTTATTCAGTGGTCACGTGCCCCATATACTTTTCTATGGAAAAACTTTACACTGAATAACATGACCTTAAAGTTGACTTAATTTTGAAGACAGACGGAATACATGTAAATTTTAGACGTGTAGGTCAAAACTATTTTAGGAAATGTAGTGTAGGTCCAATTAATCATAGATTTTGACGTAATATAAGGCCATTTTTGTGGCTTTAGGTCAAAAAACAAGACGAATTAGGCGTAGATTTTGACATAACATAATAACGTTATTGCAACCTTTTTGATCTGTAGGTACAAAATAGGTCAAATTAAACATAGATTTAGACTTAATGTATTAGGCCTCTTTTTGACCCTCTTTATAGGTCAATTTCGTCAAAAGTTTTTACGGACCCTTTTGGAAAGGACCCCATACAGAATTTTGAAGCAGCATCTGCGATACCTTTTTGTAATAACAACAAGAAAGTAATAAGCAACAAGTGACTATAGTATATTTAACATAACTTCCTGTCATAGAAAAACATAACCTCAAAATTAGGTTTCAAGGTCATATGCAGCTAACGTCAGAGGACAAACATAACCTCAAGATTAGGTTTCAAGGTAATATGCAGCCAACTTTAGAGGACAAACATAACCTCAAAATTACACTGTAAAAAAGACAGTCGCAAGAAATTTTACATAATAAAATTATATGTCAGACGTAGTAAATTTTCTAAGCTCTAAATACTAGCAATATAATAAAGCAGAATTGTGTAAAATTACTGTGTTCCACGTTGTAATGTTTGGCCACATGTTCATCGTGGTAGATTTACGCTGAATTGTTAATATACATTTGTATGCTATTTTACATACAATATGTTTACCAGGTACGGGAGTGTGACAAAAAGAATAATATAGATATGTGTTTTGTTTCAGTCAAAAATATTTAAATCCAAATTTCAAACAGTCTTTATATTGATCAGGATTTATAGATTTATAGAATTGTAGAAATATATCCAAAATAATATTTGTTATAAAACGGTCACAGCTCGGCTGCCTAGCTGCCTGTCTGCAGGTCGTTATGGCAATACATAAGAGTAAGAGAGTCAGACAATTTCAATTATTCGTCTCCTCTCTCTTACTCTCGTAGCGGCTGCCTGCGCAGGCTGGCAGCCGAGGTGTGACCATGCCATTATATACCATAAGAATTTAATAAGAAATATTTTCAATAAATCATTATCATATGCAGCTAACTTCAGAGGACAAATAGGGTGGCCAGAGTAGTGAAGTTTTCATCTTCCTACTATCTCGAGCTGTTGAGGGCAAATACAGAATTATAATGTATCGTGTCTGCTACACAGTTGTTTATGACATTTATGAGATGACAGCTGAATGAATCGGGTTATATTTAAGGTTTGAACGAGTTTTATGACTGAAATTGGAAATAAAATTGAAAAGTTAGTATAAAATAGTAAATTTATGAGTAAATAATATTATGTTAATATAAAAATGCTGTAATTTCACTACAAAAATATTAAGGTTATATTTATGTTTTTCTCCTTAGATCACGTGACAAAATATTTTAAAAAATTACCACTGTAGTGCTGTAACCAGTAGGGAGAGAAAAACCGCACTACTCTGACCCCCCATTTTGGTGTCAACTTTTTCTTCTATATACTGCAGGCGTTTCATCTCCTTATCCTCCTTCATGGTTTCAAGGTCATATGCGACCAATTTCATAGGACGAACAGAACCTCAAAGTTAGGTTTCAAGGTCATATGGGGCCAACTTCAGAGGACAAACATATCCTAAAAATTAGGTCTCAATGTCATATGTCCTGACCTCTCTACTAAAAAAGAATTTTACTTTACGGACTTGATTATGGTCTTATGGTGCTCTTATAGATCCTTCTTTATACTTAAGGTAAAAAATTTTGTTAAATTTGACATAGACTTTAACGTATCATCAAATGCATTATTAGGACCCTTTTTACCTGCAGCTTTAAGAATAGATCAAATCAGTCACAAATTTTGATATAAAGAAAGGGCCATTATTTGGCCGTTTATGAAATGTAGGTAAAAGAAGAATGTAAAATTACATATAGATTTTGACGTATTGTAGCAAATATTTGTGTTTGTTTTTCTATATTTGAAAGCAGGGGTGGTCAGAAAGAGTTGTTTCGTCTAAACTTGACCTGCAGGTCAAAATTAAATTTTAATTCTAATTTATAATTAATTAATTAAAAAGGCATATTGCTCTTAAGATTGACCTACATTTTTAGAGTAGAACAGGTCAGATGGAGATTACCGTCAAGTTTTGATGCATACGTCAAAACTGCCCCTAAAATTGACCTAAATTTTGAGGACAGAAAATTAATTTTAATAATTTTTTTATAAAATAGATGTCAGTTTATAACATCTTTTATTGATTGAAACTTAATGTTAGAATTAAGATCAAATTTCTTTCAACCCATAGGTCGAAAATTTTGTCAAATTTCACCCAAATTGTAATATAAGGGAATGACCCCTTGAAGAATACTAATCAATTTACTTTTTGCTTCCTCGTGAGGAAGCTTTGTAGTCGTTTAATTTACAAAATTTTTAAAAATCCTTTTGATAAATTTTCTTCTATATGGGACTATGTTATATAAGACCCTGAACAATTGTCCGGATGTATGTATGTGTGTGTGTGTGTGTGGATCCCGATTTTTGTGAACACGATAACTCGAAGAGGTTTTAACGAATTTGGCTAAAATTTACCAGGTATATTTATCATAAAAATATCTCGAACTGGATTGATAGACTTTAAAAAATTCTCAGAAAAAAATTTTTTTTTGACTTTTTTCTAAAAAAAAAATTTTTTCAAAAATTTTTTTTTAAGTTGGTTATTGAAGTTAATATATAATAAAATCTTATTCTTTGCATCAAGACGAATCGATTGGTATATAAAAAGAATAAATTGTATGAGAATTTATAGAGTTAATCACAATTAAAGATGAAAAATTCGCATTTTTCTCAAAAAATGAGTTCTTTCCGCAAAATTATGTTGCTGTATAAAAAAATCTTACTCACTTATTTCTAAAATTTTATTCTTTGCATCAAGACGGATCGATTGGTATATATAAAGTATATATTGTATTTAAATTTATAAAATTAAAACCAATTACAGACACAAAATTTGCATTCTTAATAAAAATTCATTTTTTCTTAAGAATCATGTTGCTGTACAATAAAATGTTATTATTTATTAAAAAATAAATCTAAAATCTTATTCCTTGCATCAAGACGAATCGATTGATGTATGTAAAATATATATTCTATTGAAAATTATGGAATTAATTACAATTAAAGATGAAAAATTCATTTTTTTATTAAAAATTTTATTAGGTTCATTTAGGATTAAAACAAATTTTATAAATATTTTTTTGATTTTATAAATATTAGATCGTATTAGAAATTACTTAAAAATTAAATATATTTAATATACTTAATTATAATTATAATAAATATAACAAATTTTAAAAATTAATTTTTAATTAGATTTGAAGACATGGAAAATATGTCAATACGTGACAATAAGTTAGTGCTTCTTCCACGCGGAAGCAAATTTTTTTGCTGATCGTATAGAGAAAGCAAAATGTTCATGTAATGAACATCTTGATTTACAACTTGTTTGATATGTACACTACCGGCAGAAATTGTCGGTACGAACGACGGGCGAGTTACGAAAAGTTGCTGCCGAAATTAAATTAACATATTTTATTATAGAAAAATGATAGAAACTTGTTTCTTGGATCGTTTGAAAGCCAATTAAATTATGCGTCGTTTGATATATAAATGAAAATTATTTGATATTTTTGAGATTTTATCACCTAAAAGATTTTGAAAAAAATTGATTAATTTTTCTATTTTTGTGCACCATGTTTGTATGGCTGCACATTCAAGAAAAATTTAGAGAAAAATTTTAAACTCTAGCAACATAATCTTTAAAGTCTCAGCTTTTATTTGAGCTTTGTAAATTGAAAATCCGTTTAGTAGTTTTTGAAATATCTAAAAAAAAATGTCCAAGCATGTTGTTTTATAATTTAGGCGGTGATAGACAGTTATTGCACTCTCGCTGCTCACCTTGTAGGCCAGTCGGTGAGTGCAAACAGTGCACAAAAGTGCAACCTGAAAAGTCTCAATAGTTTCTTGTAGTTTGGGGGCACCATATAAGAGCCCAATGGTTTGCTCTCGATTTCCGGTTGCAAACAATAGTGTAAACAATCGTCAAAGTTTGAGAAACGTAGTTTTTCGATGACCCTTGCTTCCGGTTAAATTTTAGAGGAAAAAGTTGTTATTGAAAGTTGTAGAGCCTAAAAATACCTTTCAAATGACTGGTCATACGTTGAAAAAGGTTTATTAGTTTAGTTGCAAATGAATTTAAACCATCAAAAATAGCACTTTTTTAATTGTTCAATAACTTTGTTAATAATTATCGAATTTGTTTATAATTTTTCAGAAATATTCTCCTTGCAAAGCTGAATAAATCCCAAAAAAAATTATCTTGATCGGATAAATAGTTTATGCATAATTCCATTTGTTAACTAAAAACATGTAATTTTTCAACGGAATTTCCCCACTTTTGGACCAACGAATTTCGGTTTTTTTTTTCGAGAGTACAGTTTAGGAGTCAAACTTTCATCCCACTTAAATGGAAATTCGATATTTTTTATTTAAATGCATAATAATGGAGATTAAAAAAGGGTACATTTTTTTGTCAAAAACAAATGGAATAACTCAGCCAATTTTCACTTTATTAATTTGGTCTAAACGGCATTAAATTTCATGTGTTTTCACAAATCTTTTCCAAAAAAAAATCCGACTTAGGTTCAAGGGTGGGGGAGTTAGTTTTTTTATTTCAAAAATTTCCTGACTTGTTTATTATTAATATTTTTAAATAAAATTTGCACCATCTACAGTTTAATACACGTATTTTATGAAAAAAAATTAATTGTTATATTTTAGGCTTTTATTTTTCATTTATATCAAGTAAAAATACATATATAGTTTTTTCAACTCTTGGACGGCGGAGTGGGGGTACTCAGTGGCGCGTGGTTATCGACGCTACAACTGAAATCAGCCGTTCAAATATACAGAATTGGTTATATCTTCGTTAATTATTAACCGATTTTAATTTTTCTTTTTTTAATTTGATGTATTTTTGTATGCTGAATCCGAGAATGATTTTATATTTTTTCAAAATACATTATTTTTTGTAATAATAAAAAAAAAATTTTTAACAACAAATGATTATTGTTATTTATCATATTTAACAAAAAATTCTTTTTGTACATATTATTCCATTGAGTTTAAAAAATATTAAAAGGAAAAAATTCTTAATTAATTATATATAAGCTAGTAGCATCACGTGCACACATGCACGCCGGTTTTATTAGCAAAATGTACAAAGATGATGATGCTACACACTTATATACATACAATTTGAATTTATTTTTGAGATAATATAACTTTCATTTTAATGGAATAATATGTACAAAAAGAATTTTTTGTTAAATATGATAAATAACAATAATCATTTGTTGTTAAAAAAATTTTTTTTTATTATTACAAAAAATAATGTATTTTGAAAAAATATAAAATCATTCTCGGATTCAGCATACAAAAATACATCAAATTAAAAAAAGAAAAATTAAAATCGGTTAATAATTAACGAAGATATAACCAATTCTGTATATTTGAACGGCTGATTTCAGTTGTAGCGTCGATAACCACGCGCCACTGAGTACCCCCACTCCGCCGTCCAAGAGTTGAAAAAACTATATATGTATTTTTACTTGATATAAATGAAAAATAAAAGCTTAAAATATAACAATTAATTTTTTTTCATAAAATACGTGTATTAAACTGTAGATGGTGCAAATTTCATTTAAAAATATTAATAATAAACAAGTCAGGAAATTTTTGAAATAAAAAAACTAACTCCCCCACCCTTGAACCTAAGTCGGATTTTTTTTTGGAAAAGATTTGTGAAAACACATGAAATTTAATGCCGTTTAGACCAAATTAATAAAGTGAAAATTGGCTGAGTTATTCCATTTGTTTTTGACAAAAAAATGTACCCTTTTTTAATCTCCATTATTATGCATTTAAATAAAAAATATTGAATTTCCATTTAAGTGGGATGAAAGTTTGACTCCTAAACTGTACTCTCGAAAAAAAAACCGAAATTCGTTGGTCCAAAAGTGGGGAAATTCCGTTGAAAAATTACATGTTTTTAGTTAACAAATGGAATTATGCATAAACTATTTATCCGATCAAGATAATTTTTTTTGGGATTTATTCAGCTTTGCAAGGAGAATATTTCTGAAAAATTATAAACAAATTCGATAATTATTAACAAAGTTATTGAACAATTAAAAAAGTGCTATTTTTGATGGTTTAAATTCATTTGCAACTAAACTAATAAACCTTTTTCAACGTATGACCAGTCATTTGAAAGGTATTTTTAGGCTCTACAACTTTCAATAACAACTTTTTCCTCTAAAATTTAACCGGAAGCAAGGGTCATCGAAAAACTACGTTTCTCAAACTTTGACGATTGTTTACACTATTTTTTGCAACCGGAAATCGAGAGCAAACCATGGGGCTCTTATATGGTGCCCCCAAACTACAAGAAACTATTGAGACTTTTCAGGTTGCACTCTTGTGCACTTTTTGCACTCACCGACTGGCCTATTGTTCGTTGCGGCAGGGCCGAATAAGCGGCATACAGAAAGGGGATATTTGGAGCCAACGTGGAACACAGTAATTTTACACAATTCTGCTTTATTAGATTGCTAGTATTTAGAGCTTAGAAAATTTACTACGTCTGACATATAATTTTATTATGTAAAATTTCTTACGACTGTCGTTTTTACAGTTTTTTTTGAGGTTATATTTGTCCTCTAAAGTTGGCTGCATATTACCTTGAAACCTAATCTTGAGGTTATGTTTGTCCTCTGACGTCATATCTTGACGAATAAACTCTTTTTGACTCGATCATCCCTCAAAATGTATGTCAATTTTAAGAGTAGTTTTGATTTACCGGTAAAAACTTGACAATAACTCTATATTTAACCTACTTCTTTAAATTTTAGGTTCTATTTCAGGCTTCACAGTGTTTCCCCTACTCTCCTTTTTTCCTTCTATTTCAAAAGATTCCCCATTTTCCCCTTTTTATTAATATTTACCCTTTTTTTCCTATTTTTTACTTCTTACCCCTATTTTCTGTTTTACACCAAAAGAAAAATTAGTTTTTCAATTTTTACCTGTAGGTTAAACTGCCCTTAAAATTGATCTAAATTTTGAGGGCAGAGGGAATTGTTTGTCAATGTTTAACTTGTGAGACAAAACTGCCCTTAAAATTGACCTAATTTTTGCGTGCAGAGGGAATTATTTGTTAATTTTTTATCTATAAGTTAAAACTGCCTTTAAATTTTTCAATGTTTGACGTGTGGGTCAAAACTGACCTTAAAATATACCTAAATTCTGAGAGTAGTGGGAATTGTTTGTCATTTTTGACGTGTTTGTCAAAACTTCCCGTAAAATTGACCTAAGTTTTGAGGGGAGAAACTAAAGGTCGACTCTTGACCTGTAGGTAAAAAACTCTTGAAACAGCTACCGTGTCGGCGGCGATATCTTTTTGTAATATAGGGAAATTTATATAAATTTTACAGACAGAAGAATATGATGAAGAATTGACGTGCCTTGGCCTTTTTAAATGCGAAACAAAAATTTTAAGCGCTACAAGTAAAGGAAAGTTGTATCTTTTTAATTGGAACGAATTTGGCCTTCATTCGGACGAAGTTCCAAGCTTAACAAAAGATGCCATCAATTGTATGATACCCATAACAGAAAATGTAGCTATAACAGGAGGCGAAGATGGATGTCTAAGGTAATTTTCTATAACAATATTATATAAATATAAAATACTCAGGCACATATGCTAGGTTCTCATCCTTAGGGTGTATCTAAAGAGAAAAACATAGTCGAACCTAATGTTTGGTGCTGGTATTTTCTTGATACGCCTAATAAGGTTGTGAAGTCTGAGAAATTGATTTGCATAGTAATTGACTTACTTTTGTCTTCAACAGACTTTTTGCATATTTTGTAAATACACGAAGAAAAATAAATAGTATTAATTATACTATTTTCGATAAAAAATTATTACTTTCAAACAGTAGTTTTGAAACTGCTCGATGAATAGCAACTGTTGCTTCTTTTTCAAAGACTTCTCTTACTTTTCACTTACTTCAAGGAATATAAATTTTATTGAAAGCCTAGTAATATTTAAAATGTCCAGAGCAATTAATACTCTGAGCGAAGCAACTTTTATTACGAATCAGAGCAATTATTACTATTTCGTAGAGATTTTTACTGGGAGAAGTAGTAATCCGTACCCATACAATGACGCGACTCACACCAACGGGCGAAACATATGCCAGCGCGTCCGCGCGTCTGTCCCCGTCTTAACGAAATATATAAATATATATATTTTCTCGTTTTCTTTTTATAAATAAAAATAAAATAATCAGTGAGTCCAAAAAATATTTCTTTAAGTACTTAACACTCAACATGTGTATTGTTATTCATAAGTTTCACTTTTTTGCCACATTGATTCTTACAATTAACAACATGACATATGGGAAAATCTTAACATCTATACAGATTCGAACCATACCTAACTTATATCTTACGAAACCTAGAAAATAGGACGCTTTAATACTAAGCCTCTCAGCTACGCAATCGCTTTGGAAAAAATTTTCGGTTACTCGCATATACCTTTTTTCGATAAACTGAATCATAAATTATATTTATTTAGATAAGTTACGGAATTAAAATTTAAACATTTATAATAATAATAATAGTAATAAAAATAAGAAATAGTGTTATTAATTTAAAATTATAAGATATGTATAAACTATAAAATACAAAATAGAAAATGTTAAATTAAAACTGTTTTTTTGGCAATGTACTCTTGACTATTTCCAAGGCCATACGTGTTTTTTGCTTGAGATACATTTTCTCATTTAAATAAACTAAAGTTGGAGTCACATCGAGCAACTTTATATGCTTGAAAGTGAGGATGAAAAGAACATCCAACGGTGCTAACAATCACGTTTAAATCATCAACTTTATGTAAGATGAATAAAGTAAAACTGGTTCATCTTCGTTAAAATGAACTAAAATCATTCCTGGCTCAACTACTTTTCCATTAAAAAAGATCCAAAAAGTAACTAATAAAATTTCAATTCGTAAGTCATTTGCGAAATTCATACAAGCAACATGCCACAATGGGCCTAATAATAGCTTTACTCTCGGGTAATGAATTTGAACTCACTTTGAACTTTGAACTCACACATAATGTTATGTGCTGCAAAAGAATTATAAGTCGCCAATGTTTCAAATCTTCCGGTACTAAATGACCAATCATTATTGATAAATTTCAAATTAAACACATCATTCCACTTGCTGACATTCAAAATGTTTGCTTTCTTAAATGAGTTTCTTTAAATTCAGGTGGCTTATTTCTTTTTGTTACCTATAAATGTTGGGTCACTTTGACGTCAGACTACGGTCGCTGCGCATGACAGTAGTGACGTGATCACACACAGGTATATAATAGTAGTGGTACGGATTACTACTTTTCCGAGCAAAAAGTTCGCTCTGCAGAAGTTCGATTGCAGAAGCAATCTTTATTTTCCGCAGTATTAATTATTAGAATTTCTACGAGTAATATTTACAACATATCGAATGTAAAAAGTAATACAAAATTTAATAAAATTTACAATGACGATGTAAAAATTAAAATTCTTAAAACAATTTTTAAAAATGACTACTGTAATAATTACTATTTGTAATGTCTACTACCAGAAATAGTAATATTCACTTCATGCAAAGTAAATTTTACAATGAATAGTAATTTTAAATATAAAAGTAGAATTATTACTATTCAATAGGAACTTTTACAAGAAGCTCAACACAATTTTTCTCTGTGTACCATCTTCTTTTCATTCAAATGATCTCCGGAGAAGAGTTTTTTTTACTCTTTTAATTTTCGTTCTCTGATATGTTTCTTTTTAGCGTCCGCTAACATCTAATAAATTTGTATTTTCTTGGCTGCTATACTACATCCGTCATTTTAAGGTTTAGAAACCAAATTCGTAATTAGCGACCCTAAAAACCCTTGAATAATGATTTTTGAGTGAATCTGATTAGTTTTTAATTTTGTTTTGACGCCATATCGGATCCGCCTTTTTTAATTTATAAAAACGGGTTTCATATTTTTATTTGAGGAGCTGCATTCTTGAATTGGCTCACTGCCATCCGACTCGTATTAACGCTTGCGGTCTGAGCTAAGGGCCGGTTTTAGACTACAACTCCTCAATTAGCGAACGCAAAAGCCCCTGAGTAAGGATTTTTAAGGAAACATGAATAATTTTTTAAAAAATCCGTTACTTTAGGTCTTCCATTTTTAACTTCTTCTATATATTTAATTTTTATGTAATTAGAGTTACTGAATTCAGATCAATTGTACAAATGTTGAAGACACAAATAGTATGTCAATTACCATGCATATCAATTTCTGAGACTTCACCACCTTAATAGGCGTATAAAAAAATTTCCAGGACCAAACTTTAGGTCCGACTATGTTTTTCTCTTTAAATACACCCTAAGGATAAGAACCTACCATATGCCAGTCTTCGCACACGAAATGTTTTTATTGGTGAGTCGGTGTTATTATAGGTTTTTATTTAATTACAGTTGAATTTGATTTTTCCAGAGCAACAAGTCTTTTTCCAAATCGGCACCTAGGAGTTGTCGGTCAACACAATTTTCCTGTTGAAAGACTTGATATTAGCAATGACGGAACGTTAATTGCTTCTTCATCTTATGAAAATGATGTAAAATTTTGGAATGTTGAATATTTTGCGGAATTAGATATTTCTTTGAAATTGAAAGGAGGCAAACAACGACAAATAAAACACAATCTTCCGAGTAGCAAAGTAACTAATGCGTCAGATTTTTTTGTCGATTTGTAAATTATAACTAGCTACAGACGTTGTATAACATAAAAAAAAATCTTCAATCACTTTTAGTGTCTAGAAAATCATCTAAACTGTTCATAAAATCTTTACAAAAGACAAATAATCCGAATTTTATGACATATTTTTTACATAAAAAATCTCAAAAACACATTGCAAAAAATTTCTACATTTTTATAAAAACTTGTGTAGTAAACAATAATTATTAGAAATAAATTAATGACATTAAATTCTTCATTTCTTTTGTTTAATAGCACATCGTCCACTGCTTCGTGGTCGTTTTTGGTTACTTCCGGTTTTACATTCAACATTTCCCTTTGGAGTCGTCCATGTAACTGATATGATGAAGTTAAGTTACTAAAGTATTTATTTGAATCATTTACAATTAGAATCAGAAAGAAAAAGTAGATTCAGATGTCTTCAAGGATACTGAAACAAAATTATTATTTTGTAGGATCAATCGAGAATTAAAATGGGACAAGATTTTAAAGTATTAGTAACTTACCTTTAAAAATTATTATAAGAGTCGGAGACCCAATAGGTGAAACCTCCTTCAGTGTGAGGTCAAAGAAATGACGTCCAGCGGAAACTGAATATGCAATGGATTTCCTTTGAATTGTTTTCGAGACAGTCAAAGTGAAAGGTCCGGAGTCCAAGTGTCAAATGTGCCTCTCAGTAGAAATTATCTTCTTGATTAAATTCTTCTTGAATAACAGACTAATGGCACGGTCACACCTCGGCTGCCTGCCTGCCTGCGCAGGCAGCCGGCTAGAGAGTAAGAGAGAGGAGACGAATAATTTAAATTGTTTGACTCTCTTACTCTTATGTATTGCCATGACGACCTGCAGGCAGGCAGACGAGCTGTGACCGTACCATAAGACTTGAAGAGATTTTGGACAGACACGAAGACTACGCTTAAGGTACTGACACAGCTCCCTTCACCAGCTGCCTGCGCAGGCAAATGGCCTCAATTAAGACAGAGAATTTAATTTCCAGAAAGTAATACTTTTCTTTTTTAAAAAAAATTATTATTAATCTTACAATGAATAATAATAATAATAATTGTTATTATTTTTTATTTAGTTTTGATAATAATTTTCTTTAAGAAAGTAATTATTACTTTTTTGGAATTTTAATCTTCCACTTAATTGAGGCTGGCTGTCTGTGCAGGCAGCTATCGAAGAAAGTATGCGTCAGTATATAAAGGTTAAAAACCTTTATACCTTTAAAACCTTTATACCTTATACCTTTAAAATTTTTTAAATTTAAAATATATATATATTTTTTTTTTAATTTTTTTTTTAATTTTTTTTTTAATTTTTAGTACATCAGGTCAGACCTCCGCATGCAAAATTTATGTATGCAGGTTGTCATGGTAGCGTTTAAGAGTGAGAGAGATAGAAAATTATTCCATTTCTCTCACTCTTCCACAAAGGGAATATCACCCACATTTATCATCTTTGAGTTAAGGTGATAAAAATTTTGTAACATTTAAGTGGGGATCCAATATTAAAAATGACAATGTGCAGATGACCAATCTTTGGCATCTGCTACTTAGCCAAGGCATCATTCTGATCAATTATACTGTGCTGATTCGTCGTTGTTTAAGACAGTTCTGTAACTTTATAGAAAAGCGGCAATCGTGGATAACCATATATAAAAAAGTCTGTTCAAGATGACATACATTTGAATTAATTTGTTTAAACTTGATATTTAATGTAGAGTTGTAAAATTAAATTATATAGGATCAAGAATCATACAGAAAACGCGATTAAGTTACCAACTTTTTGTGATCTCGAACCACTCGTTCGAGTAGCAAAGCTTTGTGCGAGTGTTGCATTTGTCTAATCGTAAGGAACTCTGTTTTTATAAATTTTGGTTCTTCTGACGCAAAAAGTATTACTCCCAAAAACAACCTAGCGGATATAACCTAGCGAATTGGAAAAGGACTTCCTCACAAATGTAGCTTGACTACTTGTTTGGGTAACATTACTGAAAATCTGGTCGAACTCGGTCCTAAGGCAACTGAACTAGTTGTTTTATCATTGTTAAAACATTTATTGTAAAAACGAAATGAGGAGCAGAGTACGTCACTTTCTTTGTGCTAAAGTCGAGGTGATCATTCTTTAAATGATCCGTGGCTGCAAAAAATACCAAAAATCCAATTAAACAAGCGCTTCTATCTGCAGATAATTTTTTAAAAATTCAAAATCTGTTTCATCTTAGTCAAAGAAAAACTATTGACATTGTACAAGCTTTACGTGTAGCTACGAAAAATTCTAAATTAGTCGAACCTTATTTGAAACAAAAATTATCAGAAAAAATCCATTGCGTTGTTAAATATTTTTCGATTCAAAATGTTAATTTCGATATTATAAAAAATGATAAAATTATTTCAACATCTTCTGAAGCGGTTGTCATTTGCACAGATCTTGAGGGTTTAATCAATTATATCAAAGAAAGGCGAGAAGTTTCTGATGTTAATCTGAAATTTGGTACTGATGGTGGTGGAGGATTTCTAAAAATAAGTCTATCTGATATTCAGTCATTTACTAAAAATGATGAAAATACAGGTTTTCGTCAAACTTATAATCAAGGAATTCTTGCAAATTAACTTAAAGATTCGGCCGTCAATAAATTAATTCTTTTTGCATTAGCGCATTGTTCTGAAAATTAAAATAATGTATCGCAATTGTGGTCTGAATTAAAAATTAATGATTTTTTAGAAACAATTGCCACCAAATTAAAATTGGCGAACATAATTTCTGGTATTTTGAGTCATAGTAGTTCCTTCCCATGCACATGGTGCCATGCAAAAAAGGTAATCTTGATCAAGAAGATGTACACAGAACATGTTCTGCGAACATCTTCTTACATTAGAAACCATCTTCATACATTAGAAAATTATATGAATTGGAACGAGTCAGGGAGTAAAAAATCCTCATATTCTCTCGACTCATAGTGATAGAACATATCTTGACATAATTACACCACCAGAATTGCATCTGATGTTAGGAGTAGTCAATGGTTTATTTACGCATTTGTTAAAAGAATGTGAGGAAGATGCTCTTCATTAGGCCAAGACATGTTATGTTCAGTGTGACATAACTTATGGAAGTCCATCATTTAATGGAAATTTATGTGGAATTTTATTAAAAAGCTTTATTTGTTGCGTTCCAGAAGTAAAAAATTAGGATCTTTAAAATATATTAAAGTTTTTGAAGTATTTGGAAAAGTTGTAGACGCGTGTTTTAGTAAAAATCTTGATCCATTTTTCGAAGACAGAATTCCAGAATTTAAGAACAGTTACATAGAACTAAATATTTTAGTTACTCCGAAAATTCATGCAGTGTTTTATCACGTTTGTGAATTTTGTAGAAAAACACAATTGGGCCTCGGATTTTATAGAGAGCAAACGATTGAGTCTGCTCATTCTGACTTCAAAACGATTTGGATGAAATGTAAAGTTTCCAGATATCATTCCGATTATTCGAAACGAACACTTAAAGCTTTTTTTGATTATAATAGTCTTCACATTTAGTAAATTTTATTAATTATTTATTCTATAATTGTTATAAATGTAATTTTAATGAACTTGAAAATAAATGTTAAATATGCAGTTATTAAAAGAAATATGTTTTAAAAATTATAATATTTTTCATGTCACAAGATTTCGATGAATGTTATCTATGTAAAATTGTTCAAAAATAAATCTCTATAAACATATTATATTATTTATACAATTTTATGTACAATGCATAACAGCAGTGTTACTTTCAGAAAATCGTAAAAAAATCAGGCTTTTTATACATTTTCAATAAAATTAATATTTTAAAATATTTAAATCGATTCATTCTTGTAGAAATTCTTTATTAACACTAAAATACATGTCTAGTATTAAGAAAGAAATTTAAATAAAGCTTTTTTGCATTAATTATATAAAGTAACGAATAATAAAAATTAAAAATCAAGATAATTTTAATTTCCCTCCATCGATTATTTTTTTTTGGTCTTAAAATAATCAGAAGACCTCTCCTAACAAATCCAAAAAAACGTCGATGTTCATTGACTTTTGGGTTAAACTTTATCCAAGCTCACCGTGAACAAAATAACCATATATATTATAAATAACTGTTAAAGTAGGATTTCGAAATTTAATCTTTAACTTGAAAAATTAATTTTTGAAAACTCTAACTCACGTGTCCTTCGGACAATAAATTATATAGGTAGCGGATTCCCCCTCTACTTAGTTATTACTTCAACTAAGAGGTTGAGATCCTTATTCTTAAAAAAAGGAAAAGGGAATATATTTTTAGGTTGTGAAAATTATAAACAAATTAAGATAAAAATAACAATAATTATATTTTACCCAAGAAATTCCCTAATACAAATAACTTCTAATTTTTATGTGTGTAAAAGCGAGTACTTTATGTACGTGTGAATGAACGTGTAGTGTAGATTATGTGGTGTAAGATTTTTATACTCACTACTCAGGAATTTCCTTCGACTTGTAGTGACAAGTCGAAGGAAATTCCTGAGTAATCCAATGTAGTTGTTTCTTTTCGCGACGAAATTATGAATAACTTTATTTATTTCGCGTATTCTTTATTTTTTAAATTCTTTTCTTTTTAACTCTTTTATTTTTTAAATTCTTTTTCAGATCAATATTATCTTTTGTTTTTATCTTTTCAATTATATCACTTTATTTATTCTTTTAATCATATATTCTTTTAATTCAACCTTCTTTTATCTTTATTATTATTTATTTTATTCTCAATTAAATTCACTTTCTTTACTCAAACTTTTTATTTAATTCTTTAAACTTCTGAGATTATTTCACATCAACACGGCCAATTTGCCGGACTTAAACTTCAGGCTTCTATTGTCTAGACAGAAAACTACAGGCTTAACTGCCTGGGCTAGCTGTCGGCTACACGGCCTAAACTCAACTGCGCAGATTTCCTTGTGTCAATCAATTTTATTGATTATTATTATTTACTTTACTTTAATATTTTCTATCTATTTCTCAAAAAGGTTAATAAACTGTTTGTCAAAGAAAAGGAATTTATTAGGAAATACGGTATTGTTTTCTTTAGGGTTTTCACCCCGAAAATTGCAAAACTCGAAGGAATGTTAAACTCAATTAAATCTCTTATTTAAAATAGAATTAGATTTTTATTTAAGGGTCATTCTCACAATCGGGACAAATGACCCGTACATTAGATTTTTTAAAATAAATAATAATAATTTTTCAAAACTTTTACCTCCTTATAATAGCATTCATCATGATTTAATCGGATCCTATTAAAAATAAATAACATATACTTATTATTCTATTTGTAATTGATTCATTAAGAATAAAGTGAAATATTTGTGAGGTATTTTTTCTTAAAATTAAATTAGTTTTGTGCAGAAATAAAACTCCCCTCTGTTACCACTCACAAATATAATTATAAAATATAGAAAAAAACGATAACATAAAAATAAATAAATCAAAACTCTTTGTAGTGTCAGTATAGTTATGGTCATTGCATAAAATGATGAAAGTAAAAGAAAATAATCAGTTTTAAAAGAATTTTTAGTGTGGCGGTGTTCATCGACACAATAAAAACTCCCCTCCGTTACCGCTATAAATTTTGTTTTTTGAAAGTAAATAATAATAATTATTAATAATTTTATTCACATTGTTTTATTTAAAAACAAAGAAAACCAAAGATGTTATGGATTTTTTTATAAAATTTATTTTTTTACAACAGAATGAACATATTTAGAAGCTATCTCAAAAACAAAACTCCCCTCCGTTACAGATGGTATATTTCCATTATACAGTACCTAAATTACAGACTTTATTAATCATGGGATTCGTTTGAAACTCGTCACTCGGGGGTTTTCGAGGTCTCTGATTACAAATCCGATATCAGTTTTTCAAAATTCAAAATGGCGGATCCAATATGGTGGGCACTTTTTTGAAACATTCATCGGATTTGCTTGAAACTCGTTACTCGAGGGTTTTCGGGGTCGATAATTACGAATTTCAAGCCAGTTTTTGAAAATTAAAGATGGCGGATCTAATATGGCGGACACATTTTTGAAAAATTTATCGGATTTGCTTGAAACTCGTTACTCGGTGGTTTTTTGGGGTCGCTGATTACGAATCCGATATCAGTTTTTAATGTCTTGTTTGCAAGAGAAAATTGATTGATGGTAAAAAATATATAAAAAGTTACGGATAATACATTGGATGAATAGTTTATTTGTTGTAATTATTAGAAAAAATTATTTTTCAAAAATTAAATATGAGCTGTTTCCAATAGTCCAAACCACTATAACCACATTTAACAGCTGTTTGGTGGTACATTATTTTGCAATGGAACCAATAGATGGCGCCAAATGTACCAGAAATGATAAACTGTTGATTATTCTTAATTTTAAATTAAAAACAATTTAATATAATGTCTTGTTTGCAAGAGAAAATTGATTGATGGTAAAAAATATATAAAATAAGACAATTTCGCAGATATATTTAATTTTCCAAGTACACTGAAAAAAATTATAGGCAGAATGTGCTTTTTACTAAGGTAATTTTTGCCTGAGTACAAAAGCAATACACGCAAAGCAATTGATTCTTTTATAGAAAAGCAATTTTTCCCTTAGTTAATAAAGTAACAAATTCTTGTCATTTATCAAATAAATTGTTTACATATGTCAAATCGAATTTTATAATTAATTAAAATAATGGGTACTAAAGGAAGAAATTTACTACTGAAATGGAATCGAAGAAATTTTCTTGAAATACTTAAAGATACTAATTTCATTTGTTTAAAAAATTAATAAATTAGTTCTATTATTTCCTTTATTTAATTAAAGTAAAATATTATTAATATAGTATTAAAAATAAAAATTCCTTTTCCCTCGAATTGTAAATATATGTAATAAAAAGGTGAAACAAAATTATTTAATATCGTATTTTCTAAATATTTAAATAAAAATTTTCCTTGCGAATTTAACCTTATTAAGTAAGGCAAAAATTGCCTTTTTTTTAAAGAAACAATTGCTTTTCGTGAATTGCTTTTGTACTTAGGCAAAAATTTCCTTAGTAAAAAGCACATTCTGTCTATTATTTTTTTCAGTGTAAAAAATAAGTTTGTTTTGTTGTTTGTAAGGAAATTTAAAATTTAAAAACCTTTATTTTTTTGTAACAATTACAAAAAAATTGTGTCTTGGCTCTAAGGTGGACACTTTTTTGGCCACAAGGTGGTCACTTTTGATTTTTTATGAATATGTGTTTATACGCTATATTTATCAACATTTATCACTTTGAGTGTGATAAATCACTTTCTGTGATATCACTTTCTGTGATCCTGAAAAATAATTAATATTAAATGAATAACTTAATAATACGTTTTTTTAAATTTTTTAATTACTATTTTAGTGAATTTTCGTATGGTGACCACCTTGGGGCCACTTTTTTAAAAGTCGAAAATTCTACTTTTTTAAAAAGTGACATAACTTTTTTTTATTATTATTATTTTATAAGGCAAAGCTTTAAACGCCGTATTATTGACCTTTATATATAATTCTATTTAAAATCTACAGTCGTTCAAAAGATGGGTGACCACCTTAGGGCCCTCTCCCCTATATAAATATTAAATAAACATTTATTTGCTGAAGAATAAGTAAAAATTTAAACTATTAAGGACGGGATGTACAAAATTTGTACATAATGTTTAAGAACATATTTCAATCTTAAAAAGCACCAAGCATAATTTGTAAATACACTATTTTTATATATCTTGAAACCCTCTTTCGAATGGCTTACTAAAAAAACTGAAAAATGTTAAATAAACAATTTATGCAATATTTTTAATGAAAAACACGATTTTTTAAGAATTTTTTTTTGTTTTTTCAAATTTGTAATAGCTAAACCCTTCAACAAACCTTCTACTGATAGAAATATCGCGTCAAAAATAGTAGAGGTACAACATAGGACTATTTTGGATATTAAATTTTTAAATGGCTGACTCAAAATGGCGACTAAAGTTAATTTTTTAAACAATATTATAAACAAATGCAGGAAATTTTTTAAAATATCCAATATGGCGGACAAGAAAATTTTAAAACAGTTAATTTTGTTTGAAACTTATTACTCGGGGGTTTTCTGGGTCACTGATTACGAATATGACCTAAGTTTTCCAAAAACCTGCTGAATGATTCAATGAAAGAACCTGAAAATCAATTTCTTAAAGTAAAAGAGACAAAAAATTGAGTTGTATTTATAATAAACTAAGGTTATAACTATTGTGATAAAGACATCCATCTACCTGTAGATTTAAAACTAATAAGATGGCAATTTGCACCATCTATCTGTAGAATTAGAACTAATTTGGCGGGAAATTACAAATCAGTAAATTTTTAATACATAATGTACTATCTACATATTATATATTACATTATAATATTATATTAATATATTCATTGCATTGATTAACTATATTTTAAAAACTATGCAATTTAATTTCTTGATTGTTTAATTAGTACCTAATTATTAATATTCACATATCAATAATTTGCTGAAATTTTCAAACGTGTGATTTTTAAATACACACTAAACTTTTTAAATTAATTATCACAATTATTTAATTAATTCATAATTAAGAGAATATCAAATCGTCAAATTCTATATTTTTATTATATATTATTATATATTTTTATATATTATAGTATATATTATATTATATATTATGATATAATGTATATTTCAACATCCATACTAATTCCAACAAATCCATGCAATCCTCACACGTCATCTTTTTTCCATTCTTTCCTATCCCCCTTTCAAATACTCGCGCCTTTTTCTCATTCTCGCTATCACTACTTGAATCAAATTCAGACATTCCAGAAATCTACCTTATCACTCAAATGCTCACAATTTTTCCACTCTTTCTCTATCTCCTCTCTTTTTCACTTCAAACAACCTAACCTCACTAAACACACTTCACTTTTTTATCTTTTTTATCACTCATGCATTCCCCACTCTATACAAACATACCTTTTCTTTACACTACCGCAAATTATACTTCACACTTCACACTACCCACCCTTTTTTAAAACCTTTAGATTTCTCAACAAAATCTTAACTTTTTCTAAACAAGGGACAAAGAGATAGGGGAAATTGAAGAGGGGTTGGAGAAATTGCAGGAAATGTGGAATTAATGGGATAGTAAGTGGAAAAAGGAAAAGGAAAGCATGTGGGGAAGAATGAAAGGTTTGGAAAAATTTATAAAGGAAGTGAATGAGGGAACTGAGAAAATTGAGGGAAATGAATATGAGAGGTTAAAGTGGAAAGTAATTGATTTGTCAAGACGAGTAGATGTTGTAGAAAATAAAATAAATCAGGCAGAGAAGCAGGCGCAATGCGCCTACATCATAGGGTTTCGTGGCCTAAAATGACAAAAATGATGTTAATGATAATGAATGAATAAAAAACAACCATTGTCATAGTAACGGTTGCCATGGCAACGGTTGTTATGGTAAACATCAACATAGCAATGGCTTCCAAGGCAACGGCTATTATGACAAACATTAACATAGCAACGGTTGCTATGACAACGCTTGCCATGGCAACGTTGCCATATCAACGGTTGCTATGATAACGGTTGACATGGCAACCGTTGATTTGGCAACGCTGCCAAAAACTACGGACAGACACCGGAGTCTCGCTATAAGGGTTTTGGCCCTTGGCCACTAAACTCTAAAAAGGAAAAAGAATATAGTGATTAGAGGTATGAATGTAGGTGTGGTGGAGGGTAAAAGAGCAGTGGAAAAAGTGTTGGCGTGGGGGTTAATGCCTTATTGAAAATGGTACAAGCGTTAGGAAGAGGTTACCAAAGTTATGGTTGGTAGAGTTGGGTAGTGAGGAAGAGAAAATGGATGTGATAAGGGTGAAAGGAAGACTGAAAGAAAGTGTAATAAAAATAGATGAGGATAGAAGTTGGAGGGAGAGGAGAATGATATGGGTATTGAGAGAAAGAGCGTGGACGGAGAGAGTGAATGGAAAATAGGTAAAAATGGGTAAAGATTGTATTTGGGTGAATGGGGTAAAGTATGTTGTTAGAGAGAATACGGGAGGAGTGATGGAAGTGTGTAAAATGTGGTAGACAGGGATAAGCTGGTAATGAGGTGAGAAGATTTTGCGTGGATGGAGGGATGGGTAAAAGTAGATGTCTAGAGGGTGTAAAAAAGGTGAGAAAGGAGTAGAAGGTTTTTTTGAAAAAGGGTGGGCGAACTGGGTTGAAGCCAGCATGGACATAGAAGGAACTGGAAACGGAAGCCCGGCACTGGCGAATTGTAAGGTTGAGAGCGTAGAGAGAGAGTTGTGTGTAAGTTGATTAGCGATTAGGTTAAGAGAATGTTTAGTTGTAAGGATTTTTGTAAATATAGGTTAAGAGTATTTTGTATGTATTTGGGAGTCTCGAACCCTACCTATTGTAGGGAGAGTAAATAAAGTGTCAATATAATATAATTTATATTACATTATGTTACCAGCAAAAAAATTTGCGATAGATATTGTTAAACATAATTTGATAAAATGTGAATAAATCAAATTTTTCTACAAAATGCTAAAAAATATAAAATATATAAAAAATTAAGAAATAACCACGAAAAAAATGTTTTTGTTGAAAACGAAGAAAACTAAACTATTTATTAATTTCAAATATTTCAATGGCTGAAGAACGTTACTGTTTATGTAAATTCAATTTTAATATTTTTTTTGTAAAATTGGATCCGCCATTTTGAATTTTGGAAAACTTAGCTTATATTCGTAATCAGTGACTCAGAAAACCCCCGAGTAACAAGTTTCAAGCAAAATTAACTATTTCAAAAATTTCTTGTCCGCTATATTGGATCCGCCATTTTGAATTTTGGAAACTAGAAAGTAGATAGGGACATCGCCTATTTGGTTTTACGTGCAGTACCTCCGCATACGCGTATTTCACTACACGGAGAATTTTGGATACTAAGGTTTTATTCATAATCGGTGATCCCGAAAACCCCCGAGTAACAAGTTTCAAGCAAAATGAATTATTTTTGAAATTTATTGTCCGCCATATTGGATCCGCCATTTTGAATTTTGGAAACTAAGGTTTTATTCATAATCGGCGATCCCGAAAACCCCCGAGTAACAAGTTTCAAGCAAAATGAATTATTTTTGAAATTTCTTGTCCGCCATATTGGATCCGCCATTTTGAATTTTGGAAAACTAAGGTTTTAACTATTTTAAAAAATTTCCGCCGTTTGTTTATAATATTGTTTAAAAGCAGTAACTTTAGTCGCCATATTGTGGCAGCCATTCAAAAATTTAATATCCAAAATAGTCCTATGTTGTACCCCTACTATTTTTAACGCGATATTTCTATCAGTTGAAGGTTTTTTAAGGGGGGGGGGGGTAGGGTCAAACAACTTTCAAAAAATCGTTTTTTTTCTTTTATTACTCTTATAGTAGAACATCTCATAAATGTCCCTCGAAATTTTTAAGTCATTTGGAGCAAAATTGCCAAAGTTATGGAGCTTTTACCCCTTGATTGTCTCCGTACCTGAATTGACAAAAGTTATAAATAAACAATAAAAAGTGATAAAAAAAATTTTGTTTTTACATTTTTCGGAAGCTATTAAGATTCTGTTCAAGGACATAAAATAAAAATTAAATTGATGCAAAACTCTAGTAGATATTACAATATTAACATGGTTTGAGCAGGTGAATATTTTGTCCAGCGAATACTTTTAAACGCGTTTTTCTCAAAACGACCATTTTCAAAGTCGGTGAACATCATAACTCAAAAACTACTGCACCAATCTTCACAAAACTTGGCATACTTTTTTAACACATAAAATACCCGACCCCAACGTTTTTCTTTTGTTTATTTATTTATTTTTTTCCAAGATATAGCAACAAAATGGCGGATTTTTTGAGTGAAAATAGCGTTTTTTGCTTCATTTAGTCGCAAAAAATTCAAAATTCAAAAATTTTCAAAAAGGAAAACGTTGGGGTCGGGAAAAATTATTCTTCTAAGCAAATTCACTTCAGTTTTTGAATTTCGTTAATGTGTTAATTAATTACGATGTTCACCGCAAATCATGTTTTTCAGAAAGCGTTTTGGAAAATGCTCCGTCAGCGGCATAATTCTTAATATTTTTAAACAAAAATTTTACAAAATCTTCTTCAAATACTAACTAATAACATGCAAAAAAATTTAGCATATAAACTTTTACCATTTCTTTAATAAAAATTCACAAAAAAGATGCTTTTTTTCAGCCGTTAGACCCTACCCCCCCCTTAAAGGGTTTAGCTATTTAAAAATTGAAAAAACCAAAAAAAATTCTGAAGAAATCGTGTTTTTTTTAATGTTGTATAAATTGTTCATTTAAAATTTTTCAGTTTTTTTAGTACGCCATTCGAAAGAGGGTTTCAAGATATATGAGAATAGTGTATTTACAAATTATTCTTTATGCTTTTTAAGATTGAAATATGTTCTTAAACATTATGTACAAATTTTTTACATCCGACGGGATGTAATGGGTTAAAAAAAGATACAGTAACAGTTTTTTCATTATTGTTTATAAACCAGTTTTCTTTGGAAGTAATATTTTGTTTCATTATTTCGGAACAAATACAATTTTTTTAAGCAAATTATTAGCAATTTTTATTGTTTTATTAATCTTACAATACTAAATTTTATTTGACTTGAAATATAAATAATGGGGAATCATTATATGTAAAGCATGTAAAGCTAATTTCAGATAGCATCACCATTGCAAGATCGTCTAGCGCTTAATTTTTAATTTCTCGAAAAATCTGCGCGGTATCAACTCTACACATTTTAATTGTTACAAATAATAAAAGAATAAAATTATAAAAACATGAAACACTATTAAACGTAAAAGAATGTAAAAAAGTTTCCAATTATTAAATAAATTCGACGCTCTATTAAAGTAAAAAAAATTGGTGACTTAAAAGAATATTCGGTATTTTTAGTAATATCGTCATATTTGCATCGTCATATTTATTATTTAGCAAATCTTACTTTTAAAGAATAACGATTACTGGTGTTATATGAACTGGTGGAGATTTCTTTTTACTTCCGAATTCAAGTAATATTTATTTTAATTTGTTACACAATGTATATAATCTTTAAATGTTTCTCCAATTTTTCGTGCATACATTTATTTATATATTTTTAAGTAATATTTTCGTGGATTTCCTGAGTTTCTTCAATTTTTTCTTCTTTTATTCCTTGTACTTTATCTTTAATAATATCTTCAACTGGATTTCTGGATAAGGCATAAGCATTAACATTGGTTTTGCCTGCTTTGTAGATAACATGAAAATCGTACTCAGCAAATTTTAGCTTTCAGCTTGTTACTCTTGAGCAAGGATCTTTTGAATTTTGAAACCAAACTAGTGGTTTGTGATCCGTAACTAACGTAAATTTCCTTCTATAAAGATATGGTCGAAAATGTTGCACACTATAAATGATTGCCAATACTTCTTTTTTGTAAGTGTCATATTTTCTCTCACTAGCGCCTCCGACGGCCTTCAGCCGTCTCCGTTGCTTTTATTCTTCATTCATTTTGTTCATTAAATTTTGTTTCTCTTTCATTATTTTGACTCAATTTTTTTATTACAATATAATAAAAGTACTGTTTCATGTAAAAAATTTCATTTCTTTTTTAAATTTTATGAATTAATTTAACTGTTTAAATTTTATATAAGAGAATAATATAATTTTAACTTTATATTAATTTAATTAAATGTTTATTCCAAAACATAACATATTATTTATTTTCATATTTTTTGCTTTCCCGTGTTATTTTCCCCTTTAAATTTATTCAATTTTTTTTAATTATATAAAATCTTAATTTTGAGACGTATTAATATTCTCCATAATATGTGCATTTTATTGTGTCATTTTAACGAAATGTTAATTAACAGAACAGTTTTTATATTAAAATATCATTTTCACACGAAATGGCATTTTAACAAATTGTTTTTCGTCCGAAACGACATTTTTACGCTTTGTCATTATTTCAAACTGTCATTTATCCAAACGACATTTTTACAAATTATCATTTTTTCGAAAACTATTACAGTAAATTTATATTTGCAAAAAAGTTTACTACAGTTTCTTTCTCAAAAGTGACATTTGTATAAGCGTCGATTTATTGAAAAAAAGTATCTATACGTCTATCTATTTGTAAAAATAGCAATTCAGTAAAATGTAATTTTGTTACAAAGATAGTTAAATTGAATGTTAATACGGTCAAAAATATTTGGGGAATAATCTTGAGTTTCTTAATTTTTTTGTTTCTGTTTATTCCTTGCCATGAATATACACCAGTTTTAACTCTAAATTGGCACACCGTGAAATCGGTGTGGTTCAAAATTCTATACAAATATATACTTTCCAATGAAAAACTTACACTGTTAGATGTTGATCTAAAAGTAAATCTAACATGACTATATATATTTGACTCGATCTTATCATTATAACTCCCCGAAATACGTGTAGGCACAAAAAACATTTCATTTAATAACTCAGTAAGATATAAGATACATAAAACCAAAGATCCCTGACTTCTAAAGAATTTTTAAAAATTCTCTAACATTTTCCTGATTTCCAGTTTTCTCTGACTTGCGGCCATCCTGAAAATTTATAAATTTCAAGGCGGTGGCCACTTTTTCGAAATTTTTCGAGAAAAATGACTTTTTAATCAATCTGAATCAGGTTTCCTGTACTTTTCTCAAAATTATTTCTCAAAAATACACAAAAGACCATGTATTTCACAATTGCAGGGATCTAAAATTGAAAAGATAACAAATATATTTTTTAAAATTTTTTATTTTTTAAAACAGATTTTTTTTCAATTAATTGGGAAATTTGTCTCCTCTATTATTCTCAAAATTGGCTCCTAAGAATCCAGTTTTTTCAAAATTTTCATTTTTTGGAAAATACTGCGATTCATTCAATTTCAATAATATTTTAAGACTTTTTTCAGATTTTTCGTTAAAAAATAAATGCCCATACCAAGTGTAAACACAATTGGTCTAGTTTTTTCTTATTCCTATAATTTTGTCACAAAAAGCGAGACTAAATGGGTTCCGAACGGTATACACTTTGTGTACTAAACGCTAAAAAATAATTATTTTTTACAATTACGCAAAATTTTGTAACACAAAATTTGCTTTTTTCTCATATTATTGTTCATATCTGTGTTATTATATGGGTGATTTTTTTAAATAAGACATTGTACTGCTAAAATAGTGAACCAAATTTGACATTCATTACATATTCCAGTACATTTTTGTTATTGAAGTATATGTTTAAATGGAAACTACAAGATTTTTAAATATTTCTAAAGTTACGATGGAAAACGCAAAGAAAATGCAAAAGTTACATGCCACGGACCTGACATTTTTCCACGGTCCTGACATGTGTGTCATAGTTAAAACACGTAAAGAAATAAAAAATCGAATAAATATTTTCTTTTTAATGTTCGCACTTCAAAATAATACCAGTAGAAGTCAATTAAACATAAAATTGAGTAATAAAATCACGATGACGTTAACATGTGTTGGTAGAAAGTAATTAACAATTTAAAACATGAAAAAAGTACTCGTGTACGTAGAAAATCATTGTAATAAAAATATTTTTATATGTAAAACATCTGGTTAGATTTGGCCTACAAAGTACTTAAAAGATAGTTTTAATATTTGCTTACGTGAAAATTTCAGAACAAAATTTTAAAAAAACGTATGCCACGGACCTGACAATTTAACCCCATTTTCTTAATTTTAACTATGATAATGTTAATGTTAACAAACTGAATATTAAGTATCTTTAAGAAGAGACTTCTATTAAGTGATTTATGAAGTGAGTGGAAAAAAATAATAATTTTATTAGTCATTTATCTATGGGGACATGCAAATATGACAGTTATTTGAAAATCACCCATATGTGTTATTATTGACCGGGGCGTAATGGATCACTTGAATTTATTCAAAAGTGGTAAATCGGAGTAATTTCGGTTTTTGATTAAAATAATGTACTTGGCATACTGTAAGTTTGTACCAAGTTTTATTGTTATTTATTTATTATTGTTAAAAATATGGTAGAAAAAGTGATTTTGACGCTTGAAAGTAAATTTTTGAAATTTTCGTTCTTTGTTATATCTTTTTCAAAATTATTTGTAAAAAATCTTTGTTTATCAGGTTTTAAGCTTTAAACATTTGTTCTTAAAGAACAATTGACAATTTTTCTTTAATACTTACGGTATTGATAAAAAATAATAAAATTTTCAACAAACACCTCCGGGGCGTATTGGATCACTTTGTTTATTCTATTAAGGAAAACCTATTATATTTAAAATATTAATAAAATAATCCTGTTAAGTTTAATTTCTTGTAATTTATATATTAATAAGTACCAATGATAACCCTTTATTAAAAAAATAACTGGAGAATAGATTTTTTAAGTAAATGGATTTTGCATTTCGCTACAACTTTTTAAAATTTAAAAATTGCATGAAAATGTTTGAAGTTTAAATTAAATATGCTCCATTTTCAATAATCTTTGTTATAAATATACAATATAACCTAAAATTGCCATTACCGTAATAATATTTGATAATTTAAATTATAATTTCATTGCTAATCTATTACGTCCCGGGTAGGCGAAATTCTTTACCTTGCATTTCTCCAAAAACATTGTTCTAGAAAAAAAGTATAAGTGATATTAGGGCGTACTTTTTTTTAGTTTAAAGCTGAGATGTTAATGACGAAGTTAAGCAACAAAAAGTAAAAAGTGATCCATTACGCTCCGGTATCCCCTACAATCAATTTGATTACAGGGCAAGTTTTTAATAACTGGTTTTTCAATAGCAAAACGTTTTTTATGAAAACATATAATACTTTTTAATGATTTTTCGTTTCTACTTTACAACAGGGAGAATTTTCTATTTTTTTTCTATTTTCTATTCAATTGTCTAAAAACTGTTACAACCTGCTCCTTGCTTCCGTACAGGAATCATTTCAGCACAGTTGATATAATATGCAATTAATAAAATAAAAATCATCTAAACTCCACAATTTTAATTTGAATACTGTTAATATTTATAAGAAACAAATTTAAAAAATGTTATAGTTGCTGAGTATTATTATTAAACTTTACGAAATCCATGTAAAATTGAAGAATCTATAGGGTAAACGCATCAATTGTCGAGGGTGAATCTATTTCTCGAGTCAACAAATTCTGTTTTTGACTTAAATATACACGGAAAAGTTTTTGGGCGAGCAGACGTCTCTCACTCGCCTCCCACAGAAAAGGTTTTCTGCTTTCTCTCTAAAGAGAGCTCTGATGCCCCACAAGAGAGCTCTGACGCCCCACAGTAGGAAAGCAGCAGTCTCTGTGGGTGAAATGAGCTACCAAAATGGGGCTGTCACTTTACCATAGGTACTGGTTACGCAGCGCCACCACAACAGGTACAGCTACTCGCCCAAGAACTTTTCCGTGTAATATTACAATTTAAATGCAAACAATGATTAGAATTATGCTTATTAAGTGTCATGAATGTTAAAAATAATATATTAATATTATGTTCACAAATAAATTAAGTAATTTATTTATTTCAGGCAATATTTTTGGTTCAGTGCGTTTACCCTAGAATGACTTATTTATTTTAATTACTTATATTATGTTCAATTCAGGCTTTGCAGAATTAAATTGTGCACAATTTAGATAAAATCAATGATTTTTTGCAGTTAAACACCGTTAAATCTTACACAGTGAATCTGTTTTTGATAATGGAAATTATTATTATAAAACTTTATACACTACATATTAAATTCAACAATTTTAACAGTATAAGAATGAAAAAATAATGGTACATTCTACATTGTTTAATTGCATACCGATAAACTTTGCACGCTGTTAATTAAATAATAAAAAATAATTTTGTTGAATTCGTCATATTTAAATTCCATAATTTTAAAATCTGCGCCCTTTATATACCTTAATAAAAATTATTTTTATTTAATTCGATATAACGTTATACGACATCATTTTTTTTAAATATTTTTATAAACGTGTGTAACGTTTATAACAGTGTATTCATTATAACTGTTTAGAATAATTTATCATTATTTTTTATTTTCATATAAAGATATAGAGTTTAAATTGCAGAATTTAATAGTGTAAAGTTTTCTAATAAAACATTATATTTTTTAACGGTGGTTTACCAAAATTTATTTTTATTATTGAAAAATAAATCTGCAAAACTTCAGTGTACAAATTAATATATACAATTTGACTGCTAACTGTTATTGTTTCTAAAAATGTAATATATAATTATATATAAACACAACAACTTTAAAAACAGCATATTACCTTATTAACAAATATTACAATTGTTAATCACTCATTTACTATTTTCTTTTATATTGTATAATAATGATATATAATTCAAAAAGTGTATGTTTCGTCGTGAGTTTAACATTGTGTTATGTACAGCTACAGGCCTGGTGTATGTGTATATTGGCGATTCAAATAGCTAAACTAGCGCATCTGGTGGTCGACTTGGAACTGCCGCTGGTGTGACTCTGTGTATTACAATACGGTGAACTCCATGAGTTTTGACAGTTCGCTTAAATTGTTTTTACAAAAAATTTAAAAGTAATTTCATAAGTGTGAATAAAAATTGAAATTTATAATAATAGTTGAAAATAAATATGCACCTTCACAACAAAAGAGAAACTAAAAACGACACAATTTCTGCGTTTATTCTCAGTCGTAAGTTTATACTCGCACAGTTTTAGGTAAACTATAATTATTTTATCACACAGCCGTGTGGGCAAATTTCGGGATGACACAATAGTTTTTTTTAAATTGGACCTCTCAAACCCTGAACATCTGTACGAATATAAAAATTAAAAAAAAAAAAATAAAAGTCTATATATATATATATATGTGACGCTACACGGTGAAAGGGACCTTAGCTGCTTAAAATTTTAGGTTATGTTTAGATTAGTTTTAGCTCCATTAAAAATATATTTTTGATTATTTAACATCAAAAGCACATTTTTCTGAAAATATTGCATATAATAATGAACTAAATATTAATAGTTTGTAAAGAAAATTAATCATTTTTATTTACTTGTACTTCCAACTTTAGTTCTGTCAAAAACAGCTAAGGTCCCTTTCACCGTGGAGCGTCATATATATATATATATATATATATATATATATATATATATATATATATATATATATATATATATATATATATATATATATATATCTTGTAAAGAGGCATAACCTGAAACTTTGAGTATATAAACTTAAGACTTGTGATATAATCATAAAGATTTGAAATAATTGCTGTAAAAATAATATTATCATTTACTTGGCCCTGTTTTTATTGCTAAACTCAATTGTTTGCGTCTTCAAATATTAAGTTGCATTCTGTGAAGATGTTTTTTATTATTTTTGAATGTAGAGCACTGAGAATAAACGCAGAAATTGTGTCGTTTTTAGTTTCTCTTTTGTTGTGAAGGTGCATATTTATTTTCAACTATCATTATAAATTTCAATTTTTATTCACACTTATGAAATTACTCCAAGTCGGCCACCAGATGCGCTAGTTTAGCTGTTTGAATCGCCAATAGTGTATGTCCATGTGGTTCCATCCTTCGAGTTATTCGATTCCATTCGATACATTTCGAGTTTTTTCTCGAACTGTCTTTTTTTCTAATCGACAATCGCTAAATGTTCGTGATGTATAAGCGACAGGTTGATCCTTGCCGATTATACCTTGTGATAATATGCCTCCTATTGCAAAACCTGAAGCATTCGTTATAAGTATAAATGGTTGTGAAAAGTCTGGTCTTTTTAATAGGGGTTCCACGCAGAGGTTATTTTTTAATGCATTGAAAGCTGTTATTTATGGGTCTAGAAAAAATGTGGGTCAGAATTTTTCAAACGGATCACCTAAAACTAAAAAATTTTCTTTTTGAACCAAAATAATTTTTTTTTGACTCTTAATATGGTTAAAAAAATCCCTAAAAATATTAAGCAAAAAAAAAAATTTTTTGTAAAAGTTATTAAAAATTGAATTTTTTCGTTTCTGCTAAATTAACAAATTTTTTTCTTGAGTTCTAGTTGACGGATTTTAAAATTAAAAAATGGGTTTTTTCGTCTTGAATTGCACTATTTGAATATATTTTTTGTTTTTAATTTTTTCCATTTTTTTAATTTTTATGTAATTTGTTTATAAAATGTTAATAAACAAATATGTTCTTCACGTCCTAACAAAAAAATTAAAATTGCATTCTATTCCTTAAATGTCTCCGAGTGTAAAACCGTTTCGAAAAAAATGAGCCTCAATTTGAAAAAAGTTATTAATTAAAAACTGCAGCTGTGTAGGGCCTTATATGACGTTAAACTCGTCCCGCGCTCATTGGCATTTTTTACAATTTACTGTTCAAATTTGTCTGTAACCTACAAATTTTATCGGATTTTCATGGGCTTGGTCTTAAATTAAAGGGAATAAATTTTCTAAGAGATCCCACTAAACCAATTTTTAAATTTTAAATTGTTAATATATTTTTTTAAAACTCAAATTTAACAATTTACAATATTTTTAGAAAAAATCATGTTTTTTTATATTTTCATTGCAGACGATTGAAATCAATTTAAATTAGTCCAGATGACCACCAGATAAGTAGTAATGTATAATACAATTTTTTTAAATTGTTGCAAACAATGTTAATTAACAAATAGATAACGTTGGATCTTTTTTATGAACAGAATTTTTGCAGACAAACTTATATTTATTTTTGTAATTTATGTCGATTGTGATAAAAAATTATTTCATTTTAAAAAATAATATTGTTATTAACAATCATCATTAACAATAATCTAGTTTTTATTAATGAAGTAGAGCTTTACATGACTTTAAACAAGTTAAGATATTTAAAAAGATTTCTTTTTTGCAGAAATAAGCCATTTATTTGTTTAAAAAGTAAATTATTTTATTTACAACGAATGTAATTGTTTGTGCTAACAAAGTTTTTAAGTTTTTGAAAGAATACAGATAATATATAAACATTTTATGTTTAAAAAATGCCTAAAATGTTTACAATTGTTTAAGAAACCAGATTATTGTTCATAATACACTACCGGCAGAAATTGTCGGTACGAACGACGAGCAAGCTACGAAAAGTTGCTGCCGAAATTAAATTAACATATTTTATTATTGAAAAATGATAGGAACTTGGTTCTTGGATCGTTTCAAAGCCAATTAAATTCTGCGTCGTTTGATATATAAATGAAAATAATTTGATATTTTTGAGATATTTGATCACCTAAAAGATTTTGAAAAAAAATTGATTAATTTTTCTATTTTTGTGCACCATGTTTGAGTGGTTGCACATTTTAGAAAAATTTAGAGAAAAGTTTTAAACTCTAGAAACATAATCTTTAAAGTTTCAGCTTTTATTTGAGCCTTGAAAATTGAAAATCCGTTCAGTAGTTTTTGAAATATCTAAAAAAATGTCCAAGCATGTTGTTTTATAATTTAGGCGGTGATACACACTTATTGCACTCTCGCTGCTCACCTGGTTCGTTGCAGCAGGGCCGAATAAGCGGCATATAGAGTGGGGGTCATATTTGGAGCTCTTTTTAAGTTTTTTGTAATTTTAGATTTAATATTCATTGAAAATTTAATAATTGTTAAAGGTAATTATTATATGTATAATTAAGTTATCATTTTACAAACTTTCATGATCAAATAGTCGTTTATTTCTACGTACAAATTTTCACTTTTCTAACTTTTTTCCAAAAATAAACGACTATTTGATCATGAAAGTTTGTAAAATGATAACTTAATTATATATATATATATATATATATATATATATATATATATATATATATATATATATATATATATATAATAATTAACTTTAACAATTATTAAATTTTTAATGAATATTAAATCTAAAATTACAAAAAACTTAAAAAGGGCTCCAAATATGACCCCCACTCTATATGCCGCTTATTCGGCCCTGCTGCAACGAACCAGGTGAGCAGCGAGAGTGCAATAAGTGTGTATCACCGCCTAAATTATAAAACAACATGCTTGGACATTTTTTTAGATATTTCAAAAACTACTGAACGGATTTTCAATTTTCAAGGCTCAAATAAAAGCTGAGACTTTAAGATTATGTTGCTAGAGTTTAAAATTTTTCTCTAAATTTTTCTAAAATGTGCAGCCACTCAAACATGGTGCACAAAAATAGAAAAATTAATCAATTTTTTTTCAAAATCTTTTAGGTGATTAAATATCTCAAAAATATCAAATAATTTTCATTTATATATCAAACGACGCAGAATTTAATTAGCTTTGAAACGATCCAAGATCCAAGTTCCTATCATTTTTCAATAATAAAATATGTTAATTTAATTTCGGCAGCAACTTTTCGTAGCTCGCCCGTCGTTCGTACCGACAATTTCTGCCGGTAGTGTAATTGTTTATAACAATAATAATTTTAAAATATAAAATCATTTTATATTAAAATAGACAAAGATTACTTAAATAAATATAAATTTTGTGGTTATTTTGTTTGGATTTATAATTTTAGTGTGATATTATATTGTTTGATATTCTCATAAATTCGAAGACAAAAAAATTCTTTGCACATGCATGGGACAGTTTTTTTTCTTTGTTTTGGAATATATGAGATTATCAAACAATATAATATCACACTAAAACTATAAATCCAAACAAAATAAAACAGCACAATATATATTATATCGAATTAAAAATTATCCAATACATATGAAAGGAATTTTCTTTGTTTTAAAATATATGTGATTATCAAACAATATATTTCCACATTAAATATAAGTTTGTCTGCAAAAATTCTGTTCATAAAAAAGAACCAACGTTATCTATTTGTTAATTAACATTGTTTGCAACAATTTAAAAAAATTGTATTATACATTACTACTTATCTGGTGGTTATCTGGACTAATATAAATTGATTTCAATCGTCTGCAATGAAAATATAAAAAAACATGATTTTTTCTAAAAATATTGTAAATTGTTAAATTTGAGTTTTAAAAAAATATATTAACAATTTAAAATTTAAAAATTGGTTTAGTGGGATCTCTTAGAAAATTTATTCCCTTTAATTTAAGACCAAGCCCATGAAAATCCGATAAAATTTGTAGGTTACAGACAAATTTGAACAGTAAATTGTAAAAAATGCCAATGAGCGCGGGACGAGTTTAACGTCATATATAAGGCCATACACAGTTGCAGTTTTTAATTAATAACTTTATTAAAATTGAGGCTCATTTTTTTCGAAACGGTTTTACACTCGGAGACATCTAAGGAATAGAATGCAATTTTAATTTTTTTGTTAGGACGTGAAGAACATATTTGTTTATTAACATTTTATAAACAAATTACATAAAAATTATAAAAAATGGAAAAAATTAAAAACAAAAAATATATTCAAATAGTGCAATTCAAGACGAAAAAACCCATTTTTTAATTTTAAAATCCGTCAACTAGAACTCAAGAAAAAAATTTGTTAATTTAGCAGAAACGAAAAAATTCAATTGTTAATAACTTTTACAAAAAATTTTTTTTTTTGCTTACTCTCTAAATCTGAATCAGCGATAAGTATGCCACTATTTTAATTAGCGTATATGCACTGTGAATTAGTGAAATTTCACTGAATAACCAGTGAAATTTCGCTGATTCAGATTTAGAGAGTAATATTTTTAGGGATTTTTTTAAACCATATTAAGAGTCAAAAAAAATTATTTTGGTTCAAAAAGAAAATTTTTTAGTTTTAGGTGATCCGTTTGAGAAATTCTGACCCATGTACCTTTTTTAAAAAGTTGATTCAAGGGATTTGCTATTTTTTAAAATCCGTCTATAAATTTAGGATAATATCCTGGTTGTCTTAAAAAATTGTTTTATTTTTTTTACATTTTTGGGTAATGGAAATTTTCAAACCTCCTACTTCTTACCTTAAAAATTCACATTTATCTAGCCGGAGTTTTAAATTAGCAAAACGTAGTCGTTCCATTAGTTTCGAGAATTTTTCTTCATGTTTTTCTAAGGTGTCTGCATAAATCACAATGTCGTCTAGATAAACAAATAGTTCCGATCCTTGTAATCATAATAATACCTGTTTAATAAGTTTTTGAAATGTGCTTGGTGAATTTTTTAATTCAAAAAGCATTCTATTAAACTTATAGTGTCCAAATGGCGTTGAAAATACCGTCTTATAAGAATCTCTAGGATCCATTTTTATTTGATAGAAACCTGACGCCAAGTCAAAGACTGAAAAATATTGAGCATTTCCTAATTGATCAAGTAGGTACGTAATATTAGGGATTGGATAAAATTGACCTACCGTTCGTTCGTTAAGTCTTTTAAAATCTAAAACTAATCCATATTTTTAATTTCCCTTTGAATCATCTTTTTTGGGTACTATCTCTATCGGTGTATTGTATGGTGAGTCAGAATGTTTAATAACACAGCCACACAAAAAAGAAAAGTGTCTTGATCTGGGGTCGAGACATATATATTCCGATGTATTTCGATGCGCTGAATCCGAATCCGTCATCAGAATTTGGCCAATGGGTCCTGGTTTCGCCCAAACCTAAAAAAATACCTTAAAATCGCTAAAATGGTCGCTTTTGAGTGATCAAACTTGAATCTAAGCACATATTAGTAAGTTTCTAAGGTCCTTTATTTTTAATAAACTATTCTATAAGCTTTTCAATTGAAAATTCATATAATAAATTAAATCTATCGAACATAACCTCAAAATTATAACTAAGCTTCCAAACAAACAAATTATATCATACACTGGGCAATAAAAATTTTGTAAGCTCATGAAATTTACTATTTAGGTCTTTCTGTGATTACTGATTATGGACCCTATGTCAAGTTTCCAAAATCCAAAATGGCGGAACCAATATGGCGGACACAATTATAAAAATTTGTTCGGATTTGCTTGAAAATCGTTACTCAGGGGGTTTTCGGGGTCGCTGATGACGAATCTGACATTAAATTTTTAATTGTTCATGGTTCAGAATCTCTCCTTGTTAGCATTTTTTGCCTGTATCTGTAACCAGGGCACCTCCACGTGGTGACGGTGGGCAACGGATCCATACTGGCTGAGTCCCTGTGTTAACGGCGTTCATGCCGTCATGGCAGATACAGGAAGAAAATGTTTTACGATGCAGGGATTAGGAACCCCAGTATCGGCGTCTGGTCCAGGGTGGGAAAGCGGGCCCTCCGACGTCGTCATCCGGCAACCGTAGCTCTTCATTGATGGGTAACTTGGTTGATAAAGAGTCCGATGCTACAAGAAAAGTGACTTCTCGACTACATAATTGTAACAAAAGTCCCGATTCCTTTTATTACATTTGTAGCAAATATGAAGTCAGCTCCCTGCGGAAAAAAAATAGATAAAGAAGTAGAAGATCTGTACGGAAATTGTTTTGGTCGTAAATTATTACACCAAGAAACAAATTGGGTTCCTCATATTGTTTGTAACACCTGTAGACTTATGTTGTATCGCTCAAAAAATTCGAAAGATGAAAAATATCTAAAGTTCTCTACAGCCACGATATGGAAGAAACCACGAAATTTAAAAGACTGCTATTTTTGTATGAATTACATCAAAGGAATTACCTCAAAAAATAAGAGTTTCATTACATATATAAATGTGTCAACAGTAATCAGACCTACTGAAATTGATCGAAAAGCGGGAAAACTTGATGTTACTTTAAAAAAATATGTCGAAAAAGTAGAAGTCGACAATGAAACAGAAGAATTTAGTAGTGACAGTGATGAAAATGACAATGATGATCAGGAAAATAAGTTCACCGCGTATTACAATAAAGAAAAAAAGCCAATATTAGTATCGCAACCGGAGCTAAATGATTTTTTTAGAGATCTAGGTTTACCAAAAGATGGTGCAGAATTTGCTGCTTCATTTATGAAGAAAAGAAACTTCTTGCATCCGAATACGAAAGTGTCATTTTATAGAGATAGAGATAAAGAGTTCCGAAAATATTTTAAGAAAGATGAAGAGACATCTTTGGTGTATTGTACTGACATAATAGGTTTGATGGACAATTTAAAAGAAAATGTGTATAGAGATGAAGACTGGAGACTTTTTATCGATTCCTCCAAACGTAGTATAAAAGCCGTTTTACTACACAATACAAATGTCTACGCTCCTGTTCTAATAGCTCATTCTACACAGATCAATGAAGAATTAATAATAAAAAATGCTTGTATTATTTTGCAGGTATGATTTTAAAGATATTAGGATTACCGAACAAAACGAATTTTTTAAATATTTTTTATATTCATTGTAAAATAAGCATCTAAAGTATATGAAGTCGTAAAAACTGTCACATTTTCATCTATTAGAAAATATTAAAGAAAACACATAATTTATTAAACAAACCTAAAAAAAATTTATATTTTTCTAAGAATGAATTATTTTATTGTTATAAATTGGTAGAAACAATTATTAATAAGAAATATTAAATAAAAAATGATTTTAAAGTTCACCTGGCAAATAACCTATATTTGCAAATTTCATTCACTAAATGTGAGAAATAGAAATTATTAAATTGAACAAAACCTTATGAAATATAAAGTACCTGTGATTAACTTTTAGTTTTTTTTAACACTTTCTTCCTTTTTTCTTCATAAATGTTAAAAAATAAGCAATTAAAACTGGCACTTTGCTTATTTTCACGATTTTAAAATGTAAATAACTTCTGCCCAGAAAAATGTAAAATTACGAAAATTGGACAATAATTAATTGATCACTAGATACACTCACTGGAAAAAGATTTTCTTTGGTCCCGAAGCTATTTTCCGTATTAATTAACTTTAAACTTTTTACTATTTTTGTCAGGTTAACAAATATGTTTTTTAAATGACGAAGTTAGCTCTTCTTGTTTAATCGTTTTGAACCAACTTCAGTTTTAATAAAATTACATGTATTAACCTGATAGAAATAGTGAAAAGTTTAAAATTAATTATTTCAAAAAATAGCTTCGGGACCAAAGAAAATCGTTTTCCAGTGAGTGTATCTAGTAATCAATTAATTATTGTCCAATTTTCGTAATTTTACATTTTTCTGGGCAGAAGTTATTTACATTTTAAAATCGTGAAAATAAGCAAAGTGCCAGTTTTAATTGCTTATTTTTTAACATTTATGAAGAAAAAAGGAAGAAAGTGTTAAGAAAAACTAAAAGTTAATCACAGGTACTTTATATTTCATAAGGTTTTGTTCAATTTAATAATTTCTATTTCTCACATTTAGTGAATGAAATTTGCAAAAATAGGTTATTTACCAGGTGAACTTTAAAATCATTTTTTATTTAATATTTCTTATTAATAATTGTTTCTACCAATTTATAATAATAAAATAATTCATTCTTAATAAAATCTAAATTTTTTTTACGTTTTTATAATAAATTATGTGTTTTCTTTAATATTTTCTAATAGTTGAAAATGTGACAGTTTTCACGACTTCATATACTTTAGATGCTTATTTTACAATGAATATAAAAAATATTTGAAAAATTCGTTTTGTTCGGTAATTTTTAATAGATTTGAATGTTTTTGGTTTAAACTAAACAAGAATAACATAGTTTTATTAACATTTTCCTCCATGTAAACCTATGAATATTAAATAGTTTATAATTTTTTAAAATCAAAGTTCACAAATTAATTGTATACATATACTTTGCTTCAAAAATAAACTTTCTTTTTTTTATTCCGCTACACTACTTATATCTTAAATCATTTTAAATTACTATAATATAATCTTCAGTTAAATAGCAAATTATAAACTAATTTATGTAAATTGTTATAAAAAATATTACTTAACAAATAGTTAACTTTGTTTCGTCTCCATAAAAAAACATTGTCATTTATTAAATATATTGAACTGTAGATTCTTTATTGAATATAACTCTTTTTTCAACAAAATTTTAAATTATTATTATAAACTATATTAGTTAACAAATTTTAGTTAACAAGTGATCAGCTTGCATGTAATTTAAAAAAAAATTTATCCTTTAGTCAAATAAATCAAAATTAATTGTTTCTTAATTATTTTTGTTTATAACCATTTAAAAATTTTTAACAAAAAAGAGTTATATTTATTAAATGAATCTAAAGTACAATATACTTAGTTTTTTATGCTGATGAACCAAAGTTAACTATTTGCTAAGTGATATTGTTTATAATAATTTACATAAATTAGTTTATGATTTGCTATTAAAATGGAGATTATATTAAAGTAATTTAAACTGATTTAAGACATAAGTAGTGTAGCGCAATAAAAAAAAGTTCATTTTTAATGCAAAGTATATGTATATAACACAGGCACACAAAAAAGTTGTGTGTTTTTTAAACCAGACATAAATATGAGACGTTATTTCCCAAACGTCCCAGCCCAAATTTGAAAGTCTTGCGATTGGATTGATTTTATGGGAAATTGTTGTCCTATATGAAAGTAAGAAATTTGTAAAATATTAGCTCTTAAAAAAAATTGTAGAAAGTAGTGGGGGTAAAACTTTTGACATTTTTAGTAACACTTTCATTTTCAAAACCATATAACTTTTATAAAACTTTATAAAACAACTGCGCTTTTTACTATATATAAATTAATTTTTCGACAAGTTGAATATAACAAAAATGTATTTTTTAATATTGTTAAATGTTCAATAAATCCAAGTGAATTAATTAAAATGATAAAATTAAAGCGTACTTACACAGTAAATTTGATATGTTTTATGATCCAATACCAAGTATCACAAGAATGTTTACAAACAAAATTTTCTTCAGGATGTTTTAAAATGGTCGTAAAGTTTGGTTGTAGGCATCCAAATTAATTTGGCTGTGGACACCACTCTTATTTTTAAAACATCATGAAATATTGTTGTCGATATAATCATAAGTAATTTCTTACAACCTTTAATAGTGTTTTATGAATTTTAAGAGTTTCGTGGTCCAGCACGGAAATTAGTATAATCAGACTTTGATGTCCGTACGTACTTAATTAATTTTTTTGAATTTTTAATAGATTTTTCGAAAGTGCCCACAACCAAACCAAAATTTTCTTTGTTAGAAAAATGACCAATTTATTGAATTTTTAATAAAATTTTTCTAGTCAACGTAATCAATGTATTTTCTTCACGAGTAGTTAACTAAGGTCCCTAGCGTTAAATACATATACATATGTTTGTTTAATTTCTACAAGGACACAAATTATGAGTCAAAAACGAAACTATGCCCATAACCGAACCTATTCCCCTACTGAAATATGTAATGAATGTCAAATTTGGTTCACTATTTTAGTGGAACATATATATTTTCTTATAAATAATTGACACGAAGACTGTTATTAAGACTGATTTTTTTATTGTTAAGAGCAATGTTTATTTATATTAATTAGATAAGTGTTACGTCCGTAACTTCTTATTAATGTACCTAAATTAAGTACAATACTTATGTACATATTTTGTATTCGATATTGTATTTTTCGTATATATTTTATAATTATATTTTATGTATTTCATATTATTGCATTACAATTATAATATTTTTGAATATATGGCAATTGATATTATATGTCTTATATGTATCAGAATAAATTACAAATCATAATAATTCTAAGAAAAGAGAATAATATTTTAAATCATGTAAAAAGAATAACGATAGTGCATCAGTTCAACAACCTTCAAACAATTTCGCCACAGGAAGGAAGAAAAACCATCTATACACAAAGAGAGGGCTTGAAGAAACACAAAAATTAGAAAGAGAGAAAAGATTAGTCCACAGCAGCATCGAGCATAAAAAGTAAACAGGCTATGATCATCCCCGCCACTATTTTGAAGAGACACAAAAATTAGAAAGAGAGAAAAGATTAGTCCACAGCAGCATCGAGCATAAAAAGTAAACAGGCTATGATCATCCCCGCCACTATTTTGAAGAGACACAAAAATTAGAAAGAGAGAAAAGATTAGTCCACAGCAGCATCGAGCATAAAAAGTAAACAGGCTATGATCATCCCCGCCACTATTTTGAAGAGACACAAAAATTAGAAAGAGAGAAAAGATTAGTCCACAGCAGCATCGAGCATAAAAAAGTAAACAGGCTATGATCATCACCACTACTATTTTGAAGAGACATGAAAATTAGAAAGAGAGAAAAGATAAACAAGTGCACAGGTGTTCATAGTTACCCTGCTCTCCCACTCTCAATAACTACACGTATATGATTCTAAACAATGGAACAGTTTCGTATAAAAAGGGAGAGAAATTAAGCAGAGATCAGAGAGTAATTTTTTGGAAATCAGCAGTATTCATCTAATCGTCAACAAGTGAACAGTCTCCCAGTATACCTTTAAACATTATTCAAAAGTGAACTCCCAGTAAACCTTTAAACATTATTAAAAGTGAAAAGTCTCCCAGTATACCTTTGAACATTATTTAAAAGTGTCGTCCAAGTATTAATTTAAACATACTTCGTTACAAGTGAATTATTCCCCAAGTAATAATTTGAAATCAGTTTCAAATCAACACCCTATTCATCGATCTTCGAGCTTTTATCAATTTCCAAAAATATAAATTTGGAAATTCTTTCGAGTGTCTACAAAACTCAAATATTGAAGGATCACATTCCAAATTTCGAAACATCGAAATTTGCTTAAGAGGCGACAACTGTCTGGGACTAGCAGATATTTTTCGGAATACAATACACTATCTCATTAGTGTAAACACCAGCACAAATTCTCCACCATTAAGGACAACCATTAGGCGGTCCCTTTTCGTCTAGTGCTCATCACCACTCAAGATTGGATTACAAGATAATCATCACACCACAAGTAATCGTTATTCTTTAAGTAAGATTTATAACTTTGTACTCATTGTATTTTTGTCAACTCTTTTCTTTCTTGTTGGTTTTTAAATAAATTATTCTCTCACAACATTTAGTAGGCTCATTGACTTATCCTCATCCCAAATTAGATTCATTTATGAAACTAATTTAAAGCGAGGAACGTTAGGTATATTTATAAAGGTTTCTCGTTTTGACGTAACATAAGTAGCCTAAATAAATACTGAAAGTTTCATTTAGAAGTTTACTTTATTTCAAAAATCCATCTCAACATATTCCACTACATAATTCTACATATATCATTCTTATAAACATTTCTTTTTCAATTTTTTTAAAAATATTTATTATAATTACCTAGTTTCGCATAAAATAAGGTAGAGCTGTGCAAAAAGCTCGATCGAGTATTTCAAGCTTTTCGTTTTTCTAGCAGAGCTGAGCAGAATCAATCCGAACTTGAACCAAATTCCATCCGACACGTGCGGTATTAAACCTAAAATAACTTTGAGCACTTAAATTTTTCGAGCACTTAAATTTTTCGAGTAACTAAAACTCGAGCCCGGCTCGGGCTCGACCATGTTATTCGCTACTCGATGTTGTTTTCATGTATACAAACACATTTTGGACACTTATCAATAACACTATCAAAAGCAAATGGTCAGAAATTGAAAAACATACAAACCTCACACAGGATGATTTTCTTGAAGCTTTAAATTTATGCTGAAATTCTGCATACTGTCAATTTTAAGAAGAATTTTATAAACAAATATTTGGCTTACGAAAAAGTTTCCCAGTATCCTCAAGTGCAGCTAATATTGTCATGGAGACATTTTTAACACTTAAGGAAGAAATTTTAAGCAAAATTACAAATGAAATTATTTTTTACTTTCGATATATTGATATATTAATTTGTGCACCTTCAAATAAGGTGGATGATATATTATGTAAATTTAACTCCATCGATAAATATTTAAAATTTACTTTAGAGTTATCTAGTAATAATAAAATTAATTTTTTAGATCTTTCCCTCTCAATTGACAGTAATAACTTTATTATAATAAATTGGTTTCGTAAATCTATTTGGACTGGCAGATATATGAATTTCTATTCACATCACCCTCTTAGTTTTTCCAAATTTTAAAGATCCAACAGAGAAATTTCAGAAGCCATCTTAAAACTAGAATAAAAGAACATAAACAATACGTCACTCACAACCAAAATATTAACGCTTTAACTAATCACACCTTTGATAATAATCACTCTTTTGATTTTGACAATATAAATATTTTACATATTGAAACAAATAATAGGAAAAGAAAAAACCTAGAAATGTTTTTTATAGAAAATAATGCTAATAGTATTAATTATAGAACGGATATTGACAATTTAGATAAAGTATATTATGATTTATTTACTTCTTTTAAAACATAATTTAAAAAGTTTAATAATATAGATTTCTTCTTTACCAGCTATACCTGGACCCAAATATATAACCCAACCTCTCTGTCAAATCTCTCTAATCATAAAAGCACATTTCTTTAAAAAAATGTGTTTCTACAAAATTATTCAAATTAATTAATCATACAATAATAATATGGAGAATAATAACAAGGAATTTTTTGAAAAATTTTTTGTTACATGCGTGTATTTTTTTCTAAAGGGTAAGAAGTCTTTTTTTGCTTTCTTTTTCACAAATTGAAGTATAACCTTAAAAAACATATTTCAATTTTTAATTCTAAAATAATTTTTTAAATTTTTATTTCAGATAATTTAAAAATTTAATCCTTTTTGAAATTTTTTGTGTGCTGTCTTGTTTTTGGATGATGTATTTGTGAAATTTTCATCACCTTATGAGGAGCCATATATGGCTTGAAACTAGTCGGGATTAAAATAATAAATATCATCTTTAAAAACCGTAAAATAGGCCTTTTTCATTATCGTACTAATAATTTTAAAGCCCATCGAGCGAGCCTCCCACGCGGGTCTTTGATACCTTGGACCCAATTTAAGCTTGAGTAGTCGGTTATGACCGTGAACTGAGTAGCTTCGAGATAAAAACGAAGTTTCTTAACCGCGAAAATTACGACCAAGCATTTCTTCTTAGTAAAGGTGTAGTTGAATTATGCACCTCTGAGTGGTCTGCTTACACATGTTATTAGATATTCGCGATCTTCGCCCTTTTGCGTGAGGATAGCTCCAATCCCCGTATTGCTAGCGTCTGTGTACAAGAAGTACGGTAATTCAGGACGCGGTGCGTTTAAGGTTAGAGCATTTTTTAATGCATCTTTTACTTCTTGATACGCGTTTTCATGTTCGTCAGTCCATTCCCACGGGACCTAGGGGCTTGCTAATTTTTTTAGCGGGCCTTGTACACGTGCAATATTACGCAAGTGCCTATTGTAACAATTCGCGGATCCGTTAAATCGGTGCAATTCTTTACGGTTTCGTGGGGTTGGACGCTCGAGAATCGATTCTACGCGTTTAGGAATCAGTTAGAGACCGTCTGTATCAAGGAGGAGACCGAGATATTCTACGGAAGGCTTTGCGAAATGAGATTTTTCTCTATTCATCGACAAGCCTGCATCTTGAAGGATTGTGAAAATCATATCTAGCAACAAGATATGCTCTTCAAACTTCCTAGAAATAATTATCCAGTCATCTCAATAAGCATGAACATGATCAATATGCCGTTCAGGAATGGCCGGCGCGTTTGTCAAACCGAAAGTCATCCGTACCCATTCAAATTGTCCTTGTCCTGGAATAACACAGGCTGTGTATTCGCGTGACTTAGGATCGATAGGAATGTGATGAAATGCATCAGTGAGATCTATCGTACTAATAATATTAGCACGGGATAACGCGTCTAGTATTGTGTCCAGACGGGGTAAGGGATAAACTTTTTTTTGTTCACCCTACAGTAGTCCATGCAGACTCTTGGCCTGTCGTCCTTACTAATAATAATCCTTACTAATACTAATCCTGTTAATACTACAGGGCTGGCGGAACGACCGTTACTTCAAACTATAAAATTTTTTTCTAGGTATTTATCTACTTGTCTATCGATAATTTTATTCGCTTCCATACAACGGCGATATGGATTCGATTTGAAAGGAGTCGGGTCTAATAACTCGATAACGTGCGAAGTTAAATTTGTGACGCCAGTTCCCGCAATAAATTTAGACAATTTTTCGTCTAGAAATTAATTGAGAGTTTTTCTCTGATCTGCGGCCAATTTAATTAATTTACTGAACTCAAAGGATTCTGTATTTTAGACCCTTTTATGGACCAATAACGCGTATCTGATCTATGTTTTTTCCCATCCTTCTGCGACGAGGCAGAGCTTGAATCATTTGGAGTGATTTTTACATTATCGTATATCTATTTGCTGACTACTTTTTGAAGTTTCTTAATCAATTGTAATTAAAACGAATATTAAATTGACTTTTATGCTACTTATACCACATGTTTAATTAAAAATTGTCTATTTTAATAGAACTTACTTGAAAGAATTTTCAAAAAGACTTAATTATTTTAACCAATTTTAGGTATAACCTGTCACCTTCTCAACTTTTATAATCCTCTTGAAATAAAATATACCTTATAAAACCTAGAAATGTATATTTTATCTATCAAATAAAATCTGTCTAATTCACATACCTATGATTTTTTGAAATATCCATCAGTTATTAGAGATATATGCTTCCACAATAAAAAATTTTTAAAAACTACCCTTTCTTTGAATAAGAGAAATAACTTTTGTTAAAATTATATCTTTCATATATTAATAAGTTCAAAAGTTCATAAATAATAAGTTACCCAATAAAGCAGAATAAAATTAATTTTATGAATTTAAATTTTTATATCAATTTAAAAATAATAGTTAATTAATTCAAATTTATTTTGGACTTAAATCCACGTAAGTATTAGTACATTTATCTTTATAGAAATTAGCAACTTTTATTCATAAGTACCTTGAAATAAATCAAATCAATTTTCTTTTCTAAAAAAAAATTCTTTTTTAAAAGAATAAAATTATATTGTAATAAAACAATATTACAGAATAAACAAAAAAATTAAAATAGCATATTCAGAATTAATGTTGCAAATTACTAATATTACTTTTGTATAATCCACGATTTTCCAAAATTCTAAAAGTCCATTATTTCTGATTCACAGGTACTGTAGATGCCCTAATACTATTGTAAATAGTAAACAAAAGTAAATATATAATTAATTTTACAACCTAAAACTTTTGTTCTGCAATTAAAACTACACACTTATCAACTTCTCAATTTAAATATATTAACACTCTTTAAAAATGTAAACTATGAAAAATTAAGAAAATATTCAAATTTATAAAATAAACCGAGTTACATATACAATATTAAAGTTCAATAAATTAAAAAATTTATATTAAATTTATTTTACAATTTTTTTATTGTTTATACTCCTGCCCTATTGGCCTTACGCACTTTGACAAGAGTCCTTGAGAAATACTTTTTTTGGATTAAGCATAACCATTCTACATTAGTTTTTAATATATTAACCTAATTTTTTTATTGTTTATACTCCTGCCCTATTGGCCTTACGCACTTCGACAAGAGTCCTTGAGAAATACTTTTTTTGAATTAAGCATAACCATTCTACATTAGTTTTTAATATATTAACCCAATTTGCGTTTACAACCGCCTTTTATTAGGAGTAATCGCATTCGCCTGGATCATCTGTTAATTAGGTTTTCTCGCCAGAGGAGAGGGAAATTGCAGAAAACCTCTCCTGAGTACAACCGGTTTTATCGACATTGCACATCATTATACTTTGACGTCAAACCTCCCGCTTGATAAATCACGAAAGTAGTGTGAAAAACACCGGGGCTATAGTGGTCACCAAGTCGGTCACCCATCCAAGTACTAACTACACTACCGTCCGAAATTGTGCGAACGCTAACATCTCTAGCTATTAAAAAACACACCCACACAGAAACAGTGATAACTCGGTTAAAAATGACGCTAGATGGTTTTTTTAAATTGCATTGGAAAGCTTATTAAATTTCCATTGAAATGTCACTATTTTAAGTTGTATTGCATAAATAGGAAGCGAGATATCATGTTATGAAGACAAAAAAATAATTCTATTTTTTTCGGAATTTCTTACTCTGACTTTGACTCCTGGCACAGCTTAGCAAAGTTTATGAAAAAAATTGTTACTTTTACAGACTATTCCTTGTAACCTAAGCTAGAGACCAAGAACAGCAAAAAATATTTACGGGTTCCTGAGATATTACAAAAAGAGTCGGACCGTGCCAAGCAGAATTTTCAATCATCGATTTCTCTAATTCGCTGTTGAGTCAATTACTTGTCTGTGAAAAAAGTGTCGAAAATTAATTTTACCAAGTACATTCTTACTGGGATCCACTTTTTAAATATCGATATATAATAAATTAAATTAAAAAGTGGATCCCAGTAAGAATGTAGTTGGTAAAATTAATTTTCGACACTTTTTTCACAGACAAGTAATTGACTCAACAGCGAATTAGAGAAATCGATGATTGAAAATTCTGCTTGGCACGGTCCGACTCTTTTTGTAATATCTCAGGAACCCGTAAATATTTTTTGCTGTTCTTGGTCTCTAGCTTAGGTTACAAGGAATAGTCTGTAAAAGTAACAATTTTTTTCATAAACTTTGCTAAGCTGTGCCAGGAGTCAAAGTCAGAGTAAGAAATTCCGAAAAAAATAGAATTATTTTTTTGTCTTCATAACATGATATCTCGCTTCCTATTTATGCAATCCTTTTATGAAACGAGTAGATATGCAAATTAGGTAAAGAGAGACGTTCGAATGGTATTTATCTTTGAAAGAGGAAGAAAGCAATAGCGTTACCTGAAGAGAGATAGTTTTATACTATGTTTATGGAATTAAAGAGAGATGGGTATGCGTTAACTTTTCTGCGTTATAAAAAGAGACCGATTCATGTTATTTATCTAGAAAGAGGGAGACAGAAAGATTTTTCACTAAGTGGTATATTTGCCTTTTCATTGGGCAATCCAAGATAGTCCCGTGAGGGGAAGTAGCCTTCCCCCCTTCGGCACACTTACTCGAAACTGAGTCCCGAGCAACCCTGCTGTGAGGGTTGCCTTTTGAGAGCAGTGCCCAAGATAGGCCTGTGAGGGGAAATAGCCTTCCCCCCATTCGGCACACTTACTCGAAACTGAGTCCCGAGCAACCCCGCTGTGAGGGTTGCTCGGGACTCAGTTTAGCGTAAGTGTGCTCACGAGACTAACTTCGACATCGCCCTTTTATTTTCCTTTTAAGAAGTGAAATAAAAAAGTGAATTAAAATATAAAAGTGAAAAGTAAAGAAATTAAAAACAAAGACAGGTAAATAAAAATTAGTAAATAAAGTCGTTTATTAGTTACATAATTAGTTATAGAAAGTGTTAAAATTCTTAAATTATGTAAAAGTTGGGTGAATAAATTGTTTAAGGTTACTATAAAAGTGATTAATATAAGTATAAAAATTAATAATTTAAAGTAAATAAAGTAGTTCTTAGTTAAAAAGTTTAAAAATTCTTAAATTATGTAAAAGTTGGGTGAATAAATTGTTTAAGGTTACTAAAGCGATTAAAAGTATAAAATAAATTTGGCTGAAATTTAATGTGAATCATAATGAATTATTTATGTTGATAAAAAGTGATCAAACGTGTAAAAGATAAATAGATTAAAAGATTAAGAGATAAAGAGATAAAGAGATAAAGAGATAAAGAGATAAAGAGATAAAGAGATAAAGAGATAAAGAGATAAAGAGATAAAGAGATAAAGAGATGAAGAGATGAAGAGATAAAGAGATAAACAGTTTAAGAGCTTAAGAGATTATAATGTATAAATGAGATAAATAGATACAACAGATAAAGAAATAAATAGATAAAAAGATAAATAGATTAAAAGATTAAGAGAAAAAGAGATAAATACATATATAGATACAGAGATTAAGAGATTAATAGATGTATATTAATGTATAAAAGATGTATTAATATATAAAAGAGATTATATATAGATAAAACAGATAAAGAAAAAAATAGATAAAAAGATAAATAGATTAATTAAAAGATTAAGAGATAAATACATTATATATATATAAAGAGATTAAAAGATTAATAGATATAGAGATACATATTCAGAGAAAGAAATAGAGACACAATTTTATTAAATTAAATACAACAATGGCTAATAAAAAAGAATTAGTTAGTTTAAGTGATGAAAATTATGATATAATTAATAATAGAAATAAAATGTTGAATAATGATCATATGCATGAATTTTCAGAGCTTTTAAGAAGACAATCAAATTTGTTTTATAATATGCAAAGCACTTTATGTTTACAAGTGCTTGATATGATAGTTCCAATTGAAAAAAATAAGAAGCACATTCAAATACTTTTCAGTGGTTCTTTCAAATCTGGTCACTGGATTTGTACTTATTATGATGGGACAAGGCTTTACATTTTTGACAGTGTTAACAGTGGCTTTTTAAATGAGGATCAATTGAACTACTTAACTAAATTATATCCATTTAAACCACCAGTGGTATTTTCAAAAGTTCATCAACCATTTGAAGTTAATTTTTACAAACAATCGTTTGAGTCGTTTTCCGACTAAAAAAAGTTCTATTAACCCACGTTTAATTGTTAAGTATGATTGGAAGAGTCTTTCAAGTAATTCATTTGAAGAACCCTTATGTAAAACAATAAACAATAATCAAATTATTGACAGAAAAAATCCTTGTGGGAGAATTTTAAATAATACGAAGGAAATGAATAATCCTTTAAAAATGCAAGAATATCGTTCCATACTTAAATCCAAAAGTAAAATTGAAAATATATTTCATTCAGATAAAATAGACGCTTGCTCTAAAAAAATTCTAACAAGTAAGTTAGAATTCGATCGACAACATCCGAATAAAAGAAAGTCCGAAGTTATCAATAATGAAATAGACTCCTCGCATAAGAAGAGCAACATGCAATATCAAAAAGAATATGAAGAAGGATTGTTTAAGCATAAAAATTTGTTGAGTCAAGTTAATGATTCAAATGACGATAACATAACTGAATCTGTTAATTTAGAAAATATCGTTGTTTCAATTCCCACAATAAAGAATATATATGATAGTGTGGAGAAAACAAATTCGTTATGCAAACCTGTTCGAAAAAGTGTAGCGGAAAATCAAAGAAATTATCGTGCTAGACAAAAATTAAAAAGAAATATTGAAAATATAAATCTTTCAGATGAAGTAGATCACTTATCTATAAAAAGAAAAAAGAGTCGGTCAGAATATCAAAAAATATATAGAGAAAAAATTAAATTAAAAAAAAAAGAAAATGAAATAAACTGTTTTTATGATTTAAATAATGTAAATTCTAATGAATGTGATTTAATAAATGCAATTTCTCCTGTTCCTGTAATAAAAAATTCACAATTACAAAATAGTGAAAAGGAAAAAAACTCTTTAATTCAAAAAACTCGAAAAAGTAGAAATGAAATTCAGAAAAACTATCGAGAAAGGCAAAAATTGAAACTTAATACACAAAAATCAATTGTTACTCTGCCAAGTATATCAAAAGACAAGATTATTCATGAATCAAAGTCTAATGAAAATTATTTGGGAAAATTGAATTATTATTGCAATTATTGTCAAGCTAAGCATTTTAAAGATGAAAGAGTTAGTGGCAAACAAGACAGTTTTAATGATTGTTGTGGTCATGGTGGTGTTGTACTAGATTCAGTGCAATATCCAGAAGATTTAAGAATATTGTTAGAAGGACTTCATTCAAAGTCAGGTCATTTTAAAAAAAATATAAGACTGTATAATAATTCGTTTTCTTTTGCATCTTTAAATGCTAACGTAATTAATTTTAATAACAGAAGAAGAGGACCATTTTGTTTCAAAATTCAAGGTCAAATTTATTACCAAATTAATAGTGCTATATATCCTGATAAAGGTGAAGACCCGTGTTTTGGTCAATTATTTATTTACGATCCTGAAGATGCAATTCGTTATAGATTAAAAAGTAACGAAAATTTGGACGAAGAAATTTTACTAACTATAGAAAATATTATGAGAACTTCAAATGCATACACAAAATCTTTTATGATGATGTCAGAAGTAATTAAATTAGAAACAGAATTAGCAAGACAAAATAATGAAGATATTCCAGAGTTGCAACTATTGTTTACGTTGAAAAAAGGTTTTGATAAAAAAAGATTTAATTTTCAAAGTTACAATGAAGTTGCTGCTATTTTCAATACAAACTCAGAAGGAGAAATACCAGAATCTTATGTAACGGTTTACAATAAGTCTACAAAAGAACTGAAATTAGTTAGTAATTTAGATCCGAATGTTGAACCATGGATCTATCCCATATTTTATCCACTTGGAAATAAAGGTTATAATATTAATATGATTCGTAGTGATAGTGATTGTAGAAGTAGAAACCATACTATTTCTAGGTCTGCCTATTGTAAATACAAAATTGCTATGAGAGATAAGGAATTCAATCAATTTTTATATGGAGGAAGATTGTTTCAACAATGGGTAGTTGACAATTATGTAAAAATAAAGAAAGATAGATTGCGGTTTTGTGCAAACAATCAAGGTCAATTGAGAAGTGAAACATATAAAGGATTAATCGATTATTTACAAAATCATGAGTTAGAAAGTGATGTACATGTTGGAAAAATGCTTATATTGCCTTCCACTTTTATAGGATCACCTCGTAATATGATGCAACAATATCAAGATGCCATGGCTATTGTTGGTCGTCATGGAAGACCAGATTTATTTATTACAATGACGTGTAATCCAAATTGGAAAGAGATACAAGAAAATTTATTACCTCATCAAACTGCTGCTGACAGACCTGATATAGTAACTAGAGTATTTGCATTGAAGGTGAAACATCTTTTAAATGTTATTGTTGACAAAAAGTTATTTGGGGAAGTTAAGTCTTATGTTTATGTTATTGAATTTCAAAAGCGAGGATTGCCACATATTCATTTGTTAGTTATATTGAAAGAAAATTCTAAAATATTAACAGTTGAAAGTGTTGATTGTTATATTTCTGCAGAGATTCCCGATGAAAATATCAATCCTATTTTACATAACATAATATTGCAAAATAATATTCACGGCCCTTGTGGAGATTGGTGTTTAATTGATGGTAAATGTTCAAAAAATTTTCCAAAGAGTTACCAAGAAGAAACTACAATTGAAGACAATTGTTATGTTCGTTGTCGTCGACGAAATAATAATAAAACGTATGAGCGACCAAATGGATTTGTTGTTGACAATTCTAATGTGGTTCCGTATTGTTCTATACTTTCAGAAATATTTAATTGTCATATAAATGTAGAAATAGTTTCAAGTATCAAATCTGTTAAATATTTGTATAAATATATTTTTAAAGGTCATGATGCTGCATCCATTCTTATTACAAATGCGAATGGTGAGGTAACTGTTAATCACAATGAAATTAATCATTATGAAGAAAATAGATATGTAGGACCAGTTGAGGCTGTTTGGAGAATTTTAAGTAAACCTTTAGGGAAAAAAAGTCATAGTATTAATCGTTTACCCATACATTTACCAAATGAACAGAATGTTATTATTCGCGAAGGGAAAGATAATAACAATGTTTCTTTTGATTTACAAAAAAATACAAAATTGCTTGATTTTTTTAAACTTAATGAGCGTGATAGTACTGCTCGGCAGTATTATTATACAGAAATACCAGAACATTATACGTGGATAACGAAATCTCTTGAATGGAGAAAAAGAATTCGTCAAGAAAAAGTATTGGGAAGAATGTATTCAGTTAATCCACGTCAATTGGAATTATTTCACCTTAGATTATTTGTAAGAATTCTAATTCATTGTCATCCTGTACATCCGGAAAAACTTTGGGAACAATTTAAGGGGCAAATGTCAGAAGACTATTCAAGAATTGGCAATATTGAAGCCGAAAAAAACAGCTTATAGAAATATAAAATCAATGTTATTAAATGAAGGATATTGTTTAACTGATTTTCAGGGATTATTAGATACAGATGAAAATTTCTCTGAGCAGGTTGATGAAATAGGTATTTTTGAACATATCAAGATAGAAGAGCAGAATTATACTAAATTAAATGTTGAACAAAGAAATATAGTTGATTATATACTTGAAGGCACAACAGATTCTTCTTTTAGTAGTTCTAAATGCTTATATATTAATGGTTGTGGAGGATCTGGAAAAACTTTTTTATATATTACATTATGGCATTTATTAAAAAGTAAAGGAATAAATGTTTGCAATATGGCACTTACAGGCATAGCTGCCACACTGCTTCCTAACGGGAAAACTGTACATAAAGTCTTAGGTTTACCTGTTCCACTGTACAGTGATTCCTCTTCAAATATTAAAGTTCAGTCAAAAGAAGCACTCTTTTTAAAAAATATTGATGTTTTTATTTGGGATGAAGCACCAATGGCTCCAAAATATGCCTTAGAAGTTATGGATAAGTTATTAAGAGATATAATGAAATCAAATTAAGTTTTTGGTGGAAAAATTGTAATATTAGGAGGAGATTTTCGACAAATTTTACCGATAAAAGAAAGAGGTACTAGATCAGAAATAATAAATTTATCAATAAAAAATAGTTACTTATGGAAACATTTTAAAAAGTACACATTAACAGAAAATATGAGAGCTTTACCAGAGGAAACAGAATTTGTAGATTTTCTACTTAAAGTTGGCAATGGCGAATTAAACGATACAGATGATAACGTCGAATTACCAGAACATATTATTCAACAAGGAAATATAGATATTGCTGAAGAAATGTATGGTCATTTGATACAACAGAAAAAATTTAAGGATTTGTCAATGTGTGCAATTTTAGCACCAAGAAATGTTGATGTTGATGATATTAATAAGAGGGTGGTAAATCTCTTAGATAGTAAAGGTGAAAAAATATATAAAAGTATTGATTCTACTGAAAATTGTGATAATGGAAAATTTTCTGAAACTTTATTACCAGAATATTTGAATACTCTCTCTCCACCTTCTTTACCACCACATGAATTACATTTAAGAATTAATTCCGTTGTAATGCTTATTAGAAATCTTAGTATTAATGAAGGATTATGTAACGGAACAAGGATAATTGTTTTAGATTTATCACATAATGTTATTAAATGTCAAATATTAACGGGAGATAAGAGTGGAAATATTGTCTTTTTACATAGAGTAACTTTATATTGTGAAAATTTATATCCGTTTACTTTTAAAAGAAGACAATTTCCTATAAAATTAGCTTTTGCAATGACTATTAACAAGTCTCAAGGACAAACATTTAACAGAATATATATAGATTTAAGAAGAGATGTATTTAATCACGGTCATGTTGCATTATCGAGGGTACGTTCATTTGAATCTGTAAAAATATATTTAGGAGATAATAGAAGTAATATGTATATAAAAAATTATGTTTATAGTGAAATTTTTGAATAATTAAGGAGCCAAGAACATCATAATCCGATAAAATTTGTAGGCTCTAGACAATTTTGAACATTAAAGTGTAAAATCCCACAGTGCAAGGCGTTCGCGTCTCGGGCACTGAAACGTGGTCGCGCTCTCACTAAAATTGCAATATCTCGAAAAATATTCAAGTCTCCATTGATTTCTTTTTTTTAAATAAAAGGTGAAATTATAAGGAATATTTTATTAATGTATCAGAAAACTCAAAAATCAGTCCCCTTCGCGCAAAAACGATTCAAAATTTTTTTTTGACTTTTTTGGGCAAAAAAATTTTTTTTTTCTTATGTTATAGTCCGAAGAAACATGATTTCAAGAATAAGCTATTCAAATTTTATTAAATTTTATCGACAACTTTCGGAAATATTCAAATTTAAAAAAATTATAACCAAAGAATTCAAAATGGCGTAACTTTAACAATTTTGAAAATTTTCAATAAAATTTTGGTACACTAATTTCTATTGTCCAATACTACAATTTCACCAAATTACAGCTAAATCGGAAGACCCCATGCAAATTGTATTTTTGCTGACGGAGTCTTACCCAAAAATATAAAAAATTATGTCTTTCGGGAAATTTTGGAATAATTTGTGTTAAATTATTAATAATATTTTGTTTTCATATATAGTCACTATCCTTAGAGAATTTATATTTTGTAACTATAGCATGTCAAACACTCAGGAAAGTCAGAGAAAAGATAGGGTTGTTTTTCCCAAATAAAAAAAATCAAAGCTATTATGGTATAAACACTTATCTAGAGATCTAATCTAAAGCTTGGAATAGAAACCTCCGATTAATTTGCTGTCATAAAGAATTTTTTAGAAAAAAAGCTTAGGCGGTCCACTCAAGGTGACATTACCCTATTCCGTTATAATTAATATTTTTCAAATCTTTAAATTTATAAACCTTCCTTGGGTCAAGGTCTAACAATCTGCCAACTTTAGTATCAAACGGTTCAGCCGTTTTTAAGTGATTCGCGGACAAAGATTCTGTGACATACGGACATACATACATACATACACACATACATACACACATACATACATACATATATAAAATTTTTTATTGGTATATTTGGAATCCTGGATGCTCGAAAGGAATAATTATGTGGAAATTTTAAAGTTTTGAGTAATGTACAGACAAAAGTCTCATCTTATATATATAGATTTGGAGGTGATGTTATATTAATTTATTATGATTTAGAATATGTGTAGTAATGTAATAAGAAAGCAAAAGTTCATTTTTATAGGAAAGTACTCAACTAATATTGTTAACTTTTATTTAAAATAAAATTTAGAAACAATGAAATATTATCAGGTTTGTATGAAAGAATAGTTTAAGAAATTTTTTCCCTTCAATATAAAAAAACACACAAATCGATTAAAAATTGTATGATTTGGACATTTTGGAATAGTAAATTGTGAAAAAATTCTACAGTGAGGTGTGGCGTAGAGCGGGAGCAGCTTGCAAGTGATTTTTAAAAAAAATTTAACTCATTAAACGCATCAGGTCCATTTCGGAACTTTTTGAAAAATCTTCTCTATATTATAAGGTGTAAATAAATGAAAAAAATATATAAAAATCGTGCCCAAAGTTTAAAAAAAATAATTTGCTTATAAAAAAAATTGTTTGTTTACATGTCTTAAAAGTTGAAAGAAAACTAAAACTTTGATTCTTTGACAACTTTTTTCTAAACTTAATATTTTTACATTTGTCAAGGAAAAAATGACGAATAAAAATTGTTATTTTCATCCTCATTGAAATAAAAACTTTAATAGGGTTGCCATTTTTTGAATTATCATTACCATTTTTAGTTGGAAAACTATGCTGCTAATAATTTATTGGAAGATATAACTTTTTTTAGTAGTAGACCTATCCATTCTATTAAGAAGCTTAAATATTTTGTTTCTTGATTTAACAATTAAATTAGTTACGCTACTAACTAAATAGTATCAGTATATAAAAAATAGTTGCGGCATACTAACAAAATAGTAGCCCCAACCATTCATTTCTCTCAGTAAATTATTTGTAAAACTAAATTTAATAATAGTTAAAAAATATATGTATAGAATCCATTAAAGAGTATTACACGTTTTAAACTTATTTTAAATATTATAATAATTGAGCGATAAGATCAAATAACTGAATCAGCGCACTGACGAATTCTCTAATACTGGTTGCGTTTCAGTGTGTACTTAGAAACTTCAGTATTATTATACTGTTCAGTTTTCATAAATATTTATCAAATTAGGTGGCATTTTTATGTACTTTTAATTATGTTATATTACATTGCTGATTTACAGTATCACTATTTTTAAATATCTATATATCAGTTTACTGTAAAGTTTTGTAATTATAGGTATGTTGTGTTTTGTAGAATTTTTTATATCCTAAAAATATAAATATGGCGTTTTAAATTAATCATTTTCACAGAGTTGCCATAGAAAAAGAAAGAGATAATAGGGCGCGCGTAGCGCGCTGTTTTAGAGACTAGTACAACTTAAAATAGTGACATTTCATTGGAAATTTAATAAGCTTTCCAATGCAATTTAAAAAAACCATCTAGCGTCATTTTTAACCGAGTTATCACTGTTTCTGTGCGGGTGTGTTTTTTAATAGCTAGAGATGTTAGCGTTCGCACAATTTCGGACGGTAGTGTATGTACTGAATGGTGCTTAACCTCGGTGATCGCAAGCCACAGAGTCTCGCCACTGTGAGACTCACCATCGGTTTTATTTTACAATTATAAATAAATCAGTGATAAATAATGTTGTAGGTAAGTAACATTTTTCAAATTTGAGTAAAGTGCGAAAGACAAAAAACTTCTAAATACAGAAAAAACTATGAAGTGATTTTAAAATAACTTGTCAAAATGATTAAACACTATAATTTAACATCTGAAAAGTTAAATGATTTAAGTAAAAAACATTTTTGAAAGTAATTTCAGAAAACAGAATTAAATTTGGTACATTTTATTTCAAATAAAACTAGAAAAAGTATAATACAAAAGTTACTTTTTTTAATATATAATAATTGTGTGTTATTAATTGTCATGAATGCGAAATTTAATTCGTAACTAAACAATAGTTATTTTATATTTATAATTTTTGAAATTCGATTGAAGAATTTTAAAAGCAAAATTGAGAAGAAGAAATGGCTATTTGAAAACTATTATGTTAATTTTCTGTTAAAAACAGATAAAATTTCTCTAAAGATTTCGGTTTATTCTTTTAAAGTCAATTTTAAAAATTCAATTTGCATAAGATTAAAATAACCATCATTCTATTCGATAACTGGATTTTATGCTGTTTCTACAGGTGATTTTGGATTTTTTCGTTAAATAATTTCCTGTCTTTTTTAAGTAATGAGTTCGTCAAAGTTAGTTGTCATGAATAACAGATTTTTTGAACAGTTTGTTATTTCCTTTTCGAATTCAGTAACTGGAGATGAGGTCTTCTTTCTTTTTGCAAATTTATCAGGAGATGAAACATATTTTTCGATTAGTTTGCATTTTTACAACTTGGTCAGTAAAAGAACTTTCGTTATTGGGTAATGTATAATTATCATCAACAGTTGATTTTCCTCTTACAGGAAAGTTATCAAATGGTGATTTATACACTTTAGTTTTGTTAGTTACTTTTCGTTTTTGTGCCTCTTTTTCGCCATCTGCAATGTTGTGTTAATAACATCAATTTTTTGATCATTTTTGAACTCTTTTCTCGATGATTTTCGGAGTCCAGATAACAAAATGCTTGTAAAACTGCAGGAATTTTGCACTCATATGTGCGCAGAAAATAGCACGTATGCTCTCAAAGCACCATACCGATGCGTCCGCATATGTGGCACAAAAAGCAATCATTTCGTGCGTTTCTGTAAAACGCTAAGCATACGAATAGCTTGAGTGTGCGCATTTGTGCTAATCACGTTCGTGATTGTAAAGTAGAGTCTACAATGAGACAAGGTGCGCATCGATGTGCATAGCTATAGATATACCACAGCATGCTTTAGTATACCTATAGCTATGAACATCGATGCGCACCTTGTCTCATTGTAGACTCTACTTAATTTGCTCGCGTCTGCATGCACAAGTGCCATTCACGCGAGACGGACATCGTGCGACGCACGTTTGTTTTCTGGGAGATTTAAATTCAATGAATCACGAGAAACAAAAGCATCATAATTACTGGTTGAAGGATTCAAACCTAATTGACGTACACTCGACAAATTTTGAGTTTCTGGTTCTTCACGGGTGGTTCTTAAATCTTTATTTGCTAACTCTTTTGTGAGTAAATTTTTGGGGTCTGGAATTAAAAACATCATTAAAGGCAAAAAATCAGAATAACTGATTGGAGATTTCGCCCCAACTTGTGATACATACGACAAACTTTGAAGTTCATATTCTGAACCATTATTAAATTCCTTACCACTTTAAAATTGGTGAAAATTAATTATGTAAATATTTTTAGTCAATACCAATCGTTAATCAGATAGTTCTTCAGTAACTGATTTTTGAAAAGTTGAATCCAGTAAGTCATCGAAAACAATAGCATTCAAATTATTCGAAGTAACAAAGAAGTCAAGATTTTTGGGGGATGCCTAATTCTTGATCTGTTAGTTTTTGTGTAGGTGGTTGGAGAAAATCTGTAGCTTCTTCAACATAAATTTTAAAAGATAATAATGAGCTTGTATGAGGTGAAGATTTATTAGTTTCTTGTTGTACTTGGCCTGAAGAATTAAATTCCCTAAACCTATGTTGTCGGTCAAGACCAGAAGTAACAATTGAATCGCCTTGATTTGATGACAGTAAAAGGTTTGTATTAATTGAAGATGTAGTTGTCGAATTTCTAGAGCTTTGATCAAAATCGTCACTAGACGATTGCATAATGTTTGTAGATTGTGTAGCAGAAGGAATTGCTATAGAAGTGCTTGGTAAAGATATCACAGCCACACTAAAAAAGAAAAGTGTCTTGATATGGGGTCGAGACATGTATATTCCGATGTATTTCGATGCGCTGAATCCGAATCCGCCATCAGAATTTGGCCAATGGGTTCTGGTTTCGCCCTAACCTCAAAAAATACCTTAAAATCGCTAAAATGGTCACTTTTAAATGATCAAACTAAGGTCCTTTATTTTTAATAAACTATTATAAAAAGAAAAGTGTCTTGATCTGAGGTCGAGACATGTATATCGGAGTCGCTGATGACGAATTCCATGTCCGTTTTTAAAAATTCAAAATGGCGGATCCAATATGGCAGTCTTTATTATTTTAACAATTTTTTTAGATTTATTACTTGCGGTTTTTTTGGGAACATCTCTTCAGTCCATTGTCTTCCTACTATACCGTGTTCTTTTTTCTTCAAATGACCGATGTAAAGGGTTTCGCTTACGTTTTTTTTTCTTTTTCTACTCGTTTCTTTCTTCAACATCCAACAAAAGTCAGTCATCATTACCTAATCCCATCTTCCCTGATATCGTTCTTCCATCAATTTGATATCTTGATGAAATCGCTCTCCTTGTTCAGAGAATTCGCTGTAATTCTCTGCTATTCCATAGACACAAGAAACATGGCTCTCTCGTGAAACCCGATTGTTGACCCAGTAATATTGTTATAATTTTAAAATCACCACAAATTAACCATTTGTGTTTTTGGTAATTTCCTTTCTCTAGAAGCATTTTTATTATTATATTCTTCTTTGATTTGTGTAGAATGAGCTATTGGAACAGGAGCGTAGACATTTGTATTGTGTAGTAAGACGGCTTTTATACTACGTTTGGAGGAATCGATAAAAAGTCTCCAGTCTTCATCTCTATACACATTTTCTTTTAAATTGTCCATCAAACCTATTATGTCAGTACAATACACCAAAGATGTCTCTTCATCTTTCTTAAAATATTTTCGGAACTCTTTATCTCTATCTCTATAAAATGACACTTTCGTATTCGGATGCAAGAAGTTTCTTTTCTTCATAAATGAAGCAGCAAATTCTGCACCATCTTTTGGTAAACCTAGATCTCTAATAAAATCATTTAGCTCCGGTTGCGATACTAATATTGGCTTTTTTTCTTTATTGTAATACGCGGTGAACTTATTTTCCTGATCATCATTGTCATTTTCATCACTGTCACTACTAAATTCTTCTGTTTCATTGTCGACTTCAACTTTTTCGACATATTTTTTTAAAGTAACATCAAGTTTTCCCGCTTTTCGATCAATTTCAGTAGGTCTGATTACTGTTGACACATTTATATATGTAATGGAACTCTTATTTTTTGAGGTAATTCCTTTGATGTAATTTATACAAAAATAGCAGTCTTTTAAATTTCGTGGTTTCTTCCATATCGTGGGTGTAGAGAACTTTAGATATTTTTCATCTTTCGAATTTTTTGAGCGATACAACATAAGTCTACAGGTGTTACAAACAATATGAGGAACCCAATTTGTTTCTTGGTGTAATAATTTACGACCATATTATGTAGTCCAGAAGTCTCTTTTCTTGTAGCATCGGACTCTTTATCAACCAAGTTACCCATCAATGAAGAGCTACGGTTGCCGGATCACAACGTCGCTTTCCCATCCTGGACCAGACGCCGATACTAGGGTTCCTAATCCCTGCATCGTAAAACATTTTCTTCCTGTATCTGTCATGACAGCATGAACGCCGTTAACCCAGGGACTCAGCCAGTATGGATCCGTTGCCCACCGTCACCACGTGGAGGTGCCCTGGTTACAGATACAGGCAAAAAATGCTAACAAGGAGAGATTCTGAACCATGAAGTAGAAATAGCATACATTTAAAGATTGAATACACACAATAAATATATCGACATGAAATTAATTACTAGAAATATTTAAGGGTGAACAATTAAAAATTTAATGTCAAATTCGTCATGAGCGACCCCGAAAACCCCCTGAGTAACGATTTTCAAGCAAATCCGAACAAATTTTTATAATTGTGTCCGCCATATTGGATCCGCCATTTTGGATTTTGGAAACTTGACATAGGGTCCGTAATCAGTAATCACAGAAAGACCTAAATGGTAAATTTCATGAGCTTACAAAATTTTTAATGCCCAGTGTATGATATAATTTGTTTGTTCGGAAGCTTAGTTATAATTTTGAGGTTATGTTCGATAGATTTAATTTATTATATGAATTTTCAATTGAAAAGCTTATAGAATAGTTTATTAAAAATGAAGGACCTTAGAAACTTACTAATATGTGCTTAGATTCAAGTTTGATCACTCAAAAGCGACCAGTTTAGCGATTTTAAGGTATTTTTTGAGGTTAGGGCGAAACCAGGACCCATTGGCCAAATTCTGATGACGGATTCGGATTCAGCACATCGAAATACATCGAAATACATCGGAATATATATATGTCTCGACCCCAGATCAAGACACTTTTCTTTTTTTGTGTGGCTGTGTTATTAATGTCTATAAGTTATGTCAACATAGTTAAACTTGAATTAATATTATTACTTTATTTAAATAAATTTTAAGAACTTTTTTGAAATGATAATAAATATAAATTCTTAAACAGTGTCTAAATTTTCAATATAATAGCACCAATGGTTTTGCCTGTTTTAATTTTCGTCCTATTTTTAGAAAAATATATACGATATTTGTTTTTAATCTTCTTTCGTTTTTGTACTTAAGTGCTTCCAAACATGTCGAAAAGTACAACGTTTCTTAATTCATATCGTCTTGTCAAGAACATTTTACAACTTACAATAAATAAAATATTTAACCAAAAAAGAATTACAGTTAACAGTGCTGTGATTGCTAGTAAAATATTTTATAAATTCCTAAAAACGAAAAGTAAATATGCAAAACCTATCCTTACTTCATGTGAACAATATGATAGAAGAGAATAAACAATTAGAATGTAAAAATATGGGGGTCGGGTTGGGACCACCTCTTGAGGATCGGCTTCGGAATAGTGGGAGCACTATTTTTACAAAATGTATTGCCATTCACTTATATCACTGGAATCAATTTAATTTAAATATTGTGCGTTGAAGTTATGGTCAAACACAATCAAAAATATTAAAGGTGAAAGAATTTAACAATTATTCCGAATCAAATCTCTCGAAAATAAATTTCTTGAGTAAGCACTAGATTTCATTATGAAAATACAATATATTTTTCATATGTATCGACAGCGCAGCTGTCCTAATACAGAAACCCGCTTTTTCTGAAAATCATTTTTTCGAAATTAATTAATAATTTCAAAATTATCAAAGAACTCAGAAAAAATTGAGTTCTTTGATAATTTTGAAATTATTAATTAATTTCGAAAAAATGATTTTCAGAAAAAGCGGGTTTCTGTATTAGGACAGCTGCGCTGTCGATACATATGAAAAATATATTGTATCTTCATAATGAAATCTAGTGCTTACTCAAGAAATTTATTTTCGAGAGATTTGATTCGGAATAATTGTTAAATTCTTTCACCTTTAATATTAATATTACCGAATGATAAATTCACTTTCTTTAATTTAACAATCAAAAATAATTTCGTTAAAATTTTCCTGTATTAAAAAAACACTGTTAACTCGAATTCCGTATAGATAAACATTAATTCAACCAATTCTAAAATCTAATGTTGCTTGAATCTCCAAAATGAAAAAAAACACATTGATAAAACCTGTGGACCAGTTGTTGGTGTTGTTATAGTGTTCTATTGATGGTACTGACCAATTTTTTAGTGGGACCACCCTCTTCTACAGATAACTACATCTGATAATTGAGTTTTAGACTATATTGCGGATTACTTCTTCTGATGATTACATTTTTTAGACTGAATTTCCTTATATAGTTTGTCCCTTCTTATACTGAAATTCTTCCATACATTTAGGGAATTGTTCACCACGCCATGTATTTTTTAAATGGTTCGCTAAGCCACGTATTTTTGAACACTTGTATTGATTAAGCTATTAGATCGCACGTGTAACATTTCCTCTGAATCATTTCTTTGTATTTTCAATAATAATTTGTTTTTACAATTCAAATATTTATAATTATAATTTGTTATGTTACCTATTAATCACTACAATTTGTTTTTTATCTTGTTATTACAGTTTATTATTATTATTATTATTATTATTTGTTTTTACATTTCGGTTATTACTGTTACAATTTTATTATAATTTTGTTATTAATATTAATTCTTATTTTACAGTAGGTTGTCTGGTTACAAGACGCACCAACTAGGGCATCCTACATTGAGAAAAAATGCCATTGAATTTATAGCACGCATATTTACATAGGTTCAAAAGCAGATGTTATTAACTTGATGTGATATGTAGTTTATTTTATAGCACTGTCTTTAAATCAAACAATGACTTCTTTGATTCAATAACGATAAATAATAATAAATACGATAATAATAATAAATATAAAATGAACTACATTTCGCATTAAGTTAATGACATCTGCTTTTGAGCGTATGTGAATATGTGTGTTATAGATTCAATAGTATTTCTTTCTCAGTGTAGTTAAAAACTAAGATCGAAACATAGTCAAAGTGACTAGAAAATTAGTTAATGTGGCTAAGAAAAATAGTTAAATTGACTAGGATAATTATATTAGATTTAGGTACACTGTATCGTAGCTATTTGTAACTCGTAATCGAATTTCTATTATTGGATATCAAACAAAAAGTATGTATATTATGTATAGTAATAACGGAACGAAATTCAGGCAATAGGTCATGAGCGTCCTATGTCCAGGAATAAATTATTAGTTTTCAAGTAAATGTATATTAGTAATTTTAGTTCATTTTAAGAAAATCAAACTTTTACAGTGATCTATATATTTTACATTTAAGAAAAATTAACTGTTGATAACTTTATTTAATTCTTTAACATTTCTAAAAATATAAAAATGACGTTGTAATAATATGGCATTATTTTTAACCCGCAGGGTACTGATTGGGTCAGCGTAACCCAGGAAACTTTTATAAATAGGAACATATATTGGAGGAAGTTAATGAAGGGGGTCTAGGTTAGTGGTTAATTTAAGGTCCCGACAGTTGAAAAAAATTACATTTAATCCTTTGAAGTTACCGAGGTAAGCTAAATTCACTGAAGGTAAAATTGCTTTTTTATAGTCAGTACCCTGAGGTACTGAATTTTTAAAAAATTAATGGATTTATTTCAAAGTTAGTATCTAGGGGTTTTCTGGGTCACTGATTACGAATCTATAGTCAGACTTTCACATTTTGAACCCCCTGCATGGAAAAAATTTCCGTGCACCGCTTGTCTCACCTCCCCACATAACACATAATATTGCAGCAATATTGTTGCAACATTTTTTTGCAACATTTGAAATATTCCCTTGAAACATTGCAATAATATTTCAGGTATATTGTTATGTCCGACTCATGGAATATTACAAAATAACATTCCAGCAATATTTCAATAAAACTTTACAAAACAAATTACTTGAATGTCTCAGGAATATTGTAGTAAAATATTGCTGAAATGTTTCTTAAAAATGTTATTAAAATATTGTTTATTTTAAATTATTGTAAAATTTTTACTAAAAATGTTTTTCAAAGGTTTCAAAGGATCATTTATTTTTAATATATAAACTATTTCATTTTGATTTTGTTATTTCCACTAATTATCTTCAAGTGTCAAAGGGATTATTTAATTTACTTGAATTATATTAAAATTTTTGCATAAAGAATAAATTTATGTATTTTTAATTATATTTTATATAAATTTGAAAACTATTTATTATTTTATTGTAAAATATCAAACTAAACAATATTTAGAATAAAAACATATTTCTTTATTAAGCAAGCCTCAGGTAAATAAATACAATAATTATAATAATCGTAGTAGATAGAAAAAAATTAGAAACGTGTTAGTATTGCATTATTAATTTTCTTCATCGTCAGCATCAGAGTCTCTTAATGATTCTTCCTCTTCTCCGTTATCGTCTTCTTCATCTCCTTTTGCTCTACAGAATAAAATATTGGTAAAATTATTATAAAATGAATCGGTGAAAAGTAAATTATTCACTAGCTAAACAAAATTATTACTAAAAATTTATGCACTGTAACTAATATTTTTAAAAGCTGATCGTTTTTACCAATGATAATTGATTTTCAGTGAAAGTTGATATAAAATAATTTATTAATAATATATATTTTTCTTTTAAGTGAGATGTCAGTTTGAGAATTTAAAAAATATATTTTAGTTTGAGTGTAGAATAAATATTTGTCAAACTTAAATCCATAAAGATTATAAACAATGATAGGAAACATGACTTTTCTTACAACTCTCTCTTCAATCTTGTTTTGGCTTGAGCGAACCATTTAGAACCGATAATTTGAATTGCATAATCATCTTCCTTTGGGCAGGATACTTTCACGCTTTCTGAAAAAAATTAAATCCCTAAAATGTTAATTAAATGCTTCTTTGATTCTGTATATTTAAATATTAAAATTTCCTTGATTTTTGGAAAAAACTTATTTGATTTGAAGAAGCTTTCTTTAAATAAAAAAACCTTTTATATTTTAATTTTTGAATTAACTGCGTATTTCGATAGCTTGTAATTATAAAATGATTTAAATTTTGAAAATAATTATGTATCTATTATGTCATACCAATAATTAAATTTGCAAAGTTGGTATTAATCAACGGCAGTTTGGACTTCCTTCCTGACCAACTGTATAGGAGAGCGAGTTTATTTGTAAACAGCTTGCTGCACACGTTCGCCACAACATTATTGACATCTCTTCCTCCAATGGATCCTAATGCGTTTATCTAGAATAAATTATATTGTGTAAAATATTTTCTAAAACTAAAAGTATTCAAAAAAATTCCTAAAACTAACAGCTATAATCATTTTAATGTGTTTACAATTGGTTTAATTTAATACAAAACCAAAATGGGACAGGGTTTTTCAGTATTTTTAAAATTAACTTTAAAAGCATTTAAAAATATGTAATAAAAAAATAATAAATTAATAAATTGAAAAAAATAGAAAAAAACAATGTTAATCATTTACATACATTTTAGCATAAATACAAATACAATACTGACCATTTTAGTTTTAAAATTCTTATCATTTAGTTTGTCATTTGTTGCTATTAGGTCCTTTTTGGAATTAATTGGCAACTTTGGGCATTTTGTGGAATCAAAGAAAGATCTATTATTTGAAGTTCCGCAACTACTTTGAGACTGAATTTTCATGTTTCTAAGAAGTAAGATTATTTCATTCAATTTTGATAGTATTAATTCGTCACTTGAAAGACCTGTATAAAAATAAAAAAATTTATTAACTCAAAAAATTTATAGAATCTTCTTTTATATTACATTACCTGTTTTTGAATCTTGATATTCAAGACTGGCCAAAGCATTCTCTAAGTTTGATGAAAATTTACTTTTGGATGCATTTGGATTGTTATCATTATCAGGTAAAGCCGATGCTGTGGTGAAATTATTTAAGCTTCGCATTTTTTCAGTTGATGTGCTTGGAGCAAAAACATCTTTGGTTTTAAATCCTATAAATTAATAATAATTTTTTAAAATTCTAAACTTTTAAAACTCTTAATGTTCAATATATTTTGAAAGATAAACTCAAGCAAGATCAGTAATAAAAAATGGTCTAAATTGTCTATTAGATTTCGTCTTAGTCAGATTTTATGTATCATGTCAAAATCAATCCATTTTAAGACTATAATATATTATCATGTAAAATAGTTAAAAGATTTTAATTAAAAACTTCATTGTTATTGAAAATAATATCTTCAAATTTGAAAAAAAATTTAACAGCGAATCTTGTATTAATGCAATCTGGCTTAACGAAATCTAACCCTTATGCTTCGAATTTTCCAATAATCTTTGTTTTGCGAATTCGTCTGTATCTGTTGATGATTCATCAGAATTTGGATCTTGAATGGTAGAAGCATCAGTAGGGATTTTTTTTGAAAGAAGGTTGCTTGTGAATGTTTTGCTTCTAAAATCTGGTACAAATATCAGTAACAAATAATTAGTTAAAAATAATATACATTGATTAAATTTTATACCTACATTGATTAAAAATAAATTATTATTAGTCAATATTTCAATACATTTAATTAAAATAATAATTTAATTTATCAATAAAGTTAACACAATGAATTTAATAAATATTTCATTAATATTTAATTTTTTGTTTGATAAAAACACAAACCGCTTTGTATTGAGTTTTTCGGTGATCTCAGTGTTGAATCTTCAGAAATTGGATCCTCAATGGCTGATTTGGCAATTCGAATTTCGTTTAGAAGAAGGTCATTTGTGGAACCCGGAGATCCTGTGTCACTAAAATCTGGCAAAAATATCAGCAAAACAAAGTTGATTAATTAAAAATAATTTATTTATTTTATACATTTTTTTAAATAAATTAATATTACTAAATATTTCCATAAAGTTAATTAAAGTGTTACTTAAATTATTCAATAAATTTAATACTTATCTTAAAAATAAAAATTTATATTTTTTATTTGATAAAAAAATAACCTTTTAGTTTCGAATTTTTTGGTAAACCCGGTGTTGCAAATTCAGTCTCAGTTGGCCCAGCACGAATTCGTTTCCTAGGTGGGAGTGGAATACGAGGCTTTTGAATTTGTTCATCGATTATTTGAGGTTTTTGCCGCTTCTTTTCTGATGTCGACACGATATTTTTTAATTTATTAACCTCTTTAATAGAACCATTTTGTAAAGTTGGGGATGAAATCACTTTAGCACGGTTGTTTCTAGATCTTTTATAATTTTCGGAGTAGTTGTCAATCACGTCGCTGTCAATTTCAGACATTATTAATGCTTCGTGCAATTTCTCTCTGCCTTTTTCGTATGTGTCTACAAATAAAAAATATAAATGAATATAAAAATAAATTTGAAAAACCACTCTCTGATTTTATGAATGAAAATAAATTATATTATTACATAACTCAAAACAATTATGTAGAAAAAAATGAAATAATAATAGAAAAATTTATTAACTGCTTGCATAAATGGATGGATTTAGATAAAAAAGACGCATGTGTGACATGTTTGTGTTATTTAATATTATTATAAACAGATTCTCTTATAAATGAATATTTACCAGTTCTTTTTAAATATTGGAGAACATCGTACTGTTTCCAATTTAATTCTGGATCAACTGATTTTGATATCATCTCATTTATTTTGGAAGCTCTTTCAGAAGGCGGGTAGTAACATTTCCGTTCGTCATTCTCGAGACTGATTATCCATTTCGTCGGAACTAATACAACTCCGTCTTCCAACTCTACTACAGAAAACGGCATGCTCCTTTTTGTATTTTTAATAATGAAGTATAATTTAATTAAAACGCGTACCGAGAAAAATATTAACCTACGTCAAATCTGTAGTTTGTTTTTAATGAAGTGAAGTGTGCCAAACTAAAATAATTGAATGTTGTTTAATTGTAATTGGAAACTGAAAAAACGATGACAGCGCTTTAATGTCAATTTGTTATATTAATTTAAATTCTGATAACGACGTTTTAAAAATGTAAAGAAGAATTTATATGAAAGAAAATCAAAATGAATATTTGCATTATTAAAAATTTTTCATTTATTATTAAGAATATTTTTTACAGAGGTAAATATAGTAATTTTCATACTAAAAAATATTTTTTATTGGAACAGATAATTTTGAATATTGTATTTATTTAAATTTCGAATAAATTTTCAATCAGCTTCATTTGTGTTGAGATAAATTTTATAATAATAATTTATCTTATTTATTTATATAACATTATTGTTTAAAATAATTAAAAATAAAAACATAGAATGAAAAAATTTAAAATTAATTAATTTAAAACATTGAGAGGTTGGATGCTATAAGGGAATGCGCATAGTTTTCGTTATCCCCATGCGCAACCGCTGTCTTGCTGTACGTGGAGACTTCCACTAAGTATCACTATCAATTGCATTATTTTTAATTTTTACATGTGAAAAATAAGATGAAATATTTTACAAAATTTGATTGAGTATATTAAAGAGTTACTAATATTTGTAATTCTTGCTAGTTTAAGAAAGCTTTTAGTGTTTCTTTTTAAATAGAAGTTAACTTAATAGATTATCGATTTTCTCACAATTTTTTTCTCAAAAATGTATTTTTTATAATTATATACGTTTCTTTCAGGTTATGAATTTGTTACTGTAGCTTAGTCTATCATGCCAAAAGTAAGCTCTCACAATAGTTATTCTAACAGACATATTCGTCGACTACGAGACAACCTAACGAAATTGGATATAAAACGCTTAAACTCTCAGAAATGTAACGCAGATTCAATCGAAAAAAATACCGAAGACTTAAACACAAATAAAAATGTTCCTTTTAGCGACGAAAATGACTATGATTATATTCCTACGAATGAGAATGAAAATGAATATATTCACTGTAATGAATATATTCAATTAGATGAAGAAAGTGAAATTAATAATACAGTTATTACTCAAAGGAAAGAAGAAGAAGAAAGAGTAGGAGTAGAAGAGAAATTACCAATAGAAGAAATAGTAGGGGTAGATGAGGAAGAAGGAAAAGAAGAGGAAAATGAGTGGGAAAAGTTGTTGGATTTTGATTTCGAATTTGAAAATGAACATAATATTTCAGACGATGATAGCGATTGTGGAAATGAATTTTGTGAATCCAGTTGCTCTGAAGATGAAGAAGAAGAGAAGAAAGATGAAAAGCATAATAAAAATAACAAATTTAAATCTGCTTTATGTCAATGGGCATTATTATATAATATCCCATTAATTGCACTTACTGCACTTCTCTTGCTTTTATTAACATTTACAGATTATGTACTTCCACGCACGGCTCGAACCCTACTAAAGACACCCATAAATACGAAAACAACAATTTTGTCTGACGATGGAGAATATTTACACCTTGGTTTATTGCGGGCGCTGCAAGCTATTTTAAAAACTCAAAAGTCCAAGGGAATTAACAAGAATAATTTAAATTTGTATATTAACATCGATGGTTTGCCAATATACAAAAGCTCAAAGAAGTCTTTATGGTTAATTTTTTGTTCTGAAGTAAATTCAAAAAGTGTGTACTTAATTGGCGCTTACTTTGGTGAACATCATCCAACTAATTCGAATGAGTTTTTGTCAGAATTTGTTAAAGAAGCAAAAATATTCTGTGAGTCCGGCATCATCTTCGAAGGGCGAAGAATTACTGTAAATATTTATGGACTGATTTGTGATGCTCCTGCCAAAAGCTTGGTGTTAAAAGTAAAAGGTCACACTGGATACCATTGTTGTCCCAAATGCAAGATTAAAGGAGAAGGTATTCTACCTGAACAGATTGGAAAAAACAGGAAAAAAAAGAGACGAGTATGCTTTCCTGGTTTAGGGCCATTTTCTAAAAGAACAGACCTAGAATTTGCCAGTAATGTATACCTAGGTACTTATCAACAGGGAGAAGCAACGGTTTTAACTCAGATCCCTAGATTTGGAGCTGTCTCTAATGTTCCAATTGATTATATGCACTTGGTCCTATTAGGAATAATGAAAAAATTAATTCTCTTATGGTTAACGGGTCCAACTAAAGTCAGACTTTCTTCATCAGATATTGATAAGATTTCAATTAATTTAATAGAATTAAAGAAAAGTCAACCAAGCGAGTTTGCAAGAAGGCCCAGATCATTAAGGGACGTAAAATATTGGAAAGCAACGGAATTTAGAAACATCTTATTATACAGTGGTCCAATTGTTCTGAAAAATGTCTTGAACGAAGAACTCTATACTAATTTTTTAGCTCTTCATGTGTCATTAACTATTATTTCAAGCCCAATTTTGATTAAAATTCCAGGAGAAATCGATTATGCTCAAGAACTCATTGAATATTTTATTACAACTTTTGAGATTATTTACGGAAAAGAATACATGTCATACAACTTTCATAATTTACTTCATCTTTGTGAGGATGTTAAGAAATATGGGCCTGTTGATGAATTTAGCGCATTCAAATTCGAAAATTATATGACCACGGTAAAAAAGAAATTAAGGAAAACGAATAAACCTTTGCAACAATTAGCAAGAAGATATGCCGAAGAACAAGCTGTCGAAGAAATGAATATTAATCAACCAGATATAGTGCTAAAACATTCCCATTTTGAAGGTCCTTTGATAAATATTGGTTTGAAGATTAGGAAACAATATAAGACACTTAAAAATAAATCATTTTCAATTGATTGTAGTAGCACAAAAAATAATTGCGTTTTGTTTAAAGATGACTCTGTAGCAACAATATATAATATCATTGAATCAGAAGAAGGTACTATTTATTTAATAGGAAAAAAGCACATTTCTAAGGGACCTCTATTCACAACTCCTTGTGATTCAACTGATTACAATATTCAAAAAATTTTAAACAATAACGATAAATATTTTTATTCATGGCCTCTATTCGAATTAAAATCAAAAATGTGGATGATTCCTGAAACAAGACAAGTAGCAGTTGTGTTTCCAGTATTGCACACAACTTCTTGAAAGTCACAAGTAATTTAAATATTTATATTTTTATATTTATTATTATTGTAAATAATTTCATAATAATAATAATAATAATAATAATAATAAATAATATAATTCCCGAAAATCACCTTTTTTGGTAACTTTACGGAAATCAGCTTTGGAAAAATTCCCGATGATTACAACACATTTTTCATAGTTAATTAGTCCCCAATTTAGATTTTACAGTTTAAATAGTTTTAAAATTCAAAAAAATTTAATATTTTATTTCAGATACAAACATTAGGATTCATGAGTGGAAGGAATTCCAAAAGCGATTTATCATTCACGCTAATGCTTTTTAAAGAAAATTGTTTATTTTATATAATACGTTAGGAATGAAGCCATGACCAGCAAGTCGAACACCTGAATCTTACAGAATCGATAATAATTAGCGACATAAAATTATAGTTAAAATTTCTAACTGTGAATTAGTAGATTTCCAATAAATATATAATTAACAGGGAGCTATTAAATTTATTTTAGTTGATTTTTAATAAAATTCAACTAATTTTCTAATTGTAAAATATGGTACTAAGTTACTAATTTTAAAATGGTACTAATTTAGAGTGGAAAATTTACTTTCAAATATTGGAACTCTATTTTTTCTTTAAAAATGTTTGTATTTTATTCTTTAATTTTTCTTGATAAAATACTTATAGGTATTTTATATAATTTTTGTATTTATTAAAAATATTGTTAAAAATATTGTAGTGATATTGTTATAAAATTATTAAATTGATTACTTACCTAAATGTAATTGAGAGTTGTCGATAATGAATAAATATGTTCACAGTTTAAAAATTCTTCTTTCTTAAATTATATTTTTATAATGAAATACATTTGTTTTCTTTACAAACATATTGTTCCATTTTATACCTATTATTAAATGATTCAGTAAAAATAAAAATCACAGCTTCTTGGAAAAGAGATTTCAAAATACAATCTTCTTTGTAAAAATTCTGTAATATTTCAACAATGTATAAAAATAATATTTCAACAATATTTCACTGTAACATTCCTGAGACATTTAAGTAATTTGTTTTCTAAAGTTTTATTGAAATATTGCTGGAATGTTATTTTGTAATATTCCATGAGTCGGACATAACAATATTCCTGAAATATTATTGCAATGTTTCAAGGGAATATTTCAAATGTTGCAAAAAAATGTTGCAACAATATTGCTGCAATATTATGTGTTATGTGGGTCCAGTGCAGTTGATGTACTATAAGTTAGGGACGAATTTAGCACGAGAATAAGGACAGTATTCAATTCGAAATATGGGACGTATATTGTCCATAATGCGCAGTATAGCATTTTGCACGAGAAATGCGTGGGACAATATTTATCTTTAGCGCCTAGTGCAGAGGTTGTCCGATGAAAGTGCGTTTGCTGTCTCTAAAAAGGGTCGTATATGATTACTTTTCAAAGTGTAAGATTTGTACTGTAATTAAGGACCATTGGTGCACATATAGAGATAAACGGTGCACAGAAATTTTTTCCGTGTGGCTGTTCCGAAAGATTTTTTGTTAGAGTGTTATGTAAAGGAACTGTAATTTTTTGTTTTGTAATGAACTACTCTCAAGAACTGACAGTTGGGTCTCATTGCTTCATAGAGATCAATTCGGCAAATGCACAAAACTTTTTTCATTGAGGTAATAATGTGACAATATGATGTATAAGTTAAATAATAAATTTTGAAGCAACGTGATAAAAAGGAACTTTAATATACTTTATGCTTCACTATCTTATTCTTTAAAAACACATTGTTTACGTTGTACCCTTTGTACTTTAATTGTGTTTCAGCACAATACTATTCCTGCTGCTTCGATAAATGTAGTAGGCGATGACAACGGCCCCAAAAGGGGATGTGTAGAACGATTCCCTGCCTGTTTATTGAAGTAACGAAGCCAGCGTAGGCGCGGGGGACGTTAGGGTGTGAGGATGATGCCGTAGTGTGTCCGACAACGAGTTGACTTTGTCCGCGTCAAAGTCGAAAAGCTTTCATACTTAGGCCTGGGGAAACTCCAAAGGCTTCAAAACTTAATTTTGCAGTAATAACGTCAGGATACTTATGCGACAGCAATGCAAATGCATTTTGTTACATATGTGGACAATTCGATGTCCCCAAAAATCGTAAGTCAATAAATGAAAATATCAAACAGATCTACAAAGATTGTTTTGATCATAAGATAGCCAATCAGGATAAAAATTTTGTTCCACCTTCTTCTCCCAAAACCTTGGAAATTGACAGTTCAACTGAAGATGTTCTAGATTTTGAAAATAAAGACATGAGAACCGCTGATGAGGACGACTAGTACCTTCCGTATGATGAACAAGAGATAAAGATTCCACAAACGTTAAACCAAGAAGAACGTAGCAATCTCATTAGAGATTTAAAATTGCCGAAGGATTGTTCAGAACACCTAGCATCAGTGTTGAAGAAGAAAAACTTGTTATCAAAAGGCACAACAGCTAGCTTTTATCGAGACAGAGAAAAAGAATTCCGACAATATTTTACAATAAATGAAAATCCGTCGTTGCACAGTGGGCCACGAAGCATTTAAAAGCGAACATAATTCAAGATTAAAAAGAATTTAAACGAAACTTAATGTCTAGGGGGTTTTGAGGTCGCTGATCACGAATCCGAGGTCATATTTAAAAAATTCAAAATGGCGGACCCAATATGGCGGATAGGATTTGAAAAAAACTCTTAAACAATTATAAAACTTGGTGTCTAGTGGGTTTTGTGGTCGCTGATCACGAATTTGAGGCCATATTGAAGAAATTGAAAATGGCTGACCCAATATGGCAGATGAGATTTACAAAAAAATTCTTAAACAATTGTAAAATTTGGTGTCTAGAGGGTTTTGAGTTTGCTGATTACGAATCCGTGGTCAGATTTACAAAACTTAAAATGGCATACTCAATATATTTGAATGTAGAAGTAAATTTAACAGAATATTTCGATGGTAAAATAAAATGAGGGTTTGAGATTTGTATGTTTTACTAAAAAACATATTTTAATTGCGCCCTTATGTATACAAATATGAAAGAAAATTTATTTTTCATCTCCGAAGCTTTTCATCTCCGCAGCCTTTTCCTTGAAATATGCTAGTTTTTCTTTTGTTTTTAGTATTTACCTGCATTGCTTTGAAAAAATTAACCCAAATTACCATTAAATCAAATACTTTAAATACATTTATATTTTCATCTAATTGAATATATTTGGTATTAAAATATACAAATTATTAATTTTTAAGCAGTGTAATTTTATTTTCGATTTTGTGAACGCGATATTAGTGTGAATTTTTAATAGAAAAGCTCGCCAATTAAATAAAATTAATTTAATGGAGCAACAATAATATTTTTCAAATGAAAAAACTTTAATATTTTTAAGAATTAATTTTGGGCAACCTAAAAATCTTACTCTTGAGTATGAAATTAAGTAGTTTTAATAGAAAAAACCATATAATTGAAGAAAAAAATTAATTGAAAAACTGAAATTTAAAAGTGTCACTTTCAGAAAATTCACCCATGTAACTCCACTAAATTTTAAAATGGGCAAAAATGGGCAACTTTAATTAAAAGTACATTTAATTTAGAAGACATTTCACGTTTAGTTTACTTTATATCACGTGGAAGTTAGGGGAACTCACAAATAATAGCAAATGCATTTCAAAAAATTAACATTTTCCGACGTTAAAAGTGCTATATCTTTAAAAATGTAGTATTTTTTAATTTATTATAAATATTTTTCATAACAATACATATCATTCAAAAGAAATAAAATTTAAAAGTAAGAAAAATAATCATTTATAGAAAAATAAATAAACATTTCAGTCAGCGGATAACTTTAAAGTTTTTAATAAAACTTTTTAACCAACATACAACCACCGCTATAATTTTTGATAAATAACTATAATATTCTACAAAAAGTTACACAAAATACTGATTTAGATTATTATATCTAAAATTTATAATTCTAAAGTGGACTTTTGTCCGCTTTTTCATGCTTCCTGGCCCACTGTGCGTTGGTATATTGCTCAGATGTTGTCGGACTCATAAATAAATTAAAAACTAATAATACAAACATGAAAATTAGAGACAATTTATTGACTCTTCGAAAAAAAGTTTAAAAGTAGTACTACTACATAATACTAATATTTATGCTCCAATTCCAATAGCGCATTCAACGGAAATGAAAGAAAACTATGAATACATGCAGTTGTCGTCGCCTACTACATTTATCGAAGCAGCAGGAATAGTATTGTGCTGAAACACAATTAAAGTACAAAGGGTACAACGTAAACAATGTGTTTTTAAAGAATAAGATAGTGAAGCATAAAGTATATTAAAGTTCCTTTTTATCACGTTGCTTCAAAATTTATTATTTAACTTATACATCATATTTTCACATTATTACCTCAATGAAAAAAGTTTTGTGCATTTGCCGAATTGATCTCTATGAAGCAATGAGACCCAACTGTCAGTTCTTGAGAGTAGTTCATTACAAAACAAAAAATTACAGTTCCTCTACACAACACTCTAACAAAAAATCTTTCGGAGCAGCCACACGGAAGAAATTTCTGTGCACCGTTTATCTCTATATGTGCACCAATGGCCCTTAATTACAGTACAAATGTTACACTTTGAAAACGGATCATATACGGCCCTTTTTAGAGACAGCAAACGCACTTCCATCGGACAACCTCTGCACTAAGCGCTGAGGATAAATCGCTTGCTGAGTGTAAAAACATGATAGTAGTTCGCCGGAAAAACGACCTAAGTGATTTGTTAAAAAATAATATTTTTAAATTAGCTAAACATATTTTATTGGATCTTTTTTATGTAAAGGTAATCTTCGGTGATGTCTTTTTAATAGAAAAAATTAGTGATACAATTAATAAGCAAATTATATGAGTAATTCGATTGTGAATCTTCAGTTTCATTTTTTTGTCAAGAACCTAAGTCGACTTAGGTCGTGTTTTGAGCGAACGGATCATATATGTATATGTCCTGTTTTTTTAAGTTTTCTTGCTAATGGCGACAGTATAAGTACCACATCAAACTTATTTTTGGTTGGCTATTTTACTACGTACAATATTATCGCAGAGGTGTGTCCTTTTATTTGGAAAATCCTAAGTCCTTTGTTTCTAAGAGAAAGAACTGCAGAAAATTGGGAAGTCATTGCTAATGGTTTAAATGCAAAATGGAATTTTCCACATTGCATGGGAGCGATTGACGGAAAAGAAATTAGAATTATGGCTGAAGCACATTCCGGTAGTTTATATTACAACTATAAAAAATTTTATAGCATCAAAATGTTAGCAATGTGTGATGCATATTATCGTTTCACATGAATCGATATTGAACATTTTGGTTTTTTTAATAAACAAATAAAACTATGAAAGAAATTTTCTAATAACAAATAATACATATTGCTCTTTATTTTGCTAGGCTCCGTTAGTGATTTATCTGCATTCCAAAACACAACTTTTTATCAAGACTTAGAAAATAGAAGAGTTGATCTCCCAGCTGATGCTCCTTTAGCTAATTCTCAAATTCGTTTACAATTTTTTTATTGGCAACATTTTTGCAAATTATGAGTTCGTTTTTGTTCCTAGTTTCGTATATTTACCTAACTTTGGCATCTAAAAGAAAAAACCGAGTGTTTTTATATATTTCTAATGTTTCTTCATGTTTCGGCTAATGCTTCACTCACTATAAATATCAATTTTTTGCACTTTTTTGAGAATAACTTTTTTGTTTTTTGTTGTACAAAAAAGTGTTCAACAGAAAAGTTGTTTGTTTTTGCTCATATTTTAAGGAAAAAAATAAAAAAAATTTTTTTTTGAAAATTGTCAAAAAAAATTTTTTTTTGAAAATTTGCAAATTTTTCAAAAAATCATAACTTTTTTGTTTTTTGTTGTACAAAAAAGTGTCGTAAGGAAAAGTTGTTTGTTTTTGCGCATATTTTAAGGAAAAAAATAAAAAAAATATTTTTTTGAAAAATGTCAAAAAAACAAAATTTTGAAAATTTCAAAATTTTGTATTTTTGATGTTTTTTGACGAAATGGGCTGCCCAACGAACTTAGGCTTCATTTTTACGGACTAAGAAAGTGTGCCAAATTTCAAGTCGATTCATAAAAATTTATTCGAGTTATCGTGGAGACAAATTTTTCTACAGACAGACACTTTTCTAAAAACCATTTTTTTGGAATCAGGGGGTCATGAAACGTAAAGATTTAGCAAAATTAGACAATGCTCAAAATTGCACAAATCCAAGACTTTCTCATTTTTGATGAGAATGTAAAAACGATTTTTCTAAAATTCCATGGTGGTGTAACCCCTTAAACAATTTTACACAAACTTTAAAAAATAATTTTTTTGATCCATCAAAAGATAATTCCAATTTGTCATTTAATTTAAGAAATAGATATCTACAATATAAATTTTTAACTCATGAAATGATGAATAAAAATGAATATTTTTATTCATATATATGCTAATTTAAGTATGCTAATCGTATTATAAAATAATACTATTCATTTTAATGACATGCAAAAATATAGGATCTACGTCCTGGGTTTTGAAATCATATTTTTAGTAGACACCTCATTTATATATATATATATATATATCATTAGAGGCAAAAATTTACATGATTTTAATTGAATTAAAAAGAGTTAAAATTATTCTTATACTTGGTTAATGTTATATAACAAAAGAAATAAGAATGTAAAAATATACATACAAACGCAATTTTCTTAAATGTTCATCTAGGTGACAAAAATAATTTTTTTAAATTTCAATTTTCAGATTATTTTGCGCTCGAAATTGTATTGAGAATGCATTTGAAATTTTATATGGAAGGTGGTGTGTTCTCCATAAAAATTATGTTTCAATTTAGAAAAGTCCTCTGCTATTGTACAGGCATGTGTTTATCTACATAATTTCCTGCTAACATATGATTTAGCAATTAACGAAGATTTGAATTGATTGATTGGTTTAAATTAATTCATAAAATATATTAATTGTAAAAATAAAAAGTGTTCTTGCTATTAAAGATATTTTGATTTATTTTAATTATGTAAAACATAATACAGTAATTCACAAGTAAGACGATAACATATGTATAAGTTCTTAGGCCAATACTTCAAATGGCTAATTAGTTTTAGTTTTGAGATCTTTCTTTTAGTTTTTTATTTATCACGTCCATTGTTTAAAAAAACACTTTTGTTTATTTTCTTCGGATACTTTTCTCCATTCGTCTTTAAAAATTAATAAAAAGTCATATTTTTAACATTATCAATTATTCGCGATGTTTTATCAATTGGAGAAATTTTTCAGACAGAGAAGCCTGGCTTTCATTTGAATAAAATGATGTTTCAGTTGAAGTGTCACTATCTTCAATAATTTATAGGTCACTACTGCTTCCATCATTTATTTAACAATCATCACTATTTGGACCATGTTTTGATGCATAAGATGTAATTGTCCTAAGTACATAAGAGTTTAATTTAAAAATTTTGAAATTGATTACTTTTAAAAAGTCTATATGTACTCTAAATCATTCAAGAACAAGAAAATTTTTAGATTTCATATTAATATTGAAAGAGAACTGCAAACTTAGGTCGTGTTTTGAGCGAACGGATCATATATGTATATGTCCTGTTTTTTTAAGTTTTCTTGCTAATGGCGACAGTATAAGTACCACATCAAACTTATTTTTGGTTGGCTATTTTACTACGTACGTTTTTGACAAAAAAATGAAACTGAAGATTCACAATCGAATTACTCATATAATTTGCTTATTAATTGTATCACTAATTTTTTCTATTAAAAAGACATCACCGAAGATTACCTTTACATAAAAAAGATCCAATAAAATATGTTTAGCTAATTTAAAAATATTATTTTTTAACAAATCACTTAGGTCGTTTTTCCGGCGAACTACTATCATGTTTTTACACTCAGCAAGCGATTTATCCTCAGCGCTTAGTGCAGAGGTTGTCCGATGGAAGTGCGTTTGCTGTCTCTAAAAAGGGCCGTATATGATCCGTTTTCAAAGTGTAACATTTGTACTGTAATTAAGGGCCATTGGTGCACATATACCAACGCACAGTGGGCCAGGAAGCATGAAAAAGCGGACAAAAGTCCACTTTAGAATTATAAATTTTAGATATAATAATCTAAATCAGTATTTTGTGTAACTTTTTGTAGAATATTATAGTTATTTATCAAAAATTATAGCGGTGGTTGTATGTTGGTTAAAAAGTTTTATTAAAAACTTTAAAGTTATCCGCTGACTGAAATGTTTATTTATTTTTCTATAAATGATTATTTTTCTTACTTTTAAATTTTATTTCTTTTGAATGATATGTATTGTTATGAAAAATATTTATAATAAATTAAAAAATACTACATTTTTAAAGATATAGCACTTTTAACGTCGGAAAATGTTAATTTTTTGAAATGCATTTGCTATTATTTGTGAGTTCCCCTAACTTCCACGTGATATAAAGTAAACTAAACGTGAAATGTCTTCTAAATTAAATGTACTTTTAATTAAAGTTGCCCATTTTTGCCCATTTTAAAATTTAGTGGAGTTACATGGGTGAATTTTCTGAAAGTGACACTTTTAAATTTCAGTTTTTCAATTAATTTTTTTCTTCAATTATATGGTTTTTTCTATTAAAACTACTTAATTTCATACTCAAGAGTAAGATTTTTAGGTTGCCCAAAATTAATTCTTAAAAATATTAAAGTTTTTTCATTTGAAAAATATTATTGTTGCTCCATTAAATTAATTTTATTTAATTGGCGAGCTTTTCTATTAAAAATTCACACTAATATCGCGTTCACAAAATCGAAAATAAAATTACACTGCTTAAAAATTAATAATTTGTATATTTTAATACCAAATATATTCAATTAGATGAAAATATAAATGTATTTAAAGTATTTGATTTAATGGTAATTTGGGTTAATTTTTTCAAAGCAATGCAGGTAAATACTAAAAACAAAAGAAAAACTAGCATATTTCAAGGAAAAGGCTGCGGAGATGAAAAGCTTCGGAGATGAAAAATAAATTTTCTTTCATATTTGTATACATAAGGGCGCAATTAAAATATGTTTTTTAGTAAAACATACAAATCTCAAACCCTCATTTTATTTTACCATCGAAATATTCTGTTAAATTTACTTCTACATTCAAATATATTGAGTATGCCATTTTAAGTTTTGTAAATCTGACCACGGATTCGTAATCAGCAAACTCAAAACCCTCTAGACACCAAATTTTACAATTGTTTAAGAATTTTTTTGTAAATCTCATCTGCCATATTGGGTCAGCCATTTTCAATTTCTTCAATATGGCCTCAAATTCGTGATCAGCGACCACAAAACCCACTAGACACCAAGTTTTATAATTGTTTAAGAGTTTTTTTCAAATCCTATCCGCCATATTGGGTCCGCCATTTTGAATTTTTTAAATATGACCTCGGATTCGTGATCAGCGACCTCAAAACCCCCTAGACATTAAGTTTCGTTTAAATTCTTTTTAATCTTGAATTATGTTCGCTTTTAAATGCTTCGTGGCCCACTGTGCAACGACGGATTTTCATTTATTGTAAAATATTGTCGGAATTCTTTTTCTCTGTCTCGATAAAAGCTAGCTGTTGTGCCTTTTGATAACAAGTTTTTCTTCTTCAACACTGATGCTAGGTGTTCTGAACAATCCTTCGGCAATTTTAAATCTCTAATGAGATTGCTACGTTCTTCTTGGTTTAACGTTTGTGGAATCTTTATCTCTTGTTCATCATACGGAAGGTACTAGTCGTCCTCATCAGCGGTTCTCATGTCTTTATTTTCAAAATCTAGAACATCTTCAGTTGAACTGTCAATTTCCAAGGTTTTGGGAGAAGAAGGTGGAACAAAATTTTTATCCTGATTGGCTATCTTATGATCAAAACAATCTTTGTAGATCTGTTTGATATTTTCATTTATTGACTTACGATTTTTGGGGACATCGAATTGTCCACATATGTAACAAAATGCATTTGCATTGCTGTCGCATAAGTATCCTGACGTTATTACTGCAAAATTAAGTTTTGAAGCCTTTGGAGTTTCCCCAGGCCTAAGTATGAAAGCTTTTCGACTTTGACGCGGACAAAGTCAACTCGTTGTCGGACACACTACGGCATCATCCTCACACCCTAACGTCCCCCGCGCCTACGCTGGCTTCGTTACTTCAATAAACAGGCAGGGAATCGTTCTACACATCCCCTTTTGGGGCCGTTGTCATCGCCTACTACATTTATCGAAGCAGCAGGAATAGTATTGTGCTGAAACACAATTAAAGTACAAAGGGTACAACGTAAACAATGTGTTTTTAAAGAATAAGATAGTGAAGCATAAAGTATATTAAAGTTCCTTTTTATCACGTTGCTTCAAAATTTATTATTTAACTTATACATCATATTGTCACATTATTACCTCAATGAAAAAAGTTTTGTGCATTTGCCGAATTGATCTCTATGAAGCAATGAGACCCAACTGTCAGTTCTTGAGAGTAGTTCATTACAAAACAAAAAATTACAGTTCCTTTACATAACACTCTAACAAAAAATCTTTCGGAACAGCCACACGGAAAAAATTTCTGTGCACCGTTTATCTCTATATGTGCACCAATGGTCCTTAATTACAGTACAAATCTTACACTTTGAAAAGTAATCATATACGACCCTTTTTAGAGACAGCAAACGCACTTTCATCGGACAACCTCTGCACTAGGCGCTAAAGATAAATATTGTCCCACGCATTTCTCGTGCAAAATGCTATACTGCGCATTATGGACAATATACGTCCCATATTTCGAATTGAATACTGCCCTTTTTCTCGTGCTAAATTCGTCCCTAACTAATAGTACATCAACTGCACTGGAGGTGAGACAAGCGGTGCACGGAAATTTTTTCCATGCAGGGGGTTCAAAATGTGAAAGTCTGACTAAGATTCGTAATCAGTGACCCAGAAAACCCCTAGATACTAACTTTGAAATAAATCCATTAATTTTTTAAAAATTCAGTACCTCAGGGTACTGACTATAAAAAAGCAATTTTACCTTCAGTGAATTTAGCTTACCTCGGTAACTTCAAAGGATTAAATGTAACTTTTTTCAACTGTCGGGACCTTAAATTAACCACTACCCTAGACCACTACCTAGACCCCCTTCATTAACTTCCTCCAATATATGTTCCTATTTATAAAAGTTTCCTGGGTTACGCTGACCCAATCAGAACCCTGCGGGTTAAAAATAATGCCATATTATTACAACGTCATTTTTATATTTTTAGAAATGTTATAGAATTAAATAAAGTTATCAACAGTTAATTTTTCTTAAATGTAGAATATATAGATCACTGTAAAAGTTTGATTTTCTTTAAATGAACTAAAATTACTAATATACATTTACTTGAAAACTAATAATTTATTCCTGGACATAGGACGCTCATGACCTATTGTCTGAATTTCGTTCCGTTATTACTATACATAATATACATACTTTTTGTTTGATATCCAATAATAGAAATTCGATTACGAGTTACAAATAGCTACGATACAGTGTACCTAAATCTAATATAATTATCCTAGTCAATTTAACTATTTTTCTTAGCCACATTAACTAATTTTCTAGTCACTTGGACTATGTTTCGATCTTAGTTTTTAACTACACTGAGAAAGAAATACTATTGAATCTATAACACACATATTCACATACGCTCAAAAGCAGATGTCATTAACTTAATGCGAAATGTAGTTCATTTTGCTTTCTCGTGAGGAAGCTTTGTAGTCGTTTAATTTACAAAATTTTTAAAAATCCTCTTGAATAATTTTCTTCTATATGGGACTATGTTTTATAAGACCCTGAAGAATTGTCCGGATGTATGTATGTGTGTATGTGTGTGTGTGTGGATCCCGATTTTTGTGAACACGATAACTCGAAGAGGTTTTAACGAATTTGGCTAAAATTTACCAGGTATATTTATCATAAAAATATCTCGAACTGGATTGATAGACTTTAAAAAATTCTCAGAAAAAAATTTTTTTTGATTTTTTTTAAGTTGGTTATTGAAGTTAATATATAATAAAATCTTATTCTTTGCATCAAGACGAATCGATTGGTATATAAAAAGAATAAATTGTTTGAGAATTTATAGAGTTAATCACAATTAAAGCTGAAAAATTCGCATTTTTCTCAAAAAATGAGTTCTTTCCGCAAAATTATGTTGCTGTATAAGAAAATTTTACTTACTTATTTCTAAAATTTTATTCTTTGCATGAAGACGGATCGATTGGTATATATAAAGTATATATTGTATTTAAATTTATAAAATTAAAACCAATTACAGACACAAAATTTGCATTTTTAATAAAAATTTATTTTTTCTTAAGAATCATGTTGCTGTACAATAAAATGTTATTATTTATTGAAAAATAAATCTAAAATCTTATTCCTTGCATCAAGATGAATCGATTGATGTATGTAAAATATATATTCTATTGAAAATAATAGAATTAGTTACAATTAAAGATGAAAAATTCATTTTTTTATTAAAAATTTTATTTTGTTCATTTAGGATTAAAACAAATTTTATAAATATTTCTTTGATTTTATAAATATTAGATCGTATTAGAAATTACTTAAAAATTAAATATACTTAATATACTTAATTATAATTATAATAAATATAACAAATTTTTTTAATTAATTTTTAATTAGATTTAAAGACAACAACATGGAAAGTATGTCAATACGTGACAATAAGTTAGTGCTTCCTCCACGAGGAAGCAAATTTTTTTGCTGATCGTATAGAGAAAGCAAAATGTTCATGTAATGAACACCTGGATTTTGATTTAAAGACAGTGCTATAAAATAAACTACATATCACATCAAGTTAATAACATTTGCTTTTGAACCTATGTAAATATGCGTGCTATAAATTCAATGGCATTTTTTCTCAGTGTAGGATGCCCTAGTTGGCGCGTCTTGTAACCAGACAACCTACTGTAAAATAAGAATTAATATTAATAATTAACTAAGAATTATTAATAATGATTTGTAATAATAAATTGATAAAAATAAATAATATCAGGAGTGTATTAAAAAAAATTGTAACAATAATAAAAAGATAATAATAAATTATAACAATAATCACCAAAATATTAATAACAAAATTATAATAAAATTGTAACAGTAATAACCGAAATGTAAAAACAAATAATAATAATAATAGAGCCAAAATAAGTGAAACCGGCCACTTGAAAAATTTTTGTCTCAAATTTTCAAGTTATCTATAATTTTTGGTTGATATATATGAGTACACTTTTTCCCCCTAAATTTTTTTTTCAAAAAATAAAAGTTATTTTTGAAGTAATCTGGTGTTGAAGTTTTGGGTCATTTTATTTTCATTTTATTATTACTTTGAAACAAATAAAGATAATTAAGTGAATTTTTTTTAAATTAAAGCTTAAAATCTATACTTTAAGGATTAAATAAAGGGATTGCTAAAAAATAAAAATTTATAATTGTTATTAACAATTCTTTTAAACAATTGCAAATTGAAGAATGTTCTGAATGTTTTTCAAAAATTAAATTACGATGTATTGATGCGTAAAACTCCAAGCATTAAAATAAAAAAAAGAAAAATCAGTAACCTCGAATATTATAGAAATTATGTTGATTTTTCTGACAAAATGCAGGCGAAAATCAACTTTTAATCATAAAAATCCGCTTAAAAGCGTGAAGTTTCTAACAAAACAAAAGACGATCTTATTTATTCATTTGCAATTTTATCTTTTTCCAGGAACTCGAATCGAATTTTGCCTGCATTTTTTCAGAAAAATCTACACAATATCTATAATATTGGAGGTTACTGATTTTTCTTTTTTTTATTTTAATGCTTGGAGTTTTACGCATCAATACATCGTAATTTAATTTTTGAAAAACATTGAGAACATTCTTCAATTTGCAATTGTTTAAAAGAATTGTTAATAACAATTATAAATTTGCATTTTTTAGCAATCGCTTTATTTAATCCTTAAAGTATAGACTTTAAGCTTTAATTTAAAAAAAATTCACTTAATTATCTTTATTTGTTTCAAAGTAATAATAAAATGAAAATAAAATGACCCAAAACTTCAACACCTGATTACTTCAAAAATAAATTTTTTTTGAAAAAAAAATTTAGGGGGAAAAAGTGAACTCATATATCTACCAAAAATCATAGATAACTTGAAAATTGGAGACAAAAATTTTTCATGTGGCCGGTCTCATTTATTTTGGCTCAATAATAATAATAAACTGTAATAACAAGATAAAAAACAAATTGTAGTATTTAATAAGTAACATAACAAATTATAATTATAAATATTTAAATTGTAAAAACAAATTATTATTGAAAATACAAAGAAATGATTCAGAGGAAATGTTACACGTGCGATCTAATAGCTTAATCAATACAAGTGTTCCAGCTATAATATATTTTTCAAAAATGCATGGGTTAGTGAACGATGTCAAAAATACGTGGCTTAGCGAACCATTTAAAAAATACACGGCGTGGTGAACAATTCCCTAAATGTATGGAAGAATTTCAGTATAAGAAGGGACAAACTATATAAGGAAATTCAGTCTAAAAAATGTAATCATCAGAAGAAGTCATCCGCAATATAGTCTAAAACTCAATTATCAGATGTAGTTGTCTGTAGGAGAGGGTGGTCCCACTAAAAAATTCGTCAGTACCATCAATAGAACACTATAACAACACCAACAACTGGTCCACAGGTTTTATCAATGTGTTTTTTTTTCATTTTGGAGATTCAAGCAACATTAGATTTTAGAATTGGTTGAATTAATGTTTATCTATACGGAATTCGAGTTAAAAGTGTTTTTTCAATACAGGAAAATTTTAACGAAATTATTTTTGATTGTGTTTGACCTTAACTTTAACGCACAATATTTAAATTAAATTGATTCCAGTGATATAAGTGAATGGCAATACATTTTGTAAAAATAGTGCTCCCACTATTCCGAAGCCGATCCTCAAGAGGTGGTCCCAACCCGACCCCCATATTTTTACATTCTAATTGTTTATTCTCTTCTATTTTATTGTTCACAAGAAGTGAGGATAGGTTTTGCATATTTACTTTTCGTTTTTAGGAATTTATAAAATATTTTACTAGCAATCACAGCACTGTTAACTGTAATTCTTTTTTGGTTAAACATTTTATTCATTGTAAGTTGTAAAATATTCTTGACAAGACGATATGAATTAAGAAACGTTGTACTTTTCGACATGTTTGGAAGCACTTAAGTACAAAAACGAAAGAAGATTAATAACAAATTTCGTATATATTTTACTAAAAATAGGACGAAAATTAAAACAGGCAAAACCATTGGTGGTATTATATTGGAAATTTAGACACTGTTTAAGAATTTATATTTATTATCATTTCAAAAAAGTCCTTAAAATTTATTTAAATAAAGTAATAATATTAATTCAAGTTTAACTATGTTGACATAACTTATAGACATTAATAACACAGCCACACAAAAAAAGAAAAGTGTCTTGATCTGGGGTCGAGACATATATATTTCGATGTATTTCGATGTGCTGAATCCGAATCCGTCATCAGAATTTGGCCAATAGGTCCTGGTTTCGCCCTAACCTCAAAAAATACCTTAAAATCGCCAAAATGGTCGATTTTGAGTGATCAAACTTGAATCTAAGCACATATTAGTAAGTTTCTAAGGTCCTTCATTTTTAATAAACTATTCTATAAGCTTTTCAATTAAAAATTCATACAATAAATTAAATCTATCGAACATAACTTCAAAATTATAACTAAGCTTCCAAACAAACAAATTATATCATACACTGGGCAATAAAAATTTTGTAAGCTCATGAAATTTAATATTCAGGTCTTTCTGTGATTACTGATTACGGACCCTATGTCAAGTTTCCAAAATCCAAAATGGCGGATCCAATATGGCGGACACAATTATAAAAATTTGTTCGGATTTGCTTGAAAATCGTTACTCAGGGGGTTTTCGGGGTCGCTGATGACGAATTTGACATTAAATTTTTAATTGTTAACCCTTAAATATTTCTAGTAATTAATTTTATATCGATATATTTATTGTGTGTATTCAATCTTTAAATGTATGCTATTGCTACTTCATGGTTCAGAATCTCTCCTTTTAGCATTTTTTGCCTGTATCTGTAACCAGGGCACCTCCACGTGGTGACGGTGGGCAACGGATCCATACTGGCTGAGTCCCTGGGTTAACGGCGTTCATGCCGTCATGGCAGATACAGGAAGAAAATGTTTTACGATGCAGGGATTAGAAACCCCAGTATCGGCGTCTGGTCCAGGGTGGGAAAGCGGGCCCTCCGACGTCGTCATCCGGCAACCGTAGCTCTTCATTGATGGGTAACTTGGTTGATAAAGAGTCCGATGCGACAAGAAAAGTGACTTCTCGACTACATAATTGTAAAAAAAGTCCCGATTCCTTTTGTTACATTTGTAGCAAATATGAAGTCAACTTCCTGCGGAAAAAAATAGATAAAGAAGTAGAAGATCTGTACGGAAATTGTTTTGGTCGTAAATTATTACACCAAGAAACAAATTGGGTTCCTCATATTGTTTGTAACACCTGTAGACTTATGTTGTATCGCTCAAAAAATTCGAAAGATGAAAAATATCTAAAGTACTCTACACCCACGATATGGAAGAAACCACGAAATTTAAAAGACTGCTATTTTTGTATAAATTACATCAAAGGAATTACCTCAAAAAATAAGAGTTCCATTACATATATAAATGTGTCAACAGTAATCAGACCTACTGAAATTGATCGAAAAGCGGGAAAACTTGATGTTACTTTAAAAAAATATGTCGAAAAAGTAGAAGTCGACAATGAAACAGAAGAATTTAGTAGTGACAGTGATGACAATGATGATCAGGAAAATGAGTACACCGCGTATTACAATAAAGAAAAAAAGCCAATGTTAGTATCGCAACCGGAGCTAAATGATTTTATTACACAGGTTTACAAATTAAAAACTTTTTTTTGCCAATCAAACAAAACATTATTTTTTCGATTAGTAGGTGTTTTCTGAGTAAGAAAGTCATAGTTTAAATTTTTTTCCCTCTTGTATTTTTTTTGTAGCTTCAAATTTTGTATTTTTGAGGAGCGACGGCACTTAAATTTACCTGTAGGAAAATCAACTCGTCCAAAAATGATGACTAGGATGCCGTTGGAAAGGTAGTTAAATTATCTTTTAATCCATATATTACAGAACAAAATTGAATGAAAATTGAGAGTGCTACAGTCGATTCAAGATCAAACTTAATGGAAATTTTGATGATTTTTAGACACTTGTCTAACTTTTGATAATTTTTTCCACAACAAACAGTAGAAAATATTTGTGTTTTAAATTTTTTATAAATAGCTTATTCCATTGAGAAACTTTCCAGCCCTTGTGGACCTTGATTGGATTAAAAATAAAACTTCCACACCATATTTAGTGAACAAAACTACTTTGCCATTTTTAGTATACTTTTTAATATTTGCAGCAAACATGCAAATAGTAAAATTAAGTTAAGTACTAAAGTTACTAAAATCACACATCAAGGAATTCTAGAGTTGCTCAATTCGAATACAATGTCAAGTATCAAAATTTTAAGATGGCGGATCCAATATGGCGGACAAGTTTTTTTAAAAATCGATTAAATTTATGACAATGTGTCTTTAATTCCAAAACCAACGACGGTTTTAAAATTTTCAAATTGATTTAATGTTGATGGAAAATAAAAACTTTACTCTAATTGTAATAAACTATCTAATTTTTAATTTTCAATAAATTTCTATAACTTTTTAACTGCAATACATTTTAAATATATGTAATTAACTTTATCAGAGTATATTTAAAAAACAAAAGTTTTTGAATAATAAACTAAAATTATGTTTCTTAATGTTTTCGAGCCCTTTTACATTCTTCATCCCCTTCTTTTATGTTTTTAGTGTCTGTATTTTCGAATGAGATTTGAAATGTATTGCAGTTAAAAAGTTATAGAAATTTATTGAAAATTAAAGTTAAGATAGTTTATTGCAATTAGAATAAAGTTTTTATTTTTCATCAACATAACATCAATTTAAAAATTTTAAAACCAATTTTGGTTTCGGAATTAGAGACCCCAGAAACCCTAATGTATTAATTTTCATGAGTATTTCATGCTTTAAACATTTACAATATGTTCGCACAGACTGAATACACCTTTTTGAATTTTCAAAATATGACATGGAATTTGTAATCAGAGACCTAATCAGAGAGCGAAAAACTCGTTCACTCAATTAAATCTACCATTTTTAATTTTTAAAATCTGAAATCAGACTCGTCATTAGCGACACCGAAAAACCCCGAGTAACGAAATTGACATGCATTTAATCGATTTTTAAAAAAAACTTGTCCGCCATATTGGATCCGACATCTTGAAATTTTGATACTTGCCATTGTATTCGAATTGAGCAACTCTAGAATTCCTTGATGTGTGATTTTAGTAACTTTAGTACTTAACTTAATTTTACTATTTGCATATTTACTGCAAATATTAAAAAGTATACTTAAAACGGCAAAGTAGTTTCGTTCAATAAATGTGGTGTAGAATTTTCATTTTTAATCCAATCAAGGTCCACAAGGGCTGGAAAGTTTCTCAATGGAATAAACTATTAATAAAAAATTTAAAACCTAAATATTTTCTACTGTTTGTTGTGGAAAAAATTATCAAAAGTTAGACAAGTGTCTAAAAACCATCAAAATTTCCATTAAATTTGATCTTGAATCGACTGTAGCTCTCTCAATTTTCAATCAATTTTATTCTGTAATAAATGGATTGAAAGATAATTTAATTACCTTTCCAACGGCATCCTATTCATCATTTTTGGACAAGTTGATTTTAAATTTAAGTGCCGGCGCTCCTCAAAAGTACAAATTTTGAAGCTACAAAAAAACTACACGAGGGAAAAAATTAAAACTATGATTTTCTTACTCAGAAAACACACACTAATCAAAAAAAGAATGTTTTGTTTTATTGGCAATTTCACTGTAAACCAGTGTTAGAGATCTAGGTTTACCAAAAGATGGTGCAGAATTTGCTGCTTCATTTATGAAGAAAAATCTTCTTGCATCCGAATACGAAAGTGTCATTTTATAGAGATAAAAATAAAAAGTTCCGAAAATATTTTAAGAAAGATGAAGAGACATCTTTGGTGTATTGTACTGACATAATAGGTTTGATGGACAATTTAAAAGAAAATGTGTATAGAGATGCAGACTGGAGACTTTTTATCGATTCGTCCAAACGTAGTATAAAAGCCGTTTTACTACACAATACAAATGTCTACGCTCCTGTTCCAATAGCTCATTCTACACAAATCAAAGAAGAATATAATAATAAAAAATGCTTCTAGAGAAAGGGAATTACCAAAAACACAAATAGTTAATTTGTGGTGATTTTAAAATTATAACAATATTACTGGGTCAACAATCGGGTTTCACGAGAGAGCCATGTTTCTTGTGTCTATGGAATAGCAGAGATCGTGCTAATCATTATAAGAAAAAAAATTGGCCTTCAAGAGATTCGTTTAAACCCGGTTCTCACAACGTCATTCATCAAAGTTTGGTAGACCCCGAAAAAATTATATTTCCATTTCATCACATTAAGCTTGGTGGGATACGTGAAAGCGTTAGATAAGGACGGTCCATGCTTTAAGTTCATTGCGAAAAAATTTCCAACTGTTTCTGATGCTAAATTAAAACAAGGGGTATTTGATGGACCACAGATTCGAGCATTATTTAGAGACATGAATTTCGTTTCTCAAATGACCGACACTGAAAGGGCAGCTTGGGAAAGTTACAAAGAAGTTTCAACAAATGTTCTAGGAAACAATAAGAGTCACAAATCTAAACAAATTGTAGCCCAAATGCTTAAAAACTTTCAAAAATTAGGATGTTTAATGAGTTTAAAACTACACATCCTCGATTCGCATCTGAAAAAGTTTCCCGAAAATTGCGGACATTACAGCGAAGAACAAGGAGAGCGATTTCATCAAGATATCAAATTGATGGAAGAACGATATCAGGGAAGATGGGATTAGGTAATGATGACTGACTTTTGTTGGATGTTGAAGAAAGAAACGAGTAGAAAAGGAAAAAACAGAAGCGAAACCCTTTACATCGGTCATTTGAAGAAAAAAGAACACGGTATAGTAGCAAGACAATGGACTGAAGAGATGTTCCCAAAGAACCGCAAGTAATAAATCTAAAAAAATTGTTAAAATAATAAAGACTGCCATTTTGGATCCGCCATTTTGAATTTTAAAAAACGGACATGGAATTCGTCATCAGCGACTCAGGAAACCCCCTGAGTAACGATTTTCAGGCAAATCCGAACAAATTTTCATAATAGTGTCCGCCATATTGGATCCGCCATTTTGGATTTTGGAAACTGGACATAGGGTCCGTAATCAGTAATCACAGAAAGACCTGAATATTAAATTTCATGAGCTTACAAAATTTTTATTGCGCTGTATATGATATAATTTGTTTATTTGGAAGCTTAGATGCATTTTTGAGGTTATGTTCGATAGATTTAATTTATTATATGAATTTTCAATTGAAAAGCTTATAGAATAGTTTATTAAAAATAAAGGACCTTAGAAACTTACTAATATGCGCTTAGATTCAAGTTTGATCATTTAAAAGAGACCATTTTAGCTATTTTAAGGTATTCTTTGAGGTTAGGGCGAAACCAGGACCCATTGGCCAAACTCTGATGGCGGATTCGGATTCAGCGCATCGAAATACATCGGAATATACATGTCTCGACCCCAGATCAAGACACTTTTCTTTTTTTGTGTGGCTGTGTAATTTCAAAGTAAAGTTACTAATGATTCATTAATTTACATTTTTGTTTAGAAAAAGGTCCAAAAATGTATTTAAATTGAGTCAAAATAATTTAACAGTTCATTACACACTGTTGAACTTTATTTTAATTACTGTCAGAATTTGAAATTTTAATATTTCTTGAGATTCCCCCCCCCAAAAAAAATGGGGGTCGGTTTCGGACCACCTATTTTGAGAAAGTTAAAAACATAAAATTTTCACTTTTTCTTTAGATCTTTCATTAATGACAATCAGAAACCTCGGCAACCGTCAGAAAACATTGAAAAATTGGTCCTTTACTCAAAAAAATTTTGACGAAAACAAAGAAACACATTTTTGGCACATTTTTAGCCTTTGCACTTTAGGGTGTCGGTATGGGACCACCCTTCCCTACTATAAGTCTCAAATCAAGAAGTGGTGCTACGTCCAATCAGCCTTAAAAATTTTGCCTGCTATTCAAAGGACACCCGGTAAAAAGGCTTGCATTAGAAAGTATTGGAAAATTTGAATTCCGTTTAACCCTTTTTTAGTCCTGAGTTTTGAGTTCCAATAGGAGTATATAAATAAAACATTTTTAATTCCCTTTAAAAATATCACATAATCGATCGCCAAGGTATAAAAAGGTATTTAATATTGCTATTTATGGCAATTTTTTATGAGTAAGTGAAATAAAAAAAGAAACAATTAAAATTAAATAAATTTTAAGATAAATTTTACATTATATGTGATTTACGCATGAACGAAACTTTTGTAACGTAACAGTCTTTTTAAAATTTTCATACCGTCTTTTCTTACGGTAGCTTGCTGGAATTTGGTTTCTCTGTTTAGAAACGGTTTAAACAAAGAATTGAATAGAAGAATTTATTTCATTATTAATTCAAATTGCACTTACAATTAGATAACGAAAATGCTCTTTAGCAAATAATAAAATAAGAAAGGAAGTGGACTTTTCCTATACATTAATTTCAGTTACGTGAAAATTGTGTCATATTAATAAAAATAGAATTTGGAATAAACGTTTGTACAGAAAAAAGAATAAATAAAAATCATTAACTTAAAATTTATAATATATATGTATATAATTTAATTTATAATATATATAAATTAAAGGGAAATAAATTTTTAAGACATCCTATGAGGCCGATTTTGGGGATTTTAATTGTTTATATTTTTTGTTTAAAGTTAACAAATTAATACACTTTTTTTAAATAGGACGTCTATTTTCTTATTCCGTTGCGACTGTTACGTCCTACTGTTGGGACATAATTACTATTAGTTTTTATTTATTAAATAAATAATTATTTAATAAATAATTAGTGTGATTCGAACCTAGACTCTCGCCTAATAGTTCGGGACACTTCGAGTTTTATTTTGTTTTTGTAATAAATTTGGGATTTGTTGGAAATTTAATAAAGACGGAATTAAAGGAAATCATCAAATACAAGAAAGTAAGACAACAGCTTTCGATAACATAGGTAACACATTTAGGATTCACAAAGGTTTTAAAACTTGGTATTGAAAAAGGATATTCACAATATTTAGGAGGAATAAAAGCAAATCTTCAAACACAAGAAAGTAAAAGATTTGAGTAAAGTTGAGAAGAGAAAGATGAATTTAATAAAGAAAATTGATAATTTATTGGTACTCACTTTTTATTTTATATCCCGTTCATAAAACGTGGAATAATTTGTATTTTGGTGTTATATCGATCGATATATCGAAAATCGAGATATCGATATTAATAATCGATATATCGATATATGGTTCGAGAAAATAATAAAAACTGTTGATTCTTGGATTTAATTTGATTTTCTGACACTCGCGAAATAATACTTGAAATTTGTCGCACTACTTTTCACTTGGAAATAAGACTTGTTGTTTCGAGATATATTTAAAATTAGAAATAAGAACTTGGAATTTTGTATTTGGAAATAAGAACTTGGAATTTTTAATTGCAAATAAGAACTTGGAATTTTGTAATTGGAAATAAGAACTTGGAATTTTTGTTCGGAAAGTTGCTTGAGAATTAACTTGAGAACTAACTTGAGGACTAACTAACTTGTCTTGTGAGGACACTGTTTTTAAAGTATTGTTCCCACTAAGATTTTAAGGAGTTTCGAAATTTTGGGAAAATATTTCTAGAGAGATGGAAAAAGAGGGTGGAAAATTTGAGGATTGTTTTTCCGAAAGAAAATGGTAGAAAGAAAATGGAGAAAAGCAAGGAAAATTAGGGTGTGTCGTTTCAGGATTGGGCCTTCGAGACCCATCCCTCTATTGTGGGGTGTGACTTAAAGGGACGTGACGTAGGTCAGTGTCTATTTCCGGAAAGTAGGGATTTTGTCTTTTGATTTTATATTAAGTAGGGATATTATTCCACGTTTTAGAGTTTTTACAAAATATTGTTATAAACTAATTAATACTAATTTTACATTAATTTTTATAACGTAGTTTAATTGTTTACAATTTTTAATTATATGTACTTTTTTGAATTATAATTTTATCGTAATTTTTAGAATTATGTTTGAGTCATAATTGATTGTTTATAATTCTAATCTATTAAATTGGTTTATTTTACAATTTTGATAATAGTTATTTGTTCGTTGTTTATTAATAATAACAACCTATTATGTTTTAAAGTTTAATTATTCAAAATATTTCTTATTTATTTGTTTATCAGTAATTTCATTAATAATTGTTATTTCAGTAATTTATTATTTGTTTATCAATAATTGTTTGTTATATTTAGAACCATTTGGTTATTTTATTTAATAATAAGGTAATTAATTATTTGTGTAATTCCCTATTTATTTACAATTTATTTTTGGTTTAATCATTATTTACTATTTAATTAGGTTTATTATTTTGTTGTTGTTTATTTTTGACCAGAAATTAGGGTTATGTTTTAGTTTAAATACTTATTTTTATTTTGGAATTAATTCAGGTGTATAGTACACTCAGATGCATTAATGCTGTCCTTCCGGTTTAAAGGAATTTTGAAAAGTCGTGTAATTTCTATCAAATATTCTTAGTTCGTGACTTACGAATGTTATCATATGTCATGAACTGAAAACATTTTGACAGAAATCATACGACTTTGCAAAATACTGTCCTTCCGCTTTAAAGGAATTTTGAAAAGTCGTGTAATTTCTATCAAATATTCTTAGTTCGTGACTTTCGAATGTTATCATATGTCATGAACTGAAAACATTTTGACAGAAATCATACGACTTTGCAAAATACTGTCCTTCCGCTTTAAAGGAATTTTGAAAAGTCGATGCATAGACATTGTACTTTAGGTTTGAATGGTTATGATTTACAGTACTGCAATATAATGTTTTTTGTATAAGGATGCTTTTTGAAAAAAAGGAAAGTTATTTACAATCTTAGAGATATTGCGTTTTGTATCTCATTTTAGATTTATTAACTTTTAAATATTTTGTTAGTCTTAGTAAAAATATCGTGGTTTAACAAGATTAAGAAAAATAGTGAATTTAATATTTGCTATGCTTTTTAAGTTTATGATTTTTAAAAGTATTTTGAGAAAAACAAGATATGAATTATACACTTGTTAAAGTACCTGATATTTTCTCTTTTATAATAATATTTTATTTTTAATAATTTTACTATTTAAAGAAAGTTAACATATTTATTGCTCTCAGCTGTGTCCTGGAGGAGGCTGTTTTTTGGGCATCTGGCAACAGGTTGTTTTACAATTTATGGTTTCCTTTTTAACATTTGGAAACACTTTTGATTTTTGTTCAAGAACAGTATTTTTTGAAAGGGTAAACTTGACTGTTAAGAGGGATAAAATGTGAAACTGCCCTTTTCATGGTAGAATCTGTGAGCAATAAAATTGAGAGTCGACAAGTTTTTTAGGAAAAAAATTACTAAGAAATTGTCAAGTCTGTTTTGTGTAACACTTGTGAGGTCCTTTTTAAGGTTAATTGAACATGTGTTTTTGTGTGGAAAAAAGTAAAGTTAAAAATATACAGGATGTAATACGACATATGATCTGAATCAATTTAAATTTATCCAATATGACCACCAGATAATTAATAAAGCATAAAATAATTTATTTTAATTGTTATAAACAATATACAGCCAAACAACGCGCAGGGGCGGTGGATTGCAAAAGTAAATGTTTATTTTCACCAATTAAAAGTTCTTGTCCCACTTTTTGATTTATACATTTTTTTAGGAAAAAACCTCAACTTTATAATAAAAATTTTGTTAAAAAAATTAAAAATATTCTTTTGACAAAAAATTGAAATATTATTTTTTAATATAAATTTTCAAAGTCAAGAAATTTTTTTCTCTAAATTTGTTTACTTTATTAAAAAGTGTTGAAAAACAGCAGAAAAACCCAAAATATGAAACGTCTTTTCGTTTTGTTTTAAAGAAACTACAAATTTTTCAAATATTCCATATAAGATCAAAAATTATTCTTTGACCCCCTCCAGTTTTTATATTTGTTTAAATAAATTATTAATGTTTGATATTCTTAATTGTACCTAATAGAACTACTGTTAATGCAAACTTTTTATCTGATCCCAAACATTTCAACTATATATATATATATATATATATATATATATATATATATATATATATATATATATATATATATATATATATATATATATATATATATGACGGGTGTCTTGTAAAGTGACCCAGGTCCAAATTTTAAATTAAAATTTTTTTTTTATTTTTTCTTTTGATAAATTTTTTTAATCTAACAAAAATATACCCAGAATAATACATAAATATTCAATGTATGTTTTAATAATTGCACTGTAAAAAGTCTTAACGGAATTTTACCACATTCAAAATGGGAAAGTTTATTACCCACTACCAAAGTGACACTTCTACTTTCGTATGGAATAAAATTTTTAAGGTTATTTTATATTGTACATTTCTCAAAAATTTTAAAATGATTTTTTGTTTTTTTTCTATATATTATTTAAATTATTTTATAGTTATTAACTTTATTTCATTACGAAAGGTATAATAGTTTTTTTAAAATAAAAAATATATCTTAAAAATAACGTTCATTTATTAAATTTAAATAACGTACTTAAAATTAAAAACTGATTAACAATTTTTTTTATATAAACATTTTGCATTCGACAATACAAGTATTTTTTTATTAATGCACAGTTTTTATAGTTGAAATTCTGGTGAGAAGAGGTTAATAGAAAGTAATTAAAATGATTAATTTTATTTAAACAAATTGTAATAATATTAGGTTGAATTGACGTAGTTTAAATGGGTTCAAAGTTCTTTTTAAAATTTTAACAATGGTTTTGTTATAAAATATTCAAACAAGAATTGAAAGAAATATATATACTCAATTTATGATCGCAATTAATTGTTCTCATATTTTTTAAAACCCATTCGACGCCGTCCGTTAATATAATGCTTTTTGAAAAACGAATGGTAGATTATTCTTATTCAATTTTAGTGCAAGACAATTCTTTTTGGATTTTTCGTGCAACAAGATGCTTATTCAAAATTCAATGAAAAACAATTGCCGCTGACAGAATTATAAATGTAACCTTAAATCTTTGTTTTAATGTCAATTTACAATTATATATCTGAGAATAAAAACTACTTGTAAACAAAAAATACTTACTGAAATTCTCAGAAATATAATTATAATTTAACATTAAAGAAATATTTTGGGTTACATTCTTGATTCTGTCAGTGGCAATTGTTTTGCATTGAATTTTAAATAAGCATTTTATTGCTCGAAAACTTTAAAAATAATTCTCTTGCAATAAAATTGAATGAAAATAATCTTGCATTTGTTTTTCAAAAAGCATTATATTAACGGGAGGCGACGAAATTTCTTTAAAACCTTATTATGTGCTAAATTGTACACTTTTACTTAGCTATGATTAAGATTGTTTACTTATAAAACTAAATATTCAAATAAATAGTTTAAATCTTTTTGAAGTGCTTAAAATTTTATTAAAATTTTTAAAACTAATTTTATTATAAAGATGAATTTTATTGTTTATAAATATAATTGAAATTTTAACAATAATTTATTTTTTAATTTTTCATTATAAAATTTCTGCGAATAATTTTATTACTTTTGAAAATAATTGAATTACTGAAATCATTTGTAACTTTTCTAACATTCAAGTCTTTTAGCGTTTTTAGTTAAAATTATTTAATAAATCCATTTAGAAGAATGTAAATTATTAAAAATTTTCAAAAAAGTAACATTTAAAAACTTTTTATTTTAATTCATTAAAAATTGGAATTTTATTCTTACGGAGCACATTTGGATTCGATGCACGGTTGTCTCGTTGAATCGATGCTGTATGACACTTAATACTTGCTTCTGTTTTTGGCTATCATTCAAACCGTCGTACTCCATATTGAGTTTCTCATAACAATCAATAAGTATGGTTGTCATTTTGGAGGTGAAGTAGGTCCTTAATGTCTCTATTGAACATCCCGTTAATAAATTAAAGTGCCAAAAGAGGCATTTCATTGTCAAAAGACACGGCCATTCTTTTTTATTTCGTCGAGTAGAGGAGCTTTACGGAATGCATTGATAAACAACCTTTGTGAGGCATACGTAGCTGTTAAAGCTTCGTTGATATCCCCTTCAGTATCTTCTAATATTAAATTGAAGTCAACAGTTTTCAGGAAATCTTGTTTTGATATTAATGATTCTTCCCTTTCTCCCTTTTGATGAATGTCGGGCTGCCAATTCACAGTTCCACTTTTTCGCGACTTTATTGATTTTGACAATTTCAAGGGAACTTGCAGAGCAGAGTTTAAGCCTCCACTTTGTTTGTTCCGATAATTGTTATGTTCCTTCAATTTTGATAAAATTCCATTATAGCCATTATTCATTAGCTTGCCGTCGTTCCCAATATCTTCGAAACTTTTTAGGAATTTTTCCCGAAACTGTTTCGCTATTATTTCCAAATCTTTCGATTTGTTGGAAATGTTTTGGAAACGCATGTTTCCAATAACATGTGGTAAAACTTGGTTTATTATAGAAGAATTATTTGTTCCGCTTGCACACTGTTCCAGTGCTTATTCAGGAATTTTCATCCAGTCTATCTTGTATTCTTCCCACGTGGTAAATGTACTTCGTTCTTGTTGCAAGAACTCAATGACATCAACCATTTCTTTTGGGTCATCAAGAGCTTCCAATTCTCCATGCGGAATTTGAGTCAAGTTGGTTCCTTGACGGATTACGTTGGTTTCTTGACGACTTACATTGGTTCCTTGACGGCTTTCATTGTTTTCTTGACAGGTTTCGTTGGTTTCATCGTGCACAGTTTGGGGTCATTCCAATCTCGATGGATCCGTTGCTGGCAAATTTTTATGGGCTTCGACCACAGGCAAGTCGAGAATCAGATGATTCATGCTTTGCGTTGCCCAAAACTGATTGTCCTCAAGGAGTAAAATGGGGTTTTCCTTTTTAACCATTGTCCTCTGCTGCTAGAATTTTGCTATTGAGCCAAAGTTTTTGGTTTGCTTTTGTGACAATTTCATTGATGGCGTTTTCACCAGGGAATACAATAATGCATTTTCTGACCCTGTCGGAGGACCATACTTTGATACGGAGCATCTAAAAAAAGTTTGTAAGCATTAGAGTTATCCAGAAATGTAATTATGAGATTTTTAAACGTATAAGAACGAACTTTATAATGTATGAAGTAAAAACTTAAAATAATATTGAAAAAATCAATTAAACTTTTTCAAAAAAATTTATTTCAATATCCAATTCTTTTTAAACATTTATGCAATATTGCTTTAAAATTTCAAGTTTTAATTAAAACTAATGTTTAAATCAATTTTTAATAAAAAATTTATTAGAATTTAATTTTTTAAATACAAAAATAAATAATATTTTGAATATTTGGATGATTCTTAGAATTCATTTCCCATTAAATAATCGGCATCAACAAATTATCAAATAATAAAAATCTATCAACGAATTTCAATAAAATTTTCAAGAATAATTACACTTTTTGAGAAATTTCATTAAAAATTATTGACATTCTGCAATGAGAAAAAATTTTAATTGATGCAAATAATCGATTAATAGACTGTTATCAATTAAATATTTACTTGAATCAAATAATCAGGGTGGCCACAAAATTGACTTTATCAATTTCCCTGACATTTTAATGACATAATAACGAATTTCCCTGCCAAAAAATCGTTTTTTCAGAGCAAAGAAAAAAAATTATTTTTTGTTTTTTATTTTAAAAATTTCAAAAAATCTCTTAACAAAAATATGGTAACTGACATATTTTAAATAAATTAATATTATATGACAGGGAAAATAGTTATGAAAATCTTTTAAATTTTGTCTGATAAAAAAAATATTTATTTTCGTTAAATTTGTGAATTTTTTCCTAACTTTAAATAAAATTCTCTGATATTTTCTGACATCTCCAATTTCCTGACAGTTAGACACTGTGTACACTTTTTATTTGCTTGTGTTAAAGATAAATTTAATTATTTAATAATTATTATTTTTAATTTGGAGTAAATTTGTTTTTAACTGTACCAAAAATTACTTTTTATGATATGGTTTTAAATTGACAAAAATAGAACAAAAAATTTATCATCTCAATTTAAATATTACATTTTCTGAGGAAAATTTGATTGTTTAAATTGGGTATTGGATACTCTCTTTAAGTATGTTATTATTCAACACTTCCGATTAGACAGTATTTTTAGTTTAAAATAATAACTAAAAGGAAGAAAATATCTGTGGTTAGAATTTAAAATAAAACACTTTCTTTTATGTTTTAATAACAAGAAAAATTATCTAGCATACATTTAATATTTTGAGTTATAAATATAGTAAATTAATAGTTTTTGATTAAACAACTGTCTATTAAAAAGATACCCCTTACAAAAATTTTACTTATAAATTATCAAATTACAATATACTAGTAGTATTATAGATAATAATAATAATTTTACATTTATTTAAGATCAGTTTTTGTTTTTCTTTGTTTTTTACATGTATAACATGTATATGTGTATAGAATGATATAAGAGTTATTAAATCAGTATTATTAAATAATTCACTCACCGCTTACAATATATTTCTTTGAAATATAAATATTTAAAATATCCTTTTAATTTCCTTTCAACCAAGTTGTGTTAATCACACTTGTAATTTTTGCTATTCTGTACTTTTTATATTATTCTTTTACTTCTCTTAAATATTTAATTTTTTATAATTCTTCAATTCCACTAAAATGTCTTATATGATTTACAATAATATTCCTAAATAAGAAAATCAAAAATAATTTTAATATTTAAAATTCGGGGTCACCGTGTTTAAACTTGTAATTATTTCTGAAAAATTAATTTATCTTGTTATCAAGGAATTTTAACCATATATATATATATATATATATATATATATATATATATATATATATATATATAAATAATTTAAACCACAAAAAATAAGGCTTGATATTCAATAATTTACCTTTTTATTATTTTTTTATTTACTATTACTCATTAATATTATTTCTTTTAGTTACTCGAATCACTTTATCTTTTTTACAATGAACTTCACTTATAACTTTTAAGATATCCAAATCATCAGAATTCACAATTCAAATTATTCAAGAAATCAACAATAAAATTGAAATTATTTAAATCAACCCTTATTTTACAGGAAATACAAATAATAAAAATACTTCCACTATTTCGCGGAAAAAATAAAAAAATTCAAATATAGATACCATCCATTTATAACCATCCACATTTATAAGACTTCTTTTAATTTCTGTTCTTGAAACAGTCACACCCTAAAATTTGATTTAATACAATAAAAGTGGGAGAAATGTTGCAACGATCTTTTAAACTGTAGATTGTCAAACATAGCTTATTTGCAAGCTTGCAAATTCTTTTTAAGAATGGAGTAAAAGAGTTCAACATTCTCCACTCTGTATTTGTTAATAAGTAAATGGCTTTACTTATAAGAGTCTTTCTTTGTTTTTAGGCTATTGATGTTTCGATGGAACCAATGAATGCCTGAGGTATTTAGGACGATTTCCATATTAAAAAAAATATTTAATGAGAATTTTTTTTAAAACAATCATATATATAAAACATATTTTAACAAAATAAAATTATATTTAAACTTTATGAAATTTATTTGAGACAAATAAGAAATCTAGTTCGTTCTAAGCCAAATATACCTTTTCTCTTGATACATAATCTTTTTTGACTCTTAGGAACCTTTTTTGGGAGCGCGTCATAAATATTTATTGTTTCAATTAACAATAAACGAGTTGAAAATGATTTCTTGTTTTCTTCCAACAAAGATTACATTAGTATATGACACATTGATTATGATTCATTCAATTTTACAAATTTCATAGTCTCCATATTCGTTAATTCCAATGCAAATAGACATATCTTTTTCTTATTTTATATCGAAAAAAGTGACAGAATATGAAATTAATTTATAAGTGTTAGTGTCGTTATCAATAAAAATGTTTCGAATGGAATCTCATTTTGTGTCTTAAAAACTAATTGAAATACAATCAAAGACATGTTTTGCTTCCACAAAGGATTGTGTACTGTAACGCTGTAGATTTTACATCTCTCAAATTCCTCGACCGTGATGTGGACGTGAAGCCCCCTTTTATTACTAATAATATTGCAAACTATGAAAGGGGTAATTATAAATAATGTAAATAAAGAATACACACTTAATGTCAAAATACTATAATTCGACTGTCAAAGAGTTCGAGAGCGCATCCTAGCAACAATGTTAATTAAGAATAATTTCTGCTTTAATTTTATTGTTTTTGTTTAAGCTCGTTGGACGCAGCTTTCAATAGCGCGAGTCTAACCAATCACTAATAAGTCCTTAGTCTCGGAGTGAAAAGAACTCGGAACACAGCTTGAGGGCGTTTAAGTCAGATGAGCAACGTAAAAACAAGGAACAATATTCTTTGCAACAAATGATTATATTTATTATTTATTTTATTTATTTTGCACTACTCCGAAGCTCAAAGAAAGGCCAGTCCAAGATTAGTTGCTGTTTCGTGAATAATATTAGATTGACGCCTAAGGTGGCTGCAACCCGTCTTACATAGGTTGATTAGAATTAGATTTTATCGACAGGGTTGCATCCACCTAAATTTTGTATCCAACGAGTTGTAACTAAGGAGCTGCTGAAAAGCGCTCGTCCTTCACATTTTAGACATCACGGTGGATGGTCATTATAATTGTTAAGAGAAAGGAAAATTTGAAAGGCAAAAATTTACATATATAAAGAGGAAATATAAAATTGATATTAAAGTCCAAATTGGAAATTAAGTTGAAACAATGATGAGTTAGAATATTTTATTCGCCTTAATTAAAATTCAATTTAAAATCAATTATGATTCTTTTACTTATTTCGCTCTCAGACTCTTAGCAAGTCCGTTTTAACCTCAAATTGTTAAATTCTCTACTTTAGAATAAATGTGATTTTGTGTGAAAATAATTGCTTATTTATTTATTAAAAGTCATCACTCGTCCCCACACCTAGTCGGCAAATTAATTAATCATTAATTTAACTTACAAATTCTAAACGTTCTAATCTAATTCTAAATATGGCTTGTATTTTCTTAAACTACTAGAGGAGCAGCCAGGCGCTCAAAATTAATAAAATTAATAAAGATGGCCTTTATAATTTTTCGCCACCAGAATTGTTTTCCCTAATTCTGAGTTTTAATATTTAATAATAAATAAACCGGCGTGGCGACAGGTTATAAATGGCGCCCAACAGAAATGTGGTGACATAGGGAAATTACACACATACTCACAATTGTTCGAACAAGCATGCTATATTTTTCTATCACTGCTCTTCTTTCACAATTGCTCTATATCATTAAAATTTATCATTGCTGCATAAATGACTCCCCGAATTCTATTCCTTCCTGCCACCCGTCAATGAAAATCCTGTAAAATATTTTTCAAAGCACCGGTGTTATTTTTCTCGGCGTGTGAAGCACGAGGAACGATAAAATTTCCTCCTACCACCCCCGCCATTACCGCGCCGTGTATATAGCAACAGGTTATAGACAAGTAATATCTCGCTCTTTCGTACGCGAATGATTTCTCTCTCGCTCTACAGCGCGACATCCATAAGAGCAAACGCAAGCAGTTCCAGCCATATTGCAACGTCACATCGACCGCGCAGCGCAGTAGACCACTTCGCGACGCTCATAGCTCAGAGGACAGTCCGACACTTTAGTTCGCGCTCTCCCTCCACAGCCGCGTAACCTCTCACTCACTCCTATGTGAAAGAGTACAGCTGTACCAAAGCTATACACTACGCTGAAAAATAAACTCACCCGTCACTCTGAAACTCTATTCGTGAAGCACATTAATGATACTTTATTATCATTAATGAAACAATACATTAATTATTACTTTTATAAATTAAAATAATTAATGACAATTACAATTTAACGGAAAATACATATTTTCTGTTAAATGATAATGCGATACTTCGTTTTATTAATCAAAAATAGAATTTAAATGACATCTCATATTAATAATTGAGAATCAAATTTTATTTTTCTATAATCCTTTTCATTTAAATTAAATAAATAAATAACACGGTTGAAATAATAACCAAATAAATTATTTGATATTATCTTGTTCTAACATTTAGAAATAAAGTTTTATTCTCGCGCGTAGGAACAAAACGACTGAAATAATAGTCAATAAATTTCGTTTTTCTCACGCTTTAATAAAATAAAATTATTAATCAAATAATTAATAAATATTTTAATAATTGAAAATTAAAATTTTATTTTCCTCGGTTTAATAAAAAAAATTTAAAAATGACAACTCTTCAAGAAAGATTAGTTTGGCTATTCACACACAACGAGACAGACCTCTGCAGACTTGCCCTGGAATTTTGCATAAACCCTACCGGCCATTTACCAATAATCCGTGATAGAATAATTCGCTTTTTACACAGACGCGAAGGCAACACTAATATTCCTTGGGAAATGAATGATTTTTATTATCCGCAACAAGTTCGCGATGATCACACTCTCAGTGACATAATACGAATAAACAATCTTTCTTCCACCATTCATATGGCGCAGCTCACAACCGACAGCCCGTTAGTGACGCCCACCACTACAAGTACGGTGACCACGACAACTAACACAACGACTGTCACAACAAGCTCGCTTTATATACGACCACCTAATACCTCGGTTTCATTCGCAAATCATTCGCGGGACACTCATCAAAATTACAGTTCTCACCTACACGGTAATTCGAACTTATATATGCCACAAGCGCATTCAAGTAACTATCACAAAATACAGGAAGAGACTTTTGATAACACGCCCTCTTGCGAACAATTAGGAAACCCTAGCAAACCGTCTAACAAACAAAATTTCAAACACGACAATTATTTTCTTAACGCAACCGACGATGTTCTTAACCCTTATGAAAATATTAGCGACCACTTTCATCGTCCAAATACTGCGCCAACAGCACCACAACCACAACCGGATCAATTATCAACACCAAACCAACTCGAAAACCCTCCACAACAAACCTATACTAAAAGCAATAGGTACGATATCGGAAAAATAGTTCGACATTGGGACATAAAATTTAACGGCTCAACAAACGTTAGCGCAGAAATTTTTTGACAAAAATCGACGAATGCCGAATTTTTTCCCCACTCTCGGACAGAGACATAATAAGCGCACTGCCGCTTTTACTCACCGATATAGCCCTAATTTGGTATAGAAATTGTAGAGATCAAGGGGAATTGTGGGAAAATTGGTACGATTTTAAATAATCATTCCGATTGCGATTCGGTGATGAAAATTTCGATTATCGCCTACGCGATCAGATAAGAACGCGAACACAGGGCGCGAAAGAACGAGTTAAAGATTATTTGACTTGCTTACAAAGTTATACCATAAACTACATCGAAGAATACCGCTCGACGAACAAATAGACTACGCACACCGTGGACTTCGACCGGAATTTAAACGTGTTATAAAAAGAAACGAAGTGTTTAGTTTCGATAGGTTAGCTAGAATAGGCCAGGAATGGGAAGCAGAATGGGCGACAATAAAAGAATACAAGCCCCCACCAACACCGGAATTTTCATTTTTGCCAGAATTTGCCTACAGAGAAAATAAAGCCACGAGCGCTAAAATCGCAGCTGTTAGTGAGACTCCACAAACTAATACAACTCCCCCAGCTGAAACTGAATGCGCCGCGTTACAAAATAAAAACCCTGATAGGCAAAATAAAAACAAATCAAAAGAAAATACTCCGAAGAAAAACGGGAATAAGGCGCGTAAAACAACAGCCCCTAAAACCGAAACAAACGTTTCGGCTATACAATCTACTTCATCACTACCAGTAGACACATGCGCACTATTGTGCCGCAACTGTCTCTGTCATGGTATTCCTGGTCCACACGGTCACCTTGCTACTGATTGCAAAAAAGAAATACTAACATTCTGCTACAAATGTGGTAGACTCGGAGTGAAAACTCCCGAGTGCCCTACACCACAATGTCAAACAAAATCGAAACCGGGAAACGGCAAACGTGCCCAGTGAGCACGGTCCCCACTGGGGATAGTTTATCCGACCCACCTCCGTCATCGGCCTTGTCGGATGAACTCCTTTGTTCGCGGTCACCACAATCTGGAGGGGGAAGGGTACAAGCAGAACTACTTATTATCGATTCAGACTGCTCTGCTCTAAACATTAGTAATTTAAACGAACGATTCTTCGTAAAAATAAAAATCGGGAATAAGGAACTAAATGCACTTATAGATAGCGGATCGTCCAGATCTATACTAAATGAAAACGGCGTACAATTGTCCGAAAATATAGGTCTAAACTTAACACAATCCAAAATCAAAGCGATAGTTTTCCCAAATAGCGCTTCCCAGTCGACAGTAGGACAAGTTAACCTACCGTGTGAGATAGGAACCATAATTAAAGAACTTCCTTTTGTGATAGTAAAAGATTTTAATTACGAGTACATTCTCGGTATGGACGCTATTCGAGTATTCAAGTTACTACTAGACGGTAGTACTAATACGGTCAGAATTATTCCCGATATTGAAACATTCGCCCCAGTAATCGATTTACTTTGTTCACCCGAGAGATTTGAAGGCGAAAACTGTTCAGCCCTAAAGGAACTCACGAGTCAGCAAATTGATTTGGTCGAAAAATTCTTAACGTTATATGCAAAATCTTCTAAAAATTTAGGTAGAACACACTTACTAGAACATAAAATCGACGTTGGAGATCACCCTCCAATTAGAGCTAAGTTCGTTAGACGCTCCCCCGCTATCATGGTAGAAATGAACAAGTTGATTGATAAATTAATCGCACTCGACATTATAGAACCTTCCAAAAGCGGTTGGAATTCAAGAATAGTAATGGTGAGTAAACCTAATGGCACTTATAGACTTTGTATTGATTATAGGGACGTCAATAAAATCTCTAAAAAGGATGCGTATCCACTACCATCGATGTCCAACATACTAGACACCCTCCAAGAAGCCAATTATATTTCTTCGATAGATCTCGAGCTAGCATTCCATCAAGTTCCGCTGGAACTGCAAAGCAGAGAAGTCACAGCGTTTTCTGTACCTGGAAGAGGTCATTTTCAATATAAGACAATGCCTTTTGGTCTTACGGGTTCTCCGGCGACCTTCCAGCGCCTTATCGAGAAAATTTTAGGCCCTGACATGGAACCTTTTGTCTTTTCGTACTTGGACGATGTAATAGTGGCCACTCAAACTTTTGAGGACCACATGAAATGGTTAAAAGAAGTTCTTAGGCGCATTAAAGAAGCAGGCCTTACTATCAACCCTGACAAATGCATGTTTTTTAGAAATGAGATACGTTACTTAGGTTTCATTGTTAACAATGAGGGCGTCAAAATAGACCCAGCTAAGTTAGCTCCAGTTCTAGACTTCCCTTCACCTCAAAACTTGCGTCAACTGCGTAGATTCTTAGGCTTCGCCTCGTGGTATAGGCGCTTTATACCAAACCTGTCAACAGTCGCAGAACCCTTAACCTTGCTGCTTCGCTCCAAGCAACCGTGGAAATGGGAGAGCGATCAGGAATCCGCTTTTAAAACTATCAAAGAAGCATCGACTTCTGCCCCGGTAGTAGCGTGCCCTGACTTCTCCAAACCTTTCACCCTGCAAACAGACGCGAGCGGATCCGGGTTAGGCGCGGTCCTAACACAAATTCAAGACGATTCCGAGCGCGTTATATCTTACGCCAGCCACACGTTATCTAAGGCTGAGAAAAATTATTCCGCAACCGAACGGGAATGCTTAGCCGTAGTATGGGCAATCGAGAAATTTAGAGCATATTTGGAAGCAGACCACTTCACAGTTGTGACTGATCACCACAGCTTGTAGTGGCTGAAATCCCTCAAGGATCCCACCAGTAGGCTAGCAAACTGGTCCTTAAAACTCTCAAAATATGATTTCGATATACAATACCGAAAAGGCTCGTTAAATGTTGTACCCGATTTCCTCTCACGTTTAGACCAAGACGCGGAAATAACGGAACCGGTCTCTGCAATTGTTGACACTAACGACGAGTGGTACCTTAAAAGAAAGGCAGACATCATGCGCCACCCCCACGCTTTTCCCAATTGGAAAATTGAGAATAATCTTCTATACCACCATCTAACTAATAAAATTATTGATTTCACTATCCCCGATTTGAACGAATGGAAACTTGTGTTACCCAAAGAATTTCATAATAAAGTAATGAGCGAGGCACATGATGAGCCCCAAGCTGGACACCAAGGTGTCGACCGCACGTTTCACCGCGTCTCACTCCGTTATTACTGGCCCGGTTACTACCGCGACATCGCGAGATACGTAAAGAGTTGCCACGTCTAAGGTGGCTGCAACCCGTCTTACATAGGTTGATTAGAATTAGATTTTATCGACAGGGTTGCATCCACCTAAATATTGTATCCAACGAGTTGTAACTAAGGAGCTGCTGAAAAGCGCTCGTCCTTCACGTTTTAGACATCACGGTGGATGGTCATTATAATTGTTAAGAGAAAGGAAAATTTGAAAGGCAAAAATTTACATATATAAAGAGGAAATATAAAATTGATATTAAAGTCCAAATTGGAAATTAAGTTGAAACAATGGTGAGTTAGAATATTTTATTCGCCTTAATTAAAATTCAATTTAAAATCAATTATAATTCTTTTACTTATTTCGCTCTCAGACTCTTAGCAAGTCCGTTTTAACCTCAAATTGTTAAATTCTCTACTTTAGAATAAATGTGATTTTGTGTGTAAATAATTGCTTATTTATTTATTAAAAGTCACCACTCGTCCCCACACCTAGTCAGCAAATTAATTAATCATTAATTTAACTTACAAATTCTAAACGTTCTAATCTAATTCTAAATATGGCTTGTATTTTCTTAAACTACTAGAGGAGCAGCCAGGCGCTCAAAAGTAATTAAATTAATAAAGATCGCGTTTATAATTTTTCGCCACCAGAATTGTTTTCCCTAATTCTGAGTTTTAATATTTAATAATAAATGAACCGGCGTGGCGACAGGTTATAGTACATAGAATCGTAAACCCCAAATGTGTTTTAGAGGCCTATTATAAATAGGTTAGCATCGGATAGTGATAAATAAATTCATGTTTTGGAATTAACGATTTATTAGGAAAGCATTCAATTCTAAGCCGTAAATAATTATCAATCTCTAATTTTAATAAAGCGATTTGCCTGTATGAAATTGCTGGTGCGCAAACTAAAGAGCAAACAGCTCTTAAGTCTAATACCATTTTTAACACGGAGTCATTAAAATTTTTTACTCTGTCAGCAACAGCAGTTAGAAACAGTTAAAAAAGCGATCGCACTTGACTTGCAGTACCGTCCAATTTTTTTTACCTTTAGATAAATTAACTTTTGGAATGAAGACTTTATCGTAAGCGGATATTGTCACATTATTAATACGGTAGTTAAACAACCCGATTTTAAACCATTTTTTGTAACAAAGTAATCTATTGCTAAATACATATCCTCTTTGACTACATCTTCAAAAAGATCATGAGCCACATAGGGAGGTAAACCTTGTTGCGTATGATAAGTACTTAATTCGTTTAATAAACAGTCGCGCTTTATTCCCTTTTCATGTTTATCATTTTCTTTATTCAGCTTAACACATTCTTTGTACTGTTCAATAGTACGCAATTTTCTTTTCTGAAAAATGTCGTTTTCAAACTCCTCTCAGGAAGTAGTACAATATTTACAAATATATATATATATATATATATATATATATATATATATTTGCTAAAGCTTTCTATGTAACCTCCGATTTGATGACTTTCCAAATTATCATCCAATACCACAATTAACAACCTTTTAAAAGTTTTATATTCCCCATCAATTATTAGAGTAATATCCTCAGTTTCGAATATTTTCAAATCATTTACAAACTCTTTTAAAACCTTATCCCATCCGAAATCTTTTATATATGATTCTAAACATAACAAAACAAGTCGAATGTTTCCATATTTTGTTCTCAGATGAGGTGGAAAATTTTAAAAACCGCATAAATTGCGACCATTTTAAATTTTGTCTTTGATGCCCAATAGGATTGCAAAGTTCAAAAGCATCTTAGAAAATTATTACTTGAACAGTATTAGAGTTATTTTCAATTATTTCATTTTGTTTAAAAATTTGACCATCATTAATATCAAACATCATTCTACCATTAAAATCTTCATAAAGGAGTAGCGTTTTTTGTTTAATATTTTCATTGTTGAAGTTATTTAAATCAGTTGTACGGAAAATTTCTTTTGCAGTCGTAGTAAAATGTTTAATATCAAAGTTTGTAGAATTATCAGGTAGAACTTGTTTATACTTGGCATGAAAAACTGTATAAACTTTTAGTGGACCGTCTGTTAAAGATCGTTCTACCTGATCTTTAAAAACTGAATACGCATCATCTAAGAAATCATTAACTTCTTTATGTAATAAATTCAAAATACTTCCATCTTGGAGTCTATTAAAAAATTTCGAGTGCGAAGACTGACACATGGTAAGTTCTCTTTCTTGGGTTGTATCTAAAGAGAAAAAAGTAGTCGGACCAAAAGTTTAGTGCTGGTATTTTTTTACACTCGTACACTGAAAAAAAATCTGTGTGGTTGCCGCATGTGTGGTGATGGCGCTACATTATCTTGCCTCGAGTGCTCTGCCCTTCGGTTTTCGGATGCGTCAACAAATCTCGAGAGCAGGTAGCCTTCCCGAATAGACGGAAGGCTGTCATACCGATATTTCGAGATTGGTGCAACCTCTTACCAGTGTTGTAGGCTTCTCTCGCGGTGAGGTAGTGTTCCCTCGAGAGCTAATCTCCCTTCCGAAATCGGGATAGTATTTACCATCTGATCTGTGTGGTAGCGACATTCGTAGATAAGGTAGCGACACATAATTTTTTCAGTGTAGTAAGGTGGTGAAGGCTGAGAAAAAGGATTTGCATGGGGATTTACCTAATTTTCATGTTTTAAACAGACTTTTCGCATATTTTTATTATTGATTTGAATTCAGTGACTCTAATTACATAAAAATTGAATACATAAAAGATGTTAAAAATGTCGGATTCCAAATGGCGGTCCTAAAATGTCGGGTTTAAAAAAAATGTTCTTATTTCCTTGAAAATCATTGCTCTGGGGTTTTCAGGGTCGCTAATTATGAATTTGAAGTCGGACAAAAAAATTCAAAATTCAAAAATTCTAAATGTCAAATTTACATTACTTTTAATTTTGGTTTCTTGAATTTCTTGTCCTCTTTGATTCAAAGGATCTCCGAAGAGGAGCTCTTCTTTTCCTCTTTAAATTTTCGGTCTTTGGTATGTCTCTTTTTTTGCATCCAATAGTAGTCTGCTAACATATTTGTATTCCATTTCACCGGCACACAAAACAAAAATTTCAAGTGCGAAGAATTACACATGGTAGGTTCTTTTCCTTGGGGTGTATCTAAAGAGAAAAAGTTGTCGGACCAAAGGTTTATTGCTGGTATTTTTTACACGTCTCGTAAGGTGGTGAAATCTGAGAAAAGAAACGAAGATTAAAAGTAATGTATATTTGACATATAGAATTTTTGAAAACTGATATCATATTCATTCATAACCGACTTCAAATTCATAATTACTAGAGGTGTGCAAAAAAAAATTTTTTTCGGGTCAGGCCGAGCTCGACCTTTTTCGATGTATCGGGAACCCAAATGAATTCAGGTACTCCCAAATATGGGGTTTCCCGAAATTTCCGGGTAACCCGGAAATATCGGGTGAATCTATTCGGGTTCTCGAAATTTTCGGGTACCCGAATCTATTCAGGTTCTCGAAAAATTCGGGTACCCGAAATTCTCAAGAACCCGAATGCAATCGGGTCACCCGGACATTTAGAGTTACTCGACAATTCTGAAAACTCGTACGGATTTGAGTATGCAAATCTTCAACAATTTCAGTTACTTAGACGATTTAAAGAAACGAATATTTGTAATTATATATTTTTTCTAATTTTTAGGGTTCTGCACCTCGGTAGGAACCCTATTAAAACGGTTACGGAAAATGACCATGTACCCCCCCCTAGGGCTCACAGTTTTTCATCTAGAGAGCTCAAAATTGATTGCACGAAAAATATAGCGAACGTGATTGGAGTTGATTTTCATAGTTTTCCGCAAAAAACATGAAATTTTGTCCGTTTTTCACAAAAAAGGCATGTACCCCATCTGGCACCCACGGTTTTTCACTAGAGAACTGAAAATTGGCATACTTATTTTTTTTTAAGCGTATATTACAGGAAAAATATAGCGGAAGTGACTAGAATTTATCTTTATGGTGTTTTCATCGAAAAACTAAAATCTCTTTTTGCAAAGTCGAAAATTCTTTAACCTTTGCTGGTTCTCACAATTCGTAACTGGCGTTATACATTTCATTTATTTTTTCGTGTAGATTTTAACAAGCATATAGAGAAAATTATTGGAGTTCATCTTCATATTTTTTTGCGAAAAACTTGAAATTTTTTTGGATTTAGAAAAAAAGTGTATCCTTCCCTTGGTTTTCACAATTTTTGGCCTGTTGGACTACAGTTTTTCTTATTTTATGTATTTTTATGTGTAGATTTCAAGAAACATACACCGAATATAAATATATTTAATCTTTATATTTTTAAGCGAAAAACTTAAAGTTTTTGAAAATTTCGTCAAAAAAGCGTGTTTTTGCCCTAGCACCCACAGTTTTTTTATCTCACGAGATGAAAATTGGTCCCCTTTTGTGTTTTCACGTGCAGATTATAATAAAAGTAGTGTTGAAATAGTTACAATTTATCTTCATAAATTATTCATTTATTATTTTTAGCTAAAAAGTAGAAGGACTACAAGTTGTCGCACTTGTCAGGATTTTATTATGATGCAGTGTCGTTTTCAAATGAACTCAGAATGTCGCGATCTGTTACGAAACTGGGTGACATTATAGATACAACATTTTGTTATAATTAATAAAGTAGGTAACATAATTAAAGCACACTGTAACATTTATATATATATATATATATATATATATATATATATATATATATATATATATATATATATATATATATATATATATAACATTATTATATTATATTATATATAATTAATTATATAATGAAATAGCAACAGTGTTACTGGAATATGTTCTGTAACTATTACGTAACATTTTGGTACTTACAGAGCAAAATTACGTAACTGCTACATAACTGTTATATATATATATATATATATATATATGTTACAAAATTGTTACTTATATAAGTGTAACATTGTTACAAAATTATTACAGAACAATGTGACTAATGTGTGGTAGACATTTTTACTAACACGTTACTCATATGTTATAAATGAAAAATCACAAGTTTTTATTTGTTACGTAACAGTTATAAAACAGTAAGTAACAAAATATGCTGCTCTGTCTTTGATATAGTAGATTAGGAGAGTTCTCATCCAGCCTTCCGTGGCCGTGCAATTTAAATAGGTGCGTTTGCAGACGTCGGGTCTGCGTCGTCGGTTCGAACCCACATGTGAGCGGATATTTTTCATTCTTCTTTTTAAGCTTTGTATAAAATGATAAAATTACTATTTAATCTGAATCAGTGATAACAACAAAAATTGTAAACATGTTTAATAAATAATACTACACGCAAAAAATTTCTTTATTAATGATTACAATACTGCCGTCCTTTTTAAAAAAGGCACCAGGGGCGGATCCAGACAAGGTTTTTGAAGTTTCTTGGGGGGGGCCATCCATTCAAAAAAAATGAACTAATATAATGTTGTCTGTTTCTATCTCATAGGAATATCCAAATCTTGGGGGGGGCCAAGCCGCCGTGGCCCCCCCCTGGATCCGCCACTGAAAGGCACTATCTACATTTTAACTCGAACCGAGATATTTAACTCTTTGCCGTGAATAATAATAATTTTGTAACAATGTTACACTTATATAAGTAACAATTTTGTAACATATATATATATATATATATATATATATATATATATATATATATATATAACAGTTATGTAGCAATTACGTAATTTTGCTCTGTAAGTACCAAAATGTTACGTAATAGTTACAGAACATATTCCAGTAACACTGTTGCTATTTCATTATATAATTAATTACATATAATATAATATAATAATGTTATATATATATATATAAATGTTACAGTGTGCTTTAATTATGTTACCTACTTTATTAATTATAACAAAATGTTGTATCTATAATGTCACCCAGTTTCGTAACAGTTATGTAACAAATAGAGAACAGTGTAACAAGACAAAAATTATAACTCTATGATGTAATAAATATATCGCACAATTATATAAAACTAATTTGAAAAAATTATGTAACTATTATATCATAATCTAGTAACAGTGTTACTATCTCATTCTGTAGTGGTTATATAACAATATTGTCACATTGAGACATAACAATGTGCTCTATTTGTTATGTAACAGTTACGTATCGTGTTTGTTAAGTATGGTATGACTTAAATGTATCTAATATATTACATTTTAATTCTTATTCAATTAACATGATTTTAATAATTGATTTTCTATATAATACTAATACTATATATGAGGCATTTTACGTGTAATGTCCTAAGTTGAAATTTCAACTTCTTGAAAAAAATTGAAACTCGGGGAATTTGTTGTTCTATCAAGTAGAAATGTGCCCCAAAAAATATTTTTGACTTTTTCGAAAATTTGAAGGGGGTAGAGGGGGGCCCATTTGACCAATTTTGCTAAAACCGGCTACTTTGTGAATTTTTTCTGAACGTACTTTTAATGGAAAAAATTTTTCAGAATATGTTTCGGAAAGGTTTTTTCGTCCTCTTTTCAATGGTGAATTTTATTTTTTAATATTTTAAAAATTTATCCCAATTTTTGATAATTAATATTTAAATTTCAATTTCCCAAAAAAGGGTCCGTTTTATTTGAAAATAAATTATTGCAAACGAAAGCTGAGATTTTTTCCTTTGCGCATGTAAATTTTCAGAATGCAATAATTTATTTTCAAATAAAACGGACCCTTTTTTGGGAAATTGAAATTTAAATATTAATTATCAAAAATTGGGATAAATTTTTAAAATATTAAAAAATAAAATTCACCATTGAAAAGAGGACGAAAAAACCTTTCCGAAACATATTCTGAAAAATTTTTTCCATTAAAAGTACGTTCAGAAAAAATTCACAAAGTAGCCGGTTTTAGCAAAATTGGTCAAATGGGCCCCCCTCTACCCCCTTCAAATTTTCGAAAAAGTCAAAAATATTTTTTGGGGCACATTTCTACTTGATAGAACAACAAATTCCCCGAGTTTCAATTTTTTTCAAGAAGTTGAAATTTCAACTTAGGACATTACACGTAAAATGCCTCATATGCATTATTATATTAATATATAATTAAACTTTTTAATTATTTACATATTTAAATGAATAATGTAGTTAAAATAATATCCATTATCATTTGAATTATTTAAGATAAGAATAAGCATTAAATAAATAAATTTATTTATTAATATTACATTATACTTATAAATATAATAAATAGATTTATTTATATTAGCTTATTTTTTTATTTCTATCCTCCCAAAGGATAATTAATTGATAATATTTATACGGCTTATTTCCCTAAGTTAAACGCAAACTTACAAATATTTGAAAAATTCATATCGCTCGCGGGGATCGATACCTGAACCTGATGCACCATAGCCTAACACTCTGACCACTCTGCTGCTCTGACGTGAAGTCGAGGAAGCAAAAGGGTTATTATAAGCTACACTACACTGACCGATACTGTGCCATTATTGGGCCGAGCTACGCCCCTATATTGGCAATTATAATTTGCCATCATAGATACAAAATGTTAAACATTAATGTGCCATTCCTGGGCCAAGCTACGCCCCAATTCTGGAAATTATAATTTGCCATCAATGGGCCGATCTTTGTCACATCACTGTTAATTTAATTTGGACATTAAAGATTGATTAACTTTGCCAATATTGTGCCATTATTAAACCAAGCTACGCCCCAATAGCGCAAATTATAATTTTTCTTCATAGATACAAAATTTTTGCCATTAAAGTGCCACTAATGTGCTTTTAATGGGCCGATCTTCCTCACATCATTGGCAATAAAATTGAATTTTAAAAAATTTTAATATAAAAATTCATGCTATGTTTTTAATGTTTAATTCTTTTCCTAAAATTTAACTAGACTCTATTTCGAAATCAATTTTCATTAGAAAATTCTACGAGAATTTAATTATTTTAATACAAAAGTAAATAATTTATTGAATAACTAAATGTTTCTTAAAATTTAATTATGAGAATTAAATTATAAAAATAATATTAATTAATTCAATAAATTTTCATAATATTTTTGTAGAAAATTCTCAATTTTCATAAGGAAATAGTTTGTATCATTTCTATTTCTTAACTACAATTGCTTTAAGAAAAATTCAAAGATTTTTAAAAATAACGGAAAAAAATGTTCATGAATTCTATTTGTCAATTAGAAAATTTATTTGAAAATGAAACTAAAAATTTTTGAATTTTTTTTAATAAAGGAAAAGATTTTATTAAATAAAATGTTCTGTTACATTTATTTAAGAATTTAATTGTAAAATTATTTAAAAACATCAATAACTTCTTTTTTTAAATAACTATTTAATTAAACTTTTTTTTAAAAAAATTATTTCTTCAAAATTGCCAGTTGAAAATATAGAAAATACAAATTTTCAAATATTTTAATTTAAATCCTTTTCAAACTTATTCAATTATTTAAATACAAAATAAATAATTTATTGAATAACTGAATGTTTCTTAGAATAGAATTCTCAAAACAAAATTTATCAAATTGAAATGCCATTAATAAACCTTTAATGGGCCGATCGTCATCACTTCACTGGCAATTGAATTTTGCCATTAAAGATTAATCAACTTTGACAATAACGTGCCATTATTGAGCCAAGCTACGCCCCAATACGGGCAATTATAATTTGCCATCAAAGATACAAAATGTTTGCCATTAATGTGCCAATAATGAGCCATTACTGGACCGATGGTCGGCACATCACTGGCAATTGTCTTTTGCCATTAAAGATTTATCAACTTTGCCATGAATGTGCCATTATAGGGTTGAGAGCTGGCACAGTCTTAAAAATTTTGAAAATCTGACCATCGGCGCCCTAATCATTGGCCCAGCAATGGGATGTTTTTAACACCAGTAATGGCCCAGTAACTACGGCCAATTCTCGGCAGACATTACTAGACCAATGATGGTCCGTTTTTGCAGTCTTGGCATTTCGCACTTGGGAAACGTTCTATCATTAACGTTCAGTGGTACATAATTGTGTTGTACCATAAACGCATTAAATCATCATAACTTTGAAACTAATACACGTTATTAAAAAATTTAAATTCCCAGCTCTAGGCAAACTCTTCCAATAATAAAAGTAAAACAAAAATAATAAAGAAAAAAATAATAACAAATAAAAAAACTTGGTAGAAATCGAATCTGAAGAAATAATTCGAGCTTTAAAGGATTAAAATGTTACAAATATATTATTCTATACATTCATTGTTTTTAATAATTAATTAAATATACATGGACAAATTTAAAAAATTTCAAAGGCCTAAGTTTTTTTAAATTTCTAATTAAATGCATTAAAAATTGAAATTTAATAAAATTTTAAATGAAAGCTTTTTGAAGCTTATCTATTCACTGATTTTCAGTATCAAGCCCAAGCCAGAGGCATTACAATTTAGGATCTATTGTACACGGAAAAAAAAGTTCACATATCTCTCGTGAACTAGTATATCACTTTTGGATGGGACACAAAATTCTTGAAAATCAACAAACACAGTTCGTCAAAATTCCATCAACTCCTTCACTAGAAACATAGTACGGTTTCCGAACTTTTCGTCAAAGTTAACGAAAAATTCGCGAACTTTTAAAAAATGCTAAAAACAAAAAAAAATAATTTCCAGGTACTACTTTTATTATAGTATTTCACTTAATTTGATAACTTGACGCCTATACGCACCTAAACGAATACAGGTGACTTTTAAAGCATTTTTATTAATGTAACACTATTTTAAAGTAAATGTATATAATAGAAATGAATTTTTATAGTAAAGCAAAGCTAAATTTATAAGGGAAATGAAGTTTTGAGAAAAAAAGGATAATTTTGTTCAAAGAATTTATTCACACTGAAAAATGGTTGGAATTTGATAATTCCTTGTTACTCAAACTTACCAACATTAGATATTTCTCGGATGCGGTAAGCACGATTTTGTATTAAATTTAATTATTTTATATGAACATTTATATAATAAATAAACAATAATATATTATTAATTAGCAATGAAGAGAAACTTATTTATTCTACCGCCAATACAAAATCGTGCTTACCGCATCCGAGAAATATCTAATGTCGGTAAGTTAGAGTAACAAGGAATTATCAAATTCTAACATTTTTTCAGTGTGAATAAATTCTTTGAACAAAATTATCCTTTTTTTCTCAAAACTTCATTTCCCTTATAAATTTAGCTTTGCTTTACTTTAAAAATTCATTTCTATTATATACATTTACTTTAAAATAGTGTTACATTAATAAAAATGCTTTAAAAGTCACCTCGTATACAAGCATCTACACACTTCAAATTACGGAAAAGGCTCGTATGAGAGATTTCTCATATTTCTCATACAAGCTACCGAGCACATATACGAACTCCGTGGTCCATGTATCGAATTTTTTTTACTGGGTTAGCTTTGTCTGCTGTCAAACTCAGGACCGTACAAAGTAGAAAATGACCCTTGTCGTAACCTTTAATTTATTTTATGAATGTTTGTTTCACAAAAAAATTAGCACATAAAAATATTCACTAAATAATAGAAAACACTGATTCTAAATAATAACTTTCATCAAAGAATTTGCCCGAATGTAAACACTGATGACACCGACTGAATGATGAATGCTTGATCAGCCATATTTGATACGCATTACGAACTGCGCATACTACTGAAACTGTCGAGTTCATGGTTTTTTCGTCAACTTGTACCTCTACTTTTGACGAACTACACGGAAAAGTTCTTGGGCGAGTAGCTGTACCTGTTGTGGTGGCGCTGCGTAACCAGTACCTATGGTAAAGTGACAGCCCCATTTTGGTAGCTCATTTCACCCACAGAGACTGCTGCTTTCCTACTGTGGGGCGTCAGAGCTCTCTTGTGGTGCATCAGAGCTCTCTTTAGAGAGAAAGCAGAAAACCTTTTCTGTGGGAGGCGAGTGAGAGACGTCTGCTCGCCCAAAAACTTTTCCGTGTACTCATCCTTAACAGTTCATCAAAAATTCATTAAGGGGGGGGGGTAGGGTCTAACGGCTGAAAAAAAGCATCTTTTTTGTGAATTTTTATTAAAGAAATGGTAAAAGTTTATATGCTAAATTTTTTTGCATGTTATTAGTTAGTATTTGAAGAAGATTTTGTAAAATTTTTGTTTAAAAATATTAAGAATTATGCCGCTGACGGAGCATTTTCCAAAACGCTTTCTGAAAAACATGATTTGCGGTGAACATCGTAATTAATTAACACATTAACGAAATTCAAAAACTGAAGTGAATTTGCTTAGAAGAATAATTTTGCCCGACCCCAACGTTTTCCTTTTTGAAAATTTTTGAATTTTGAATTTTTTGCGACTAAATGAAGCAAAAAACGCTATTTTCACTCAAAAAATCCGCCATTTTGTTGCTATATCTTGGAAAAAAATAAATAAATAAACAAAAGAAAAACGTTGGGGTCGGGTATTTTATGTGTTAAAAAAGTATGCCAAGTTTTGTGAAGATTGGTGCAGTAGTTTTTGAGTTATGATGTTCACCGACTTTGAAAATGGTCGTTTTGAGAAAAACGCGTTTAAAAGTATTCGCTGGACAAAATATTCACCTGCTCAAACCATGTTAATATTGTAATATCTACTAGAGTTTTGCATCAATTTAATTTTTATTTTATGTCCTTGAACAGAATCTTAATAGCTTCCGAAAAATGTAAAAACAAAATTTTTTTTATCACTTTTTATTGTTTATTTATAACTTTTGTCAATTCAGGTACGGAGACAATCAAGGGGTAAAAGCTCCATAACTTTGGCAATTTTGCTCCAAATGACTTAAAAATTTCAAGGGACATTTATGAGATGTTCTACTATAAGAGTAATAAAAGAAAAAAAAACGATTTTTTGAAAGTAGTTTGACCCTACCCCCCCCCTTAACTTTGTTTTAGCTATTCGTTGACGTTCGCCATTTCTAGTCAAAAGTGAATGGAAATTTTGAAATTTTGTGTCCCATCCAAAAGTGATAAACTAGTTCACGAGAGATCCATGGAATTTTTTTTCCGTGTATTTTATGATTCAAAATATCTCAATATTATTTTTAAAAAAATTTGTTAAAATAAATTATATACATTCGATGATAATTAAATAAAAGATTTTAGATATATCTCCGATTAGTGGTTACCTCCGATTCTTCTACAACTTGGTATACTGACGTATTTTGATGCGCTGATTACGAAAATAATAGTGAAAATTGGCGCAAATTTAAATTTCATGGTAAAATAGTAAAATAATTGTGTTTTTTGTGGTTTCTACTACGAAATTTAAATTTGCGCCAAATTTCACTATTATTTTCATAATCAGCGCATCAAAATACGTCAGTATACCAAGTTGTAGAAGAATCGGAGGTAACCACTAATCTGAGATATATCCAAGATTTTTTAAGTAAGTTTCAGATATTTATTGAATAATGAAATGTTGCAGGTTCTATAAATTTTTACATTAAGAAGTTGAAGTAGTGAAATTGCAAAACTCTTAAGTTAAACATTTTTTATTTATGTAAATAAAATATTACGACAATAGATTTGGGAATCCATTATTAAAGAAAGAAGAGCATCGAATTACTCATTGTAACTGAGTTAAGTCGAGAGGTCAAAAGGAAACCAATATCATGTGGGTTTACGAATTTTAACTAAAATTTTATGACTTGAAATTTGCTTAATTTACTTAATCTAGTTATTTTTTGTAATCAAGAAAATAAATTTACATAAATTTAATAGTACACTGAAAAAATTTAATTGATTCAAATAACGGATTGACTATTATCAATTAAATATTTAATTGAATCCAATAATATTTATTAGCGTCAATTAAATTGTATTTGCTTCAAATACTACATTTATTGATTCAAATACCATTTAATTGACTCCCTTAAATGTACAATGTACTTGACTTATTTTTAAATACTTATTTTGATTCAGTTTTTCATACAGTTGAGAAAATTTTTGTCATAAAATTGTATATTCCACATAGCAGTTGAGGTTGCGTGGAAGGGGCTCTACAAGATGTGAGACGAATCTAAAAGTTTCGTCTTCAGTTTTCACTTCCCTCAGGTAGAATTTACAACTAAAATAGTTTTGAACCGGTTTCTTAGTCTTTCATTGTCGTTTGTTTTGTAGACATTTTCATGCATTGTCAAAATTTCATTGTAATTGTTTACACTATGAATCTCATCGAAAAAGTAGAATATCTAGTGAAAAAATATTTTACAATGTGCATGTTCAGTTTAATTATCTTGTCAACAATTATTATCTATTCTAATTCAAGAAAAGAGTGTTTAGCAATTACGTTATTCTTATTCACAATTGGTAAATATAATATATAAAAATATATTAGAATACATGTTTAGGTAATTTATCTTCATCATAAGTAAAAATAAGTTGTTAATTCCATTTACATTTAGCTTCCTCAATATAATATATACCAATTGCTTAATCTTTTATTATAGGGTAATTATTTGAAAGTAAAATTTTAAAAATTCCAAAAAAGACAAATTTAAATTTTTTGTGAAAAATAAAAATATTGATTAATTTTATAAAAATTAATAGAATATATACTTTTTAACATGAATCGATTCGTTTTTATGACTCGAATACACTTTTGATAAGAATTAATGAAAATTTTTATAAAGAAAAAAGTTATTTCAAAATATACAAAAATTGATTTTTTTATAGATATTTTTAAAAATCCTTATATGTGTCACGGACAGTTAAAAGGAACCTACGATCCGAAAAAATCGATTTTCACTTTTTTTATTTATTTTTATAGTAAATAAGCCGCTCTTTCCAACGCAATAAACCGCAGCTTTCTAGCTGCATTAGTTTTCTCACAATTTCACTTCAAATTTAGGTACTTTGACAAAAAACAGTGCAAAAAAACTAACTTGATAAACTTCGAAATCGTTTTTCTCGAAATCTTTTTTTCGGGTCGTAGGTCCTTTTTAACTGTCCATGTCACATATATGATTCTAGATATTCATGACCGTAATATATTTACAAAATTTTATAAAAATCCGTAAAAATGTGTAACAGAAAATTTGTCCACAAGAATCGGTGACATACACACACACACACACACACATACACACTCATACATCCGGACATTTGTTTCTCTGGACGAAATATATATACTACACTTGAAAATTTGTCAAAATATTTTATTCTAAAAAATTCCAAAATCGACATCACTATAACGCTTCCTTTAGAGAGGAAGCAATATATAAACGCACGATGAAATTGCAAATGCGCTGTATCAGCGAAATATAGGATAGATACAATTTCCGAGACTGTTTAAGTTATGTGAAACAAAACATCATACTTTCAGAAAAGTTAAATTATAGTATTAGATAGTGAATTTAAAATTAAACATTCTATTTCTTCAAAAAAATTCTTGTAGAATAATCAGAAAAAGAATAGGAACAAAAGTAAGTCAAATATCATAATTTTATAATCTATGTATGAAAAGATAAATTATAAATTTGATTTAGTCAATGCGTAAACAATAAATTTTCAATACTTAAACAAATTAAAAATTGCCTTTGAATAAAAATTACAATTTTTTGTCATTAAGAAACCTAAAATTTAACAAATATTTCTTATTGAGCAATTCCACACGAAGTATGATCATAAGAATTTTGGATGATTTCAGCAATATTAAAAAACTTTCTAAATTTGTTCCTTTACATGCATGGAATGAAAATGTATAAAAGTTTTTTCAAAATTTCTTGAGTTACCTCTTACGCCGCGCTGGACATTTTATTTTTTTCTCGTAAAGTTATTGCTGTCCCATAAGTAAATTTACAGGAAGTATTCCCTACATTATTGACAATATTTACAAAAAAAAATTTGAAATCAAAGGTATAATTTTTAAAATTTGAATTCAAAAATTTTTTAAAATTCTTTTCGGGCAAAAAAACATTTTTGTTCTTAAAAGTACTTCTTATTATGAGTATTTTGCAAAAAAAATCATCTTTATCGGTCAATAAGAAAAAAAGTTATCTACCTTTTTTGAAAACTCGACCAAAATTTTAAGTAAGAGGTAACTCAAGAAATTTTAAAAGTTTAAAAAAAACTTTTATACATTTTTATTCCATACATATAAAGGAACAAATTCAGAAAGTATTTTTAATATTGCTAAAATCATCCGCAGAATTCTTATGATCACTTGGCGTGGAATTGCTCTATTGACAAAATTTGTAATCTTTATTCGAATGTAATTTATAATAGTTATGTTTAAATTGTTGAATTTAAAAATCTTTAGTCTTTCACTAAAACTACTTTAAAATATAATTTGACTTTTCCTTTTAAAATAAGAAATTATTTTATTGCCCTTACGAAGCGGGTCAGGGAATCCAATTTTTTCCAAAAAAGCAATTTGTTAACATTGTTTATATTAGATAAAATACACAGAGAAAATTTAATGTTAGAATCTTTTTTTCATAGTGGTCGAAGTGAAAATTTTGATATTTCGTCACATAATTCATAATTGAGACTGTTGAAAAATTTAAATGTTTATTCTTTTTCTTCATGTGATACAATAAAATTGATCTGAATCATTAAACTTGTACAAAAATAAATTATCAATAAAAAAACCGCCCTGTTCAGAAAAGGGCCCATTTTGTCGATTTTGCATATTTTCTAATTCGATTTTCATCTCAAAGGTTCCCTGGACTGTAAGCAATTCTTATCTCAATAACTTCCCAGAAGAACTAGAGATATTTATATTAGTCTTTTTTTCGTAGTGGTCCAAGTGAAAAAATTCGATATTTCGCCAAATTATTCATAATTGAGACTGTTAAATAAGTTTAATATCTATTATTTTTTTATGTGACACAATGAAATTGTTCCTAATCATTAATCTTGTAGAAAAATGATTTATGAAAAAAAACATCCTATTTAGAAAGGGTCCATTTTGTCGATTTTGAATATTTTCTAATTAAGGGGAAGGGGTGGTTTTTAAAATTTTAAACGTATTGGATTTTTATCTCTTAGGTTCCCTGGACTGTAAACAATTCTTATCTGAATAACTTCCCAGAAGAACCAGAGATATGACAATTAATTGGTACTGCGATCTTTAATTCTATTTTTCTCGAAATGAGGTATATATAACCGTAGTTGACAACCGATCTACTACACGGAGAGAAGTGAATAGTAAAGGCGACTGTCGGTTCATTTCTGATAACTAAACAGTTTCGTTAATTTTCGACGGACTAATTTAACAGTCGGATCTACTACAACAATAGTAGGAACGACTGTACGTTTTGTCAGGGTTACTAAACAAGAACAAGAATTAAACCGCCAGGGGCACTACTATAGCTCTCTATGTATTTCTGCTACTAAACGCGTTTTGTTGTCACGACTGTAACTCTTCTCTCCGTGTACAAATATCCCAAATCTTAAGTTCTCTATGGGTCCTATTTCCATTACTATGGATCCCCTAACCATATTTATTTTGTTGCTCGAACCATTCAAAGCCAGCCATTGTCCATAACTTTGCAGTGGCTTTGCAGTGTCCATAACTATGGATATCTCATATTTTTAATATAATATATGGCTGTGGTATCCATGTATTTGGATGTGTCAACGATTCCTTCCTCTCTGTTTATATTATACATAATGATTCAGATATCACCATAATTTTCATATTCAAAAAAATTGAGGGGTCAATTTACTTTAAAGGCGATAAAAAAATTTGTAAAAGTGTAAAAAAATTTACCCAGGTTAGAGTGGCGATAAATTTTGCTACAGACAGACTTCTCTAAAAACTATTTTTTGAGAATTAGGGAGTCATGAAACGTAAAGATTTATCAAAATTAGACATTACTCAATATCGCACAAGTCCAAGACCTTCTCATTCTTTTTGAGAATGTAAAAATTATTTTTGTAAATTGTTTTAGGTTTAAATTATAAATATTGACATATGAGGTTATATACAAATATTATTAAATATTGTTTTTATTTAAATAAAATTAATAGAAAATATTTTAAAAAACAAAAGTCGGTGTACGCCGTTGATGAAATTTTTGGACATGAATGGTCTGAAACAAAAAATTCAAATTGTATTACATTCATCATGTAATATATATATATATATATATATATATATATATATATATATATATATATATATATATATATATATATATATATATATATATATATATGTCGTAAGCAGATAGCAAAATCCGGCAATATGCAAACTACCTAGACAGTTTGTAAACCGCGGGCAGTTAGTAAAATACCTAAATTTGAATGTATGAAAACAGGTAATAGCAAAGTGCCTAAGCAGTTTACATACTGCCAAAGATGTTTCAGGCAAATAGAAAAATGTATTGAAAGTCGTAATACTCAATATTTAAAATATGAAAATATTATTTACAGTAACCGAAAATTGTAATTGATTAAGATTTATTAATATAGCATGTACAAAATAAACAACATAATATTGATAGAATTTATTAAAAATAATACTATTGTTTTTGTCATTTATTTATTACTAAATTATTTGGGCTCTAATTATACGTTAGTTTGCAATTCAGATTTTTTCTTTCCTATTTTATAAACACCATTATGGATGTCAGTCAATACAATAAAATAAAAAAAATTTTTCCCAAAATTTGAAGCCGTTTGAATAATATTAACACGTGCCAGTAATCGATCGAAATTTCCCATTGAAAATACATGGGAAAAATGCACTTTTAAAAAAAAAACATAACTATTTTAATTTTTATGCAAAATCCCACTTGCGAGCGTTTAGAATTTTAATGTGTAAAAAAAAGTAGACTGTGTTAAAAATGCTTGAAAGGATCTATAAATAAATATTAATTAACATGCACCATGCATAGTTACACGAAGAGAGATTCTGTATTAATATTTGTTAAAATTGGTAATAGAATTTAATATATTCTTTTTCATTTTAGGGAAATCGTGTTTTATATTAAAAATTAATATTGTGCATATTAGTAGGCAGCTCTTAATATATTTTAGAAAAATTAGTAAAAGAATTATAATCTTTAAAACTGACTATATTAAAATTATAGTCCGGAATACCTTTAATATAGCCAATACTAAAAATTATGAGTGAGTCGAAAAGGATACACGGAGAGAAATGTGTTACGAATAATGCTGGAGACATGTTGATTCACTTTTTACATAGACGTCTGTACCTAATTTTGCAAAGGCCGGTGCTAACTTTGCACAGCTTGTTGCCCACTTGTGCTACAGTTGCTCAAATCCATGAAATATCAGCATGGATTTCTTGCAATTTAAGCATGGTGGTGTGTATGCGCTTTTAGTACGGCCTGCTCGTGTACTAAGAACAACAGATTTTTCTCCGTGTAAAAATAAAAAGACGTAAGAAAGAGAAGAATAGAATTAGCGTTTCGAGAGTATTTCACACACACACGCACACAAATGAGTTAACGCAAGCACTATACTATACATATAAACACAAACTATATACAATTTCGGAGATACACGTTAAAATATAAAAACGCATATAATGCTTATTGAAAAACGAAAGATGATTCTTATTCACTTTTTGTGCAAGACAATGCTTATTCGATTTTCCGTGCAATAAAATGTTTATTCAAAATTGTGTGCAAAACAATTGCCACTGACAGAACAATAAATGCAACCCTAAATCTTCCTATTTATATTAAATTGCAATTAAATATCTGAGTCGCTCGCCGCTGTACATTGGGAAATACAGTTCTCAACTTCTTAAATACTAAACTCGAGAAATTTTCTGAACTTGCAAGAAAGTAATATTTTCTTAATATTTTGTTTAGCAAAGTTCTTAATTTATTTTAAGTTATAAATAAATAATTTTGTATGCTAGGTCAAAATTTTATTGAGAAATGTTTCTCATAATACTGTTTTTAAAATTGTTTGTTTCTAGAAACTGATTTCTATTAAAGTTATATCCAATTTTACGTTATTTAAAAAAACTCATCATTTAATTTATTGGCATAAGAATTTTTATGCATTTTATAAAAAATGCAGCATTTCTTAAATCATTTAATAATATCTTCCAATGAACTATAGTTTAGTTGAAAACTCTAAAAGGAATTGAATTTTGAAGAATTTCAATTATTTTTAATACAATTTTAATAAAATTCTTCGTAGAAATTTAATTAATTTTAATAATTTATCAAAATTAAATTATTTTCAATATCTACTATTTCAATAAAATTCCACAAAAAAATCAAATTATTTAAAAAGAAATATATTATTAAAATTCGTCTTAAGAATTTAATATTATTTTTTAAAGTAATAGATAAATTCTTTCGCAGAAATTTAGTTACAGTCAAAAAATTAAAAAACTTCTCATCAAAATTTCATTAATTTTTATAAATAATAACATTTTTCTCCAAAATTCAATTATTTCCAAAACTGTTCTCAAATAAAGAATTTTTAATATCCAGTACTTTAATAAAATTTCCCAAAGAATTCAATGATTAAAAAAAAACTAGGCTAGTCATAATTTTTAATATAGTCGATAACACTATTCGTTACTAAATTTACAATTTATGCAATACTTCGATAGTATTTAGTATAATTCTCTAGTAATAATTTTTACTATTGTAGACTTTCTTACTTACAATATTAAAATTTCTTACTGATTATTCTAATTTCTGTTACTTCAGAATAATACAAAGTAATAATATGATTATAAATTTTCTTAAAAATGGTAATATTAATTCATAAAAGTGCACGATTTCCCCAAATTGCAATCGGTTTTACTAAATACTAATATAATAATACGAAATAGTAAAACAGAATTTCTCTCTGTGTAATTAAATATTTTTTTATTTTATTTTTCAATAGAAAATATAATTTAGTCTGGCTAGACGGACGAATGCCAGTAGAACGTCGGTCCGCTGAAGCGAGTCGTCTTCTGAAACAATATTTGTCCCGCGGCAGTTGCTAGACTGACAAATGCCGGTAAAATGCCAGTTGTTCGGCGGCATCAAATCTGTACCGAGCCGGACGCGCAGCCACTACAACACATTGTCATGTTGCAGTAGAATGCCTGCACCGATCCGGTTGTCTCGCGGACGAATGTCAGTACAGTCTTACCGACGTCTATACAGGCGTGGTACATTGCCAGTTGTAAATTTCCGCCTGGGTTACGTTACAAAAGTTTCGTTTTCCACAAAGTTGACCATATATTTTCCCCTTTTTTTATAAATAAATATATATCTGTATTATCATTCATTATTCATAAGTTTCACTCTTTTATCACATTCATTCTTACAATTACCCACATAGCACAATAGTATGAGGTAAGGTTATGTTGAGTACTAATCGTATGGCTCGTAAGGTTACGCGATAAAGCTGTGATAGATCTGAGGTGAACTAAAAATTTCCGCCATGGAGGTAAGGTTGCATGTAAAAGGTGTGGTAAGTATATATGATAAGGCCATGGTAACCTTACACGTAAAGGTTGAGGTAAGGTTACACGTAAAGGTTGAGGTAAGGTTACACGTTAAGGTTGAGGTAAGGTTACGAGTTAAGGTTGTGGTAAGGTTATTATTAAGTTGTAAGGTTGTGGTAAGTTTACAAATTATGAAAAATAATTAATAATCTAATTAAAAAAAAAAATTTTTTATAATTAAGTTTGTTGCTCTTCTGTATTTTGGAAACCTAACATGAAACAGAAAATTTTGAAAACAAATTTGGGGGCACTGGGATTCGAACCCGGGATCGACGCGCATAAACCTAACACCCTAACTAACTGAGCTAAGTGGGGAACTGAGGAAGAGAAAATTAATTTTGCTTTTAAGCAGTTAGCTATATTCTTGGTAGCTATATTCTTGGTACACCTTAAAAGCAAAATTAATTTTCTCTTCCTCAGTTCCCCACTTAGCTCAGTTAGTTAGGGTGTTAGGTTTATGCGCGTCGATCCCGGGTTCGAATCCCAGTGCCCCCAAATTTGTTTTCAAAATTTTCTGTTTCATGTTAGGTTTCCAAAATACAGAAGAGCAACAAACTTAATTATAAAAAATTTTTTTTTTTAATTAGATCATTAATTATTTTTCATAATTTGTAAACTTACCACAACCTTACAACTTAATAATAACCTTACCACAACCTTAACTCGTAACCTTACCTCAACCTTAACGTGTAACCTTACCTCAACCTTTACGTGTAACCTTACCTCAACCTTTACGTGTAAGGTTACCATGGCCTTATCATATATACTTACCACACCTTTTACATGCAACCTTACCTCCATGGCGGAAATTTTTAGTTCACCTCAGATCTATCACAGCTTTATCGCGTAACCTTACGAGCCATACGATTAGTACTCAACTAACCTTACCTCATACTATTGTGCTATGTGGGTAACAACATAACATATCCGAAATTCGTAACAATCATACAGTTTCGAACCCTACCAAACTTATATCTAACGAAACCTATAAAATCGCACGGATTAATATGTAGTAAGCCTCTTGGCTCCGCAATCGCTATGGAAAAAATTTTCGGTTACTCGCATATATCTTTTTTCGATAAAGTGAATTATAAATTATATATTTATTTAGATAAGTTACTGAATTAAAATATAAACATTTATAAAAATAATAATAAATAGTATTAATAATTAAAAATTACTTATTTTAATTATTAGATTATAATGTTAATGATTTTATTTACTTATGTATTTTTTATTAATTAATTAGTAGTCAATTAAAAATTAATTAACTAATTATTAAGTGATTATACATGAATTGCATATTTTAGAAATAGACAAATAATTAAAATTAAATAACTTAACTTAACATTTTTCTGCGTTTATTTGTATAACAAAAAGTACACTTAATGAATGTTATATCGATCATTTATGAAATAGTAAATATAATATATTTATAAACTATAAAATACAAAATAGAAAATGTTAAATTGAACAGGAACAGAAATTCTGTTTTACTATTTCGTATTATTATATTAGTATTTAGTAAAACCGATTGCAATTTGGGGAAATCGTGCACTTTTATGAATTAATATTACCATTTTTAAGAAAATTTATAATCAAATTATTATTTTGTATTATTCTGAAGTAACAGAAATTAGAATAGTCAGTAAGAAATTTCAATATTGTAAGTAAGAAAGTCTACAATAGTAAAAATTATTACTAGAGAATTATACTAAATACTATCGAAGTATTGCATAAATTGTAAATTTAGTAACGAATAGTGTTATCGACTATATTAAAAATTATGACCAGCCTAGTACCAGGCTTTCGGCTGTCGAAGAGAGGTTACGAAACTGTCCGAGATTAGCCGAACATTTTAGTCGAGCAGTTCTGAAATTATCCGAGCCAAACTTCATGGCATTTCAGACATTTAATTTTAATTTTTCTTTATATATAAATAAGTAAAAATTTGCGATTAGATTAGTGGAAACGTCTATTTATTAGTAAAATTTGCTAATTCAAAAGCAAAAAGGCAATTGCCAATTCAAATTAGTAAATATTTTTACTAATTAATTTAGAGAGTTTTTAATTATTATTTAAAATTTTAACTGAAAGATTCATATATAAATTAATTTTTGTTAGAAAATTCTACAAAAATTCAATTATTTAAATAGAAAAATAAATAATTTATTGAATAATTGAATGTTTCTTAAAGTTGTTGAACTCTCATAAAATTATTTTGACGAATTTTAATAAAATTTTTAAGAATAATTTCATTTTTAGAAAAATTTTGATGAAAATTATATGAAAAATAATTGAACCTTTGTAAAAAATTATTGAATTCTTATTAAATTTTGAAAACTATTAAATATTTGCGTAGAATTGTTAAAAAAATTTTTTAATCATTAAATTCTTTGGGAAATTTTATTAAAGTACTGGATATTAAAAATTCTTTATTTGAGAACAGTTTTGGAAATAATTGAATTTTGGAGAAAAATGTTATTATTTATAAAAATAAATGAAATTTTGATGAGAAGTTTTTTAATTTTTTGACTGTAACTAAATTTCTGCGAAAGAATTTATCTATTACTTTAAAAAATAATATTAAATTCTTAAGACGAATTTTAATAATATATTTCTTTTTAAATAATTTGATTTTTTTGTGGAATTTTATTGAAATAGTAGATATTAAAAAAAAATAATTTAATTTTGATAAATTATTAAAATTAATTAAATTTCTACGAAGAATTTTATTAAAATTGTATTAAAAATTATTGAAATCGTGTGATGAGTGTTATTATTTATAAAAATGGTTTTATTACTTTAAAAGTAATTTAATTTTTGCAATCATTTGTAACTTCTTCAAAATTCAATTCCTTTTAGAGTTTTCAACTAAACTATAGTTCATTGGAAGATATTTTTAAATGATTTAAGAAATGCTGCATTTTTTATAAAATGCATAAAAATTCTTATGCCAATAAATTAAATGATGAGTTTTTTAAATAACGTAAAATTGGATATAACTTTAATAGAAATCAGTTTCCAGAAACAAACAATTTTAAAAACAGTATTATGAGGAACATTTCTCAATAAAATTTTAACCCAGCATACAAAATTATTTATTTATAACTTAAAATAAATTAAGAACTTTGTTAAACAAAATATTGAGAAAATATTACTTTCTCGCAAGTTCAGAAAATTTCTCGAGTTTAGTATATAAGGAAGTTGAGAACTGTATTTCCCAATGTACAGCGTGCGTGCGACATTGCGTTTATTTGTATCGGTTAAGTTTATATGTATGCGTTTTTAGGTTTTAACGTGTATCTCCGAAATTGTATATAGTTTGTGTTTATATGTATAGTATAGTGCTTGCGTTAACTCATTTGTGTGTATGTGTGTGTGTGTGAAATACTCTCGAAACGCTAATTCTACCCTTCTCCTTCTTACGTCTTTTTATTTTCTATCCTTTTCGACTCACTCATTATTTTTAGTATTGTGTATATTAAAGGTATTCTTTCGATACGTTCCCGGACTAGAATATATCGTCGCTTGGGGGGCAGCAACATGCCGACTCAGCTAAACGGTGAAAAAGATGCCGTTTCAAAAAGAAAAGTGAAAAACATGCCGTTTCGCGAAAGCGCTGAGAAACATACCTTCTTCAAACGAACGGTGAAGAACATGCCTTTTCAACCGTTAATATTAAATATAATATTAAATAAATAAATAATTAATATAATAATATTAATAATTATAAATTAATCAATTAATTAAATTAATTAATTATTCATTAATTGTTTATAATAAATTTAATATTATTAACTATTTATAATTAATATAATATTATTAATATAATATGAATATTAAATATTAACGGTTGAAAAGGCATGTTCTTCACCGTTCGTTTAAAGAAGGTATGTTTCTCAGCGCTTTCGCGAAACAGCATGTTTTTCACTTTTCGTTTTGAAACGACATCTTTTTCACCGTTTAGCTGAGTCGACAAGTTGCTGCCCCCAAGCGACGATATTAAATTCTATTACCAATTTTAACAAATATTAATACAGAATCTCTCTTCGTGAAACCATTTTTTGGCAATGTACTCTTGACTATTTCCAAGGCGTGTTATATACGTGATTTTTATATGAGATACATTTTCCCATTTAAAAAAACTGAAGTTGGAGTTACATTGACTAAGATGAGCTACTATTTTCCCTGTTCTGTGTTTTCGTTCGAAATTCATACAAGCAAAATACCAGAATGGGCCTAATAATCGCATTACTATCGGGAAATGAATAAGGAATAGAGGTGCTTTGGTTTAAAGCAATTTGGAAATAATTCTTGCAATAGAGTTAGATCTTCTTTTATTGTGCAATGTAAGAGGTCAACGCAACCGAATTGACAACACTTTGAACTCATACATAATGTTATGTGCTGCAAAAGAATTATAAGTTGCCAATGTTTCGAATCTTTCGGTACTAAATGACCAATCATCATTTATAAATTTCGAATTAAACACATCATTTCACTTGCTGACATTGAAAATGTTTGATTTTTTGAATGAGTTTCTTTAAATTCAGGTGGCATATTTCTTCTTGTAACCTGGAAATGTTGGATCACTTTGACGTCAGGTTACGGTCGCTGCACATGACAGTAGTGACGTGATCACACACACAAATGTGTAATAGTAGTGGTACGGATTACTACTTTTCCGAGTAAAAAGTTCGCACTGCAATAGTAAAAGTTGCTTCTTGCAGAAGCAATCTTTACTTTCCGTAGTATTAATTATTAGAATTTTTACGAGTAATATTCACAACATATGGAATGTAAAAAGTAATACAAAATTTAATATAATTTTCAATGACGATGTTAAAATTAAAATTCTTAAAGCAATTTTTAAAAGTGACTACTGTAATAATTTCTATTAGTAATTTTTACTACCAGAAATAGTAATATTCACTTGATGCAAATTACATTTTACAATGAATAGTAATTTTTAATATAAAAGTAGAATTATTACTTTTCTATAGGAACAATATTTACAACTTAAACATTAAAATTAAAAAAAATATCTTTTTTAGCGCGTCAAAAGTGAATAGACTCCTTAAAACGTTAAAATTACGTAAAATTAAGAATAGTCCATTTTCGACCAATTATTATTATAGTACTTTCTCGTAAGATGTAAATGTAATAATTAAAATAATAATAATTATTTAATTTTAGGAATAGCAGTTTTATATCTACAATTAAATACAGCAAATAATGTGAAACTTAATAAAGCTGTTATTATAATTGGATGTGATTCTGGCTTGGGATATAGTTTGGCACTCTATTGTCGTTCTCTTGGATTTACTGTTATTGCTAGTGTTCTTAATATTGATGGATCAAATGCAAAGAAGTTATGCGAACTTGGTGTTTATGTTTATAATTTAGATATTACTGTTAAAGAGAGTATTCAAATTTTTGGAGTTTCTATACAAGAATGTTTAAGGAATAACAAATTAAGTAAGTAAATTTAAATTTCTCGTAATTCTTTTTAAGAACCATGCAATCTTAGGACTTCAAAATTTTTACCATACATTCAGTTACATTTTTATAACAAATTAAAATTTCTGCAAGTAAAAATATTTGAATGATTCCTGATTATAAAACTGAAAATTGATGATTATTAAAACGCCGTCTATCGGTGACCACGATACTGACTAATTGACTGAACTAAAATAAAAAAATCAAAAGGCATTTAAATCTGTATGTACTCTCTAAATCTGAATATGTGAAATTTTACTTATTCTACGTTCTAAGTCGTCTTCTGGATCAAACAGTGCATATACACTTATAAATTATTAATTTTTCACATATTTTAAGTAAAATTTCACTTATTACAAGTGTATATGTACTTATTGATCGAGAAGACGACTTATAACTTAGATATAAGTTAATTTTCACACATTCAGATTTAGAGAGTATATGGCCATCGCCGGAACTAGGATTATTTGAAAATATTAAAAATGAAATTTACTACACGACTTTATAAATAATTAAAAAAAAAATTAATATGATAATTATTAAAATTCATTAAATGATTCTAATTTTTTGTAATGAGTTAATACAAAAACCGTTCTTACTGATCTCCCTAAACTTAACTCCGCAATAGCACACTCTGTATCGGCTTGCTCTTTTTGTATTTCTGTCAGAAGTGAGTGAAATCTTCATATTGGTTCCACAATTCGATTTGATAACGAAGCAAAATCTGTCTTCTGCGTCCTCTTGCTGGTCGTCCTAGAACGTAATTTTCAGCAAAATAATCTAGGACACAGCCAAGTTCATCTGGTGAATTAATTGAGAAGAACTGAAAAGCAGGTTTAACGTCATCTGGGGGCATATAAGCCAAAGACAAAAGCATGTGCACACTTTTTTTGAAATCTCGATTAAGCGGGTAAGTTGCTTAAGGTCTTTCGGCTCGAACACGACGATAGACGGATTGACCGAGGTGGAAAAAGCAACAAGATATATAAATAGATAATTTTTTCGATTTTTTTAATTTTCCAAAAACATTATACTTACATCTGAAATATGGAATAGTATTTTTTGCTAAATTATGCTAAAATGTGACTAAATAACATGTTATACTCAATTATAGATCGTTTAAAAGCAATACATTAAAAAATATAAAAATTTAATATTTGCGATTTTTTGAATTTTTTTAAAATCATGTTTATACTTTCATCTTAGTTATAGGACTTTTTTTGCAAATCTATTCTAGAATGTGATTAAATAACATGTTATACTCAATTATATAAAGTTTGAAAGCATTTTTAAAAAAAGGTAAAATTTGAAAATTTTTGATTTTTGAATTTTTTGAAAAAAATTTAATATCTCCTGTTCTAATTAGTATTTTTCAAATCTATAAATTTAAAAACCTTCCTTGGCCTAAGGTCAAACATTCTGCCAAACTTGGTTTCAAACGGTTGAGCTGTTTTTAAGTCATTCGCGAACAAAGATTCTGTGACATACGGACATACATGAAATTTCTTATTGGCATTTTTGGAATCCTGAATGCTCAAAATGAATAAGTATGTATGTGTAAAATTTTAAGTTCTGAGTAATGTACAGACAAAAGTCTCATCTTATATATAGATATAAATTAAAAATTAATTAATCAATTTTTTATTACTTACTTATATCTTTATTTATATAAGTATAAATTTGTCTCTAAAAAATACAATTTTTTATAACTGTTAATAATAATGATAATTATTAACTTTAAAATTATTTTGTAACAAAATAGACATAAATTACTTAAATAAACATAAATTTATCTGCAAAAAATACAATTTTTTTTAAAAAGGACCAGAGTTATCTATTTGTTAATTAACGAAATTATTTAAATAAATTGAATTATGCATTATTATTTATCGGGTGATCATACTAGACTAATTTAATTTGATTTCGACCATGAGGAATGGAAAAATAAAAAATAAACACGATTTTTTTTCAAAATACTTGTAAATTGTTTATTATATTAATATAAGCCTTCCAAATTTTATTAAATTTCATCAAAACGTTCGAAAATATTAAGATTTAAAAAAATTATAACAAAAAAATTCAAAATGGCGTAACTTTAACAAATTTCAAAATTTTAAAAAAATTTTTGGCACACTTGTTTCTAGTATCTAATATTACAATTTCACCAAATTACAGCCTAATCCAAAGACCCCATGCAAATCGCATATTAAATTCGCTGATTTGTAAAAAAATGCGAATTTGATCGTAACAAATGTCCCCCTTTTATTAGGCTGACGTCCCTTGTCAGCTGTTGAAGTCGTAATGTGATAATGTAGTTTTTTTTGTAAAAAATTTTTTTTTATGTTTATAACTCTTTCGAGTTTTACAGAAATTATTCTTGATATTGATTTACATAATTTTCTGAACGGCTTATACAAAAAAATATTATTATTTGTTTTGTATAAGACATGACAAAACGTGGTTAAGTCTTCCTTTTAATAGACTTGTTCGTGTTGTGGTCCAGTGATGTGTCCTTGGTGTATAGTGATGTTGAATAACTCTTTCGAGTTTTACAAAATTATTGTCCTTATAATTTACATAAATGGTTTTCTGTAGGGTAAGAAAAATTTGTTATAGGTAAAAAAAGAAAAAAAGAGAGAGAAAAAAAATTTCCCCTTTTACAAAAAAACAGTAATAAAAAATAATATTAAATGTGTAAAAAAATGAGCAACTCGTTTATTTATGAATTTATTTTGGATTGACAAGTTTTGTTGTCTGTGTCAGTATGACAAATAGGTAATTATGTAAGTCTAAAGGCAATTAACTGTTTCACATATTTGACTAATATGAGAGAAAGAAAGAAAATGTATTTATTTAATCGATTAGCTCTTATGTATTTAATAGGAAAGAAATTTCAAAAAAAATTTATATTTTTTTAAGAAATGTGACAACAAAATGTTGTTATGTCTCCCCTTTTATTAGGCTGACGTCACTTGTCAGTCTTTTTTTAATAGATATTTTTGTTGTTGTATGTTAACTTTTGAAATGATTCTTTTGAATAAGGGCAAAACTTTTGTGATATTTCTTGACTAGGCAATAGTTTTTTTATTTAATTTTTTTAAATAACAACTGTTTATTTGAAACGACCAAAGAATAGTTTGTATTAAATGATTCTTTTGAATGAGGGCAAAACTTTTGTGATATTTCTTGACTAGGCAATAGTTTTTTTATTTTATTTTTTTTAAATAACAACTGTTTATTTGAAACGACCAAAGAATAGTTTGTATTAAATGTTTATAGAAAAAAACTTTTACGTAGTAGAGTATGTATGTAAATAATTTATGTATATATATATATATATATATATATATATATATATATATATATATATTTTATGATTCTGATTGATAAAGAAAAAATGTTTGCAACCAGTGTATATGATAAAAAAATTATATTTAAAAAAATGTGTCTAGATTATGGAATTTATATGAAATAAATGGTAATAGAGAAGATTATTTTCCTTTTTAAATAGGACAGTTTCCTTGTTAATAGTTAATTGATGAAATAAAAGAAATAGATTAAATTAAAAGAACTAGAAATAAGAATTTTTGAATAATAAATATATATATATATATATATATAAATTTGATGATTAAGCATTTTTTATGTCGTGTTTTTTTGTTTACTGTAAAATTTCTTTTATATTTCTTTTATATTACTAGTTTTAATATTATTCTTCAATAATCCTTTTTATCTTATTGTTTTCCTTAAATTAGTTTATTGTTTATTTTCTGTATGTTTTATAAATATTTGTCATTATTCCTTTTATTTTTAAAAATAAAAGTATGATTTTTTTGATATTATGTTACTTATTTAAAATTAAAACAACTTTTATCAGTTAGTAATGATTCTGTTATGTATATATATATATTATTTTTAAATAAAAATTTTTTTGAAGATGAAAGAATTTATCAATTATCCGAATCAATCAAATCTCTCGAAAATAAATTTCTTGAGTAAGCACTAGATTTCGTTATGAAAATACAATATATTTTTCATATGTATCGACAGCGCAGCTGTCCTAATACAGAAACCTGCTTTTTCTGAAAATCATTTTTTCGAAATTAATTAATAATTTCAAAATTATCAAAAAACTCAGAAAAAATTGGTTAGCATGGTGGGATACGAGCCCACGACCTTTCTATTGCCGGTAGACTGCTCTGACCACTGAGCTACATGCACCCCAAGATTCTCCGAGTTCCTTAATATATACTATACCTCCCTGCATTATTTCATGATAATGTAGGGAGTTTCTTGAAGATGGTAAAGCCTTATTTTCAATTCATAGGCAAATATAATTGAAGAAAGTGAATTTATCATTCGGTAGTATTAATATTGAAGATGAAAGAGGTATAGTATATATTAAGGAACTCGGAGAATCTTGGGGTGCATGTAGCTCAGTGGTCAGAGCAGTCTACCGGCAATAGAAAGGTCGTGGGCTCGTATCCCACCATGCTAACCAATTTTTTCTGAGTTCTTTGATAATTTTGAAATTATTAATTAATTTCGAAAAAATGATTTTCAGAAAAAGCAGGTTTCTGTATTAGGACAGCTGCGCTGTCGATACATATGAAAAATATATTGTATTTTCATAACGAAATCTAGTGCTTACTCAAGAAATTTATTTTCGAGAGATTTGATTGATTCGGATAATTGATAAATTCTTTCATCTTCAATATTAATACTACCGAATGATAAATTCACTTTCTTCAATTATATTTGCCTATGAATTGAAAATAAGGCTTTACCATCTTCAAGAAACTCCCTACATTATCATGAAATAATGCAGGGAGGTATAGTATATATTAAGGAACTCGGAGAATCTTGGGGTGCATGTAGCTCAGTGGTCAGAGCAGTCTACCGGCAATAGAAAGGTCGTGGGCTCGTATCCCACCATGCTAACCAATTTTTTCTGAGTTCTTTGATAATTTTGAAATTATTAATTAATTTCGAAAAAATGATTTTCAGAAAAAGCAGGTTTCTGTATTAGGACAGCTGCGCTGTCGATACATATGAAAAATATATTGTATTTTCATAACGAAATCTAGTGCTTACTCAAGAAATTTATTTTCGAGAGATTTGATTGATTCGGATAATTGATAAATTCTTTCATCTTCAATATTAATACTACCGAATGATAAATTCACTTTCTTCAATTAAAAATTTTTTTTTAAAATCCCCTTTCAGATTATATATTATTGAAATATTCTTAACCTACTTTTAAACATATTAATTTTTGTTATTAGTTATATAGCGGTTTGTGATTTGAAATACTTTACTTAGTAAGCGGTATTCTAAATTAATGTTTTAGTACTTGACTTATTTGGTTAATATTAGCTCTTCTTAGATAAAAAAATGTTTTGTTAAAATTTAATGAAACAAAAATTTTTTTTTAATGGATCTATTGTATAATAAATTAGCTATATACATATGTGTGTATGTATTGTTTAATAAAAAAAAATTATATATACATTTAGTAACATGAAGTTAGTAATAATTCGTTTGATATTTATTAGTTTAAAAATGATTTGAAATAATTGTCGCGTTGTAAAAAAAATTTAAATATTATATTATATAGAACGGTATTTTATCCCTTGAAATTACAATTTACATATTTAAAATATTTACATGTAATTAAAATGAATTAATTACGCTATGTCACGATACTTTCTGGGTATAGATTGAATCTTCCAAATTTTTTTTGGCATGGTTGATGTGTCACTCGAACTTGCTTGTTCTGAGTCTGGATAGTTATTTTGATGGCCTTCTTGTTGTTCTTTGTTTTCTTTCTTTTGTTTCAGTTGTATGTTTTCCTGTTTTTCTACGTTGTCTTGTTGTGATGCAAACATGGTTTTTGCATTTAATGAATCCATAGATCTTTAATAAAAAGATGATTGTTAAAGAGATTCCCAGTAGAGATATGGTATAAATGTTTTGATTTTTCTTTCCATATTTGTGTAAACTTTGTGTCATTTATTTTATATTATTAAAATCAAATATGTTTGTATTTTCTTTATGCTATGGCTAATTTTGCTAATTTATCTGCTTCTTTATTGCCTACTATTCCACAATGTCCCTGTTCATGGATTAATTCTACCGAGACATTTTTCGAGTGTATTTTCATTTTTTTAAAAATATTTTTACTGACTACATCTTTTTTTCGATTAGTTTTTCATTCATTTAATTCCCATTTTGGTAACCAATTTTGTATACCGTCTATTGCAAATTTAGAGTCTGTATGTATTCTGATTTTTCGATATCCTATTGATTTTGAGATATCAATTGCTTTTATTATTGCCTCTATTTCAGCACAATTGTTAGTTTGTTTGTTAAGTGCTTTTGCACTGATATTTAGTGGGTGCTTATGGTTGAACCATATTTCTATTCCTTCTTCAGCATTTGGTTTACCATTAGCATTACAAGCTTCGTCGGTGTAGACATGAATATATCCTTCGTTGTCTATTTTCAAACCTTTTTCATCTTCTAGTCATAAATAAGCTTTCTTTACTTGGTCTTTATGTTTTCTAAATCTTTTTCCTTCCGCGTCACAGAGAATTAAACTATTATTTTCGGTTATTGATATTACTTCATATGGGCCATGATAATACGGTTCCAATTTGCCTGTTCTTACTTCTTCTTGAACGTCTACTACATCTCCTATTTTTATTTGTAATGGTCTTGATTTTGAGTCATATCTATCCTTTGAAATTTCTTTAGCGTTATTTAGGTTGTTTGCTGCAATGTTCCTTATTTCTATAAGTCTCATTATTAGTTCTTGTATGTAATTTTCATTATTCCTTAGTTTGTCATCCGTAGGGAATGCTGTAGGAGTTCTGGCTAAATTGCCGAAAACTAATTCGTACGGAGTGAACTTTGTTGCCTCATGTACCGATGCATTATAGGCAAAACTTGCATATGGTAGTAATCTATCCCAATCATCACTAGATTTTGCATAGTGTCTGATGAATTCTGACAATACTGCATGACTTCTTTCCAGTGCTCCGTTGGTTTGTGGTCTATATGCCGTTGTAGTTACTTGAGTAACTTTAAACAGTTTTGCTAATCTTCGTAGCAAATAGCTGGTAAACATCCTTCCTCTGTCTGTTAAAATTGTTTTTGGAGCACCGTAAATAAATAATAAATTTGTAGCTATTGCGTGTGCGATCGTAGTGGCGCTGATGTCAGGGATTGATACAAATATGCAATATTTACTTAACTGACCCTGCATTGTTAGAACGTGACAGTTACCGTTTACTGTAGTCGGTAGTTTACCAACAGTGTCTAGTGATACTCTATCAAAAACTTCTAAAGGGGTATCAGTAATTATCATTGGTTCTCTATTCTTTGTGCGCAGCTTCTGTATTTCCTGATATATTCTGTGATATCTCGTCGTAGACCTGGCCAGGTGAATTTTTTTCTAATTCTTCGATAGGTTTATCGATAGATTATCTTTTTTCTGTGTTCTTCTGGAGGAATGGTGATTTTTCCATAACATAGGCTGATTTTTATATTGGTATTGAAAAATACTTTGACTAGTAATTCTACCCAGTTTTCTCCTAGTGTGTCTAGTAATTCTCCATATCTAGCTATGCGAAAATGCCCAATGTTGTTTTTAAGAAGTATGTATTTTAGATTTTCAAAAATTTCCTTTAAATTTTCTAGATTGATGTCGTTATCGTGTATATTCTATACACAGAAAGAAACAATTTATGTTCTAAAAATTTTTTTCCTAAAGTAATTGTTTTTGAGATATCAACAATTGAAAATAATGGCTGATTTTTTAAAAAAAAGATCATATTTTTCTTAAAAATTATCGTATAAAAATTTTAGAAAATGCGTTTTAAAGGTGATAAAACTAGCTTTCAAATGATATGTCTGGCATTAAATTGTGGTGATTTCTAATGGAACTGTATCACATTAAAAAAAACAAAAAAACGGAAAATTTTATTTTGCAACAACATTATTTACTCATTAACAAAATTATTTTTTAATTTCGATTTTATGTAATGCTAAAGCTGAGGAAATGAGCTTTCAAACAATATTTTTTTGAGCTTCGTAACTTCAATAGTAAAAAAAATACAAAACTTTTTGTAAAGTCTTCAGTCGCTGTAGGGTAGGCAAAAGTTATTGAGCGGCACTGTATCTTTAACGCTTGTTATTGCGTTTCTGTCATATTTTATTACTTCTAATCTTTTCATCATTAGTTCTTCCTTTTCTGTGATTGGTTGTTTTCTCCAGAATTTTTCGTCATATATGAAAGGTATAGTAATTCCCAATCCCAATTTTGTTTGTGGTTGCAATTGAGTTTTATTTGTGTTTATTTGTTCTTTTTCGACCAGTTATCTAGGGACCATTTTTGTTTTCCTTTGTTTCATTATTGCTGTGTTTGATTCAGTGTCATCTACTAAAGGATTTGGTATGTACGGAGTTGATTGAGCAGTTGGTTTACTTCGAAATTCAGGAGTGTCAAAGGTTACTGTTTTTTTGTTCTTGGCGAGATTTTGATTTTTATCATTTTTCTTGTTGACTTCCGTTAAATTTTCTGTTACTGCGAAATAATTGGGTGATGGATTTTCTATTTGTTCAGTAATTTCCCGGAGTTCTGCAATTATTTCTTCAATAGCTTTACCCTCAGCTTCTATTTCATTTGCTAGATTAATATTTTCTGAGCTAATATTTTGCAAAGTTTTGTTTTTGTCTCCTTTTTCTTCAAACATTTCGTTGTCCCAGTAATAAGTTTGATGGTTTGCCAGCGATGAATTAAATCTTTTAATAGAGTCTTTTATATCATTTGTCATTTTCTTATCTGGTTTGTTAATCTGTTTTGCATTTGTTGCTTCGCTCATTGTAATATCTTCTTCATCTTCATCTTCTGAACTTTCTACAGTAGGACTCATGTAGACTGCTATCTCTTCTTCCTCTGGTATAACGGAGTTCGTGATAAAATTGTCGTCGCAGAATTTTTGAGTGTCTGACTCTAGTATTGGTTCACTTAGGGAAGGTAGTACACTACAGTCTTTTTTCAAAATGGGGATGTCTTCTGGCTCGAAAACTGATTCATCTTCACTAGAATCTTTGCTGGTCGTGGAGTCTTCTCCATGTTAATTGTCACTTGTGTTATCTCTTATATTTGGATTCTGTATTTTCTTTCTGGGTCTTAATCTTGTGGCTATAGGACCTTCCTCTTTTAAATCCTGTGCTACTACTCCTTCGGATTTAGTTCTGTCTACTGGTCTTCCTCTTTTAGGTTTCGTTAAAATATCCTTTATTGGGATCCTTGCTGATGAAGAATCTGATTTTGCTCTGGTTGCTCTAGGTCCAGTTTGTTTATATTTAATGTTTGTCTTTTCCTTTAGTTGTTTTTCTTTGTTTATATCAATTAGTTTATTTAGTACTTGGTAGCTTATTTAGTACTTGGTACTAGCTCGTAGCTTGGTGCTTGTTGCTCCACCGCTGATTGGAAATAATCTCTTTTCTGTGATTCGCACATAAATTTTCTGTTTAGATTCATTATCTGTGTTTTCACTCTCGCTATTTTCAGTTGACGTTTCTGTTTCTTCTTTCTTAGTTGGTTCATTTATAGAATAAGGGGTTTCGGATAAACCTTTTAACCGTCTATTAATCTTTCCTGGTTTACATTCAAAGTCATATTGGCAGTCCTGCAATCTTAGCAACCATTTTGTCATTCTGGCTGTTGGCTTAAGAGCGTTATTAATTATTCTGAGTGGTTCATGATCACAGGATAAAATAAATTTTCTTCCATACAAAAAAGGTCAAAAATTTTCAAGAGCCTGAATTACTGCTAGGCGTTCTTTCTCTGTGTGATCGTAGTTGTTTTCTTCTGCTACTAACGTTTTTGAGAAATAAGCTATCGGTAGATCCATACCATTTGTTTCCTGTGTAATTACTGCACTTACTGCATGATCGGAAGAGTCTGTAATTAATTTGAAAATGTTTGAAAAATCTGGATGTTGTAAGATAGGGTTCCTACTCAGAGCTTTCTTTAGTTTTCGTAAACTCTTCTTTTCTTCTTTGCCCCATTTGAAAATTTGATCCTTTTTTAATAGAACGTATAAGGGTTTGGCAATTTTTGCATAGTTGGCTATGAATTTTCTATAATAACCTGTTATGCCTAAAAATTCTTTGATTGATTTTGTCTTCTTGGGTGTTGGAAAATCCTTTATGGCTGCTAACTTCTTAGGATCTGGTTTGATTCCTTCTTCTCCTACTATATGCCCTAGATACGCTACTTCTTTTCTTAAAAAGTCGCATTTTTCTGGTTGTAATGCTAATTTTGCTTCCCTGAGTCTTTCTAGAAGTCTATTTATTGTTTTATCATGTTCTTCTAGGGTAGCTGAAAATACTATGATATCGTCTAGATATACGAAAAGTTCTGCTACTTGTAGTCCTGACAATACATTGTCCATTAATCTTTGAAATGTCGGCGCAGCATTTTTTATTCCCATTGGCATTCTTTTGTACTAGTAATGTCCTCTGCTTGCCGATGCAAGGGTGATTACTTTTGTCTTACAGTTCGATGTTAAACGAACTAAAAAATTTCTGCTACCCGCACAATATTAACCTTTAGTTTATATTCACTGCAAATAAAAAAAACAATTTAAATTTTACATATAATTATATATATAGTCTGTAACGACCCTGTCCATTTTTTATTTTTAATATTTGGTCGTTGGTGCTCAAAATATTATTTTCAAATTTACGCCAATAATCGGCACTGGATGTCGCGTCAAGCGACATCCATCGCCGACGAATCGCGAACTGCCGTAGCAGACAGACAGATGCGAGCTACCGCGAGCGACGCGTAATCACGCATTATTGTAATCGCGACTCTACGAAAATTCACTAATTTGTATTAAGTTTTTTGTGATAAAATAAACTACGTTAAACTGACGTTCTAAATTTCTTTTGTAAGTGTTAACCAGATTCACTGCACCGTCTACGAAAGGATTACCGTCGTCGACTGGTAAGTTCGCCTCAACTCACGCAATTTCTCTGGTCGCTGGACGAGCGACAAAGTTGTCGCTCTGCTGCTCATCTGGACCGCGGACTTCTCACCATTGTTGTGTCTCCCGTCCGAGTCTTACCCCCCCCCTTTGATTTTTCTTCTTTCAATAAACAAATAAATTAAATGCTTTAGTTAAAATCTCGCGACAGGGTTGCCACAAGTCAATAATAAAATCATTGTAAAAATGTGTAATGTGTAAAAAAAATTTTTTTTTTTAATTTAAAAAAAAAAATTTTTAAATTCTACCCTTATAATATACAAGGAAACATCCCACCGCTGTCACCAGTTGTTAAGAAACGATTTAAATAAATAATTAAAATAAAAGAAATTATTTTAACATTAATCTAAATTGCCCTTAGATAACGAAAATGCTCTTCAGCAAATAAAATAAGAACGGTAGTGGATTCTTCCCTATTCGTAAATATTAATTTCATTTACGTGACAATTGTGTCATATAAATAAAAATAGAATTTGTAATAAATAACCTTTTGGAAAAAGGAAAAAATAAAAAAAACAATTAATTAAATATTTATAATATATATTTTTAAAAACTCCTTGTATTTTCAATATAACAATTTCTTTCAATCTGACCAATAGGTAATTCCCCAAATAATATATGCAATTAAAATGGTGTGTATGTATGGGTAATTATCAATTTTTATTACTCACTTTCAAAAATGCTCGTTTTCTTTAGTATTAATAAGCTGTCAATGTTGTTGCTTCTTAAGTGAACTTTTTATTCTTTATTCAAATAGCTTTAATGTCAATTTTAGAATTATAATTTGAGACTGCCTTTTGTGTCTTACAAAAATTAAACAAAACAAGTCTATATGACTGTAAAAAATATCTATCAATTTCAGGTACTCTTGCCTGACTTAAACTGCCTTTTGACATAGTCTCGCCAAGTTTACGCGGGCAACTGCCCAGATTTCCCTTTGTCGATTCTTTTTATTGATCAACAATTAGGTGGGGAAAAATCCTTATTTGCAGTTTATTACACTTAGTTAATGCTAAGTGAAATTCTGCTGGGTTGCAGAGTTTGGTAATTAGCCCAATTAATCTTGCTTAATTCTTTGTGCTAATTTAAAATGTGGGTTGATAAAAATTGATTTATGTTACAATTGATTTTTAATTATAATTACACAGACCGACAGGATTTACTTTCCAAGAATCAGACAATACTTTTCCGAAGGATTTTGACGTGCTGAATACGAATCCGACCTCAAAAAGGGCCCATCACGTCAGGTTTTCGAGATATTTTAACCTAAAAGTGCAAAAAACCTGATTTTAGTTATATTTGATGTCATGTAACACCAAGAGATAATTTTTTTCTCTTAAAGGTTAATCTTCCTACTAAAAGTGCTACTCTTCACTTTTAATATCCATTTTGAAAATTTAAAAAATCTTCATTTTTCTCTGAGTAATCGTTCATTGAATTTTCTGAGTTTGGCGAATTCTTCGAAAACTGAGTAGAAATAAAGAAATTTTGATAATAAACCATAATTTAACTACAAACATCTAAATTTTAAATAGTTCTGAAGATTTTTAATATAACTAAATGCGAATTCGATATTCAGATTGACAGAATTAAAAATGAAATATTTTAGGGAAATACAATCAATTTTATATAAATCGTCTGTTATAATTTATAGGCCATTTTTAATTTTGTGAATCTGATATTGAATTACTATTAGTTATATCGAAAATCCTTAGAACTATTTAGAATTTAGATGTTTGTAGTTAAATTCTGCTTTATTATCAAAATTTCTTTATTTCTACTCAGTTTTCGAAGAATTCGCCCCAATGTTGGCCCCTCATTTATGTAGAAAACTATATTAATGTTACCGGCAAAACCCAAAGTCCAGGCAAAACCCGAATTGCCTAGACAATTCGGGTTTTGCCTATGATTTCAGGAAATACCCGAATTTCCTAGAGATTCATAGGCCAAACCCGAATTGCCTAGGCAATTCGTGTTTTGCTAAGGCCGTTTTAGGCAAATTGAAAATCAAAATGAATTGAATTAAATTACATTTATTGCAATATATTACAATTATTTATTGCAAAATGTCGAATTCTGGTGGCATTTCGAATTGCAGAGTAGATTACTCCTTTTACATAGACATCTTTTGATATTACAAGATTTTGTGCAATTGCAGCGAAAGAAACCTTGACCGGAAGTATTCGACTGTTGAGATGCAATTGATCTCAAGGAAATAATTTCGGTGGAAAGAATTTCTTTCTCGTCAATGAATTTCTTTTTGCATTTCTCAAATTCAGATCTAAAAAAAACTATCCTAAGTATTGAATATGAAAAGATGAAGACTTATAATATGTTGATAAAGCGAAAATTGATTTGAAAAACGTTATAGGAGTCATTTTAGAATGTAAAGATGCAAAATTAGAACACGACATGGGATAATAAACCGATTGTATTGCAGGTACAGAAATTTTATATTTGCTTTTACATATTATAAGTCTTCATCTTTTCATATTCAATACTTATGATAGTTTTTTTTAGATCTGAATTTGAGAAATGCAAAAAGAAATTCATTGACGAGAAATAAATTCTCTCCACCGAAATTATTTCCTTGAGATCAATTGCATGTCAACAGTCGAATATTTCCGGTCAAGGTTTCTTTCGCTGCAATTGCACAAAATCTTGTAATAACAAAAGATGTCTGTGTAAAAGGAGTAATCTACTCTGCAATTCGAAATGCCACCAGAATTCGACATTTTGCAATAAATAATTGTAAAATATTGCAATAAATGTAATTTAATTTAATTCAATTCAGTTTGATTTTCAATTTGCCTAAAACGGCCTTGGCAAAACCCGAATTGCCTAGGGAAATCGGGTTTCGCCTAGGCAATTCGGGTTTGGCCTATGAATCTCTAGGAAATTCGAGTATTTCCTGAAATCATAGGCAAAACCCGAATTGTCTAGGCAATTCGGGTTTTGCCTGGACTTTGGGTTTTGCCGGTAACATGAACATAAATAAGTCAAAAAATGAAAACGAAAACATTCGGACAAAGTAACAAATTTTATTTACTCCAACGTTTCGAAATCAAATCGATTTCCTCTTCAGGGAGTCTATTCAAAAAATATACACAAAATTAAAAAATAATAAAACTATTTTAACAATAAATAAAAATAAAGTACATTTTCAAAAAATTATCTTACCAAAAAATAATAATTAAATAAACGAAGACTTAAAATTTAAACCCTGACGATGGAGTAGAGTCTGGAGTCAGAAAATTATAAAAATTGAATTAGAAAAAATTAAAAAAATAAAAATAGAAATAAATACAAATTAGAAAAATTAGAAATAAAATAAGTAAATAATAAACTCAAAGAAGAAACAATAATCAATAAATAAATTTTGAAAAATCAATAAAAAATTTTAATAAACAGAATAAGTAAAAAGAAATAAAAAATAAAATTAACATACCATAAATAAATAATCCGTATTAGAAACACATAAACAATAATAAATAAATAATAAATCACAATACAAAAAATAAAAATTACAAAATGAAATAAAATGTATTGCAAACTGCAAAGTCAAATTTAAAACTGAGCTCCAAACTCTAACGACACTTTACAATAAACATTAATTGGAGAGAGACAAACAAAAACAAATAAAAACAATAAGATGAATAAGAACAGAGAATGAAATACAATGAGTATTATCACGTTAATTACTTGAAATAAAATTTAGAATCATTTTGTAAGATTTATCAAAATTGTCTAAATCGGTCATTTTATTTAAACTATTTTCTCCTTCTTTTTCTATGAAAAACATTTCTGACAATAATCTTTTGTTAAGACTTGGTTCAATATCCAAAATATCAAAATCATCCCATTTTATAAAATGTGGAGAAGTGTCACTATTAGAATTTGTCAAATGGTTAGTAATGGCCTTATGATATTTGTCATTTATATTAGAATTACTCTTATGTTCCTTTTTACGAATATGTAGCGGTCTTTTTGTCTGACCTATATATGATTTACCACAGTTACATTTGAATCTATAAACACAATTACATTGATTCTGTCTCTCGAGCCTATCCTTACGAAGTTTAATGAATTTATTGAATTTTGAATTAACGCTAAAAAACAGTTTGAATATTAAAAGTTTTAAGTAATCTTTTGATATTTTCCGATATTAACAAATCGCAAATTTTAAAGAATTAAATTCTTTTGACGAATATTATAATAGGTTTCGAGCCCCAGCAGAGTTAGTCCCCCATTTTTTCATAGCTTTAAATTTGTTTTTCAATTTATATTGTTTGACGGTGACGTCTAGGTTTAAAAATCGTTACTTCTTCTAGAATTTGAAACTTGGTCGATATTGTAGGTTTCCGCTTCACGTTTAGTGAAGGGTCTTACTAATGAGTTGACAATTGTTTCGTGAAAAATTCTGGGATAAAAGTTGAATATTATAATAATATTTTTAAGAATAATTGCATTTTGCAAGGAATTTAATTCAAATTATATATTAAAATTAATTGAAATTCAGCAATGAGTTTTATTATTTACAAAAATCATTAAATTACTAAAAAGCGATTTATTATTTACAAAAATAGTTGAATCCCTGTAAAAATTTTATTTTTATTATTTATAAAAACAATTGATGAATTATTGCGAAAATATTTAAAGAAAATTTGTAAATAATTGAGTCCCTGCATAATTTTTAATGTTTTATGAAAATAATTAAATTTTTGCCAAGAATTTTACTAAAATTTTTGATAATAATTGAACCTAAGAGAATTTTATTATTTCTAAAAATGGTTGAAATTTTGATGAGAATTTTATAACTTTTAAAAATAATAGAATTTTTGCAATCATTTGTAATTTCTCTAAAATTATCCCCAATTTATATCGTACAATTTACAAATTTTTTTTTCAATCAAATTACGTACTTTATGGACCTTTTTATAAAAGCGGACTTTTACACACTAGAAGAAAATTTACGGACCTTTACGACAGAAAAGAGCCCACTTTACCCTATTTAAAAAAGGGCTTCGATCGGAGCCTCAACAGTTTTACCTATTTAAAAAAAAACGTAACGTTCACAACGTTTTAAATTAAATAATATTTTTATTTAGAATAACTTAATTGCAATTTTATTTAATAACTGTAATCTCACAAAATAAGGTAAATTAAAGTAAAAGTGTCGAAACGTCAAAACTCGGTAAAGAGCATTTGTTTGTAAATTCTTGGTTGACTCTTGCAGGGTGTTTAACGATTTTTTTTAAATTCAAGGACTTTTCAAGGTTTTCAAGAACTAAAATAATTGTTTTCAAGGTCAATTTGGATATTTATAATCGAGTATAACAGAGTAAGTTCTGTTTATTAGTTTTCCTCAATAAGTGTGTATTTCAAGTAAAATTTTACTTACTCTCTAAATGTGAATTAGTAAAAAAGATAAGTAATCTTTTTTACTAATTTACATTATTTATTTATTATTTATTTTATTTAGTTTACATTCACAGGGTGTCTATAACATCTGGGAAACCCGGAAATGTCAGAAAAATTAAAAATATCCTGAAAAATAGTAATAATACAAACATATTGCAATCAGAAATGTTCCTCATTTCAATCTTTTTCAATATCTACTATTTTAATAAAATTGCTTTCAAAAAAATCTAATTATTTAAAAAAAATTTAATTAATTTTATAAAATAATAAGCATTTTACAGGAAGTCAATCATTTACAAATTTTTTCTACATTTTTTTGCAATAATTCAATTTTTATATTTTCTTTATGAAAAATGTTGTAAATTGTCCCACGTAATTTATAAGTGTTATGAAATAAAATTTAAGCAATGTATTTTTTGTAATCCCTTAAGTACTATGTCGATTCTTAAGGGGTTACACCACTTTAAATGCCTCAAAAACAAGGTTTTTTCAGGAATTTTTTTTAATGGAAAGAAAGGATATACAGTTATAATGTTTTAGAAAGTTATTGACTGTATATTCAAGTAAAAAATTACCAATTTTTATTAATAAATATTTCAAAATGGCGGCACAGGAACCATTTTAGTAATGCATATTTTTTTCCAGGAGCTCTGCGGCAAGCAGTATAAGTAATGTAAATTTCAGTCTAGAAACAAATAAAAAAATTGTTCTTAATCTACATGAGAATAGCTACAGAAATACGTAGGGGATTTTAAAAATATTGATTTTTGTGTAATTGGCATGCATTTGAAGAAAAAACTCATTTTTTGACCAAAGAAAACGACACTTTATTGTTTATAACAATTGTGTAAATTAACTTATCAAAAAACCCCTACGTATTTCTGTTCAAAATTTAATTTTAAAAATGTAATAAAAAAACCCGATTAAAAATATTGAAAATTGTTTGAGTTATACTGCTTGCAGATTTCAAAAACTGTGTTTTGAGAAAAACGCGTTAAAAGAGCATCACCACTACAGCAGGCTACAAGAAGCATTTGTTCAACAATTTTTTTTAATGTAAGGAAGGGAAATATAGTAACAATATTTGAAGTAGTTATTAACTTACATATTCAACTTAAAAATTACAAATTTCAATTAATAAATATTTGAAAATGTCCGCACTGGAGCCGTTTTTGTAATGCATGTTTTATGTAAGTTAAAATTCTTCTCCTGTAAAAAAGCTTGAAATTTCAATGAAATCGATTTCAGACATGTATAAATCCTTTTCTTCCTTATTCTAGAAGGTTCAAAAAATTTTTTAAGCTAATAAAAAAATTAAATTTTTTTTAAATGTCTGCAGTGGTGTAACCCCTTAAAACTAAGAAAAAAATTTTAAAAGGCCTGGAAAACCTGAAAATATGAGGGAAATTTTTTTTTCAGATTATTATTGTAGACATCCTACATTACTAATTTCATTCAGAGAAAGACTTTTGCTTTTGAATTAGTAAATTTGACTAATAAATAATCATCTTTATTAATTTTTTAGTTAAATTTAATAATTATGAAGCAAAAAGTTAGTTATTAATTAAAATTAGTAAACAATTTTACTAATTTAAAGTAAGTTGGTTATATATATATATATATATATATATATATCTATATATATATATATATATATATATAAATATATATATACATATATACATATATATATATATATATATATATATATATATATATATATATATATATATATATTAGGGGGGCTCTGTCCCCCTGCGCGCCAACCCCCTGATTTTATATTTACTTCTATTTATGGATAATATAAAGATTGTAAAATGCGATCTTATGATATTAGCCATTCTCAAATTTTTAATCTTTGTCATCAATTTTGAAGTAACATACCAGCCTGCAAGTAAAAAATTTTTCTTCTTCATAGGCTATGACGTCCTATTTCGCGCTTCTATTTGAGGGGGCAAGCTCTGATCTGTTGGTAAAACACAGATCAAATTTTGACGTAACCCAGGCAGAAATCAACGACCGGCTTGGTACCGGGCCGGTACCAAGGGCGGACTTGCCGGTGCCGGCGGTAATGCTGGCATTACCGCCGGCCCGGAACCGGTCCAGTCAGCAATGATAACCCGGGAAACAACCGCACTGGTGCCGGTAAACCACCGGTCCGGCACCTTGCTGGTAAACCATCGGCCCGGTACCGGGCCGGTTCTTTTTTCAGTGTTTTCGTACCGGTTTATTGCCGGCACAACACCGGCGACGTACCGGGCCAGTGAAATTTAGACACCGGCCCGGTGCCGGTATTTCTGCTGGCTTGGAGCCGGTCTAGTCAACAATGATAACCCGGGAAATATCCGCCCCGGTGCCGGTAAACCACCGACTTGATACCTGGCCGGTAGTAAAAAAAAATTATTAATTATTATTATTATACATTTTTACATATATCAAACGTTAAACAATATTATTTATTAATTAATTTAATTGTAAACACTAAATAGAATGCTGAAACATATGAATTATTATTAATTATTAACGAAAAATCTGAAGACATGAGGAATTGAACTCAGAACCCTCGGGCTGCAAATTCTAAATTAATAGAAAAAACCTTTTCTAAATGACAGTTTTGAATAATGTAATGTCAAAGTTAATAATTATAATAACATTTGTTCATGTCATTATACGTTGGGACTAAGGCTAAAGAAAAACCGCTGGCATGGTATCGGCCCGGTACCGGCTTTATAGAAGAAACTTGCAGAAACTTAGTATAATGAAATTACTATAATACCTTGTTAGATTATCAAAATTTTATAACAATAAATCAGATAAAACCCGACCAAAATTATTTTAAACGAACAAAGTTATTAAAGGGTGTCTAGTAATTCGGCAGTAACAAATTCCCTGATTTTTGAGTGATTTTCCCGGCAACTTAAAGCTGAATTAATAGAGTTTAATGAAATGTAATTTTTCCAAATATATAAAAAAAGATTTTAAAAACATTTGATTTCGAGAGATTTGATTCTCTTATTCTTCCCAATGGTATTAAAAAGTAGTACCGGTGCTGGGCCGGTACTAATTTTGATTATTTTTTTATTTTTGAGTGATTTTTCCGGCAACTTAAAGCTGAATTAATAGAGTTTAATGAAATGTAATTTTTCCAACTATATAAAAAAAGATTTTAAAAACATTTGATTTCGAGAGATTTGATTTTCTTATTCTTCCCAATGGTATTAAAAAGTAGTACCGGTGCTGGGCCGGTACTAATTTTGATGCCGGCAAAATCCCGTCGCCGGTGTAAAAACTGCATCGAATGCCAAAACCGGGCCGGTACTAATTTTGATGCCGGCAAAAGTCCATCGCCGGTGATAAAACGGTATCAAGTAGTGGTACCAGGCCGGTGCTGGCCTGGTACTAATTTTGATGCCGGCAAAAGTCCATCGCCGGTGTTAAAACGGTATTAAAAAGTAGTACCGGGCCGGTTGTCTTTTATTAACCGTCCCGATACCACAGTGCCGGTACCATTTATTGTTCGACCTTACTACCGGCCCGGTACCACAGTGCCGGTACCGGGTATTGTCCGACTTTACCACCGGGCCGGTGTCGAGCCGGTCGTTGGCATCGGCACACCAACGACTTTTCTGCCTGGGAATGTGAAGGCCCACATTAAGGCCCCTTTTAAAACCCGTATCTCAAAAAATTAGGTAAAATTAAACATGAATTTTCATTCATTATGTATGCTCTTTTTTACCTAGGTCAAAAAATAGGGCAATTTAGATATATGCTTTGATTTATGTTTTTGACCTATAGGTCAAAAAATAGGTCAAATTTGACATAGGTTTTAAGGTAATGTGAGGCCGTTATTTATCTTCTTTTTGACCTACAGGTCAAAAAATAGATCAAATTAGACAATAATTTTGACGTAATGTGAGGCCGTTATTTATCCTCCTTTTAAACCTATAGATCAAAAAATTGATAGATCAAACGAGCCCGCCGAAGGCGGGCGACGTTCGATCCAATTATATGTATCCAATTATATTATATGTATATGTATAATTACAATTATATGTAGCGTCTAGTTCGAAGATGATTACATGTAGTACTGTCAAGTACGCGAAATAATACACACGTTTAGAGTTTGAATTTGAAAGAAAACTCCCGCGCCTTCCAGCGCCACCTGGTCGGTCGCGTGGATAGCCTCTCATTTTTTTAGAGCATTTTTTCTTTTGTATTTATTTTGAAGTTACCATTTAGTTTTGAAGATGATTACAGGGTGATAATATAGGGAGGAATTTTGGGTGGGTAGTTAATCATCTTCGAACTAGACGCTACATATAATTTGGATCGAACGTCGCCCGCCTTCGGCGGGCTCGTTTGATCTATCAATTATATTATGCGTCTAGTTCTCGATGATTACATGTAGATGTTTAGAGTATTTGGTAACTTTCTTTGAATTTTATTTATTAATTACAGTAGAACAATGAACAATGAACAAAGAACTTAAATTTTAACCAAAGACATATTCCATAAACTTAATTTTTTGTCAAAATTGCACAAGCGAAATTTTCTTTTGAACTTTGAATTGGACGATTATAAAATTTAGCAAATGTGCTTGATCCGTCAGTCCAGCCAGCTGTTCACCTGATAGTACTGACATCAATTCCTTTTCTTAAAGCTGCTGTTACTGAAGCATGTTTTGTGCTGTATGCACTGTATTCCGTTGTATCTATTCCTGCTTTTTGAAGGAGTGACTTTACCCAATGACCAATTGTCTGAGATGTAACAGCTTTATGTGGTTTAACAATTGAGATAAATAAATTTTTTACATTTGTTCTTAGCTGTTTGGTTACTTTTAAATATTGCAAAATTATCGAAGCTACGCAAACTTTTTCTCTCTCTGCGTAAAATGGCAAAAACAGTAAGGGTTGATCTTTGCCTGGTTTTCACGTCTTTATTAAATCGGGAATTCTAATCTGAATCCCTTTCCGTTGTTTTTCGATATTCTCGATATTAATTAATGCCAATGTTTGTAATCTATGAGCTGTGACTAACATCAGTAAAGTGGCTGTGATTTCAGATAAATCTTTAAGGTTGAGACTATCTAATGTTTCGAGTTTTTCAATATATGACAGGACTTGCTCTGTATCCCAAGTGGTTTCGTATCTTGCTTTTGGCGGTCGATTCTTATAACAGCCACGCAGAAATCTTGATAAAAGTACATCACCAGCCAAATCAGTTTTTGTTATTAAGGATATCGCTGATCTCGAAGAATTTAGTACTCCATAGCTAGCGCCATTGTCGAATCTCGACTTCAAAAAACTAATCACTTCGTGGTTTTTTGGATCGAAAATTTTGTAATTTTTCTCGTTTGCAAATGCTACCCATTTCTTTAAACAGCCTGAATATTGATTCATCGTTGCTGGAGTGACTAAATCCAGAAGTATTTCCACTGAATCTTCTGTTGCTCCTTTAATTAAGAACGCCTGCCGGACAAAATCCCTGCAACTAATGAAAGTTTTCGGGCCAATGGGTGAATGATTTCCCTGGAAGGAGATAAGAGCAAATCTAGAGAAGGTTTAAAAACTATTGAAGGTTGTTTCAATAAACTCACAAAGAGCGGATACCATGGTTGAGTAGGCCATAATGGCACAACCATAATTCCCGTGGCTTCGTCATTTATTATTTTTCACAAAGCCGGCAAAATTTGTGAAAAGGGTGGAAAGGCGTAAAAATTTTCATCTTTCCAAGAAATGGTAAAAGCATCTATTATTGTTGCATCTGGGTCTTGATATCGAGAACAGAATTTTTCACACTTTTTATTTATTCGGGAAGCAAATAAATCAATTGTGATGGGTCCAAAATTTTGAATTATTTTATTAAAAGCTACTTGAGAAAGCTCCCATTCTGTGTCCACATTATCTTTAGACGCTATATATGCAGCAGTTAACCAAATTTTTCGACTCTCACACCATTGCCATATCTGACGCGAAAGTTCACTTAATTTTGGAAATTTTATTCCTCCAGCTTTGTTAATATAAGCAAGTGCAGTCGTGTTATCTATACGTAATAAGATTTCACAATTACGTTCATTATTAGAAAAGCATTTTAAAGCAAAGAAAGCGGCTAGAAGTTCAAGATAATTAATGTGTGATTTTTTATCTTCCTTTTATTCTTCCTTTTGATCTAAGCGAATTTACTATTGGCTTCATTATCTTTGTGAAAATAAATGGACTTAGTGAAAGTCCAAATGGCAAACAAGTAAATTGATAAGTTTTATTATTAAATCTAAATCGTAAATATTTTCTGGAATCTTCGTGTACTGGGACTAAATTAAACGCATCTTTTAGATCTATTTTACTCATGTATACGCCCTTTGACAATAAATTTTTGGTGGAACGAAGATCCTCCATCTTAAAGTGAGGAGGTAGAATAAATTTATTTAAATTTTTTAAATTTAAAATAAAGCGCCAAGAACCGTCCGGTTTTGGAACCAGGAAGTAAGATGATATAAATTGATCATTACATTCGTCACATTCTTCTATAGCGCCGGATTTTAAAAATTTATTTATTACCACACTAGTATTTTCTTTTTCATCAGACGACATTGCAGGCTCTGTTGGCGTACGAGCTTGAAAAATTGGAGAAGCAAATGGGATTTTATAACCTTTAATAATATAAAGAATAAATGGATCATCGGTAATTTTTGTCCAATACTTTATAAAATGTTTTAATCTACCAGCAATACCGAAATTTACCTTTTCTACTTCCTGTTCGATTGTTTCCTCTCGTCTTGTTTGTTCTCCTTCTTCTGAAACGAATGACCTGCATTCGGCTTGGGTTTGAATCTCGGATTGGAAAATTTTCTCCGAAATTGACTGCCCACCTGAGAATACCTCATAGGTGGGCCCTGCCAGTTTTTTGATTGCGATTTTTTAACATTTTTTTCTGCAGGTTTAAGAGATGAAGCTGCTTTTATGATTGATTTTGCTTCTTTAACTTGATCGGTTAAATTTTTTCCATACAACCATTGATCTGATGTTGTTGCATCGAGAGTTGTTTTTATTTCTTTATCCAAAAGAGGAGTAATAAAAGATTTTCTTGCTACCGTCTGTTGGAAGAAGACATCAGACATAATCTTGCCAGCGTCCCAAATAAGTTTCAATATATGTTCGAAGTCAATTGTTTCTGTAGAATCATCAACTGCCATTGATACCGCTGATGCTAAAGCTAAAATAGCTGAACCTACACAATTTTGTGTATCGAGAAAATGTTGATCACGTTTTTTGGCAATGTCCGACAAATGTCTCTGTATTTCTAAATTAACTTTGGGAGCTTCAGTCACAATGTCACTGTTATTTTCATATCTTTTTGAGACTTCTTTTCTCTTTTCAGCGGACAAGCCTTTTCGCATCCAGTCACTCCACCAAATATTAACTCCTTCATTTATTTTAAAGGTGTTGTTTTGAGAAGGAATTTCCTCTCCGAACAGCTCGAAAATTTCTGTATTGAAATCTCGATCAGTGTTTTTTAGGATAGGATCTTCGTCAAATTCTGTTGGCAGTGAAATTTCTTTTTCTATTTCAGGCTCTATTTGAGACTCTGATACCTTATCGGTAGAAACATTTTCTTTGTCTGAAAAAAAAATAAAAGGAAATCTTTATTCACTTACTTATTTTTATTTTATAATCAGTACTGTGACCGATTAATAGGAGATGAGCTCGTGTTGAGCTGTACCTATGTGTGTGTGTTCGTATGGAACAGGCATTTCTCGTGTGGAGATAGCGTTTTGCAACTTCTTCGTGTGGAAGTGAGTTGTATTAAAAGAATTTTTATGTATTTCATAAAGATCTTACCTTCAATAACAACATCTGTGGAGTTGTTATTCGTTGTATGATTCTGATTTTTTACGAATTCTTTCCAACCATTTGTGAGGTTAACTATCTGTTCTTCAAGAATTTTTAACCTTTTCTTTGTACTTTTTTTACCTCCATCATCGTCTCTCGACCGAGACCGACTTCTTTTCTTCGTTTTTCCCATTTTCTTTTCTTTTTAAACAAAAAACTACAATTTAAAGGATTTTAAAGATTTATTTCGTTTCCACGTGTATTTTATTTCACACAATAAAACAATATGAGAGGCTATCCACGCGACCGACCAGGTGGCGCTGGAAGGCGCGGGAGTTTTCTTTCAAATTCAAACTCTAAACGTGTGTATTATTTCGCGTACTTGACAGTACTACATGTAATCGTCGAGAACTAGACGCATAATATAATAGGTGAATTTTGACATAAGTTTTGAGACAGTGTGAGGTCATTATTTGTCCTCTTTTTGACATATAGGTCAAAAAATAGATCAAATTAGACAAAGATTTTGACGTAATGTGAGGCCGTTATTTATTCTCTTTTAAACCTATAGGTCGAAAATAGGTCAAATTAGACATAGGTTTTGAGGTAATGTGAGGCCGTTATTTGTTCTCTTTTTGACCTATAGGTCACAAAATAGGTCAAATTTTTGACATATGTTTTGACGGCCCTTAGAAATCCTGACTCTGCGGCGGCGGCCAAATGTTTTTATATAATAGGGAGAGATATAATTATATTATATTATATATTATATAATATAATATTATATTATATATAATATAATATAATATAATATTATATATTATATAATATAATATTATATTACATATTATATAATTTATAAAATTATTCACAATTTATTAATGACGAAAAATTCGCACTTTTATTAGATATTTATTTTCTTCTTCAAAATTATGTTGTATAATAAAATTATACAACATTATTATTATTCTTTATACGAATCGATTGACGTATAATAAGAATATTCTATTAGCATTTATAAAGCTAATTAAAATTAAAATTGAAAAATCCACTATGTCGTTAAAAAGTTTTTTATTTTTTAAATTTAATATAAATTTTTTTCCCAAAGGAAGCAAATGTTTTGCTTATTGTAAAGAGGAAGCAAAATGTTTATGCAATGAGCATCTAAATATACAACTTGTTTATCAATTTATTTGAAAATATTTGAATTTTTGTTATGAGTATTATTATTTATGAAAAAATTGAATTTTCCAATGAATTTTAGTTAAATTCCTTAAAATAATTGAACTTTGGCCAAGATTACACTGGCACACAAAAAAAATTGATGCTCAGAGCTTTTGATCAGACTATGACTACTTTATGTTTTTGGGGTCGCTAAAACCAAATCTGAAGTTCATTTAACCACATCACGTCAGGGTTTTGACATAACCCCAAAAAACTCAAAATTTGACACAAAAATTTTTTAATCATCAAAAATTTTTATTTTTAAGTCTTACTATCACTACTGTATGTTTGCGGTGTCGCTGAAACCGAATCTGAAGTTCATTTAACCCCATCACGTCAGGGATTGGAGACCTGTCGACTAAAAAAAAATCCAAATTTGACACAAAAAAGAACATTTTTATTTGCATGTTCTACTATAACTACTTTATGTTTTTGGGATTGCTGAATCCGAATCTGAAGTTCATTTAACCCCATCACGTCAGGGTTTTGAGATAACCTCAAAAAACTCGAAATTTGTTTAAAAAAGTTTTTAAAAAAAAATTTTTTTTGGTCAAATTTTAAGTTTTTTTGAAGTCATCTGAAAACCTTGACGTGATGGGGTTACATGAACTTTAGATTCGGTTTCGGCAACCCAAAAACATAGAGTAGTGATAGTAAGACATGAATATAAAAATTTTTGTTGATTAAAAAATATTGGGGTCAAATTTGGAGTTTTTTGAGATTATCTCAAAACCCTGACGTGATGGGGTTGAATGAACTTCAGATTCGGTTTCAGCGACCACAGAAACATAAAGTAGTGATAGTACAACATGAAAATAAATATTTTTCTTCTTGATTAATAGAATTGATTAAAATATTAGGGTCAAATTTTGAGTTTTTTTGAGATTATCTCAAAACCCTGACGTGATGGGGTTAAATGAACTTCAGATTCGTTTTCAATGACACCGCAATCATACAGTAGTGATATCATACAGTAGTGAATCATACAGTAGTGACTTAAAAATAAAAATTTTTGATAATTAAAAAATTTTTGTGTAAAATTTTGAGTTTTTTGGGGTTATCTCAAGACCCTGACGTGATGGGGTTAAATGGACTTCAGATTTGGTTTCAGCGACCCCAAAAACATAAAGTAGTCATAGTCTGATCAAAAGCTCAGAGCATCAATTTTTTTTGTGTGCCAGTGTTATTGTTATTAATTGATAAAGGTTATTGGAAATGTTGACCACATTTTTTTAGATTTTTTGAAAATAATTGAATTTCTGACAAGAATTTAAGTAATTTTAAAAATTTTAAATAATTGCATTCTTGTAATGAATAGTATCCTTTTTGAAAATAATTACAAACTTTTTAGCAAAAAAATATACGTAAAATTTTGTTTAATAATTTTCCAATTTTTTTTACACAAATAAGAAAATCTCACATTTCGGCATTTGTTAAATAAAATCTTTTAAAGAAAAGCAAAGGCTTATTATGGAATGAAATGAAAAAATATTACATAACTTTGATTTGTTTATATCTATAATTTTTATACTATTTACTACAATATTATTTTTTTAAATGAGGACAGTAATTAGCATAATTTATCTTTTTTATTCCAAAATCTTCAAATTAATTAATATGCTGTTGAATGAATGCAAAACACAGAAGTTGATAAAGTCAATTGCTTTCGACAATATATGCTTGAGAACTAAGCCGCGTTTTCTCGTGGACAAAAAATTCTGCATATTTTTCATTTTCAATATTTTTATTAATTACAATTTGATGAATGGTTCCTCTAGAGGTATTTATTAATAATTTAATTTTTAATCTTTTTATAAAATTATTTTAATGAATAACAAAATTAAAAAAATCGTTTTTCATATTTTTTGTTTAAATTTAATATATTTTATATTATGTGCATTCTAATAAGCGAAAATCCTTTTTTTTATGTTTTTTGTATTAATTTTTATTATTACAAAATATTATTTTAATCATTCTCAACAAAATAAAAGTTACTGTCCTGTTTTATCATCCCGTGTAGAAATTAAAAGTAGGACTTAGTAAGGCCTTGAGTAGACGCCCTTTTGTTTAGTGAGGCGCAAACTAGGAAAATTGGTCAGTACCCTTCTAATTTCGTCACGCTTAAAATATCAGGTGATGATGTGGAAAGATAGAGAGGTTCTAACTAGATTGCCTTGTCACTGCCTGAATAGAAAAGCATAATGTGGGGATTTAACTAGAGGGCCTCTTTAGCGCCTCATTAGTTTTTCTAAATACCTAAAGCAAAAATTTACGATAGGCGTAATATTGCGCCAGTAATACTGAACAAGTCACTGAACAAACACACATGTTAACGACACTGTTTCAACCAATCAACCTATCGCTAACTTAACACTAACACTAACTCGCACGCTATGAATCTACTTTCTCATCGTCCTTATATACTAAGCAGAACATTTCTTTACCGCTTGTGAAAAAAGTGCAATATTTTGAAATTTAAAAATAGCAATAATTTTTGCTCAAATAGTTTATATATTTAAATAGTATTTTAATATGCGTTTAGAACTATTTTTCTGATTAATTTCATTAATTATTATTTAGAAATTGTGATTTGTCAATGAAATTGAACATTAATCACAATACCTAATAGGGGCATAAATAGATACCAGATAGATTTCCTGTTTAGAAAAAAGGGCATTCTAGTCAGAGCCTGATTGAAATATTTCATAGGGCATAAATAGATCCAGCTAGATTTTCCTATTTAGAAAAAGAAGGCATTCTAGTCAGTGCCCTATTATCACCTATCTAGACATTACTGGTGTGGTTGGCCTCACTAAATCCTCATCAGTGCCCTTCTTCAAATAAGGCGAAGTCGGCCAATTTCCACACGGGATACTGTTATGCCTTTACGCAGGCAACCTGCTTTACTCCACCTTTCTGTTGTGCGGCCATTTTATCCCCAAATCAAGTCACCTACATCTGTTAATTGAAATCGTAGAAATAAGATTGTGGCTCGTAGAAACATCGTATCGATACAAAATAAATTTTCACTAATTCTTTATTTAATTTATTTTGCGGATAAAGGCCCACTTTTTCGATTCAGTGCTTAATTTTTTTAAAAAGTAATTAAAATGGAAAAAATCGGACAAGTGCGAGTTGAACTTCCGTACACAAATATTAAAACAATACTTGCAACATTCATCGGTAAATGGTAGAATTAAAATAAACAATTAAAAAAATATATTAAAATCATTTGATAAAAAAAATAATTAAAAAAAATTAAAGTATTGTATATCAACTTTTGTAAACAATAATAAGTAGAGGAACAAGATTCGCACAATTAGTTCCTCTACTTATTATTGTTTGCAATAGTAGATATACAATACTTTAATTTTTTTAATTATTTTTTTATCAAATAATTTTAATATATTTTTTTAATTGTTTATTTTAATTTTACCATTTACCGATGAATGTTGCAAGTATTGTTTTAATATTTGTGTACGGAACCCGCCATTGCAGTGCGAGTTCAACTCGCACTTGTCCGATTTTTTTAAAATTTTATTTAAAATTTTTTTTTTAGATTTTTTAATATATTTTTTGTGATCAGATTGTAAAAATATACTAATAAACCCATTTTTAGTTATTAGATCAAATAATGTGGAAATTAGAAAAAAAATTTTTTTTTTTAGATTTTTAAATATTTTTTTTGCGATCAGAATGTAAAAATATACTAATAAACCCATTTTTAGTTAATTAGATCAAATAATGTAGAAATTACAAAAAAAATTTTTTTAAATTTAAAAAAAAAATTTTTTTTAATTTTTTTTAGATTTTTTAATATATTTTTTGTGATCAGACTGTAAAAATATACTAATAAATCAATTTTAACCTCATTAGGTCAAAAAATGTAGAAATTAGAAAAAAAAAATTTTTATAATTTTTTAGTTTTTCCTTGACAACGCTATGGCCATTATGACATAGCAAGTTCTCTATATTTTTCCTGTAATATTCGCGTTAAAATACACCAGTATGCCAAATTTTAGCCCTCCACGTTGAATAATTTAGAAGTTAAGGGGGGGGGGGGAATGGTCACTTTTTGTGCATTTTTGGCCAAAAATCTTGTTATTTCCTTGACAACGCTATGTCCATCACCTCCAATTACATTCTCTATATTTTTCCTGTAATCTACATGTGAAAATACGTATCTGTACCAAATTTGAGTTCTCTAGGTCAAATAGTGTAGCCGCTAGGGGGGGACACGATTTGGCCACGGACACAAGAGTCTCACCAATAGGGTTCCGTCAGTACACCGTAGGTGTACGGAACCCTAAAAATACAGGAAAGTGGAGGAGAATGGGTTGGCAACACTGACAGATCTCACACCTGCAACGCCGTTAAAGGTTCTTTTAAAAAGCCTTCGGAATGGTTGCACTATAAGATATGACTGACACTTTTTTAACACACATAACATATACATTTGTAAATGTATTTAATCATTGAAGAAAAAATTTGAATAGAATTTTAATAATTTTTTGAGATTATGTTTCAAATTATCAAAAAAGTGGCAGACATATTTTATAGTGCAGGAATTTCGAACTTTTAACCCTTATAATGTAATATATAATTGATGGTCTGGATGCTATAACGTATTACACGCCATTTACTTAACATGGCGCGTAACACGTTATAGCATCCAGCCCCTCAATTATATTGTTCAATTTCACAACCGATTCAAAAACAGATTGAAAATTATATTCATAACACATTTTTATGTTTATATGCAAAAAAATTTTATTTTCAAACTGTGTTATAAAAAGTAAATTCGCATGTTTTCATTTTTTACAGTTCTGTATGCATTGGTCAATAATGCAGGATTAATGATAATTGGAGACTTTGAATGGCAAACAGATGAACAAATGTTGCAACAAGTAAACGTTAATGTTATAGGAACAATGAGAATAACGAGGGAATTATTACCTATGCTTAGAGCTGACAGAGGTAGAATTATTTTTATTTCAAGCCATTGTACTGTAGAACCGTTACCATCTTTTTCTATTTATGGTGCAACGAAAAGTAGTATTCGCACTTGGGCCTCTGCTTTGAGAGTCGAATTAAATGATCAAGGGATTAAAGTTGTTTGCTTTGCACCAGGTGAGTTTAAACAATTAATTTCAACATTAAATATATTGATATCTTAACAATATTAGGTATTCGTAATATATTAAGCGGAATGTTTAATGTCGAGGTATAAAATATGCACTGTCGAATATTATTGTCCCGTACAAACTATTAAAAGTCGGCTGTCGGTAAACCGGTTGTACTCGGAAGAGGTTTCCTACAGTTTCCCTCTCCTCTGCTGAGATTAGACGAGTGGTCCAGGCAATTGCCTGGACCACTCTTTTGTGAACTGGACACAGAAACTCCTAATTTGAAGTCGTTCTGTAATGGAATTGTCAAGCTGTGAAATGTAAACAAACAAAAAGATATAAACAAACCAAGAACTAAAATAGTTTGATATACATAAACAGTTTAATTTTTGCGACGCCTCTAAAATTCTATTTTACAGGTGATTTTAATTTGCTATTTATTCTACTAATTGCTTTTTATTGCTCATAGTCAAAGATGATTTCTATGACTGTTTTCGGCGTTCGCTCAGGATTTACTCTGTTATGAGTTAACGATGGTCCAATTATCTATAACATTCTGTTAAATCTACCAATCACAATAAACCTGGAGTCAACACGGGGCAAACGCCGGAAACAGCTATTGGAAACTTTGAAACTTTAATTTAGCATTTCCGTAAAGAAAGAAATGTTAATTTTTGTGGGAGAAAATGCTGTTTAAAAATGGAAAATTTAGTGCTTAGTTTGTTTACCTTTTTGTTTGATAAAATTTCACAACTTGAATGAAGAAAAATTCTACAATGTAAAACAATAGTATAGCTAGAGAGAAACTGAGAGTACGCACATAATACAAAGCGCGCTTTTCTTTGAAAGTCTGCCCCCTCGCGGCCAAAAGTTCTAAGCTTAGATGGTTGGCTATATATATATATAGCCTAAACAGGTGAGGTTGCACACATGTGTAAAATGTAATGGCTAAGCCGAATTATAATCGGAATCGCTCATGATCACTCGTAAAATGCAAGGAACGCGAGGAATAGAACTGAAAAGAGGTTATGTCAATGATTTGACATTTTTACACAAGGTTTATGCAATTTTTTTTATAGTTTCGATGCTGATAAAATTTTGTGTTTACACTAAAATTTGTAATAGTTCAATGTGATTTTTGGCATGCAGATTATTTAGAGCAGGATGTAGTAAATAAAAACACACAAATACGGAAGAAATCAGCCGTTTATTAAGAGCTCGTTGACGATCGAGACGTTCACGGTCGAAGCGATATCGAGAAGTAGAAGAAGAGCGTGCGCACACGGCAGTGGCGTAGAATCAACTACTGTTAGAGTCAAGCGAGATATTAGGCGCGAATATAGAATATTTCAACACTCCCTCCCGAGATTGACTCGTTTACAATATAAATAAAAATTATCAACTTTACACATTTGAAGCTAAATTAATTTATAAGTTTCTCAATTTATTTTTAAATATAGTCGTTTCAAGTCCATCCTTTCTCAAGTTGAATATTCTGGACATTTCAGCATTGTCGAATTTGATATTTTTAACGTCTGTAAATCTTAGGACACCTTTCGAACAGCTCATTTACCAATCTACCAATCATTATGTCTGAGATTCATTCAGTAACTGAAAATTATTTAAAATAATTAATTTCGTCATTTATGTATATTTATTATCATCGTCACATATCGTATACTGTCATGTATTTCAGTTGTTCATTTAACTTTTTCTTAGAAGAACTGTCGTATGATCATTTGTTTATTCAAACTGTCTAGAAGAGAAACTGTCTTATATATTAGTTGGTTTTTATGAAATTACCTAAAAGGAATCTGTTGTTATAAGGTATATATATATAGTTACGCGTTGAACTTTTATCACACAACTTTGTTGTTTGTTATTATATCAGCCAATTATTATGTAATTGAAAAATATTCGATATTTACATTATTCAAACTGTCTAGAAGAGAAACTGTCTTATATATTAATTGGTTTTTATGAAATTACCTAAAAGGAATCTGTTGTTATAAGGTATATATATAGTTACGCGTTGAACTTTTATCACACAACTTTGTTGTTTGTTATTATATCAGCCAATTATTATGTAATTGAAAAATATTCGATATTTACACAATCGTACTTAACATATTATTTCATACATTCTTGATGAACATCCGTCATGTCATATGCCTTAATTTATTTCACCAATAGTTTTTTACAAATCGTTGCAGCCTTATTATCATATGTAACTAGTCGTTGTAAATAAAACTTTGTCAAACTTTTTCGTCTGGTATTCGCTTATCGTCATAATTTTGTTAAAATATTGACTTTCGTCAATAGTAATATTCAATCTCAAATTTCAATAAACAATGTAAATTTGATAATTAGTATTTCCAGAGATAATGTCTTGAAACAGTCGCATTACAAGAATCACATTTGAAAAACATTATTGGCTTATTAGCAGAACTTATGTTCAAATTAGCTTAGCTTATAGTTTTATCTACGTGATTGAAAACTAATAAATCGTTATTCTTTAAGGAATATAAAAAACTTTTTCATAAAATTACAAACTGTCATTTGTTTCCACGTTTCTTTTGTTCTTGATTTGATAACTGTTCTAATACATTTGTTGATTTTATAAAATTTATTGGCTGATCAGAATTTCGTTCACATCTGCTTCTTGTATAACTGTCATGCTTTTCGTTGTCTCTAAGTCGTATTTTCATATCTAACAGACATTCAGGTTCACATGAGTTTAATTAAGATCGTGTTATTGTTGTTAACACTGTTCGTATAAAAAATAATATTTAGATACAGTCGCATAAATTTATTTTAAATCATATAAATTTTTATGTTTTAACTATTATTGGTTAATCTATTATAGAATATAATTTATTCTTTGTCGTCAAGTACAATTCGTTATTAATTCTTCTCAACCAATCGTTTTAATTTTTAGACTATATCGTTTGTTTAACAGTCAACTGATTTTCACTAATCTTTAATATAAATGTAAAATAAAATTTCTACGTGTCTTATTTTCTGTTCTAATGAACTTGTCTTTTATATTAGATTCTTTAAAACAATCGTAAATTCAGAAAATTTAGTTTTTACTAATTTTAACTGTTTTCTGACTATATGAGTCTCGTAATTGTCTCGTGTGAATTTTATATTTATTTATTTATAGTTTTTTCAATTCATCTCCCTCCGTTTCTAATAATCGTTTTTAAGGTTAAACTGTTCTTTACTTTATCTCACTCCGTTTTCAATAATTCGTCTTTAAGGTTTAGTAAACTGTTCTTTATTTTATCTCCCTCCGTTTTTAATAATTCGTCAGTGTTTTTCTCAAAATTTACTGTCTCATCAATTTTTATTTTAATGAACCAATCGTTTAATGCCAAATTCGTTTATGGAATTGTTCTGCTTTAAGTATTTATATTTTATAATTTCTTACTATGAACACTTTTTTTGTGCTATTGGCAAATAATCTAAACATTTGAATCGTTTAATTTCATTTCGTTATACAAATCGTTTATTATAAATTTACTTAGAGAAATTCGAAAGTTAATTTATGTATCGTATCATTTGGTTAAATCTTTCTAGGATTCTATTTGTCAAGAAATATCGAAATTATCAAACTGTCATATATTTTTGTATTCTAAAAACTTTTTCGTATAAATTCTTACCCTGTAAAAAAAAAGTATTGGGAGGTACGGGATACCGCATTGCAAGTGCCTACCTGTCAATGCGGTATTCGCGAAATAGCGCATTGGGTGTCGTGGTGAATGCGGTATTCAAGGGGTCCCAATGCGGTGCAAGTTTTAAGCTTTAAAAAAAAAGAAAATACGTGACAGAAGTATATAATTAGTGTCAGTGAATCAAAATACGAGTTAAAGGAATGAAAAAATACTAATAGTGAGTGTGAAAATGAAGTTTAAAGAAAATAAGGTAAGATTAACTGTTAAATGTAAGTCCAATGCGGCATAGGCTGTTTTCAATGCGGCGCATAATCTGTATATAGTTCGCACAGTGCAGCGGCGCTCTCTTCTTTACCAATAGCGGATTCTTTCTATTCAAATGGTAATTTTGAAAATAATAAAAAATAATATTAACTAAAAGTTGATAATGTATTTCAATCAATAAAAAAATGTTAAGAGCGTTCTACGGTCTCTAAAATTTGTAGGTTATGTGCGACTTACAGTTATCGCCAAAGAAAAACGATGACACTGACTGTTTGAAATTACGTGAAATTAGCAAACAACCGTTTTCGAACTAGTGTTTCTCTGCACACAAGCACTTTTTACAAGATCTGACAACGTACATTTGTCAGAAATGTTTTTAATTATCTGAATTGATAAGATTTTGTTAATCTATACAGAAAAACGGTTGCAGCATTGGAAATACAAATGTAATGTAATGACAGGCGGCAAGACGTGTGTTATGTTATGCGCCGCATTGAAAACAGCCTATGCCGCATTGGACTTACATTTAACAGTAAATCTTACCTTATTTTCTTTAAACTTCATTTTCACACTCACTATTAGTATTTTTTCATTCCTTTAACTCGTATTTTGATTCACTGACACTAATTATATACTTCTGTCACGTATTTTCTTTTTTTTTAAAGCTTAAAACTTGCACCGCATTGGGACCCCTTGAATACCGCATTCACCACGACACCCAATGCGCTATTTCGCGAATACCGCATTGACAGGTAGGCACTTGCAATGCGGTATCCCGTACCTCCCAATACTTTTTTTTTACAGGGTACATATATGTGACGTGCCGCGACAAAAGGGACCTTAGCTCCCAATAGTGAATTTTGCAGGAAAGGCGATTGAAGTAGAGCGTCTCTGATTGGTGGAGACGTTCCACTAGAATTCAGCCCCACTACTCACTACACATTGATATTTGTCCGCGTTACACGAAGCGCACGAATTGTATGTATATGACCAGTGTAGTTGTATTGGAAAGTAGAATGGGTGCTTTTCTGAACAACCACGTGTAAACACTCAACAAGCTCATTTTTAAACATTAATAACAAAAAAATCTATAAGTAAAAAGTATTTTTGACGCTTGTATGTGAAAGAGCAACTCAATAAATATTGAATGATATACATAACTCGAAATTAATTTTTTCAGAGCTAAGGTCCCTTTTGTCGCGGCACGTCACATATGTATATATTATAATTTAGAAGACTGGCGTAAAAAAAATTATTTAGATCTTAGGTTTTTATTTTATTTCTATTATATCCCTCTAACTAACTTACATTCGTTAATTTTCGTTTTATTATTGTGATGTAAAAATTTGAACTTTTTCAATTGCTGACATTTTTGAAACTTTCGCTAACCATTTTATTATTGTCCTTTTGTTACAATGGTAAAAATATCATTTTTAGAGTACTAATATATTTTTCAGTTGTTTTCATCAAGTCGTTTGATGTACAATCGTTTTTTCGGCTTTCACTTATTTTTGAGAATTTCGTTATTTTGATTCGCTTTTTTTGTAATCAACAGTAGTGTCAAAAACAATATGAAATATCTGAAGTGTTAAACCTATAAAGTTTTTTTTATATAAGTTTCATGCAAACAATTCGTTCGTTTTAGGTCTAAAACTATTCACATAAATATCGTTTAAATAAATCGAAAAACCTGTCTAAAAAAACAGTCGAAATAATTACTGTTACTTAGAAAACATAAATTCGTATATTTATATTTTTAAATCAATCTTGTGATTACTTTAGGACAAACTAATCGTTCATTATTATTATTTTTAATCGAAATAATAAATATTATTTTCGAGACATATCGTTATTATTGCTGCATTTATAATCGGACTTCCTTATGGTTGAAGAAATAATTAGGTGAATTATATTTTTCTATCAAGGTGAAAATATTATTAGGCATTGACGGAATTTAACATTAACATACGTACATTCCGGTTCCGATGTTCTGTGAAATCAATTTTTAGTTCTTTATTCGTACTTGTTTGTTCCTTTCGTTGTTTAGTTTTTAAACTGTCATTTTATAAACAAATTGTTTTAATAGTTGACTTTCGTTACTTTTTTTGTTAAAGTGTTTAACATAATATAATTGTTTATGTCTATGTGCTAAAAAAATAAAAACGACGCGAAACTTACGGTCGGGTCACTTTATATCGTTCATGTTGGGACGCATTATTTTACAATTATGGTGCGTTCTGACATCGGAAATTCATTTGTTTAAGGTAGAGATGTGTGAAGAACGTCATTTTACAGTGAAAAAAAATATTCATGCTCGAAAAACGTTCGTAAAACATTTTCAAAAGTCTTATTTCACATCTCCTTCGATAACGTATTGTAAACGTTTCGCTTACTGAGAATGTTTTTAGATTAATTTTTATATAATTTTTTTATTTCCTTTTTCCATTTTCAAGTGCATTTCAGCATTCTTCTGTAATTTACGGGACATTTTTAGTAATATTCCTTCATTTCACATTGATTTCACAGGCCGGCAAAATTTTGTCGAATCTCAGAACCAAGAACCGGATAGTACTTTTTCGAAGGTTTTTGACGTGCTGAATTCGAATCTGACCTCAGAATTGCCCCACCACGTCATGTTTTTGAGATATTCCAACCTAAAAGTGCCAAAAACACGTTTTTGGGGCATTTTTGAAGTTCTGTACAATCAAGAGAAAATTTTTTTTCCTAAAGTTATTTACGGCATCTGAAAGTACTATTCTTCCCCTTTAAAAGGCCTTTTGAAATTTGAAAAAATCTTTATTTCTCACTAAGATATCGTCATTTGAATTTTTTGAATGTGTTAAATTGGTCAATATTCGTTTACTGAACACATTCAAAAAATTAAAATGATGATATCTCAGTAAAAATAAAGATTTTTTAATGTTTCAAAAGGCCTTTTAAAGGGGAAGATTAGTACTTTTAGATGCCGTAAATAAATTTAGGAAAAAAAATTTCTCTTGTTTGTACAGGACTTCAAAAATGCCCAAAAAACGTGTTTTTGGCACATTTAGGTTAGAATATCTCAAAAACCTGACGTGGTGGGGCAATTCTGAGGTCAGATTCGGATTCAGCACGTCAAAAACCTTCGAAAAAGTATTATCCGGTTCTTGGTTCAGAGATTCGACAAAATTTTGTCGGCCTGTGTTTTCTACGGTGAACCGACCGTAAAGACCTGATCGGACCGTAACGACATTTTTTTAAAATGTTTATAACTTTTCCATTTTTTGCCCAAATATTTTCTGATGTACAGAAGAAACATTCCACTTTAGAAGATCTTTCCAACCATATGTCAGAAAACGTGAAATTCGGCCTAGAACAGAAGTTATGGGTACAAGTCAAAAAGTGAGCCGACCGTACTGACTCTCCCCTATTATAATTTTTTTTAATGAGCGACAGTTGTCATGGACTGATGGCAGTCTTATAAAAAGTAAAGTTTTGACATTTGTAAAAATATTGTTTTTGAATTCTTGATTCTTTGAAAAGCAATCGTTTTTTTGTGACTTATATCGTTTTTTCTTTTGAACATTTCGTTTTGTTTAAGTTTCAAGTAATTTAAAATAATTACTTTCACTTTAAAATCCAAAAGATTTTTGTGAACTGACAGTATTCAATTTGTTTTGGTCCAAAATAATAGAATTTTAAAAACAATTAATACTTTATTCGTTATTAAATTAAAAGAAGTTTCGTCTGTTTTTCATTATTTAAATATTTTAAATCAAGAATTGTTTGTTTTTCGTTTTTTTTGTTTTTATAATTAGAAATCAGTTTCTCACGTCGATTAAAAAGAAAATTTATAGAATCTCATTGCGTATGATATTTAATTAATTATATTTGTTTCAGTTACACTCGTTACATTTTATTTCGCGACGTTTGTTTAGTTTACTTAAAGTTTCGTTTTTATCGCAAGTATATAAAAAGAAATTACCATACAGTAAACTGTTCTTATTCCATTTATGAGAATTTCTTGCAATTTAAATTCGTGTTTCTTTTTATTTATTGTGGAAAAGAATTTTAAGGAAATAACTGTCGTATTTAAATTATGAAACAAACCTATCGTCTGTAATTTATCTGCCAATAACTCGTAAAAATACACAAAAGGTTGTAGATTCATTTAAAGTTAAATTATTTATTCGTTAACAATTAAATAAATTATTAAATTATAAAATAATTATAATTTATTGAAACCATTATTAATTATTAAATAATTAATACTATATTGTCATTACTAATTGGCTAATAATAATTTATTTTAAGTTTTCTCTGAAGTGAATTCATGGAAAGACCAGTCATTTGGTTTAAAGATAATATTAGTAATTGTCGTTTAATTTTTCGTTAACAATTCGTTTATTTATGTATTTTTTTTTAAATTTATTTATTTATTTTTTTAATTTCTTCTGAATTAAAGGAACAGTCATTATCTCAGAGTAGTGGACAAATAGATTTATCTATAATTCTAAGACGCTTTAGCTATTCATCATCGTTCATTCGTTGCTGAATCAGTCAATTTGAGTCAGCACTATCGTTTGTATTCAAACTGTCATTTATGATTAAAAATTAACAAATATCCTTTCATTATTGCCTGATTTACCGCCTTTTTCGTCTCTGATTAATGGTCAATACTGTCTTTCAACGTATCGTGATCACCATCGTCTTTATTAACAATACTTTCGTTTTTTTTATAAATTTATATTGCATATCATTTAAATTATGAACATTCGTTTTTTAATTTTCTTTATTATTTACTGTCTTCATATTAACTTTCGTATTTACGGTCCTTATATTTTATGATATTGTTTACTTTATAAAAATTATTAATTATTATTTAATTAACAATCGTCTCTACTGTCGTTATAACACATGTCGTTTTATAATTTGTTGTTATAACCGTCTTTGACAGTGTTGTCTATGAATAACAGTCGTTGCTAATTGTCTCAGTTTCGTTCTGAGAGATCAAACTATCAATCATTTCGTTAATCAATTTTCTTCGTAGTAGCTGCTTCTAGAACCTCAACTTTATTTTGGTGACACATTTGCCAAACAAATTAAAAAGTTTATATAAAACATTCATTTAAATATACGTTGTCGACAACTCCCTCGTACAGTCGTTGGATATTAATAAATCGTATACACAGTCGTTATTCGCATACTGTCGTAAACAATACGTTTTCTATTCGTTTACCAATCGTTTATCACCTGTAGAAATTATAAAGTCATTTATAACATTCTTAATTATCGAAACAATTTGTTTTCTTCATTGAATCAGAAAATAATTTTTCTGTCAATCTTCTCGCATATTCAGACTTATTATTTGTGGTAAGATCTACTGGGTTTTAAATTCCCAACGCTATTTGACGTCGCCGCCAACTGGATTTGACCCTTTTCCACACTTATCTATTCGTTTTGTAATGTCCAATTCGCTGTCAAAGTAAATGGTACCTTAAAAACAAATTGTGAATTATATTTTAAAATAAACATTCGTTGTTTGTCAAAAATAAGAAAAAATACTGTCATTATATATTTTTCGTGCTTCAAGATTGTCTGCTCCTAAACCATTAAAACAGAACACATGCTAAAATGATTTGGAACTGATTTATTTTTCCAACCCTCGTTACTATCGATTGTTACGAAAAACAAACCTAGTTGTTTTAGTTTATCGGGAATGAACTCAACTCCGTCCAAAAAGAAACAACCCAGAAAAACGGTTTCATGTGTCTCAAAATTTTATAAATGAAAAATAAAGAGTTTATAACACATCGCCATTAAATACTGTCATTCTGAAGAAAACAAAACTTTTCGTTAAGAAAATAACCTCTAGTTTAAATCTGATCCTTCGTTCGTTGTAGAGTTTAATTTTTAATGACGTCAAAATGGTCAAATAATAAATTAAATAAATAGTTAAATATTTATTTATAAAGTACTTTTTGATAAACTATATAGTTATAATAAAATTAATAGAATATAAAAACATACATTTATTAAAATGTATAGTCGTTAAATGTGTATTCTGTAACATTTTAATTCTTTTCTATACAAAATAATTTTTACACAGTCGAGCAGTCGTAATATTTTCTAACTAAAACATCGTTTTGTATACATGTATATTATTTGATCTCAAAATTATTTGTGCACTATATTTTATGTTTAGATGTTGATGTATCGATACATATTATATTTTCAAAAATGTTATTATAAATAATTAACTGGTTATTAAATTCTTAAACAGTCGTAAATGAACTATATTCATTTTAGCATTCGTTAAATAGTTTAAAAATGGCAAAAATTATAATTAAACAGATATTTGAAAATAAAATTAATAGTAATTAAAATATTACTATTAGGTTGAATTTTTGTTTTTAGGTTAACTCTTGCAATCGTTAAAAATAAACTTTATACATATCGTTCAATTTGAGGTTAGAATCGTCATTTGACTTATTCACAAAACATTCGTCATTAAAACAGACATTAACCAAAGTTTAACCATAGGGGAGAGTCACTACGGTCGGCTCACCTTTACGGTTGACTCACCTCAGGTTTCTCAGTTGTAACAAACTGGTGCCATTTACCATTGCATGTAAATACTTCTTAGTAATGGTAGAAAACTTTTCATGTCTCTTTCATTAAGTTCCAATGAAGTACGCGAGCAGTACAACCGTAAAACGTAAATGTGTGGTTAATTTTTTAAGCAAAACTTTTACTTAGTGTCAAAAAGATTAATTAAACAAAATGGAAGATGCAAACAATAAATTAAATTGATGAAATTTATTCATTAGAGAGTCCTTTAATACTTTGGTATGTTATTTGGTTTTTATATCGTGCGTTTATGTCTGTGTGCTAAAAAAATAAAAACGACGCGAAACATACGGTCGGCTCCCTTTATATCGTGCATGTTGGGACGCATTATTTTACAATTATGGTGCGTTCTGACATCGGAAATTCATTTGTTTAAGGTAGAGATGTGTGAAGAACGTCATTTTACAGTAAAAAAAATATTCATGTTCGAAAAACGTTCGTAAAACATTTTAAAAAGTTTTATTTCACATCTCCTTCGATATCGTATTGTAACGTTTCGCTTACTGAGAATGTTTTTAGATTAATTTTTATATAATTTTTTAAATTCCTTTTTCCATTTTCAAGTGCATTTCAGCATTCTTCTGTAATTTACGGGACATTTTTAGTAATATTCCTTCATTTCACATTGATTTTCTACGGTGAACCGACCGTAAAGACCTGATCCGACCGTAACGACATTTTTTTAAAATGTTTATAACTTTTCCAATTTTTGCCCAAATATTTTATGATGTACAGAAGAAACTTTCCACTTTAGAAGATCTTTCCAAACATATGTCAGAAAACGTGAAATTCGGCCTAGAACGGAAGTTATGGGTACAAGTCAAAAAGTGAGCCGACCGTACTGACTCTCCCCTATAATAATTTTAATATTAAAACAGTTATTTCCTGTATAAATAATAATTCAACATCCGAACTTTCATATTTATTTATTTCTGAAAATGAAAATACTGTCATTTTTTCATATCCAATAATCGTTCAATAACAGGTCTATTTAAACATTTCAAAACAATGTAGTGCATGCAAATGTGTAAATCCTGTAATTTGCGTAAAACTTGCAAATTGGATGTAAAACGTTTTACCTACTCAAACTAATTGTTTTTACCTTTCAGCGCAGGTTACGTTCAAAAAAAAATTCGCTGCACTTGTTCTTTTCATATTTAATTTCGTAGACACAATCGTTATATTTTTTTTATTCTAATCCAAATTCCTTTCGTTATCAGTCGTCGAAGAAATTAGTTGAATTTGCTGGAATTTTCATTCTCCTTCGTATACAAAATGCTTTAGCCACAGTCGTCTCGTGCCGTAGCAAAAAAACATTCGTTCGGTAACATATTTACTTCTTTAAAGGGCCTTTTTGAAAAATCCTTTTTGTTCTCTTAAACACTTCGTTTCCAAACGTTAGAACACTTTTTATAGTCCTGAGCATACACTGTATCACAATGGCTTCCGCGCGACAAGTCCATGCACGCCGCGAGCACGCCGTACGCGACGAACCGACTTTTCTTTAATTTTTTACCGAAAACTACATCCAACGCAGTGGAATCATGCCTGGACCCATAACCTGTTGGCATGCAGATTATTTAGAGCAGGATGTAGTAAATAAGAACACACAAATACGGAAAAAATCAGTCGTTTATTAAGAGCTCGTTGACGATTGAGACGTTCACGGTCGAAGCGATATCTAGAAGTAGAAGAAGTGCGTGCGCACACGGCAGTGACGTAGAATCAACTACTGTTAGAGTCAAGCGAGATGTTAGGCGCGAATATAGAATATTTCAACAGTGATATATGTTAATAAATTACCAGATTACATCCGACACTTTTGCCTATTTAAAATTTCTGGTTTCAAAACTATACAAATTGAACATAAATTATGATATACTAGAACCAAACGGCGCGCGTCGGGCGCCCACTCCTGATCATTTGTGACAAACGAAAACCTTAATTTAAGAACACAATAATTGTGCAAGACTATTTCACTAATTGTGATTGTTTTCATCAGTTTCTTATAACTTTTTTTTTATTTATATTATATTATAATGTCAAAGATGTTTTTGTTGGGATTAAATTATTCTGTGAAAAATGATTCAGGTGAGAGTGGGGCAAAGGCGCTATACGAGACAACGATGTTAATTTAAAAATATCTCCTTTATTTCCCGTCTAGACTAAAATTTAGTTTTAATGCATTCATACATATTGATTAAAAAAATAAAAACCTAAAAATATCAAATATTTTACGAAATATAAAAAAAATCTTTCGCAAAAATAAAATGATAATTTTACTGACCGAACTGGTGTGCTGTTTTAGTTTAATTTTATATCTAAATATTTGAAATTTAAAGTAAAAAAAGGTTGTTATGTATGGCAAAGAAAATATTGAAAATTATTTGGTTAAAAACAATTGAATATTCGAATTTTTTATTTATTATTATTTATTAATTCAATTTTACTTAAGGTAAAAGTCCTATTTATGGAACGTTTTCACAATGTTATCCCTTTTATGGAACAGTATTACAAATATAAAAATAAATGGAAATACAATTGGTGATAAGAATATTCTTGTCATTTTAATAAATTTTACACGATAATAAATTATTATTTTTGAATACTATATTTATTTTAAAAATAAATCTTTAATTGTATTTTAGTTTTTAAATTAAGGTAAGCCGGGTTTTCTGTCAAACTAGCGTTCCACATTACGTACACTTATTATTTGCATGTCCCAAGTGATGGAACAGGAAGAAAATATACATCAAGCATAACCTCAAATATCCTGAATATTTTCGCATTACTTTTCTACCCAAAAAATTGGTTTTATAATTATCTATTTAAATAGAAGTTATTATTTGTATTTAATTCTTTATAGTTCATATTCAAATTGTTAATATAAGATAATCAAATCTTAATTACTTATTAAATAAAATAAGTGTTTCATAATTGGGACATTCATTTTGGAACACCCGTACATACAGGAAACCATCGTTTCATAATCGGTACAAGTGCAGGGAGTCACAATTTAGTTAATATTATTCTTATTTCATAAAAAATAAACATTTTAGGGCCTAAATACTGTTCACTTAATACCAACCTTTTTATCTATACCCGAATTATTCATATTAACGCTCCTAAATCCAAACAATTTATAATAAAATTTTAGTTAGCTTAACAAGCGTTCCGTAATTGGGATCTTCACCTTAAATAATTAGAAAAAATTTTGTTGCACATTAAAATTTTAATTATTCATATAAATATTTAAAAACTCCATTTGAAACCAGAATAAATAAATTTTTATATAAAGTCGAATATATGTTAGAAATTATTAAAGAACGCACGGCGGGTCTTAATTAACTTTAACCCAGAAGTTCTTGCCCAGATCGGTTCTTTCTTGGTTTTGGTTCTGGGATGCCCCCTGATGATTTTAAGCATAAAATGAAAAAAATCGGTTGGGTCGTTCTTAAAAAAGCTGATTTTTAACATTTTTGAAAGAGGTTAATCAACTTATTTTTCCTAAAATGAGTGCAAATAATCGCCACAACTACTTGAATCATTAAAAATGATATCAGAAAATAGGTCCTAGGTACTAAGTATTTTTAAGAAACTTTATATCAGAAAAATTAATTAAAAACAGTTTCAATTTTTTAAAAATGTCCCTTTTTTGATTATTTTTAAATTGCTTCATTTTGCAGGATGTTAATTGTAAAACTGCTCTTTTAATTTAGTTTTATTTTATATTTTAAAGAAATAAAAGCCGAATTAAATATTAAGGAACAAAAACTTTTAATGAACATTAGGAAATCAATAATCTTGTTTGCTTACTTCGCAACAGTTTGCAGAGTTTCAAAAAGTTATTTTTGTTTTCCTAATGTTCATTAAAAGTTTTTGTTCCTAAATATTTGATTCGACTTTTATTTCTTTAAAATATAAAATAAAACCATATGATAAGAGCATTTTTACAATTAACACCCTGCAAAATGTAACAATTTAAAAAAAATGACTTTGAAAAAATCGTAAAAAAGGGCTATTTTAAAAAAATCGTAACTCCGATCCTATTACAGATAGAATGATAGTTCAACGACGGATTTACTTAGAATTTAGTCGACTTCAATTTATTTTCAGTAATATATATGTGGTAGATACACAAAACACTTTTTATTTTTCAACAACTAAAATAAAAAATTTTTTCTCGATATTTTTTGCTAACATCTGACTTTAGAAGGCCATAAATCGGAAAGATTAAATGATAAAGTACTCTATTTTTTGTTTTCTTCAAAATTTTATATTCTTTAGTTCTTCTATAGGTCATTTTAGGTGTATATGTACTGGGAGAGAGTAATATTAAAAAAAACTCCATTTTTTACCCGTTTTTCACTGTTTTTAATTAATTTTTAGGGTTCCCTGCACCGTAGGTGTACTGACGGAACCCTTATGAAATCACTCGTGTGTCCGTCCCAGCCACGCAAAATGGGCTGTCCCCCCCTTAACTTCTACAAATCTCAACCTTGTGAGCTAAAATTCGGTAGGGATTTTCAGTTTTAAGTGCGTATTACAGGAAAATATAGCGAATACGATTGGCCTACATATTTGCGAAATAGAAGGGAAAGAAATTAAATTTTTTCGAAAAAATTGCAAAAAATGACCCTGTCCCCCCTTAACTTCTACAAATCTCAACCTGGTGGGCTGAAATTCGGTAGGGATCTTCAGTTTTACGTGCGTATTGCAGGAAAAATATAGCGAACACGATTGGCCTACATATTTGCGAAATAGAAGGGAAAGAAATTAAATTTTTTCGAAAAAATTGCAAAAAATGACCCTGCCCCCCCCCTTAACTTCTACAAATCTCAACCTGGTGGGCTGAAATTCGGTAGAGATCTTCAGTTTTACGTGCGTATTACAGGAAAAATATAGCGAACACGATTGGCCTACATATTTGCGAAATAGAAGGGAAAGAAATTAAATTTTTTCGAAAAAATTGCAAAAAATGACCCTGCCCCCCCTTAACTTCTACAAATCTCAACCTTGTGAGCTAAAATTCGGTAGGGATCTTCAGTTTTACGTGCGTATTACAGGAAAATATAGCGAACACGATTGGCCTACATATTTGCGAAATAGAAGGGAAAGAAATTAAATTTTTTCGAAAAAATTGCAAAAAATGACACTGTCCCCCCCTTAACTTCTACAAATCTTAACCTTGTGAGCTAAAATTCGGTAGGGATCTTCAGTTTTACGTGCGTATTACAGGAAAATATAGCGAATACGATTGGCCTACATATTTGCGAAATAGAAGGGAAAGAAATTAAATTTTTTCGAAAAAATTGCAAAAAATGACCCTGTCCCCCCCTTAACTTCTACAAATCTTAACCTGGTGGGCTGAAATTCGGTAGGGATCTTCAGTTTTACGTGCGTATTGGAGGAAAAATATAGCGAACACGATTGGCCTACATATTTGCGAAATAGAAGGGAAAGAAATTAAATTTTTTCGAAAAAATTGCCAAAAATGACCCTGCCCCCCCTTAACTTCTACAAATCTCAACCTTGTGAGCTAAAATTCGGTAGGGATCTTCAGTTTTACGTGCGTATTACAGGAAAATATAGCGAACACGATTGGCCTACATATTTGCGAAATAGAAGGGAAAGAAATTAAATTTTTTCGAAAAAATTGCAAAAAATGACACTGTCCCCCCCTTAACTTCTACAAATCTTAACCTTGTGAGCTAAAATTCGGTAGGGATCTTCAGTTTTACGTGCGTATTACAGGAAAATATAGCGAATACGATTGGCCTACATATTTGCGAAATAGAAGGGAAAGAAATTAAATTTTTTCGAAAAAATTGCAAAAAATGACCCTGTCCCCCCCTTAACTTCTACAAATCTTAACCTGGTGGGCTGAAATTCGGTAGGGATCTTCAGTTTTACGTGCGTATTGGAGGAAAAATATGGCGAACACGATTGGCCTACATATTTGCGAAATAGAAGGGAAAGAAATTAAATTTTTTCGAAAAAATGCCAAAAATGACCCTGCCCCCCCTTAACTTCTACAAATCTCAACCTTGTGAGCTAAAATTCGGTAGGGATCTTCAGTTTTACGTGCGTATTACAGGAAAATATAGCGAATACGATTGGCCTACATATTTGCGAAATAGAAGGGAAAGAAATTAAATTTTTTCGAAAAAATTGCAAAAAATGACCCTGTCCCCCCTTAACTTCTACAAATCTCAACCTGGTGGGCTGAAATTCGGTAGGGATCTTCAGTTTTACGTGCGTATTGCAGGAAAAATATAGCGAACACGATTGGCCTACATATTTGCGAAATAGAAGGGAAAGAAATTAAATTTTTTCGAAAAAATTGCAAAAAATGACCCTGCCCCCCCCTTAACTTCTACAAATCTCAACCTGGTGGGCTGAAATTCGGTAGGGATCTTCAGTTTTACGTGCGTATTACAGGAAAAATATAGCGAACACGATTGGCCTACATATTTGCGAAATAGAAGGGAAAGAAAAGAAATTTTTTTGATTTATTATTATTAATTATTATTTTTCTGATATTATTTTTAATGATTCAAGTAGATGTGGCAATTATTTGCATTCATTTTAGGAAAAATAAGTTGATTAACCTCTTTCAAAAATGTTAAAAATCAGTTTTCTAAAAACGGCTCAACCGATTTTTTTCATTTTATGCTTAAAATCATCCGGGGGCATCCCAGAAACTAAACTAAGAAAGAACCGATCTCGGCAAGAACTCCTGGGTTGAAGTTTATTAAGACCCGCCGTGAACGATGCTGAAAAAGGGCCAAAATTTGCCAATAAGGGAATTGTAAAACATAGTGATTTCCGACAGTTTGAACCCTGCTAAAATCGCAAATAATAGTTAAAAAGTTGAAAAGTGGAGGGAAAAGGATAAAAACTACCGCTAAGTCATAAATTCGAATAATTTATAAAATTTAATAATATCTAAAAAAATAAATCAAAATCGCTTGAAACTTGTTACTCGGGAGTTTTTGGGATCGCTGATTACGAATCTGATGTTAGTTTCCCAAAATTCAAAATGGCGGATCCAGTATGGCGGATGACTTTTTAAAAAAATGTTTCAAATGGCTTAAAAATTGTTACTCGGCGGTTTTTTTGGGGTCGCTGATAACGTATATAATATTAGTTTTTCAAAATTCAAAATGGCGATCAGATATGTAATAAAATTAAAACGAATCCATTTGTTTTTAAAAATTACCCGCCGTACTGCATTAGCTATTTTGAATATTTGAAAACTAACATCGGCTTCATAAACAACTAAGAAATCTCCCAAGCAAAGCGCTTAAGCAAATCTATGAAAATAAGAATAAATGCATCCGACCTTTGAAGGTATGATGTAAGTTGTATCCAATCAATAAAAATAAGACGCAAGGCATCTGACCAGTTAAGGTAAGATGTAAGATGATAATAATTTATTTAAGATTCTTCTAACTCGTCTGTATCATCTGACGCTATTTTAGATGGAAAGACTTGGTTTTTATGTACTCCAAGGTCTTTCATGTCATGAAATCTTCTACTGTCGAAGATACAACACTTGATGGTCTCCAATCAATCATTGGTCATAACTGCGGATGCAAAGTTGGCAACAGAGTTAATGGATGTTGTTCTCATGTAATTCTGATAATATGGTACTTCGGATAAGAAGATTTCATGACGTGAAAGACACTGATATACATGAAAACCAAGTCTTTTCATCTAAAATAGTATCAGATGACACAGACGAGTCAGAAGAATCAAAAAAAGAATCTTAAATACATTATTATCATCTTACATCTTACCTTAACTGGTCAGATGCCTTGCGTCTTATCTTCATTGATTAGATACAACTTACATCTTACCTTAACTGGTCAGATTCCTTTCATCTTATCTACATTGATTGGATACAACTTACATCTTACCTTCAAAGGTCGGATGCATTAAACCATATTTTCATAGATTTGCTTAAGCGCTTTGCTTGGGAGATTTCTTAGTTGTTTATGAACCCGATGTTAGTTTTCAAAAATTCAAAATAGCTGATGCAGTATGGCGTGCAATTTTTAAAAACAAATGGATTCGTTTTAATTTTATTACATATCTGATCCGACATTTTGAATTTTGAAAAACCAATATCATATATGTTATTAGCGACCTTCAAAATCCCCCGAGTAACAATTTTTAAGTGAATTGTACCATTTTTTAAAAAAGTCATCCGGCATATTGGATCCGCCATTTTTAATTTTAAAAAAACAATATTATTTTCGTTATCAGCGACCTCAAAAAACCCCCGAGTAACAATTTTTAAGCCATTTGAAACATTTTTTTAAAAAGTCATCCGCCATACTGGATCCGCCATTTTGAATTTTGTGAAACTAACATCAGATTCGTAATCAGCGATCCCAAAAACCCCCGAGTAACAATTTTCAAGCGATTTTGATTTATTTTTAATAGATGTTATTAAATTTTATAAATTTTTGGAATTTATGACTTAGGGGTTGTTTTTACCCCTTTCCCTCCACTATGCAACTTTTTAACTATCATTTTCGGTTTCAGCGGGGTTCAAACTGTCGGAAACCACTATACTTTTACAATTCCCTTATAGGCAAATTTTGGCCCTTTTTCAGCTCCGTTCTTTAATTAAAAATTAAAATAATAAAAATTAATTCATTTAATCATCTTATTTTAAATGAAACAATAAAGTCTCGAATTCACAATATAAGATTAAAATCAATACAAGTTTTTATTTTTTATTTACAAAGTTTATTTCTTTTAATAATAGGATACTGTTACCTTGAGTGGACCACCTGAGCTTTTAAGTTATCTTTTAGTGGAAACATGAATTAACAATTAAAATTCTTTCTTTGTAAAATTCGGTAAAGTACGGAAAAGTACAACAAAGTATGCAAGATTAAAGAAACACATTTTTCTAAAAAAAAATTCTGGTTTAATATTTTCAAAAAACTTTTTTTAATGAAGCATAATTTGCTGTACTTTGCCGTACTTTGTGTGTTCCGAAAAGTCAGAATTTCAATTTTTTAGATTTAATAGTTATCTAAAAAACCATTTTAAATCTCCCATACTTTGCTGTACTTTCCCGTACTTTGCCAAACTCAAAAAATTCAGATTATTAATTTTATTATTTAAGATTCTAAAAAAACTTTTTTCCTCTCCTATTCTTTGCTGTACTTTCTCGTACTTTGCCGAACTCCAAAAATACAGACTTTCAATTTTCATAATTAATTTTTTCCAAAAAACTATTTTTGATATCTCCCATACTTTGCTGTACTTTCAGGTACTTTGCCGAACTCCAAATGTTACGTATGACTTCGTAACTATTTTTAATTTTTTTATTAATTAAAAGTTTGTTGTATTGTATAATTTCATTAAAAATTTGGAAATTATTATTGTTTTAGAATTAAATACTTTTTACACAATTAATAGAAAAGATGTGTTTTCTTTACTATTAATTAACTCAACAATTAACTAGTTATAAATTAATTTCGAATCATTAAACCACATTAAAATTAAACAACCTGAATTCAATTGCTTTTTTCTACCTTTATCAGAATAATGCTTTTAAAAAATGATGTTACGTCATCGTAACGTCATTTTCAATAATAAAAATAATAATAATAATAATAGTAATAATAATGGAATAACAACAAATAATTGTTATTAACGTATTATTAACAACTTATTTATAATTATTAATTACTGAAAATAGCATTAATAACAATAATAAAATAATAATTAAAATTAAACAATAATAATGTGTAACAACAAATAAGAATTTATAATAACAAGATAATGTTAATTATTGTAACAATAATAACAAAATAAAAATAATAAGCAACAATAACAAGTAGTAATAAATGTAACATCAATAATAAATAATAATAACAAGATAATAACAATTTGTAACAATAAATAATAATAATTAATTGTAACAATAATAACAAAATAATAATAATTAATTGTAACATGAATAACAAATAACAATAATTAATTGTAACAAATTAGTAATAAAATGTAACAACAAAATAGTAATTAATAAGAATAAGTTAATAAGAATTTGTAACAACAAAATAACAACAAATAATAGTTAATAATAACAAGATAATAATAAATTGTATCAAAATAATAATTAACAACAAGTTCTAATAATGTAAACAATAATAACAAATTATTATTATATATATTAATCTCCGTATTCTTTCATTCATTCTGTCCGCAAGAATTCCGTCCGCCCTCCTGCTGTGCTTTTGATGACAGAGAAGAGTTGGAGAGAGACAAGATTGATAATATTTCATCTCTCAATTAAACAATTTTAACCAAGTGATAAATTCAACATCATTATAAATTTTTTTTATTTCATAATCATATTTTTAAAGGAATATAATTTGATAATAACTGCAAAAATAGTAAATTATATATTTCTTGATTACAATTTTAAACAAGTTTTTTTAAATGTAAAAATATGTGTGCAAATTTCGAATACTCTATCCTTTCAATGAGAATTAATATGAAGGAATGATTTGATTCCAATTTCGAGTTTACGCAAAATTGAAGTATCTGCAAAACTCTAATTTATACATTTTTTTCCATTTTATACCTTATTTTTGATAAATAATTTACATTTTATTCCTAAAAAAGTGCATTTTTGAGTTTCATTTCCAAATTAAAAAATATATAATTTCCAATATTTTTTATTTATTAATTTAATATTTTAAGTCGAGGGTATTTTTTATTTATTTTTTAAAATTACTATATTTTGAAATTACATTTTAAACTTGAACATAAATTGAATCCATGTAACTTCATTGTGTATATATTTTTAGGTCTTAAAACAATAAACAATATTATTATATTTTCATGCTTATTTACTTATAATTGATTTTTATTTCTCGTAAAAAAAGCTATGTAGTCCCTTAAATAATAAAATTTTCTAAAATGTATTAAACAATTTGTGTATCTGTTTATAGATCTTGCTTTCGTGTGAACATGATACCTTCCATAGATTTTCTTGAATTCGGATGAAATTTTGACACATTAATCTTTCAAAATGGACAAAAGGAATACAGAATATATCCCACACAAAAAATTTTACAGTTGTTTTTTTCAAAAACTTGTTCAAGTAAAAAAAAATTTTTTAGCAAAATCTAAATTAATATATAATAAAATTGAAATTTTTATGTCAAGACGAATCGATAAGTATACACAAAGTATAAATATTTAAATATTTTTAAATAAGCTTAGGATCATTAAAAAGCGTTAATTTGTTAACCCTCACGGGCTCGAGCCGGGTCCCTCGGACCCGGAGGAAAGTTTTTTTTTCTACTTCCGGTTAAGAAAATATTATTAGAAAATCAACTTCACATTATACTTAAGGGTGTGAAAACACACATTTTTCTCTTTTGTAAAGAATTTTTAATTCATAAAATACTTTGGAAAATTCCCTTTTAAGTCGAACTTACGTAAAGACTCAAGCCGGGTCCGAGGGACCCGGGTTATAATTACGTATAAAAAGTTAATAATTTTTCTGCAATATTGCATTATTTTGTAATGTTTCAACATCACCTACTGTAATAAGTGTAAACATATCCCAAATAATTCCGAAAGTGACGTGGTGCGAAAAATATAGTGCGTGTTGTACGTTTTTTGGAAAATTCCATTCCTAAAAGTTAAAGAACAGAAAATCGATCAGATTTTCATTAAAATCGGTACTCGGGGGTTTTTAGGGTCGCTGATTACAAATTTGATGTCAGAATTAAAAAATTCAATATGGAGGTCGTAAAAATTTTTTTTTTTGGTTTTACGTCTAAATAAAGATAATTATTATTAGGTAATTTAGCTAAAGATTTTTTTCAGATGTTTTATATTTCTACCATTATTTTATATTACTATTTTTTAAACTATTATATATATTATATATATATATATATATATATATATATATATATATATATATATATATATATTATATATATATATATATATATATATATATAATATTATTATTATATATTCTTGTCATTTTTCTTCTTTTCTTATAATAATAGTTGTAATAATAGTTTTTATATATATATATATAAAAAACATACATATAATATATAAAATGTTTATATAATTATTTATACATTATACGGTGATTTGTCTGAAAATATTTTTTTGTTCTTTATATTTTTTATATTATTCTTTTATTATAAATAATGTTGTTTTTAAAACTAGTTTTTAAAATAATTTCTCTAAAATGATACAATTATATGTTAGATAAAAAATATTAACAATTTTGCTATCAAATTTTTTATTTCTATTGATTTTAAATACTGGGTCCCTCGGACCCGGCATGTGCGCGCAGGCGGAAAAACGAACTCGAGCCCGTGAGGGTTAATAATTTATTCAAATTTTTGTTAAACGTTAGAAATGAGGCTTCTGTCAAAATATCTGAATAAAATGTTAGCCAAATCACTTCTATAAGAACTTATTCTTTTCACAATTTTATAATTTTTTAATAATTAAATTAAAAAAATTCAGTTTTTATTAATTTTTTTTTGTTTTCCATTCACCAAAAAATGGATAGTTTCTCACTTCTGACCGTGTTAAGTATATGTTTTATCCAAAATTATTAGAACTTTTCTTAAGGAAAAATCAAACAGACAGTCGGAACCAAATTTAGTCCGATTACGTATTATTGTAGGGGAGACCGGGGATAAACCGGACAAGTCAAATATTTCCGAAACCGTAAAGAATTTCAAACCGTGTAAATAACCTATGTACGCACAATTTCGTGATGCAAATGCTGCATGAGGTTTTAGGGACGTGTCATTTTTCTTGTAATAATATTTGCCGTTAATATGTGAAAATGTCATTTTTTGAGGTAAAAGTAAAAAAAAATTTCTCATTTTTTAGGGTTTTTATGGTTAAAATTAAAGTCCAAATATCACACAGCAATTTTTCTTTTAGCTCATGGTGTACTGAGTTTAGTAGAAAAAGAGTTTAATGAAAAACGTTAAGAAGAAAAAATATATTGCAGTTTAATTATTAGATGACAGTGTGGAGCTGAATCGGACATCGTGATAAAAAACAACCAAATCTTTGAATACTTTAATTTATTTTATATTAATTACCTATTTTATATTATATTCTTTGCATAGAACCACTTTAAAACTAAATAAATAAAGAATTTATTTTAAAACTCGAATTTGCAAGCGAGTTGCTGCAAATAGACAAGTCTGAAAACTGTAATTCATTTTATATTATATTAATTACCGATTTTATATTTTATATTATATTCTTTGTATAGAACTACCTACATTTAAATAAGAGAAGAATTGATTTGACTTTTCTACAAAAAAAACGAAAATTTGTGTCTTATTCTTTAATTAATTAGCCGTGTCTGATTTATCCCCATGGGGTGTCCGGTTTAGCCCCACCAATTTTCGGATTTTTGTTTTTGAGGTAGTCATCTACGAAGCAACATATTTCCAAAGCTACTGTAGTTTTTCTACATCGAACAAGTGCGATTTGTAGGTGAAGGTACAAGCTTCAAATCGGTATATTACTCTTTAGCAAAAAAAAATGTTGTATGAGTTTTTTGGCCAAAGAACAAATCCGTCCAGTTTAGCCCCGGTCCCCCCTATTTTTAAAGAAAAAGCCCAATGAACACGTTCTATAATTATTCTATAACAAGAAAAGAATATAGGTCTTGAAAATTTAAAGCATATTTTGTTATCAATATAAATAATATTTTATGCGAAAAGTAAATTTATATTTATTTAATAATTCTTTAAATAATTTTATGTGGTTTGGTAAAGTAATAATTAGTTGTAACTGTTTTTATGCAACAACAGAAATCTCTATTCTAGATCTGTGTTTCGAGACGCCTAATAGATCTTTCATTTCTTACTGGATTTAGAAGCAAGAGATTTTTACTTGTCCAAATGTAAAGAAATTTCACGCGCGCGTAGACAGCTAGTTGTAATAACAAGTTAATAACAAATTGTTAATAACAAATTGTAATAACAAGTTAATAACAAATTGTTAATAACAAATTGTAATAACTATAAATAATTAAGAAACAACATACAAATATAATATTAAATAACAAAATTGTAAAAACATATGACTAACAGGATATGAACACGTGCGATCTAGAAACTGAGTAAACACAAGTGTCTAGAACAATACCTTCCCAAAGCACTATGTTAAAAGACCTTTTCCAAAAGAGTGTATGCTAAAAAACCCAAAATTTTAGTATAAAAAGGGCCACACTATCATCTAAAAGTCAGTCTAAAATTGGAAGTCATCAAAAGTAGTCACCCGGACTACAGCCTTAAAAATGTAATCGTCAATAGAAGTCACCGGTATATCAGTCTAAAAATTCTAATTTTCACAAGTGGTTCTCTTCGTATAAGTGGTCTCATCCCCAGTATAGTAGTTGTCCTGATCTTACGTGAAAATTCTATTTCAACTCATCTTGAAGTCTAATTTGGTGTTAGAAAACATCGTTCGAGTTGTGACAAAAAGCTGAAAGAAACATAATACCCATTGCACGAAGATAATTTACGAGTCTCGTAAATCATTAACCTGCAGCCACTTAGAGCCTAATTATCAAACCAGCCCCATTGTACTCCTGCGACACGAGCTAGGACCACCACCTGCTGAGCGAAGGTAAAGAGAGACAAACCACTTAGACTCATTTTAGAAAGCTTGTGTTCATTCCATGTTTGAATAATTTCGATCTTTTTCAAATATATTGTGTTCAAATATAATTATTTCTTGTCATTTATCCAACCTCGTCCCAACTTAAATTTTTCTAAATTAAAGTTAAATCGAGAAAAAATAGGGAATATAATAATAAGGTAAGACATAACAATGACGCAAATAATATAAATTTAAAGAATATAAAATCTTTCAACAATATAAGAAATTGTCAAAATCATAATAAAACAAGTTCACAGAAAAGACTTTTAAATGTATTGGTAAAATACCAAGGAAAAGAAAATACCTACACATTTGGAAATATAGAATAAAGAACATCGAACTCTATCACGCCACTTTTAAGGAATTCGTAAGCTTGCAAAAGCTTGCCTAGTAACAATAAATTTGAGGGGCCGTGTGCAACGGAATCCCCCACCCTACCGATTCTAAACCGATTTCCAAGGTGTGCCCAAGATCACAGGTGGAATAATCGACGAGTCTTAATTATCATTTCCCGCAAAGCTGACGTTTGATTTATTTTATTTGTTTTATTTCCCGCCAAAAAGCGGAAGTTTATATTATTTTTTGCCCAGAAATAAGGGATGATTTTGAATTTTTTTATCGATTGAATAAAGAATTGAGAATTTCTAATATTTTGCGCTAATTTAAATAATTAAATAATTTTTAAAAAATACAAATACGAAAAGTAAATACTAAGTGAATTAATATTTTAAAAATATAAAAAAGGAAATTAAAGAAAAGAGAATCATTAAAGAATACATTGTGTTGATAAAGTGAATTGAAAAAAAGTTAAATTAAGATAAATAAAGTAAAAAGGGAGTGTTAAATATTAAACCTCTGTTTAGTGTTTTTGAAGATATTTTATCATTTGTCACTGTCAAATAATATCAGATTTGATTATAAGTTTAAATTCGGTGACCCGAACTTTAAATATTAAAATATTAAAATAATAAAAATTGTAAGTTCATGAGTTGACTATTAGTTATAACAATATTTTATACATGATGTTTTTAGTTGAATTTGCTAAAAATAAAGATTTGTTTTTATTGAATAATTAATCAAATTCATCTTTAACACCAAAAATTCAGAATTTTTATTTTTAAAGTTAATATTAAAAAAAACTTTTTTTAGTTTCCCATACTTTGCTGTACTTTTCTGTACTTTGTCGAACTCAAAAAATGCAGAATTTCAATTTTTATGTTTAATATTTCACAACAAACTCGCTTACAATACTTTGGTGTAGTTCTTTATTCGGAAATATTGCCGAAAACCTATTTTCTTCTACCCGTACTTTAAATATCGTTGTTAACCGTGTACATTCCAAAGTAGGGGAAACCGGGGCGTAATGGATTAGGAGCTCAATGGATCACTTGAATTTATTGAAAAGTGGTAAATCAGAGAAGTTTCGGTTTTTGATCAAAATAATGTACTTGCTATACTGTAAGTTTGTACCAAGTTTCATTGTTATTCATTTAATATTGTTAAAAATATGGTAGAAAAAGTAATTTTGACGCTCGAAAGTAAATTTATAAAATCTTTGTTTTTTGTTATATCTTTTTTAAAATTACTTGTGAAAAATTTTTGTTTATCAGGTTTTCAGCTTTAAACATTTGTTCTTAAAGAACAATTGCAATTTTTGATTAATACTCACGGTATTGATAACAAATAACAACATTTTCAACAAAAACCTCCGGGGCGTCATTTTCGCCCCGGAACACTTTGGCCGGGGCGTATTGACTTGCATATTTTATTAAGAAAAACATATTATATTTAAAATATTAATAAAATGATAACCAATTTTAACCCTTTATAAAAAATAGAATAGATTTTTTAAGTAAATGGATTTACCATTTCGCTACAACTTTTTAAAATTTGAAAATTGCATGAAAATATTTAAAGTTTAAATAAAATATGTTCCATTTTTAAATTACATTGTTGTAAATATACAATAGAAGCTAAAATTGTTAATGTTGTAATAATATTTGATGATCTAAATTATAATTTCATTGCTGATCCATTACGCCCTGGGTAGTGATCCATTACGCCCGGGCTAAGTATTCCACATAATGACATTTTTATTATAGCAAGACTGACGAAGATAATCAACAAAAAGTGAAAAGTGATCCCTTACGCCTCGGTCTCCCCTATAGGAAACGCTTATGTGCTTGTTCATTCGTAAGCAAATTTAAAAAAAAAACAGAAAAATGTTATTAAAAATCATGACCGAGGTTCACACGATAGCCACTTATGTGTAGAATAATGCCTCCCAATTGCAGACCGATCGGTTAAATAGATTTTGAGTAATCCTTGTCACCAATGTACTTTCGAAACTTGCAAAAAATTGATTTTTTCAAACCGCCATAAAGGCAAACTCCCTTAAAAGCCGTACTTTACTGTACTTTGACCATAACATTCTGTACTTTAATTTACTTTTAACTGAGGAGGTTTTTTAAAATTAGTTTGGAACATATGGTAAGAAGACCTTAGGTACTATTGTATAATTTACTAGAGGATTGAGTATTAGAAACTATAGAAGAAATACGTTTCATTATGTACTTTTTTATGAATTCTAATAGATAATTATTTTTAAGTAAAATTTTTCTCGCAAATTCAATATTAAAGGATAATTAAAGGATAATTGATCATTACAACAAGTTTCAAGGTCTTCCATAACAATATCAGCAAAAAGGCCAGAAATTGATGAACCCATTGGTGTACCATAAACTTGCTGATAGTATTTATTATTAAATTTAAAAAAAGTGTTATCAAAGAGAAATTAACATGAGTCAAGCAATTAATATAAACTAATATTGCAATTTTTAGATATTGTTCAATAACGTTTGATGATAGAATTACATACATGTTCAGAACCAACGTTAGTAAATAAAGATGAAACATCAAGGCTAATTAAAATATGGTTCTCTGGAATAGTAAAATTTTTAATTCTTTCAATGAAATCATAACTATTTTTTACATAAGATTTTGGTTTTTTAATGGATTTATTAAGTAATTCAAAAAGTTGTTTGGATAGGAAGGCAGTTGGATAATCAGTATTTAAAACAACAGGTCTTAAAGGATTATCTTTTTTATGAATTTTTAGTAAACCATAAATTCTAGGAAGGAAAGTATTTGTTTGTGTCAATTCTATATCCATATATTTTCTGTTTAAAAGTGCACTGTCATTTAAATGTTTTAAAATACTATATGTGTTAGCTTGTAAATTTTGTAATGGATTTCTTTTAATAATTTTATAGGTTTTTTATCAGAAAATAAAGTTTCAAGATTTTTAATATATTCAAATGTATCCAACGCAACCGTGACATTTTCCCTGTCTGCAGTAGTAAAAATAATATTTTTGTGATTTTTAACAAACAATTTTGTGTCATTTAACATTTTGGCAAAAATTTTATCGTTGACATTATTATGGTGTGACTTTTTCAAATTAGAATCATATGTTCGAAAATTATTAATTAACTTAGTCCTTATGTCATTTGAGATTTGGTCATTCAGATTATAAGAATTAATAAAATTTTCTATGGATTTGATATAGTTGATTTTAGTATTCAGGTTATTGCTATTGTCATACATAACATTATTACCCAAAGAAATGACATTTGAGACATTCTTGAGGATTTCTAAATTAGAAAGATTTATAATCCAGTTAGGCTGTGTGTTAAAAGGATTATTGATGTCAATGTTACATTTGCGGTTTTTTAAAATTTCGAATTTCTTTTCAGAACGACTATTACAGATACTAACAAATGGACTATGTTGTAGATCATGTAAATTGTAAATAAACTGTGAATCGTTCTAAAAACTATCGTCAACACTAGACTTCAAATATCAAATCTTCTTAGATAAATAATGTGAATGAATACATTTATCTTTTATAACAATATTTATTAATCTTTTTTCAATATAATCTAAATTATATTAAAATTATATATATATATATATATATATATATAATTATATTAATTATATATTATTGTATTAATATAATCTAAATTATATTAAAAAAGACTACTAATTATTGTTATAGAAGATAAATGTATTCATTCACATTATTTATCTAAGAAGATTTGTTACATGAGGCATTTTACGTGTAATGTCCTAAGTTGAAATTTCAACTTCTTGAAAAAAATTGAAACTCGGGGAATTTGTTGTTCTATCAAGTAGAAATGTGCCCGAAAAAATATTTTTGACTTTTTCGAAAATTTGAAGGGGGTAGAGGGGGGCCAATTTGACCAATTTTGCTAACACCGGCTATTTTGTGAATTTTTTCTGAACGTCTTTTTAATGGCAAAAATTTTTCAGAATATGTTTCGGAAAGGTTTTTTCGTCCTCTTTTCAATGGTAAATTTTATTTTTTAATATTTTAAAAATTTATCCCAATTTTTGATAATTAGTATTTAAATTTCAATTTCCCAAAAAAGGGTCCTTTTTATTTGAAAATAAATTATTGCAAACGAAAGCTGAGGTTTTTTCCTATGCGCATGTAAATTTTCAGAATGCCCTTTTTTTGTTTTTGAGTTATTAAATTTCAAAGAATGTCTCAAATGTCATTTCTTTGGGTAATAATGTTATGTATGACAATAGCAATAACCTGAATACTAAAATCAACTATATCAAATCCATAGAAAATTTTATTAATTCTTATAATCTGAATGACCAAATCTCAAATGACATAAGGACTAAGTTAATTAATAATTTTCGAACATATGATTCTAATTTGAAAAAGTCACACCATAATAATGTCAACGATAAACACTTTCCTTCCTAGAATTTATGGTTTACTAAAAATTCATAAAAAAGATAATCCTTTAAGACCTGTTGTTTTAAATACTGATTATCCAACTGCCTTCCTATCCAAACAACTTTTTGAATTACTTAATAAATCCATTAAAAAACCAAAATCTTATGTAAAAAATAGTTATGATTTCATTGAAAGAATTAAAAATTTTACCATTCCAGAGAACCATATTTTAATTAGCCTTGATGTTTCATCTTTATTTACTAACGTTGGTTCTGAACATGTATGTAATTCTATCATCAAACGTTATTGAACAATATCTAAAAATTGCAATATTAGTTTATATTAATTGCTTGACTCATGTTAATTTCTCTTTGATAACACTTTTTTTAAATTTAATAATAAATACTATCAGCAAGTTTATGGTACACCAATGGGTTCATCAATTTCTGGCCTTTTTGCTGATATTGTTATGGAAGACCTTGAAACTTGTTGTAATGATCAATTATCCTTTAAACCTCTCTTCTTCTACAGTTATGTTGATGATATTATTGCTTGCATACCAGAAGAAAAAATTGACGAAATGCTTAATATATTTAATAATGATGACGAAAGATTGCAATTTACTTTTGAAACACAAAATAACAATACTATTTACTTTTTAGATGTTTTAATTATTATCAATGAAAAAATGAACTCATAACTGATTGGTATAAGAAACCCACATTTTCTGGACGAACAATTAATTACCACTCTAAACACCTTTTGCTCAAAAAATTGCTATAGTTTATAATTTAACTGATAGAGCTATTAAACTTTCTGATGAACAATTTCATGCTAAAAATATTGAATTTGCGAGAAAAATTTTACTTAAAAATAATTATCTATTAGAATTCATAAAAAAGTACATAATGAAACGTATTTCTTCTATAGTTTCTAATACTCAATCCTCTAGTAAATTATACAATAGTACCTAAGGTCTTCTTACCATATGTTCCAAACTAATTTTAAAAAACCTCCTCAGTTATTAGAAACTATAGCATTTTATCTATTCCCTGCAAAAATAATAATATGAACCATAATTTTATTAAAAAAGGAAAAGATGTTAATAAAAAATCTGAAATTACTAATACGGTTTATAAAATCAATTGTAAAAACTGTTCTGCATCTTATGTTGGTCAGTCAAAGAGAGTGGTGGGTGTTCGTATCAATGAACATAAAAAATCTAAGTCCAATGTGATCGCTACACACAATCATTTTTTCAAACACAATTTTGATTGGAACGGTTTTTCAATATTAGATAAAGAAAACAATTACAATACAAGATTGATATTTGAAATAATCTACATTAATTTACAAAAAAAGCCGGTTAACAAAAAAGATGATGTACAAAATCTTAACAATACTTATAATCACTTTCTAAATGAAATGAAATATTCACAATCTTCTAATCTGTTTTAACTTTCCTTGACATTTCCTGCGTTTGCTTTATTTTGTTTTCTTTTCGCTAACACGGTCATTCACCTTGTGTCGATAGAGTATACTATGAAAGTTGTATATATTTCATTCATCAGTGTCTAATTGTAATCGCCACAGCGAAGACGTCTCCTATGAGACTCTTTAAACAATTTTAATAATGTACAATCGGTAATAATTTTCACTAATATGTTTATAAATAATTTTATCTTAATTTTAGTAATGTAAAAAAAAATTTTCTTTTTAATAATGTATTTTAATTTATTTCTTTCTGTCAAATAAATAATAGTTTCTGAAGAGGGCAGCAGCGCTGTTGAAACGTTAAAACCAATGTGTTTTTTTTAATTATTGACTCATATGGATCGTAAAATTTTCATGTTTATAATAATTTAATGGATTTATCTAGATTTTGGCCATACTTTATTTTCAACGCGGGCAACTATTAAAATTTCTTGTTGATTAGTTTTAGAAAAATTAAAAACAAAGACTGCATAAAGTAATTGCTTAATTTAAAAAATATACATCAATAATTGTAAACCTAGCGCTTTTACCCCACTCTCCCCTATTACTGTTATACTTATACTGAGCTGCAGAACGTAACGTTTAAACATTAACGAAAATAAAATCCTGATTATTAGTGACTATTAAAATTTGTTCTCATTATGCTTATAACCAATTAAATGGGCGTCAAAAACTGAGTCAAAAAAGTCCGAAGAGCTCCAAAAGCTATTAAACTATTATTTTAAAAATATTAAATATTTTAAAAAGAATTATTATGGAAAGTTAAAGTAATTTCTTTAAATTTTAGAGTTTTTTGGCTCAGTTCTTGACGCCTATTTAATTAATTATAAGCATAATAGGAACAAATTTTAAATTTTATTCAAAAAGCCATCTTTATTGTTTGATTAATTGTAGTTAGAGGATTTAATACTTCTTTTAACCCTTTTTCGAAATAGGTTTTAGACCTCTTCTGACTTTTTTGATTCAGTTTTTAACGTCCTTTTAATTGGTTATAAGCATAATGAGAACAAATTTTAATAGTCTTTAATAATCAGGATTTCATTTTCGTTAATGGTTTAACATTACGTTCTTCAGTTCAATTATATTTATTAGAAAAATTAATATAATTTCGAAAATGATTTACATGTTTAAATATTCTTTGAATAAAGCTAAAATAACATTCAGTTTATTTTTAAAATATTATTGTTTTTTAATTGAGAGATGAAATATTAACAATCTATCCAAGTCAGGTTAAAATAAAAAACAATCTGTTTTACGTTTCGACGACACAGTCGTCCTATTTAGAAACTAAAATTTATTATCGAAAAGGAAAAACTCTTCACACTTAGTGAGCTACAAAAAGCAGGCAAAAGATTGAAAACAGGCAAGGCGCCTGGAATCGATGGGATAAGTAACGAGATCCTAAAGTTGGTAATCGACACTTCACCCCAGATTCTGCTTCGATGATTCAATCTTTGCCTTGAGAGAGGAGAGTTCTTCCGCGACTGGAAGCAACAGAGGTTAGTCCTCCTAAAGAAAGGTGAAAAACCTCTAGATAAGGTTTTATCCTACAGGCCTGTTGCATACTGTGGGTAAGGATATGGTTCTGCAGAGAATGCAAGGCCACTAGGCCGAAGAGAATCGTCTATCCGATTACCAATTTGGTTTCTGTAAAGGCAAGTCTACAGTTGATGCCATCCAGGCAGTAGTAGACATAGCCAAAGCAGGAAAAAACAAATGCGGATAATGGATAATTATCTTAGCGACAGGTGGGTTATATATGAGGGAGACACCTGCACTTTCAAGGAAGAGATGCAGTGTGAGGCTTCTCAAGGCTCGAGGGTGGGTCCATTTATATGGAATGTATCTTACGATGACTTCCTGCGGATGGACCTGCCAGAAGGTGAGGTGATCATTGGCTTTGCGGACGACGCGTTGTTCGTGTGCACTGCCGAAAGCGAGGAGGCTCTTGGGACATTGGTGAACGAATGTCTGCGACTAGCAAAAAGCTGGCTGGATACCAGAGGTCTTGAAATGGCCCTGGAAAATACCGAGACACTGCTGGTCACAGACAGACGAGGTTATGAGCGTTTATCCGCGATAAACGGATTCGAGGTCAAATGGAGTAAACAAATAAAATATCTTGGTGTGGAGTTAGATGGAAGATTAAACTTCCACCACCACATGCTACGGCGTCAAATAAGGCGATCGAGTGTGTTGCTAATCTTGCATGGTTAATGCCAAATATAGGCGGACCCTGTGAACAAAAAAGAAGACTGGTGGCAAATGTCGCTAATGCTAAAATGTTTTATTCAGCACCAGCGTTAGCCCCATCCCTGAGAAGTAAAAGATGTCAAACCATCTGTGATAAGATACTGTCAGCGCAGAGACCGACAACTACGCGTATCATCTCTGCATACAAGACAGTATCTACGAGTGCTGTGCAGGTCCTTGCAAGTGTCCCGCCAGCAGATCTTTTGGCGAGGGAAAGGGAAGAAATGTTTCTCTTTTCCAAAGGAAGAAGTTCCTTGGATGAGGAAATAAGACCAAGCAAGGGCCTGATCCGCGAAGAAGCGAGTCACAGGCTCATAGAAAGATGACAAAATATGGGATGGTGAGAAAAGAGGTCGATGGACCTATCGCCTAATCCCGGCACTCGCCACCTGGATAAATAGGAAACACGGTAAGGTTTCCTATTACTTGACGCAAGCGTTTACAGGGCACGGGTGTTTTAACTCGTACCTGTATCGCTTTAAATTACGCGAAGATGAGGAGTGAGCGTACTGCCAGTTCGCTGTGGACAACGCAGAGCACACCCTCTTTTCATGCAAGAAATGGGACTTGGAGAGGCGGGCCATGTTCGAAGGTGTAAACAGTCAAGTTACACGGGAGAACATGGTATCGCTAATGACCCAGTCAGAAGAGAACTGGCGGCATGTCGAGAACTTTATAATCTCGGTTATGTCGAGAAAAGAACTCGGCGGCTATATCTGTTTATTCTATATGTTTCTGTTTTACACCTGTTCAATATTTTATACATTGACATTTTACACTATGTCAACATTTGTTTTTTTATTTTGTTGTGCTGTTAATTCCGCTTAGACTTTAAAATAGTTTTAAATTTTTTAACTGTTGACGCAGGAGAACCGCAGATAAAGGGCTCCAAAAGAAGGGTCACGGGTTTTAGTGGGTCGGGCTGGCAGTAGGTCGCCAGTTTATTAAATTTATTATCTTATTTCTTTTATATTTAATAATTTTACATATCTTTTCTTTTACTTTACCAACCCCACATAACCTTGGAGTGCGGAATCCAAGGCATCTGTAGACAGATGTCCTGAAAGTCTCTAAGCAAAAATAATAATAATAAGGGACAGTATATTTAATTTAACATTATTTATTTTAATCTAATCTAATCAATTAATATTGATTAGATTCTTATTCTCATTTTGTACAATACAAAAAAGAATTATTTCAATAAATGTTATAAATAATTTGATGTCAAAATAAAATTTCACATTTCAAAATATGGAACTTTGGGAGTATTAGCATGAATGATTATCAATAATATATAACTTTAATATATAACGATCACTGCGCATGACAGCAGTGACGTGATTACACACTCAAGTGTGCAGTGGCAGTGGTACGGATTACTATTTTTTTGATCAAAAAATTAAAAAGTAAAACTTTAAAATTTTTACAAGTAATATTTACAACATACTGAATGTAAAAAGCATTACAAAATTTAATGAATGAATTTTAAAAGTGGATACTGTAATAATTATACTATTAGTATTTTTCACTACAAAAAAGAGTAATATTTTGGTAGTTCTACAATCAAATGAAAAAAATAAAAAAAATTGGGCCCAATATGCTCATTTCTTAAAAAATTAAAAAAAATCAATTTCAAGTATAGAATATTTAGCTATATTTTTAAAAAATTCGAATTACTTCAGACAAATGAATGGAAGTTTTAACCTTGAGAGGGCCGGGGTGGCCACTATAGTGGCCACCATTTATTTTTACTTTTATTTTCATCGAATTGATTTTTTATTTAATTTTACTTAATAAAAAACTAGTAAATTTTATTTTAATTTTCCGGCCCTCTGAAGGTTAATACATTTCTTATATATATGAGCAATTTCACGTCAAGTGTTGAAGGGGTCTTACGGTGTAATGTTTATTTTAATAATTTTTTACTCTTAAACAATTAAGCATACAAATTTGACAAAGTACTTTTTGAAAAGGTTTTTACATGATGCTCTTTCGATTAGAAATAAGCATTTTAAAGAAAGAAATTTTTTGACCGAAAAAAATTAAATATAAATATCAATTTTTGGGGAGGAAAGGTACGATTTTTTTTAAACGAAAGCTGAGGTTTTTTCCTAAAAGGACTTATATATGAAAAAGTTGGACTAGAATGTTTAAACATTAAGAAAAAGTTTTCTACCCACCGGAGCGCTCTAAACCCGGTTTTTAGCTCCGTTTAGAAGAAAATTATTTTTTTTAATGTTTAAACATTCTAGTTCCACTTTTTCATGTATATGTTCTTTTAGGAAAAAACCTCAGCTTTCGTTTTAAAAAAAATCGTACCTCTCTCCCCCAAAAATTGAAATTAATTTTTTTAATTCGCTTGCAACTTGTTACTCGGGCGTTTTTAATGCCGCTGATAACGAATATGATATTAGATTCTCAAAATTAGAAATGGCGGACACATTTTAAGAAAAAAACAAAGAATTCTACTGAAACTGGTTACTCGGGGGTTTTCAATGCCGCTGATAACGAATATGATATTGGCTTCTCAAAATTCAAAATGACGGCTCTATTATGGCGGACACATTTTAAGAAAAAACAACGAATTCTAGTGAAACTGGTTACTCGTTAGAAAATATAAAATTGGGATATTTGCAATTTTTTAAGTTTTTTAAAAATCATTTATATATTTACATCTTAGTTATAGGACATTTTTTTGGCAAATTTATTATAGAATGTGACTAAATAACATGTTATACTCAATTATACAAAGTTTGAAAGCATTTTTTTAAAAAAGGTAAAATTTCAAAATTATTGATTTTTGAATTTTTTGAAAAAATTCAATATCTCCCGTTCTAATTTATATTTTTCTAATCTGTAAATTTATAAATAATCTTTGGCCCAAGGTAAAACATTCTGCAAAATTTTGTTTCATACGGTTCAGCCTTTTTTAAGTGATTCGCGAACAAAGATTATGTGTCATACGGACATACATAAATACATACATACATAAAAAAATTTAAAAATTATTATTATTATTATTTAAATTTATTTTATTTTTAAATTTTTTCAGATCAAAATTAATTTAAAAAAATTAATTACTTATCGACAACCATATCGAAGTAATTATCATATGTAACACCTAACTCTAAACCAAAGAGTTCAAATGACATCTAATAGATGTCACTATCTGCTGATATAGTCGAAATCTTCATATTTCAAATTTTCCATCAGCGAATAAATTCTAACATTAATACATACATGAATAAATAAATACATACATACAATAAATGTCAATAAAATATTTCGTGTATGTATATACACGAAATTTTTTATTGGAATTTTTGGAATCCTAGATGCTCAAAACGAGAACAAAAAAATTTTAAGTTCTGAGCAATGCACAGACATTGCTCAGAACTTAAAATTTTACACATATTCGTTTTGAGCATCCAGGATTCCAAAAATGCCAATAAAAAATTTCGTGTATGTATGTATGTGTGTATGTATGTCACAGAATCTTTGTTCGCGAATCACTTAAAAATGGTTCAACCGTTTGAAACCAAATTTGGCAGAATGTTTGACCTTAGGCCAAGGAAAGTTTTTTAAATTTACAGATTTGAAAAATATTAATTAGAACGGAAGATATTAAATTTTTTCAAAAAATTAAAAAATCAGAAATTTTCAAATTTTACCTTTTTTAAAAAAATGCTTTCAAACTTTGTATAATTGAGTATAACATGATATTTAGTAACATTCTATAATAGATTTGCCAATAAAATGTCCTATAACAAAAAATAAAAAAAAACATGATTTTTAAAAAATTAAAAAAATCGCAAATATCCCACTTTTATATTTTGTAATGAATTGCGTTTAAATTATCTATAATTGATTGTTACATGTTAATTGTTCAAATTTTAGTATTATTTTTTCAAAAATTGTGTCCTATATCTAAGATGTAAAGATAAAAATGTTTTCAAAAAATCGAAATTTTAAAAATTTTAGATTTTTTAATGTATTGCTTTTAAACGATCTATAATTAAGTATAACATGTTATTTAGTCACATTTTAGCATAATTTAGCAAAAAATACTATTCCATATTTCAGATGTAAGTATAATAATGTTTTCGGAAAATTAAAAAAAAAATTATTTTTTTATAAGAGACAATTTTTGGAAAAATTATGCCAAAATTTTACCAGATAACATGTAACAATGAATTATAGATCATTTAAAAGCAATTCATTAAAAAATATAAAATTTGAAAAATTTCGATTTTTTAAATTTTTTTAAAAACATTTTTATACTTACATCTTGGTTATAGGACATTATTTTTGGCAAAAAATTTTTACATTTTGATAGATTGCAGTAAAATAATCAGTTATGACTTTTGTGAGATATATATAAGAGGCATTTCATTTCAAATCGTTCCACCGACAAAAAACAATCGCAAGAAAATAGATTTTCTAATAATTTTTATTATATAAAACTTTAATTGTTTATAATATATTATACACTAATTCAAAAGAGAATTTCATGAGCTTTCTATTGCTATTTTTATTATATTAAATTTCTGCCAATTTCGTAGAGAAATTCCTGTTTGAAATGTTAAACTCTTAATATCACAAAACACCCCCCGACGATTTTTATCAAAATTATATGAAAATAAAGCGTAAATTCCCTAGTTTCTATTCCCATTTGATATATTATGGACATTTCATGGGATTAATAGAAAAAAAATTGTTTAAAAAATGTGTTTTTGAAAAATTTGACAAATAGTACGAAACTGAATGTAAGTTGAATGGGTTAAGGTTCAACTTCATACTATTTGTCAAATTTTTCAAAAACACATTTTTTAAACAATTTTTTGCTAATAATCCCATGAAATGTCCATAATATATCAAATGGGAATAGAAACTAGGAAATTTACGCTTTATTTTCATATAATTTTAATAAAAATCGTCGGGGGGGGGGGTGTTTTGTGATATTAAGAGTTTAACATTTCAAACAGGAATTTCTCTACGAAATTGGCAGAAATTTAATATAATAAAAATAGCAATAGAAAGCTCATGAAATTCTCTTTTGAATCAGTGCATAATATATTATAAACAATTAAAGTTTTATACAATAAAAATTATTAGAAAATCTATTTTCTTGCGATTGTTTTTTGTCAGTGGAATGGTTTGAAATGAAATGCTTCATAAACAATAAATTTACAGATTTTAAACATATTGATTAGAACGGGAGGTTATTAATTCTTAATTACGGGAGGTATTTAATTTTTTCTAATCATTAAAAAAATGGAAAATTTTTAATTTTTTTGTTTTTTAATATATATCTTTTAAACTTTTGACGTCAAAATAATGGATTTTAGAATAATTTGTTTATTCAATTAATCAAAAAAATTTTCAATTATAAAACTTCGAAAATATTAAAAATGGTAAACGATAAATGGTAAACAATGTGAAAAAATATTAATTCATAGCTTTAAAATTATTTTTAAAGGAGATTGAAAATGGAGATTTTTTATGTTAAAATTCATACTACAGAAATTCAAGAATACCTGTGAAACGATACTTGCATTATGCTACTGGGAAAAAACTTAGAATGTAAAAAGTTTTGTTATTTTAATTCTAGGTTTAACTATTATGGATGTTTTGAGCATTGTAAAGGGAAAAGTTAAACAGAGTGTCTATTATTATTTTTGTGTAACAAACCATTTGGCTTTTCCCATCTTTGTCCAAATTTTTCCATGTGTATATTTTCTCATCAAATATAGATTTTTTTTAATAAGAATAAACGATAAATAAAACTACAAATGGCTACAAAAATTCACATATTTTATGAAAATACTCTTCGACGGGTTTTTGTTTTTACAAATACTTTTAACAGGGGATCTACGAACTGGGAAAAAACGGGAAATATGCAGGAATTTTATTTAATCGGGACAAATTGTGAATTTAGCTTGCAATAAAAGGTCTAATTTTACATTTAAGCAATTATGATACAATTAGTTCGAATTTGACTTTACTATAACTCCAAAAACTGGTCGAAATTTAGGATTAATTTATAATACTATAATTAAATTTCTAAAAATAATTTACAAACATTGTTTTCTGCATTTTAATAAATAAAAAATTAATTATTTGATGATAAAAATTTAATTACTGTTTTAAAATAGTAATATTTTTATAATGAAATAGTTAATGGTAGCTAATCATAATTTCTCCAGTCAAATTAAATTTCCCACTATATTTCCTATTTTTCGAGACTGGTAGACACACTATTAAATGTATCTGTAGAAACTAAAACCCGTCGAAGACGGGTACGACAGCTAGTATATATATATATATATCTTATATAATTATATATATATATATATATATATATCTTATATATTAATGAGTTTTTTAACGTAAAATATTTGGCATTTTTCTTATAATAAGCAGGTCATAATTTTTTGAATACTTCAATTAAATTGAATTTTTTTTAAAGATTTAATTAATTTATTTCCTAACGTAAAAAAATTATTTTTATTTATTATTACTTTAATAAATTTAAAAAGATTCAATAAGAAAATTAAATTTTTTTAAATATTTAATAATTTAATAAGAAAATTAAAAAATAGATTGTATTAAAATTAAAAACAAATTTATTTAAATTATTATTTTATATTTTTTAAATTAAAAAATTGCTTATAAATCTTAATAAACAAATTATAATTTTTTTGATACTTGAATTAAATTGAATTTTTGTAATGCTTGATTAAATTGAATTAATTTATTTTGTAAAGAAAATTATTAAATAGAATATTTTTATAATATTAATAATTAATGAAAATTAAATGATAAGCATAGGAGAATAAATAATTCAAAATGAAATTATTTTTTAAATATCAAATTACACAAAAAGTTTTGAAATAAAAGTCTTTAGCAATTCATAGCCTCTGCAGAACTATAACTTTCTTTTTTGATGCCATTGAAAACTTTTTAGATAAAACAGATAATTATTAGAGCTTTTACAGCAAACATCATTTAAATTATATAAATAATTCTGTTAAATTTTTTGTGCCTTGAAGTTAATTATTATAGGTTATAGGACAGTTAGTGTTTAGTCGTTGAATATAAGTAAATTTTTGCGTAATTAAAAATATGTGTATGACAGATAATGTTTAGAACATACATAATTAAATCCACCTAATTATGAGCGTATGGAAATTTAGTTTGGAGTCAAATACTCTATTTTTAGAAAAATATAAGGAAAATAAAAAGTCAAGTCACTTGTTCGAATTATCGGATGCCAAAACTTTTGGAACTCCAATTATCAGAACCCAAGTTATCGGACGCATAAAAATACCTGACACTTTGGGAGGTTGTAAACGAAGAATTTTTTTAAATTACACACATATTAATTTCACTGAAAATTAATGAATTGTAAATTACTTACAAAATTATCAATGAATTTTACTTGAATTACAAATAAATATTTCCCAACAAACGAGTTCTCAGTTTGACATTTGATTTTAAACTTAGACCAGATTTCATATCATTAGTCGATACGTGCATTCAATAATTAGAACATGACAAATATAACCTTTAAATGTCCTTCCAAGCCAATATTCCAGTGGAAACTTCTTGAAAAATTACTGATGTAAAATTGCTGAAAATTTCCAAAGGAGCCGGTTGAATTATACACGGAACGGCTTCTCCCGGCCGGTAGGAATGCCAGTTCCGAGCCGGTTGCCAGCGCGCTCCTGGCCTAGTCACTATTCGGTAGAATGCCCGTTCACATCCGGTTGGCAGGCAGTTCCGAGCCAGTACAGTTACACCGGCGTCAGTACTGACTAGGGTCCGCGCCGGTTGGAAATTTCCGCCTGGGTTGGAAGGAAGTTCTAAATCGAAGTGCAATAAAATGTTTGTGGAAAATATATTTTTCTTATAGGTGAATTTAGTTAATAAGAAAAAAATGTATACTAAAAAAAATAATTAAATAAAATTATAAAAGTGGAAATATATACAGTCGGGCCTCCGAACTGCACGCTTTGAAAGTGAACGCTGTCGCCAAACTGCACGCTGACTTTAGTTTCTAAGTCCTCTACAGTGTACGGTGGCGCTACTAAAGTCAGTGCCGTATATTTGAAAGTTAAAAAATAAAAAACAAAGACGGTATGCTTATATAAATTGTCACTACATGTATACTACAATAAATATTTATTTTTATAGGAATTTATTTATATTTATAATATAAATTAAATGTTATTTATAACTTAAATAGTAATTCATATGAATATTTTGCCTCTTAAAATTAAAAATAAATTTACTGATTTATTTAAATTGAGGGGCTGGATGCTATAAGGGGATACGCGTGAACACACGGCCAGTCAGTTCGGACGTAGAGATAAAATTTTGAAGTTGTTCAAAATGAATTTAAAATTATTGTTTCTTGTTCAGAATTTCAAGGCAAAACTTTTTTTCTAATAAAATTTTTTTATATAATTTTTTGTTTTTAAGTAAATTGAGAAAAAAGTGATTTTTTAACCTAAGAAATTTTAATGAATTTTTGACTTCAACTCGTGATTACTTCGTTAAATATTAATATTTATCCACGAAATTTACACACAATATTCTTCAAACTATACCAAAAGTGAAACAATATTTAGTATTTTTTCAAAAAAATCTGTGTCTAAGTAAATAATTATTTAAACAATTTTGCCGGAAAAATGATTCTCCTATTTTCAATTGAAAAAGTTGAGTGACGAATTTTCGTTTACAGAAAACTTCCAGTGACAAAAATGTTCATCAATATGTTAGGAAGTTTTTTGGAAAATTTTTCGTCATTTGATTAATAAATTAAAGAAAATAGAGCAATTTTAACAGCGTCGCGCTATGCTGTAAACGTAAACAATGTCTAACTGTATACATTGGTCTTGTAATGGCGGCCATTCTACACGTGCGCGGCCACGCCGTAATTTTACAGCATAGCGCGACGCTGTTAAAATTGCTCTATTTTTTTAAATTTATTATCAAATGACAAAAAATTTTCCGAAAAACTTCCTAACATATTGATGAACATTTTTGTCACTGGAAGTTTTCTGTAAACGAAAATTCGTCACTCAACTTTTTCAATTGAAAATAGGAGAATCATTTTTCCGGCAAAATTGTTTAAATAATTATTTACATAGACACAGAATTTTTTGAAAAAATACTAAATATTGTTTCACTTTTGGTATAGTTTGAAGAATATTGTGTGTAAATTTCGTAGAAAAATATAAATATTTAACGAAGTAATCACGAGTTGAAGTCAAAAATTCATTAAAATTTCTTAGGTTAAAAAATCACTTTTTTCTCAATTTACTTAAAAACAAAAAAGTATATAAAAAAATTTTATTAGAAAAAAAGTTTCGCCTTGAAATTCTAAACAAGAAACAATAGTTTTAAATTCATTTTGAACAACTTCAAAATTTTATCTCTACGTCCAAACTGACTGGCCGTGTGTTCACGCGTATCCCCTTATAGCATCCAGCCCCTCAATTATTTCACTGTAAAAAAGAGCGTCTTGGTTTAAGACGTTTACGTGGTCACTTCTAAGACGTTTATAAGCGTCTTATTTGCTCTAATAAGACGCTTATTTACATAAGACGTTTATAAACGTCTAAACGTCTTATTTTTAGACGCAATTTTTTGCAGTGTTTCTTTTCTATGATTTGGATAAATCAGTGAATTTTTTTTAATTTTATGACGCAACATATTTTGATTAAAAAATGTAAATTTTTTCTACCATTTATCAATTTGAGAATAGTATATATTTTTATGATTTCAATTAATTTTGAATGTAAAATTATTTAGAAATTGAAATTATTTTTCAGAATTAAAAATTTTAGTAAATTATAAAATAATTTCAAGTTGTATACAACGTTTTTCGTGTAAAATTTCTAGTTGTATTTATAAACTGCTCTCTAAATTTGAATTAGTAAAAATATTTACTAATTTGAATTAGTGACTGACTTTTTGCTTTTGAATTAGTAAACTTTCCTAATATATTAGTAGAAATGACTATTAGTAAATCTTACTAATTCAAAAGCAAAAAGTCAGTCACTAATTCAAATTAATAAACATTTTTACTAATTCAAATTTAGAGAGTGCTTTTATTAATACTTATAATTAAAATAGTAACATCTGCAAATATTGTTTTGTTTACAAAAATTATCTTTCAAAGTTTAATTGAAAGTGCTATCATTCAAATTACTTTCAGTGACAGTTTTAAATTGAATCTGGAATATATGAAGTGATTAATGAAGTTTTAAATTGAAGTAAAAATTGTTTAAATAAAACATCTGTCATCAACGCAAAATATATTTTTTCTATGATCGCAATTAAAATCCCCCTTAATAAATATGTAAGTACGGTCCTAAAAATTAGAAAGTGGGGATGAATTCGTCAGCGTGCAGTTTGAAATCAAGTGGAGGGGTTATTTCTGGGATACCGTGCTGTTCGGCGGCCCGACTGTAATAAATTTTTGTTATTATATGTTTGTAAGGGTTTAATTTACCTTATTAACCCATTTAGTCCCAAATGTCCGTTTTTTTAGTACAAGTTCGAGCTTCTCGTTCTACGAGTTCTGGTTTTAAAAAAAATCGGGACAAAAGTTTTCTTATAGATTTGAGTGTCCTCTTTCAGAATCTGGAAAAAAATTTCAATTTCGACTTAATGATAAAAAGTTATAATTGTTTAAACAAAAAAAACCCGTTTTTAGTGTTTTTTTTCTTTAAATGCAGATTATTTAATTGAAATCGGCTTGGGAAAAATCTGGAACATCAAAATATCGCGTCCAAAATGTTAGGACTATCAAATAGACATACTGCCAAAAACAATTTTTTACAAATTTCAAATTACAAAATTTCATAAAAGATTAGAATAATATACTCGAAATTTTCGAGTACTCAATTGGATTCAAGCTTCAAGGTTATGTGCGGTTGGTATAATAAAATAAGAAAGGAAATATAAAAAAAGAAAAATAAATAGATAACATAGTAAACTTCAGTAAACTTAGCTAAAATAAACTAAACTTAAGTAAACTTAACTAAAGTAAACTAACTAAACTAAACGAATTTAAAGTAAACTAACAAAACTAAAGTAGACTAACTAAACTAAAATAAACTAAACTGAAGTAATGTAAAGTTAAGTAAAATAAAAAAAACTAAATTTAAGTAAACTTTACTAAATTAAAGTATACTAACTAAAGTAAACATAATTATACTAATGTAAACTAACTAAACTAAACGAATCTAAAGTAAGCTATACGAAACTAAAGTAAACTAACTGAACTAAAGTAAACTATACGAAACTAAAGTAAACTAAACTAATGTTTTGTTTAAAAAACTATTTTCATTAGTTGCGTCAATTTGGTTAGTTTCTAAACTAAAGTAAAGTAAACTTAACTAACCTAACGTAATTAAAGAAAACTTATGTAAACTAAAGTAAACTAACTAAACTTAACAAATTTAAAGTAAACTAACGAAACTAAAATAAACTAACGAAACTAAAGTAAACTAAAGTAAACTTAATAATATTAAATAAACTTACTAAACTAAAATTAAGTAAACTGAAGCAAAGTAAACTAAATTAAAGTGAACTCACTAAAGTAAAATGTAGGATATTAAAGTAAACTAAACTAAATCAATGTAAACTTAAGTAAAATATACGAAACTAAAGTAATCTTAACTTACCTAATGTAAACTTAATTAAACTAATGTAAACTTTAGTAAACTAAAGTAAACTTAATAATAAAAAGTATACTTGAATAACTAAACTTAACTAAAATAAGGTAAACTGAACTAAAGTAAACTAAACTGAAGTAAACTCAAGTAAACTCTAGTAAACTTAAATAAAATCAACTAAAGTAAACTAAACTAAAGTAAACTTTAGTAAACTTAAGTAAAATCAACTAAAATAAACTAAATTAAACTAATGTAAAATGAAGTAAACTAATGTAAACTAATGTGAACTTAAGTAAACATAAGTAAACATAAGTAAGCATAAGTAAACTTAAGTTAAATCAATTTAGTAACTTTAGTAATTTAGCGGAACTGACTACAAAGTGCCACTTCACCGTTGTAGACACCACCTCCCGTGGCCACGCTTTGTTTATTTAATAACTCAAAGACAACTCAATATTTTCAAAAACGACAAAGGACTTTTTATCTTAGATTTTCGCGAAGAATACAATACTCAAATATATTCGCGCTTGACCAGGACACAAATACTGTCCGATTTCGCATGGAACGTTCCATATATATATATATATATATATATATATATATATATATATATATATACCATGATTTTTTAAAAATTTATTCATCAAGTCGTTTAACCACTTCACTGTCAGGGCGTTCCAAATGGCGTCCCTTTCGCCGAGGCCCAGACTGGCAAAAACATATACGTATAATATTACCATTCATAATAATAAATAATAGTTATTTATGTATGTTATACACGGAGAAAAAAATGCTGTTGAATCAAAGACATGAGTTTGATTCATTGAATAGTGTCATAACGGGCTGCCAAACGTATATGCTGTTGTTTTGAAAGCACCGATTCTAATGATTCGATAGTATCACTTTCATTGAAACAAAAACATATTTCTTAAATTGACAGCATACTATGTTAATTTGAAGGTATCAAAATTTTTTAATTTAACAGTATATGCTTTTGAGTCAATGACTATAGTTTTTAAATTTAAAAGCATCATTTTTTAGATTCAAAAATTTGTACTTTTAATTTTTTTAGTTGTTGCTATCGATTGAATAACACCATACTGTTAAGTCAATTCTTTTATGTGGTTAAAGATATACCAACGATAAATTGAAAAAATGAAATTTTTGTTCACATATTTTTTATATACTAATTCTCACACCTTTAACACAACACTTCTTATATACATCTTTTTTTCAATTTTACACACTAACATAGACATCTTTATTATTTTTTTAAATTTTTTCCAACGACAAACACACATACATACAAATTCAAACACACTTTATAATTTTTTGAGTCTGAAAAATACGCTGTTCCCAATCGGTCACCCATCCAGGTAGTAACCGCGACAAAACGTGCTTAACTTTCGTGATAGACGAAAACTGCCGCGCTGCAATGTAATACATTCGCTTCTTACATTGAGCAGTTACTTTGTAGTTAAATACCGTGCGCGAGATTTTTCTCGTGAATAAGGGAATTTATATAGGGAATTTATGTTTAACTAGTCCTTAATTCTTTAAAACAATTTAAATAATAGTTTTTTATATAAGAATTTCAAAAACGACAGGTTTAATAAACATATAAATATATGTGAATAAGTATTTCAATAAATTTAGCACCTGTCAATGTCTCAAATACATAGTGTCCTTATTTTTATAGCATATGCTATTGGCAGTCCGCTATAGCACCATTCATTGAAACGAAATCATATGCTTTCATTTTCAAAAGCGCGCTTCTTTGGAGCAAACAACTTTTCATTTGATTCAAATTTACACGCATTTTCTTCAAGTTTATCTATTAGATGTTTCAAATGAATAATGTCAAAGAAGCAATAAATTATTCTGTTGCTATATATAGATGAACTATAGAAACAATTTGTAGAATATCATTAACTTAACAGTATCGTACTTTTAATTTAATGATAGAACGTCCAAGCGCCCATCCTGCCGGAAGGATGTTCCGAAAATAAGGCTTTTAAAAAAAGGGAATTCAATTTTTCTTTTTCGGAACTCCTTGGGATTAAAGTAGACGAAAAGACGAAAAAATCCATGTACTTGACTTTTTAAAATAATAATATTAAACCATTTTTCAAAGCCCTCAAACTTGCTGTTTCTGAAAAGTAAAAAAAAAAACATTTTTTCGTAAATTTAATGTAAAATCCACAAAAATCAATATATTTTGGCCGGTCTAGTCTCTTTTTCTTCAGAAACGTTCAAAGAATGAAACCTATTTGTTTAATTTTAAAAAATTTCATTTTTAATGTTAATCAGCAAAATTGCGGCCAATTGAATAAAAACTCTCTTCAAAGTTTCTTTATAAAATTAATATGGAAGCAGATAAATACAAAAACGAATATATCGTTGGAAAGGTAATGAAACAAGCTTTCCAATGATGTAAATATCAAATTTCTAAATTTATATGCCTAGGCTTGGTAGCCTTTTAAACAAAGCGAAAAGCATCCTGCCGGCAGGACCGGGTTCCATCATTTTGTGACTAAAAATTATATGAATTTTTGGAAAATTCAACTTCTTTAAGCTACCCTGCTCTTCGGTTTCAACTTACAAGCTCGACATTTACATGCGCTGAAAGCTTGTTTCATCACCTTTCCAACCATATATATTACTTTTTGTTTATGTAAATCCATGTTAGTTTTATTCAGCGATTTCGGACGGACTCACCTGAGTCTTTTTGGTCCTGCCGGAAGGACGTTGGACGTTCTATCATTAAACAGTTTCATTTTTTCGTTTTAAGCAATGTACTGTTCGATTAATAAATGTGTTATTGAATTAATAACGGGAAATTCAACAGCATGGAGCTATTTGATTCAACAGCACTTTTTTTTCAGTATATATATATATATATATATATATTATTAATAGTTATATTATTATATTATAATATTGTATATAAATATCTTTTTTTAATAAAAATACAAGTTTTATTGTGTAAAAATTGACAAAAAGTGGAACGCCATTTGTTGAAAAATGTTAAAAACAGCCGATTTAGACGTTCGGAAAAACGTTGAAAATCACAAAAACTTAAATTTTTATTGTGATAATCTTGTTCTCTGATGTCTAAAATACAGAAATATTTCTTTACAACAGTTAAATGTGGTGTACACTCTTTAAAAACAAAGTTTTTTTAGGAACGCCATTTCGGTGTTTTTGCCAGTCTGGGCCACGGCGCGTGGAACGCCATTTGGACCACCCTGCCAGTGAAGTGGTTAAGAGATACAGGTTTTTGAAAAATCACGTTTTTTACGAAAATGTTTTTTTGAAATGGTTATAACTCGGTCAATAATTGACCTAATTTTACGTTCTATATATGAAAATTTTTGTTTTTACACGTAGTTTTTGATAAAAATATTTTAAAAAATTATTTTTCAAATTGACGAAAAAGTTTTTTAATTTTTAAAATAAAATTTTATTTTTAAGAATGTATGTATCGATCGATTTTTTCAAAATTTCTTGTACGAAACTAGAACTAAATTAACAACTTTTAGACGTTGACTGATTGTGGGCAAACGATGGGATCTATTTATTTCGAATTTTTTAATTTTTATATCCATTTAATATAGCAAACAATAGGGCTTTTGAGCTAAAATTATTAATAACACAGGTCAACAAAAAAGACTTAATTTTTTTGTAAGATTTCATAGTGTCCATTAAAGACGCTGAACTTCTACATAGACTTAAATGGAAGCTTGAATTGTCCACTACAAGACACATATATTTGTAAAACAAAAAAAAAATTAAAATTTTTTCAAAACATGAGGTTGAAGTTACCAAAAATGTGATTTTTGGGTTGCTTTAATGGACTTTTAAAATTGTTTTGAATTCGCTAGAAAATTGTTACTCGGAGGTTTCTGAGGCCGCTGATTGCGACTGCGATATTAGTTTTTAAAAATTCAAAATCGCTGATCCAAGATGGTGGATGTCAAAAATCCCATTTTTTGTAACTTCAACCTCATGTTTAGAAAAAATTTTTAATTTTTTTTTGGTTTTACGGATATGGGTCTTGTAGTGGACAATTCAAGCTTTAATTTAAGTCTATGTAGAAGATTCTGGTGCGTCAGGTTTAGGATAAAAAAAACTTGAAAACCCTCAAAAACACGTTTTTTAGGGTCTTTACCCCTACTTTTCTCAAAATACTGACGTGATGGCCAATTTTGTGACACAGGATCGTGTTCAGCGTCTTTAATGGACACTATAAAATCTCATAAAAAAGTTAGTCTTTTTTGTTGACTTGTGTTATTAATAATTTTAGCTCAAAAGCCCTATTGTTTGCTATATTATATAAATATAAAAATTAAAAAATTTGAAATAAATAGATCCCATCGTTTGCCCACAATCAGACAACTGCTAAAAGTTGTTAATTTAGTTCTAGTTTCTTACAAAAAATTTTGAAAAAAACCGATCGATACATACATTCTTCAAAATAAAATTTTATTTTAAAAATTAAAATATTTTTTTGTCAATTTAAAAAATAATTTTTTTAATATTTTTATCAAAAAATACGTATAAAAACAAAATTTTTATATATAGAACGTAAAATTTGGTCAATTTTTGACCGAGTTCTAACCATTTCAAAAAACATTTTTGTAAAAAACGTGATTTTTCAAAAACATGTAATCTTTTAATCGACTTGATGAAAAAATTTTTAAAAAATGATGGTAGCTTATTACAATGAGCACTAAAAGAAAAAAATATTTGAAAAAATTTGAGATGCAAAAGTCAAATACTGTCCGATTTCGAGTGGAACGCCCTATATATATATATATTATGGCATTTCATTTCAAACCGTTCCACCGACAAAAAACAATCGCAAGGAGACATATTTTCTAATAATTTTTATTATATAATTCTTTAATTGTTTTTAATATATTACACACTGATTCAAAAGAAAATTTCATGAGCTTTCTATTGCTATTTTTATTATTTTAAATTTCTGCCAATTTCGTAGAGAAATTCCAGTTTGAAATGTTAAACTCTTAATATCTCAAAACACCCCCCCCCCGCCGATTTTATCAAAATTATATAAATATAAAGCGTGAATTCCCTACTTTCTATGGTCATTTGATATATTATGGACATTTCATGGGATTAATAGAAAAAAAATTTTTTAAAAAATGTGTTTTTAAAAAATTTGACAAATAGTATGAAGTTAATTGGTCTTTACGTTTATTTCTCTACGAAATTGGCAAAAATTTAAAATAATAAAAATAGCAATAGAAAGCTCATGAAATTCTCTTTTGAATCTATACATAATATATTATAAACAATTAAAGAATTATATATAATAATCGTCGTGATTCCAGATTTCCGGATCTCTGTCCACACTTGAAGTTAGTTATAGTTATTCTTTTGTTTTTTATACGTTTTGATAGAAAATAGAATACATATATACCTACATAATAATCGTAAGTTTTCTTACCGTTAGTAAATTATCTGCATTCATTTGTGTTTTTTTTTGAAAATTCATTTTTGTGGGTTATTGTAATTTTTTTAATGTCAAAAAGAAACCAAAAAAACTCGTTTTATTAACTTCACAAAATTGACAAAAATTCCAGTTCATAATTTTTATTTTCCTAGCTTTTTCCTAATTTTCATCAAAAATATTTACTTTTTTCTTATCCTGCTAATAAATTGAATTTATGCTACGAATTTTATTACTTATGAAACAATTTTAAATATTTTAATTCTTGCGAAGAATTAAAAAAAAAATTTTAAATAATTGAATTTTTCAGAAGAATTTTATTATTTACAAAAATAATTCATTTTTTTAGGCAAATTTTGTTATTTATGAAAATAATTAAATTTTCTTGAAAATAATAAAATATTATTATTTATTAAAATAATTGAATTCTTGCGAAGATTTTTTTTTTAATTTGGAAAATAATTGAATTCTTGGAAAGAATTTTTAAAAAATTTTGAAAAATAATTGAATTTTATAAATTTTGAGAAAAATTGAATTTTTTCAAAGGATTTTGTAATTTATGAAAATAATTGAATTCTTTCGAGAAATTTTATTAATAATTGTTGAAAAAATAATTTAATTCTTTCAAAGAATTTTATTAATTAGGTAAATGATTAAATTCTTGCGTCGAATTTTATTAAAATGGTGAAAATAATTGAATTTTTTCTTACAATTTTATCATAAATTTTTTTGAATAATAGAATTCTGTTTGGTTATTTTATAAAAATAGTAGATATTGAAAATCATTAAAATGTGAAACGTTTTTAAAGATAATTACATTTTACAAAGAATTCTATTAAAAAATTTGGCAATAATTGAATGTTGGTTGGGAATTTTATTAAATTTTGTTGAAAATAATTGGATTTTCCAAAAAAACATTGTATTATTTATGAAAATAATTGAATTTTGAAAAGTATTTTATTGAAATACCTCAAAATAATTGAATTTTCGGGAGCAATTTTTTTTATTATTCAAAAAACAAATTTTTATTAAAATTATATTAAAACAATTAATTTCTTTCGAATAATTTTATTAAATTTTTGAAAATCATTGAATTATTGCGGTAAAGTTTATTAAAATGTTTAAAAAGAATTGAATTTCTGTTGAAAATTTTATTACTTTTGAAAGGAATTGAAATCTTCATATGAATTTTATGAACATTGGTTTAAATAATGAATTTTTAAATGTTATGAAAATTTTATTATTTTAAATAATTGAATTCTTGTTCAAAACTTTATTTGTGAAAGTAACTGAATTTTACGATTATGAAAATAATTAAATTCATGTTTAGAATTTAATCAAAAATTTTTTTGAAAAAATGGAATTTACATGAAAAATTTTATAATTATTGAAAGTAATTGAATTATTGGGAAAAATAAATTCTATAAAATTTTGTTAAATAAAATTGATTTTTTTCAATATTAGCGAATTAAAAGTAGTGGAAATTCTCTAAAAAAAATATTGTTTATATTCTTTGTTCGGAAAGTTAAATACCTATATATAGCTGATAATTTTTTTTACCTTCTCTATTCTTTAGAATCATTAAAATTTTCGTAATGAAGTTTTTTTAATTTAGGTATCAGATAACAATTTTTGTGAAATTCAATTTTCCTCGTACAAGAAAGTTTAATTATTTTCAATTGTGAAAATCTGATGCCAAATTTGAAATTAGTATCGAAATTTATTAAAGTTTTTTTTATATACTTTAAAGTTTAAAAATATAATATATTTTGAAAATTTAATTCTAATTAGTTTTTTAGTTATGTGTCATAATAAGTATTTCCTTAAAAATTACTTAAATTAAAATGACTTGAAATTGTTTATAATAAACATTGCAGAACAATATTCCCGCGCGCTTGCGCGCGGATAATTTGGCTAGTTATATAATAAAAATTATTAGAAAATATGTCTACTTGTGATTGTTTTTTGTCGGTGGAACGGTTTTAAATGAAATGCAATATATATATATATATATATATATATATATATATATATATATATATATATATATATATATATATATATATATATATATATATATATATATATATATATATATATATATATATATATATATATATATATATATATATATATTATTATTATTTATTTACTCTCCCTACAATAGGTAGGGTTCGAGACTCCCAAATACATACATAATAAACTTAACCTATATTTACAACAATCCTTACAACTAAACACTCTCTTCATACAACTTAACCTAAACGCAACTCAACCTACATACAACTCTCTCCACGCTCTCAACCTTACTAATCGCCAGTGCCGGGCTTCCGTTTCCAGTTCCTTCTATGCCCATGCTGGCTTCGACCCAATTCGCCCACCCTTTTTCAAAAAAACCTTCTACTCCTTTTTCACCTCTCTTACACCCTCCAGACATCCACTTTTACCCATCCATATCCATCCATCCATCTAAGCAGAATCTTCTCACCTCATTCCCATCCTATCCCTGTCTATCACACTTTACCCGCTTCCATCACACCTCCCGTATCCTCTCTCACAACATACTTTACCCCATCCACCCAAATACAATCTTTACCCATTCTTACCTGTTTCCCACTCGCTCTCTCCATCCACGCTCTTTCTCTCAATAACCATACCATTCTTCTCTCCCTCCAACTTCTATCCTCATCTATTCTTATTACACTTCCTTTCAGTCTTCCTTTCACCCTCATCACATCCATTTTCTCTTCCTCACTACCCAACTCCACCAACCATAACTTTGGTACCCCATATTCTCCCCTTCCTAACGCTTTTACCATTCCAACTGAGACATTAACCCCCACCCACGTCAACACTTTTTCCACTGCTCTTTTACCCTCCATCACACCTACATTCATACCTCTAATCACTATATTGCTTTTCCTTTTTTCATTTTCCACTACATCTACTCGTCTTGACAAATCTCTCACTTTACACTTTACACTCTCATATTCACTTTCCTCAATTTTCTCAGTCCCCTCATTTACTTCCTTTATACATTTTTCCAATCCATTCATTCTTCTCCACATGCTTTCCTTTTCCTTTTTTCACTTACTATCCCATTCATTCCACATTTCCTGCAATTTCTCTAACCCCTCTTCAATTTCCCCTATCTCTTTGTCCCTTGTTTCCCCATCTTCACAGATATCCATCACATTTCCCCTCACTCTCTTAGCTCCTTCATCCATCTCATCCTTCAACATCCATACTAACTCCAACAAATCCATACAATCCTCACACGTCATCTTTTTTCCATTCTTTCCTATCCCCCTTTCAAATACTCGCGCCTTTTTCTCATTCTCGCTATCACTACTTGAATCAAACTCAGACATTCCAGAAATCTACCTTATCACTCAATGCTCAAAATTTTTCCACTCTCTCTACCTTCTCTTCTCTCTCGCTTCAAGCAACCTAACCTCACTAAACACACTTCACTTTTTTACCTTTTTTATCACTCATACATTCACCACTCTATACAAACATACCTTTTCTTTACACTACCACAAATTATACTACACAATCAGCACTCTACACTACCCACCCTTTTTTCAAACCATCAAATTTCTCAAAAAAATCTTAACTTTTTCCAAACGCGTGTACACCGAAACGGTACCGGAAACGGAAGCCATATATATATATATATATATATATTCGTTTGTATATTGTAGGGAAAATATCACGAAGATGATTATAGTTGATCACCATAATGTTTTCCGTAAAGAATTCGCCTTTTTTTGAAAAATTGTAAAAAATACATAAATAATCCAGATTATACTTTTTATTAGTGATGCCGCAAGACTTGAGATTTTCGAGACAAGACGAGATAATCATCGTCAAGAGCAAGACCAAGATGAACTTTTTTCTTGTCTTGTCTATTCTAGACAAGACGAGACAATAACTTCAAGACCAAGACAAGATTCAAGACTCGAAAACTATCGTTAAATACAGTGTCGGATTAGGAAAATACGGAAAACTAACACTTGAATAAGTTATAATACCATAAAATATAGTACATATATATATATATATATATATATATATATACTAGGGGGGCTCCGCCCCCCCGCGCGCTTCGCGCGCCAACCCCCAGATTTTATATTTACTTCTATTTATGGATAATATACATATTGTAAAATGCGATCTTATGATATTAGCCATTCTCAAATTTTCAATCGTTGTCATCAATTTTGAAGTAACATACCAGCCTGCAAGTAAAAAAAAAATTTTTGGATAGGCTTTGACGTCCTATTTCGCGCTTCTATTTGAGGGGGCAAGCTCTGACCTGTTGGTAAAACACAGATTAAATTGTAACGTAATGTGAAGGCTCACATTAAGGCCCCTTTTAAAACCCGTAGCTCAAAAAAATTGGTAAAATTAAACATGCATTTTTATTCGTTATTTATCCTCTTTTTGACATAGGTCAAAAATAGGTCAATTTTGACATATGTTTTGATTTATGTTTTTGCCCTATAGGTAAAAAAATAGGTCAAATTAGACACAGGTTTTGAGGTAATGTGAGGCCGTTATTTATCCTCCTTTTGACCTACAGGTAAAAAAATAGGTCAATTTTGACATAGATTTTAACGTAATGTGAGGCCGTCATTTATCCTCTTTTTGACCTATAGGTCAAAAAATAGGTCAATTTTGACATAAGTTTTGACGGCCCCTTTGGGATAGGGCGCCCTTACAGAATCTTGAAACAGCGGCGGCGGCCGCGATATCTTTTTGTAATATAGGTAGATATATATAATTATATATATATATATATGTGTGTGTGTGTGTGACGCGCTCCGAAGAAAGGTACCTAAGGAGCAAACGAATTATAGGTTAGGGTCGTGTTACATTTCTCTTGATTAAAAGTTTATTTTTAATTATTTGGATTTGAAACCAATTTTTATTGAATATTTTGGATACAATGAAGACTTAAAGATCAATTATTTTAAATTAATAATTGATTTTCTTTCTGTATTTTTACTTGAAAAATTAAAAACATAACCTCAAATTTTTTGCTTCTTAGGTACCTTTCTTCGGAGCGCGTCACACACACACATATATTTTATAAAATTATTTTGTGAATTTAAGTTATAAATCTAAAATTTTAGTTTAATGTAAAAAGTGAAATATAAGATCAACATTTTCATCTATTTAAAATCTTTATACATGGAAAAAAATAAAATGTTTTAACACTTAACTTTTTTCGCAATTTTCCAATCTGCCATATAAGTCTTTATAATTTAAAAAAAGAAAATAGTTTTTAAATTATTGATCATATTTAACAAAGTCTAAAGATTTTAAAACTTTTTTAAATTACATGATTTATACAAATTAAATGTAAATTCAACTATTTTAAAATTTAATTATTTTTCAATATTTGAGTAAATTTATTCTCTGAATATTTTATAAGTAAAAATTTTAGGAAACTTTTTAAGATTTAAATTATTTAAATAAATTTAATTTCAGATTCTGTAAAGATCAATTTTATTGTTAGAATTGGAAAAAATTTAAAGATTAGCATTAATATTTGTGGTTGATTTTAAAGTTAATAAACAGAACATGAAAAATTAAAAAATAATTAAATGTTTTTAATATCTTTCAATGTTGCTAAATACAAAAAATTAAAACTTTTTTTTCAATTCTAGGAAGTTAATACTTATTCCAGTATTTTTATAAAATTCTCTGATTTCCTAGAATGGTTTTAGTTTTTCTAATTTTTTATTAAATTTCCTGTTTTCCGAACCTGTAGTAGCATTATTAATTGAAAAAATATCGACACTTCAAGACGAGACGAGATTCTATGTCTCAAGACGAGACTTTTTCGAGACAAGACTCTTTGTTGGTCTTGACATTTCAAGACGAGACGGTAAAGAATGTCGTCTTGTCTCGTTTTGCGGCAACACTACTTTTTATGATATTTTTACATTGTATATAGGAGAGTTAACCAGAATAATAAAATAAAATATCTAAGTATTACCACTTTCAAATTATTGATTATATTAATTTGGATTATAAAACTTGCATTAATGTAATTGGTCTTTACGTTATTTTAAATAAAAATTTTTTGACAAATCAGAACTTACCCATAAATTTAAAAAATTAATTTAATATTTAATTACCTAATAATAAAATTTTAAAAATAAAAGTTTGAATTTGTTGTTGTTAATAATTTATTAATTAAATTAATTAATTAATTACCTAATAATAAAAATTTAAAAATAAAAGTTTGAATTTGTTGTTGCCAATAATTTATTAATTACACTGAAATCTGGATCGGTGAGCTCTGGATCGCTGAGACTCTGTTTACATAGTTTATAGGCGAGGAAAGGTAGAGGGCCGAGCGGGGACTCTAAAGTGGCGATCAGTGCCGTACATAACTGTACAGAAAAAAGGTTCGCAGTGCCCGATGCTATTAAAGCATTTACAGAAACACGAAAAATAAATCATTATTTAACAAATAAATAAAGATATGAAATTGCTACGAAGATTGAGGCAGGAGAAACTAAAGAAAATAAATATTAATTAATATTAAAATATTATAATGAAATTTTAAAAGAAATGTGCACGCATAAATAAATGATTAATTATTATTAATTAATCAATCACTAAATTTTTTTAAATATAAATTTATTTACTCGTAAATTTTTGGTAATTTTAGTTTTATAAATCCACAAAACTATTAAATAAATATTAATTAAGTAAAAATAAATATTAATAAATATTAATTAAGTAATAATAAATATTAATTAAGTAAATATTAATTAATATTAAAATATTATAATGAAATTTTAAAAGAAATGTGCACGCATAAAATCCTTCGTACGGCCCTGTTTGTTTTGCTTTTCAGTCTCAACTGATCCTCTGGATCGGTGAGACTGATCGGGGAATCAGTCTCACCGATCCAGATTCCAGTGTAAATTAATTAATTATTATTAATTAATCAATCACTAAATTTTTTTAAATATAAATTTATTTACTCGTAAATTTTTGGTAATTTTAGTTTTATAAATCCACAAAACTATTAAAACTTTTTTAAAAAATTATTATATTAAAATTGTTGTCAATTAAATAATATTTGATCAATTAATAAAAAGTAAATTTACAACCAAATAAATTCTTGCAAAACACAAAATTTATACTTTACAAGTAAATAAAAATAATTTTTAGAAAAGGTTAAATACAATTTTCCTTTGTAATATTTAAACTAAAAATGGTTCTAACCAATAATACGCTAATAATAACCCTTGTTTTGTTTTACCAAAGTATAAATTGACCACTATTGACAGTAGTTGGTTGGTTGGTTTTGGTTAGTGGCCTGTTGTCCCCTAGGGTCAAATAGCCATGACTATTTCTGTTGATTCCGGTTTTGAGATTTCTGATTGGTTGCTGTTTGACTGAGATGTTTTGTGGATAACTCCGAAGCGAAAGTAAATTCGATTCACTGAATTTCACAACTCTTTGTTTTGGTGTTCGAGTTTTAGGATTTTAATGTGTCCTTGGTGTTTATATCACTTGGTATCTTGTTGTAAAGCGATTTGAGGTTAGGAAATTGTATGTTTTTGGATAGCAGAGAGGTGTATTCTTTTAACAGGTATATGGAAGTATTTGTAGGTGGCGGGAAAATTTTAAATTCAAAACATTTTAGCATGACGATAATTACTAAACTTATTGTTATTTTGTTTAATTTGAGACAAATAAATAGTTTTTATAAAAGTGTTTGTTTTAATCCGTCTTTTGATAATATCTAACTTGTTATATACTGATGTTTGATTGACCGAAGAACCTTGAAACCTCGATATGGAATCTTCCCCACATCAATGTTACCGCTCTTCCAAGATTAACCACTGGGTCAGTTGTATCTGAATTTGGGTTCGAAAGGAATTCAAGAAAACGCTGTCTGCCGCGAGCCAGGAGGGGACAAACACATAATAAATGTCTAAGGTCCATCGTCGTGCAACCACAGGGACATGACTTGGAGCCTCCAAAGTTAAATCTGTTTAAATATTCCGAGGTGCGGACGTGACCGGTTCTCAATCTCGTGATAAGATTTGTCGATTTCCTGTCGAGTTTTATGTCGGTAAACCAGGGTCTTTTCGATTTGACATTGATTAGGTTATAATATTTGTTAGAAGATTCCGTTGTTAAACCATAAGGCCACATGAGTTTACCCCAATCCTGATGATCGTGTTTGATCAAGAGTTTGGCATCTTCATGTGATAGTTCACAATGCAGAGCCACCGGAAATTCCGTTGCTATCCTCGCCAGCCTGTCGGCCTCTCGGTTACCCTTAATGCCCTTATGACCTGGAATCCAAATAAATTGGATTAGTCCCAGTCCGGCCGACCGGTATTCCCCGATGAGCCGAAAAACCGAACGAAGATGCACAGAAGTTTTATGTCTACCGACCAAGGGACTTGATAGATCGGAAATGGCTTTCCTAGAATCAGACATTATGATTATGTTTCGGATTTCGTAAGATATAGCGGTCTTGATGGACAAGAAAATCGCCAGAAGCTCTAGAGAATAGATCGAGTGAAATTCGGAGGTTCTGATCCCGTACTGTATATGTTTAGATGGAATGTAAAAGGATACGGCTGATCTTGAGGTATTTGGATTGGAAGAGGCGTCGGTGTATATGCAGTTAGAATGAGGAAATTTTCCTTGTAGAAATATTTGTAATTCTTGATTGGGGTTTGTGGATTTTTGAATGTTTAATCCGGTGGAGATGTCGGTGTTATTTTCGAGATTTATGTTTTCCCATGATGAGTCAAAATATGACGGGAGGTTTGTTGTTGCCATGATATTTTTAATTCCTTTAGCTATAGTTAATGCAGATGCTGTACCGATTTTATCCAAGAATTTTCCTTTTTTATTCTTTATGAGATCATCTGTCAGCCGATTAAGTCTATTGTTCATTGGGTTATTTGTCCACTGGTAATTTCTTATAATAAACTGTACTGCTTGTTCGACTCTAGCGATTTGGGGGGAAACAAATCCTGACTCTGATAGAAGAATAGGGATGGTAACTGTAGGTAATAAACCCATCGCGATTCTTATCGAGGAGTAGATAGCTCTGTCTAGACCTTTGAGGTGTGTAGAGCTCGCTTTCCATGTAAGTTGAACTCCCCATTTTAGTACTGCATCTGGGAGGGACCTGCATACTGTAAGAAGCGATGATGAAGAGGGGCCCCGATTAGTTCCTGTAAGAATTTTTAAGACGTTGTTAGCTCTTGATGCCCTCTTAATTATATAATCCAGGTGTTGGTGCCAAAGGAGTTTTTGGTCTAGATAAATCCCCAGATGTTTAATAGCTTTCAAACCTCGAGTTGTCTGATATTTTAGGATAAGATAATGATTATCGGATTTTGTTTTTTGATGCCTAGAAAATATTATGAATTGGGTTTTAGGTATGGATATCTCAAGACCATAAAGATTGAGCCAATCCGATATACTATTAAAAGCATCTGTGATCCTTTCCTTTGCCTCTTCTAAGTCTTCCGAGGAGGTATGTAATAATATATCGTCCGCGTACATTATAACATCCACGTCTTCATCCAAAACGTCCTTAATAGACCTGAGAGCTAGGCTAAAAAGGAAAGGAGAGAGAACTCCTCCCTGAGGAACCCCCACTCCTGAGACCCGAGGATGTAAATCGTTGATAGAAAAAAACAAATTCTTCTGAGACATCATATGACCTATAAAGTTGATGATTCTAGATAAAGCTCTAACGTTTATCAATTCCTCCAATATTGTATAAGGAAATATGGCACTGAAGGCTCCTTTTATGTCCAATGCTAAGGCCACCAAATGTTTACCCTGAGTGAAGGCTTCGTATGTCACTGAGATGAAGTGAGCAACTGCATCCAGGGCAGATCTGCCCCTACGAAATCCGAATTGAAAATCGGGAAGCCATCCTAAGGTTTCGGAGAGATATTCCATTCTTGAATGGACCATTCTTTCGAACAATTTCGAGAGACATGACGTTAGGGAAATAGGTCGATATCCTCCACTAGCTTTGGGTAGGAATTTTACCAAGGTATTCCTCCATGATTCTGGGAATTTACTCTTAAGGAACATTTCATTGAAAATAACCAAGAGTCTGTCCAAAATTGTATTAGGGAGCCTTCTGATAAATTCATAAGTGATGGAGTCGAGTCCAGGAGAAGATTTGATGTTGGAGGAGTTCAATGCCGCTAAAAATTCTGAAGAGGTAAAGGGCTGGTTCATGTTGTGGTTTGGATCATCAAGCGGTAATGGTTGGAATATTCGCGGAGGGATGTCATCCCTGACTAAGCCGTCCTGTAGAACCATAATTTCTGCTGTTTTTTCAGATGTATAGACCTCCTTGGATACGACGCCTGTCCTGGAGATTAATCCCTTGACAGTTTTCCATACGTTTGACATGCCCCCAGAAAAGTCCAATCCATCACAAAACGTCTTGAACGATTCAGATTTGATTTTTCGTAACTCCCTTTTTATCTTGTTGCTTTCCCTTTTGAAATTAATATAATTCATTTCTGTTTGATTTAGCAAGTAGTCCTTTAGTTTTTCCCTCCTTCTCTTCAATAAACTTTCGCAGTCCGAGTTCCACCAGAGTGGCTGAGTTTTCCGTTTTCCTTGTTTGAAGGAGGGGCGGTATGCACCACATTCCAATAAAGTATCCCGCAAAGTACTGATAAATGTTTCATAGACCTCATTTGGGGTTTTTTGTGCTATGTTGGGGAAGGCGATGTCCAGCTTTCCATAAAATGTGGCCCAATCCACATTTTTGGTGTTGATTCTAGTTGAATTAGATCTGACCGTTGTTGGTCTGAGAATCAGGTCGCATACAACTGGTATGTGATCTGATCCGAAGGAATCCTCTGAAAGAAAATATCTGGTATTACTGAAACAGGAAACAGGTATCATTATTAGATCAAGGTTGTTTGATTGGTCCCCATATTGAGGTATGTATGTGGGTATTTTGTCATTAATACTGACAAATCCACATAAGTCCATTGCCTGAGATAGCCTATTGCCCTTGGAGTTAGAGTGTAGAGATCCCCAAGTGGGGGAATGGGCATTGAAGTCTCCCATTACTATTCGTGTTGCATTTACGTAATTGGTGGTTAAAAGTTCAGTCCAAGTAATTAAGTCTGGTTGTGATGCCAAGGGAGAATAGATAACGATTATTTCGCAATTGCCAGAGTTGGTTTGAAGTGATATTCCATAGTATTCCATGTCGTATGTGTCGCCTTCATCACTTAGTTTGATTTTTAGTGGAGTGGTTACTAGTCTAGAGTCAACTGCAATTAGGACTCCTCCACCTCTCGAGTGTTGTCTGTCTGATCTGTAGATGTTATAACCAAATATATTAAATGGTTGGTTGTGTGTAAGCCATGTCTCGGTGATGCATAGCACATGAGGTTGGTGTATATTTATGAGGGTTTCTACCTCATTCTTTTTGTTGGCAATGCTGTGTGCATTCCAGTTAACTATTCTTAGGTTATTTAGAGTCATTGGAGACCGATTTAATAAGATTCTTGATTAGAATTACGGGTTTTTAATTGAAATAAATTAAAATAAATTGTGTCTGCCTGTTAACTCTTAGATTCAACATCCTTTTGTCAGGGAGGTTGCTGCTACTTTTGATCGACATTACCCTGATTAAGCTTAACATTATTTACTTCGAATTTATTAACATTTAAGAATCCAGTATAGTTAACTGCTACGCTTTGATCGGTTATGGAGTCTTTTGCTAATCCGTGTAATTTGTGTATCCTAGTCCCTGTCGTCATAAAGATGCTGCTACTCAGTGATCGGCAATTTGTTTGTATTGTTCATGTCGTCAGGGGAAGATACTCAAATTCAAACATTGTAATTTTAATATTAATTTAGTTTGCTTTCTGAGGCTCCAGATACTGGAGTCTCAGCAGCCTTTCCAACTGCATTTAACTTAAGTTTTAGGGCCGACAAAGGTCTAGTCTATCAACTAGAGTTGATTCTAGAAGTGACTGACGTGTCGTGACCCTCTTATATTGCTAGTTATCTTAGAATTTGTTTGATTTAGACTGCTTCTCTGTGATCGGTCCTGAACAAATTCTTTTAGATATTACGTATTTGGGAAAAATCTGGGTTTTTTGAGGTTTTGAGTTTCCTCGGGCGAGCTTGAAACTATTGATGCAGTTCTTGTTTGTCTGTTGTCTGTATTGGTTTGGTTAGAATGATTATTAGAGTTTTGATTGGCATGGTGATTTTTGTATTCTATTATAGTATTGTTAAGGTCTGGTTCGAGGTCATTAATGGAACCGTCTGATAAGGATTTTGTGAATTTAAAACTGTGTCGAGCAAAGTTATGTGAATGATTTGGATCCTTACCAGGTGGTCTAGGTGTGTCCTTTGCTGTCGGTTCTCCTGGGTACTTCGATGAATGGAAGGAACTATAACTGGCTTGACTACTATTTGAGGGGGGAGGACTGGAATCCATAGCCTGATCAAATCGATCTTCACTGTTATTTTCAAAAGAGGTCTGATGAGAGAGGTCATGGTCCTTTTTAGGAGGAGAGGTTGTATTTTGTCTTCGATGTAGATATTTTTCCTCCGCCTCCTGATATCCTATGCCAAATTCCGCTCTAATTTGCCGGATCTCAAGTTCCTTGATGTAGGTCGGACACGTTGTCGATGATGCTGGATGTTCTCCCTTACAATTGCAGCAACTTGGTTTATGCAGTAATCGTTTGCATTTCTCTGTGTAATGGTTCTCAGCGCAGTGTTCACATCGAGGCAGGTTGGACCTGCATTGTGAAAACACATGCCTGAAACGTTGGCACTTGTGGCATCTAATAGGTCTAGGGATAATCAAAGAAAGTGGAAGCTCGAAAGATGATACTATTATGTTTTGTGGAGGGTTAGGCCCGGCATACGTGATTTCCAATGCTTCCAGCATTTGGTTGTTAAAAGTGATCCTACGTTTGATTCTAATTATTGACTGAATATCGTGGGGGTCCAGTCTTTTTACAAAATCTTCGACCGATACGTTGCAGTCTATATCTTTGACGACACATTTAGAAATCTTAAGGGTGTTAGGGATGTAAACCCAATAGCTTTTCTGAATTAGTAGGGAGGAAGATATCAATCTATTGGCATCTTCTCTAGTGCTGCATGTAATTTTCACTCTATTTTGTCCGTTCCGTTGTATAAGTCTTTGACCCTTGATGACGCTTTGAACAAGGTCCGCGATTGCTATAGGATTTAATTTTCCCAGATTTAAGGATTGTATTTGGCTTTCCATCATGACGATATATGGAGGAGGAGCGTTTTCAGGAAATTCTTCTGAGACCGGAAGTTTGGGATTGTTCCAGATTAGGAACTCGTCCGGATAAACTTGTTGTACTTGGTTCGAGTTCGCTTGGAGATTTTCATCTACGCGGTTTCTTTCTTCGTCGCTTGAGGAGGACATATTACCCTTATATTTAAACTGACTTAAGAATCCCGGAATTGTAGTGAGCCTTATATCGGAGGATATCAGTGATAAGGATTCGGAGTCAAGAGACAGTGTGGAAATGGACATGTGAGTTTCTCGTTTGTTTATTTGTTAGTTTGTTAAGTCGCGCGCTAGATTGAGACCGTTTTAAATGTTGGATATTTGCGATTTTATTTTATTGATTCGGCAGTTTGTCACGTATCAAACTTTCGGGATTTTATATTGTGAGTCACGAAAAGTATAATAAAATTAAACAAAATAATTTAAATATTAATATATATTTATTATCCGATAAAATGGTTGATTGTGGTAGACGGCAAGCAGCTAGGTTTAACGATTCCTTCTTATATATATATATATATATATATATATATATATATATATATATATATATATATATATATATATATATATATATATATATATATATATACATATATATATATATATATATATATATATATATATATATATACACACATATATATATATATATTGAGCATATATGCTCAATCGAATTATCAATAGATTACATGTAAATAAACTCCATAGAAAGGAATTCTCTTTCCAAATTTGTCGAATCGCACGTTAAATTTGAAGTTTGTTTGATTTCCACAATCTTAGCGCGTACCGATCTTTCAAGATTTTACCTTGTAAAACATGAATATGTAGAAAATAGCCAAACTATTAAATGTATTTTATTATCCAAAACATATGGTTGAGTATGGTTAACGGCAGGCAGCGAGGTTTAACAATTCATACTTATATGTACAAAAATTATCAAATAGATATATAAATTCAGTAGAGAAGTATTCTCTTTTCAAAATACTTTTAATTTCTGATTAGTTGTTCCTGTATGGTTAGTCATGGAAGAGAAAGAATTTTATTTAATTCATAAAATCAATTGTAGTTTCTTTCTTAATTCGGAAACAGATAAATGAATTTCTTATTACATTATTTCCATACACACCAAGGAATAAAAGCTCTCTGACCTTGTCAAACTAATTGATAATGATAACAACAACATTCAGTGAGTTTACAGATTTAATTTTATTCTTAACAAGTATCATGCTAGAAATGTTTTAATATTAAATTAAGTTGAAAAAAAAGGTTAAAAGTAAGGTTTGATATAGAAAAACAGGACATTTCACAGGATATCGCTTTATTATTTATTTACCATAGTCCTTGTTTCCACTACATTTAATGATATAATGAGTTATTATATTTTTATTTATTAAAATTAATAATAAAAATTATTGTTTCATGATACCTAATGATACTAATAATAATAAAAACAATAATAATATTAGAATTAATTAATTTTTAAATTAAATATGATGAATAATAAAAATAAAACATGAATTAGGTTAAATGAAAAGTAATAATATTAATTAATGTAATTTAAAAAAAAATTCAATTATATAAAAAAATTATATAAAACAAAATAAAATGTTTTTAAAATTAGAAAAAAACAAATAATGTATCCTGAAAAATGTTTGAAAATGGTAAGTATAACAGTATACAAATTTATTACAATTATTACGAAAATGTAAAATATTAAGTTTTATAGAGGTTTCACGCAAAAAAATTTTTTTTATTGTTTTTATAAATAATTTATTATACTTACAATAAAAGAATCATGACACTGCGCGCATAATTAGACGCTTTTGATATTATTTTTAATTAAATGATCTAATTTTATAGGCAACTAGCTGTCGTACCCGTCTTCGACGGGTTTTAGTTTCAACAAATACATTTAATAGTGTTTCAACCAGTCTCGAAAAATAGGAAATAGTGGGAAATTAAATTTGACTGGAGAAATAATAATTAGCTATCATTAACTATTTTATTATCAAAATATTACTATTTCAAAACACTGAATAAATTTTTATCATCAAATAATTAATTTTTTATTTATCAAAATGTTTTGTAATTGAAATTTTTTTGATTAATTGGATAAACAAATTATTTTAAATTCCATTATTTTGACGTCAAAAGTGTAAAAGATATATATTAAAAAATAAAAAAATTAGATATTTTCCATTTTTTAAATTTTTAGAAAAAATTGAATACCTCCCGATCCAATTAATATGTTTAAAATGTGTATATTTATTGTTTATACATATATATCTCACAAAAGTCATAACTGCTTAATTTACTGGAATCTATCAAAATGTAAAAATTTTTTGCCAAAAATAATATGCTATAACCAAGATGTAAGTATAAAAATGTTTTCAAAAAATTTAAAAAATCAAAATTTTTCAGATTTTATATTTTTTAATGAATTGCTTTTAAATGATCTATAAATAAATCATTGTTACATGTTATTTGGTCAAATTTTGGCATAATTTTTCAAAAAATTGTCTCTTATAAAAAAATAATTTTTTTAAAAATTTTCTGAAAACATTATTATACTTACATCTGAAATATGGAATAGTATTTTTTGTTAAATTATGCTAAAATGTGACTAAATAACAAGTATTATTCAATTATACAGAGTTTAAAAGCAATTTATTGAAAAATGTAAACTTTAAAAATTTGCAATTTTTAAAATTTTTAAACCTTAATCTTAGTTATGGGTAAGAATTCCTGAAGTGGCCTCTTATTTTCTTTTGGTTAATAAAAATAAATAATACTTATATATTTTGATAGTCCATGATGTCACTAATAACATCTACAAACGATTTTTCAAATTATTCATTTTTGTAATTTTTATAAACAATTAAACTTTTTTGCACCGTTTTAGAAATAATTCAATTTTTCGAAATTGGCTGAACCGATTTTAATGAAACTTGTATCGTTAGAAAGATTAAAAAATGTACTATCCAGAAAAAAATATAATATGAATAAAAATCATGTAACACCTAACTCTAAATCAAAGAGTTCAAATGACATCTAATAGATGTCACTATCTGCTGATATAGTCGAAATCTTCATATTTCAAAAATTTCTATCAGCGAATAAATTCTAACATTAACTATATAGCTCTTGACTAGTGATGGGCTTGATCTGAGAATATAAGAAGCGTGTACGTCCAGGCTGTGTTGGCAAGGTGCATTGATAGGCGTAGGTCCCGCGACAGGCAGCTATGAACTGGGGTTCGAGTCCTCACAGATGCACAGTGCATTCGTTCACGCAGCTTATTTTTTCAGATCAAAAATTAATTTTAAAAATTAATTACTTATCGACAACCATATCGAAGTAATTATCATGTAACACCTAACTCTAAACCAAAGAGTTCAAATGACATCTAATAGATGTCACTATCTGCTGATATAGTCGAAATCTTCATATTTCAAAAATTTCTATCAGCGAATAAATTCTAACATTAACTATATAGCTCTTGACTAGTGATGGGCTTGATCTGAGAATATAAGAAGCGTGTAGGTCCAGGCTGTGTTGGCAAGGTGCATTGATAGGCGTAGGTCCCGCGACAGGCAGCTATGAACTGGGGTTCGAGTCTTCACAGATGCACAGTGCATTCGTTCACGCAGCTTATTTTTTCAGATCAAAAATTAATTTTAAAAATTAATTACTTATCGACAACCATATCGAAGTAATTATCATGTAACACCTAACTCTAAACCAAAGAGTTCAAATGACATCTAATAGATGTCACTATCTGCTGATATAGTCGAAATCTTCATATTTCAAAAATTTCTATCAGCGAATAAATTCTAACATTAAATTATATTTTTAATTTTTATTGTTATAAATAAACAATGTTCGCAATCGATTTTGGTCACTTTTTTTAAAGCATCATAAAAAGGGACTTTTCATGATTCCATAGAAAAAATAAAAAACCGGAACTCTCTAAAAGTTTCAAAGTTCTATCATTTTTAGTCTCGCCGTGCGCGAGCTTTCTCAGTATCTAATGCTCACGGTACGACGTCACAGTGGGATTTTTTTACAAGCTACTGTTCAAAAATGTCTAGAGCTTACAATTTTTAACCGATTTGAGTTTTTTTAAATTGAAGAGAACTAAATTTTTTCAAATTTTCAATTGTTTATAATTATTTATTTCAGTCAAAGTTAACAAATTAACACAATTTTTAAAAAAAGTACGTTGAATATTTAATTCTATTACTGCAGATGACCAGAATCAATTGAAAATCATGTAAAATATGTCCTCTAGACGAAAAATAAAGAATACATATTTTTTTTTATTTGTTCTAAACAATATTAGTTATCAAATAGTTATTTTGGGTTCCTCTGAACCAACAAAATTATTTTTTCACTTTCATATTTTAATTTAGGCTTATTTTAAAAATATATGTATGTCCTTTTTTTGATAAGCAAATTATTTTAATTGTTATAAATAATATTAGTTAACAAATTGTTAATTTAGGTTTCTCACAACAACAAAATTTTTTTTTACATTTATCTTTTAATTTAGGTACATTTAAAGTACGTATGCCCTTTATGTTTAATAAATAAATTATTTTAATTGTTATAAACAATATTAGTTAACTAATTGTTAACTTTGGTTAAAGTACATATGTACTTTTTGTTTAATAAATAAATTATTTTAATTGTTATAAACAATATTAGTTAACTAATATTGTTTAGAACAAACGAAAAAAATTTATATTCTTTATTTTTCATCTAGAGAACATATTTTACATGATTTTCAATTGATTGTGGTCATCTGCAGAAATAGAATTAAATATTCAACGTACTTTTTTTAAAAATTGTGTAAATTTGTTAACTTTGACTGAAATAAATAATTATAAACAATTGAAAATTTGAAAAAATTTAGTTCTCTTCAATTTAAAAAAACTCAAATCGGTTAAAAATTGTAAGCTCTAGACATTTTTGAACAGTAACTTGTAAAAAAATCCCACTGTGACGTCGTACCGTGAGCATTAGATACTGAGAAAGCTCGCGCACGGCGAGACTAAAAATGATAGAACTTTGAAACTTTTAGAGAGTTCCGGTTTTTTATTTTTTCTATGGAATCATGAAAAGTCCCTTTTTATGATGCTATAAAAAAAGTGACCAAAATCGATTGCGAACATTGTTTATTTATTACAATAAAAATTAAAAATATAATTTGTTTAAACAAATTAAACTTTTTATTCATATTATATTTTTTTCTGGATAGTACATTTTTTAATCTTTCTAACGATACAAGTCTCATTAAAATCGGTTCAGCCATTTTCGAAAAATTGAATTTTTTCTAAAACGGTGCAAAAAAGTTTAATTGTTTATAAAAATTACAAAAATGAATAATTTGAAAAATCGTTTGTAGATGTTATTAGTGACATCATGGACTATCAAAATATATAAGCATCATTTATTTTTATTAACCAAAAGAAAATAAGAGGCCACTTCAGGAATTCTTACCCTTATAGGACACTATGTTTAGCAAAATTATGCTAAAATGTGACTAAAGAACATGTAATACTTACTTATAAATAGTTTAAAAGCAGTTCATTAACAAATATAAAATTGGGGTATTTGCGATTTTTTGAATTTTTTAAAAATCTTGTTTATACTTATATCTTAGTTATAAGACATTTTTTTGGCAAATCTATTCTAGAATGTGATTAAATAACATGTTATACTCAATTATACAAAGTATGTAAGCGTTTTTTAAAAAAGGTTAAATATAAAAATTTTTTTATTTTTGAATTTTTTGAAAAAATTTAATATCTTCCGTACTAATTAATATTTTTCAAATCTATAAATTTAAAAACCTTCCTTGGCCTAAGGTCAAACATCCTGCCAAATTTGGTTTCAGATGGTTGAGCCGTTTTTAACCCTCCGTCACACACCTTGGAAAAAATTACGACTTTACACACGTTTAGAGGGAATCCCTCATCACATTGTAAAATAAGCGACATAACAACATAAACAAAGGAATCAATATGAATTTAATTTTAACACAAACTTTTAAATATGTGGTAAATTATTCTAAATTATAAAATTAATGAAATTAATTTTCAGTCTCAAAAATAAAATTTAATTACACGAATGCACAATCTTCCAAGGAATTACACTCTACATGTAAAAATAATGTAACTTTAACAAATAAGCAAAAAAATCATTAAATAATTTATTTTAATTACATTTATAATATAATTTTGCCACAAGCCAACAGTGGAACAAAAAATATTTTGAAAACTTGATTTTTTTATTTAACATAACCTCACTTTTTCGAGTTTTTTCTGGCTTTGAAGCTTCATAATTAAATATTAATTATGTTTAAACTAAATGTTTTTTTAGAAATATATGTTGAGGAGTAAATTGTCGAAAGGTATAGAGACTGATTTTATTTTGCAATGAGAAAAACAAAAGTTATTTAAAGAATACTGAAACCGTAGAGGGAATCCCTCCCTAGGTGTGTGACGGAGGGTTAAGTGATTCGCGAACAAAGATTCTGTGACATACGGACATACATACATACACGAAATTTTTTATTGGCATTTTTGGAATCCTGGATGCTCAATTATATGGGAAATTTAGATTTCTGAGCAATGTGCAGACAAAAGTCTCATCTTACATATATAGATAGCCTGCAAAAAACATTGCAAAAATTGTTAAAATTTCGTAAGAATACAAACAATTAGTTCTATAAATATTTAATTTTATTTCTTTGATATAAATATTTTTTTCTATGAAAAAGATATCTTGCCTGGAATGCCGTGAAAACTAGTGAACTTTCCCTGTTAATGCAAAAAATGTATTGAATAAAAATTTAAAACATTTACTGCCTTAGTGATATCTTTCATTAAAATAGCAGCAGCTCCACCCGTCCGCCATCAGAAACGAAAAAACGGGAATTTTGTCGAAAAAATCTTCACAAGTAACTTAAAAATTGTTCAAAAAATTTTCTTTATTGATTAAATTGTTGCTGGATTACTACCATTTATGAAAAATATAAAGTTAAATTTTTTGAACAAAATTTAATACTCAGCAGCTCCCAGTTGCTTAAAAATAGTTCACAAAATTTTATTTATTGATTAAATTGTTGTTGGATTACTCCTCTTTAGGAATAATATAAAGTTAAATTTTTTGAACAATTTTTGAGCAACATGTAATTTTTTTTTCTACAAAATTCCCGCTATTTCGTTTCTGATGTCGGACGGGTGGAGATGCTGGATAATAAAGGCCGTAGCTGGATAAGCATTGTTTTGCGGTCCCCGATAAAATTTCGACGATACTTTCAGGATTAATTAGTTACTATATGAAACTTTTTTTCTCTAAGTATCAACTCGAGAAAATTATTTTTGAAAAACTTATGGCACTTTTTTGAAAAAATTAAATTTTCTCTGAATTGACTAAACTGTTTAAGCCCTCCAACAAATATGTCAAAAAGGAAGCAAAAGTGCATCTAAAAATATTTTGTGATAAATTTTTTGCAAAAGGGGTAAAAAAAATATTTAAAAAATTTTTTTTTTATTAATTTACTTGGCACAATCACCATATATTTTTCTACATTCTCTTACTTCCCAAGAGTAACATATATTTTTGCCAGCTTGATCTGAAGGGTACTTGATAGTTAAAATTAAAAAAACTTATTTTTGGCCCTTAAATCTCATGAAATACTATAAATTTTAAGGGCCAAAAATATTTCTTTTAAAATTTAAACTATCAACTACCCTTTATATCAAACTGGAAAAAATATATGTTACTCTTGGGATGTAAGAGAATGTAAAAAAATATATGGTGATTGTGCCAAGTAAATTAATAAAAAATATAAAAATTTAAAAAAAAATTTTTTTTACCCCTTCCGCTGCAAAAAATTTACCACAAAATTTTTTTTAGATGCACTTTTGCTTCCTTTTTGACATATTTGTTGGAGGGCTTTAACAGTTTAGTCAATTCAGAGAAAATTTAATTTTTTTAAAAAAGTGCCACAAGTTTTTCAAAAATAATTTTCTCGAGTTGATACTTAGGGGAATCCGACTACGGCCTTTTTTTCAGAAACTTTAACTTTATATTTTTCATAAATGGAAGTAATACAGCAGCAATTTAATCAATAAATAAAATTTTTTGAACAATTTTTAAGTTACTTGTGAAGTTTTTTTCGACAAAATTCCCGTTTTTTCGTTTCTGATAGCGGACAGGTGGAGCTGCTGCTATTTTAATAAAAGATATCACTAAGGCAGTAAGAGTTCTTGTAATTATAATATAAATATGAATTTTATTTCGTGTAAAATTTACCTTTATATAGCATTCACAAGCGTTTAGTTAAATTATGTAAAGGTAAAATAGTCTGATTTTTATTTACCTCAAATAAGAGCAAAATTGTAAAAAAGTATGTAAAAGTTAATGTTTTAAATTTTTATTCAATACATTTTTGGATTAACAGGGCAAGTTCACTAGTTTCCACGGCATTCCAGGCAAGACATCTTTTTCATAGAAAAAAATATTTATATCAAAGAAATAAAATTAAATATTTATAGAACTAATTGTTTGTATTCTTACGAAATTTTAACAATTTTTGCAATGTTTTTGCAGGCTATTGTCTAAAAAATTAGATCATTTAATTAAAAATAATATCAAAAGCGTCTAATTATGTGCGCAGTGTCATGATTCTTTTATTGTAAATATAATAAATTATTTAAAGAAACAATAAAAAAATTATTATGTGTGAAACCTCTAAAAAACTTAATATTTTACATTTTCGTGATAATTTTAATAAATTTGTATACTGTTATACTTACCATTTTCAAACAGTTTTCAGGATACATTATTAGTTTTTTTTCTAAATTTAAAAACATTTTATTTTGTTTTATATAATTTTTTTAAATAATTGAAATTTTTTTGAATTATATTAATTAATATTATTACTTTTCCTTTAACCTAATTCATCTTTTATTTTTATTATTCATCATATTTAATTTAAAATTTAATTAATTCTAATATTATTATTGTTATTATTATTATTAGTATCATTATCATGAAACAATAATTTTTATTGTTAATTTTAATAAATAAAAATATAATGACTAAATCAATAAAAACTCATTCATTAAAATACAATTTTAATTATAATTTTATTATTATTATTATTATTAATAATAAAACAAACTATTTAAAATTAATTTTATTTTCTTCAATATTATTTTCTAACATTATTCAAAGAATTTTACTTACTGCGCCATCTATTATCAGTCACATTTCAAATTTCACTTTGCCGTTACCGACATTTTCCATTCTGAGAGCACGCATGACATTCTACACATTTTATTTACATTGTCATATGAATAGTTCTTTGAATACTGTCAATAGTGGTCAATTCATACTTTGGTAAAACAAAACAAGGGTAAAATCATAGACTACCCTTCACTCTTACTGATTTACGAAATGCAGGTAAAAGATTGAAAACAGGCAAGGCGCCTAGAATCGATGGGATAAGTAACGAGATCCTAAAACTGGTAATCGAAACTTCACCCCAGATTTTGCTTAGATGCTTCAATCTTTGCCTTGAGAGAAGAGAGTTCTTACGCGACTGGAAGCGACAGAGGTTAGTCCTCCTAAGGAAAGGTGAAAAACCTCTAGATAAAGTCTCGTCGTACAGGCCCATATGCCTGCTCGATACGATGGGTAAACTTCTAGAAGATATGGTTCTGCAGAGAATGCAAAGCCACTTGACCGGAGAGAACAGTCTATCGGATCAACAACTTGGTTTCCGTAAAGGCAAGTCCACAGTAGATGCCATCCAGGAAATTGTGGACATAGCCAAAGTCGGGAAGAACAAGTTGGGACCACAGAAGAAAAAGGGCTTCTGTGCTTTAGTGGCCATAGACATACGCAACGCGTTTAACTCCGCGCTATGTAAAGATCTCATCGAGTCGATGATGAGCAAAGGAATACCGCCCTACTTGTTGCGAATAATGGATAATTACCTTAGCGACAGGTGGGTGGTATATGAAGAGGCACCTGGACTCTGAAAGAGGAGATGCAAAGTGGTGCCCCTCAAGGCTCGAGGGTGGGACCATTTGCATGGAATGTATCTTACAATGACTTCTTGCGAATGGATCTACCTGAAGGCGCGGTTATCATCGGCTTTGCGGACGACGCGTTGGTCGTGTGCTCAGCCGAAAGCGATGACGCCCTTGGGACATTGGTGAACAAATGTCCGCGGCGAGTCAAGAGCTGGCTGGATGCTAGAGGTCTTCAAATGGCCCTGGAAAAGACCGAAGCTCTGCTCGTCACAGACAGACGTGGTTATACAGTCCTACGAATCGTGATAGACGAATTCGAGGTCAAGTGGAACAAGTATATAAAGTATCTCGGTGTGGAGCTAGATGGAAGGTTAAACTTCCATCACCACATAGCAACGGCCTTAAATAAGGCGATTGAGTGTGCTGCAAATTTGGCACGTCTTATGCCCAATGTTCGCGGACCACGCGAAAAGAAAAGGAGACTGGTGGTGAGTGTTGCCCATGCTAAGCTGTTTTACGCAGCAGCAGCATGAGCTGCTTCGCTCAAGTTCAGAAGCAAAACAATTTGCATGAATATGCTGTCGGCCCAGAGAGGTATCAACGCCAGAATCGTATCTGCGTATTGTACGGTCTCGACAAGTGCTGTGCAGGTCCTTGCAAGTGTCCCGCCGGCCGATCTTATGGCGAGGGATAGGAAGTAATTGTTTCTTCTTTTTAAAGAAAGAAATAATCCCCAGAACCCAGAGTCAGAAAGACTCAGCAAGGCCTGCATCCGTAAGAATGCGAGGAGCAGACTCCTCGAAACTTGGCAAGACAGATGGAATAGGGATGAAAAAGGCCGATGGACTTATCGGTTTATTCCAACGCTCACCACCTGGATAAACCAAAAGCATGGAGAAGTCTCCTATTATTTGACGCAAGCGTTTACAGGCCACAGGTGTTTTAACGCGTACCTGTATCGCTTTAAATTACGCGAAAATGAGGTGTGTGCGTACTATCAGTTCTCTGTGGACAACGCAGAGCACACCCTCTTTTCATGCAAGAAGTAGGACTTGGAAAGGCCGGAGTTCGGAGGCCGATGTTCGGAGGTGTAAACAGTCGAGTTACACCGGAGAACATGGTATCGCTGATGACCCAGTCAGAAAGAAATTGGCGGCAAGTCGAGAACTTCATAATCGCTGTCATGTCGAGGAAGGATTTCGACGGCCGCCAAAAATCGTAATTTAAACAACTTTTAATTTGTTTGTTCGTTTTTTTTGTATTAATTTGTTTTGTGATTTATTTGTCCTTATACACTTTTAATTTATTTTGTGTTATATTTTTCTTATACAATTTTAATTTATACTATGATTTATATGTCCTTATTTATTTTAATTTATTCTGTGATTTATTCGTTCCTATACAACTTTTACATTTGACTTTATATATCTGTTTTTTACATGTTTCTGTTTTACACCCGTTTATTTATTTTTTTTGTGCTGTTAATTCCGCTTTTATATTATAATAGTTTTAAATTTTAACTATTGACGCAGGAGAACCGCAGGAAACGAACAAAGTCGCAGCAGCGATAGAGCTGGAGGTGAGAAGTAACAACTATACATACGTATTCCTGACACTTCCACCCACACGAACCCGCTATTTGTCTCCAGGAACCTGTCAAGCGTCAATTCAGGATTGCACACCTCAACAGCAGCCCTACTTGTTCTATCCTGGAACCAGGAAGTGAGATCGCTCTTTCTATGCTGCTCACTGCAGAACAGAACGTTCACTCCCCGTTCTCTGTCTGTCTGCATTAGGAGAAATTGTGCCTCCTTGCAGGTTGACCTGCAGAAACTTTAAGGTCTTGCCTTTTTAAATTTCTGTAGTTTTTCTCTATATATCGGACATGCGCTCTTTCCGGTGTCATGGTTCGTCTCGGCCTTGCCCAAATCAGTGTATGTTATGCACTCCCGAAAATTTCAAGGTTTCTCCTCCCTTTTTCACAACAAGGAGAACCTCCTGTTTGAAGGTTCTCCTGATTTTTAGGACCTCGGTTCCAATTTCTTCTGGTTTAACCGAAGTTTTTATAACCCTCAAGATCTCGGCGTAGGCTTTTGGGTCCCTCGCCGAAATCTTGACGACCTCCGTGGTCCTTGACCTCGAGGAACGCCTTTGAGGCTCTTTCTTCTTCCCCTAAAAGGCCCTCTCCTTGCGAGCCTCTCGTTTTTTATTGGTGATGACTTGGAAGCCGTCACCTGCAGCTGTTACAGATGCGACCCTTGCAACTTTTGACACACCAGCGGGACCTTGCGCAGGAACCTCCTTACGCTTTGCCCGCTTTTCAATCGATTATTATTTTTTTTGCTTAGGGATTTTTGGGAGATCTGCCTACAGATACCTTGGATTCCGCACTCCAAGGTTATGTGGGGTTGGTATAATAAAACAAATCAAAATAAAGAAAAAATAAATAATATAGTAAATTTAGAATACTGGCGACCTACTGCCAGCCCGACCCACTAAAACCCGTAACCCTTCTTTTGGAGCCCTTTACCCTCCCTCGGAACTGTCGTAAGACTTTAGCCTTTGAGGTTGGCGCTCCAACTCTGTCGCTGCTGCGACTTTGTTCTTTACCTGCGGTTCTCCTGCGTCAATAGTTAAAAAATTTAAGACTATTTTAATATAAAAGCGGAATTAATAGCACAACAAAAATAAAAAAAGAATAAATGTTAAAATAGTTTAAAATGTCAATAGATAAAATATTAAACAGGTCTAAAACAGAAACATAAAATTAACAGATACATAATGTCAAAAAGTAAAAACAGTATAAAAACAAATAAAACACAAAATAAATTAAAATTGTAAAAGGCCTAATAAATCACAAAATAAATTAATAAAAAACAAACAAATTTAAAGCTATTAAAATTACGCTTTTTGGCGGCCGTTGAGATCCTTTCTCGACATAACCGAGATTATAAAGTTCTCGGCATGCCGCCAATTTTCTCCTGACTAGGTCATCAGCGATACCATGTTCTTTGGTGTAACTTGACTGCTTACATCTTCGAACATGGCCCGCCTCTCCAAGTCCCATTTCCTGCATGAGAAGAGGGTGTGCTCTGCGTTGTCAACGGGGAACTGGTAGTACGCACACACCTCATCCTCGCGTAATTTCAAGCGACACAGGTACTAGTTGAAATACCCGTGACCAGTGAGCGCCTGCGTCATATAATAGGAAACCTGACCGTGTTTCCTATTTATCCAGGTGGTGAGTGCCGGGATTAGGCGATAGGTCCATCGACCTTTTTCCTCACCATCCCATCTTTCTTGCAATCTTTCTATGAGCCTGTGCCTCGCTTCTCTGCGGATCAGGCCGTTGCTTGGTCTTATTAGGGTCTTAGGGACGAGGCCCACGCTGGTGCTGCATAAAGCATTTTAGCGTGAGCGACACTCGCTACCAGTCTTCTTTTTTGTTCACGGGATCCGACAACATTAGGCATTAGTCGTGAAAGATTAGCCGCACACTCGATCGCCTTATTTGACGCCGTAGCCATGTGGTGGTGGAAGTTTAACCTTTCATCCAACTCCACACCAAGATATTCAATTTGCTTACTCCACTTGACCTCGAATCCGAGAAAAGAGTAATAGTTTAGTTCATGTAAAAAGAATCAAAAAAAGAATCATAAAAAGAATACCGCATCAAAAACATGACCTTTCTAACAAATTTTGACAAGCGAGTGAAGATAATATTAGAGAGAGAAGATTATGTCAACAAGCGACGAACAAAAATTCAAACAATAGGAAAATCACCTGTTCCCCCTCAGCCTAGCAGTTCTTCTACACAAATTCCAAATCTACGAGGGACAACAGTCGCCCGTTACCGCCACTTACATTAACAAATATTGACACGTGCATGTTTCCTAGAAAGTAACCGCACAGTAAACGGGAGGAAAATCATCAGTCGCCCAGAGCAGTTTTACTACACAATTCCCAAATCTACGAGGGACAACAGTCGCCCGTTACTCCCACTTAAACCAGTATCCACACGTGCCTGATATTAAAGCATTACACTTATGAGGAACGTTTTATATAAAAAGGAAGACAATTTCTGGTTAGATGACAGAATAATTTTTGGAAATCAATTAGTCCAGATCTACCTGTGAAAAGGTGAACATCGTCCAGTATTATTATTTGAAAGTGAATTTTTAAAGTACAACGTTAGAAGTGAACTGTCTCCCCAAGTATTAAATTTGAAATCAATTTTAAATCAACATCCAAGTATTACTTTTGAATATTATATAAAAGTAAACTCCAACTATCAATTTTGAACATTATTTAAAAGTGATTAATTATTAATCTTGAACTTGCAACAATAAAAGTGAACTTTTTAAATATAGATTTTCATTAAATAAATCAAATTAGATTCATTTATGAAACTAATTTAAAACGAGGAAGTTTAGGTATATTTAAAAAGGTTTCTTGTTTTGACGTAACAAATTGAACCTTTTTTAAATTACATTAATTAATATTATTACTTTTGATTTAACCTAATTCATCTTTTATTTTTATTATTCATCATATTTAATTTAAAAATTAATTAATTATAATATTGTTATTGTTATTATTAGTATCATTTTCATGAAACTATAATTTTTATTATTAATTTTAATAAATAAAAATACAATAACTAAATTAATAAAAATTCATTTATTCAAATACAATTTTAATTATAATTTTATTATTATTATTAATGATAAAACAAACTATTTAAAATTAATTTTATTTTATTTAAAATTATTTTCTCACATTATTCAAAGAATTTTACTTACTGTGCCATCTATTATCAGTCAGATTTCAAATTTCACTTAACCGTTACCGACATTTTCCATTCTGAGAGCACGCATGATATTCTACACATTTTATTTACTTTGCCATATGAATAGCTCTCTGAATACTGTCAATAGTGGTCAATTCTTACTTTGGTAAAACAAAACAAGGGTAAAATCACAGACTACCGAAAATGAAAATAGCAGCACATGTAAAAAAGTTCGATCACAACAAATTTTCAAAACTTTAACCTCATAAATATGACAATTTGAACAAAACATGTTGCTATAGTAATAATCTACAATTATAATTTGATTCGATTTTGGATTATAAAATGTATAATCTATTATTATGAATACCAGAAAAAATTCTAAAACATTAAAAGGTTGTAAATAGATCATCAAGGGTAATAACCAGATTATATTCAGCATGATCTTATTTTCTATATATTCCTAATTGTCTAATCCATTTTTCTCCATGTAAAGAACTTTTCTGCTTGGGTATGTACTTCTCTGGCGGTTACAGTTATTTTTCTAACAATTAAAACTTTACAAACATATGTATTTTTATGTGTAAAATAATGAAAAAATTCAGTTAAAATAATTAAATTGATTTTTATGGTGTATTTCTCGAATAATAATAATAATTATTATTATTATTATTTATTATATAATAAAAAACTACTGAAAATTTCTATAACACATGTTGAAAATTTTAGTTACTTTTTAAAAGTCCAAACAGTGTAAAATGACTGAAATTTCAATCATTTTTAACTGATATTTAGTAAAGTTTTACTGATTCAAATGGAGAGAATAGAGTCACTGGTTCTCCGTCAAAGACCAACTCATTTTTAGAGGGTATTGTTATGTTGATAATTAACTTATGGGTCCTACGGTACGGTTCCCACGGCTTTAGTAATAGTTCTTATACTCGCACTTGTCCGGTTTCTTCAAATTTCTACACTAATATTAAGAAAATAAAAATTTAACTAAATGATTTTTAAAGCTCACAACTAATTTTAAGACGACTAACGATTAATTATTATCGACTTTATAAAACTAGGCTCGAGGTAAGAGTGCATTTCCGCCACGGCCTAGTTCAAATTCATGAAAAATATTGCATTTTTCCGATTCTACTTATGTGAAATAAACAAAAAGAATTTAAATGCTCACAACTAATTTTGAAACGACTAACGACTAATTATTATCCACTTTATAAAACTTGGTTCGGGGTAAAAGTGAATTTCTGCGATAGCCTAGCTAAAATTTAATGAAAATATTGCATCTTTTCGATTCTACTTATATAAAATTAACTAAAGGAGTTTCAAAACTCACAACTAATTTTGAAAAAACAAACGACTAACTATTATCGACTTTAAAAAACTACGATTAGGGTAAACGTGTATTTCTGTTACAGCCTAGCTGAAATACATGAAAAATATCGCATTTTTTTTATTCTACTAATTTTGGAACGACTAACGACTAATTGCTATCCACTTTATAAAACTTGGTTCGGGGTAAAAGTGCATTTCTGCGATAGCCTAGTTAAAATTTAATGAAAATATTGCATCTTTTCGATTCTACTTATATAAAATTAACTAAATGAGTTTTAAAGTTCACAACTAATTTTGTAACGACTAACGACTGATTATTATCGACTTTATAAAACTAGTCATTTGTAAGAAAATGAAAAAGGCTTATTTTACGGTTTTAAATGATGACATAATTATTTTAATCCCAACTAGTTTCAAGCCATATATGGCTCCTCATCAGGAGATGAATATTTCACAAATACATAATCCAAAAACAAGACAACACACAAAAGATTTAAAAAGGATTTAATTCTAAAATTATCTGAAATAAAAATTTAAATAAAACTATTTTAGGTATAAAAATTGTAATATATATTTAAAGGTTATATATTAATTTGTGAAAAAGAATGCAAAAAAGGCTTCTTACCCTTTAGAAAAAATACAAGCAGGTAACAAAAAAAATTTTCAAAAAATTTCTTGTTATTATTCTTCATATTATTATTTTTATAATTAATTAATTCACAACTAACTAATCACACCTTTGATAATAATCACTCTTTTGATTTTGATAATATAAATATTTTACATATTGAAACTAATAAGAGGAAAAGAAAAAATCTAGAAATGTTTTTTATACAAAATAATGCTAATAGTATTAATTATAGAACTAGCTGTCTACGCGCGCCTTGGCGCGCGTGAAATTTCTTTACATTTGGACAAGTAAAAATCTCTTGCTTCTAAATCCAGTAAGAAATGAAAAATCTATTATGCGTCTCGAAACACAGATCTAGAATAGAGATTTTTGTTGTTGCATAAAAACAGTTACAACTAATTATTACTTTACCAAACCACATAAAATTATTTAAAGAATTATTAAATAAATATAAATTTACTTTTCGCATAAAATATTATTTATATTGATAACAAAATATGCTTTATAATAATTGTTAAAATAAGATTGTGTATTATTTATTGGTACAAATTTTCAAGACCTATATTCTTTTCTTGTTATAGAATAATTATAGAACGTGTTCATTGGGCTTTTTCTTTAAAAATAGGGGAGACCGCGGCTAAACCGGACGGATTTGTTCTTTGGCCAAAAAACTCATACAAAAAAATTTTTTTTGCTAAAGAGTAATATACCGTTTTGAAGCTTGTACCTTCACCAACAAATCGCACTTGTTCGATGTAGAAAAACTACAGTAGCTTTGGAGATATGTTGCTTCGAAGATGACTACCTCAAAAACAAAAATCCGAAAATTGGTAGGGCTAAACCGGACACCCCATGGGGATAAATCAGACACGGCTAATTAATTAAAGAATAAGACACAAATTTTCGTTTTTTTTTGTAGAAAAGTCAAATCAATTCTTCTCTTATTTAAATGTAGGTAGTTCTATACAAAGAATATAATATAAAATGTAAAATCGGTAATTAATATAATATAAAATGAATTGCAGTTTTCAGACTTGTCTGTTTGCAGCAACTCGCTTGCAAATTCGAGTTTTAAAATAAATTCTTTATTTATTTAGTTTTAAAGTGGTTCTATGCAAAGAATATAATATAAAATAGTTAATTAATATAAAATAAATTAAAGTATTCAAAGATTTGGTTGTTTTTTATCACGATGTCCGATTCAGCCCCACACCGTCATCTAATAATTAAACTTCAATATATTTTTTCTTCTTAACGTTTTTCATTAAACTCTTTTTCTACTAAACTCAGTACACCATTAGCTAAAAGAAAAATTGCAGTGTGATATTTGGACTTTAATTTTAACGAAAAAAACCCTAAAAAATGAGAAAATTTTTTTTACTTTTACCTCAAAAAATGACATTTTCACATATTAACGGCAACTATTATTACAAGAAAAATGACACGTCCCTAAAACCTCATGCAGAATTTGCATCACGAAATTGTGCGTACATAGGTTATTTACACGGTTTGAAATTCTTTACGGTTTCGGAAATATTTGACTTGTCCGGTTTATCCCCGGTCTCCCCTACAATAATACGTAATCGGACTAAATTTGATTTCGACTGTCTGTTTGATTTTTCCCTAAGAAAAGTTCTAATAATTTTGGATAAAACATATACTTAACACGGTCAGAAGTGAGAAACTATCCATTTTTTGGTGAATGGAAAACAAAAAAAAATTAATAAAAACTGAATTTATTTTTAATTAATTATTAAAAAATTATAAAATTGTGGAAAGAATAAGTTCTTATAGAAGTGATTTGGCTAACATTTTATTCAGATATTTTACCTCATTTCTAACGTTTAACAAAAATTTGAATAAATTATTAACCCTCACGGGCTCGAGTTCGTTTTTCCGCCTGCGCGCACAAGCCGGGTCCAAGGGACCCAGTATTTAAAATCAATAGAAATAAAAAATTTGATAGCAAACTTGTTAATATTTCTTATCTAACATATAATTGTATCATTTTAGAGAAATTATTTAAAAAAATAGTTTTAAAAACAACATTATTTATAATAAAAAAATAAAATAAAAAATATAAAGAACAAAAAAATATTTTCAGACAAATCACCGTATAATGTATAAATAATTATATAAACATTTTATATATTATATGTATGTTATATATATATATATATATATATATATATATATATATATATATAATAGTTTAAAAAATAGTAATATAAAATAATGGTAGAAATATAAAACATCTGAAAAAATCTTTAGCTAAATTGCCTAATAATAATTATCTTTATTTAGACGTAAAACCAAAAAAAAAAATTTTAACGACCGCAATATTGAATTTTTTAATTCTGACATCAAATTTGTAATCAGCGACCCTAAAAACCCCCGAGTACCGATTTTAAAGAAAATCTGATCGATTTTCTGTTCTTTAACTTTTAGGAATGGAATTTTCCAAAAAACGTACAACACGCACTATATTTTTCGCACCACGTCACTTCCGGAATTATTTGGGATATGTTTACACTTATTACAGTAGGTGATGTTGAAACATTACAAAATAATGCAATATTGCAGAAAAATTACTGACTTTTTATACGCAATTATAACCCGGGTCCCTCGGACCCGGCTTGAGTCTTTACGTAAGTTCGACTTAAAAGGGAATTTTCCAGAGTATTTTATGAATTAAAAATTCTATACAAAAGTGAAAAATGTGTGTTTTTACACCCTTATGTCTAATGTGAAGTTGATTTTCTAATAATATTTTCTTAACCGGAAGTAGAAAAAAAACTTTCCTCCGGGTCCGAGGGACCCGGCTCGAGCCCGTGAGGGTTAACAAATAAACGCTTTTTAATGGTCCTAAGCTTATTTAAAAATATTTAAATATTTATACTTTGTGTATACTTATCGATTCGTCTTGACATAAAAATTTCAATTTTATTATATATTAATTTAGATTTTGCTAAAAAAATTTTTTTTACTTGAACAAGTTTTTGAAAAAAACAACTGTAAAATTTTTTGTGTGGGATATATTCTATATTCCTTTTGTCCATTTTGAAAGATTAATGTGTCAAAATTTCATCCGAATTCAAGAAAATCTATGGAAGGTATCATGTTCACACGAAAGCAAGATCTATAAACAGATACACAAATTGTTTAATACATTTTAGAAAATTTTATTATTTAAAGGACTACATAGCTTTTTCACGAGAAATAAAAATCAATTATAAGTAAATAAGCATGAAAATATAATAATATTGTTTATTGTTTTAAGACCTAAAAATCTATACACAATGAAGTTACATGGAATCAATTTATGTTCAAGTTTAAAATGTTATTTCAAAATATAGTAATTTTAAAAAATAAATAAAAAATACACTTGACTTAAAATATTAAATTAATAAATAAAAAATGTTGGAAATTATATATTTTTTAATTTGGAAATGAAACTCAAAAATGCACTTTTTTGGGAATAAAATGTAAATTATTTATCAAAAATAAGGTAAGAAAAAGGAAAAAAATGTATAAATTAGAGTTTTGCAGATACTTCAATTTTGCGTAAACTCGAAATTGGAATCAAATCATTCCTTTATATTAATTCTCATTGAAAGGATAGAATATTCGATATTTGCACACATATTTTTACATTTGAAAAAACTTATTTAAAATTGTAATCAAGAAATATATAATTTACTATTTTTGCAGTTATTATCAAATTATATTCCTTTAAAAATATGATTATGAAATAAAAAAAATTTATAATGATGTTGAATTTATCACTTGGTTAAAATTGTTTAATTGAGAGATGAAATATTATCAATCTTGTCTTCGTCCAGCAATGTACACGTTCATTTGATTGAACAAATATTGTGACATTTTTTTCGTTTCTGAAGAGGACGACTGTGTCGATGAAACGTAAACAGATTGTTTTTTATTCGAACCTGACTTGGATAGATTGATAATATTTCATCTCTCAATTAAAAAAAAATTTATATTGAATTCATTTCATTTATTTATTCTAATATCTGTCACTAAGAATACAGAAAACCATGATGCTCAAACCAAAAAAAGTAGGCGTTACTTTCTTAACTGTTCGCCTCTCTCTCGCTTCTACTCTAAACTGAAAGAAAAGACGATACTTCCCACTCCTTTTCTATATCATGATTTCTCTCTTATATACTCTGACAAACTTCTCTCTCCATCTTTTCTCTGTCATCAAAATCACAGCAGGAGGGCGGACGGAATTCTTGCGGACAGAATGAATGAAAGAATACGGAGATTAATATATATAATAATGGATATTGACAATTTAGATTTAGTATGTTATAATTTAATTACTTCTTTTAAAACATAATTTAAAAAATTTAATAATATAGATTTCTTCTTTACCAGCTATACCTGGACCCAAATATATAACCCAACCTCTCTGTCAAATCTCTTTAATCATAGAAGCACATTTCTTTAAAAAAATGGGTTTCTACAAAATTGTTAAAATTAATTAGGGGAGAGTCAGTACGGTCGGCTCACTTTTGACTTGTACCCATAACTTCCGTTCTAGGCCGAATTTCACGTTTTCTGACATATGGTTGGAAAGATCTTCTAAAGTGGAATGTTTCTTTTGTACATCAGAAAATATTTGGGCAAAAATTGGAAAAGTTATAAAAGTTTCGCGTCGTTTTTATTTTTTTAGCACACAGACATAAACGCACGATATAAAAACCAAATAACATACCAAAGTATTAAAGGACTCTCTAATGAATAAATTTCATCAATTTAATTTATTGTTTGCATCTTCCATTTTGTTTAATTAATCTTTTTCGATACTAAGTAAAAGTTTTGCTTAAAAAATTCACCACACATTTACGTTTTACGTTTGTACTGCTCGCGTACTTCATTGGAACTTAATGAAAGAAACATGAAAAGTTTTCTACTATTACTAAGAAGTATTTACATGCAATGGTAAATGGCACCAGTTTGTTACAACTGAGAAACCTGAGGTGAGCCAACCGTAAAGGTGCGCCGACCGTAGTGACTCTCCCCTAATTATAAAAATAATAATATTATTTATTTTATTATTATTATTTTATTTATTTGTTTTTGGGTACACCACCACTACAAATACAAAAAAAATTTATTATAATTAATAATTCAATTCTATTCAATCTTTGATGAAGCCAATATAATAAAAATACGCACGCTGTTATCAGGTTTCAGTTATAAAAGTATGCAGACTTAGAAGCGATACAATGAAATTAGCCAGTTTTCGTAATTCGTTCAACGAGTTTGATTCCAACAAGTACATCCAGTACTGAGGACTCCTTGTAGCTGACTCAGATTGATGAAAGATCTCAGATCGTTATACATTGGGCACTCTGCTAAAATGTGAAACAAAGACTCACTACATCCCATATTACACACACTACAAGGCTTCTGGGGATCATACTGCAAAAAATAATCTCCAGTGCGAATAAATCCACGCAAGGAACCCATTAATCTGAGTTGCGCTATCAGTTTGATAGCATATCTTGGTAGGCCTATAGTTAAATATTGCTGTTCCCCAGAAACCCCGTGCAGGTACGGGAGTATTTGCAGGCTCTCCGAATCTCTTAGCCTTGAAATATCAAGTTGTTTAAAATAGTTAAAAAAATTTCCTAGTAGATTTTTTTTATTTGTAACCAATTTTTCACTGTTCATACCCGGCCAAAACTCCAGGGAATTGCAATCGACAAATAATTTTTTCATCTGTAAAAGTCAATCCTATATAAGAAATCCTATATAAGAAATCTGCTATTTTATGACATGATAACGCTTGCTATTGGTCAAGGTACGATGATAACGCTTGACATTGGTTAGAAGACGATGATAACGGTCGCTATTGGCTAAAAGTATTGGCGAAAACGCTTGCTATTGGTGCATTGTGTTGAGAGTCAAACAAGTATATTTATATATATTTTTTTGAATTGAAATTACGAATTAAAGTTTTTAAATGTTAATTAAAGTAAGAAAAATGAATGTTAATTTAAAGTTAGTTAGTTAAAAAGTTAAATAAAAAAAAGTTTTTGTTTATTGATAAATTTTTGTTTATTGTAATTACGCGAAAATACATCTTTGTTATAAATAAAGTTTATATATATATATATAATTACGCTGTGGTGATCCTTTTCTTTCTCTTAAAAATAACTTGAATAGTATATTAGATATTAAATTGTTATATTTACTTAACCTTAAAAATATTAATTTCAATTTTTCGAAATGGTGTTTTAAAGTTATTTACACTGTTTCTTATTCGGTTCGCTAAATATCATTATATAAATATCAGTTCACGTTTTTGGACAAATACATTGAATTACTCATTTTTGTATGGTTTTTGATAATAAAAAGGCTCGCGACGAACATGAAAAGGCTTATCAGGAGACTTATACCTTACCTTATTGACTAGGATAGCAAATTAAAATTTGGTAAGCTTTTATAAAACCCAATTAACAAATAAATCTGAAAAAATCGTTCTTAAACTTTAACTGCGTTTTTCTCAAAACGCTGTTTTTTAAATCGGTTGCAGGGATTCTGAGTAATCGGATGGATGTTTCTTTTTATATTTTTTTGCATATTGTTAAAAAATATATTCTTTAGTGGATATACCTAAAAAATTTGAAAAATAAAATTTTTTAATACTTTTTTTTAAATAAAAAATGTCGAAAAAAGGTAATTTTTCAATTTTTTTGTTAACAGTAGTGTCATTTTTTTAAATTTTGATTTTTTAAGGTAATTTTAGGTATAACCACTAGATTAGTATCTCAACTGTAAAAGTTCTTTTGGGTTTTTATTTTAAACGCCCTCTACAGCCTAACATAATATAAAAAATTTAAATTTTTTTATTGTTTTTAATACTTCAAATTATACTTTTTATTATGCAGAAAGGCTTTTTAACTTTTATAATAAAATAATCGAAAAAAATGTTGAATTTTGACATATTTTGCACACTTTTCATGAGGGATCCCCCTTAATGATTAACTTTGAAATACATTTTTATTTAAAAAATTTGTATTTCGATTCAAATAGAAGAAAAAGGTGTGATAAATATTTGTTTCTTAATCATAAATATTCTGAAAATTTGTACAGTTATATGGAAAAAACTTTGCTGAATAATTTGAATAAATTAAAATTTATGAATACAAAAAGGAGAACATGTGGTTAGTATACATATAATTTTCAATTATATTACTTTTTTCTACAAGTGGATAAATATTCCTTTATCAACCACAAGTTTTGATAGAATGCAAAGGTTTTTTTAATTAAAGAAATTTACCAACCTAACTGTTTTTTTGTTTACAAATTTATAACCTAAAAAAGAATTAGATTGAACGTGACATTCAATTAACAAATTATAATTTTTAAAAAATAAAAGTCCTAATTAATTGATTAAATTATTCATATATTCTAACAAGTGTTAATAAGTATAATTTAATTGGTAACCTTCCTGTTGACAGTCAAATTTTTAATTTTTTATGAGATTATCTCAAAACCCTGACGTGATGGGGTTTCGGGTCAAATTTTGATTTTTTTTGTTATCTCAAAATTCTGACGTGATAGGGTTAAATAGATTTCAGATTTGGTTTCAGCGACCCCAAAAACATAAAGTAGTCATAGTCTGATCTAATGCTCAGAGCATCAATTTTTTTTGTGTGCCAGTGTTATGAATCAAGGCTTGAACATAGTTCGAAACTAGATTATGGATCAAGGCTTGATCATGGTTCGAAACTAGATTATGTATCAAGGCTTGATCATGGTTCGAAACTCGATTATGGATCAAGGCTTGATCCTGGCTCGACTTTCTATTATGGATCAAAGCTTGATCATGGATTAAGGATTAATTATGGTTTAAGGCTTGATCTCGACTAAAAATTCGATTATGGATCAAGGTTTCATCATGGTTCGAAACTTGATTATGGATCAAGGTTTGATTTTTGCTCGAAACTCGATTATGGTATTGATCATGTCTCGAAACTCGATTATGACTCAACTCTTGATTATGGCTCAAGGGTTGACTATACCCGTGTAGAAATTGCCATGATATGGCCTACACAATGATCAAAAGATCTAGCCCCTATTTGGGCCATGGTTAAATTTCTACACGCGTATGACTCGAAACTCGATTCCTACGTAAAAAAATGTTGGCTACCTCAAGACTCACTTAAGGCTCTTAACTTAGTTGAAGCAACAAATAATCCTAAAGCTTAAGGTCGCTCAAGGCTCGAGATTTGGTTAAAACTAAAATTAATCCTAAATCTTAAGGCTCGCCAAGACTTGAAACATGGTTGAAGTTAAAAACTCATCTAAAGCTTATAGTACAGTCAATCTGATATTTTTTATTGAAAAAAATACATTACTCAAAAATTTTTTAGATTTGATTTTGTAAGAAAACCGTAAGTCGTACTTAAAAATTTCTTAAACAAAAGTTGTAGATGATTAATTTCTCCACATTTTTACTCATACTACTACTACTGTACAAATTTATGTGCGAAATCTAGAGGGCGCCAAAATTGCACAAAACCAGTGTTGAATGGTTTTTTTATTTTTGATATCGCAAATTATTTTATGTAGTTTTGTCCACTGAACACGATCCCGGGTTTCAAAATTGTTCTTCACATCAGGATTTTGAGAAAAGTAAGGATAAGAAGCCCAAAAAACGTGTTTTCGAGAGTTTTCAACATTTCTTTTCTTTTTAATATGACCTGACATTTTGTGGAGTCTTTACCCCCACTTTTCTAAAAATTCTGAAGTGATGGGCAATTTTAAGACCCAGTATCGTATTCAATAACCAAAACTATATTAGAAATAATTCCGATATCAAAAATGAGGAGAAAATTTTTTTGGCATCTGTTTGCTCAAATGAGCGCACGTCGTGCTGATTAATTAACACGCGTGCGAGCATGTGTTCGTCACTATGCGCGCACTTTGCTATCTGGGCTATTAAAAAATTCATTTTTTACAGCTAATTTAGTTTGTTGTTGCAATTTATAAGTAATTAAATTCGTCAGCCATATTAGATCCAACACTTTGAATGTTGCTAATTGGACTTTAGATTCGTAATCAGCGTCCCCAAAATCCTCCGAGTAACAAGTTTCAATCAAATTCAAGACATTTTTAAAAATTCGTCCTGCATATTGGATCCGTTATTTTCAATTTGGAAATTTTGACTTCAGATTCGTAATCAGCGACCCCAAAAACTCGACTGTCGATAAACCGGTTGTACTCAGGAGAAGGTTTTTCTACAGTTTCCCTCTCCTCTGGCGAGAAAACCCATTAGACGGGTAGTCCAGGCTAATGCGAGTACTCCTAAATTTCGAAAGACGTTCTGTAGGCGCAAACCTAGTATTAAGAATTGTATGTAAGGAAAATTTGTAAAGCAAGAAATTGTAAGAAACACTTGTATAGCCAAGTATGTAAGGCTGAAGACAGGTGTATAAACCAATAAATAAAATAAGTATAACCAATCACTTCTCTAAATTAATAAAAGATATTTGAAAATTATCACGTCAGAGTTCAGAAAAATATTAGTACGAAGATACTTTAAACATCTTAATTTAAGATATTTCAAATAACTTAAAAAAGACTACCAAAACATCTTAAATAAGATACTTCTTTTTGTAGTGTATTCCCGGTTGGTTTATTTAAATTGATTCATTCATTGAAGAGATATATTTTTTTAAAGTTGCAAAAAATTGAAATAGCGATAACTTAGTAAAAAAAATTATTTCTCTCCTTCTGTAAACTCATCCGTAAAGGCAAAATAAAATGTTTTTTTACATTTTGATTAAAAAAATATGTATTATTTATCCTGAAAATTTCACGTGTTCTCACCCAACTTGTAATGTTACATATTATAATGCAAAAACATACATTGTTAAGTCATAAATCTTAATGCTATCAATAGATGCTGATGGTGTCATTAGTTTAAAAAACGCAGTTTACAAAAAATAATTCGTTTTGACAGCTGTTAAATTAACAACCTTTTGTCGATATTTTAATAGTGATACTAAATGTATTTCGTCAAAATTAAGTTTCATTATAAATGAAAATTTTAAAGTAAACATGTTTAAAAGTTACATTATACATAAATAATAATTAAAGTTAGTATTAAGAAAACACACTTTTTGAAATTGTCAAGTTGAAGTTGAAATGATGTAATGGGCGCGCAAAAATTAGTTCTAGTTGTATTTAATTTCATTTGGATGCTCAAACGCTAAAAGACTCAATTTCTCAAGGCAGATTTTAGGAAATCTTTCATCTTCAGGACTTTCTCATACCACGCCAGGCTTCTTTTAAATATACTAAACGCAAGTTGTATACTATTCGTTTCTAGCCGAGTCGCATAATTTGGTGTATACAAGGGTAGGTCTAACGCTCTTTAAATAAAAACCGTTTGGATTCTTTCCACTTCATCGATATATCTTAAGCCCCACATTTCCACAGCATAAAATAAAATACTGACGACAAGGCTCTGAAGCAAAGCTTTAATTGATTTCCATGTGTTAATTTTTGACCTTTGTAAAATTCGCAGCACAGATCCCGAAGCCACCCTCGCCCCACTCATTCTTGCATCCATTTCCTTACAAAACACTCCCGACGAACTAAAGATTACTCCCAGATATTGATATTCCTTTAGAAATTCAATTTTTTCCCCTGCTAAAAGGAAACAATAGTCCTTTACCCTCCCCTTGTGGAAAACAACCACTTTAGACTTATCTTTATTAATAGTTAATTTATTAATTTCACAGTATTTTTCTAAAACTTTAATCGCCTTCTGCAAGACCACCCAAGAGCTGGCCAGCAGGACTATGTCATCAGCAAACGCTAGTAATAAAATATCGATAATGTGATTTACCGTAATTCCTACAATACTATGGTCTCGCAGAAAATTTTCCATATCCTTAATAAAGAAAGTAAAAAGCAGCGGACTGAGAGTTTCTCCCAGCATTACACCCGAGGTAACCTGTACCGGAGATGTCAAGCCAAACTAAGTCCTGATTGACATCTTTGCAGAGTCATATAAACTCTTTATTATACGAATAATTTTTGAGCTGACTCCCATGTTTTTTAGTTTGGACCATAATAGTGCATGATCTACCGACGGAAATGCTCCCTTAAAATCAACAAAAAATGCAAAGTCTTTAGGTTTAGCTTTAGGTTTACAAAGCTGAATCTGAATGAGAGAAGACAATACAAAAATTTGATCAGCCCAACCTCGCCCGGCTCGAAATCCTGCTTGATTTTCCGGTAGAAGTTCCCTTTCGTCAACCCACTTTGTTAGTCTCTCAGATATAACCCGCGTGAATATTTTTGTGATACTATTTAGTAAAGTAATTTCCCTGTAATTGCTTGGGACATTCCTATTCCCCTTCTTAAACAACATAGATATAAGATTATTTACCCAATTACTAGGTACTTTCTCTCTTTCCCAAATCCCGTTAAAAAGAGATAACAAATGTACCAGCCATGCTTCAGGCAACTCCTTAAAAAATTCATTAGGTATCCTATCTGCTCCCGGTGATTTGTTATTCTTGCTTTTAATTAGACTACGCTTTAATTCTATCATTGAGATAGGGGGGTCGAGTATTGGGTCATAATCGGTAAACAGCTCAAGTAAGGCAAGTTTTCTGGGGGGGGAGCATACTGTTAGCATACTCCTGCCACCTTTCGAGAGATATCTCGTTTATTGCACAACCACGAGTCCTAAATTTATTTACAGCTTCCCAAAATGCCATGGTGTTGTTACAATTAGATAAAGCATGCAAAAGAGTTTCTTCATATTTTTTCTTTTTGTAAGCTATTTTTTCTCTAAGTAATTTCTTTAGTTGCTTATAACGAATATTGTCCTTTTTATCGAAACCTGATAACTTACATTTTAAGAGCGATTCTTTAATTTCTTTTCTCAATTCATCACATTCTCTATCTACCCACTCTTTTTTCCCGATGGCTTATTATACAATTTAGAGATCAACCTTAACGTTCCCGCCGCTTCCCATATCGAAGTTAACAATTTTCCATTAATACTTTCCATGTCATCTTCCTCTTTTATAATGGTTGCTGAGCTTGACATAAGTTGAAGATATTCTTCTCTACAATTAACGTCCCATTTTAGTTTTTTTAAACTCGCATATTCTCTCTCTTCTATTCGTCCATCCATACACACATTCGATAAAATAATTATGACAGGTAAATGGTCCGAAGTAGTCGGTAAAGAAAGCACATTCAAATCCCCTACTAAATTTAAGTGGTCTAAATAACAAAATACGAGGTCTATCACGCTATTGCCCTGATGCCCAACGAAAGTAAAATGCGCCGGCGTATCACTGAAACATCTCCCATTCAGCACTGCCAAATTATAATTCTCTAAACAATCAAGAAGCACCCCTCCTCTTTTATTTGTCACTTCATCCATAGAAAAACGGTCGCTTAACGGCAAACAATTTTTCGGTATAGAAAACTCACATAATTGGTTAAAATTTCCAATCCTTGCATTAAACCCCCCCCCCAATAAATAAGGGCAAATTTGAGAAATCATTATTAATTAAAAATAATAATATGGAGAATAAAAACAATAAATTTTTTGAAAATTTTTTTTGTTACATGCTTGTATTTTTTCTAAAGGGTAAGAAGCCTTTTTTGTTTTTTTTCACAAATTAAAATATATCCTTAAAATACATATTACAATTTTTAATTCTAAACTAGTTTTTTTAAAAATTTTTTAAATTTTTATTTCAGATAATTTTAGAATTTAATCCTTTTTGAAATCTTTTGTGTGCTGTCTTGTTTTTAAGTTATGTATTTGTAAAATATTCATTCCCTAATGAGGAGCCATATATGGCTTGAAACTAGTTGGGATTAAAATAATAAATGTCATCTTTAAAAACCGTAAAATAGGCCTTTTTCATTATCTAACAAATGAATATTTAATACGGTGAAACAAACAAAAATTACTTTTATAAAACTATGTTCGTGGTAAAAGTGTATTTCTACAATAGCCTAGCAAAAATTCATGAAAAATATTGCATCTTTTCGATTCTTCTTATGTAAAATTGAATAATTAAATAGCAATTTTTACCTTTCAAATTTAAGATACTATTTTTCTACTTAAAAAAAAATCTTGATTAGTTTACAGATTTGAATTGTTAACAGTTTTGTCTAATTTTAAGTAATATTTTACAAGCTCATTTGAATATTGTATTTTTGTTAATTCAAGTCAGTAAGCCGACTTGAATTAGTAGTTTTTACAAGAATAGCAAATTAACGTCTATTACTTCTTCGCATATACTAATAATTCGACGCATAAATTATTAGGTTTTGTGACCGTTGTTGCTTGCTTGATCATATCATCGTAAATAACCCAATTTATGTGTCGTTTGGCGATTGCTGTGTAATTTCCAATTTTTTTTCTACTACGGACTTGAATTGTTGGTCCTTTATACTCTACAACTCCTAAGAGAAAGTAGGAATCACCACTTTTTAGTAGTGATGCACGACGAGACTCTGTCCTTTCATAAATGAAAAGAGATGAAAATATTAAATGACCTATGGCAAGCAAATAAAATCTTTTCACTCCTTTTTTTCTGGTTTTAAGAAGTCTACCCAGTTTTTTAAAAAATGCGCAACATCGATTCTTATATATACTGGTGGTAATTGATCCGACATTAATGCCTTTGAGTACTGTTCAATGCTTTTATAACCAGTAAAACAGCAGCAACATGCATTGAGCAATGCACCAGATAAATCACACACCTGAAAATAAAGACAATTACATTTTTTAAAATTTTTTAAATTTCAATATAATTCTTTTCACGGTATATATACGAACTATTTGTAATTTATACACACAGAAAAAAATTCTTTGAATAAAATAGAAATTAATTGATTCGATAAAATGGTATTTAATTCAAATAAATATTTATTTACATAAATATAATAATTTTTTTCAAAATTTTTTAGTGGAAATTAATAAACTATTCTCAAAAATTATAATCAAATTTTTTAAAACGATTCAATTATTTTTAAAAAATATTCGAAATGCAATTATTTTACAAATAAAGTTTTTTGCAAGAATTCAATTAATTAAAATATAATTTTCATAACATTTATTTTATTTCGAAAAAATTAATTATTTAAAACAATGTTTATAAAATTCATATGAAGAATTCAATTTTTCAGGGATGGCAACCGTAACCGATAACTGAAACCGTTAACCGAAATAACAGAAATTTTTAAAAAACCGAAAACTAGAAACCGAAACCGAAAAAAAATTATCTGAAACAGAAAATCGAAACCCGTATTATAAAACTTAAACCCCTTTATTTCAAAACCTAAGCTTCGTTTTTTCGATTTTTAATGTAAAAGTAAAACTGAATATTACACCAAAACTAAAATTTTTGGTACAAAAAAAATAAAAGAAATATTGAAGTATGGTATGTCTAATGTTGTAAATAATAAGTAGTGGAACAAAATTTGCAGATTACAAATAATTATTTAAAATAAAACAAAATTTTTTTGAAAATAAATTAGAAAAAAGTTTTTTAAAATTAATTATGTGTGATCAACCTGTAAAAATTCACTAGTGTACCAATTTTTAGGTAATTAGGTTAAATAATGTAGGAGTTAGGGAGAAAAACGTTTTTTCAAAAAATTTCTAGTTTTTCCTTGACAACGCTATGGTCTTCTTATAAAATATAAAACAAATTTAAAAATAAATTATAAGTAATTAATACTCATATTTCATTCTAAGTAATTAAAATGCACACAAATATTTTCATTCATATATTGTCCGCAGTAAGAGAAATTTCGGCATAAAATAGTATAAACTGTAGCGATACATTTTTCACATCTATATGACACAAGCCATTGGTTAAAACAACATACTCATTTCGTAGTGATAACGCTATTTTGGTATGATTGCTGAACGAATTCAGTATGTTTTCATAACAAAATCTCACGACAGAGGACATGCTAAAGCGCGTTTAGTGTTTCAATATTATTTTATGCAGAAATTTCCCTCAGTGCGGGGAAAACAACCGAAAAACCAAAACCTTTAAGTCAAAAAACCTAAATTCTTAAGAAACCGAAAACAAGAAACCGTAACCGTAATTATTCACTTTAAAAACCGAAAGCCAAATACAGAAACCCTAATTCTTTGAAAACAAAACTGTAACCGAAATACCGAAACCGAATTTTTTTTAGAAGAATACCGAAAAGAAAAAAACAAAACCGTTAAAATTTCAGTTGCCATCCTGCAATTTTTTCAAAAATAACCAAATTTTTTAATTATTTTTATAAATAACAAAATTTCCATTATTTTTAATTCAATTGTATAAGAATTGTTCACAAAGTGTTATTATTCATAAAAATGTATTTCTAATTACTTGAAAAAATTAATTATTTACAAACAAATTAGAATTTATTACAGGAATTCAATTATTTTGAAATATTTTAATAAAATTGATAGAAAGAAAAAAATTATTTTCATAAAGGTACTATTTAATTTAAATTTTTTTAAAATAATACAATTATTATTTAAGATTTTAATAAAGTTCTTCATAATATTTCAATTATTTACATTAATAATCGTTCAAAAGAATTCAATTATGTCGTTAAAGAACAAAATTATTCCCGAAAATTCAATTATTTTGAGCCATTTTAATAAAATTCTTTGCAAAATTATTATTCTCATAAATAAAAATATTCGTCACAAGTTAATTAATTTAATTAATAATTTATTTAATTCATTACAATTATTTTTAGAAGTAATATATTTTTTCTCGTAAATTCAATTATTATAAAAATTCTAATGAAATTGTTTGAAAGAATTCAATTATTTTCATAAATAATAAAATATATTTTAGGAATTCAAATATTTTCAAAAAAATTTGATTAAAATGACACACAGAAATTCAATTATTCTCAAATTTTTTTTATAGAATTCTTTGTAAAATTTAATTATTTTAAAAAATTTTTCACTATTCAATGATTTTCAATATCTACTATTTTCATCAAACTTCCAAACAGAATTCAATTGTTTAAAAAAATTTTTGTAAAAATATTCATAAGAATTCAATATTTTAGTAAATAATAAAAATTTATCAAGAAAAAAATTATTTAAAAATAGAATTTGCATAAAATTAGTCGAAAGAAATCAATTATTAAAAAAAATTTCAAAAATTCTTTGTGTTATAGTCAGCAAAAATATATATCCCCACCTGTATTGTTTCATATTCGACATGAGCTGCAAAACGTATTTGCAACTCAGTCTTATTTCTGCCTTTGAAGTGTATTATTAATTTCATTAATAAATTGTCACTCTCCGAAGTGAATAAAAGTAACTTGTGTCTATTTAATAAATTCGACCGTAACATTTGCAAGAATTAAATTATTTTTATATATTTTTTAATTCTTTCATTAGTAATAAAATTTGTTGCAGGAATTAAATTTATTGGCAGAATAAGAATGAAGTAAATACATATTTTTGGTAAAAATAAGGAAAAAGACAGAAAAATAAAATATAGAGTGGATTTTTGGTCATTTTTTTATCGTCAAAATCAATTTTTCGATAGCTATTTTTTTACTACTTTTTTTAGTTTGGAAGCTACTTTTTGATACTTTTTTAAAATTAATTATCGAGTGCGAAATTTTTTCAGTGCAAATTTCTTAAAGAGAAAATTATTTTAAAAATAATGTTATAATTTTTCTAACATACTATTTCTTTTGGACTTGCCGCTCCGGACTGTATCCACCCCAATAGCCAATTCCTGACAGTCCAAGACACCAATGTATAGGACAATGTATTGTGATTTGGTATAACAGGATGTGTTATATAACAGGACAATTTTCCTGTTGCATCGACACAGAAACAAGCATCATCTAATTTTATTAATTCATTATATACGCGATTCTGGTGGGGAGACCAAAAATGGACGTTAACCGGATCGAATCCAATATCACGAACAATATATTTTCCTTTCTGACTCCTTTTGAAATTTTGAAAGCGCAACAATTGGATCAGCATCTCGATGTTTTTCTTTCGACTTTGATATCTTGCACTCCTAATACATTGGCTTTATACAAATGTGGAGGTTCTTTTAAGTCACCTTCTCTCATACACTTATTCGACATTTTTTCTCTTAAAGACTCAACAGATTTAGAATCCAATTCTTTTACTATTTTCTGTCTTTTTTCTCCTCGACATTGTCTCTTTCCACAATTTTTGCCACCTGCAGAAGCTGTGCATCTAATTTTTATAATTTCATCTTCGTCTAATGAAGGTAAAATTACACACACGAGTTTACTTCCACACTTACAATGTCCTGAAACAGTTTCAATATGTATTATTATTTATTATAAACAAGGTTGTCAGAGGTCAGGAAAAGCAGAGAATGTAAGGAAAAATCAGGAAATTTTATTGAAAAAACTAGAAAAATATTCAATTTCTACAATTTACAAGAAAATTCTAAATGTTAGTGTCTCTTTTGTTTGCCTCATGAACTATGAAATTACAACGAATTCTTATTTTAAATAACTTAATTCTTGAAAAACAACCATAAGATATTTCTGATTTTTTTGTGTTTTTTTTGTTTCTTCATAAACTATAAAACTACCACGAATTCTAATAAAACAAGTTTCAACTATTTTTTTTATTTCTGACAAGAATGATTTTTTTAAATATTACTTAATTATTTCAAAACTTTTAACGCAATTATCTTAATAAATAACAAAATTCTTCACAAGAGTTCAATTATTTTCAAAAGTAATAAAAGCCTTTGAGGAAATTTAAAATTTTTTTTAAACTTTAACAAATGTCTAGTCAAGAATTAAATTATCTGCATAAATAACAAAATTTTTGTACAAAAATTCAATTATTTTCTATAAAATAATAAGAATTTTGTAGTAAGTCAATTGTTGAACATAGAATTTAAATAAATTTTTTCGAAAAAATCCATGGTTTAAAATTTTTGTAAAACATTTTCCGTAAAAATCTAATTATTTTTGTAAACGATAAGACTCATCACAGTATCACAATTATTTAAAACTTTGATTATAAAATTATTTATAAGAGTTACCTCTTAAGTAAATTAATTCTAAAATACAATTTTAGTTTCAAAATAATAACCTTTGAAGCCACCTGATTTTCGATCATTGTTAATATAATTACTGTCAAACTGATAAGCATGACTTAGATGAAATTCATCCTATATTCTTTTTGACATTAATTCCGTCCACTTTCCAGGTTTTAAAATATTTATAGTTCTTATACGAGGATTTTCTTTTTTGTCCTTATATTTTTTATTCATTTTCGCAATTAAATCATCGAATTCAGATTTTCCGAATGTGAATGTAAATACTACATTCGACATTTCATCCGAATAAGAGTAAATCGATGGAGAGTTAACAAATTCTGGTTCGACAAAAAGCAATTATCGTAAATTGTACTTGTTGTTAACTACATATGAATACAGAGAATTAGGCTTAACTTTTCCTTCTAACTCATCAGAGATTTGAGACCATAAAATTGTTTTCTCAGGAATAATTAATTTACCTTCCGATGATTTAAGAACTATTTTGTCCTTGAATTTCAGGACAGTCTCAATTAACAATTGAGAGTCCACAGTAGGTAGACGTCCTCAGGACATTATGTTCACTCTAACTGAACTTTAATAACCATTAAAAGTTTTGAAAAAATAAAAAAATTTCTTATAAAAATCCACAAAAAACAGAACGCTTTGACAGAATAAAGGAAAACTGGTAAAGTACAAGAAAAAGCAGCCACATTTTATTACTATATCAAGACTACCAACAGTATTTACATATGAGATACATATTGCCAAAATAAAAACTTGATACAGTGAGAGGGCGCAATAGGTTAAATCGTCGACAATAAAGTATTGCCGACGAAAGGTTAATTTCTAGCGGGAAAATTTAAATTACATTATTCATTTGAATTATACTTTCTTAAAAAATACATTGCAAGAAAAGGTCGAATATACCGAAAAACATTAAAATAGGAATTTTTAAAATCGGTTAAACATTTTTTTCTCGTTCCCCATAAAAAATTTTAAATTTTGTTTAATTACCCATATTATGGAGTTATGAATTTTCCAACATTTTGAGTAGTAATTGTATATATGTATTCAGTTGCTCATGAGTTCGAAAATATTGAGTTTAAAAAAAAGTTGTCAAAGAAAAAAATTTTGGTTTTTTTCAACTTTAAAGTAATATAAGAAAATTCTTTTTTAATTTTTAATTTAAAAAATTATTTTTTTATAAACAAATTATTTTCTTTCTGACATGATTAATTCAAATTTTTTATTTATTTATTTATACTTAGAAAATTTTTCTAAAAGTCCCGAGATTGACCGATTGATTTAAGGAGTTTACAGAACTCAAACTAGGTACGTGAATTTCCATAAATTTGTTTAAAGTCCGTAAGGGTCAAATTTTTTTAAAAACGTTTCGTAAAGTCTGTAATCTGATTGAAAAAAGAAAAGTTAGTGAATTGTACTGTCTACTAATTAAATAAAATCTTCTAAAATATTCAATTATTAAAAAAAATTTTCCACAAAATTCTAATGTAACATTTAATTATTTTCATAAATAAAAAAAAAATTCTATGGAAGATTTCAATTATTTTAAAACAATTTTATTTTCTTCGCAATAATTAAATTATTTTTATAAATATTATAAAATTTTTACAGTGATTTAATTAAACACAATTTTTATAAAATTTTTCGAAAAAATCCATAATTTAAAATGATTTTTATAAAATTCTTCCCTATAATTCAATTATTTAAAAAAAATTAATTAAGTTCTTTATAGGAATTTAATTATATTTCAAAATTTTAGTATAATTCGATACAAGAATTCCATTATTCTTTAAAAATCTCTTATAATATTAAAAAGATTGTTTCGTCGTCGTCGTCGTCGTCGTCGTAGCTTAGCTACTCACACATATAGACGAAACACATACACATGTATACTCACACATATACACTCAATACATACACATGTATACTCACACATATACACACAATACATACACATATATACTCACACATATACACCAAACACATACACATGTATACTCACACATATGCACTGAACACATACACATGTATACTCACACATATCCACACAATACATACACATGTATACTCACACATATACACTAAACACATACACATGTATACTCACACATATGCACTGAACACATACACATGTATACTCACACATATACACTAAACACATACACATGTATACTCACACATATACACTAAACACATGTATACTTACACATATACACTCAACACATGTATACTCACACATATACACTCAACACATACACATGTATACTCACACATATACACTAAACACATACACATGTATACTCACACATATACACTAAACACATACACATGTATACTCACACATATACACTAAACACATACACATGTATACTCGCATATATAATGTACCCCAAAAAAATTGCTGGTCCCGTGACTTAGACTTTTGTGGTTAAGAAACTGGATAAACGAGAGAAAATTGCAGGTCCCTTGAACTCTCGCTTATCCGGGTTCGACTGTATATATTATGCACAATATATAATATATGTAGCATTTCATGTCAAGTGATCCAGGTGTCTTACGGTGTAATGCTTATTTCGATAATTTTTTTCTCTTAAACTGTTAAACATAAAAATTTGTCAAGGTACATTTTGGAAATGTTTTTTTAGGCTCTTTCGATTGAAAATAAGCTCCCCCTCGGAAAATATTGGTCTAGGTAAAAAAATATTTTCACGTTAAATTACTATCTATTAGTAGTACAAAAGCCCCAAGTTTTGCTACGATTGGAGAAAAATTTTTCTTCACCTGGATCACTTGACATGGAATGCCTCACATACAATATATAATTTCAACATAATTAAACCAAAATGTAGAGTGCAAGAAGACTATACTTAGTTTTTGATTAATTTTATGGTTATATAAATGTTAACTCGGCAGTATTTTCTTTATTTCGTAGATGCAAACATTGTTTTAATTCAGAAAAACATCAAAGTCGCATCTCCGCTACAATATAATTTTGATTGTAACTTTTTAAAAATTGTTGTTTATAAATCTTTTCAACGAAGTTTGATTTCTTATAATTTTAATTTTATGTTGGAATTTTCAAAAAAAATTTAAAAGACGCAGAACATTTAAAAAAATGATTTTTTTATAAAATTAAATACTATTCAAAAATAAACTCTTTAAGAAGTCTCTAATTCTAAACGAAAGTATAATTATTTTATCCCCTTTATTATATGCCCGCTTGATTCATTTAAATCGGTTCATAAATTTAAGAGAAATAAAATTTTTTTTAAAAACTTGCAAAAAATTCAATTTGCCGTAACTTTTATAAAAAAAATATTTTTATTCGTGTTTTTTGGTAAACACATTCCTAAAGTTAAATAGAAATGTTTTTTCAGCATTTCGATTTAAAAAATATACTTTTTATTTTTAGGGAAAATTTCACGAATTCTGACCAAAGTAATTCGAATTTGCTAAAAATGTAGTTAATATTCCATACTAGAAATTGATTTTTTCTGAAACTTTTTGAGAAATGAACATATCAAAAATTGCATTGAGAATTTTAATTTTTACATCGTCATTGTAATTTTCATTAAATTTTGTATTACTTTTTACATTCATTATGTTGTAAATATTACTTGTAGAAATTTTAAAGTTTTACTTTTTAACTTTTTTCTCGAAAAAGTAGTAATCCGTACCGCTACCACGCATACCAGAGTATATGATCACGTCACTACTGTCATGCGCAGCGATCGTAATATATTAAGGTTATATATTGTTATAATAATCATTTATGCTAATACTCCCAAAGTTCTATATTTCAAAATGTGTAATTTTAGTTTTACATTAAATTATTTATAACGTTTATTGAAATAATTCTTTTTTATTTTGTACAAAATAAGAATAAGAAATGTAAGAATAATAATCTAATAATTTAATAATTAAAAATAAATAATTTTAAAATAAATATACTGTCCCTTATTAGTATTATTATTATTACAGTAATATTATTGTAATATTTTAGTATAAAATTACAGTAATCTTCAAAGCAAAATTAATTTAATATTCCAGTACTATTACTCGAGCATGTAAGGTAGTTTTACGTTTTTCTATTATGGTAATATTACAGAGTAATGTTAAGATAAAATTAGAATCATTTTTAAATTTAGAAAATAACATTTCACCAAGCTAGACTCGAACCCTGAACCTTGTGTACAGCAAGCAATAGTCTTACCAGTGAGACAATCTTACTTGAACTTACTGAACACAAGGTTCATGGTTCGAGTCCAGACTTGGTGAAATGTTTTATTTCTAAAATATAAAAATATTCTAATGTTATCTGTATATTATATTAACATTACGTTAATATTACAGTGTAATATTACCTCAACATTGTGAGGTAATATTACCTTAATATTCCCATTAATTTACCGTAATAGTACATCATAATATTACCTCCAGGCGGACATTTTGATATTCCAGTAAGGTCACTGTAATATTACAGTGGAGATTACGAATCTCCATTGTAATATTACAGTGATGTCACTATAACCTTACGTGCTGCTTGGGAACTGTTTTGCAATTTTTGCATAAGCGTGCAATATTAAAGTAATGTTACTCTCATGTTACAGTAATATTAAAGGATAATATTACCCATCAGACCGACATTTAATATGACTATAATATTACTGTAATGTTACGTTTATATATGGGAAAGGGGTATATGCGTGTAACTGAAATTTTGTTCCATAGCGACTGCTTTTTCGAGTAAAAACTAAAAATCTATACAAAGTAGTAATAATTGCTCTGTTATATAATAAAAGTTGCTTCGCTCCAAATATAAATTGCTCGAGACATTTTAAATATTACTCAGCTTTTAATAACATTTATTAATTGTATTAATAACATTTTAACATTTAATTTAATTTTAACATTTAATTAATAACATTTATTATTTTTAACAACATAAATTCAAGAATCGGTCGGACGCTCGGACGACACGCGCAACTGACAGTCACACTGAAAAAATTTGTTGGAGAAATTCAACTACTATTGGGTAGTAGAGTGAAAAGTAGTTAAATTAATTACTTTTTTAGTTGATCTAATACTGTTTGTATGGTAAATTTTACTACTTCTTATGTAGTTAAAAATTTAGAATTCAAGCAACTAAGAAAAGTAGTTAAATTTTAGAAATAACTACAAAATCTTGTTGCACTAACTACATTCCCAATTATTTTTACTACTTTTTGATGGTTAATACAAGTTTTTTAAAATCTTTGGGGACTTATTGAACTAAGGAGAGTAGTTAAAAAGTAGTAAAATTTACTAAGAATTTTTTTGAGTGCAGTGAGCAGTGAGCTCCTCTGGGCCACTCACTGCTACCCGACTGGTACTAGTGCGTGTCGTCCGAGCGTCCGACCGGTTCTTAAATTGAAATAAATGTTAATTTTTGGATTCCGGTACTGCACATGTTCTAAATCAGTTTATATTAATATAATATAACCTACAGTAAAAAAAATTAATTCGTTTATTAACAAATTTTTTTTATATTTCTTAAAAGTCGAAATAAAATTAAAACTTTCATTCATTGCCAACTTTTTCATAAACTCAATATTTTCAGACTTACAAAATATAGGCAATATATAAGTAGAAATATTTTTTTCTAACACAAGCACCGAAAGTACATCATTTCTCACCTATAAAGAGGGTGGAAAGTACGTCTTTCCCAGAGGCAGGGAGAGAAACTAATATTTTCTTCCTGCTGCTATAAAAATTTGTATTTTTTTTAATTTTTTAAAAATATAAAAAGAGCTATATATTTTTTAAGATTAAATATGTATCATGTTGTTATTTTTTTATTAATAATGGATTTTAAATAAATATGACAACAAAAAATTCCATTAAATAATTGCATATTTGTACTTTCGTTTACGTGTGTTAGAAAAAATAGTATGTGCACCATGGAAGGAAAATGATTTTCACCCTCGAGAAAATCACTATTTTCCTCCCTAGGTGCACAATATACTATTATTTTATAATTAGAAAATTAATACTTTAAAATTAACTACAAGTAGGTAAAAATAAAATATCAATATTTAAAATAATTCAATCTTAATTTATGAACAAATATAAATGTTCAATAACAAATATTTCAAAACAAACATAAATAATTTTTAAAAAGAAAATAAAAAAAACTTTATTTATTATTTACATACAAATGTATTTTCACACATAAATATACAACACATTCTCATGTATAAATATGTATAAATTAAATTTTTTTAAATATATATAGTATCAATGGAGATGCTATTTAATAAATTTATATAAGTGGAAATAAACAAGTAAAATGTCTTCCGAGCGAGCGTTAGCGAGCGAGGACAACGACGCTAGTTCTAATAAAAATCTTCGTATCAATTTAATTATTTTAAATAATTTTGATAGCAATCTCAGCAAAATTAAAATTATTAACCAAAATTATTTTCAATTCAATGATTTTCAATATCTACTATTTTAATAAAATTTTTGTAAATTAAAATTTTTTTGTTATTTGTTGAATATATATATTCAATTGAAAAATTTACGAATAACTGAAATTTCGTAAAATTTAAATGTAAACAAATCGATTTGAAAATTTTCAAAGAACTTTTTCGAAAATAAATAAAAATAATAATTGCTTTAAAGAATAATTTCATTTAAAAATTCTAAAAAATAATAAATAAAAATGATGAAAATAAAAAAAATAATAATTTAATTTTTAATAATAAAAATGTATTGTAAGTAATTTAAAAATAATAAAATTTAATTATTAATTAATAAAAAATGATGAAAAAAATTTTAAAGATATTAAGTATCAATACATTATTCATATAAAAAATGATTTTATCACTCGGTCATCTTTAATTATTATAAATCATAAAGAAATCGAAGACTCGGAGTAATCGATGTCTTCATGTTTTCTTGTTTTACAATTAAAAAAATTAAATTTTCAGTTTTAAGTAAAATGTTCTCTTATTTGGCAAAACCTGGTATTTTGTTAGTCATTGGTCCGTAAATTGTAAGTAATTTTTTAATTAATATTTAGTAAATTTTTCCACAATTATTTCATACAATATTTTGTTCGATTTTTGGAAGATGTTTAAAGGTGAAAGAAAAGACACTAACTCTCACTTTTTTAATAAAATTGACAACGTTTCGGTGGTCAGATTCGCCACCATCATCAGGTCACTTTAATAAAAAATAATTTTCAGATAAATACAAAATGATATATGAAATTATAAAACCACCGAAACGTTGTCAATTTTATTAAAAAAGTGAGAGTTAGTGTCTTTTCTTTCACCTTTAAACATCTTCCAAAAATCGAAAAAAATATTGTATGTAAGTAATTTTTTATTTTTGGTCCGATAAGCTCATATTTTTAAATACTTTTACTGGTTCGAAGTCTAAATTAAAAAAATTTTAATTTGCTTGCAAGTTGCTCGTGGGCTACGTTACGCTTTACAGTGATTTTTGTACATTGGCTATTGAAAACTGTCTATATCCTACAAATTTTCATTTTACCACTCAAATTGGATAAACATTATAGGGTGTAGGCAGTTTCGAATAGTTAATTCTAAAAAATTACACTTTTTAGCGTAGCATAGCCCATTAACTTGTAAGCGATTTTTGAATTTTTTTAAACTTCTTAAACTTAAACAACCCATCTCAGGACTTTCAGAATAATTTTCTGTACATTATCAGGTATAAATAAATAAATAAAATTAATCATGTTAAAATAAAAAAAAATTATTTTACATTACTTAAAGGATGAAGAAAAACCAAAAATTTCTTCACTAAAAATATTCTTTTTTAGGGAGGAAAATTCTTCTTCCAAAAATCCTCTTCAATTAAGAAAATTTCTGTTAATCGAAAAGGATTTTTCTCTTATTTCTTAAAATAAGAGAATTATTTTTGAGTCATAATTTAAGAGAAAAGTATGCATTAAAATAAGAGGAATCCGCTTACAGTAAGAATATTTTTTCGATGTTTCTTTAACAATTTCTTTTTAAACTCAATTCTTCTGAAGTTATAAGCTATTGAAAATATATCTCCTTTTTAACAATTCCAAATTTCGGAAATTCATAAGTAGAAAATATGGGCAATTATACTCTTTCGCCTATCTGCCCTAAAACAAAAAATATATTAAAAATTTTATGTTTTATTCTAACTTAAACCACAACTTATGTTTGAATTAAACATATTATTTCTTTCAATAAACGAAAAATTATGTTTCAATGAAACTTAAATTTGTTTGACTGCATAGTAAAGATATTTTAAGTTTGATTTAAACAAAATTTGTGTGAATCAATTTAATCGTTTTCTTAGTGTAGAATTAGTTGTGTGTAATAAAAGTTATTTATTATACTTACATTAAATCAGGAAAGATTTCATATTTTGCATTCGAAGAAATGTTCACTTTTACAGCACTCCCAGTTTCAAGAAATAAATAATAATTAGTCATTAGCTGGTTTAAAATTAGTTGTGTATAATAAAAGTTTAGTTTATTACACTAACATAGAATCTGAAAAGTTTCTAAACTTTTTATGAATTCTAGCTAAAAATTTCAAGAAATACAGTTAAAGGGCATCCGGGAAAAAATAGTGGTTTCGTAATCGACGTTTTATTTAAAAAGAAAATAATATTTTGAGTCGGGAATTTTTGGTAAATATAGATGAACGCTCCGAAAATAGCGGTTCTCTCGGAATTTTGCAAAATTTTGATAAATAATTGAAAAAATTGTTAAAACATACGGAAAAATGGGGTCCTTAACGGTTTGGAATGAGAGAATAAAATATTTCTGGTTAATATTTGGAGAGGTGATAGAAGAAGACTCACTGAGGAACGGTCCTCTCCGTTTTTGCAATAATTTTGCGAGGAAATTATTTTATTAACGATTGAAATTGAAGTAATTTGAGGTTGGAGACACTTTCGTAGTTTAAGTCGCGGTCACTACCGAGAATTGGCGCCACCTCCTTGACCACAGACACATAGATCCACTTGTCTGTGTGCTCGCCGCCATATTGCATCCCACTTTTGCCAAAAAATACAACGTTTATAATTACGTTTTTCAATATTTATTTCAAAAATTACTTGCAAATTTCGAGCATATTCTTTATCAGTAAGAATTACCCTAATTATTCTGATAAATCCGAACGAGATATCTCTAACTACTTAGAAGTGAGACGACAAGCCGAAAACACATTTTGGAGACAATTTTTTCCGGATGCCCGTAACCCTATTGACGGTGTTAATCAGTCGATTAATTAATTAATTCAATATTTTTTTAGCTTTCTGCAGGGTAGTTAACATAAACTTTACAACCGAATAAATTCAATTGGAAAGGTTATGAAAACAGTAAAATCTTTATAGAGCAACAATTTGTTACAAATTGAATCATATAGGACTCTGTCGATTGCCTTCTGTTTAGACATCAGGACTCACATTGACCATACCATGTTAAAAACCCATTTATATTAGACCTATTATTCGCCTACGGAACTACCTAGTGGGAAGACTTCGTAGATGAATGGTCCCGTTTAGTCCCTGACGCGACTCTTCCGTGCCGCCCTTGTTCTGGCCTTATTTTGTTCTTGTCCTTGACAAAGTCTTCTTGGCTTCCTCTAGGGCAGATCTTAAGACCTTGCATCCTCCTGATCCGGCGACATGTTGGATACTCTCCTCCTCGCCGAGCTTTGCCTTGCATAAGAAGCAGCATGGGCTCTTCTTACAATCTGCTGCCTTATAGCCAGCTTCTCCGCACTTGAAGCACGCAGTCGACCTATCTACTGTTTGGCAGTCTCAGCCTATATGGCCATAGTCAAGGCACTTGTGACACCTTGTGACCATAAGGCACTGCTGCGTGCTTCACCTTGGACTCCTGTATGAGCGATGTTATGCTTTTTAGTCCATCCTTGATTGTCATATTGACATTTTTTTGGACTTCACAGGACTTTATCATCTTACTGACCTCTTCTTCTATTGATAGAATGCATGCCGCCTCTTCCTCCCGCAGCTTTATGCATTCATCTCGGTCCTTGTTGAAGCTAGCAATGTCATTCGCTGAAGCATTACTGAAGACAGAAATGCAGCCAGCCTGACTTGTCACACTGCTCGTACTCCCTCGTCTCTCCACCTTCTCCACGATCGGAACCAGTGAGAGATTCAGCCGAAGCATTACTCCGCAGGTACTCTTCCTTGTTTTTACAATCGCTCATACCATCTGGCCAGGATGGACCCTGAACCGCCTCCGTTAGTTACATAGACGTTATAGCATTGCCGAAGCATTGATGCGACGTCTATGGTATCCAGTATCAGGTAAGCTAAGAAACTCGGACCTCGAAGTTCGGTGTATCTCTCCGATGGACCAGAAGTAAACTTCGGGCCATGATCGCTGAGAAGACACCATATAATTATTATATTACTTATCAGTTGATCTCTTATTTTTGCTGCTTATTTAAAAAAAATTTGTATGAGGAAAATTCAATATTTTTTTGAAAAATAAATTTTTATGTATTACTTTTTAATTATTAAAAAAATGTTTCGACCGTTGGTTTACGGTTAAAAAACGGATAATTTCTATGATTGAAAATTTATTGCTGATATTGATTTATCGTTGTTATAAAGGTGTTTTGCTAACTTGACGTCAATTAAGCGAGGCGCCCCTAAAAAATAAAAAAAATCGATAAACGATAAAATTGATTTTTTGCACAATTAATTAAGGACTAATTCCTATGTGGTTAAAAATTTAATTTTGTAAAATTGCATTGCTAACTTGATATACGTTAGAATCTGAGGTGGTCAATTGTATTTAGAAGTGCAAAAAAATAAAAATGATCTGCGGATTTTTAATTTTTTAGATTATTATTTTTGAGACTTCATTTATTCGACAAATTTTTTTGATGCTATTGGATGTCCTTCTTCGAAATATATGTGTAGTTTTGTTTAATTTCAAAAATATTTAATTAAATTTATTCTGAAATTTGAGAATTACATTCGGGGTAAAACCGCTCATTTATTAAATTTGTGTAGGAAGACGAATCAGTATAAACAGTATTTCTTTTTTTGTCAATCTTAAAATTTTTAATATTAAAAATATTTATTAAAAGATAAATAATATTCATTTTCTGACAATATTATTGAATTATTGGGTAATTAGTTGAATATTTAACATTTTAAATGTCCCGCATTTTGCGATTTGTGGCGTTTTTTCATCAGATAACGCCGAACTATCAATGTTTGTTAGCAACATTGAGCGGAATAATGTCTATATTAGTCATTGCTAGTGATAATTAAGTTATAACGGTTATAACAAACAACGCAAACAAATAATCAAAATTTGTCGCTGTCTTTTTCGGCTAAAAAAGACATATATATATATATAAGTTTGTTGTCTTCGTTCAGTTCGCGTTTTATCATTGTTTATTTTTATATTTTAAATTTGGAATTTCATTTGTTGTATTTTATCAATAATAAAATCTATAACTTGTTACATCAAAAATTGTAACTATATTTTAATTTTCTCCTAATAGAATATTATTTAAATTCACAGTTGCAATTCATGAAACCTATACTTATTATTTAATAAACCAATATTTATTGTTTATAGAACTCATAATTTATCATTAATAAATCATACTGAAGACGGAAATAAGGAGAACTTTAATATATACAAAATAAAACTGTCGGGATTACCTTAAATTTAAAAAAATATCAAGTGATCGGGTTTACCCCGAGGGGTGAGCGGATTTACCCTGGAAAATTGTGATTTTGAAATTTGATATATATGTATTAAAAATTTTCCCTAAGTAAAACTAAGAAAGATAAATCAAAAATTCTTTTTTATTTTGTTAGTAAAAATCATAAGCTTTCAAATGATATAAATTAACTTGAATTTAGAGAATAATTTCCTAGGTTTTTACCGTTCTGAAAAAAAGTGAGCGGGTTTTATCCCAGTCTCGCCTACCCGAAATTATTCGAACTTTATATAAAGTTCGCCTCAAAAAATGAAAAGCTCGAAAATACTCCATCAAACTATTTGCACACCTCTAATAATTTCGATTCTCCGAACCTGACCTTCCTTAATATATTCGGCTAATCGAGATTCCACTGTAAAGTTATAAATACTAAAACATAATATATGTGAGACCATCTGAATAAAGCGACCTTAGAAGCTTTAAGGTTAAGTTAGGGTTACTCATTTGTTAATTGTAAGTTTATTTTTACTCATTACAAATCGAAATCAATGTTTATTAACTGTTTTGGTTGTAATGAAGTATTAAATATGAATGATTTATATTGAAAGTTGATCCTCTTTTTGTATTTATATTTAAAGAATTTCAAACATAAACTACAATTTTTTACTTCTAAAGTCCTTATTTTCAGATCGTGTCATATATGATTTAGAAACTAAGTTTAAACCTAAAGTTTAAAAATATTAAACCATGAAGTTTTAACCAATCTCAACCGACACCATGCTTTAGCCAAAAAATAGCTGTTTTTCTATTAAGGAATCTCGAAAATTGTTGTACTTTCTTAAAGAGCCGCCTAAGTCGAAAAATAAAAAAAACATGGATTTTCATTTTATTAAATTATTTTAAGTACACTTGATTAGAAACTGAATAAAACTATATAAAACTTGTCTAATAAATAGAAGTGTTTTAATTCAGGGTACACTGAAAAAACCTATCCTCAAAATGATTGTCGTACGCTATGGCATTTAACAAAGTCTCATTTTGAAATGCAACAAAAATGAGACTGGATTTTTTTGTGTGTATTTATTTCAGAATGTCATGACTTTTTCTTTAGTTTTTAGTAATTTTAGTCTCCTGTTAAATTTGGCCTTTTTATTTTTGGTATATGTTTCTTCAAAACCAATGAATCGATTTTAAAATTTTTGTTTTTAATTCATTCAGTAAGATTTCCAGATATTATATAAATAGTTTGAAATTATTTTTAACTTACATGAACAGAGATATACGTGAAAATATTGGAGAAATTGAATATTTTTTCACATTTTTGTTGAAATGATTATAAAAATAGTTGTAGTTCATTTCATCTTTTGTAACTGTATTTGAAAACTTGATTATATTTGCAATAAAATGAGAAAAAAGCGAAGTCAATTGGATAAATAGTTTTTGAAAAATACTGCCTTCTTAATTATAGTGACGCACGGACGCTTTTTTGTGGAAATGCCCTTTATTAGTCAGTCAAGATTGTTATCTTCAAAAAGCCTATGCAATTTATTAATAAATTTATAATTTTTTGTCTGTTTAATAGGGTCATTCTTTCTTCAAAGTAATATTATGTCTCGTCAAACGGAATATTTTAAAGAAATGGAAAATTCAATGAATATAGAAGTTTGGAAATATCATTGCAAAGTATTTAAGAAAGTAGAAAAATATTTCAATAATGTTGGAACTTATATACGATCACAAAAAATAATCAACGCTGTATTATATGCCGTTTTTAAGGATGCACTGTTAGACAAGTACCCATCATCATTTTATGAGTAAGTTGAGAAAACTGTGTTTATTTTATTTTTAAGTATAATTTACCAATGTTTAATAAATTGATACACTGAGAAAACAGAATAGTCAAACTTAGGGGGTTAGGTTTTGTGTGTTAAGCCTAATTCTCTAGATAGTCCGACTAACAATAAGTCAAACTAATCATCGGAGTGGCTATCTAACCCTCCGAGATGGTTACGAAAATTTTAACCTCAAATATAGCTTGTTTATTCCTCCAGATAGTTAGTAGAATACTCCATTTTTCTCTGTGTAACTTTAAAATAAGTTTAGGATTTAAATAAGAACTTATAGAGGAATGATAAATGCATTTCACAATGTCAAGATTGTTTAATATTTTAAAAAATAATTCTCTTTTGTATAATCAAAACATAATCAAACTAGCAAAATTTTTGTGTTTTTTCTTTTAAAGATAAATCTTTTTAATATACTAAAAATTGACAATTTATTCCGATGGTCAGTTAAAATATTATACAGAATTTGTAAAGAACTATCACTTCCCAGCGGGCACAAAGACAAAAAACGTTCTTTGAACGTCTGTAGAACGTTTAATGTCTGCCAATTTACGTTCTGAGAATGTCCAAACGTTCCGAAACATTTTTGGAACGTTCGGACGTTCTTAAAACTTGAAACTTAATTGTTTAAACAATTTAATAAATTGTTATACTGTATTTCATAAAACAGAAACACTTAAACACTATTTTAATAGGTTTTTTGATTAATTTTCTTCATTAATGACTTCTTAATACTTATTGTTATTTAAAAAATGTTCAAAAGTAAAAATTTAAGAATCGGATATATCGATAGAGGATTTAATTACGAAGTTTTTGAAAGTAACAAAAATCGTTTTGGTAAAAAATTGTGATCTGTAGAGTGATTTGAAAATAAAAAGTACATTTTTCGCCACAGTGAAAGGGAGTGACTTTTGAATATCGGGGTAGCTTTTTAAAATAAATGAGTTTTTTTAACACTTAATTTAGTGTTACTAAGATCATAAGAATTGTTAAATATTTCCGTTACAAAAATTATAAGAATTTTTCAATTTTAATTTTTAAGGGGTAGTTTTTGTGGTTAAGGGTGGGTTTAGCAAATTATATTAGGGATAATTTAAAGTCGTTGCTTGTACGACATTTTGTATTTTGAAAATTTTTTCCTCTATACCATCAGATTTGCAATCAGCGACCCCTAAAAACCCCAAGTAATAAGTTTCAAGTAAATCTGATAATTTTTTAAAAATTTTTGATCTCCATATTGGATTCAACATTTTGAATTTTGAAAATTTTCTAATATAACTTTAGATTCACAATCAGCAACCCCAAAAACTCTCGAGTAACAAGTTTCCAGCAAATCTAATAATTTTTTGAAAATTTTGGTCGCCATATTAGGTCCGCCATTTTTAATTTTTAAAACTTTATAAATTCATCTTTAGATTTGCAATTAGCGATCCCAAAAACGTAAGAGAGGCTCGTTGTCTAACAATTTATAATTATTTTCCGATGCTAATTAATAAATTTGTTAGCTGGGTTAATACAAAAATTTGAAAAAAGTAGTGCAGTAAGGACGCCATTTTGAATTCGCCACTTTTTATTCGAAAGAGCATGAACTGGCGTTTATTTAGAGCCGTCATATGTTGATTTTCGTTGATTAGAATTTTAAAAGGAGCTCTGGGCCGCACAGTGGAAACAAATGCTTTTTTTGGGACAAAATCGTAGAACTTTTGTTAGGATCAAGATTTTTTAAAAATTCAAATTGAAGGTGACAGCTGGATTCTTCTAGAATAGAGGAAAAATACTGAGAATTTCGAAAAAAATGTTTAACCTATAAAAAATGATTATAACTGCAACGGTTTTGGATAAAATTCACATTTTTACGTTCCCAGAAAGAGAATAATGCTTCTTTTTTGTTCATTCTGAGATATTTTATAATTTTTGATGTGCTTTTAACAAATTTGAGATTTCAATTCCAAATTTCAAAATGGCGGATTCAAAATGGCTTACTAATATGAAATATCTATAAATTGAGTGAGAATCTATAATTTAAAGGTTTCTTGGCTTACTGTAAATAAATTGGATTGTTTATTTACACATTTAAAAATGGACGATCCAATATGGCCGACTGCAGAAACAAATGCATTTTATTTTTAGATGAAATCGTAGAAATTCTGACAGGATAAAGATTTCCATATAATTCAAATTGAGGATAAAATATTATTTCTTGGAAAGCAGAAGAAAAATATAGAGAGTGGTATTAAATATATTTAACCTATAAAAATTGTCCACAAAAATGACAGTTTCCAATTAAACATAATTTTTTCCTTCCCAGAATCAGAAAAATGCTTGTTTTTTATTAGTTCTAAGATATTTTATAAATTTTGATACGTGCTTAACAAAGATAAAGTTCCAATTCCAAAAATCAAAATGTCGGAATCAAAATGGTTGAGTAAAATGTAAAATATCTATACATTAACTTCGAATCCATAATCTAAAGGTTTGTTTGCTTACTTCCAAATATTTTGATTATTCAGTTATTGGGAATCGACAAGAGGGCGTGGTCTGTCCAAAATGGCGACGAAGAGACCCCAAAATACCGCGAAAAGCAGGTGAATTAAAAAAAACGTGAATATGTTACTGAAATTACAAAATATTTGCACTTGGATCAACACTATCACTTCTAACAGAAATATAATTCACATTCCATTATTGGTTGACTAATTAAATTTCGACAATTCACTGCGTTTTGATAGCGAAATGGGGTATAACAATAGTTTGTTTTTTCACCACCAGATAACGTCTGATTTATGTCGATTCCCAATAGAATTCAAAATGGCAGATTTAATATGGGTAAGCTAAATTGGCCAACTCGAAATGATCGTAATGAAAATTGCTACTTCCACCATTTTTACTCGTAGATAAAGAATGTATTGTCTAATTTATATTTACGGCAACGAATCTGAAGCTAGCTAGCTAGCTAGCAGGTTCAGTGGATAACAATGTTACTGTTTTGGAAATGGCATTAAAAATAGGTAAAAGTAAAGTTTCTTCAAATTCGGAATGTTCAAGTTCAAATACTGAAAAGGAAAATCTTAAAATAAATGATACCCAATTACGTCATTCAAATGATTCCGCATTAGCATTTTATTTAGAAAACAATTACAGCAAGAGCACTTACTCCTCTTTAGTGAAAGATTCTAGACAGAAAGGCAGTAGAGTATATCCTTCGTATAGAAAAGTATTTGAAGAAATGGTTGAGTGTTAGCCACTAAATTACCAGTCTTCCGAATTCGAATGTTTTGTCCCAATGCAGAATCTGTTAAATAAAAGTGCAGAGCGATTATGTGAAGCTGTGGTTCAAGATTCTAAAAGTTCTGTGATAAATTTAGAGCTAATAGTTACACTGGGCATGGATAGTTCAAGTGGGCTAACTCTTAACAGAAATATCAAGAAATGGAGTGTGAAAATGTGAATCCTCATCAATCTCTTTTCATTAATCACTTAATTATAGTACAATTAAAAGACGTAGTAACAAGTACGAATATTTGGATTAATCCTACTCCCCAGAGTGTTAGATTTTGCAGACCTTTAAGGATAGCTATTGAGAAAGAGGATAATGAAACAACACAGAACGAGTTGCATCGTCTCAGTAAAGAAATTGAAGGACTTTCGCCACATTGCTTTAAAATTCATAATAGCAGTAGAGTAAAAGTAAAATTCATCGTATTCCAATCCTTGTTTGATGGCAAATGCCTTAACACAATAGTAAAAAATAAAGTTTCCAGTCGTTGTCCTATGTGTCTGAAAACTACACACGAATTTGGAAAAAATTGTGATTTTACTGCAAACGTTTCGTCTCTAACATGGACTGGGTTTGTTGCATTGTGAAATCAAGTCAATGGAATACTTATTGCATCTATCATTATACTTATACTTATTATATTATACTTATTGCTCAGAACTAAAAGTTTGGGATATTCGAAATGAATTAAAAGGTATGATTAAAAGGGTTGAAAGTTTGTCAGACAACTTACAGCAAAGTATGAAAAAGTAATTATCTTCTAAATAAAACATTTTGTGTGATAAAATTTTTAACTACACTGAAAAAAATTTGGGAGCTAACGGTTGTTGGAATTGGGAGTTAAAATTTAGGACTTAAAAATCAACTCTCACAGGAGAGTGAGTCTCATACTTGCTATGTTGCAGAAGAGTGGGGACTGAAGAATTAAGCTTTAACTCCTTAAAGGATGCAAATTTTATAGAACTCGGTTGGGAGTTTCATTTTTTACTTCCTTCTTTTAACAGTGTATAAAATCGAAGTAATTTCACTTTTGTTATAAAATGTTTTTCCTGATGCACACCACACAATTCCGAAGGGGATCATGATTTCTAGAGAATATTTCATATTTGTAGAATAATATCGTTTCCTGGATTAATTTTAAGAAATTCTTAAAATTATAGAAACGGTATTATTCACAAAACTGTTTTGTTTGTAACGTATGACCCCCTCAGGTTTGGTGTGATATTAAACAAGTAATTGAAAAGAATTACATACACAAGAAAAAACAATTTTTAAGTGTAATTTTAAATTCAGATCTTTGTACAGTTTTGTCTTTTCAACATTATATACGTGTTTACTTTTTTTTATATCCGTTTGCGATCTTATCTTTTGACTTTTTAAACTTCTTAAAAATTTTTGTTTTTTATTATTGTTGTGCTGTTAATTTCGCTTTTATATTGAAATAGTTTTAATCATTTTTTCAGAAAGTCGCATTAGCGACAGAGTTGTAGCGCCACCCTCGAAGGCTAAAGTCTTACGACAGTTCCGAGGGAGACTAAAGGGCTCCAGAAAAAGGGTTACGGGTTTTAGTGGGTCGGGCTGGTAGTAGGTCGCCAGTTTATTAAATTTATTATAACATTTATTTATCTTTTTTTTAATATTCCCTTTTGTTTTATTTTACCAACCCCACATAACCTTGGAGTGCGGAATCCAAGGTATCTGTAGGCAGATTTCCCAAAAGTCCCTGATAAAAAAAAATAATAATAATAATTTTTTTTATTTTACGTGGGAAGTGGAAAATCTGCTAACCCTTGGAGGCAGATTGCTACTTCCAAGGCAGATACCTGGAGCCCGCACTCCGAGGTTATGTAGGGGTAACCGCTCTTGTTCTGGTCGACCCACTAAAAACCACACCCTTTTGAGACATATCTCCCCTGGCGGAACTGCCGTCAAGCTTGCATCGCGAGTGGAGGTCTTCTTACCTACTTCCAGATCTGAAGTCCTTAACTAAGCGCTAGAGGAAGAGGTAGGAGATCCAGTTAAGTTCTCCTCCGTCTTCCCCGAGAGCCCAGCCGAGCAGCAGGAGTTCTCCAGTATACTCCCATCCTTCTGTTATTCTCTTTTTCCCTCATCACTGCAATGACGAAGGACTCGATGTCTTTCCATTTATCTGCATCCTGTAACATAATTGGAACCATGTTCTCGACCGTGACTTCAGTACCCACGGCCGAAAACATGGCTTCCCTTAGTTCACTCCAGTGCTCGCAGAAAAAGAGCGTGTGCTCCGCGTCGTTATCCCATCTCGCAGAATTGAACGCGTTCCGGATGTCTATTGTAACGAGCGCGCAGAAGCCCTTTCTTCGCCCTTATTTAACTTTGTCTTTAACTTTTTTCACCTTTTCTAGAACCGCTAACATCGCGTCTACTGTCGATCGGCCTGCTTGAGGATCTTGTTGGGTATTCCGTCCCTGCCTGGCGCTTTGCCACCTCTTAACGTCTTTGCCACCTTCTTAAGCTCTTCAAGAGTAAAGAGCTCATCCTTCCGGACCACACAGGAGGTATAGTTCTCCCTGGGGCCTGATTCCACATGGGGAAACAGCGCCTTTATAATTTTTCGGACCCAGATCGGATTGTAAGACCAGGGATTTTTTGCCTCGATTCTAATTTCTTAGTAACGACTTTATAGGCTAAACCCCATGGGTCCTTTTCCGCTTCTCCGATCAGGGCCTTCCAACACGATTTTTTGCTACCCTTCACAGCCCGCTTAAAGATATGCCTGGCTTTATGCCACTTTTCTTGCAGCTGAAGGTCTCCCTTAGAGTGGGTGTATTTCCTTCTTGCTGCATTGCATTCTTTTCTAAGGCGGGCTAGTTCGTCGTTCCACCAGTACAGAGCTCCCTTCCTAGTTCTTTTTTGTTGTTGCCGGCGAGGCATCGAGTAATTGCACGCTGCAATTATTATTCGCCTCGCCTCACGCACTTTGTCATCCACAGAATTTGGCTTTGTCATCCAGCCCAGCTCACGTATAGCTCGGGCATCAGCTAGAGACTCTTCCAACTTCTCCCTATTTAGCCGTCTGAGGTTCCAAGTGGGTCTCTTTTGACCAACATGCGGGCTTTTGTACCCTCTCCGATTTTCCTCAGCGACTATAAACTCTATGTACTGGTGGTCGCTCATGGTCGTCTCCCCCAGTACCTCCTACCCCCTCATTCTGCGAGCAACGCGTGGTGACGCCAATGGCAAATCAATGATAGACCCTGTTACCCCGCGTCTAAACGTGAACTCTCGACCCCGGTTCATCACTATTAGATCGTTTGCTGCAACCATATCCGATACCAAGATTCCCCTCCTGTCTAAACGAGTCTCTCCCCATTCCGGCGACTTACTATTGAAGTCTCCCGCAATGAGGACATCCCCGCCGAAAGCCTTGATGCTCTCGTCAAGAGCCTGAATTTTTTAATGGGATCGTTTGGAAAAAAGTAGCAGCTGTACACGCGTATCCCCGCCACATCCACCCAAACGAACTCCATGTCAGTCTCCAGAAAGTCACAAATGGCAATGTCCGGGTTACAGACTTAGATACCTGATCTCCTTGATGCATCCTCAAACCAGACAGTGGATTCCGGCTTCTTATACTGCTCACCGAAAAGCAGTATATCAGCACTCCTCTCTCTGGCAGTCTGCATCAAGAGATCTTGCGCTACACGTCCCTTCCTGAGATTTATCTGGAGAAACCTAAGCTCTGGACTCCAGATCTACCAGCATCTTCCAGTACACCGAACAGGCCCTGCTCCCTGAAGAGTGCTTTGTGTCCTCCAACCCACGATCAGAACAATCAATGCATCTGGCTTCGCCTGTGCATTGACTCTTCTTGTGGTCAGGACTGCCGCATCTCCAGCAAGCCGCTTTTCTGTCCGGTCCTCTGCATCCTCCAGCCAGATGGCCGTAGCAGAGGCATCTAAAGCACCTCTCTACTTCCACCCTGGCATGGACTCTGCAGCTGACCCATCCGATCATAACCCGCTTGGCCTGCAACAGCGATTCTGCCTCTGTTTCCGGAAGCCGCAGAATCGCCATTTTCGAATTTCCATAGCGAATAAAGATTTGGCATGGAACTTCCAAGCCAGACCTGTCCAGTGCACTCCAGACCGCCTCTATCACTTCCTCTTTGACTATGGTCTCGTCGAGGTCCATAATTTCTATCGACCTCGTCGAGACAACAGTCCTCACCTCCGCTTTTCCCATGAGCGCAGTGGTCAGGGCACTGCTAAAACTCGAGAGGCCCTGTCCCCTCTTGAGAACCAAAAAGAGATCATTTCTCTTGGTCCTCCGAACAGACAGTATCTCCGTTTGCGTTTCTTCAGGCCTGACCGCTGCCTTCATTGTTTTCATTATATCCGAATCTTTCGTGGATATAACTATCGCATCGGTCGTCCTCTCTTTTCTTTTCCGGGGGGGTCGACCAGTCTCTCTGTTCGACTCCCTCTCTTTTTCTTCCTCCTTTTTCTCTATATTCTTTTTCTTTTTTTTCTTCTTCTTGATCTCTCTCCAATTTTCATTCTCGCGGAGAGAGTTCAATTTTCCATTTGTTTCGTCGACAGGCTTGCTTTCCCCTGGGGACAGCTCGCCTGTCTTTCCCTTTTTATTTTCGGCTTTCTCTGGTGGAGTCCCAGAGGCATCTCTCTTTTTTCCTTTCCGATCTGAGCTCGGAGTCACCAAGGGTGTTATTCCCTGGCGGCTTCGAACTCTCTTTTCAGAGAGGGACTCAGCCTTCTTCAAATTTTGAAAGAAGCTGGCCCCCTCCTGCATTAAATCTTTTGTGATGCCTTTGAAACTCTCACCATATTGATATGCCACTCTGGCACTGACTTTAACCTCCTTCGCATTGTTCTTCAGCATCCCGTCCCTCACTATCTTTTGCTATTCGACGAGATGATCGATCACCCCGGACAGCTTCTCCAAAAGGCCGAGTATAACTCCCCACTCTTCGACCGTTTGCGAAACAGTCCGATGATCTAAACTCTCCTTGCCCATTTTTGTGACAGAAGCATATGAGGTTGCCCCCTCTACCTCCATCATCTCACTAGCACTTGTAGTCCTAAATGATTCATCGGCCAAGCAGGCCATCGATGAATCACTGCAGTCGCGGTATCTCGACAGCTTCGGGCCTGCTTGCGCACCCTTAGCCGCCGCCACTGGGGCTTCCGAATTCCCCTGATGGGTAACTTTTTTTTCTATGTTTGTGCTATCCATTATTCTTTTTTAATTTGTGTATTTATTTTCGGTGTTCCTTCCCTTAGCATGTGAGTATGTAATATGTGTGCATGTGTTATGTGTACTGTGAGATCATTGCAATGTACTGCTTTTTGCAGGGTGCGCAGTGATCTCGTGTTTGTTTTGTGTCCTTGTGTGTAACTCACATGCGTGTATGAAAAAACAAATTGTATCTCCGTGTCGTGTCTTTTGGAGTAACTTATGAAGGAAGGACTGCTCAGGTTGCCATTTCCTATCGACCGAAGAACAAAAACCTGGCGCTCCACCCATCCGAGAGTCCTACAATTCTTTTCTTAGAAGTTGGATGGCCAGCGTCCCAAGTCCGGAAGAACGAACAAACGATCATTCCTTTCTAAGGTTGCTGAAACCACAATGACAACGGGGATTAACCCGCGCAAGCAGTCAACGCCTCCGTTTGGAAATCAAGTAAAACTCAAGATTCTCCGCACAGATTAGCAAATCCATCCTCATCAGTATTAAGAATTGCAGGAGCAAGGAAAGCTAGGGAAAATGAGGTCGATATCCTGTTCTGCAGTGAGCAGTATCAAGAAAGCGACCACGCACCTTGGTATCAGGATAAGGCGAAGAGAGCCGCCATCAAGCTGTGCAACCCAGAATTGCGGGTTGACAAGTTCTTGGAGACAAGCAGCGGGTTTGTGTGGATAGAGGTAGCTTATATACGTATGTATAGCTGCTACTTCTCACCCAACGACCCGCTGACCACCTTCGAAGCCAATATAGAAGACCTAGAATCGAGCCTCATAGAATCCAAGCTGGATGTCATCATCACTGGCGATTTTAATGCAAAATCGCCAGAGTGGGGTGAGACGAGGCTTGACAAGAGAGGAATTCTGATTGGAGAAATGATCTCCAAGAACAATTTATTAGTTGTAAACCGGGGAAAAACCTGGACATTTAGACGAGGGGCGATCGGATCGATTATAGATCTAACGATCGCATCGTCTACTATATTTAGCCGCATAAGCGACTGGCGGGTCTCTGAGGAATATACAGCAAGTGACCACCAGTATATTGAGTTCTCAGTATCAGTGGAAGACACACGAGGAGAAAAAAGACAGGAAGCTCCTAGTCGCAAAATCTTCTCGTGGAACATTAAGAAACTTGGCAAGGAGAAGTTTAGCCGGTCCCTAAAAGAATCTATCTTAATTGAGGATTCTGGTTGGGTGAGGAGGCCGAAAAGTCTAAATGGAGAGGTGCGAGCGGTGCGAAATATAATCTTCACCGCTTGCAATGCGTCGATGCCACGTCGCAAAGGCGCCTTTCCAAGGAAAAAATCCTTGCACTGGTGGTCAGAGAAGCTGGCCTCCTTGAGAAAGGAATGCCTTAAAGCAAGAAGGACATATACCTGATCTCAAGGAGATCCTTTGATCAAAGAGGCTTTCAAGGAGGCAAAAAATGACCTCAAAAAAGAGATCCGCAAGCAGCGACGCCGTAGCTGGAAAGCCTTAATCGAGGATGTCGATAAGGACCCATGGGGTCTGACTTTTAAAATCGTTACTAAGAAATTAGTGACGAGGCAAAAGACCCCCGGCCTGGACAATCCCGATTGGGTCAGAAAGATAATAAGTTCTTTGTTTCCTCCTGCAGAGCCATACCTTAGAAGGGACTGGAGTTCTTGCAAAGTCGAAGAGGAAGAACTCTTCACACTTAGTATACTGCAAAAAGCAGGCAAAAGATTGAAAACAGGCAAGGCGCCTGGAATCGATGGGATAAGTAACGAGATCCCAAAGTTGGTAATCGACACTTCACCCCAGATTTTGCTTCGGTGCTTCAATCTTTGCCTTGAGAGAGGAGAGTTCTTCCGCGACTGGAAGCGACAGAGGTTAGTCCTTCTAAGGAAAGGTGAAAAACTCTAGATAAGGTTTCATCGTACAAGCTTATATGCCTGCTAGATACGATGGGTAAACTTCTAGAGGATATGGTTCTGCAGAGAATGCAAAGCCACTTGACCGAAGAGAATCGTCTATCCGATCACCAATTTGGTTTCCGTAAAGGCAAGTCCACAGTTGATGCCATCCAGGCAGTTGTGGACATAGCCAAAGCAGAAAAAAACAAATTGGGACCTGGAAAAAAGAAGAGCTTCTGCGCGTTGGTAGCAATTGACATACGCAACGCGTTTAATTCCGCAAAATGGAAAGATCCCATCGAGTCGATGAAAAAGAAAAACATGCCGCCCTACCTGTTGCGGATAATGGATAATTATCTTAGCGACAGGTGGGTTATATATGAGGGAGACACCTACACTCTTAGGGAAGAGATGCAGCGTAGGGCTCATCAAAGCTCGAGGGTGGGTCCATTTGTATGGAATGTATCTTATGATGATTTTCTGCGAATGGATCTGCCCGAAGGTGCGGTGATCGTCGGCTTTGCGGACGACGCGTTGTTCGTGTGCACTGCCGAAAATGAGCAGGGTCTTTGGACATTGGTGAACGAATGTCTGCGATTAGCAAAAAGCTGGCTGGATACCAGAGGTCTTGAAATGGCCCTGGAAAAGACCGAGGCACTGCTGGTCATAGACAGACGTGGTTCTCCACGAATCGGGTTAGTCGGATTCGAGGTCAAGTGGAGTAAGCAAATTGAATATCTTGGTGTGGAGTTGGATGGAAGGTTAAACTTCCACCACCACATGGCTACGGCGTCAAATAAGGCGATCGAGTGTGCGGCTAATCTTTCACGGTTAATGCCGAAAGTGGGCGGACACCGTGAATCAAAACGGTGACTGGTGGCGAGTGTCGCCCACTCTAAAATGCTCTATGCAGCACCAGCGTGGGCCCCATCCCTGAGGAGTAAATGATGTGTGACCGTCCGTGAAAAGGTGCTGTCTGCGCAGAGATCGAAAACAACGCGTATCATCTCTGCATATAAGACGGTATCTACGAGTGCTGTGCAGGTCGTTGCATGTGTCCCGCCAGCAGATATTTTGGCGAGGGAAAGGGATGAAATGTTTCTCTTTTCTAAAGAAAGAAGTTCCTTGGATGAGGAAATAAGACCAAGCAAAGGCCTGATCCGCAAAGAACCGAGGCACAGGCTCATAGAAAGATGACAAGAAAGATGGGATGGTGAGGAGAAAGGTCGATGGACTTATCGCCTTATCCCGGCACTCGCCACTTGGATAAATAGAAAACACGGTCAGTTTTCCTATTATATGACTCAGGCGCTCACAGGTCACGGGTGTTTTAACTGGTACCTGTGACGCTTTAAATTACGCGAGGACGAGGTGTGTGCATATTGACAGTTCCCTGAGGATAACGCGGAGCACACCCTCTTCTCATGCAAGAAGTGGGACTTGGAGAGGCGGGCCATGTTCGAAGGTGTAAAAAGTTAAGTTACACCGGAGAACATAGTATTGCTGATGACCCAGTCAGAGGAGAATTGGCGGCAAGTCGAGAACTTCATAATCTCGGTTATGTCGAGGAAGGATCTCGACGGCCGCCAAAAAGCGTTATTTAAACAGCTTTTAATTTGTTTTGTTTGTTTTTTTTATTAATTTATTTTATGATTTATTTGTCCTTATACATTTTTTAATTGTTTTTGTGTTTTTTATTCATCTTTGTACAGTTTTGTCTTTTCAACATTATATACGTGTTTACTTTTTTTTCTTTTCTTTTTTATATCCGTTTGCGATCTTATCTTTTAACTTTTTAAACTTCTTAAAAATTTTTGTTTTTTATTGTTGTTGTGCTGTTAATTCCGCTTTTATATTGAAATAGTTTTAATCATTTTTTTTACTATGGACGCAGGATAACCGCAGAGAAAAGCAGAAAGTCGCATTAGTGACAGAGTTGGAGGGCCACCCTCGAAGGCTAAAGTCTTACGACAATTCCGAGGGAGGGTAAAGGGCTCCAGAAGAAGGGTTACGGGTTTTAGTGGGTCGGACTGGTAGTAGGTCGCCAGTTTATTAAATTTATTATAACATTTATTTATTTATCTTTTTTTAATACTCCCTTTTGTTTTATTTTACCAACCACACATAACCTTGGAGTGCAGAATCCAAGCTATCTGTAGGCAGATTTCCCAAAAGTCCCTGAGCAAAGAAAAATAATAATAATAATAATCATAATCATAATCATAATCATAATCATAATCATAATAATTCTAATAAAAAACATTGTAGGCAAATTTCTGAAAGTGAAACTTCTTCAATCAGTGATGAAACTGATCTGGAATAAAGTCTGTCTATACAGAGAACAAAGTATGAAAATTTGTTTTTGTTATCTTCGCATCAAAAAGAATAGAATAGCAATTCCTATTTTTATTTGTTAATTTTACCAACCTTATAAGTTCATATTATTATAACAATAATTATTAAAATTTTCACTCACCATTTTTAATTTACTATTTGAATTCTTTAAACTAAACTTTAATTTTGCTATTAACTGTTTAAAAACATCACTTCGACCGCATTATGATAATGTTTAAAACATCATGGGTTTATAACAAATGTACGTTACAATATTTTTGAGTAACGAAAAAAATTTTGTTAATACGAAGCAAGTTGAAATTTTAATTAAAAAAAGAACACCTTAATTTCTTTTATTTAGTGGTATAGTTATTTAGTTATAGTATTGTAAAATTTACTTATAAAATTTATAAGTGCCATAGTAACCATTAAGATACAAAGTGTATTTTAAATAACTCCCCTTTAACATTTAGTTCATTATTTGGAAAGTAGAATTCCGACTTTAGATTCTTTATATATGATTGAAAATAGTCTAATCGCAATTTCCAATATATTATTCTTTCAAATTTGACAATTCGAAACAGTCAGATTAAATCCACTATTTCACATTTCAAGTTTTTCTATTTTTTCTTTCATTATAAGTAAGCTAAAAACATTCAGAACATCAATTTCGACTGGATGTAAAGATTGCTTTTTGTCCACTTAAATTATTCACTTCGAAATTTGCAATTTGTACTTCAACATCTTTTTTTAAAATTTATTAAGCTGTTCAGTAAATGTTTCCATTATAATTAGATTAATTTGGCCTACTTGGCTTAGACATATTGAATCCGCCATTTTGAAATATACAATTGAATAATCAAAATCATTGGAAGTAAGCAAACAATCCTTTAGATTATGGATTCGAAGTTAATGTATAGATATTTTACATTTTACTCAACCATTTTGATTCCGACATTTTGATTTTTGGAATTGGAACTTTATCTTTGTTAAGCACGCATCAAAATTTATAAAATATCTTAGAACTAATAAAAAACATGCATTTTTCTGGTTCTGGGAAGGAAAAAATTATGTTTAATTGGAAACTGTCATTTTTGTGGACAATTTTTATAGGTTAAATATACTTTATCACCACTCTCTATATTTTTCTTCTGTTTTCCAAGAAATAATATTTTACCCTCAATTTGAATTATATGAAAATCTTTATCCTGTCAGAATTTCTACGATTTCATCTAAAAGTAAAATCTATTTGTTTCTGCAGTCGGACATATTGGATCGTCCATTTTTAAATGTGTAAATAAACAATCCAATTTATTTACAGTAAGCCAAGAAACCTTAAAATTATAGATTCTCACTCAATTTATAGATATTTTATATTAGTAAGCCATTTTGAATCCGCCATTTTAAAATTTGGAACTGTAACCTCAAATTTGTTAAAAGCACATCAAAAATTATAAAATAACTCAGAATGAGCAAAAAAGAAGCATTATCCTCTTTCTGGGAACGTAAAAATGTGAATTTTATCCAAAACCGTTGCAGTTATAATCATTTTTATAAGTTAAACATTTGTTTTCGAAATTCTCAGTATTTTTCCTCTATTCTAGAAGAATCCAGCTGTCACCTCCAATTTGAATTTTTTAGAAATCTTGATCCTAACGGAAGTTCTACGTTTTTGTCCCAAAAAAAGCATTTGTTCCAACTGTGAGCCGGTTGACGTGAAAAGTCCTATATCTACTAGTCTCACAAATGTAGCAAGCTCGTTGTTATATTCATTATACAATTCTTTTAACGAATATTGTAACCTATTAACATATGTCAAAATAACTAAATTTGTAGTGTCAAACTTTGGTCTATCTACCATATTATCATTTACAAGAGACCGATAGCGAATATTTATATATTTAGTTAAGATAGTTCTAGGATAGTCATTTTTAATTAATATGTCTTAAATAAAATTTAAATTGTCTGCAAAAAATGTTTGGTCTGACAGTTTTATGGCCTTGTCTACCAAATCGTAAATGATTGAGATTTTATCTTCAGTGGATACAATAAAATTATAATTTACATATTTACCAGAAAAGGTATTTTTTTGATACCATTTTGTTACAATAGAACTTTTTTCTCCGTTAAGAAGGGTGTCCAAAAATCTAATGCGATTATTATTCTCGAATTCAATGGTATATTGTAAATTATCATTATATTCATTAAAAGCATTTAAAAGATTATTAGCATTATCTTTGTGGAAACGTGTGATGATGTTATCTGCGTATGTAAAATAAAAAAGTAATTTAAAATTTAATTTTCTTAAAACATCCGCTTCTAGCTTCTCCATTACTAAGTCAGCTATAACCCCAGATAATGGAGAACCCATAGGCGTACCAAAAATTTGTTTGTAAAATCTACCGTTAAAACGACAATATGCATTATCAATACAAAACTTCAAAATATCAATAAATATATCGTCAAGGATATCCGTATGTTGCCTAATTTCTCTCCATTTTAGCTTAAGACACCTCAAGACCAAATTTTTCGGTATGTTTGTAAACAGTGACTTTGCATCTAATGAAATTAAAATGAAATCGTCCGGAATTTTTAAATTTCTAATTTTATTAATTAATTGAAAACTATTTTTAACATGGGAATGCCAATGTAGCAAGCTTCACATTGGCAGGGAATACTGTAAACCAAATGCGATCTGAGACCAAAGGAAGTTCTGTCCTTATTCTTTGAAAAAACTTTAAATGGATCCTTCTCATAAGAAAAAACAACCCTAATTTTATATTCGTTATACAATTCTTTCAGCGAATATTGTAACTCATTAACATATGGAAAAAAAAGTATTTGGTTTGAAGGATGTTTAAAAACTTTTGAGAAACAATCAGCAAAAGCATCTACAATAACCTATTTAATTCATTATTTTCATAAAACATAATTCCCGGGATTCGAGAGGTTTTTTTAATATTGTTAACATATGACCAAATAGAAGATGGATCTTTTGCCACTTGATTCTCAATTTTAACTAGATAACCTGAATGAGCCCTATTAATTTCATCCTTAATTATTCGCCTCAAATGCTTATATTGATTTAAATAGTACGGAAAACCCAATTTTTATACAATTTTCTATATTTCTCTTTATTTTTTATACTATTAATAATTTTTATATTATACCAAGCCGGATATTTCAAACATTGTTTTTCTTGCGAAACAACACCAATATTTTTCTCGATCAATTCATACAATTTATTATAAAACAAGTCAACAATCACATCAACATCTTCATTATTATTAAGGAAAGTCCAATCTGAATTCAAAAAGTCTAATTTAATAGCAACTGTGGAACAACCTTTAAATTTATATTTTATGGCATTTATATTAAATAAAAATTTTTCTTTAACAACACAGTTGGAATTCATCATCTCAAAACAAATTGACAGTGGAGGATGATAAACGTCTACAGGTAGAAGGTGTAATTCGTTACTTTTAACTTCACAGGGAAATGTAGAAATAACTAGATCTAAATATCTGTTATTAATATTAAAAATTTCGTTATATTGATGAAGTTGATGAGTGTCCAAAAATTGTGCAATATAATAGATTTAGTATCTCGCATGCCATTGTTTACATAGTGAATCAAATTTGGAATATTAAAATCGCCAGTAATTATACACAGTAGAGACTCCATTATCCGAACCCATATTATCCAGATATTCGATTATCCGGACAAATTTAAAATTAAAAAAAATTTTTTTAATATAAAGTTTATAAGTTCTCAAGCCGTTAACTTCCATTTTAAATTCAAAAACGTGAATTTTTACACGAAATGTTGCGTTTTAAAGTGTTTTAATTATTTAAAAAAAATTTTTATTTAAACATTTTGAAATATTTTTAACTAAATTTTTATTAATGTTGACTTTAAAAGTTTTAGTTTCTTTCAGTCTCATTTTAATACATATGAAAATAAATACAAAAAATTATAAATCAAAAATTTGTTTAATTCGTTCTTTAACCGATTATCCGGATTTTCGATTATCCGGACAAGTGCCTGCATTCATTAGTCCGGATAATGGAGTCTCTACTGTAATTGACAGACCACGAAGTACATAAACAGGCAAGTGATTCAAAAAATTCCTCAAATTCAGATAAAGAAATACTTGGAGCTATATAAACTGCAATCAAAATAATAGTATAAGAATCAACTGTAACTTTATAAGGAGTAATATTGATATGTGAAGATGACTGCACAGCTGGCGAGATTGTAATGGGCCCTGAAACATAATGACCCTTAATGGCAAGAAGAACTACCCCACCAATCCTATCAGATCTATCACTTCTATAAACGTTGTAAATATCTAAGTCAAGTAATTCAGAATCGAATGTTGATTCCTTAAGCCAAGTCTCGGTAAAAATCCGTATGTCATAATCCGAAATATCTAGTGAAGATTTTAATAAATTAATTTTAGTGTTCAATCCTCTCACATTTTAATAATAAAGAGTAAATTCATTAAAAATATCCAAATTATCTGTGTAAGAACAATTGAAAGTGTGAAAGGTGTGTGTTATTATTATTATTATTTCCCTTTATAAAAAAAAATTATTTTAAGATTGTTTTTGGGGTAATGAATTGAGACAAATTTCTTTAGCAAGAGGTTTGACTTCACGGCTTTTTTGTAATTATCATTTTTATCCTTAAGAATTCCAATATTTTGTATTTTAAAGTTGTTGCACCCCTATACAAAAAAACACCCCCTGCTTAAAGGGTTAAACATAGTAATCGGCTAAAAGCTCATTTGAAAGGGCATGAATTAAGCTTTAATTTTTTGACAATAGCCAAAAACGCTGTTCTTAGGAGTTTCAAACTAATTTTTTCAAAAACTTGACGTGATGGAGCTTTTTGGACCTCGGATTCGTGTTCAGGGCAAAATTTGCCTTAGGAAACACTTTGTTGCTATGCAATATTGTTTAAAAATTTCGTTACAGGGCTGATGTCAGGCAGAATTTTTCTATCTAGTTATACGTTATGTTTAGAAAATTTTTGCTTGATTTAAGATTCATTTTTAATCATCTGAAGTTAAAACTATTGTTATTATCTAATTTATATACTAAATAATTAATAAAAACTGTTTTTGACTTTAGGTAATTAAAATTAAATCCTTTATTCAATTAAAAACCTTTCTAAAGTCTAGTTGGCGTTGTAGGTACCTTTGACCGTGGAGCGTAACATATATAACAATATAGTAATATATAAACTTACTTCAGATTTGTAATAAGCTACCATAAAAACCCCTAAGTGTCAAATTTCAAGGAAATCTGGGGTGCGTTCATGTAACTCTCACTTTCACTTTTCACTCTCACTTTCACTCAAAAATTCTCACTCTCACTTTCACTCAAAAAATTCTCACTCTCACTTTCACTCAAAAATTCTCACTCTCGAGCCTACGACCGGCTCGACACCGGCCCGGTAGTAAAGTTAGACAATACCCGGTACCGGCACTGTGGTACCGGGCCGGTTAATAAAAGACAACCGGCCCGGTTATGGCATTCGATGCGGTTTTTACACCGGCGACGGGATTTTGCCGGCATCAAAATTAGTACCGGCCCGGTACCACTACTTGATACTGTTTTTACACCAGCGATGGACTTTTGCCGGCATCAAAATTAGTACCGGCCCGGTTCCGGTATTTGATGCAGTTTTTACACCGTTGACGGACTTTTGCTGGCATAATATTTTTGTGTCTTAAAAAGTCTAAATTTTTAATTTTTGAAATTTTTTTTACACTATTCAAAATGAATAAGAAAATCAAATCTCTCGAAATCAAATGTTTTTTAAAATCTTTTTTTATATATTTGGAAAAATTACATTTTTTAAACTCTATTAATTCAGCTTTAAATTGTCCGGGAAAGTCACTCAAAAATCTGGGAATTTGTTACTGCCGAATTACTAGACACCCTATAATAACTTTGTTCGTTTAAAATAATTTTGGTCAGATTTTATCTGATTTATTGTTATAAAATTTTGATAATCTAACAAGGTATTATATTAATTTCATTATACTAAGTTTCTGCAAGTTTTTTCTATAAAGCCGGAACCGGGCCGGTACCATGCCAGCGGTTTTTCTTTAGCCTTAGTCCCAACGTATAATGACATTAACAAATGTTATTATAATTATTAACTTTAAAATTACATTATTCAAATTGTCTTTTAGAAAAGGTTTTTTCTATTAATTTAGAACATTTTGTTATTAGTCCTGGTGTCACACTTCATATATAAACTTTCCATTCACTTTTCATAAGCAGGTTTAGGTTAGCGGATGCGGCGTCGACTTTGTAGCCCGAGGGTCCTGAGTTCAATTCCTCATGTCTTCAGATTTTTCGTTAATAATTAATAATAATTCATAAGTTTCAGCATTCTATTTAGTGTTTACAATTAAATTAATTAATAAATAATATTGTTTAACGTTTAATATATGTAAAAATGTATAATAATAATAATTAATAATTTTTTTTACTACCGGCCCGGTATCGAGCCGGTGGTTTATTGGCACCGGGGCGGATATTTCCCTGGTTATCATTGTTGACTGGACTGGCTCCAAGCCAGCAGAAATACCGGCACCAGGCCGGTGTCTAAATTTCACTGGCCCGGTACGTCGCCGGTGTTGTGCCGGCAATAAGCCGGTACGAAAACCAAGCCGGTCGTTGATTTCTGCCTGGGCACTTTCACTCTCACTTTAATTTTTACTCTCACTTTGACTTTTATTAAAAAATTCTCATTTTCACTTTCACTTAAAAAATTCTCAATTTTCACTGTCACTTTCACCTAAAAAATTCCCACTTCTCACCCTCACTTTCACTCAAACAATTTCCACTTTTCATTCTCACTGTCAATTTCACTTTTATTCATAAAATTCTCACTTTCTCTCTCACTCTCACTTAAAAAATTTTCATTTTTCACTCTCACTTCAAAAATTCTCACTTTTCATTGTAGTGCATTCTATAGAATATTCTATAGAATTTGACTGGAAATAATTTATAAAATTTCTGTAGAAGTTAAGAAATATTCAGTTATATTCAATAAAATATTTAATAGAATGTTCTATAAAGTTATTCTATATATGAGGCATTCCATGTCAAATCATCCAGGGGTCTTACGGTGTAATGCTTACTTCGATAATTTTTTACTCTTAAACTATTAAACATAAAAATTTGGCTAGGTACATTTTGAAAAGTTTTTTTGTCAAATTTTTATGTTTAATAGTTCAAGAGTAAAAAATTATCGAAGTAAGCATTACACCGGGCAGGAAATTCTACCAGGAATATGGTGGACTTCCGTTTTCCCCAAGTCTGTACACGTTATGCACTTCGGTTTGTCGTTAGTGTAATTCTTAGCGAAGTGTCCCGTTTCGCCGCATCTCCGACAGTTTTTTGTTCTGTCGGGGCCTTTGCAAATCCGAGTCACGTGTCCATAAGCCAGGCACTTTTGACATCTTGTCACTTCTAAGTGTGTTCGGATAGATGCGTTTATCCATCCTATGCGCACTTTCCCCAGCTTAAGTAGACACTCGCTATCCGATTCATTTATGCGGACTAGTGCCACTTTCGTACCGCCAAAACGTGTCAAAAGTCGACAAGTCACGTCCAAATCGGACTTCTGCAACTTCTCCTTTAAAACGTTTACAACATCCTCTTCCGAAGTTGTTTCGTCCAGATCTCGGATTTCTAGGGTCCTTTTATTGACAAGAGCCGTAACTTGAGCCCTGTCATGCAGAACAGAGGTAAGTTTCTCCACAAACTTCGAAGTTTCCCCCCTTTTCTTCACCACGACAAGAACCTCCTTTTTTAAGGTTCTTCTAATTTTCAGAATTTCAGTTCCGGTTTCCTCTGGTTTAACCGAAGTTATTGCCAGTCTTATGAGATCACTATAGGTCTCAGGATCCAGAGCCGAAATTCTGACTGCCTCCGTAGTTCTAAGTTTTGGGGGGGGGCGCTTCTGAAGTTCATCCTCTTTTTTTCGGCTTAAGGCCTTTTTCTTACGGGCCTCTTGTTTCTTGCTGGTGACGGTTTTAAAATTTTGTTCCTCATCAGGCTTTTTTCCCAAAGTTGCCTCCGCATAGGAAGGAACCTTGGCCAAAACCGCCTTTCTCCCCTCCGTTCTCATTGCAGTAGAGTTTTCCAGTACCTCTCTGCTCTTTACTCTCTTACCCTTAGGTGTTGATGTAGAAGGACCAGTCTCCGGACTTCCACACTCTCTACGGCGCTTCCTTAGATCATTTGACTCACACTCACTGGATGCGGCTTGCGTCATCAAACTGGGCGTTCCTGGGGTCGAACTTGGTTCGTTTGAGCCCTTGAAGGGTGTCGGTATAAAACGCAGGTTATTGCGAATTACTTCGTGCGCCTTCCCCTACTAATGTTCTTCTGCTTCTTGCAAGCACGCCACATGCCTTCCAATATTTTAGGAATCAGGTCGATCTGTTCAACAACATTTATTTCAAAGCTGCTAAGTTCCCTATCCGCGAAAATTCTGGTTTGACCCCCTCCAAAATCCTTGGGGCCATTTGCACCGACTACCGAGGCTTGAACCCGATCAGAATCGGTGGTGGGATTACCCTCTTCCAAGGTACCCACTTGGAGTAATTTATTTGATTCTTTATCCATTTCATTCAACAAATTTTTTTGGTTTTTATATCAGGGAACCACCCTGTTGATTGTCCTTTAGTGAAAAGCCCCGCCACCACGACAAGGTCCACCGAACATATTCATGACTGCAGTCATGTCCGGCAGCGGATAAGCATCCCACCCCGGATCACCAACGCCGCCAAGAATGGCAGTAATGTCTGGCTAAGGATATGCATCCAGACCCAGCACACCCATGCCATCAAAAACGGCAGCCGCGACAGGGAGAGGATCATCATCCGCCTCTCCCAGCACATCAAAGACATCGATGATGTTCGGTAGTGGACAACCATCGGCGGGGAACAATAATTTGTTTAAAAATTTATAAACAATAGTTAAATTTTTATTTTTTATAAATAATTATATAAGATTTAGTTAATTGCAAAATTAGGAAAAAACTGCAACTTTCTAGGTGTATTCTGGAAAAAATTGATAAATAACAACAATAATTTGTTTAAAAATTGTTTAAGAAATAGTTAAATTTTTATTTAACTTTTATTCTTTATCTGCAAAATTTGTATTATATATTTGTATTAACACGTAATTATATTCAAAACGTTTAGGGTCAGACCATTATATATCGAATAAAGTCGTTGCGGCCTAATTTTAGAAAAAATTGATTCTTTCAGAAATGATTCTTTATGATGTCTAGGGAACGGAATAAAAAGAATTATGTTAAAATATTTATTAATTTTCTTAAAATATGAATGTAAAATGGAGAAGGTGCGAAAAAATGTCACTTCCCTGTAAAAAAAGTATTGGGAGGTACGGGATTCCGCATTGCGAGTGCGGCACCTGTCAATATGATATTCGCGAAATAGCGCATTGGGTGTCGTGGTGAATGCGGTATTCAAGGGGTCCCAATGCGGTGCAAGTTTTAAGCTTTAAAAAAAAAGAAAATACGTGACAGGAGTAAATAATTAGTGTCAGTGGATCAAAATACGAGTTAAAGGAATGAAAAAATACTAATAGTGAGTGAGAAAATGAAGTTTAAAGAAAATAAGGTAAGATTATCTGTTAAATATAAGTCCAATGCGGCATAGGTTTTTTTCAATGCGGCGGACCAACAGCGGATTATTTCTATTCAAATGGTAATTTTTAAAATAATGAAAAATAATATTAACTGCCTGTTTGAAATGACGTGAAATTAGTAAACAACCGTTTTCGAATTAGTGTTTCTCTGCACACAAGCACTTTTTACAAAATCTGACAGCGTACATTTGTCAGAAATGTTTTTAATTATCTGAATTCAAAAGATTTTGTTAATCCATGCAGAAACGCGGTTTCAGGATTGGAATTACAAATGTAATGTAATGACAGGCGGCAAGACGTGTGTTACAGCCATTTTGCCAGTAGAGGGCAGAAGGAAGCAGGGAGCGTAAAAGCTCAGCTGTCAAAATGATTCGCATTACATTGCTATGGTAATTCCAATGCTGCAACCGTGTTTATGTATGGATTAACAGAATCTTTTTAATTCAGACAATTAAAAACATTTGTATTTTAATTAAATAAAACGAAATTGTATTTTAAACCAGTTTAAAAACAAATTTTTGGAGTTGTACATATTTATATTTTTATCTTTGAAGTTTATTTATTTGAAAATATCAGTTAAATTAAACATGTATCAAATATTATTTCATTAATTTTTACTTCAATATTTATTTTTAACTAAAAATCAAAATTTAATATTACTTTTAAAATTACGTTCTCATTTGTTAATAATTTTTATCAATCATTTTTTACATTTAAATGGAATAAATGAAATACATTTTAAAAATTACCATTTGAATAGAAAGAATCCGCTGTTGGTAAAGAAGAAAGTGCAGCTGCACTCCGCGAATTATATACCAATTATGCGCCGCATTGAAAAAAGCCTATGCCGCATTGGACTTATATTTAACAGATAATCTTACCTTATTTTCTTTAAACTTCATTTTCTCACTCACTATTAGTATTTTTTCATTCCTTTAACTCGTATTTTGATCCACTGACACTAATTATTTACTCCTGTCACGTGTTTTCTTTTTTAGGGTTTTGTGGCCAAGGGACAAAAATTCTTATAGCGAGACTTCGGTGTCCGTCCGTAGTTTTTAAGTCTTATGTCTTATATTTTATGTCTTATGTCTTAAGGCTTAAGTCTTATGTCTTATATTTTATGTCTTAAGGCCTTACGCCTTACGTAATGGTTGCCATAGCAACCGTTGCTATGGTAACAGTTGTCATAACAACCATCGCCATGGCAACCGTTGCTATGGTAATTGATAAATTATTATTTATTTATCATTTTACGCCACGAAACCCTATGATGTAGGCGCATTGCGCCTGCTTCTCTTCCTGATTTTTTTAAAGCTTAAAACTTGCACCGCATTGGGACCCCTATTGAATACCGCATTCACAACGACACCCAATGCGCTATTTCGCGAATACCGCATTGACAGGTAGGCACTTGCAATGCGGAATCCCGTACCTCCCAATACTTTTTTTACAGGGTTTTTTAGCTGTTAGAAAATGTATATAAACATAGAAAAATGCTTCAAAATGTAAAAAAGTTATTGATTCTTGTTTAAAATTACTTGATTAATTAATCCGTGTTCAATAAACTAGTAAAACAATTAAAATAATTGATAACACTTGTTTTTAAAGTTGGTCTGCCAAATAACCTAATTTCGACGATTTTATTAATTAATTACGAGAAGAGAGAATTATTGAATTAAATAAAAACTCACCGAATATAGAGTATTCCGATGAAGTTTCAGATTTTCTTATCAGTTTTTCTGTTTTTACTTTAAATATACAAAAAATATTAAGTTGAAAGTACGCGATTTCTGAATTTTTGAAAACTTTGCAACTTAATATCTCCGTTAAAGAATAATAAAAAAATTTGGCACTTTCACACTTACTGTATTGATAAAAAATTACAAAATGTTTCCCATGTACCCCTAGGGCGTATTAGCTAATGCAATACACTATGCATAAAGAACAACCTACGATACCGACGAAGTGTATGTTCATTTAAAAAAAAAGTAATATAGGGACGTACATTTTTTAAAAAGAAAGCAGAAGATACCAGAATAACTTTTCTGGGAGATAAACATTTAATTAAAACAAAAATGTCCGAATAAATCCACACATGGAGAAAAAGGGAGTATTCAACTAACTACCTGAAAGGATAAACAGACCATATTTGAGGTTAAGTTTTTCGTAACCATCTCGAAGGGATAAATAGACTTTCCGATGACCAATTTAAGTAACTCGAAGGGAAAACTTAACTATCCAGAGAATCAAGCTTAACACTCAAAACCTAACCCTCTAAGTTTGACTATCCAGTTTTCTCAGTGCAAACAGTGAAAAGTTTGCCATTATACGTTCCGGTCTACACTACACAAAAAAGTGATACTAATACTTTCAGAATATTATATCTTTTTCAGCATATCATGTTTCTACTAAAAGAGTTATAAATTAAAAATAATTTTACAATTTTACTTATCAACACCAAAAATATACATTTAAGTCTTCTTAATCTCGCAATCATTAGCAAACAAAATATGTGATTAGAATGTAATCCTTAAAGTCGTAGCAATTTTAAGAAAAAAAATATTTTATGAAATATACGATAGAAAACAGGAACAAGAACGCAAATACCAAAACAACAACCTTGAAATTCAAGGTCAAATTCTTAATTTCATTATATTTCAAAATTATGTATAATATTATGTATAAATCAAAGTAGGACCATGAAAATTTTTGAAGAAAATAATTATAAATCATAATTATCTACATGAAATCATGATAAATTATTATTTTCATCAAAAATGTTAAAGGTTCCACAGTGCTTCAAACCCAAGGTACTCGAGTACGATCCCAGCTTCGTAGGAATTTTTTCATTGTTTCCGCATATTGCAGAAAAAATTAATCTTAAAATAAATGTAATACAATATTTCTCTGTATTAACTTAGAAAATATTATAAAAGAAATGTCTATTTAAGACCTGAAGGGTTGAGAAAAAGACATCCAAAACACGTCTTAAATACGTTTTTTAGACGTCTCATTTATGTCTTTTAGACGTTCTTTCTTATGTCTTTTGGATATCTTTTGGATATCTTTTGGACCAGGCACAAGGTGTCATTTACCCAGGTACGAATTTAGGTTGGCCGCCAAAGTTTGAAGGTTGGCCCATGGTTGACCTAACTTTGTCATGCAAAGTTTTGGTTGCCAAAGTTTGCCCAACCTTGGCAAGTACTAGTGCCCACAGTTGGGCCGACTTTGCTAGCTAACCATTACATGAAGAGTTTAACTAACCCTCGGGACAACTAAAGAGAACGTAGTTCATAGGACTTACTTAAATGACTTAAACTTTCATGGCCGGCCGAACTCTGGGCCATAGTTGGCTCGACAGTTGGTAAATCTCTGTAAAACACAGTTCAAATGACTTTCACTTTCTTGGTTCGGCAAACTCTGGGTCACAGTTGCCCCGGCAGTTGGCAAAACGTTGTCAAATACAGTTTAATTGATTTAAATTTTTTTGGTCGGCCGAACTATGGGCTTTGGTTGGCCTAACGGTTGGCAAAACTGTAAATGGCATTTAAATGACTTAAACTTTCTTGGTCGGACCTTGTATATGTTGGCCCAACTCTGGGCCGACCAAAAAATCGCACCTGGGTAGACTTTTTCGATGACAATATACAACTGTACTTAAAGTTTTGTAGGTAAAAAGTGAAAATTATGGAAAGAAGGAACACTTTTTTATCCACTATTAATATTTGTCGAATGGAAAATAATAAAAGAAGATTTCCTTTTTCTTTTCTTTTTAAAGAAATAATTAAGCAAAACGAAAAACAAAGTCTTTAATGTCAATTCTGTAACAGCGAAAAATTAAACGAGTAAATTAAAAAATCTCAAAAAACGTGAATAAGGCTCTTAAAATAAGTTGTCAGTATAATGCAATGCATAAAAATAAATTATTATTTAAAAGTAGAATAATCATACATAAGAGTGATTCCATTAACTTTCGTCAGAAAGACGTTGCGAAAATATTTTTAAAAAATCTTATATTACTGTATGTGAAACTCGATGATATCATGAGTACGTTAAGCATAATATTATTGTATAAATTTTATTTCCTTTAAAAATATTAATTATCAAAAGAAAAAAGTTTAAGACTTGTTTTCGGAACCTTAAAATTTTCAATTTTTAAAAAACGTTTTTATTCAAAAACTATGAAATATTAGGTATTGGTATTAACCAAAAATATCAATCGTTTTAATCTGCATGTAAAAATGAAACATAATTTTCATTATTTTCAGTTAAAAAGTAAATTGAAAATATTTTTTTGCGAACAAATTTCACATTTTTTTACATATTACTTTTTTGGCGGACCTTCAAAAAATTCAAGATTTTCCAGATATTTTTTTAATAAAGTTATTTTGCCTTAAATTAAAAATTCACAAAGGTGTTTAGCTTCGTTTCGGAAATTATAAATATTAAAATTTTTATTTAAGAAGGTTACTTATGGGACTTGAAGTTAAGGGGTCTACCCACTTTAGACGCGCTAAAAAAGGCTATTTTCATTAATTTTTTTAATAGGTTTATATTATAAATATTTTCATGTGAGGTATTTATTACACATCTTAAATACACTCTCAGAGTGCAAAAAAAAAGATTTTTTTCAATTTGTTTTTTTATTTAAAAATATGTTTAAAAAAGAAAGAGGTGTTCGCTATTGATAAAATTCTTGGCGTGGATGATCTGAAACAAAAAATTCAAACGGTATTAGATTCAGCATGTTAACAGCTCTAGCGCATATCATACGATTTTTTTTTAATTTGACAAAATGGCGGATATTTTTCGAAAAAAAATGTAAAAAACATTGTTTTTTGACACTTTTAGGCCCCAAAAAAATATTTAAAATCAAAATGTTGAAAATCCCTCGATATGCACTAGAGCTATGATCCCAAAGAATATGTGGTATAAATTTGGTAAGGATCGATTCAGTAGTTTCGGAGATATCATCAACATGCGGTCGAAAAACGCGTTTAAAGTTTTTGCTATACTTTTAACGCCCGATTGTTTTCAAGAAGAACCAAGTTTCATAAAAATCCAACATTTTTTTTAAAAATGTCTTCCGCCATATTGGATCCACCATTTTGAATGTTTAAAAACTACTATCAAATTCGTAATCAGCGACCTAAAAAATATCAGTTACGTGATCAGCGACCCAAAAAACTTTTGAGTAACGAGTTTCATGTAAATCCGAAGAAACTAAACGTGAAAAAATTGAAAAAGATACGTTACTTGACGGTAGCGGATTAGCGTACTAAAATAACAAAATAAAAGTTGCACAAAAGTGCATTTAGACTGCTTCAATGTTTATAATATTTAAGTATGATACTTTTTTTTACTTTTAGTAATAAAAAAATCGATTTTTTTAAAGTGGGTAGACCCCTTAACTGACCAATTTCAATTTGATCAGCTTTCAATCAATTTAACAAACAATGATTCAAAATACTAATTTAAAATAGAAATTATGTTGTTTATCAAAACTTGTTTATCAAAATTTTTGAAAATATTAAAATTTTTGTTATGAATACTATTATTTATGGAAATAATTGAATTTTGTAATGAATTTTCATTAAATTCTTAAAAATAATTGAACTTTGTCCAAGATTATTGTTATTTATTTTGATACGTCTCAGAAGGAGACCAGTACTGGTATGCCTGATATATTTACAAAGCGTAAGGCTTTGAACTAAGGGAACAGGGTAAGAAAACAAACGCTTAGATTAAAGATAATTTGTCCTTTTTTAAATGACAGAATACACAGGGTTTTCGAAAAAATTGTCAGGTGACCAGTTTTCCAAAAACTCAGTATAACTCCACTGAAAATTGATCAGCAATAGATTGTCAATAGATCGGTAGTTGTTTGGCACTTGATTAGGAATCAATTGGTAGTTGATTGGCACTTGATTCGCAACAGATTGGCAGTTGATTAGCAAACGACACCTACTTCTGTGTGGTTGGTAGGTCAAGATTGAAGGTTTTCTCGTTGTAAGTTCGAGACAATGTTGTGACAAGGTTGGCACAAAGTTGACGCAGGGTTCGCTTATAGTTTCAGAATAAATTATTGTTTTTAATTACGCCCCTGGTATGGAGCATGGTTGCACGTTTTCTAAACACTCTCGAGTTTTCTTGAAATTAAAAACGTGTGATTAAATTCGTGAACAAAAAACCGTGGTAACTGTGAGTAATATCATTTTTGCAAGGTTTGTGAAGTGTTAATATGCAATTTTGCTGCTTTATGTGTCGATAAATTGTGATTTCTATTTCCTAATTGTAATCGCTATCTCTTGGTGTATCAACTGGCCCAAAAACATTTTCCCTCATCATGGAAGACAAAAAGAAAGGATCTAAAGTTCTCTGCAAATTCCAACACAAAACACCAAGTGTAGAGCATGTGGTGTAAAGGTGGCAAATCCTGTTTTGTTCCCGGGTTGCAATTCAAATTACCACGCCAAGTGTACAGAAACGCGAACAACACTCATGGAAGGCGTGGGTTATGCTAAGTGTTGCGGCCCTGATCCCTCCAGAACCCCCTCACCCACCGTATCACCTACAAATGAACAGAGTGAAATCCATCTCCCTTTATCTGGTGTCAACACAATTGAAGCCCTCTCTCTAGAACTAGCAGCTATGTCCTCTAGATTGTTAACCGGTCAAGACAGAGTCGAAAAAAATGTCTCTCAACTCCAAAAAGATGTCCTCGAACTAAGTAAAAAATTCCAAAAATTAGACGACGACGTGATACTGATTCAGGATGATATCGTTTCCTTCTCCAACAGAATTGAGGACATTGAATATAAAGTGTCCGAAACAGTAGAAACTGTTGCTAATTTGAACATTTCGAGAGACTCTATTCTAGGTGAGTGTGAAGAACGCTATAGAAGAAGAAATTTTTTTCTTATTTTTGGTATGAGCGAACAAATAGATAAATCTGAATCTTTTAATCAAGATCTAGATCATAAGTTTACCATCAACGCTATAAATTCTTTGTTCTCTTCTCCTGTCTCATTTTCTGAAACTTTAAAAAGTTCAGGATGGGGTACATTTTTTAGGCCCGTCTCAAACCAAAACCAGTCAAGGTGATAAGCGAAATCTAAGATCAGTCACTCTTAATACTCTCCGCAGCAAGGCAAAAGAAACCAGCTGTTTCTCAAGGCCTTCCTCATCTCATATTCACTCAGGACAAAACACAACTACATCAACAAACATATAAACAAGCGAGAAAGACTTTCGACAAACGAATCAGCAAAGGAGACACCAACATCAAGATACGCCACATAAAAGGAATTCTGACCATCATACAGTTATAATTGAAACCCTACATAAGCATGCCAGCACTTATGTGTGTAATCTCTTCTATCAAAACGTGAGAGGCCTAAACACAAAGTTAATTTTTTGAGGGAATTCCCTAATTATAATTGATATGATATTCTAGCATTGACATAATCATGGCTATCACATAATGTGCAATCTCACGAATTGTTTCCATCGTCTTTTTACACCGTCTTCTGACATGACATACTTCTGCGTAGAGAAGGAGGAGTATTACTTGTTGTAAAATCGAACATTATAGTTAGTGTCATACTAGGGTGTTCGTAAGATACATGGGAAATTTATTTTTTCGAATTTTGTTTACGCCACCCCCCAGTTTGATTCCAATAAAACAAAAAAAAATTTTCCCAAAATTTGAAGCCGATTGATTAATATTAACACGTGCCAGTAATCGATCAAAATTTCCCATTGAAAATACATGGGTAAAATGCTCTTTTTTAAAAAAAATCATAACTTTTTTAATTTTTATGCAAAAAATTCTCCAGGTTACATTTGTCTTCATTTTTAGCTGCACTATAAGATAGCACTTCGAAAAGAATTCAATTTTCAAAAATTTTCAAAATGGCGGACTTTTAAAATGGGTCATAAAAATGCACCATAATGTATCAGTGGTTTTATCACATATATGTTGTCGGAAATTCAAAAAATTTTCTTAATCGGGAGATTTCCGACCATTCGTCATAAAACTGATATCAGAAATAAATTTTACAAAATTTTTAATCCAAAATGGCGGATTCAAAATTTTGATTTTCCACATTTTTGAAAAGAATTTTTAAAACAACGTCAAGAGCGATTTTTGGAATCGCTTTTTACGAATCTAATGTCAAAAATTTATTTTTAAAATTACCTGATCCAATATGGCGGATTCAAAATTTTTATTTTCTATATTTTTGAAGTAAATAGTCTGAATATTAATTAATAGATTAATAGTTACAAGAAACAATTATTGGGATATTTTGGGAACTCTTTTTTAAAAATTTAACTTTTTATACTTCCAAGAATAATTAAAACAACTTAAGTAATTTAGAAATAACTCTATTTAATATATTTTAATTGTAGAAACTTTTACATTACATCCATTTATGTGATAAAACCACTGATACATTATGGTGCATTTTTATGACCCATTTTAAAACTCCGCCATTTGGAAAATTTTTAAAAATTGAATTCTTTTCGAAGTGCTATCTTATAGTGCAGCTAAAAGTAAAGACAAATGTGACCTGGAGAATTTTTTGCATAAAAATTAAAAAAGTTATGATTTTTTTTTAAAAAGTGCATTTTTCCCATGTATTTTCAATGGGAAATTTCCATCGATTACTGGCACTTGTTAATATTAATCAATCGGCTTCAAATTTTGGGAAAATTTTTTTTATTTTATTGGAACCAAACTGGGGGGTGGCGTAAACAAAATTCGAAAGTTGAATTTTTACGGACACTCTAGTGTCATACTCATTACATTTCCAGTAAATATCACAGCCGTAGTCAATTTCTTGTGTTTACGCATAATCGACCATAAATTTACTTTTGACATATTACTTTTATATTTTCCGCCAAGCTTACATATAGAAACTTTCACCATCATTTTTTAATGTCAAAAGTCACAAATGCATTTATTTTCCAATAATCTGATTTGTTTAGGTGATTTTAATGTTTCTAATTTTGTTGATCATGATAAAATTGGTTTGGTTAGCGACAGAAGAGTTGTTTCCTTATTATTTTTCTCCGAGTTTTTTGACACGCCCTAGTATAATTTAATTAAAAATTTAAATGGCGTTTGTTTGGATTTGGTTTTCTCTAGTATCTCCTGTAGCATCTTTCAACCTCCTTTTCTCCTAGTTCCTGAAGATCCTTACCATCCTTCTTTAATTCTAACTTTCTCTTTTTCCACTTCAATTAATATACCAGTTGATATTATACAATTGGATACTACTCAACAAAGATTTAACTTCAGAGCCGGAGATTTCCCAATGGTCTTTTCTGAACTCTCTACTTGGGACTGGTCACCAATAAAAATTTTGATAATATTAATGACGCCTGTTTCTTCTTACAAAAAAATATTAAACACTTTTGAAAAGCATATTCCATATTACAGCAAAATTAAAGGATCAAAGAAGCAATTTCCAAAGTGGTTCTCAAAAGATATTATTGATGATGTTTTGTTAAAAAACTCAATTTTTCGTAAGTATAAAATTTCAAAATCACCTGCACTAAAAAACCAACTATAATTGATCTCTAATGATATTAAGAGAAGAATTCATGATCAACACAAATTGTTTTACAAATCTATCGAGAATAACTTTTTCTTCTTCTTTTATCCTGGCCGAGCCACTTTGTTTCCTTTTCAATAAGATGCTAGCGACAGGAATTTTTCCTGAAACTTGGAAAATTACAAGAGTGGTCCCGGTTTTTAAGTCTGGAGACAAAAGTGATATTACTAATTACAGGCCAATCTTAAGTATTCACAATTTCGCAAAGGTCTTCGAGAAGTGTATTTACAAGCACATTACATTTGACCTTAAATCTCAAATTGCAGACGAACAACATGGATGCATAAACAATCGTTTAACTGCAACTAACCTAATTAGTATCACCCAAGAAATTAATACTGCACTTTCTGAAGGAAGTCAACTAGACGTGATTTATACAGATTTCTCGAAGACCTTTGATACGGTTGATCATAAGTTACTGTTTACTAAACTTAAAGAAATAAACATTTCTTCTTGTCTATTAACGCTCCTTCATTCTTACCTCACAGACAGATTAAATATTGTTTTTTACAACGGTTTTTCATCCAGAATTTTTACCCCAACCTCTGGTTTACCGCAAGGCTCAGTTTTAGGATCTCTACTTTTTAACATTTTTATTAATGATTTACTTTACCTTTTATCAGTTGAAAAATGATTATATGTTGATGACTTAAAACTATTTACACGTATAAATTCAAGTTTGGATGCAGAACACCTTCAAAATAATCTCAACCTCTTTAGTGATTGGAGTAAACTAAATAAGTTAAGGCTAAATCTTGACAAGTGCCATGTAATTTCCTACTCTGGGAAACAATCACCATTGTTTTTCAACTACTCCATAAATAACACACAACTCAATCGAACAGACTCAATTGTTGATTTGGGGTGTGTGTTCTGATTCGAGTCTTACATTTAAACCTTATATTCAAAAATAGTTTCTAAAGCATCCAGAGCAATGGGTTGCTTAATAAGAAACTACCGAAATTTCAGTAATCTCAAAATTTTAATACAGCTATTCAACTCTTTTGTTCTATCCAGATTCTCTAACATACCAATCATATGGAATCCAATTTTTGACAAAGACATTGATGCTATCGAGAAGATTCAAAAGAGATTTTTGAAGTATTTGGTTTCCAAAAGAACTGGAATGTACCCATTACCAGGCTCTGACTATATTGAACTTTGCAAAAAATTTAACTTCTTAACCGTTGCTGAACGTCGTTTTTTATCTCAATGAACTTTACTATTTAAATTAATTAATAATAATATAGATTGTTCAAGATTACTAGCACTAATTAATTTCAGAGTTCCTCGTGAGTCTTCCAGATATTATCAACCTTTCGCGATATCTATGCCTAATTCGGCAATTGGTTTTTCTGCCCCTATTCATAATATGTGCAACGCAATAAATGTAATGTGTATTCATCACAGCATAGACATAGATTTCTCTTACTTGTCCTTACTCTCATATAAAGATAAACTTACAAAGTATATTGTAGCTAAGAGATAATGTGAATTTAACATAATATAATAATGTTTTATTTTTCGTGATGATTAATTTTCTCGATCTTGTTTTAATTCGCAGTTGTTTATAACAATGTCATTATAAGGGTATGTATCTTCGATACCAACATAGAATTCATATAAGTGTATTTCTCAATTTTTCTTTCTTTCTAATTATAGTAAATTACAAAGTTTTTGTTTCCCTTTTAGATCTTATTACACTTACGTAACCTAACAACCTGTGTAATTTTTATTCTGTATTGCTCTTTGATGGTTTTTACCGTGGGCTTATTAATCATGCAAATAAAATAAAGAGTTCTGATTTTAATGTCTAACGATTAGAATACAATATGACTTTGAAGATTTTAGTGCTTGGGAGACACAATTAAATCATCATCTTCTTTTTCTTCATCTTCTTCATTAGTATTAATTTCTTCTTTTTCTCCTTCATATCTTGGAATTATTCTTTGGAAATGATTTACTGGATTACGAGATAATGCATCTGCATTAACATTCATTTTACCTGCTTTGTATGTCTAAAATGTAAGACACAGTAGATAGGCCAGTCGTTGGGTCGAAAAAGTGCACAAAAATGCAACCTGAAATGTTTTTGTAGTTTACTGTAGTTTGGAGGCTCCACATAGGAGCCCCACAGTTTGCTCTCGATTATCAGTTGCGAAAAATAGTGTAAACAATCGTCAAAGTTTGCAAAACGTGGTTTTTCGATGACCGACGATTCGGGTTACATTTTAGAGGAAAAAGTTGTTATTGAAAGTTGTGAAGCTTAGGAATAGCTTTCCAATGACTAGTCATACGTTAGAAAATATTAATTAGTTTAGTTGCAAATGAATTTAAACCATTAAAAATAGCACTTTTTTAATTGTTTAATTACTATGTTAATAATTATCGAATTTGTTTATAATTCACCAGGATTATTCTCCTTGCGAAGCTGAATAAATCCCAAAAAAAATTCAACTCGATCGGACAAATAGTTTATGCATAATTCCATTTGTTAACTAAAAACATGTAATTTTTCAACGGAATTTCTACACTTTTGGACCTACGAATTTCATTTTTTATTTTTTAAAGTACACTTGAGGAGTCAAACTTTTATCCCACTTAAATGGAAATTCGATATTTTTTATTTAAATGCATAATAATGGATGTTAAAAAAGGGTACGTTTTTTAGTCATAAACAAATGGAATAACTCAGCTAATTTTCACTTTATCGATTTGGTCTAAAGGGCATTAAACTTCATTTGTTATCACAAACATTTTCCAAAAAAAAATCCGACTTAGCTTTAAGGGGGGGGGAGTTAGTTTTTTATTTTCAAAAAATTTCTGACTAGTTAATAATTAATATTTTTTAATGAAATTTGCACCACCTACAGTTTAATACATGTATTTTATGAAAACAACTTGATTGTTATATTTTATGCTTTTATTTTTCATTTATATCAAGTAAAAATACATATATAGATTTTTTAACTCTTGGATGGCGGAGTGGGGGAACTCAGTGGCGCGTGGTTTTCGACGCTACAACTGAAATGAGCCGTTCAAATTTACAAAAATGGTTATATCTTCGTTAATTTTTTACCGATTTTAATTTTTCTTTTTTTAATTTGATGTATTTTTTTATGCTGAATCCGAGAATGATTTTATATTTTTTTAAAATACAATATTTTTTGTAATAATAAAAAAAAAATTTTTTAACAACAAATGATTATTGTTATTTCTCACATTTAACAAAAAATTCTTTTTGTACATATTATTCCATTAAAATGAAAGTTATATTATCTCAAAAATAAATTCAAATTGTATGTATATAAGTGTGTAGCATCATCATCTTTGTACATTTTGCTAATAAAACCGGCGTGCATGTGTGCACGTGATGCTACTAGCTTATATATAATCATTTAACAATTGTTTTTCTTTTAATATTATTTTAAACTTAATGGAATAATATGTACAAAAAGAATTTTTTGTTAAATGTGAGAAATAACAATAATCATTTGTTGTTAAAAAATTTTTTTTATTATTATTACAAAAAATATTGTATTTTAAAAAAATATAAAATCATTCTCGGATTCAGCATAAAAAAATACATCAAATTAAAAAAAGAAAAATTAAAATCGGTAAATAATTAACGAAGATATTACCATTTTTGTAAATTTGAACGGCTCATTTCAGTTGTAGCGTCGAAAACCACGCGCCACTGAGTTCCCCCACTCCGCCATCCAAGAGTTAAAAAATCTATATATGTATTTTTACTTAATATAAATGAAAAATAAAAGCATAAAATATAACAATCAAGTTGTTTTCATAAAATACATGTATTAAACTGTAGGTGGTGCAAATTTCATTAAAAAATATTAATTATTAACTAGTCAGAAATTTTTTGAAAATAAAAAACTAACTCCCCCCCCCCCCTAAAGCTAAGTCGGATTTTTTTGGAAAATGTTTTGTGATAACAAATGAAATTTAATGCCCTTTAGACCAAATCGATAAAGTGAAAATTGGCTGAGTTATTCCATTTGTTTATGACTAAAAAACGTACCCTTTTTTAACATCCATTATTATGCATTTAAATAAAAAATATCGAATTTCCATTTAAGTGGGATAAAAGTTTGACTTCTCAAGTGTACTTTAAAAAATAAAAAAATGAAATTCGTAGGTCCAAAAGTGTAGAAATTCCGTTGAAAAATTACATGTTTTTAGTTAACAAATGGAATTATGCATAAACTATTTGTCCGATCGAGTTGAATTTTTTTGGGATTTATTCAGCTTCGCAAGGAGAATAATCATGGTGAATTATAAACAAATTCGATAATTATTAACATAGTAATTAAACAATTAAAAAAGTGCTATTTTTAATGGTTTAAATTCATTTGCAACTAAACTAATTAATATTTTCTAACGTATGACCAGTCATTGGAAAGCTATTCCCAAGCTTCACAACTTTCAATAACAACTTTTTCCTCTAAAATGTAACCCGAATCATCGGTCATCGAAAAACCACGTTTTGCAAACTTTGACGATTGTTTACACTATTTTTCGCAACTGATAATCGAGTGCAAACTGTGGGGCTCCTATGTGGAGCTTCCAAACTACAATAAACTACAAAAACATTTCAGGTTGCATTTTTGTGCACTTTTTCGATCCAACGACTGGCCTAAGACTATTGCAAAGGCTTCTTTATTATAAGTGTCGTATTTCACTTCGTGTTCATTTATTTCTCCTTGGAATAAAATGCCGCCTACAGCATAACCCGATGGGTCCGTTGTTAAAATGAAGGGTTTGTCAAAATTTGGTCTCTGCAATAAAAGTTCTTGACATAATTCTTCCTTTAATAATTCGAAAGCTTCTTGTTGTTTTTCGCCCCATTTATAGGTCACATCCTTTTTTAATAATTGGTTCAAAGGGACGGATTTCTTAGAAAATTTTTCTATAAAACGGCGATAGTAACCTGCTAAGCTCAAGAATTGTTTGATGTTTTTAACATTTTTGGGTGATGGAAAATGTTGAACCGCACTAATTTTCTTTGGATCTGGTTCGACATCTGGACACAATTATGTGTCCCAAGTAAACTACTTCTGGCCTAAGAAATTCGCACTTATCTGGTTGTAATTTCAGGTTTGCTGATTCTAATTGATTCATAAAATTATCAAATTTTTCTTGATGTTCTTTTAAAGAATTTGCAAAAATAACCACATCGTCTAGATAAACAAATAATTCAGTTCCAATAAGTCCGGATAAACATGAATTCATTAATCTTTAAAAGGAACTCGGCGCGTTTTTCAATCCGAATGGCATTCGGTCAAATTCGTAATGACCGTGAGGTGTTAAAAATGCAGTTTTATGAGAATCTTTTGGATTCATTTTTATTTGATGGATTCCGGATGCCAAATCGAAGACAAAGAAATATTGTGCATTTCCCACGGTTTCCAATACTTCATTTATATTTGGCAAAGGGAAAAAATCTAAAATGGTTTTTTCATTTAATTTGCGAAAATCAAGCAACATTCGCCATTTTTTATTTTCTTGAGAATCGTTTTTCTTTGGTACAATCCAAACTAGAGTATTATAAGGGGATTGAGATGGTTTAATAATGTTATTTTTTAAAAGTTCGTCTGTTTGTCTTAAAAGTTCTTCTTTATGTATTGGAGAAAATCGGTATTGACGCGTAAATATAGGTTCTTCGTCCTTAGTAGGGATATTATGTTCAAGGACATTAGTGGCTGTAAGATACTCTCTATGTAAATGAAATCTTTCTGCATATCTCCCTATTAATCCTTCTACATATTGGAGTTCTTCAGGATTTAAATGATCTAATCTGAGTGAATCTAAAATTTGCTCTATTCTTTCCTTTTCTGTTATGTTGTAAAAGCCAAATAATTTATTATGTGATGATTCTAAATTGGCAAAACTATCTAGTAAACTTTCTTCTGTTAAATGTTCGAATGTTAATCTTTCATTTTTTATTTGAGATGTTTCAGCAGATTTTTTAAAAATTTCTTCATATTCTTCTAACCTTACTTTCGGAATATCCAATGTTACAAAATCTGAAAGAGTATTTGCCACTTTTACGAAAGGTTTACCATCACTGTTTGTTACTAAAGCGTTTCCTATGAATACATCTGGATTTAAGGATAATAGAGGCACATATGCTTCTTTTACTTCTTTATTTTCGACAAGTAAAAATATGTCAGATATTGATCTTGGTGGTAAAATTATGGTGTTCCTAGATGCAAAAGGAAAAATTCTTCCTTTAACATCAAGACATTTTTCAGCGTAATTTATTTTTACATTATTATCTGTAAAGAATTCTGACCCTAATACACCATCCTCTTCGACTGGTACTTCATATAATATTGAATTGTGTGGGATTCGGCTGTTGTTTAAAATACAGCTGAAGCTTCCTGTCTAGATAAACCATTACCTTGAAAATTATTCCCATATCTTTGCTGAGATGGAAATTGATTATTTGTACCTGACCTACGACATGTTCGTGCGCTGTGTCCTTCTAGATTACAAATTTGACAAATAATAGTTTTATTTTTAGCAAATGTAACTCTCCCAGGTTTTGAGGGTTCCACAGTTTGTTTATAAGATTTCAGTTTTCGTAATTCTGCAGTGGCTTTTAATTTTCGTTCACTTTCTATGGCATGATTTGTTATCTCTCGAAATTGTTTGCTATCAGGTATCCGAATTTCTATATCTGCGTTTAATCCTCGACAAAAACATGAAATAGCGTCTCTTTCAACATTATTTTTTAAAACTTCATCTACATTGCCTTTGTTATTTAATCTGTAAGAATCATAAATTTGATCGACTAGTTCTTTAACTCTGTTCGCGTAAGAAATCACTGATTCATTTTCTCACATATAAATGCTACCTCGTTTGCCTTGTAATTAGTACACTGTTTTGTTGGGTAAATATATATTTTTTAGTTGATTGATTAATTCTGCTAAATTTCGAAAACTACTTCCGTAAATCCCCTTTCTCGCTTCTCCTACCAATTTTCCGCGTATCATTTTTACTAAATTTTCCTCTACTACAGGATTGCCAGGAAGCATTTGTTTTACTTTTTCACATCCTTCAATAAATAATGCTAGTAGTATTGATTTCCCGTCGAAATTTGGAATTAGTTCTAAAGCATCGCGAAGCGATACTTGTTGATTATTAGGTATTGCCATTATTGGTTCAGAAAATGTATTATTAAAAGATAGAAATTCAGGATTAGATTTTTTTGGAATAGAAGTACTTATAAATTTTTCTGAAAATTCGTCTAGATTCTGATTTTTAAGATCATAATTTTTAAACGTTTCAGAATTTTCTATTGTACATTCTATTTTGAATTTATTATTTTAACTGTAGTATCACTAAAACTTGCTGTTTCTGTGTTACTTGTGGTAGGATCAAATGGTTTTCTATTTGAGGGAGGGCAATGCTGAACTTTTGTGCTATTTCCAAATTGAAAAATTTGTTTTGCAATACAATCGTTTGTTAATTTACGGCTTCTGAGAACTATCACTTTCAGGACTTTTTTTGTCACATGACATTTAGAGATATTTTTATAAATTTTGTTCTGAACGTATATTTTTAATTCACTTTTGTTTTTGGCTTTTTTATTATTCTTGGTTTAATTTTAATTATTACCTGTCAATTTCTTCGTATATTTTAATTTTTTAGAATTTTTCTAATTAATTTTATCTTTATAAGCATCTGTTTTCTTTTGGTTTCCCGGCCGATGCACCAAAAATTATAATTGCGTCTCAGAAGGAGACCAGGAACGGTATGCCTGATTTATTTACAAAGCGGAAAGCTTTGAACTAAGGGAACATGCTAAAAAAACAAACGCTTAGATTAAAGACAATTTGTCCTTTTTTTAATGACACAATACACAGGGTTCTCGAAGAAATTGTCAGGTGAGCAGTTTTCCCAAAACTCGGTATAACTCCACTGAAAATTGATCAGCAGTAGATTGGCAATAGATCGGTAGTTGTTTGGCACTTGATTGGGAATCGATTAGTAGTTGATTGGAACTTTATTCGCAACAGATTGTCAGTTAATTAGCAAACGACATCTACTTCTGTGTGGTTGGTAGGTAAAGATTGAAGGTTTTCTCGTTGTAAGGTCGTGACAATGTTTGTACAAGGTTGGTGCAAAGTTGGCTCAAGGTTAGCGCAGGGTTCGCTTATAGTTTCAGAATAAATTATTGTCGTTTTTAAGCAAGAGTTTTTAACTTAATGTCTAACGATTAGACAATATTTTACAAGGAGTTTAATGTAGAGATAATACTGAATACAATATGACTTTGAAGATTTTAGTGCTTGGGAGACACAATTAAATCGCAGGATAATCAACTACTGACTACCACTAGAACTGGAACAGATTAACTGTTGCTACTTTGCTACTACTACTGCTTTGCTACTGCAACTGGTTTGCTACTAGTCTTTCCTCAAAAATGCGGGTCTTTTATAGTCGCGTTTTTACAAATTTTTAGGTGGGAAGACAGGAGCAAGGTAATCGATACAGGCAGGTCCTTAGTGGATCGATAACATAAGAAAGATATACTTTTCGTTGTTTCTTAGGCAGCTCCTTATTAATCGATACCTGTGACATTTGTGACATAGCTTTTTCTCTTTTAATTTTAGACAATTTCTGAATTTATAATTTTATCGTATTTATGTTATTTGTAACAAGTTGCGGGTACGTGGCAATTTATAAAGGTTATTGGAAATGTTGATCACATTTTTTTGATTTTTTAAAAATAATTGACATTCTGACAAGAATTTAAGTAATTTAAAAAATTTAAATAATTGCATTCTTTTGATAAATATTATTCTTTTTAAAAATAAAAAAAATATTAAACTTTTTAACAAAATAATATACGTAAAATTTTGTTTAGTAATTTTCCAATTTTTTAAAAAAATTATTAAACTTTTTAGCAAAATAATATACGTAAAATTTTGTTTGGTAATTTTTCAATTTTTTTACACAAAGAAGAAAATTTCACATTTCGGCACTTATTAAATAAAATCTTCTAAAGAAAAGCTTTTGGCTTATTACAGAATGAAATGAAAAAATATTACATGATTTTGATTTGTTTATATATATATATAATTTTTTATACTTTTATGCCTTTACGTAGGCCGCTTTACTCCACCTTTCTGTTGTGCGGTCATTTTATCCCTAAATCAAGTCACCTACATCTGTCAATTGAAATCGTAAAAACAGGATTGTGGCTTGTAGAAACATCGTATCGAGACAAAATAAATTTTCACCAATTCTTTACTTAATTTTTTTTGCGGGTAAAGACCCACTTTTTTTATTAAGAGCTTAGTTTTTTTAAAAAAGTGATCTAAGTGGAAAAATACAGGAATGTGGAAGGAGAGTGGGTTGGCAACACTGACAGTTCTCTCCCTCTAACACCGTTAATGTCTAAAAATAAAATGTTTCGTATAAAATGCAAATTTATCTGCAATTTCTTACTATTTAAAAATAGTAAATTTGATTGATAAAGACTTTCATAAAATATAAATAACAAATGCAAACATAACCTCAAAATCAAACTAATATAATCCTTCCCTGATATTGTCCATGTGATTCAACTCTCAAACTACTTGTTTAAAAAGTAGACACAATGTAAATTCAATTTTTTTAGTTGAAGGTCTCCCAGAGGCATTTAAAATGACAAAACATCTCTTAAGTCCTCATCGTAAACATTTTTTCCTCATATCGTAGATATTAAACATTAAAAAATCCAAATTTTTTAAAAATAAGACTTTTTTGAAAATTTTCTTGAAAAATATAATTAATATATTTTAATTATTTTTATTTCTACAAGGAAGCAAAGTATTCATGAAATAAATATACAAAAAGAATTGCAGAAACATACAACTTTCTTCTTGTTTTATAATCCTTGCAACAATGAGTAGCAGAAAATTGAGGAGCCGGGAAGAAGAACTCGCCGAGCGCTCCAACGCATGCGTTAATACCAGTCCGGTAGCAGAGAGAGACCCAGAGGCGCTCAATGTTCCACGACTGATGTTAGATAATAAGTTGGCACACTCGGCGAGTTCTTCTTCCCGGCTCCTCAATTGTATCCTACTAGATAAGCTTTGCGAAAATTTTAATATAAAATATATAATTTTTATTGAGATATCACAATATTACACCTTAATTACTAAATACTATTTGTTTTTAGAGTCTGTCCATGGAGATATACCTTCTATCATACGCTTTGCCGCTTCAGTCCTACATTTGTTCGAGATATATTAATCAAGAAATTTCTTCAAATTCCTCGTTGAATAAAGTCTTTTGACATCATAAACTAGTATTTTTTATAATTTTATTTTCAAAATACCCACATAAGTAAGTATTTTCGTTTATACAAATCAAAGCATATCCCTATATCTTTTATCTGAAAAAACAAGAATACAATAGTGTTGACTCCTTTCTGACACTTTTGTCGCTTCTAAGCCCGACGCCAATCTAACACTCTGTCGCTCAAGTAGTTAATAGAAAAATGAAGGCGGTTCCAGAATAGGTGCAAAAGCCAAGTGCAAGTACAAGTGCAAGCGGCTTATAGTTGGTTGCGCGCGCATCGCGTTGCCAACTGTCGCGGTTGCCAGAAAATTTATCTGGTGACAATGTGGTGACTGCCTCGTTGACTCGTTGAGTGCGTGTTTGTTTATTATTCAATTTTTCCAGTTTTCTAAAGAAAGCCTATTTCAATCGTCGAACATTTGCAGGTAAGAATCAAATAATAATTACTAATTAATGCGAATTATTTAATTTATAGTTTTTCATTTTTGTTTGACTTTTGGGTAACATATACACATTTAACCTATAAATACACAGAAACACATCCATTATATTAATTATAATAATTATATAATTTATTTTACAATTACAATTTAACTTATTACAATATTGTGGTTTTTAAGATTTTTAATAATAAGTATACTTTAAATCTTGCTGCATTTTCTGTAAACAAAATAATTTGTCATTTGTCTTATTTACTTAATCTGCACGTGCGCTTTGTTATATATAATTAGCAATCATTATTTGATTCTTACCTGCAAATGTCCCACGATTGAAATAGGTTTTCTTTAGAAAGCTGGCAAAATTGGATAATAAACAAACACGCACTCAAGGAGTCAACGAGGCAGTCACCACATTGTCACCAGATAAATTTTCTGGCAACCGCGATAGTTAGCAACACGATGCGCGCGCAACCAACTACAAGCCGCTTGCACTTGTACTTTCACTTGGCTTTTGCATCTATTCTGGAACCGCCTTGAAACGACTATTATTGCCGAACTGCCCAATAAAAAAGTATTCAGAATAGAGAAAACGTATTGATGGTGTAACAAACTTCTCTATTACATAAAGTTTTACAACAAAAATTAATTAAGAAATAGAATTTGCTTTTAATTATTTTCAAGTAAGTCTTCAAAAGGTTCGTTCTAAACATCAGGTAAATTTCAATTAACTTTAGAATAACAATATGATTTATAAATAAACTAAGTCAACAAAAAATATATTCATAGATAAAAAACATATATATATATATATACAAAATATTCCTTTCCTTCCTTTCCTGAAAACAAGATGAGTAAGATCGACTAACTTCAAGTGTAGAACTTTTTCTTGATTGGCTGCTTTTCAAAATCCTTTATTTTTATTAGATAATCGTGATGACATTTTACATACTGAAATCAAAGCAGCTAACTTCAAATGTAGAACTTTTTCCTCATTGGCTGAATTTGTAATGAAATTTATAATGTGTGATCATCATTGGCTGAATTTTGTAATGATGGTGCCCTAAGACTTTTAAATTTTCAATTTTCTTGTAAAACAAAATTAAAAAATTACAATTAATTCAAATTATTAACGAAAAACAGTTTAAGATAATAACTTTTATTTATGGTTTGTAAGGAATAAAAAGTTTAATAAAAGTATAGGTTTAACTTCATCGTTTATTTTAGATGCTTCACAATTGTTCGCTACAGCCATGTAACTTCACCTCAGTGTGAAATGCATAGTTTTTGGTTAGTACAGAAAATTATAAATTGTTACAAATCTTAGGAACTGTCAGCCATTTAGAAAGTGTGACACGTGCATTATTTTGATAATAAGTATTGGCTATTATTTGCCGAGTGATTTTTCTTTTAAAAAGTGTTGATTGTGAATTTTGTGGTTCTATTTTTTTGAGCATATAAAAGAAGTTAAAGTACATTTAAAGTTCATTGCATACGTTACACATACGAGAGTATTAAAATACATGTAGGTACAAATTTAATTTTTTGTTAATATTATATATATGATTATAGGACATTTTTCCCAATCCATTTTTCCCATTTCATTATTTTTAGTCCAACCTTCCCGACGGACATATTTCCCGCAACCAATCATTCCCAAAGAAAGATTTTTCCATTACCTTAAATTGCTAAAGCTTAAATTTTTCCCAATATAGAATAAAACTCCAAATTTTTGTAAAATTAAAAAAATCTATTCTACAGTTATTTTTTCATAAAGGGTTATCATAGGTAATCATTTTATTAATATTTTAAATACAATGGGTTTTTCTTAATAAAATATGCGAGCCAATACGCGCTGGACAAAGTAATCCATTACGCCCTGGAGGTTTTTGCTGCAAATTTTGTTATTTTTTAACAATACCGTAAGTATTAAACAAAAATTCTTAATTGTTCTGTAAGAACAAATGTTTAATGCTCAAAACCTAATAAACAAACATTTTTTTACAAGTAATTTTAAAAAGGATATAACAAAAAACAAAGAATTTAAAAATTTACTTTCAAGCGTCAAAATCACTTTTTCTACCATATTTTTAACAAAAATAAATAAATAACAATGAAACTTGGTACATACTTACAGTATGCCAAGTACATTATTCTGATCAAAAACCGAAATTACTCTGATTTACCATTTTTGAATAAATTGAAGTGATCCATTATGCCCCTACTTTTGGAATATTTTTGGGAAAATAATAGGTTGGGAAAAGTTGACTATGGGAAAAAGAAACAATGGGCATTTTAACTATAGGAAAAAATGGATTGGGAAATGTTTTTAGCATTCTACCATTTGACGATTCGACGTTATGAACATTTGACCATTTGACGATTCCATGTTTTTAGCATTCGACTTGTTGACAATTACGTCCTCAAAAAAATAAATGCACAAGACCTCAATTACGTCCTCAAAAAAAATATTTGCTTAAGTCCTAAAATACGTCCTCAAAAAAAGGATGTACAGATCCTCAATTAAGTCCTCAACAAATGAAGGTACAAATCCTCAATTACGTCTTAAAAAAATAAATAAACAGATCCTTAAATACGTCCTCAAAAAAATGAACGAACAATTCCTAAAATACGTCCTAAAAAAAATAAATACACAGTTCCTCAAAAAAATAAATGCGCAGGTTCTAAAAAGCGTCCTTAAAAAAATAAATGCACAGATTCTCAATTACATTCTCAAAAAAAATTAACAAGCGTCAAATACATCCTTAAAAAATATTTGCACAAGTCATCAAATACGTCCTAAAAGATAAATGTACAAATCCTCAATTACGTCCTTAAAAAAATAAATGAACAGATCCTCAAATACACCCTTAAAAAATAAATGCATAGGTCCCCAAATACGTTCTCAAAAAAATAAATGCACAGGACCTCAATTACGTCCTCTAAAAAAATATTTGGACAAGTCCTAAAATACGTCCTCAAAAAAAGGATGTACAGATCCTCAATTAAGTCCTCAACAAATGAATGTACAAATCCTCAATTACGCCCTTAAAAAAATAAATGAACAGATCCTCAAATACGTCCTAATAAAAATATGCACAGGTATCAAACACGTCCTCAAAAAAATAAATGCACAGGTTCTAAAAAGCGTCCTAAAAAAAATAAATGCACAGATTCTCAATTACATCTTCCAAAAAAATGAACAAGTCCTCAAATACATCCTTAAAAAATATTTGCACAAGTCATAAAATACGTCCTAAAAGATAAATGTACAAATCTTCAATTACGTCTTAAGAAAATAAATGCACAAGTACTTAAATACGTCCTAAAAAAAATAAATACACAGGTCCTCAAAAAAATAAATGCGCAGGTTCTAAAAAGCGTCCTTAAAAAAATAAATGCACAGATTCTCAATTACATTCTGTGGCGAACTTCGCGAGTCTTTACATAATTTTGAAAAAGCGGAAATCAGGGTTCGGCATGCGGTAGCCGACACAACAAATTGAGCAGAGATTCCACGATCCGTGCGGAGGCAATCCAATCAGCGACGCAGTTTGATGAGCAGTTGCGAATCGAGACGAGCCACGTAGATGAGAAAAGATTGATCAAACTTACCAAATTCGCCGATTGTTGGATCGCCGTTGGGAGTAGAATAATCCTATTAGGAAGAAGGCGCACAACACAAGAAAACAATAAAATTAATAATTAAGAAAACATTTAATTTTAAAAATAAGCTTAAATTATACAAAAATAACTATGATGCGACGCAGCGCATCAATTACGCGCGGAAAATCGCGGCTCGAAGTCTCGCTTCTATGTAAGAAGGCCCGCTTCTCTCTGATGAGAAATTTCGCGTAATCGTCATCGTAACCATAAGGCCATTCGTCTTTGGTCCGATGACATTTATAATTTATAATTCTTTTAACGACCGGTGGTCGCAGTAGCTATTAGGCTAACATCTAGCGCGAAGAATTGTGAATTGGGGAAACAATCAGAAATGGCATATCTAAAGAAAAGTAAGAGAACGATTTTGATCGTTACAACTCCCTCCCTCTAAATTGCTGTTACAGATTGTTTGTCCAAGCTCGATCAATCGTTTCTGAATTATAATATCTCATCCTTGATTACTCGTCTCTAATTATAGAGTTGTGCTAAATTGAATGCACAACAAAACATAAATGATTATTGAATTATGTAATGAAATAAAAACAAAAATTAGTAATTTATAAGTTATTTAACAGAAAAATTTTTTTTTATCAATTGGGATTTGCAACTGCTCATTTTGGGGTGATAATTCTAAGTAGCATTCGCAATAATATATTACTCACGCGCAAAATGATTGTTTTAAAAAGAAGGTTAAAAAAACAATTTCGTTGCATACTAAAAAGGTTAAACTAAAATAGATATTTAATGATAAACATAATCTGTATATAATATGTAAAGCTCTCGATACAAGAGAAGACGAGAATTCGAAGTTGTTGTGGATTTGTTGTCCGGGATGATCCATTACATTTTAAGAGGTGAATTTTTATCCGTGGATTTAAATCACTTTTTGTCAACCAGATCGTGCGCTTTAGCTCCATCTCTCTGAAGATCACGTATTGTTAGGCTTTGATGCTCCAGTAGAACGTAGGTTCGACTTTTTGCTACACAGTAGGTAAGCATCTTGGTAGTTGAGACAAAGTTGTAAACATCAAGAAAAACAGGTGACTGGTGATGACACCGATGATGACACATCACAAAAACTTTGAAATAATAATTTGCTCGAATGTGTTTGAGGAAATTATTTTCGACTTCTAGTGTGAGAAATTGTGAATTGTCTTACATAATGAACTGGTGCTTACTATGATAGCACGTGCGAGTGTTGCGTTATAAAAGACATCAATATAAGAAATTAATTTTTCTTCCGCTGATAGCAATGAACTTCTGCCGAGTGTTGTGACTGGTCGGACATCTTCTTCAAATTGCGATATCGTGATGCGAAGTGGTGGATAAAATTTTTTTGTAGGCTCTTGAGTACAGATGATGAGGAAACGCGCATGATCAAGGTTTCTAAAGAAGCAAAGTTCGGAGAAAACATGACCAACGGATAATGTCCTTACTTTGAGAAATCTCAATAAAAATTTTATAGACATTACAAATGAGATGGCTAATATTCTCCAAACGGTGGTGATGGTTGATAGTAATTGCTAACCATGACATGGGCGCTGGTACAGATGAGAAAAAGCTGCATCTTGTTTTGTTTCTCTTGTAAGCTAATCTACAATTTTTCTATATTGCGTCGGAAGAATCGTTAGTTTATTTTAAATTTACAATTTTAATAACGCGAATATAAGATTTTCTCAAAATTAATATTTAATTTATTTTAAGCAAAATATAAAATAGTAATTTGTCTCTTAGATGGGAATCGAATTTTGAATAACAACATAATCACACATTGCGCTCTCAAGTGTGTTATTGTAGTGAAAAGCGTTATCTCTTTTGAAATGGTTATTCTTATATTATATTCTTATATTCTTATTTTCCAAAAACCAAGCAAATTACGCGTCTTTACTTTAAATCAGCTTTTATAATCTCTCGTTAAGTAAAACATAATTTTAATGTTATGTGATAAAGTACTAATTGTATTTACACAATTTTTTTTATTGTTATATAATAGACGTAAATTGCAAAAAGGCAATAAGGATCAATTAACTAGCGCTTTAGTTAAAGTCCAAATAAGAAATAATCTATTATTAAATGAAAAAAATCTTTTTCTAAATTTTCCAACTTTTAAATTAAACAAATATTTTTTTAAGTAAAGTGTTGTTTTTTAAAAATGTTATTCATTTTTAATTTTACTTTATATAAGCCTTTTTTTAAAATTCAACTCAAAAATTTGAACAGAAAATGGAACACACATTTTTTGTGTTTAATAATGATAATACTCATTTATTACATTAGGGCAATGCGAGCCCTTTTGTGTATTTTGAATATAGACTCGCCAGCTGTTGCGGATTCGCAAGTAGACGGCTTTGCTATAGCCAGTGGCGCGAGCAATATGAGCTGGGCATGTGATACGCGGTAGTTTAGCGCGGTAGAGGGGAGCTTCATGATGTGGCCTAAGTACACTGTCTCAGTCTCCAGGTAAAGCGGTGTTCGTCTTTGCTTTCAGATTTACTTGTGAACTATACATTGCGAAACGGTTAATCAATTCTCAAAGCAATTTGAGGGAGGCACCTTAATTCCTAGGTGTCCGCTATTGGAGGTACTAGTGAATGTCTACCGGCCAGACACATCAGGTGTCGAAGCAATTCGAGAGAATCATTTTCTTTCCTTAGCGTCAGCCTTAGGAATTACTTGCGAGGTCCCTACTGGCCAGACGCTTGATTGTGCGTTAGAGCAGTTTGGAAAATCACTTTTTATCCTTAGGCAAAACGATTGCTACACATGGAATAGTACGATTTATTATTTAAATCGCGGAAATTCTTTTTTTATACTATATAATTTATTTATTTATTTTACTATTTTTATTTGGATCAATTATAGAATATTTGTTTAAGATTGATCATTTTATTAAGAGCTGCTTGAGCGACTGCACAAATTTGATCATTCACAACCGATATTGAAAGATACACTAGCATTATTCACAGGGATTCTGACTATGTTAACGAATCAGCTGGTAGGCGCGTTGTATCCTATCGATGGGTAAATCATTTTCTTGCATGCTATTTTTTTTCTTTTTATTTGACAAAAATCTCTCGAGTAAAGAAAACACTAGTGTGTTCGTCACAATTTGTGATGAAGGCACGTTGCTTCTTTGCAAAGGAAATAAACATCTTTGCGTTGCTTATTAAAGCACTTATGTAAACAATTTGTTAAACATAATCTTATAACGGTAAGATTTATTGTTAATAAAATATGCGGGAGAAAAGTACTGCGGCTTTTTCAATTTTTGAAACACTAGTGCGAACGGATTGATTATCAACGTTGCACGTTGTTTCTTCATGAAATGCGCAAAATACTTTTAGGACTTGTCAATAGTAACCGTAATTGCTATTTTCTTATTTTATGCTCGTTTTCCGAAAAGTGAGCATGACTATATTTGCCGGATGTGTTGCGCGCATTAGTGTACGAACACTGTGGTGCAAACTGAGAATAATATTCTAGCGGATAATTTAACGGAACATATGGCGGATAACTTTGATAACAATATTTTTGTTGAGGATAGTTTGGTTGCCATTGTTGGTAAAAATTTGCACAGTTGTTAAATTTCATTTTATTTAATTTACTGGTACAGGTATTCCGCTGAAAATTGTTATTTTCTGGGCAAATGTTATTTTCATGATTTATAGATTCTTTATTTTTATACCGACTATCTTTACAGCTCGGATACCGTGGACGATTACGACGCTTATTACTTGGCGTTCGTCGCTTAGAACGGTAGTCTTGGTGCTGTCTATTGACATCTTCACTATTTGTTTGCGTTGACGATGGAAGTCTCTCTCCCCCCTTCTGTGATGAAGTAGTACTGAGAGAGCAAGAAAGATCTTGACGAGATCGACAATGCAAACTGGGAGTGGAAGCTTCAAAAATGCTATCTGAATCAGCGCAGGCTGTAGATTCAGATAATTTCGCGTCATTATTCTGTATTTCTAATAATTCGATTTTTTGTTGCAAAGAAGCGCATTGGCGCTTGTAAATTGACAGTTTATCAATTTCATTTTTTTGAAATTTATTATTTTTTGATTTAACTTTTTTCACCGTTTTGCATTTAGTTTCGACCAGTAAGGTTGACTGCGTAAACGATTTTTGCACGTTTGTAGCAGTCCTCTTACTTGGTGGACTCCTGGAGGGGGCTAGCGCAACCAAACCTGAAGAAAGGGTGGGAGGGAGGGGACCGAACATTTCAATATTATGATTGAAATTATCGCTGTTCTTTAAGGAATTAGAGGAATCCTTTCCCAAATTTTGCATTTTTAATAGCACAATTTCTTCTTTCAAGGTTAAAAATTCACGCGTAAAACTTTCCTTTAAATCTGCGATCATTTCACGATTGGAATTATTTACTTCGTAGATTTTTGATTTTAATGAATTTTTCAATTCCAATAATAGAGTTTGTTCATTAAATTTATCTATCACTTGACAAAGCGCACGTTCCATTTTGTTGAAAAAGAAAGTTTGAAATAATTTTAATTTCTAGATTTTAATTTTGGACATTTGTAAAAGCAAGCAAGCTGATATTAAGCAAAGCGTGTGTTTACATTTTTTGAACGTTCTCTCTGTTTACATCAAGCGATTGAACAAAAGTTAATGCTTTCACAGAATACTTTCGGAGTAATATACAATATTTGAAATATTCTTTTCGAATGGAAAATTTTTAGAGTTTATGCTTAGAATTCCCTAGTGGTGAGTAATAAATTAAAATTAAATCTTAAGAATTTTTAGAATTATTACACAGAATACAATGATCAAATATATTTTATTTGAAATTTATTGACGCTTTTTGAAAATCGGTAATGAGAGAGAGAAGCGAGCGTGTGTGTGTGTTTTTTTTAACTAATATAAATTATAAAAATTTAACGCATCGGATTTATGGAATGCTCGCTCAAAGTTTTGTGTTTGTATGAACACGATAGAAAATAAAGAAAAATTTTCGAGAGAGAAGGGAAAATTTTAAGCACAATAACAGCGCCATTTTATCGCGTTTGAAACACAAGAAAGCGATTCTCTATATGGAAGAATCCATGAGACGCGCCATTTTGACGCGGCGTCAACGAAACTTTCCAATGAGAACACGCAAATAGAAAATAAATTTATTCTAATTTACGAATTGTAGGACAGATTGTTTCAGAATAGAAGAACATATCGATCCGGGGGTAAGAATGTAACAAAAATACAATTGTGGCTGAAAAGGCAAAATCTTGAATCTAAAAAACCTGTCCCTGTTCGGGAGCCAAAAATGTAGCGAACACAATTTTGGCTAAAAAATAACAGGCAAATCCGAAACGAAAAAACCTGTCCCTGTTCGGGCGCCAAAAATGTGGCAAACACAATTTTGTCTGAAAAAGAACAGGCGATTCCGAGACGAAAAAACCTGCCCCACGTTAGGCGCCAAAAATGTGGCGAACTTCGCGAGTCTTTAAATAATTTTGAAAAAGCGGAAATCAGGGTTCGGCTCGCGGTAGCCGACACAATAAATTGAGCAGAGATTCCACGATCCGTGCGAAGGCAATCCAACCAGCGACGCAGTTTGATGAGCAGTTGCGAATCGAGACGAGCCACGTAGATGAGAAAAGATTGATCAAACTTACCAAATTCGCCGATTGTTGGATCGCCGTTGGGAGTAGAATAATCCTATTAGGAAGAAGGCGCACAACACAAGAAAACAATAAAATTAATAATTAAGAAAACATTTAATTTTAAAAATAAGCTTAAATTATACAAAAATAACTATGATGCGACGCAGCGCATCAATTACGCGCGGAAAATCGCGGCTCGAAGTCTCGCTTCTATGTAAGAAGGCCCGCTTCTCTCTGATGAGAAATTTCGCGTAATCGTCATCGTAACCATAAGGCCATTCGTCTTTGGTCCGATGACATTTATAATTTATAATTCTTTTAACGACCGGTGGTCGCAGTAGCTATTAGGCTAACATCTAGCGCGAAGAATTGTGAATTGGGGAAACAATCAGAAATGGCATATCTAAAGAAAAGTAAGAGAACGATTTTGATCGTTACAATTTTAAAAAAAAATTAACAAGCCTCAAATACATCCTTTAAAAATATTTGCACAAGTCCTAAAATACGTCCTCAAAAAAAGGATATACAGACCCTCAATTGAGTCCTCAACAAATGAATGTACAAATCCTCAATTACGTCCTTAAAAAAATAAATGAACAGATCCTCAAATACGTCCTAAAAAAAAATATGCACAGGTATCAAACACGTCCTCAAAAAAATAAATGCACAGGTTCTAAAAAGCGTCCTAAAAAAAATAAATGCACAGATTCTCAATTACATCTTCAAAAAAATGAACAAGTCCTCAAATACATCCTTAAAAAATATTTGCACAAGTCATCAAATACGTCCTAAAAGATAAATGTACAAATCCTCAATTACGTCTTAAGAAAATAAATGCACAAGTACTTAAATACGTCTTAAGAAAATAAATGCACAAGTACTTAAATACGTCCTAAAAAATGTACAGGTCCTCAAATACGTCCTAAAAAAATATGCACAGGTATCAAATACGTCCTCAAAAAAATAAACGCACAAGTCCTAAAATACGTCCGCAAAAAAATGCACAAGTCGTCAAATACGTCCAAAAAAAATAAATGTACAAATCCTCAATTACGTCTTAAGAAAATATTTATTTTCTTAAGACAAGTACTTAAATACGTCCTAAAAAATGTACAGGTCCTCAAATACGTCCTCAAAAAAATAAACGCACAAGTCCTAAAATACGGCCGCTAAAAAAATGCACATGTCCTCAAATACGTCCTAAAAAATAAATGTACAAATCCTCAATTAGGTCTTAAGAAAATAAATGCACAGGTCCTTAAATACGTTCGCAAAAAATAAACGCACAAGTCCTAAAATACGTCCTCAAAAAAAGGATGTACAGACCCTCAATTGAGTCCTCAACAAATGAATGTACAAATCCTCAATTACGTCCTTAAAAAAATAAATGAACAGATCCTCAAATACGTCCTAATAAAAATATGCACAGGTATCAAACACGTCCTCAAAAAAATAAATGCACAGGTTCTAAAAAGCGTCCTAAAAAAAATAAATGCACAGATTCTCAATTACATCTTCAAAAAAAAATGAACATGTCCTCAAATACATCCTTAAAAAATATTTGCACAAGTCATCAAATACGTCCTAAAAGATAAATGTACAAATCCTCAATTACGTCTTAAGAAAATAAATGCACAAGTACTTAAATACGTCCTAAAAAAATGCACAAGTCATCAAATACGTCCAAAAAAAATAAATGTACAAATCCTCAATTACGTCTTAAGAAAATAAATGCACAAGTACTTAAATACGTCCTAAAAAATGTACAGGTCCTCAAATACGTCCTAAAAAAAATATGCACAGGTATCAAATACGTCCTCAAAAAAATAAACGCACAAGTCCTAAAATACGTCCGCAAAAAAATGCACAAGTCGTCAAATACGTCCAAAAAAAATAAATGTACAAATCCTCAATTACGTCTTAAGAAAATATTTATTTTCTTAAGACAAGTACTTAAATACGTCCTAAAAAAATGTACAGGTCCTCAAATACGTCCTCAAAAAAATAAACGCACAAGTCCTAAAATACGGCTGCTAAAAAAATGCACATGTCCTCAAATACGTCCTAAAAAATAAATGTACAAATCCTCAATTACGTCTTAAGAAAATAAATGCACAAGTACTTAAATACGTCCTAAAAAATAAATGTACAAGTCCTCAAATACGTCAGCAAAAAATGAAAGTACAAATTCTCAAATACGTCTTAAAAAAAATAAACGCACAAGTCCTAAAATACGGCCGCTAAAAAAATTTACATGTCCTCAAATACGTCCTAAAAAATAAATGCACAAGTCCTCAAATACGTCCTCAATAAAATAAATGCACAGATCTGCACGTAAAACTTTAGATCCTTACCGAATTTCAGCTCACCCGGTTCAGATTTGTAGAAGTTAACGGGGGGGACAGGGTCATTTTTTGCAATTTTTTCGAAAAAATTTAATTTCTTTCCTTTCTATTTCGCAAATATGTAGGCCAATCGTGTTCGCTATATTTTTCCTGTAATCTGCACGTAAAACTGAAGATCCATACCGAATTTCAGCTCACCCGGTTGAGATTTGTAGAAGTTAAGGGGGGGGGGACAGGGTCATTTTTTGCAATTTTTTCGAAAAAATTTAATTTCTTTCCCTTCTATTTTGCAAATATGTAGGCCAATCGTGTTCGCTATATTTTTCCTGTAATCTGCACTTAAAACTGAAGATCCCTACCGAATTTCAGCTCACCCGGTTGAGATTTGTAGAAGTTAAGGGGGGGGGGACAGGGTCATTTTTTGCAATTTTTTCGAAAATATTTAATTTCTTTCCCTTCTATTTCGCAAATATGTAGGCCAATCGTGTTCGCTATATTTTTCCTGTAATCTGCACGTAAAACTGAAGATCCATACCGAATTTCAGCTCACCCGGTTGAGATTTGTAGAAGTTACGGGGGGGACAGGGTCATTTTTTGCAATTTTTTCGAAAAAATTTAATTTCTTTCCCTTCTATTTCGCAAATATGTAGGCCAATCGTGTTCGCTATATTTTTCCTGTAATCTGCACGTAAAACTGAAGATCCATACCGAATTTCAGCTCACCCGGTTGAGATTTGTAGAAGTTAAGGGGGGGGGACAGGGTCATTTTTTGCAATTTTTTCGAAAATATTTAATTTCTTTCCCTTCTATTTCGCAAATATGTAGGCCAATCGTGTTCGCTATATTTTTCCTGTAATCTGCACGTAAAACTGAAGATCCCTACCGAATTTCAGCTCACCAGGTTGAGATTTGTAGAAGTTAAGGGGGGGGACACGGTCATTTTTTGCAATTTTTTCGAAAAAATTTAATTTCTTTCCCTTCTATTTCGCAAATATGTTGGCCAATCGTGTTTGCTATATTTTTCCTGTAATCTGCTCGTAAAACTGAAGATCCATACCGAATTTCAGCTCACCCGGTTGAGATTTGTAGAAGTTAAGGGGGGGCACAGGGTCATTTTTTGCAATTTTTTCGAAAAAATTTAATTTCTTTCCCTTCTATTTCGCAAATATGTTGGCCAATTGTGTTCGCTATATTTTTCCTGTAATCTGCACGTAAAACTGAAGATCCATACCGAATTTCAGCTCACCCGGTTGAGATTTGTAGAAGTTAAGGGGGGGGACAGGGTCATTTTTTGCAATTTTTTCGAAAATATTTAATTTCTTTCCCTTCTATTTCGCAAATATGTAGGCCAATCGTGTTCGCTATATTTTTCCTGTAATCTGCATGTAAAACTGAAGATCCCTACCGAATTTCAGCTCACCAGGTTGAGATTTGTAGAAGTTAAGGGGGGGGACACGGTCATTTTTTGCAATTTTTTCGAAAAAATTTAATTTCTTTCCCTTCTATTTCGCAAATATGTTGGCCAATCGTGTTTGCTATATTTTTCCTGTAATCTGCTCGTAAAACTGAAGATCCATACCGAATTTCAGCTCACCCGGTTGAGATTTGTAGAAGTTACGGGGGGGACAGGGTCATTTTTTGCAATTTTTTCGAAAATATTTAATTTCTTTCCCTTCTATTTCGCAAATATGTAGGCCAATCGTGTTCGCTATATTTTTCCTGTAATCTGCACGTAAAACTGAAGATCCCTACCGAATTTCAGCTCACCAGGTTGAGATTTGTAGAAGTTAAGGGGGGGGACACGGTCATTTTAGTAATTTTTTTGACAAAATTTAATTTCTTTCCCTTCCCTTTCGCAAATATGTAGGCCAATTGGGTTCGCTATATTTTTCCTGTAATCTGCACTTAAAACTGAAGATCCCTACCGAATTTCAGCTCACAAGGTTGAGATTCGTAGAAGTTAAGGGGGGGGACAGCCCATTTTGCGTGGCTGGGACGAACACACGAGTGATTTCATAAGGGTTCCGTCAGTACACCTACGGTGTACGGAACCCTAATAAATGCACAAATCCTTAATGACGACTTAAGAAAATAAATGCACAAGTCCTAAAATACGTCTTCAAAAAAATAAATGCACAGATCCTCAAATACGTCCTAAAAAAGTAAATGCACAGGTCCTCAAATAAATAAACGCACAAGTCCTAAAATACGTCTTCAAAAAAATAAATGCACAGATCCTCAAATACGTCCAAAAAATAAATGCACAGGTCCTCAAATAAGTCTTAAAAAACGGATTCACAGGTCCTCAAATACGTACTCAAAAAAATAAACGCACAAGTCCTTAAATACGTCCTCAAAAAAATAAATGCACAGATCCTTGTTACGATAAAGTTCGCAACTTTTATATTCACCTAAATTTGAATTATATATAATCCATTTAATGAATATTAACCTTAAAACACACTCATCATTATTACACAAAAACACATATTAATTTGTAATATCGATACTCATAATTTCAGCATAAAACAATTTCTTAACAACCTACTTTTTAATGTGGTATTTAGCACAAATAATTAAGTAAGATAGAATTTTCTTTATTCTTAATATTGAAACCTGAGATGTTTCTGAGATGATTTAAATTCTTTCTCGATAACGTAGTGTTACATTTTAGATGTTGCAATTACCAAATTCTGCAAGCTGTCAGAATTTTACTTAGCAATAAACTGCAAATAAAGATTTTTCCCCACCTAATTGTTGATCAATAAAAAGAATCGACAAAGGGAAATCTGGGCAGTTGCCCGCGTAAACTTGGCGAGACTAAGTCAAAAAGTAGTTTAAGTCAGGCAAGAGTACCTGCAATTGATATTTTTTACAAGTCATATAGACTTGTTTTGTTTAATTTTTGAAAGACTCAAAAGGTTGTCTCAATTTACAATTCTAAAATTGACATTAAAGTTATTTAAATAAAAATAAAAAAAAAGTTTACTTAAAGAAACAATAACACTGACAGCATATTAACACAAAAGAAAGAAACGAGCATTTTTTAAAAGTGAGTAATAAAAAATTGATATTTACACGTACATGTACACAATTTTAATTACATATATTATTTGGGGAATTACCTATTGTAATTAATATTTACGAACAGGGAAGAATCTACTACCATTCTTATTTTATTTGCTGAAGAGCAATTTTTCGTTATCTAAGGGCAATTTAGATTAATATTAAAATAATATCATTTTATTTTAATTATTTATTTAAGTCAGTTCTTAACAATCCTTAAATGCGTCTTAAAAAAATGAATGTACTAATCCTCAATTACGTTCTTAAAAAAATAAATGCACAGATCCTTAAATGCGTCTTAAAGAAATGAATGTACTAAACCTCAATTACGTCCTTAAAAAAATAAATGAACAGATCCTCAAATACGTCCTCAAAAAAAGTATGCACAGGTCCTTAAATACGTCCTCAAAAAATAAACGCGCAAGTCTAAAAATACGTCCGAAAAAAAATAAATGCACAGGTCCTCAAATACGTCCTCAAAAAATAAACACACAAGTCCTAAAATACGTCTTTAAAAAAATAAATGCACAGATCCTCAAATATGTCCTTAAAAAATGAATGTACAAATCCTTAATTTCGTCTTAAGAAAATAAATGCTCAGGTCCCAAAAAGCATCCTCAAAAAATAAATAAACAAGTCCTGAGATACGTTATCAAAAAAATAAATGCCCAAGTCCTCAATTACGTCCTCAAAAAAATAAATGCACAATCCACAAGTACATCTTTAAGAAAATAAATGCACAGGTCTTTAAATACGTCTTAAAAAACGGATGCACAGATCCTCAAATACGTTCTCAAAAAATATATTTACAAATCCTCAATTACGTCCTCAAAAAAATAAGTGCACAAGTCCTCAAATACATCCTTAAGAAAATAAATGCACAGGTCCTCAATTCAGTCCTTAATAAAATTATAATTGGAGTCCTCTATCACGCGATGAAAAGAATTAAAATACTTGTCCTAGTATTCCTCTTTAAAGAAAAAAATAATTACACAAATATGTTTTAGATTAATGTTTTTATTCTCATTTTTACCTTTTTCTATTTTAATGACAATTTTTTCGTTTAGAGTTTCATTTCTTTCCAATTTTCACACAATATCTTTGTCGTCAACGACAAAAACAATAAAATGTTTTTTTAACCAGGATATTCTAATGGTGGCGATGAAATTGTCACCCGCGTGGAAATGAAAGTTTGGGCGAAATCCATCAAAGTATAGGAAAGTTCGGCAAAGTGTGGCTAATGAGCGTTTCCAACACTTTGGAATGTACGTGATTAACAACGATAATTAAAATACGCGGACACTTAGGAAAAGTACAGGAACAAGAAAATAGGTATGGGAGAATTAAAATTGTTCTTTTAGTATTTTTGTCCGAAATGAAAAATTTAAATTTCTAGAGTTTGGCAAAAGACGACAAAGTAAAAAAAATGTTTTTTACATTTTATGTCAAAAATTAAAATTCTCAATTTCTGGAGTTTGTCAAAGTTCGGCAAATACGGCAAAGTATGGAAGAAAAAAATTTATTATTTTTTTACATTTCTTTAGAAAATTATAAATCTTTATTTCTTGAGTTTTGGCAAAGTTCGGCAAAGTATGGGATATTGAAAAATAGTATATTGTGCATCAAAGGAGGAAAACAGCACTTCGCCAAACTCCAGAAATTGAGATTTTTAATTTTCCAAAAAAAATGAAAAAAATAATAAATATTTAATTCTCCCATACTTTGCCGACTTTTCCCAAATTTTGCGAAACTCGAGAAATTGAAATTTTTAATTTTTGACAAAAAATATTTAAAAATCAATTTATTTATTCTTCCATACTTTGCCGACTTTTTCCGATTTTTGCCAAATTCCAGTAATTGAAATTATTTATTTTTGACAAAAATATTAAAAAAAACATTTTATTTCATTCTCTTATACTTTGCCGACTTTTGTCGAACTTTGCCAAACTCCAGTAATTAAGATTTATAATTTTCTAAAGAAATGTGAAAAAAATAATAAATTTTTTATTCTCCCATACTTTGCCAAATTTTCCCAACTTGTGTTAAACATCAGAAATTGAAATTTTTAATTTTTGACAAAAAATAAGAATATAAAAGAAAAGAGAATAGAGGCAAAAGAAAGATCTGAAATTTTTTAATTAATTATAAAATTTGGACCTGATTAAGAATTAAATTTTTAATAAATATAAATTAAAATAAAATATTATATAATTTATAAATTTTTATAATTAAATTATAATGTTTTTTTAAACTATATTTTAATTAGAAAGTTTAATTTCATTAAAATTATCAACATTAATTTACCTCTTTTTTGGTTTCAATAAAAAATAAATTTTTAAAAATAATTTTTAAATTCAAATTAAATGTTATGATTTTAACTATTATTCATTTATGTTAAAAAAAATTAGACTTATAAATAAAATTATTTTAAAAAATAGATTAATTCTTAAATATGGATAATTAAAGGTATTAGGGTCATTTGGGGTAAATGTAAACGGTTTATCTATTTTTTACGAAAAACATCAGTTTTTTTTGTTAAAAGGTAAAATGAACAGATTTTTTTGCATGAACTTGTTACTAGAGCTCCCTAGAAAAATTTTATGAGGTTCAAAAAAATATTGATGCACCTGAATCGTCTACAACTGACTGTTTACATTTACCCCGAGATTTTGAAATTTGCCTAAAATTCGAGGTAAATGTAAACACCTCTGTAGTTAAGCGAGGTTTAAGAAACAAGTTATTTTAAGCATACTACTGTCTTAAGGAATGGAAAAACTGAAAAAAATTATTAGTAGACGTATAGTAAATCAACCAGTTGACTGATAATGTATCATATAAAATAAACAATCAACCATTACAAAATTAGTAATGTAAAACTTGAATAACTTGAACAAATTTTAATAGATTTTCATTCAACTTGGTAAAAAAAAGTTTTTAAGCTTGCTGAATAAGAATCTAAAATATCGAATTTTTAAATTTCAAAATGGCAGATGCAATAATTTATTAAATTGTTTTTTTAATGTGGTTGAAGTTCTGTTTACATTTACCCCGAGTTTTCGAATTCTCTGGGTAAATGTAAACACTTAATTATTTATTAACTAAATTGACGAAAATCAAAAATCAAAGTCAATTTTTGTTGGGGCATGAATAAGGAAGAATTACATATTTTTGTTTGATTTTTAAATTTATTTTTATGCAAATGCAAGACAAAATACTGAAACAGAAAAATTTTCAATTTCAAACTTTTTTGCATTAAAAGATAACTTACACTAGGGCATTGCCAATTGTCAAAATAAAATATTGGCAATACTCAAAACATCTTGTAGGTGAGCTGAGGTAAAAATATTGCCGTCGTACTTATTTTTTAATTTGTAAATTTAGCTGAAACATCTACTGTTTACATTTACCCCGCGTTTACATTTACCCCAAATGACCCTAAAAAAGTTATTTATTTTAAAAAAGAAAATTGATGAGAATAAAATTTTTAGGTAAAAAAAGAGAAAATAGTTGATAAACATAATATTAAAAATGAGAAAAAAATAATAATTTTAAGTAATTAAACTTTTAATTGCTATTAATTTAAAAAAAATTATTGTTGGTGGTAGTATTATAAAAAAAATTATTGTTGTTACTAATAAAATTTTATTAGGTAAGATTAATAAATGTAAATCGTGAATAAATTTGATTTCATGGGAATTAAATATTGATACTGAAATAAACAAGGTAATTGAATAAGCAGTAAAGTAATTTGATCATGTATTGTAATCATATATTATAAAAATTAAGAATCAAGTTATTTGGTTAAGAGAAGAGGCTGAGATAATTAGTTTAATTGAATTAGAATAAAGGATTATAAAAAATCTTCTTAATAGATTTAAAAGTAGGATAAGTTGTATGAAATAAATTTGTATTGGAAAGATTGAGGTATTCAATTCTATTAAATTATTAAATAAATAGAAAGGTAATATTTTTTGTGATGTTATAATAATAAAGATTGTTAATCAGTCTAAATTAATTAATAAATGTAGGTATCATCATGAGAATGGTCATATTCCTGTTTTTATTAAAATTGATGTAATTATTATTAAAGTAAATATTAAATTTGAGTAGTTTGTAATATAAAAAAATATAGAAATTAATATAATTGAAGATCTAAGTCTTTGGATAAGAAAATATCTTTTTTAGAAGATTTATTGTAATAATATATTATGGGAATAAATGAAATTATATTTAATTCTATTATTATTCAGGTAAATAAAATATTAAGTGTTCTTGTTCCTAAAAAAATTCTTAAATTAAGTAGAGAAGAGAATAGTATTAAATTAATAGTTATAGGTATTTAAATATATTAAATGTTTTTAATTTAATTGTATTTATATAAATTGTATATAAAGTATTTAAAAAAAATATATAGGATATAGGATATAGTGTATAGTGTTTAGTATTTAGTATTTAGAAAATAAAATAGAATTTGGTAATAAAATAGTTTTATATTTTTAAATAAATTTACAGTTTATTACTTTAATCAGACATACTGCTAATAATTTTTAATTTAACTTAAAATATTTCATTTACATTGAAAAAATAATTATACAATTAAAATTAAATGTGTAATTATATTAATAAATGATTCTTTTCTTCTAATCATAAAGATATTGGAGTGATTTATTTTATTTTTGGTATTTGGTCAGGTATTGTTGGGGCGGGATTGAGGATAATTGTTCGTAAAGAGTTAGGTATACCCGGTCAATTGATTAATAATGATCAAATTTATAATTCAATTGTGACTGCTCATGCTTATATTATAATTTTTTTATAGTTATACCAGTTTTAGTAGGTGGATTTGGTAATTATTTAGTACCTTTGATATTGACAGTTACGCTTGTTTAATCCGCTCCAATCAGAAGTTGGCTGCCGGAAACTACGTCATTGTCTTACAACAAAAATTTAAAACGAAAAGTGAAAATTTTCACTTTTCGTTTTAAATTTATGTTGTAAATTTTTTTTAAGGAAAGGAAAGAGTTTACATTAGATAACAAAGTTAATCAGCATTTCAGCAGTGTAGGTGAATCTCCCTATTTGAAAAATATGCAACTTGAGAAAATGAAATGAGTAAAAACATAATAAATTATTTAAATAATTTACATAATTCAATTTTAAAAAACTGGAATAAATAATTCAGTTCCACATCCGCATCCTCACGGCAATTGCAGTAGAAGATTGTATTTTTTTGCAGATTTACCTCACGTGATTAAAAAATATAGTTCAAGGCATAATTAATAATACAAAAATTTACATCCTTAGCGATATTAAAGAATTGTACAGTTTGCCAACCAATGTAGTTAAAGCAGAACATTTAATTAATGTATTAAAAGCACAAGAAGATTTAGTTTTCATCTTAACACCAAACTGAAAAAACAAGATATTTTTCTTTCAAAAAATAATTCCTTATAAAAATGAATCTAAATAGGGCCACGAAAATTTTAAGTTCTAACGTTAGTGCTGCACTATATTTTTTATCACAAGAAAGTTCTCAGCCGGAAATGGAAACCACTATATGGTTTGTTAACCTATACAGATACGCTTTATAATTGCAACTATGTCCGTGATTCAATCAACCAAATATTTATTAGAAGAAAAGAATTTTAAATTTGTACTAACTTCGAGAGTTACTCAAGGTGTTGTAGAGAATTTGTTTAGCGTAATCCGCTCCAAACACGTAACACCAAATGTGTTACAATTTAAATGCGATCTGCAAATCATTTTTATCGCTCAGTACATAAAACCGATCCACTCTAGCAATTACGAGTATGACGAGTCTTATTATATAACTGACTTTCTTGAAAAAAGCAAACTTCAAACTAGCAAAAATCCATTGCAAACGATTTCTTCCTCGATGACGAATTCCAAAAATCAAATTGTAAATAATGTAGAAAACGATTCATCACCATTAGTGGCTGAGCCCTTAAACGGTATTGAAAAAAATGCATTGTACAACGTTGCTGGATACATAATTAATGGCATAAACAAAAACTCAAAAATCTGTGACTCGTGTATTTCATCAGTCGGCTCGAAAGAATCTGCTAATTACGATGCCTTTGAGTTTGCTGCATTTACAGCTTTAAAAGAGTTTAAGGAAAATTCTCTTTTTTATGTTAATGCAAATTAACACAGAAAAAGAAAATAAAAAAGCATACGACAGCAAAAGTATGGCAATGCATCTTACATTCCGTTAATTTATGTGTAATTTATTTGTATGTTATCACATACAAATTACCGTTGCAACAAATGTTTGTAATAAAATTATTTTTATCTGTTTTAATCCTTTATTGTCTCCTAACATAAAATCTTAATATCTGAAATTTGTTTATTATTATAATCTATTATTTAAGCAAAATTGTTTAAAACAAAATTTTTAATAATAACATAAAGTATTTACTTTAAAAAGTGACGAATTATATGTATTACAAAATTCGCTATACATTTTCTGAAAACAATTTAATTTTTTTTATAAAATGAGATTATTATTTAAGGTGTTTAGTTCAAGAATGCTAGTCAAAATTAAACTTTTTTTCTAAAAGTTCAAAAAAGAGTTAAATTTTATAATGTAAAATAAAAAATTACTTTTTTTAATTAATATTCTTTATGTTACGACGTATAAATTTGTAAATAAGAGAAAATTAAAAAAATAGTAATGATTTGAAGAAAGTAGTGTTTCGTACTTAGAGACGTGGCAACACAGCAGTCGATTACTATGTGCTGATTTGTAAATTTGATTTTTATTTGAATTTTCGCGCTACTCCATCGTTCACGCAGCTGTTGCGACGTTGCCACGTTTTTTATGTCGCTCGGAATAAAAAAAATTTATATCTAACTTTAATGTTTAGATTAAAAATTCTCTGGAACTAAACGATAAATAGTACAGTATTTTAAGTATTATAATCCTTAAATATTAAATTAATTTTGTTTCAATTTTGAGATGAATTCTTATTGAGCATGAAATAGTCAGTTTTTAGTTCGCGGCGGCCATTAGTACAATGCAAATATTAAGAAAAATACTAAATTTTGGAAGACGATATCTCGAGAACCGTATGATAACAAATTATAATATTCAACAGTAATATGCATTAATATGGGGCGTTCCATAGCTAGAAAAACTTTTGAATACCAGATTTTGTTTATACTTGGTTAATTTGTTGTGTTTAGGGTGCTTATAAAGTACACTCAAGGATTTTGCAAAATTTTAATTATTTTGGAAGATATTGTTAATTAAACTTTTTGGTCACTTTTTTAAAAAGAATTTTGATCTTGTAAACTATTGGTCCTAGAAAGAAATGTTTTAGATAAAAATTGATGAAAATGTATTGATGTTTAATAAGATTTTATTAAAAAATAATTTTTTTAAACTTTTTGACAAATTTGTTTAAACAACTATTTCCAGAAATTTGTTTAAATCAGGGACTTTCACAAAAAATATATGTCGTGCCCGTGTCGTGCCTTGACACGACACAAAGTACGCTTGGTAATTCGTGCCGTTCCAAGGCACAATACAAAGTTCGTTTCAAAAAACCAACACAGAAAAAAACTGAACTCAAAATGAATCAGAAAAGTGACTCATTATGAGCTGCAACAAAAATAAGCCTTGTAAATGGCGCCACGTTTTATGCCATTTAACACAGACTCATTACGAGTTGCAACAAAAATGAGTCCAATTTTTTTCTGTGAAGCTTTTATAGTATAAACAGTCATACTTATTTCGTAAAAGAATTTACATGCGCTATAGGCGTAAATTTCTGCAGTATTTGTATAAAATTTGTACCATATGAGCATGAACTTTCTACCTTTAAATGCATGGGACGTATCGTAGTATGCTGATGATGCATACTACGATTGCAAGTATTTATGCTTTGTCGGTATGAGATTCATCCAAAAACCTTAAATACAATAAAATCACATTTTTTAGAAACTTTTTTTCTTTGACCGTTTTTGGACCACAAGCGATTTTTAGCTGGATTGCAAAGGGGTTAAAATGCAGTACATTCTCTTTACTTTTTATCTAATACATTTTTTTCTAGGACCAAAAGTTTACATGATAAAAATTCCTGAAAAATGTGACCAAAAAGTTTAATTAACAATATCTTGCAAAATAATTAAAATTTTGCAAAATCCTTCAGTGTATTTTATAAGCACCCTAAACATAACAAATTAACTAAGTATAAACAAAATCTGTTATTCAAAAGTTCTTCTAGCTATGGAACGCCCCATATGTTAATTAATTTTACTGAAGTTTTCAAGCAATTCTCTATTACCATTGATTTTGAACTAACCACCTTAAAAAGATTAATTTCCTAAGTAGAATATAATAATTTTTATTTGAAATTAAAAGCAATAATTAAAATATTATTTTCTTTATTTTAATTTAATTCACGATTTGAATTTGATTAATTTGATCGAATGCTCAAAACGTCGAATCGTCAAAACGTCGAAAAATTTGTTTGATGTAAGTTAACGTTAACTTAAATCAAGCAAATTTTTCGACTTTTTGCCGATTCGACGTTTTGAGCTATCGACCATTTGACGATTCGATGATTTGAGCATTCGATCAATTGACAAATCGACGTTTTGAGCATTGGACCATTTGACGATTCGACGATTTTAGCATTCGATCATTTGATGATTTCACGTTTTTAGCACTCGGCGTTTTGAGAATTCGACCACATTCCGATTCGACGTTTTGAGCATTCAACCATTTGCCGATTCGATCATTTAAACATTTGACCACTTGGCGATTAGGGTTAATCATGCGTCTCCTCTCCTCTTAGGAACTCTAGACCATTTGAAAAATATTTATTTATAAATACGATATTGTAATTACTTTTTCATCGTAATTAATGGAGAAAATAATAAAATTTACTTAATGTATTTAATATTAATTTTATGAAAAAAAAAATCGGACAAGTGCGAGTTGCACTCACACTAAGATCGAGGGTTCGCTATAATTTTCCTGTAATCTGCACGTAAGACTCAAGATCCTTACCGAATTTCTGCTCACCCGGTTCAGATTTGTAGAAGTTAAGGGGGGGGACAGGGTTATTTTTAGTAATTTTTTTGACAAAATTTAATTTCTTTCCCTTCCCTTTCGCAAATATGTAGGCCAATTGGGTTCGCTATATTTTTCCTGTAATCTGCACGTAAAACTGAAGATCCCTACCGAATTTCAGCTCACCAGGTTGAGATTTGTAGAAGTTAAGGGGGGAGACACGGTCATTTTTAGTAATTTTTTTGACAAAATTTAATTTCTTTCCCTTCCCTTTCGCAAATATGTAGGCCAATCGTGTTCGCTATATTTTTCCTGTAATCTGCACGTAAAACTGAAGATCCCTACCGAATTTCAGCTCACCAGGTTGAGATTTGTAGAAGTTAAGGGGGGAGACACGGTCATTTTTAGTAATTTTTTTGACAAAATTTAATTTCTTTCCCTTCCCTTTCGCAAATATGTAGGCCAATCGTGTTCGCTATATTTTTCCTGTAATCTGCACGTAAAACTGAAGATCCATACCGAATTTCAGCTCACCCGGTTGAGATTTGTAGAAGTTAAGGGGGGGGACAGGGTCATTTTTTGCAATTTTTTCGAAAAAATTTAATTTCTTTCCCTTCTATTTTGCAAATATGTAGGCCAATCGTGTTCGCTATATTTTTCCTGGAATCTGCACTTAAAACTGAAGATCCCTACCGAATTTCAGCTCACCCGGTTGAGATTTGTAGAAGTTAAGGGGGGGACAGGGTCTTTTTTGCAATTTTTTCCAAAAAATTTAATTTCTTTCCCTTCAATTTCGCAAATATGTAGGCCAATCGTGTTCGCTATATTTTTCCTGTAATCTGCACGTAAAACTGAAGATCCCTACCGAATTTCAGCTCACCCGGTTGAGATTTGTAGAAGTTAAGGGGGGGGGACAGGATCATTTTTTGCAATTTTTTCGAAAAAATTTAATATCTTTCCCTTCTATTTTGCAAATATGTAGGCCAATCGTGTTCGCTATATTTTTCCTGTAATCTGCACTTAAAACTGAAAATCCTTACCGAATTTCAGCTCACCCGGTTCAGATTTGTAGAAGTTAAGGGGGGGGACATGGTCATTTTTTGCAATTTTTTCCAAAAAATTTAATTTCTTTCCCTTCTATTTCGCAAATATGTAGGCCAATCGTGTTCGCTATATTTTTCCTGTAATCTGCACGTAAAACTGAAGATCCATACCGAATTTCAGCTCACCCGGTTCAGATTTGTAGAAGTTAAGGGGGGGGGACATGGTTATTTTTTGCAATTTTTTCGAAAAAATTTAATATCTTTCCCTTCTATTTTGCAAATATGTAGGCCAATCGTGTTCGCTATATTTTTCCTGTAATCTGCACTTAAAACTGAAAATCCTTACCGAATTTCAGCTCACCCGGTTCAGATTTGTAGAAGTTAAGGGGGGGGGGACATGGTCATTTTTTGCAATTTTTTTCAAAAAATTTAATTTCTTTCCCTTCTATTTCGCAAATATGTAGGCCAATCGTGTTCGCTATATTTTTCCTGTAATCTGCACGTAAAACTGAAGATCCATACCGAATTTCAGCTCACCCGGTTCAGATTTGTAGAAGTTAAGGGGGGGGACATGGTCATTTTTTGCAATTTTTTCGAAAAAATTTAATTTCTTTCCCTTCTATTTCGCAAATATGTAGGCCAATCGTGTTCGCTATATTTTTCCTGTAATCTGCACGTAAAACTGAAGATCCATACCAAATTTCAGCTCACCCGGTTGAGATTTGTAGAAGTTAAGGGGGGGGACACGGTCATTTTTTGCAATTTTTTCGAAAAAATTTAATTTCTTTCCCTTCCCTTTCGCAAATATGTAGGCCAATCGTGTTCGCTATATTTTTCCTGTAATCTGCACTTAAAACTGAAGATCCTTACCGAATTTCAGCTCACCCGGTTCAGATTTGTAGAAGTTAAGGGGGGGGACATGGTCATTTTTTGCAATTTTTTCCAAAAAATTTAATTTCTTTCCCTTCTATTTCGCAAATATGTAGGCCAATCGTGTTCGCTATATTTTTCCTGTAATCTGCACGTAAAACTGAAGGTCCATACCGAATTTCAGCTCACCCGGTTCAGATTTGTAGAAGTTAAGGGGGGGGGGACATGGTCATTTTTTGCAATTTTTTCGAAAAAATTTAATTTCTTTCCCTTCTATTTCGCAAATATGTAGGCCAATCGTGTTCGCTATATTTTTCCTGTAATCTGCACGTAAAACTGAAGATCCATACCGAATTTCAGCTCACCCGGTTGAGATTTGTAGAAGTTAAGGGGGGGGACAGGGTCATTTTTTGCAATTTTTTCGAAAAAATTTAATTTCTTTCCCTTCTATTTTGCAAATATGTAGGCCAATCGTGTTCGCTATATTTTTCCTGTAATCTGCACTTAAAACTGAAGATCCCTACCGAATTTCAGCTCACCCGGTTGAGATTTGTAGAAGTTAAGGGGGGGGGACAGGGTCATTTTTTGCAATTTTTTCCAAAAAATTTAATTTCTTTTCCTTCTATTTCGCAAATATGTAGGCCAATCGTGTTCGCTATATTTTTCCTGTAATCTGCACGTAAAACTGAAGATCCCTACCGAATTTCAGCTCACCCGGTTGAGATTTGTAGAAGTTAAGGGGGGGGGACAGGGTCCTTTTTTGCAATTTTTTCGAAAAAATTTAATTTCTTTCCCTTCTATTTTGCAAATATGTAGGCCAATCGTGTTCGCTATATTTTTCCTGTAATCTGCACGTAAAACTGAAGATCCCTACCGAATTTCAGCTCACAAGGTTGAGATTCGTAGAAGTTAAGGGGGGTGGGACACGGTCATTTTTAGTAATTTTTTTGACAAAATTTAATTTCTTTCCCTTCCCTTTCGCAAATATGTAGGCCAATCGTGTTCGCTATATTTTTCCTGTAATCTGCACGTAAAACTGAAGATCCATACCGAATTTCAGCTCACCCGGTTGAGATTTGTAGAAGTTAAGGGGGGGGGACAGGGTCATTTTTTGCAATTTTTTCGAAAAAATTTAATTTCTTTCCCTTCCCTTTCGCAAATATGTAGGCCAATCGTGTTCGCTATATTTTTCCTGTAATCTGCACGTAAAACTGAAGATCCATACCGAATTTCAGCTCACCAGGTTGAGATTTGTAGAAGTTAAGGGGGGAGACACGGTCATTTTTAGTAATTTTTTTGACAAAATTTAATTTCTTTCCCTTCCCTTTCGCAAATATGTAGGCCAATCGTGTTCGCTATATTTTTCCTGTAATCTGCACGTAAAACTGAAGATCCATACCGAATTTCAGCTCACCCGGTTGAGATTTGTAGAAGTTAAGGGGGGGGACAGGGTCATTTTTTGCAATTTTTTCGAAAAAATTTAATTTCTTTCCCTTCTATTTTGCAAATATGTAGGCCAATCGTGTTCGCTATATTTTTCCTGGAATCTGCACTTAAAACTGAAGATCCCTACCGAATTTCAGCTCACCCGGTTGAGATTTGTAGAAGTTAAGGGGGGGACAGGGTCATTTTTTTTTGCAATTTTTTCCAAAAAATTTAATTTCTTTCCCTTCAATTTCGCAAATATGTAGGCCAATCGTGTTCGCTATATTTTTCCTGTAATCTGCACGTAAAACTGAAGATCCCTACCGAATTTCAGCTCACCCGGTTGAGATTTGTAGAAGTTAAGGGGGGGGACAGGATCATTTTTTGCAATTTTTTCGAAAAAATTTAATATCTTTCCCTTCTATTTTGCAAATATGTAGGCCAATCGTGTTCGCTATATTTTTCCTGTAATCTGCACTTAAAACTGAAAATCCTTACCGAATTTCAGCTCACCCGGTTCAGATTTGTAGAAGTTAAGGGGGGGGACATGGTCATTTTTTGCAATTTTTTCCAAAAAATTTAATTTCTTTCCCTTCTATTTCGCAAATATGTAGGCCAATCGTGTTCGCTATATTTTTCCTGTAATCTGCACGTAAAACTGAAGATCCATACCGAATTTCAGCTCACCCGGTTCAGATTTGTAGAAGTTAAGGGGGGGGGGACATGGTCATTTTTTGCAATTTTTTCGAAAAAATTTAATATCTTTCCCTTCTATTTTGCAAATATGTAGGCCAATCGTGTTCGCTATATTTTTCCTGTAATCTGCACTTAAAACTGAAAATCCTTACCGAATTTCAGCTCACCCGGTTCAGATTTGTAGAAGTTAAAGGTGGAGACATGGTCAATTTTTGCAATTTTTTCAAAAAAATTTAATTTCTTTTCCTTCTATTTCGCAAATATGTAGGCCAATCGTGTTCGCTATATTTTTCCTGTAATCTGCACGTAAAACTGAAGATCCATACCGAATTTCAGCTCACCCGGTTGAGATTTGTAGAAGTTAAGGGGGGGGGACATGGTCATTTTTTGCAATTTTTTCGAAAAAATTTAATTTCTTTCCCTTCTATTTCGCAAATATGTAGGCCAATCGTGTTCGCTATATTTTTCCTGTAATCTGCACGTAAAACTGAAGATCCATACCGAATTTCAGCTCACCCGGTTGAGATTTGTAGAAGTTAAGGGGGGGACAGGGTCATTTTTTGCAATTTTTTCGAAAAAATTTAATTTCTTTCCCTTCTATTTCGCAAATATGTAGGCCAATCGTGTTCGCTATATTTTTCCTGTAATCTGCACTTAAAACTGAAGATCCTTACCGAATTTCAGCTCACCCGGTTCAGATTTGTAGAAGTTAAGGGGGGGGACATGGTCATTTTTTGCAATTTTTTCCAAAAAATTTAATTTCTTTCCCTTCTATTTCGCAAATATGTAGGCCAATCGTGTTCGCTATATTTTTCCTGTAATCTGCACGTAAAACTGAAGATCCCTACCGAATTTCAGCTCACCCGGTTGAGATTTGTAGAAGTTAAGGGGGGGGACACGGTCATTTTTTGCAATTTTTTCGAAAAAATTTAATTTCTTTCCCTTCTATTTCGCAAATATGTAGGCCAATCGTGTTCGCTATATTTTTCCTGTAATCTGCACGTAAAACTGAAGATCCATACCGAATTTCAGCTCACCCGGTTGAGATTTGTAGAAGTTAAGGGGGGGGACAGGGTCATTTTTTGCAATTTTTTCCAAAAAATTTAATTTCTTTCCCTTCTATTTCGCAAATATGTAGGCCAATCGTGTTCGCTATATTTTTCCTGTAATCTGCACGTAAAACTGAAGATCCCTACCGAATTTCAGCTCACCCGGTTGAGATTTGTAGAAGTTAAGGGGGGGGGACAGGGTCATTTTTTGCAATTTTTTCGAAAAAATTTAATTTCTTTCCCTTCTATTTTGCAAATATGTAGGCCAATCGTGTTCGCTATATTTTTCCTGTAATCTGCACTTAAAACTGAAGATCCCTACCGAATTTCAGCTCACCCGGTTGAGATTTGTAGAAGTTAAGGGGGGGGGACATGGTCATTTTTTGCAATTTTTTCGAAAAAATTTAATTTCTTTCCCTTCTATTTCGCAAATATGTAGGCCAATCGTGTTCGCTATATTTTTCCTGTAATCTGCACGTAAAACTGAAGATCCATACCGAATTTCAGCTCACCCGGTTGAGATTTGTAGAAGTTAAGGGGGGGGGACAGGGTCATTTTTTGCAATTTTTTCGAAAAAATTTAATTTCTTTCCCTTCTATTTCGCAAATATGTAGGCCAATCGTGTTCGCTATATTTTTCCTGTAATCTGCACTTAAAACTGAAGATCCCTACCGAATTTCAGCTCACCCGGTTGAGATTTGTAGAAGTTAAGAGGGGGGGACAGGGTCATTTTTTTGCAATTTTTTCGAAAAAATTTAATTTCTTTCCCTTCTATTTCGCAAATATGTAGGCCAATCGTGTTCGCTATATTTTTCCTGTAATCTGCACGTAAAACTGAAGATCCATACCGAATTTCAGCTCACCCGGTTGAGATTTGTAGAAGTTAAGGGAGGGGGGACAGGATCATTTTTTGCAATTTTTTCGAAAAAAATTTAATTTCTTTCCCTTCTATTTCTCAAATATGTAGGCCAATCGTGTTCGCTATATTTTTCCTGTAATCTGCACGTAAAACTGAAGATCCATACCGAATTTCAGCTCACCCGGTTGAGATTTGTAGAAGTTAAGGGGGGGGGACAGGGTCATTTTTTGCAATTTTTTCGAAAAAATTTAATTTCTTTCCCTTCTATTTCGCAAATATGTAGGCCAATCGTGTTCGCTATATTTTTCCTGTAATCTGCACGTAAAACTGAAGATCCCTACCGAATTTCAGCTCACCCGGTTGAGATTTGTAGAAGTTAAGGGGGGGGGACAGGGTCATTTTTTGCAATTTTTTCGAAAAAATTTAATTTCTTTCCCTTCTATTTCGCAAATATGTAGGCCAATCGTGTTCGCTATATTTTTCCTGTAATCTGCACGTAAAACTGAAGATCCATACCGAATTTCAGCTCACCCGGTTGAGATTTGTAGAAGTTAAGGGGGGGGACAGGGTCATTTTTTGCAATTTTTTCGAAAAAATTTAATTTCTTTCCCTTCAATTTCGCAAATATGTAGGCCAATCGTGTTCGCTATATTTTTCCTGTAATCTGCACGTAAAACTGAAGATCCCTACCGAATTTCAGCTCACCCGGTTGAGATTTGTAGAAGTTAAGGGGGGGGGGACAGGGTCCTTTTTTGCAATTTTTTCGAAAAAATTTAATTTCTTTCCCTTCTATTTCGCAAATATGTAGGCCAATCGTGTTCGCTATATTTTTCCTGTAATCTGCACGTAAAACTGAAGATCCCTACCGAATTTCAGCTCACCCGGTTGAGATTTGTAGAAGTTAAGGGGGGGACAGGGTCATTTTTTGCAATTTTTTCGAAAAAATTTAATTTCTTTCCCTTCTATTTCGCAAATATGTAGGCCAATCGTGTTCGCTATATTTTTCCTGTAATCTGCACGTAAAACTGAAGATCCCTACCGAATTTCAGCTCACCCGGTTGAGATTTGTAGAAGTTAAGGGGGGGGACAGGGTCATTTTTTGCAATTTTTTAAAAAAAATTTAATTTCTTTCCCTTCTATTTTGCAAATATGTAGGCCAATCGTGTTCGCTATATTTTTCCTGTAATCTGCACGTAAAACTGAAGATACCTACCGAATTTCAGCTCACCAGGTTGAGATTTGTAGAAGTTAAGAGGGGGGGAGAAAGGTCATTTTTTTCAATTTTTTCGAAAAAATTTAATTTCTTTCCCTTCTATTTCGCAAATATGTAGGCCAATCGTGTTCGCTATATTTTTCCTGTAATCTGCACGTAAAACTGAAGATCCCTACCGAATTTCAGCTCACCCGGTTGAGATTTGTAGAAGTTAAGGGGGGGACATGGTCATTTTTTGCAATTTTTTCGAAAAAATTTAATTTCTTTCCCTTCTATTTCGCAAATATGTAGGCCAATCGTGTTCGCTATATTTTTCCTGTAATCTGCACGTAAAACTGAAGATCCCTACCGAATTTCAGCTCACCCGGTTGAGATTTGTAGAAGTTAAGGGGGGGGACAGGGTCATTTTTTGCAATTTTTTCGAAAAAATTTAATTTC